>JAVMKO010000011.1:2257462-3457462 GCA_032164245.1 Sternotherus odoratus
ATCCCGCCAGGCCCCGCCCCCTCGCGCCCAGGCCCCGCCCCTCACGTGCCCCCCTCGCTGGAGGGGGCTGCGCACGCATCCCGCCAGGCCCCTCCCCCTCGCGCCAAGGCCCCGCCCCCTCACGCCCCCCCCCCCGCGCTGGACGCGGCTGCGCACGCATCCCGCCAGGCCCCGCCCCCTCGCGCCCAGGCCCCGCCCCCTCACGTGCCCCCCTCGCTGGAGGGGGCTGCGCACGCATCCCGCCAGGCCCCGCCCCCTCGCGCCCCCCCCGCCTTGGAGGGGGGCTGCGCACGCATCCCGCCAGGCCCCGCCCCCTCGCGCCCAGGCCCCGCCCCCTCACGTGCCCCCCCTCGGTGAAGGGGGCTGCGCACGCATCCCGCCAGGCCCCGCCCCCTCGCGCCAAGGCCCCGCCCCCTCGCCCCCCCCCCGCGCTGGACGGGGCTGCGCACGCATCCCGCCAGGCCCCGCCCCCTCGCGCCCAGGCCCCGCCCCCTCACGTGCCCCCCTCGCTGGAGGGGGCTGCGCACGCATCCCGCCAGGCCCCGCCCCCTCGCGCCCCCCCCCGCCTTGGAGGGGGGCTGCGCACGCATCCCGCCAGGACCCGCCCCCTCGCGCCCAGGCCCCGCCCCCTCACGTGCCCCCCTCGCTGGAGGGGGCTGCGCACGCATCCCGCCAGGCCCCGCCCCCTCGCGCCCCCCCGCCTTGGAGGGGGGCTACGCACGCATCCCGCCAGGCCCCGCCCCCTCGCGCCCCCCCTCGCTGGAGGGGGCTGCGCACGCATCCCGCCAGGCCCCGCCCCCTCGCGCCCCCCTCGCGCTGGAGGGGGCTGCGCACGCATCCCGCCAGGCCCCGCCCCCTCGCGCCCCCCCCGCCTTGGAGGGGGGCTGCGCACGCATCCCGACAGGCCCCGCCCCCTCGAGGCCCCCCCCCCGCGCTGGAGGGGCTGCGCACGCATCCCGCCAGGCCCCGCCCCCTCGCGCCCAGGCCCCGCCCCCTCACGCCCCCCCGCGCTGGACGGGGCTGCGCACGCATCCCGCCAGGCCCCGCCCCCTCGCGCCCCCCCCCGCCTTGGAGGGGGGCTGCGCACGCATCCCGCCAGGCCCCGCCCCTTCGCGCTCAGGTCCCGCCCCCTCACGTGCCCCCCCTCGCTGGAGGGGGCTCCGCACGCATCCCGCCAGGCCCCGCCCCCTCGCGCCCCCCCCCCGCCTTGGAGGGGGGCTGCGCACGCATCCCGCCAGGCCCCGCCACCTCGCGCCCAGGCCCCGCCCCCTCACGTGCCCCCCCTCGCTGGAGGGGGCTGCGCACGCATCCCGCCAGGCCCCGCCCCCTCACGTGCCCCCCTCGCTGGAGGGGGCTGCGCACGCATCCCGCCAGGCCCCGCCCCCTCGCGCCCAGGCCCCGCCCCCTCCCGCCCCCCCTCGCTGGAGGGGGCTGCGCACGCATCCCGCCAGGCCCCGCCCCCTCGCGCCCCCCCCCCCGCCTTGGAGGGGGGCTGCGCACGCATCCCGCCAGGCCCCGCCCCCTCGCGCCCCCCCTCGCTGGAGGGGGCTGCGCACGCATCCCGCCAGGCCCCGCCCCCTCGCGCCCCCCCCGCGCTGGAGGGGGCTGCGCACGCATCCCGCCAGGCCCCGCCCCCTCGCGCCCCCCCCCCCGCGCTGGAGGGGGCTGCGCACGTATCCCGCCAGGCCCCGCCCCCTCGAGCCCCCCCCGCGCTGGAGGGGGCTGCGCACGCATCCCGCCAGGCCCCGCCCCCTCGCGCCCAGGCCCCGCCCCCTCGCGCCCCCCCCGCGCTGGACGGGGCTGCGCACGCATCCCGCCAGGCCCCGCCCCCTCGCGCCCAGGCCCCGCCCCCTCACGTGCCCCCCTCGCTGGAGGGGGCTGCGCACGCATCCCGCCAGGCCCCGCCCCGTCGCGCCCAGGCCCCGCCCCCTCGCGCCCCCCCTCGCTGGAGGGGGCTGCGCACGCATCCCGCCAGGCCCCGCCCCCTCGCGCCCTGGCCCCGCCCCCTCACGTGCCCCCCTCGCTGGAGGGGGGTGCGCACGCATCCCGCCAGGCCCCGCCCCCTCGCGCCAAGGCCCCGCCCCCTCGCGCCCCCCCTCGCTGGAGGGGGCTGCGCACGCATCCCGCCAGGCCCCGCCCCCTCGCGCCCAGGCCCCGCCCCCTCGCGCCCAGGCCCCGCCCCCTCACGTGCCCCCCTCGCTGGAGGGGGCTGCGCACGCATCCCGCCAGGCCCCGCCCCCCTCGCGCCCCCCGCCTTGGAGGGGGGCTGCGCACGCATCCCGCCAGGCCCCGCCCCCTCGCGCCCAGGCCCCGCCCCCTCACGTGCCCCCCCTCGCTGGAGAGGGCTGAGCACGCATCCCGCCAGGCCCCGCCCCCTCGCGCCCCCCTCGCTGGAGGGGGCTGGGCACGCATCCCGCCAGGCCCCGCCCCCTCGCGCCCCCCTCGCTGGAGGGGGCTGGGCACGCATCCCGCCAGGCCCCGCCCCCTCGCGCCCAGGCCCCGCCCCCTCGCGCCCCCCCTCGCTGGAGGGGGCTGCGCACGCATCCCGCCAGGCCCCGCCCCCTCGCGCGCCCCCGCCTTGGAGGGGGGCTGCGCACGCATCCCGCCAGGCCCCGCCCCCTCGCGCCCAGGCCCCGCCCCCTCGCGCCCCCCTCGCTGGAGGGGGCTGCGCACGCATCCCGCCAGGCCCCGCCCCCTCGCGGCCAGGCCCCGCCCCCTCACGTGCCCCCCTCGCTGGAGGGGGCTGCGCACGCATCCCGCCAGGCCCCACCCCCTCGCGCCCAGGCCCCGCCCCCTCGCGCCCCCCCGCGCTGGACGGGGCTGCGCACGCATCCCGCCAGGCCCCGCCCCCTCGCGCCCCCCCCGCGCTGGAGGGGGCTGCGCACGCATCCCGCCAGGCCCCGCCCCCTCGCGCCCAGGCCCCGCCCCCTCGCGCCCCCCCGCGCTGGACGGGGCTGCGCACGCATCCCGCCAGGCCCCGCCCCCTCGCGCCCCCCCCCGCCTTGGAGGGGGGCTGCGCACGCATCCCGCCAGGCCCCGCCCCCTCGCATCCCCCCCGCGCTGGAGGGGGCTGCGCACGCATCCGCCAGGCCCCGCCCCCTCGCGCCCAGGGCCCGCCCCCTCGCGCCCCCCCGCGCTAGAGGGGGCTGCGCACGCATCCCGCCAGGCCCCGCCCCCTCGCGCCCCCCCCTCGGTGGAGGGGGCTGCGCACGCATCCCGCCAGGCCCCGCCCCCTGGCGCCCCCCTCGCGCTGGAGGGGGCTGCGCACGCATCCCGCCAGGCCTCGCCCCCCTCGCACCCAGGCCCCGCCCCTCACGTGCCCCCCCTCGCTGGAGGGGGCTGCGCACGCATCCCGCCAGGCCCCGCCCCCTCGCGCCCAGGCCCCGCCCCCTCGCGCCGGACGGGGCTGCGCACGCATCCCGCCAGGCCCCGCCCCCTCGCGCCCAGGCCCCGCCCCTCACGTGCCCCCCCTCGCTGGAGGGGGCTGCGCACGCATCCCGCCAGGTCCCGCCCCCTCACGTGCCCCCCTCGCTGGAGGGGGCTGCGCACGCATCCCGCCAGGCCCCGCCCCCTCGCCCCCCCGCGCTGGACGGGGCTGCGCACGCATCCCGCCAGGCCCCGCCCCCTCGCGCCCCCCCTCGCTGGAGGGGGCTGCGCACGCATCCCGCCAGGCCCCGCCCCCTCGCGCCCAGGCCCCACCCCCTCACGTGCCCCCCCTCGCTGGAGGGGGCTGCGCACGCATCCCGCCAGGCCCCGCCCCCTCGCGCCCCCCCCGCCTTGGAGGGGGGCTGCGCACGCATCCCGCCAGGCCCCGCCCCCTCGCGCCCAGGGCCCGCCCCCTCGCGCCCCACCCGCGGTGGAAGGGGCTGCGCACGCATCCCGCCAGGCCCCGCCCCCTCGCGCCCCCCCCCCGCCTTGGAGGGGGGCTGCGCACGCATCCCGCCAGGCCCCGCCCCCTCGCGCCCAGGCCCCGCCCCCTCACGTGCCCCCCCTCGCTGGAGGGGGCTGCGCACGCATCCCGCCAGGCCCCGCCCCCTCGCGCCCAGGCCCCGCCCCCTCACGTGCCCCCCTCGCTGGAGGTGGCTGCGCACGCATCCCGCCAGGCCCCGCCCCCTCGCGCCCCCCCCGCCTTGGAGGGGGGCTGCGCACGCATCCCGCCAGGCCCCGCCCCCTCGCGCCCAGGCCCAACCCCCTCACGTGCCCCCCCTCGCTGGAGGGGGCTGCGCACGCATCCCGCAAGGCCCCGCCCCCTCGCGGGCCCCCCCCGCGCTGGAGGGGGCTGCGCACGCATCCCGCCAGGCCCCGCCCCCTCGCGCCCAGGCCCCGCCCCCTCGCGCCCCCCCTCGGTGGAGGGGGCTGCGCACGCATCCCGCCAGGCCCCGCCCCCTGGCGCCCCCCTCGCGCTGGAGGGGGCTGCGCACGCATCCCGCCAGGCCCCGCCCCCTCGCGCCCAGGCCCCGCCCCTTCGCCCCCCCCGCGCTGGACGGGGCTGCGCACGCTTCCCGCCAGGCCCCGCCCCCTTGCGCCCAGGCCCCGCCCCCTCACGTGCCCCCCCTCGCTGGAGGGGGCTGCGCACGCATCCCGCCAGGCCCCTCCCCCTCGCGCCAAGGCCCCGCCCCCTCGCGCCCCCCCGCGCTGGACGCGGCTGCGCACGCATCCCGCCAGGCCCCGCCCCCTCGCGCCCAGGCCCCGCCCCCTCACGTGCCCCCCTCGCTGGAGGGGGCTGCGCACGCATCCCGCCAGGCCCCGCCCCCTCCCCCGCCTTGGAGGGGGGCTGCGCACGCATCCCGCCAGGCCCCGCCCCCTCGCGCCAAGGCCCCGCCCCCTCACGTGCCCCCCTTCGCTGGAGGGGGCTGCGCACGCATCCCGCCAGGCCCCCGCCCCCTCGCGCCAAGGCCCCGCCCCCTCGCGCACCCTCCCGCCTTGGAGGGGGGCTGCGCACGCATCCCGCCAGGCCCCGCCCCCTCGCGCCCAGGCCCCGCCCCCTCACGTGCCCCCCCTCGCTGGAGGGGGCTGCGCACGCATCCCGCCAGGCCCCGCCCCCTCGCGCCCCCCCCACCTTGGAGGGGGGCTGCGCACGCATCCCGCCAGGCCCCGCCCCTTCGCGCCCAGGTCCCGCCCCCTCACGTGCCCCCCCTCGCTGGAGGGGGCTGCGCACGCATCCCGCCAGGCCCCGCCCCCTCGCGCCCCCCCCGCCTTGGAGGGGGGCTGCGCACGCATCCCGCCAGGCCCCGCCCCCTCGCGCCCAGGCCCCGCCCCCTCACGTGCCCCCCCTCGCTGGAGGGGGCTGCGCACGCATCCCGCCAGGCCCCGCCCCCTCACGTGCCCCCCTCGCTGGAGGGGGCTGCGCACGCATCCCGACAGGCCCCGCCCCCCTCGCGCACCCTCCCGCCTTGGAGGGGGGCTGCGCACGCATCCCGCCAGGCCCCGCCCCCTCGCGCCCAGGCCCCGCCCCCTCACGTGCCCCCCTCGCTGGAGGGGGCTGCGCACGCATCCCGCCAGGCCCCGCCCCCTCGCGCCCAGGCCCCGCCCCCTCGCGCCCCTCGTCGCTGGAGGGGGCTGCGCACGCATCCCGCCAGGCCCCGCCCCCTCGCGCCCAGTCCCCGCCCCCTCACGTGCCCCCCCCTCGCTGGAGGGGGCTGCGCACGCATCCCGCAAGGCCCCGCCCCCTCGCGCCCCCCCCCGCCTTGGAGGGGGGCTGCGCACGCATCCCGCCAGGCCCCGCCCCCTCGCGCCCAGGCCCCGCCCCCTTCTACTGCTTGCATGCGACGAAGTGGGTATTAGCCCACGAAAGCTCATGCTTCAAAACTTTATAGTTAGTCTTTAAGGTGCCACAGGACTTTGTTAACTCTGCATTTCCTTTCTGTGCCCTTGATTGAGATGAAGCCCTCGAACACAAACAGAGAGCAGGAGAACGAGTTGCGGAGTTGATAGGCATAAAGCAGCATCCAAACACTCTTTTCCTGACAGCCCCAGAACTCCATCCAGTTCTGAATGAAACAGTAAGGGTGGCTGGGATGACTTCCCCAGAAGTAACCATGCACCATTAAAGCTACAGGATGAGCATGTTCACACCAGCAATCCGCTTGTGTAGGACAGACCAGAGTGCATCAATGTCCTGATGAAAGTGTGTTCAAATCCTAGAATCCTAGAACCATAAGGTTAGAAGGGACCGCAAGGGTCATCTAGTCTAACCTCTGGCCAAGATGCAGGATTTGTCTAAACCATCTAAGACAGATGGCTATCTAGTCTCCTTTTGAAAATTTCCAGGGAAGGAGCATCCTCGACCTCCCTAGGCAGTCTGTTCCAGTGTCCTACTGTTCTTACAGGCAGGAATTTTTTTCTGAGATTTAATCTAAATGTGCTGTGCTGTAGTTTGAACCCAGCGCTTCTTGTCCTGCTCTCTAGGGCAAGAGAACAATTTTTCTCCATCTTTTTTATGGCAGCCTTTCAAATATTTGAAGACCGTTGTCATGTCCCCCCTCCTTAATCTCCTCTTTTCCAAACTAAACATACCCAGTTCCTTCAGCCTTTGCCCACATGGCTTGTGTTCCATCCCTTTGATCATCTTCGTCACACTTCTGGATCCTTTCCAGTTTCTCTATATCCTTTCTATAAAGTGGTGACCAAAACTGGACACAGGATTCCCGCTGAGGCCAAATCAGCACCAAGGAGAGCAGTCCTATCACCTCCTCTTGACTTGCTCTGCCTCTATTAATGCGAACTAAAATTGCATGTGCCTTTTTTGAAACAGCATCACATTGCTGACTCATGTGGAAGTTGTGATCCACCCCAACTCCCAGATCCTTCTCAGCAGTGCGTTGCCAAGCCACTTATTCCCCATTCTGTATTTGTGCATTTGGTTTTTCTTCCGTAAGTGTAGCACCTTGCATTTGTCTTTGTTGAATTTCCATTTGTTGGTTATAGCCCAGTTCTCCAATTTATCAAGACCCCTCTGAATTTTAGCTCTGTCCGCCAATGTTTGCCACCTCCCACTCCCAATCTTTATGTACTCTGCTGATTTGATTAGTATGCTCTGTATTCCTACATACAAGTAATTAAAGATGTTACACAACACCTGATCCAGAACAGATCCACGTAGAACCTCACTTGAGAGCTCCCTCCAATCGGACATCATTCCATTCATAGCTACCCTTTGTTTGCAATTGTTTAACCAGTTATGAATCCACTAATGGTAGTTCCACCGAGCCCATATTTCTCCAGCTCACTTATCAGAATGTCATGTGGGATGGTTTCAAAAGCTGAAGTCCAGGTATATCATTTCCACTGCATTCCCCGATCCACCAACTCAGTTACCCTGTCAAAGGAGGAAATCAAGCTGGTTTGGCATGATTTGTTCTTAGTAAATCCCTGCTGGCTGCTAGTGATCACCCTGTCATCCTCCAGGTATTCACAAAATGAATGTTTTATACATTGCTTTAGTAGCTCCCCAGGTATTGAAGTCAGGCTGACCGGTCTATAGTTCCCCAGCTCCTCCTTTTTCTCCTTTCTAAAGACGGGCACTACCTTAGCCCTCCTCCAGTCTTCCGAGACCTCTCACGTCACCCGTGTGTTCGCAAATATTATTGTCAGTGGCTCCAAGATTTCTTCTGCGAAGGGATGCACTACATCAGGTCCCGCTGATTTGAATTCATTCAAAATGGTCAGAAGATCTGACATGTTCTTTATTTATCCGGATCTGCAGCCGTTCCCCTTTATTGTGTATGATAACTTTGCTACTCATCTGGTCATATGCTATTTTTTGTGTGAAGACTGAAGCAAAGTAGGCATTGAGTACCTTTGCCTTCTGACCATCTTCTGTTACCAACTCGCCTTTTCCACTGAGCAGCGGACCCCCATCATCCCTGATCTTTCTTTTTTGAAGAACCCCCTGATTTTCCCTATAGGCTCTCGCTATTCCCATACGATACTCAACGGTCACATAGTGGTCAGGTGACTAGTCCCCTTTGCCAGGTACCAGTGTACTGTCACTTCTGCCAAGACCATCCTTTCATACCCATCCACTCCATTTGGCAGCACTGCGTCCATTGCACTGGACGCCAGTCAAGCCCTGCTCCACAATTATATTCCATATCTTTATCTACAAAGATTTTTCAGACATACATCATCCAAGAAAGGAAAAACGAAAGGAGAACTCTGACCTCCTTCCTTCTACTAATAGCTATGGGCACTGAGTCAAAGAAGGTCACGGAGACCAATTTGAAATTGCTCTTGGGGTTATGACAGTAACTATGATAGAGGGCCAGCGCCTTTTTCCCCCAATGACCACTCCATCTCCCAGGGAGTCCACCTTAAAAAAATCGAGGCTTTTGCTTTGAAGATCAGCAGCAAGTCTTTCCGGTCTCTTCTTTCATTAGCAGATGCCTCCCATTGGAGCCAACTGTTGCAAAACTATTTACCAAATATACAGCATCGAGGAGACTGGGGAGGAATGTTACATACTCCCTGCCTTGCATGTGTGCCATCTTTAAATGCAAACAGCTTCCATGACCTCATTCAGATAAATATGGAGCACCAAAAAGCCATATCTGCATTCCTCCTATCCACCAGACCAGTTAGCCAGGATTTGTTCTTGGCAAATCCACGACCAACAGGATCCACTGAGAAAGAAGAAGGATTGTCTTGGCTTTTTGCAAATTATCACGGCCCTCCCCTCCATCAGAACATCCTTTTGAGTCTCTGCTCTCAGCTGCAAAAGCCTCTCTTCTCGAACAGTTACTGCTCTGCAACTCTGAAATAGCTTCTTGCACAACCAGCTTGTCAAAATGACGCAGCTGGCAGCCCTTCAGCATTTCTTAGCACCACGGCTGGATTCTTAGTACGGAAGTTCCTGTCCTACTGGCAGGGAACAAAGTGAAATGATTCACCTGTGAGGAACTGCCTTCTCTGTGGGATTCATCGGATGAGTTGAAGAAGCTTCACCTCTGTTCGTGTGCTTGTGTCTGCTGCATAGGCCCAGATAACTTCGCACTGATCTAATGGGATGTCTGGGCACTGCTGATGTTGAAAAAGCAGTGCATTTTTCTGGCATGATCTACGGTGGATCAGCTCATTCCTGTAGGGCAGGGAAGGACTCGTGGTTAAGACATTGGCCTAGAGAGCTTGACAGGAGTGGGTTCAAGACCCCGGACTTGTAGGACCTTGGGTAAATCATAGGGCCTGTCTACACAAACCACTCAGGAAGATGGATTTTTGTAAAAATCACTTTTAAAATGGATGAGCTGAAATGCCTGTGAGGATGCTCTTATTCAGAATAAAGCATCCTGAATCTGATTTAGTTTAACTCACTTTGAAGTTAATTAAAATGAATTAGACTAAACTGTGGAAAGATCACTTTAATTCCAAATAAGGGCATCCATACATGGTTCAATGCAGTTTAACAAATCTCTTAAATCCACACCTTTAGTTAATTCAGATTAATATGTCCCAGGAAGACAATCCCTCCAGCTCCCTTGTGCCTCAGTTTTCCCATCTGTAAAGTGGAGACAGCAGCCCCCTCCCTTCCAGGCATGCTGTGAACGATAAACTCATTTAGGATTGTGCTGTGTTCTGATACTATGGTTATGGAGGCAGCTAAGTAGGACAGTAATATTTCTATGCTTCTTTACCTTCAAAAACCCAGGAGGAGCAGCAAAAGACTTAGCATCAAGAGGGAAATCAACGCTGACATTATCCGTAGCTGAATGCTGACATTCTGAACACAGAGGGGGTTCAGATTCCAGATTTTCCAGGATTGAGTCTCACTCTCTAGCGAGATACAGGTCCCCACCCCCGTAGCTCCCAGCCCCCCCAACAAACGCTGGGTGGATGAGATAAAGATTAACTGTAGTTCAGAGAAAGTCTAAATTAACGCACACTGTGGGGCTGTGTGTTTGTGACAAGGACACAGTGTCTATAGCGGATCCCTTCTCCTTTCCTACTGCACTGTATTGCTTTCTGCCTAAATGAACATGAGGTACGCAAACACACCCATGTTGTATCTGCAATAGTACATGCCGCATAACATACCAGGTAACTAATCTGGATTCAAACGCAGCCCAGAATCTTTCCTGGAAGATCTGGAAGTGTTCGTCTTGGAAGTAAGGAACTGTCAGATAGGCTGGGCTAAAAAGACACTAGGTATAATGAAGTGTCCCTGGCATTCCACGGTCTCTGAAAACGTGCCATTCGTCTTGATCAGGAAAGTGCACGGACCTAGAGGCCTGGCCTAGGAGGTGCCCCAGGGGCTCTGCTCAGGAGTGACCGACCTTGCCAGGAAATAGGAGGCCCAGCCCAGCTTTTACATGCATGCTTGGCTGTCTCCAATGAAGCCAGACCTGTCAATCCTGGGCTGTGGAAATCACTGACGGTATCTCCGAGTGGAATGGGACTAAATAATAGTGCTCATGAGAAAGGAAGAGAACCACTCACCCCAACCCAAATTGCAACACCCACCAACGCACAGCTAAAAGGATTCAGCTACCGTTCAGAAGATTAAGGAGACGGCTCAGCCCTGTCTATGGGGTGGGAAGTCTATGGGCCACCCCAGAAAGGAACTTTGCTGATGGGTAGGGAGAGAAGAGGTAAATAGGAACCATCCCTCTCAACTTCCAGGCCTGCCTATTCATGAAAAATGACCCGTATGCACAACACCTGCATTTTGCTGCATGCCACACCATCGTTTACACACCCTCTTCAGGTGGCTCGTTTCTTTTTTCAGGTCAGGGAAGCAGCATGGGGCCTGGGTCACTTGCTGGAGGATTCTCTGCACCTTGAAGTCTTTAAGCCATGATCTGAGGACTTCGGTAACTCAGATATAGGTTAGGGGTTTATTACAGGAGTGGGTGGGTGAGATTCTGTGGCCTGCGTTGTGCAGGTCAGACTAGACGATCGCAATGGGCCCTTCTGACCTTAAAGTCTACGAAGACCATTATTGCTCCCGCTGTTACGCAACTGCAACAAATCTTTTACAAAATATGTCGTGTAGGATGTCAATGGAAAAGTTAAGGTTTACTGAATGTGATTATCCTATTTGTATGCTTGTATAAGATAGGGATAGCTCAGTGGTTTGAGCATTGGCCTGCTAAACCCAGGGTTGTGAGTTCAATCCCCGAGGGGGCCATTTAGGGATATGGGACACAAATAGGGGTTGGTCCTGCTTTGAGCAGGGGGGCTGGACTAGATGATCTCCTGAGGTATTAGTCTTCCGACTCTGAGCTTCTTTGATCATTTTTGTATCTGGAGTTATGAATATTGGCAGGCACCCCCAGGAAGCTGCTGGCATGTCCATCTGGCTCCTGGGCACAGGAGCTCCACGTGCTGCCCCTGCTCAGAGCACTGGCTCCACAGCTCTCATTGGCTGGGAACTGCAGCCAATGGGAGCTGCAGGGGCAGCGCCTAGAAGGGGGGGCAGCGCACAGAGCTATGTGGCTGTCCCCGAGCCTAGGAGCCAGAGGACATGTCACCGCTTCTGGGAGCGGCCTGAGGTAAGCGCTGCACCCTAAATTTCCTTCCGCATCCCAACCCTCTGCCCCAGCCCTGAGCCCCCTTTTGCATCCCAAACCCCTCATCCCTGGCCCCACCCCAGAGCCCGCACCCCCATCTAGAGGTGTCACCCCTCCACCGCACCCCAACCCTCTGCCCCAGCCCAGTGAAAATGAGTGATTGAGGGAGAGTGGGGGAGAACGAGAAATGGAGGGAGGGAGGATGGAGTGAGCAGGGGGTGGGGCCTCGGAGAAGGGGTGGGGCCTTGGGGCTTGGGTATTCAGTTTTCTACAATTAGAAAGTTGGCAACCCTATCTCTAAGACACGTAGGACGGGCTCGGGAATGGACTTCTTAGAGAAGGCAGTAACCTGTCAGACTGAAGAGCAGAGGGCCTGAGACAATGTCAACAGAGGGGACGGTTGCATAGTTGGTGGCAAAGGCTCAGAGTGGGGCCTGTTCCAACTACCACCTGAGCAGAGAATGAAACTATTAAAATAATCAACTGCAGTGGGCTGTGAATGCCCCGTAGTTAGATGGGAACTCCCAGGAGACCTGCAATGGAACCACTGATGCTGTTCCATAGTCAGCCAGACACAAGCTCCCACTGGAGGATCCCAAAGTGCTTTCTCCGCATGAAAGCATTAAGCCCCCAAGGCCCTGTGAGCTATGCAGAAGCTGTAAGCCACAGTTTACAGGTGGCAAAGGCAGAGACCTCAAGGCCAAAATCTTCATAACAGCGTCTGTCTTGAGACACCTACGACTTTCAGAGGGGCTGAGAATCCATGACGCCAATAGGAGGGGACGAAACCTTGGGTGCACAGCTGCCAAAAATGGAGGCACCCCAAATGAATGCATGCCGGGCACGCAGTGGGTCAGACTAGACTAGGTGGACTAGAGCCCAGCTCACTCCCAGCTTCAAGTCCATGACCCCTCCCAGCAAGCACCCCCGGCACGTCCTGAGCACCTCCCTAAACCCACAAACCCACCCTGCTGTTCTCATGTCTGAGCCACCGCCAGTTCAGAAGTCCTGCTAATGCAGGGTTACAGCAGAACGCACAAGGGTGGCACATCACCGCGTCTCCAGACAGTGGAGCACAGATGCAGCATCTCTCCGCAAGAACACAGCGTCTCTGCCCAGAGGGAGACCAAAAATAGACAGTGACTCCGATCTCCCATCCCGGCCTCTCTCCAAAGCAAAACACATCAAAGGCTGATCTGACTGTACAGCAGCCCAGATCAATTCTCTCTTGGCTACGAAATAAGTCACGAGGGAGGGAGCACCACACAAGCCGCATCCTTGCGGAGCTCAAATGAAGAAATTTTCCAGGGCCTTATGCAACAGAAATATTTAAAGCTGACACGATTGTACTGAATAAAATATTCTAATCAACACATGCTCTTGTTGTAGCTAGGTACCTGCAGCACGCCCATCACCATAATATCTGTCCAGAGCTGCCTATCAAACACACACACACACATAATTGTACTTTTCTCCCCTACCCCACACACAAGAGTTTGAAAAACTAAGCGGAAGCATCAAGATTTACATTTCATTCTGTGCCCAGTGTGACAAAAAGTACTAGAGCTCCCACAATGTCGCAATACTGCCGCCCCCGACCTACAGCCTTCTTTCAGGTCTCCTTGCGGAAGTCTGCAGGTTTTTGTGATGTGGAAGCAGGATGTAATTTGTCTTGAATCAGGCCTTTTACAAGACCATGGTATTTCAGCCAAGCCCGGGCCAGCCAAAATGAACCCCCGGACCAGAGCTAATTGGAAAAAAAAAAAAAAAAATTTCCCCTCTTTTTGACTCTTCATTGAAAACCCAAAACTGAAAGATTGTTTGGCTTATAACTGAATTGGGGGGAGGGAGAATTTTTCAATTAAAAATCAGAAATTTGAGGATAACAGCCATTTTCTGTGACAATTTTCAGTTACTCGATAACCCAGTTTTCCACAAAAAACATTTTGATGGGAAATTTTTGACTAGCCCTACCTAGGACTTGTTCAGTAAGATCACAAACCACTTCACAGATTTTCTATTGGAACATGGACACCCAACACAACTCTCAAATTCCCAAAGAGAAATGGTAACTTATTATTTAGAAGTGACAAAGAGTCCTGCGGCACCTTAAAGACTAACTATAAAGTTTTGAAGCATAAGCTCTCGTGGGCTAATACCCACTTCGTCGGATGCATGCAGTGGCCTACATTTAGAGTGTCCTACATTTGCTAAATGCTACTGCAGCAGGGCAGCGACTCGCCCCACGGCGCCTCCCGCTGGTCGTCCAGGGAATTAGCTCTTCCAGCGTCTGGAGCGCCCTCTTCAGGCCGATGTCCCACTTGCACTCTGGCTCTGTGTCCCTCCTGAACCCCGGTTCTCTCTTACCTAGGGTGCTGCACCCCTGCAGTACCCCCACAGTCTCAGGGTCTCCCCTCCCTGGGGAACCCCCCACTCCCTATCCCCACCTTGCCTCAGTCTAGTCACCACTTAGTACTGGGGCAGACTGCAGTAGAACTGCAACTCATCACCAGCAAGGAGGGTTGGCCTGCTGCCTCTGCCGCTATGGGCTGCCCCCTGCAACCCCAGTACCCCTTTGTTGGGCCTTCCCCTAGGCCCTGCAGCCTGGGGGTTTCTAGGCTGGAGATTCCCCAGCTCCTCCTGCCTTGCCCCAGCCCTGCTCCACTCTAGGTACCTTGTCTAGCTTCCCCAGCAGCCAGGCCAGTCTGCCTCTGCAGACGAAGACTCTCTCTCCTGTGCTCGAAACTGGGCCCTTTTCATCAATTAGGCCAGGGCCTAAAATTGACCCAGCCACAGCTGTGGCTGCTCTGCCTAATCAGACTGGGAGCTGCTTGCCCCCAGCCAGAGCCCTTTGCAGGGCTGTTTTAAACCCTTTTCACCTGGAGTGGGGCAGTCACCCCACTACAGCGACCCTTTCCCAATCTCTCTGTCCACTGGGTAGAACTACGAAGGCTTACACATGCACATACATATCATTCAATTAAAAATTAGGATAAAACTTATCACAATAGGGGTTTTCAGAATCATCCAGCGTTGACCTAACTGCTCCCCTTGCCAGCAATGAGGGTTTTGCCTTTGCAATCAGCAGGGAGCAGAGATAGGCCAACACTGCGCATTTTTGAAATCCCCTCTTTAATATTTAGCATATTAAAGATTTCAAGGCACAGGAAGGTTATGACTGAAAGTTTTACTTCTTGCTCCCTTAAAACTGGGACCACACCTGGGACATCAAAGTTACCTGAGACACCTACATAGGATTAGACACTTTACCACCTGCATTCTTGCTCTGTTAGTCAAACAAGGAGCAAGATTAGAACGTTGGCCTAGGACTCACTGGCTGAGATTCTCATCTTTCTCAAAAACACAGGGATCCTCCACTGCAATGCTCAATGATCCCTTCCCTGCAACTCCAGGCATCAGGCAATGGTGAGTCTAGGTGCTTTCCATTTTATGTATCTCAGCACTTGGCTACCTACAAGTATCTACTCTCTCCCCCTTGCATAGGCTGACCATACGTCCCGTTTTGAACGGGACAGTCCCGTTTTTTTCATGTTTTTGAACCGTCCCGTCTTTTTGTCAAAAATATCAATTTTGTCCCGTTTTTGGGGCAGGTGCAGGACTCCCAAGAGCTCAGGTGAAGAATCTTGCTACCTAAGGACAAGTATCAGATGTCAAAATCTCCGATGAGCAAACTGCGCTCATCGGAGACTTTGACATCTGATACTAGTTCTTAGGTAGGGAGAGGAGGCAGTGGACAGAGGGAGAGAGCAGGGAGGAAGGGAGGGATGGAGAAGGGGGATGGAGAGAAGGGAGGGATGGAGAGAAGGAGGAATAGAGAGGAGGAGGCAGCAGCGGGCGGCGGGCTGAATCGGATCTGATGGCGGATCGGCAGCGGGCGGTGGATCGGAGCTGTCCGGAGCCGCCGCCGGCGCCGCAGCCCCCCCGCCGCCGGCGCGCTCAGCCCCCGGCTGCGGCTCCGGACAGCTCCGCTCTGCAGTCTGCTTCAACCCGCCGCCCGCTGCCGGCCGGACGTTTTATGACTCATAATCACATAACTGAATTTATGTGATTATGAGTCATAAAACCCGGCCAGCAGCTCCCCCCCCCCCCCGCCAGAGCGCTCGGCCCCCAGCTGCGGCTCCGGACAGCTCCGATCCGCCGTCGGCTTCAGCCCGCCGCCCGCTGCCGCCTCCTCCTCTCTATTCCTCCTTCCCTCCTTCTCTCCATCCCTCCCTTTTCTCCATCCCTCCCTGCTCTCTCCCTCCGTCCGCTGCCTCCTCTCGCTCCCTCCATCCCTTCTCTCTATCCC
This sequence comes from Sternotherus odoratus, assembly GCA_032164245.1. Taxonomy (NCBI): domain Eukaryota; kingdom Metazoa; phylum Chordata; order Testudines; family Kinosternidae; genus Sternotherus; species Sternotherus odoratus. Next base: position 2,273,276 of record JAVMKO010000011.1, read on the forward strand.
CTTCTCCATCCCTTCCTTCCTCCCTTCTCTCTATCCCTCCATCCCTCTCTTCCTTCTCTCTATCCCCCTTCTCCATCCCTCCCTTCCTCCCTTCTCTCTCTCCCTCCGTCCACTGCCTCCTCTTCCATCTCCCTTCTCTCCATCCCTCCTTCTCGCTGTCCCTTGCCTCCTCCATCCCCCCTGCTCCCTACCCCCATCTCTTCTCTCATCCATCCATCCTCTCCCTTCTCACCTTCGTGCCTTCTCTCCCTCCATCCCCTCCATCATCTTCATCCCTCATCTCCCCTTCTCTCTCTCCCTCCATCCTCTTCATCCCCCATCCCTGTTCTGCTTATTCCTCCATCCATCCCCCCCGACCCCCCTCTGCCTCCCCCCCGCCCGGCGCTGGGGGGCCCAGGTGGGGGCATGCCCCCCCCCACCCTGTCCCGTTTTTGCCATCCCAATGTCCCGTTTTTGTCTAAAGGAAATATGGTCAGCCTACCCTTGCAGCTTCTGTATTTCCCAGGAGCAGAAGCAAACAGACACGGGAGGAAGAAGTGTGATTTCTATCCTCATTCCTAGAAGCACTGCACCCGGAAAGTGAGATTCCTGGAGCCAGCCCTATCATGAATATCTAGATGGAGCAGATTCTCAACACCAGACAGTCTCATAGACCTATGTACAGGCCCATTCCCAAAGTGCTTAGTAACATTGATCTCCCTTCTCCAACACAGGGCGAAAAGAAGGAATGTTCCTTCTTACCTGGGACACCTCCCTTGGGCAGCACCTCCTCCCACGGTGCTACGCTCACAAGCATTGACTAAGTCGCGGAGCAGCGTGCACTATAAAGGGCCTCAGACTCCTCCTCTTCCCAGAAGTCTTTGCTCGGAGTTCGACAAGCAAGCCTGCCTTCGGACACTAGCCTGCTCTGCCTCAACCTCCCGAGTCCATCCTCTAGGCAAGGACGAACCTCTCCCGGCCCGTTTCCCCCGACCACTAAGGCTTAATAGTAATGAGTGAAAAGCGCAGCCCTGAGCCACTCTGCTCTCCTGGGCTTAACAAACAAACAAGGAAGCTCATTCTAGCACAAATTACATTCAGGACTGTGATGCCATCCGGCTCAGAAGAAGATCAAATGCTGCCTGGCCGAGCTCTGAACATCCCTTAACACCATCGAGCCGGGAAGCCCCCCCAGTCTCAGCACAGGAATCTCTTACCCGTGAAGTAGCTCTTCGCTTTCAGGTATCCTGCAATCAGCCGGAGGATGGAAAGTTTATCGAGCCTGGCCTGGACATCCTCGGGGAAGGGCAGCAAGCGGGTCAGTTTGTTCAGCTCCTGGTTGAGGCGGTCCCGGTGCCGCTTGGAGGGGTTGGACTGTACGCCCTCGGGAGGTGGCGGCTTCGAGTTAATGGAGGGGGAAAAAATGCAAATAAGAAGGGAACCGTCCCCGAAAACATGGCACAAGTCACATCCTCCTTTGCTAGACCCTTCCCAAACTCCATCTGGGCACCACTGTCATCTTAATCGGCATCAACTAGTCACTTGCATGCTCTTTGTCCACTTGTTTAAGGGAACCCCAAGAAAATAGCATCTAGCAAGAGAAAGGCAGCATTATCCAGTGGGTATAGCAAGAGCCCTACCTGAGTTCTATTCCTGGCTCTGCCACTGAGCTGTTCCGAGACCTTGAGTCACTTTAAAAAAACCTAAGGAAACTGGCAGGTTGTTTTCAATGCATGTCAGTAAAGGGGTCTAGGCAGGCACCAGTATGGGTGGGGAAGAGACCAACTTCTTGGTGACAGACTTCAATAAGACTCCCCAGTCAAGATTACGCGGTCATCACCTGCACAAGCAGAATGACACTTGCATTTGAACTCCACTGGAGCTCTGTGCGGATCAAAGCTCACTTGGCGACTGTTAGTAACACAAGAAGGAAATCCTGTACCCTGGAGCTGGAGAGCTGGCCTCAAAAAAATTAACACCCTTTCCTTAACTCCCTTCCCCTTCTTCCCCAGGAGGCGGTGGGAGAGATCCACAAGACGCCTACAAGGCTATTCAGCACTTGACACTGCATTATGAGATCTAGCTATCCATGCTCAACAGCAGCTCTCATCCCAAGATATCCTTGTGCAGCAGGGTGCTCCTCAGTGTGAATCAAAGTATTATGGCCAGAGTATTGCCAAGTGTTTTCAGCTCACGAGATGTGAGGTGTGATTTTTAAGCCAGAGAGATCTTTTTTTTTTCAGTGCGGGGTCTTTTTATTTGCCTTCAGGTTTATGTCTAGGGTACACTCCAGTCATGTTTAAGTTGACTCCCTAGTGCAGGGAGGAGACAGTGGTACAATACCCCTCAGATCCCAGACAGAGTTTGGGGAGAGGCCTAATATGATTGACATGAGTTATAATGCCCTCCCCCCACAGATGAATGCTAATCCTAACCCACAGAAATGCAAGGGTAAATGTGTAAACAGTTGTTATTGTTAAGTACCAATTACTGCCTTCTTGCTTTAAATCTCCAGGAATGCACCTATGGGTCAACTGGGAGAGCTGCTACCTCATTGCCCTGGCCCCCAAAATTAGGATTTAACCTATACACTTCAATAGATATAGTTTGAGGGTAATTACCTGTGTGTCAGCAATATGTTCATTGGGGCCATGAGTGGAACTATTATGTATCTTTTAGACCATTGGCTTACTGTGCTTATCTTGTCTTCTTGCTAGAACCTATCCCAGGGCATGGGAAAAACATCCCTGTTTCTTCTCTCTGCCCAATGGGCACCATATATAACCTATTGTAATTCATTGTTCTGCAGTGTCTCTGAGCCTAATAAGCAAAGTGACACTCTGCCACCGATGTGCGTAATAAACTCCTGTGTTTGACCCTACCCGGTGTGAAATCCATTTCCTTCAGCTACCATTGTGTCTTCATTTCAAATAGTTCTAAGTGTTGGAAAGAAAAGGAGAGTACTCCAGTGAAAAATCCTATTTGCATGCTGCTTTGTAAGGATCACCTCTGAAAATATATACCCTACTTCTCATGGAGGTTAGATATTGTGACTTGCCTGTATACGCCATGCATGACAGATTGACACCAGTGTTTTGACACCAGTGTTTTCACATATTCAACATGAGAAAGGCTTAAACACTTTTGAAATCATACTATGCTCATCCTTTTAAAATAGGGTAAAGGATTTTTTGATTGTGGGTGACACATCCTGGCACCCCCTTATTCACCACTGTCATATAATTAGGATATGTTCTGTACAAAATATGCCTTGTGAGGTACCATTCTAAAAGTCTTGATCTGCTAGACATTAATATCTCATTGGGTTGTATGTGCGACTGTCACGTGTGAAGTTATGAAGTTTGGGCATGTACGTGTTGCTGAAACATGTTGTGAGGTTGAAAACACCCACAAGCAGCCTTTCAGGCACAACAGTAAAAAGGCCAAACAAATGTCAACGGCTTATTGAGGGAAAGCACAAAGATTACCCCAGGAACTGAGTACAATAGAAACCTCTCAGGGATAGAAGTACCCAATGGGAACTGTTTGACCCAGGTCAGAGCAAAAGAGCTTTCCAGCAAGTGGGAAGAAGCTGTAAAAGGGGGAAATGACATAATGATCATACCTCGCTCTCTCTACAACAGCACACCTGGAAACACCTGAGGAACAAAGACCGAACTGGGGGAAGTGGTGATCCCAGGCTAGAGGGATTTCTAGTCTGTGTATGAAAACCTGGGAAAGCCAAGTTGCCCAACTCAAACAAAACAAAGTAATTTACAAATACATAATTATTTGTATATAACTGCAACAATGTAAAACTTTGAGTCTACAAGTCCACTCAGTCCTTCTTCTTGTTCAGCCAATTGCTAAGACAAACAAATTTGTTTACATTTACAGGAGATAATATTGCCTGCTTATTTACAATGTCACCTGAAAGTGAGAAGAGGCTTTGCAAAGTATTTATGTGTCAAATATGCGAAATATTTATATACCCCATTATGCTTCAACTTGTAGGCACTAAAGTTTTACATTTTTTTCTTAAATTGCACTTTCAAGTTAAAGAGATTGCACTACAGTACGTGTATGAGGTGAACTGAAAAATACTATTTATTTTGTTTCTCTTATTTACAGTGCAAACATTTGTAATAAAAATAATATAGTGAGCTCTGTACACTTTGTATTCTGTGTTGTAATTGAAATCAAATATATTGAAAATGTAGAAAAACATCCAAAATATGTATAATAAATTTAAAATGGCATTCTATTATTAATAGTGCAATTAAAACTGCAATTAATGACTATTTTTCTCACAATTAATAGTAATGTTTTTAATCATTCGAGAGCTCTAATATTTTTAATGATATTCTCACATATTGTACCAATGTAAGGTGTGTGACGACATACTTGCAGCGTATTATTCAACCACTACATGTCTGCATGCTGCATAGCATGCCAGTGAGAAAGGGTTTGTTGCTTGGTATACAAGAGAGACTACATTGGAACTCGAGCTGTGTGGAAGCTTGGTTGAGTCTGTAGTTTATAGTTGTTGTTTTTAAATAAATGTCTCTTGTTTAAGACAATAAGTGATTCTGTACCTCAAGACAATCAGATTGTTGAATGTCTGATCCTTACCTAATGAAAAAGTTGTTTGTTTATCTTTTTAGAAGGAGTCAGAAACTAGCTTGTTCACAGAAGTACAGTAAAGTTAGTTTACACAAACTAAGATTATAAAAAGCAGAAGAAAATGTAAGGCCCGTATGGTGGAGGTTCGTCCGTCGATTCGACGAGGACCACTCAGTCATCCGTGCATTGCTGGGGCTGATTTTGTCTGTGTGCGCGCAGATGGCTGATGAGGCCAATCCTTGCACGAAAGGTCCGATGTTCTCCTCATCTCCTGTCCTATCTGTCATCTCCAGCAGGGTTTCTGGCACGGGCTTTTCTGGCTTGCCTCTTTTGTTCTGCTGCAGCCGTCCTTTTGGCCTCACATGATTCGGCACCTTTATACACGGAAGAGCGCCATATAGTCCGATTCATTGCGCTCTGTTCCCAAGAGTCAGGATTGATGTCAAACGCTTTGAGGGCGACTTTGAGAGTGTCTTTGAAGCGCTTCTTCTGACCCCCATGAGACCGCTGTCCTTGTTGCAACTCGCCATAAAAAAGTCGCTTTGGTAGCTGATGGTCTGACATACGGACTACATGCCCTGCCCAGTGTAGCTGCGACTGCATCAAGATGGTAAAGATGCTGGGCAGGTTTGCTTGGGCGAGTACTTCAGTGTCTGGGATCTTGTCCTGCCACTTGATGTTGAGGATTTTCCTGAGGCTTGTTGTGTGGAAGTGGTTCAGCTTCTTGGCATGGTGCCATTTAAGGCATCTAATGCATTTTAGATCTGGGACAAATTTCCTTAGATGGGACCCACTAAGAATGGGGAGGTAGAAGAAGGTCATTCTTCACTCACAAGGTCCTACCAGGAGATAGGGACAGAGTTAGGAGAAATAGGCAGACAGCAATGATCCAAGAAGCACTCCTTAGAAATAATGATAACAGAGTACGCGGAGGCAGGGTCCATTAGACACTGGGGAAATCATTGGGGGAAGGACAGCTTGTCCAGAAGAACTGGCGTTCCACCTTAACCAAGCTGCTTACCCATAAAGTAAATAGTGTATAACAGAGACATTCCCAGCTGCTCAGATCTGAAGCTTTACAGCCCTGCCCTTCAGTCTCATCTTGATCTGACCAGACTACCCACTGCGGAGGAAGGACAGTCCAGTCCTATGTCACTTCCTTGCTTCTCCTCTTTGCTGAGGCTGCCATGGAGTGGCACACATCCACTGCGGAGCTGCAACGAGACCAGCTCCTCTCCGAAAGGCAGAAGTCCCCTAGTGACTGTCAGTTACTGCCAGCCTGTGCTGGCTTTCACACAGCAACCTGGGGAACAATATCTTATCACCCAGCCAATCCTCTTGGATCTGGTTCCTCCAGCCCACCCACACACAGTAACGCAGATTCAAAGCAGTATTTAATCTAGCTGTAATGCAAAGGATAACTACCGTACTTCTCCTCAAGACAGCCTTCTCCGTATGTCCACCACTCTCACACATCATACAGCTGACATTCTTGGCAACTGCGATTTCTTTTAAACCAACAACAACTTGTGTCCTAACCCAATCTGACTTGCCACTGCCCGGATCCATGAGCAGTGCTTTTCACCAGGGCTAAGTGGGCCTAACATGTGACCATTGTGATCTGACAACGTTTGCCATCTGCTTAGCACTAGTACAAAGGATTGCAGGAGATTCAAGCCCTCAAGTGGATAAAGCGCTGGCCTGGAATTTAGGTGTCTCAGCTCCGCTGCTGGCCTGCTGGGTGACCTAGGCTAGTTGCTTGGCCCACCTGTCTGTTGTGCCTTTGTTTCCCAGATGCAAAATAATGATACTGACGCAAGAGATTGTCACGGTGCAGCTGCTAGGCAACGGGAGCGCTCCCCTCGGCCCCTCCCGGAAAGGGCACTGAGCCATGATTAGCGTGCTCAAGGTAACGGCGACCCGTTATCTCCTGGGAAACGGCTCTGCAGCTGCCTGTTTTCCCTCTGCCTCTTTTTTGCTTTTTCTGGTCTGCTCTGTGTGTGAGAACAGTGTGTGGGAAAGTCGAAACGCAGTGCTAAACAAAGCAGCTGCGTAGAATCAACAAGAATAGTAGCGTGTGACCAAGTCACAGGTGCTTGCCTGCTAGATATTAATGAGATTTGCCTATGTATGAGATGTAAATATGCAAGTGTATTTAAGCCCACACTTGTATTTTGCTTGTGGGCTCTTCTACCCTAGCCACTGCTCCGGTGCACTACGACCCCTTTCTGCGGTCGCGCTGACAGACTCGAGCCCCTCAGCGCCTATTCGAGGGACCGAGGCCTTCCAATAAACTCATCCACTTTATACAACCACAGTGTGTGTGCCTTGTCTCTGCAAAATCCAAGGTACCTTGCAACACTGACCTTCTTTGTAAAGTGCTACAGGTGAAAAGTGCTTTATAAGGGCATGGTATTATTTCAGATTGCCTCCTTTAACTCAAAGTTGTGTAACAATTTATTTCTGGAAGAAATAAAATCCTAATTCCTACCAGAAAATGTTGACCATAAAGATAGTTCATAATAGGGGGGAGGGATAGCTCAGTGGTTTTAGCATTGGCCTGTTAAACCGAGGGGTATGAGTTCAATCCTTAAGGGGGCCACTTAGGGGAAATGGGGGATAAAATAGGGATTAGTCCTGCTTTGAACAGAGGGCTGGACTAGATGATATCCTGAGGCCCCTTCCAACTCTGAGATTCTATGAATAGCAGGTTACACTAACATGCTTCCTAGGCCACTCCTGCCTCTTCCCACACACACTGGCCTTAAGATTGCATAAAAGCACTGACAGGTGACACTGGTGAAAAACCACTGAAAGACACTTTCTTCATGCAAGAATCAGAGAGGTAGCCGTGTTAGTCTGGAATAGCAGAGGTAACAAAGTCCTGTGGCACCTTAAAGACTAACTATAAAGTTTTGAAGCATAAGCTTTCGTGGGCTAATACCCACTTCATCCGATGTTCTTCTACACTAGTACTTCAGATTTTCTCTTCTGCAGGGGTGATACATTAAAAATTGGTCTGTCTGGGTCCTGTGTCCCGGTCAAGTCCATTTCACTACTATGCCATTTCACTCTCTTTAATTCCCCATTTGTAAGACTCACACACACAGCAACTGGACGGGGTACTCATCAACACTGCTCCTTCATTGGCCAAAGACGGTTGAGTAATAACGAAGTTCCCCATTCTGTGCTACAACAAATATTTTCCCAATGGGAGTGCTGCCATGTGATTCTCAACTAGCATCATAAGCGAAACCACATGCATCAGAAGATAGAGCAAGGCAGCTAAATGGATCAGCTCTATGCATTTGTTTACGTGTTGGAGCCATGAGAAGACACAGCTATATCAAACATGTATGTTTTACAGAGCAAGACTCAGCAAACAAAGACTGGGCTGCGGCCCAAAGCAAGTTTCTCCCACTGGAATTGATGCTGGCACTGTGAATAAACATAGCAACGCCAACAAACAGCAGGGGCGTTGCTGGAAATAAAACTGTTCTCTCACAGGGCAAAGACGACTGGATTTGTTATATACGATCACATTGCACCATTCTATTTCCATTTGCTACAGTATTCCTCTACACTATTGGTTCTCAAAGTGGGGGTCGCGACCCACTTATGCGGGGGTCGCGAGCTCCTGCTCCCAGCAGCCGGCCTGACCCCTGCCGCGGGCTGCTGGCATCCGGCCGTGATCCCAGGCCCTGCTGCCGCAGCGGGCTCCCGGCGCCCCCCACCCCCCGCCCAGCCCAGCCCAGGCCTGGCCGGGGCGGGCTGCCGGCACTCCCACGAGCCTGGTCCCAGCCCCGGCTGCCTCCCAGCGCCCACGCGAGCCCGAGCCCGGCCACGGCGGGCTGCCGGTGAACCAGAGCCCACCCCCGGCCCCTGCTGCAGCAGGATGCCGGTGAACCTGAGCCAGTCCCCTGCTGTGGCGGGCTCCTAGTGCCTCCAGGAGCCTGAGCCCAGCCCAGGCTCTGGTCCCGGCGGGCTCCTGGAGCCCCCACGAGCCCAGCCCCAGCGGGCTGCCAGTAGCCTGGGGCGTCCCCTGCTGCGGCAGGATGCTGGCACCCCCCAGCCCGTCCCTTGTGTGGGGACCATGAGCCCGCTCCTGATCCTGGCCCCGGAGGGCTGCTGGAACCCCCCCATCCTGGCCCCAGGGGGTTGCTGAAGCCCCCCCCATCCTGGTCCCCAGAGGGCTGTTGGAACCCACCCCCCCACCCCCGCATCCTGGCCCTGCTGGACACCCCCCCCCCCCCCCAGCCCGGCCCCTAAGGGGGGGTTGCGCTGACAGGCCTGGTGTGGGAAAGGGGTCATCACTACAGAAAGTTTGAGAACCACTGCAGTCTACACTCAGCATGGGAAACACTGCAGGAAGCTTAACTATTGCAAGCTGGTGAACCTGCAAGTGCAGTAGTGCCTATGGTATATATTAATAACATCAGTTAGGGTTTTCTGTTTGGGGCAGCATTATATATTGCATAGTTAAACAAAGAAGTTAGAGGTAAGGTAAGTAGATGCATACTCATTGCTTTGTCTTGAAAACACTATTTATTGAACATAACAACGTAAGAATGGCCGTACTGGGTCAGACCAAAGGTCCGTCCAGCCCAGTATCCTGTGTACCGAGAGTGGCCAATGCCAGGTGCCCCAGAGTGAGTGAACCTAACAGGTAATGATCCCGTGATCTCTCTCCTGCCATCCATCACCCCCCTCTGACAAACAGAGGCTAGGGACACCATTCCTTACCCATCCTGGATAATATTAATTAATGGATTTAACCGCCATTGGGATGACTATTAAAAGCATTTCATATATGAATTATATTTACAAATGATATTTCACCTGTTTCACACCCCCTCCCCAACAATCTGAGTGAACTGATATTGATATTTAACAGACATAATTTCCCATCCTACTGCACATTTCCCCACCTACACCCACCTGTCTTCAAGTCCTGGGACATTCTAAGGAGGGACTGTCAGGTACCCTGATTGCTCTGGGTCTGGGATATGGTCACATGTAGAGTTAGTCCCAAAACTTTTGACAGAACAGTTTTCCATGAGAAAAATGTGTCAATTTCTATGAATTTTTGGATGGAAAAAAGTCAAAATGAACCATTCTGATAATGTCAAACTGTTTCATTTCAACTTTAGCATTTCAATGCATTTCATTATTACTTTTACATTATATTAAACTTAATTTTAATCTGATATGTATAGAAAACATTTCTATTATAATGTCTCAACACTAACCCAGCAGACATTTTGAAATCGTAAGTGCTCTGGAAATCTCAGGGGACAGCAGGGGAAGCCCGATCCCCCATTTCCCTGAAACTTGTGCAATTATTCACACCCATGCTAAGTGAGCATGGAGCACTCACTCGTCCTTCTGATCTGAAATCATTGGAGCTCTCACTCGTCTTTCTGATCTGAAATCATTGGAGCTCTCACTCGTCTTTCTGATCTGAAATCATTGGAGCTCTCACTCATCTTTCTGATCTGAAATCATTGGAGCTCTCACTCGTCTTTCTGATCTGAAATCATTGGAGCGCTCACTCGTCTTTCTGATCTGAAATCATTGGAGCTCTCACTCATCTTTCTGATCTGAAATCATTGGAGCTCTCACTCATCTTTCTGATCTGAAATCATTGGAGCACTCACTCGTCTTTCTGATCTGAAATCATTGGAGCACTCACTCGTCTTTCTGATCTGAAATCATTGGAGCGCTCACTCGTCTTTCTGATCTGAAATCATTGGAGCACTCACTCGTCTTTCTGATCTGAAATCATTGGAGCTCTCACTCGTCTTTCTGATCTGAAATCATTTTGCACAGCCCTAGCGACTGCACAGGTGCAAAGCAGTGGAGAATTAGAGCCATTATCTTTTGCTCTGACTTGTCACTCCAGCAGGAGCAAAGGTTTTTCTCTCCCTCTCTGCAGAGGAAGGAATCGTCTTTCCTCTAGAGCACTGGGCAGAAAAACCTGATTCCTTTGATTAATACAAGAATAGCCCAGTGTCTCCACCACACTGATCTATTTGTAGGACATCCCAAGAACCCAGCTCAGAGCCTGGATTGTCATCCTTAGATTACTTAGAACAAATGTCCCAAAATTCAACCAGTCACTGCCCATTTCATTTCCTGGAGATGTCTGTCAAGTTCTCCAGCCCCAAAGGGAATTTATAACTTTAAAAAAAAAAAAAAATCAGGGAAGGAATTTGATGCAAATTCCCAAACCAGGAACCACCACCCCTGTGCTCTCTTTCTTCCCTGGGAATTTGCTTTTTTAAGAGTCAACCTGTCTTTGGAGCGGAGCTGCTAAGTGAACCTGGGGAATCGCATGGATTCAGCGGTAACTTTTGTGTGAGACTTTGCACAAGTTCGGATTTCAGAGTCCAAAGGTGCAGTCCAGATGGGATTTAAGTGACATCAGAGAAGCCGCGAGCTATTTCAGCAGCCCGGGCCCAGCGACCCAGCCTTCTCTTCCAGTGTATTTTACAGACAGCTATGGAGCAAATACTTTAGACATAAGCCAGACAAGGGAGGGGGGAGGGGGAGTAAAGGGACGGTGGAGAATAGGGTGCTCAGATATCCCAATTTTATAGGGACAGTCCCCATTTTTGGGTCTTTTTCTTATATAGGCTCCTATTGCCCCCCCCCCCCCCGTCCTGATTTCTCACATTTGCTGTCTGGGCACCCAGGGGTGACCCCATTGGCCAAGGATGCTGAATAGCACCAAGGAAAAGGGCCAGGGGACAACCTGCCTGAGCAGTGGAGTGAGCAGCAGCAAGGGGCGGAGGAAGCAAAGCAAACAGAGGCAGCCCCCCCAGCAGAGCCCCCGGGCCGGGCGCGGGGGAGTCACGCGCTACCTTTTCAGCACCGGCTTCTTCCTCTTTCTCGTGGCGTAGGCGCCTGCCGGCTGCAGCATGACGAGCCGGGGCCCCGGGCCACCCCCGGGGATCCCCCGCGAGCTCGGACGCCGCTGCAAGCCGAGGCGCGCGCCCCCCTCCCGCCCCAGCCGGGACTGGGACAGGGACAAAGCGCGCGGCTGGGCAGGTAGGAGCCGGGGGCGGGGCCGCAGGAATCCCAGCCACGGGGGGAGGGGGGTGTTAAGGTGGATCGGGGAGTGGGCCCCGAGTCCCTGGCGAGGGGGGAGGGGAAGGGGGCACGTTGCTCCCCACTGACCCCCCCCCCCGTCCTGCTGCACCTGGGCACCGTGTCTGCTCCCCCTTGCGGCCCACCTGGCCCCGAGGTGGGACTCCCCCCCAGGGGCAATCCAGTAGAGCCAGGGAAGGTCTCCTGCCCGGCTGGGGGGCTCCCTGGCTGCTCCCTGGCTCCGGGGGATCCGGTGCTCTAGGGCACCAGCCCAGCCCGGCAGAGCAGGAGGGAGAGAAACCCCCAAAAGTGGGGCTGGAGGAGCAGTCGCCTGGTCCCCAGCAGGAGAGAGGCCAGGCGCTCAGGGCCGGCCTCCTGTCTCCCCTTTATCGCCTCCAAAGACCAGCCTCTTCGCCTGTGTGCAGAGTGCCCCGGATGGCACCGGACCAGGATTCATCACCCAACGTGGTCCAGGTTGGATCATTAGCTTCCCTGGCCCAGGTCGGGTGCTGACGTAACCAATGGCCAGACGGGGTCAGACCAAAGGTCCATCTAGCTAGGGAGACCAGACAGCAAGTGTGAAAAAATCAGGACAGGGGGTGGAGGGTAATAGGAGCCCATAAAAGAAAAAGACCCCAAAGATCAGGACTGTCCCTATGAAATCAGGACATCTGGTCACCCTACATCTAGCCCAGTGTCCGGTCTTCTGACAGTGGCCAATCCCAGGTGCCCGGGAGCAAATGAACAAAACAGGGAATCATGAAGTGATCCACCCTGTCGCTCATTCCCAGCTTTCCGCAGAGGCTGGGGACACCCTCCCTGCCCACCCTGGCTAACAGGCATTGATGGGCCTATCCTCCATGGTAACTTATCTAGTTCTTTTTAAAATACTATCATAGTCTTGGCCTTCACAACATCCTCAGGCAAAGGGTTCCACAAACTGTGTGTTGTGTGAAGAAATACTTCCTCTTGTTTGTTTTAAACCGGCTGCCTTTGACAAGGTCCCTCACCAAAGGCTCTTACGTAAATTAAGTTGCCATGGGATAAGAGGGAAGATCCTTTCATGGACTGAGAACTGGTTAAAAGACAGGGAACAAAGGGTAGGAATAAATGGTAGATTTTCAGAATGGAGAGGGGTAACTACTGGTGTTCCCCAAGGGTCAGTCCTAGGACCAATCCTATTAAATTTATTCATAAATGATTTGGAGAAAGGGGTAAATAGTGAGGTGGCCAAGTTTGCAGATGATACTAAACTGCTCAAAATAGTTGAGACCCAAGCAGGCTGTGAAGAATTCAAAACGATCTCATGAAACAAAATGATTTGGCACCAAAATGGCAAATGAAATGTAATGTGGATAAATGTAAAGTAATGCACATTGGAAAAAATAACCCCAACTATCCATACGATATGATGGGGGCTAATTTAGCTACAACCAATCAGGAAAAAGACCTGGGAGTCATTGTGGATAGTTCTCTGAAGGCATCCATGCAGTGTGCAGCGGCAGTCAAAAAAGCAAACAGGATGTTAGGAATCATTAAAAAAGGGACAGAGACTAAGACGGAGAATATCTTATTGCCCTTATACAAATCCATGGTGCACCCACATCTTGAATACTGCGTACAAATGTGGTCTCCTCATCTCAAAAAGGATATAGTGGCATTAGAAAAGGTTCAGAGTAAGGCAACTAAAATGATTAGGGGTTTGGAACGGGTCCCATGTGAGGAGAAATTAAAGAGGCTAGGACTTTTTAGCTTGGAAAAGAGACTAAGGGGGGATATGATAGAGGTCTATAAAATTATGAGTGGTGTAGAGAAAGTGAATACGGAAAAGTTATTTACTTGTTCCCATAACAGAAGAACTAGGGGCCACCCAATGAAATTAGTGAGCAGCAGGTTTAAAACAAATAAAAGGAAGTTCTTCACACAGCGCACAGTCAACCTGTGGAACTCCTTGCCTGAGGAGGCTGTGAAGTCTAGGACTATAACGGGGTTTAAAAGAGAACTGGATAAATTCATGGAGGTTAAGTCCATTAATGGCTATTAGCCAGGATGGGTCAGAAAAGGTGTCCCTACCCTCTGTTTGTCAGAGGGGGGTGATGGATGGCAGGAGAGAGATCCCGAGATCGTTACCTCTTAGGTTCACTCACTCCGGGGCACCTGGCATTGGCTACTGTCGGTAGACAGGATACTGGGCTAGATGGACCGTTTGTCTGACCCAGTACAGCCTTTCTTATGTTATGTTCTTATTAATTTCATCTGGTGATCCCTACTTGTTGTGCTGTGAGAAGGAAGAAATAACACTTCCTTATTTACTTTATCCACACCAGTCATGATTTTATAGACCTCTGTATTTCCTCCCCAGTCGTCTCTTTTCTGAGCTGAAAAGTCCCTGTCTGATTAATCTCTCCTCATATAGAAGCTGTTTCATGCCCCTAGTCATTTTGTTGCCCTTTTCTGAGTCTTTTCCAATATTTGCCACTGCTTGCATCTGACGAAGTGGGTATTAGCCCACGAACGCTTATGCTTCAATACTTTAGTTAGTCTTTAGGTGCCACAGGACTCCTTGTTACCTCTGCTATTCCAGACTAACACAGCTACCTCTCTATATCTTTTCCAATATATTTGTTTGAGATACTGCATACAGAAGTGGTCACCCTATTCAACATGTGTGTGTACTAGGGATCTATAGAGGCAATGTGATATTTTCTGTCTTATCTACCCCTTTCTTAATGATTCCCACCGTTCTGTTCATGTTTTTGACTGCTGCTGCCCATTGACGGGGAGCACTACATGACGGCTGATCCATGCCCTGCAGCATAGAGCTCAGTTAAGATAAACATAAAGGGAACAAACTGAAAAGAGGCATTATCCACTCTCAGCAGAGCTGTTCTGCACAGCTCTCTCCTGCTCTGTCACGGACTCCCTTGCCCTGCTCCCCTATACAAGAAGATCCAGTATGACAATGGCTCATTTGGAAGCTAGATGGGCACTGAAATAGCTCTATTTTCCTTTGGAGACTTCCGATACCGTACATTTCCAAGGAGTGATTTGACTTTGTAACATCTAAATCCAGCGTGTTTCTGCAGCTTATGAGGCCCAACCATGCTCCCACTGCAGTCAATGGCATTATTGCATGGGGGAAACAGGATCAAGTCCCTCCCTCGTGAACACAGCTAGGAAGTTCACATTTCAGAGAGCAGCCTCCACCCCAGGACCCTTCTAAAATCCTGCATTCAAGAGAGGATATTTTTAAGCAGCCCCCCAGAAAGAGAACTGGTGGAAAGGGGGATAGTGAACATGTTGTTCTCTTTCTTAACCAGTGGGTGGAAGGGGAAACAGATTTTTCACTAGGTTGCTTGGGAAGAGGGTCGAGGTGGTTTTGACACCACAATTTTGATGCATGGCATCTCTTTTCCTGGGATATATTCACCTAGTTATCAACCTTCAACTAAGTAAGAAAAGTCTACAATTGATTCTGTTTTCTGTTCTTTTCTCCTTTGTTTTTTCCTCTGTTCCCCCAGAATAAGACTGTTTGATGAAATTGAAAAGTAGCAAACTGAAAACTCAAAGGAAATACTTTTTTGTACAAAAAGTGTACTTAGACTGTGGAACTCCAGGGAGCCCAGAATTTAGCAAGGGTCAAAAAAGAGATTGGACATTTATATGGTGTAGTGGCATATCAACTCACCCCTGCGGCACCTCCTGTTGGTTGTCCGGGAATTTGCTTTTTCCAGCACAGAGTGCCCTCTGCAGGCCGGTGTCCCACTTGCCCCATGTCCCCCCTGGACTCCAGTGCCCTCTTCCCTGGGGTGCTGCCCCCAGCAGTTTCCCCTCAGATCTCTGGGTTTTCCCTCCCCAGGGAATCCCCACCCACTATCCCCACCTTGCCTCAGCCTGCGGGCTACTGCCAGTCACCATCGAGCCCCCTTTCACTGGGGCCAACTGCAGTCTGTATAAGCCAGTTATCATAGGCTGGCCTGGCCTGCTGCCTCTGCCTACCCGTGGGCTGCCCCTGCAAGCAACCCCCGTCCCCTTTCAGCCATCTTCTAGGAAACCTGGGTGGGTTTCCAGGCCAGAGCTCCCTAGCTCCACTGGCCTTCCCCCAGCCCTGCTCCACTCAAGGTACCTTCTTGCGGTCCCAGCAGCCAGGCCTGTCTTCTTCCACAGCTGGAGGAGAAACTATCTGCCCATAGCTCACAGCCCTCTTATAAGGGCCAGCTGGGGCCTAATTGCATTGGCCACAGCTGCGGCTGCTTCCTTAGTCAGCCTGGGAGCTACTTACCCCCAGCCACAGGCTTCCCAAGGCTGTTTAAACCCCTTTTCTTTTAAGAGCGGGGTAGTCACCCCGCTACATATGGATATCCAGAATAATCACAATTAATGGTTCCAAAACATTTTGAAAGAGACATTAAACATCACATATCATGGCTTAAGTCAATCTCTAACTATTAGAGACCAGGATCAGATCCAGTAGGGGTGGGGATTATCCCACACCTGGTTCTACTGAAATACATTGAAAAGGGCTTTTTCACTATCTGTGTTTCTGTTAGAAGGTCTCTGTGGCCTAACGTGAGCTAAAAGTTTTAATGGAGCATCTTGGTTTATTTTCAAGGAGCAGTAGATCTTTTAAATAAATAAAAATCGTTTGTGAGAACCTAGCTCTTGTGTCTTTGTGTAAAAGAGACCCATTTACAGCAAAAAGCTGAAATGTATGTGGTAGACTCGGGGGAGGAGGGGAGGAAATAACTGTAAAATGTGTTTACAATTTTTTAAAAAAACCTAGGGTTGGTTCAGACAGGTGTTTAAGTACAATAGAGCTGATTCACCCCGGTGAACTCAATGTTTTTAACCACACCCCCACTGAATAGCCAGGGTGACTGAGTTTACCCATGCTTGTTGCCATTGGGGTTAATCGTATTAGTGATCAGTAATTAACTGTGATGGGTGTGTACACCTGCAGTAAGGGAGGTGGGTGGGTGAGGATGTTATGCTCTGAGTTGGTAAAACTTTTATTGGACAGTTTAAATCAAATCTCAAGGAGTTGGTTGAGCCCTATGGGTCACTCTTTCTAGCAACTCAAAGTCATTACAAGTTTAAAATAATGTATTTACAAAAAGAAACAAGGAGCTAACCCAAAACTGTGCGCTAGGAACGTGTAGTCCCAGAACTCTTTGCCAATAAAGGTCTTAAGAAAGATAGAAAGACACTTGTTGCCCTTAAATTCCCAGGATTTTTCCGGTGTTAGGGACGTAGCAAAAATGTAATTGGGCATGTGCAACCCAATCTCCTGTGTGTAATCATAAAAAAACATACTTTTCTGATGATCTGGGCTTTCTAATGCTGTGCATAAAACACAGGTGGCTGTCTACATCACGGGTGATCAAACCCTGGCACTCCTTACAGCACCTCTCTTTACACCTGTGCCACTTGTCCACAAAAGACTGAAATAGATCCCGAAGTTTTAGACGGGCATTTGACTTGTTTTTTCGATGCGCAGTCGAGGTGTCTGAACACACTTTGGACCGACAATACAGTCTATAGCTAGGACACCCCAGTTGCATGCCCATTGTCCGAGCATGTTACACTCAAGCAGAGGTGGCAACGAAACCTGAAAGAGTGTTGTCACTGTACGCCGTGTGGCAAAACTCACGATAATTTTTTGCAGCAAACAACTTTTCCACCTCTAGAATCCAGTGCTCATCAATGCACACACCAGAGTGTGTGGCAAGAAAAGTTTCTACCGGGAGTGGGAGCAAATTCCTGACTACAAGAGATGCTTTTAACAGCGGGAAAACAGGCTGGAAAAACCTGAGAGAAGTAGAGGTTTGGAGATCTTGACATCACCTGGACTGGTGCAGTAGACTGTCTGAACTGGATCCTAACTGTTTTGAAGGTCCCATGGTATTCTTAGCTAATCTCTTCATGGATAATACCGATTTTCACAGCCATGAAATCTGGCATTTCTTTGATCTTTCCAGACCATCCAGCTGATCCCTGGCGATGGGAGGTGGCAGCAGCACAGTGACTGCATCCTTCACATCTCATCACCTGTGGGCTAATGTAAAGAGACACGACAAACACAACATGCTCCGTGTTAGGGTGCATCACATCACAGGAGACTAAACAGGCACAAGCAGTTAATCTACAGTGAAAGATCCGAGTTTCCCGAAAACTGATGACATTTAGCAACTGCAGCAGAGCCCCTGGAAGTCAATGCTCCCGTCGACTTCAATGGGCTGTAGAGCCAGTTCTTGGATACTAAAGTAATGGGGAAATTAGGATTGTACAGCACGTAATATTACCAAGATTTGCATTATCTCTGATAGAGACAAGATCGACCTCACGTACCTTCTCTCATATTCTGGGACCAGGGTGCCTGTGTCCACACTGCAAACATTATCTCTGATAGACCAGTTCATGCAAAGCCCAGTGTCCAGGGAACAGTGCCATGTACATATTACATTTTTATATTTTCTTTTCCTGAAGCTCCATTATACAGCAACGCTTGCAAATAAAGGTATTTCTAAGTTGGGGAGAATGTCAAAGTCCAACAAAATGGGCAAAGTCACTGGAACACAATAGTAACAGCAGGGCCCTTGTGTGCTCCTCACGCTGCTCACCTGCTGAGCCCCGTCATCCAACTCCAACTCCCCCCTCTCCTTGACTTCCCATGCAGTTCTGCTTTCAGAGAGCGTGAGAGGGGTTTGGAGCGCAATCCAGACCTGAGCAATTCACGACGTTTTGCTGCTGTCGCTCCCAACCAGGGATGCTCCCAACCAGCCTGCAAACATGCAAGTTACACCCTGAAGTGTCTGTGGGCTTACAGGGCCCCGGTTCAGCAGCCTGCCTAAAGCCCCACTCTGGCTTCCACCAGCCTTGGTTACAACCAACAAGGTGAGCCCAACACAGTCCCAATCTCAGTTTTTCCCTAAACCACGTGCTCTCTAATGCCCAGCCCTTTCCTGGATAGTTCACAGCTGTTTGTACCTCTAAAAACAAAAAAAGGACTTGGGGAAGTGTGAATGCAGAAAGGGGCGTGTGCAAGCGGGGCCACAGGCCCCGCCAATCAGTGGAACCACAGAATTCCTCCGAGGCCAGTGAGCTCCTCTGGGCCCGTGCCGGGGATGACCATTCCTAGACCTGAGGGGAACCAGCTCCTCCAGCTGTGGAGGGCCCCAGAAAGTGCTCCTCCAAAAGTGGCCAAATTTTTATTCGTGTGTGTGCATTCCCTCACCTGCAGAGTCCCCCAAACAAAGATAAGAACTATGCAACCCTCCTCACTGCATCTTCCCCTATTTGCAACTCTAAATGCTACAAGTATGTGGGTACACAACCAGTCCACACCTTGGTGAGAAAACCTATGCCTGATCCTAGGAGATACATAGCAAAGGTGGCATCACACTATGCAGAAACTTGCCCCCGGAACAGGAATGGACAGTAATGATAAAGAAATGGACATGTAGCTCTGTCCTGCGTGTTGACTATACCTAACTCTGACAGATAACCTGACACATTGCTTTTACCATCTGGCAATCCTTGTGTAGCTTGTCACACCCAAAAAACCCCAGCGTTGAATTGTATTAAGTATGGTGTCACTCTTGAATACTTAACCTAGGATGATTGCCATAGCTTTATTTTTTTTAAATACTGTATGCAAGGTGTCCATGTTGTTTGGGACAGCAGGTCTGCACTTTAAGGGTTAAACAGTGGAGAGAATTGGGGAATTAACATTGGTTACAGCTGCTCCCAAGACTCCCAATGGGCAGGGAGACTCCTGTACTCATGCAGAGCACCACTGATTTCAAACGATGTCTGGGGGGGCAGTGGGGATCCCCAATGGAGCTGATAGCAGGACAGTGGCCTTAGCAAGTCAGCTCTCTGAAGACATGGCAGGGCCCTTGTCTGCCCTTCCTTCTGTGCAGGGCTAACAAATACGGGCTGGCCCTAGAGCTGAGCTGCCTCTCCCCGGCAAGTGGGGTAGGTTGCTCATCTCTCCTGGGCTGCGCCGGGAACTGAGCCCGCCCTGCTCTTGAATCACTCTCCCCCCCGCCTCTCCGCCCAGCACTGGGGGAAACTGAGGCACGAAGAGACTGGTGCCTTTCTTTGGACAAGGTCACAGGGGGAGTTGGTGGCAGAGCAGGGAGGCTCTCCGCTCTCCGGGGGGCTGGGCCATGCACGGTGGGGCCGCGTGACCAGCAGCTCCCCACGCCCGGCCGAACGGGGCACTCCCCGTGGCCGGGAGAGTGGTCAGGGGAGAGGCACCAAGCGACTTGAGAGACTGGGAGGAGGCACCTCGCGCTCTCCACTCAGGCGCTCGCCGCCGCCGCCTATTCACCTGGTCCTCTGACGTCATCCACGCGCCGGAAGCCGCTTAGGCCCCCGCCTGAGGGTCCTTCCGCTGCTGGCGTCGCGTTCGTCGCCCCGCTGCTGTGTTGGGTCCGCGATGTCCTTCCGGCTGGGGAAGCTCGCCCGCCCCGCGGCTGCGGTTCGCCCGGGGCTCGGCGCCCTGCGAGTGGTGAGGCGGGGCGGGCTCCCGAGGGCCGGGCCCCGCTCCCGTGTTCAGGGTCTGGCGGGTCATTCAGGACAGTGGTCCCCGTACGGGGGGGGGGGGGGGGGGGTCGCGTGCCAGGGTCTTCGGGGGAGAGATTCCTGCCATTGGGGGAGGGGGGAGTCGCGGGCCTCGGTGCAGCTGGGCCCCTCCTGTGCTCTGCTTGTGGCACGTGATAGTCTTGTCTTTTGTAACGCTGAAGTCTCGCTCTGGGGGCTGGGTCGTGGGGTGGGTGGGTGGGTGGGTGGGTGGGGGGGGTCCACAGGAGGCGGGACTCGTCCTTTCTGGCCTTAAATGCTGTGACTTTTTGTGCCCTTCCAATGTTACCGCAGCCCGTGTTTAGGAGTCATCCCGGGGAGGAGCGAGCATTGGGGCGGGATCTTGCTGTCACAAATCAGAGAGGTAGCCGTGTTAGTCTGGAATAGCAGAGGTAACAAAGGGTCCCGTGGAACCTTAAAGACTAACTAAAGTATTGAAGCATAAGCTTTCGTGGGCTAATACCCACTTCGTCGGATGACGAAGTGGGTATTAGCCCACGAAAGCTTATGCTTCAATACTTTATACTTTATACTTAGTCTTTAAGGTGTCACAGGACTTTGTTACCTCTGCTGTCACAAGTGACTGGATGATACCACAGAAGTGATGCAGCTCGACCTTTTGCAAGGGTTCAGAGTGAAAAAAATTCATGTTTGGCACCCACATTTTATATAGATACAGAGAAAGTATGTACACACGTGTCGGCGAACTTAATTCATATTCTAACCTGGAATTCATTACAAATCTGAAAACATTCCTTGTGTTTTGTGAGAATTTGGCTACATGTTACATGAAATCGTTAGCAGATCACTTGGACAGGAAGAATGGTTTTGTTATTAGACCCAGGGCTGGGAGTCAGAAAATCAGCATTCTGCTCTTTGCTCTGACACAGATTTCCTTTCACAAGTTATTTTTATCTGTATAATGGAGCCCCGATACACTCTGTGATGGTGCTATTCCAAAGGCTTGAGGCTTGATTCACCCATGTTTGGAAGATCCTTAGAAAGCTTTTGGGTGGAAGGTGCTAGCTATAGAGTAACAAAGCACTATTTATTTTCTTAGAGACTAGCTTGAATTCTACATTTAAGAACTCAGTCTTGCAAAAAATGTTTTTAGTTTTTACCAGTCTAAATACACAGTTGCCTGTTCTTTTTGATGATGATGAAAAAACTAGCGAGGTTTTTCTGACCTCTGTCAGGGGGTGGGGAAGGGAAAGCTGTTTGTAATAGACAAGGAGAGCATTATTAGACTGTGCAGGTTGATCCCTTCAGTTTAATTGTGAATCTTTAAAAGTGCACATGCTGTTACATAGCATAGAATCGCTTACATAGCATTAACATAGCAATATAGCTCATATATTACATGGATTGGAAACTGGTTAACTAACAAATCACAAAGTAATTGTGTGGGGGGAATCCTCATCCAATGGAGGTATTTTTTGCAGTGACCACTGATGATGTTCAGTAGCTTTTTTAGTGACTTGGGAGAAGTTTAAAATCATTGTTGATGAAGTTTGCAGATGTTGTTGTTGTTATTGGTTGAGTGGTAAATAATGATGGGGATGGCATCAGTCATACAGAACAATCGAGATTCAGTGGAAAAAGACTCAATTGAAGAACATGTGTTTTAGAACAGCTGTATGAAGTGTTGGACTTCTAGAACAAAGTGTAGGTCACACTTGTAAGATAAAGGGTGCTGTATCCGGGAATGCGTGGTTCTGAAAAGTACTTATGGGTTGTGATAGATAACCAATTGAACAAAAGCTCCCAGTGAAGTGCTGTAGCTCAAAGTAAAGATGATCCTTTGATGTATAAACGGGGGAATAGCGAGTGGGAATATGGAGGTGGTATTACTAGAGCCCTGTGCGGATACACAAATGTGTGTCCACATCCAATTCACTGTCCACAAAAATTATTTGCAAATATCCACAGATTTGCAGGACTCTACGGGGGGGCTGGGCTGAGGCTCCCAGGCATCCTCCTGCTGGTGTCCGATTGGGGAGAGACGCAGGCAGGTGTAGGGAGCCCAAGTGGAGTTGCGGACCATCTACCTGCCCTTGCCCGCCCAATGCCCATACCCTGCAGCCTCTCTGTCCTATGTACCTGCCCACCAGCTCCTCTGCCCAGGGCAGGTGGAGGGACCCAGGCTCCCACCAGCTGCCAGCATCTCTCGGCTCCGGGTGGGGGAACTCTGAGCTGCAGCCTTGCCACAGTAAAAGCCGGACAGACAGCTGTTGGGACCCATGGCGGATCCTCCACCTGCCCTGGGTGTGGGGCCCAAGCAACGCCCCCGCCCAGTGTCCTCGCCGCCCAGACCCTGCCAAGGGCAGTTGGCGGATCTGTGCTGCTGCTCCTCATAGCTGCCCGCACGGCTCTTACCATCAGAGCCCTGTGCGGTTACAAAATTTGTTTCACATCCGTGTTGCCCTCCATAGAGATGGTCCATGGATATTGAGTCAGTACCCATGGATTTCCAGGGCTCTAGGTATTACCTCTGTACGTAGTACTAGTGAGAGCATTACTAGAATGCTGGGTCCAGTCTTGATGGCCACACTTCAGAAGGGACTTGGAAAGATTGGGATGGGTTCAGACAAGAACTCCAAGAATCATTAGAAATCTGGAAACCTTCCTTACAATGAGAGACTAGGAAATTCAATCTATTTAGTTTATCCAAAGGAAGGTCAAGGGGTGACTTGGTCATTGTCTGCAAGTATGAACACAGAGAAGCACTTTTTGTTAATAGATGGCCTGTTAGTAGAAAAAGGCACATAAGGAGATTCAGTGGATAGAAGTTGGTTGGAGCTTGACAATTTTGAAGTAGAAATTGGGTGCAAAGTTTTAACAGTGAAGGCCATATACCATTCAAACAGCTTATCTAAGGATGTGGTGGTTTCTCTATTGTTTGAAATCTTTAAAACAGATCTGTATGTCTTTCTGAAATAAGTTATGGCTCAACAGAGGAAGAAATTACTGTGTAAGATTCTATGGTCTGGTAAGGAGATCTGACAAGATGATCAGGATGGTCTCTTCTGGCCTTAAACTGAGTAGTGGACATACATATGTATAGAATTGGTTGTCAATAAATTGTCCCTTAAAATAAGTCATTAAATTTTTTTGGCACTTTTTTAGACTAGGGATATCAATCCTTTTCTTCTAGTCAAGTGTGGTAATATATTCAGTCACTTTAAATCATTCACGATTTCTACTGAATTCTATTTTCTTCACTTCCTGGGTTACGCTACAGTTAAACAAATGTAATAATTTAATAGCTCCTGATTCTACAATAGGACTACAGGGCAGACGGTTGTACTCTTGTGGATCTGATTACAAGATCAGGTCCTAAAACTGTAAACTCTCACAGGTGGGAATGATGCCATTAATTATGTTAGGTGCTATACACACTAATATAGGCATTGATCCTGATTGGGGCTGCTGGGTCATTGTATTATAATAAATATTATTTTAAAATCAGCAACTTAAATTCATTAGTTTGGTTGTTTTGTTGCAGGCAAAAATTCACGTGAGCTCTCAGCAGAAGTTACGGTATGGCTATTTGAATTTTATTCTGGGAGAGAGAACTACTAAAAAGTTCCATAAATACAGCAAAATCTTTACTGTGGATGGCAACTTATCTTCTGGGAAGAGCAAACTTGCACAACAAATAGCAGAAAAGCTAGGTATGATTGATTCTTTATCTGTCCTTTAATATTTTATGGAACATAACACATTGCAATTCTTGTACAAGCAAAGGTATTGATTCATCAAGTATTGGTGGTTTAGGGTGGCTCGAATAGTTCTTTGCTGCCGCAGTTAATGTAGTGGTTTGATGAGCAATAAGAATACCAAATATATGTCAAACTGGGATTTCTGGATGTCACATTTTCCAAATGTGTGGGCAATTGTAGGTGTGTTGGAACAAATCCTGGCTCTAAGGAAGTCAGTGGAAGTTTTCTCAGTAGGCTGTCTTGGGTCACACTGCAGTAAGAATATTCTCTCAGCAACAGTCAGATTATAAGAATGGTGGAAAGGAAAACGGCTGCCGAGAACAACAGTTTAGGGGCCATTTTGAAGAAGGACGAAGAAACTGAAAGATCTAGTTTTTAACTTGGTTGTGCATCTCTAATCATGATGGCATGGTGAAATTCATTGGAGAACATTGTGTAGTAATATTTTGCTCAGAACTTGTGGAGATGATTTATACATGCCTGTAAATAAAATTTTCACTTTAAACTACAGTTTTAAAAATAACTAAAATGAATAGAAAATGTCCAGTTTAAACCAGCGCAAACAATTTTATGATCTTGATTCCTTTTTGTCTTAGGTATGCGGTATTTCCCAGAAGCAGATGTCCATTATTTGGACAGGGTCACAGGAGATGGAACACTACTGGATGAGAAATTTAATGGCCATTGTAATCTAGATAAATTTTACGATGATCCTAAATGTCCTGATGGAAATTCATATCGCCTGCAAGCCTGGTTATACAGTAACCGTTCTTTACAGTATTCTGATGCATTGGAGCTCCTCCTGTCTACAGGTTAAGTTTCGTTTCTAAATTAATTAGAGAATTTGGATTCTAGAGTTGTTAAACTGATTAAGCTGCCTTTAACCGTTTGGCTGCCCCCCCCCCCAAACTGTATTTTAAAATATAAAATCTCATTATTCCATTAGTTTTCGAATAGTCCTTTTTTAAAAGTAGTGTTTAAAAATGAGAAATGAGCTCCATTAGTTCTTTCAGAGGGAGGGCAGAGTTACGTTGGTAATCTGTCAGGTCAGCTTGGCAGAATTTTCCAGAGGAAACTGCACTTAGAAATGTTACTGTGGCTTTTTGAATATAATCATTAAGGTGGCACAGTTAAAATCAAAGTCCAAAAATATATAACTCAAATTGTACAGTCATCTTTCAGGATAAAAATGCACATTGCTTTGTAAGGGTGGCCATTCGGTGACTAAGCAGAATTGATTTGGAAGCTTGGGGGTGGGGAAAGTGGTTTTTCTAACATCCAGTCCTGCAAGCTTGACCTGGAATCTGAAAGTTAAGCTGCGGCGTTTCTGGTTCACATCACCAAGAATACAGATTCTGTGATATGTAAGCCAGAAAAAAAATCTGTCTTCCTCTTCTATAGCTGTACCAGATTTGCCTCATTAACAGAGGTAAACATGAACAGTCTTATTGTAATCAGGGTAAAGTAAGTAAATGAGAGGAACAGATTGGTTAGGTAAGAAGTTGCTATTTCTATAGCCACTTTTGTACCCTGGCTATACTTTAAGGTTCCAGCAGCAGCATTAACTCAGCCATCTTGAACCTACTATGTTTGTTACTACAGTGAGGGCTACCCTAGAAATATATGTATCTGGGTGCCCAACGTGAATTTTAACTACGAGAAAACTTTTCTATAAGGAGGACCAATAATACCCTTGCCTTCACTTTAACAAACTACATTTCAGATGGGGATCTCCTCATGAAGTATTGCTTATTGTATCATTGGAAGGTATTTGGATATCATGATGATAGTTGTGGTATAAAAACCTGAATAGAATTGATCAATAGGTACGTTCAGTAGTTGAGGGGTGAATCTTTACTTCTTTGGTACATTAACTTGCTCAGAGAAGAGTGTGTTCTGAGATGATGTAATTGTAAGAGCCTGACGGTTGCTTATTATCCAATAGATATGATTTGAGATATTGTTGCAGCGTAGTTTGATTGAACCTTTCATGATTAGAACCTGTTTGTAATCATAGGAGAAGGCGTAGTGATGGAACGCTCCGTCTACAGCGACTTTGTGTTCATGCAGGCGATGTTTCAACAAGGCTATATCCACAAAAGATGTAAGTTGCTATCTGCAAAAATAGGTAACAAAGAGTCCTGTGGCACCTTAAAGGACTCTTTGTTACCTCTGCTATTCCAGACTAACACGGCTACCTCTCTGATTCTATCTGCAAAAAGAAACTTAGTTTATACTGTGTGTGAGGAATATAATGGCCATGTAAACAGATGGAAAGGCAGCAAGTCTGAATCCTTACTATCTCAAGGGGTGTCATTTAGCCAGTGGGCCATGCTACTGAACTGTACGCCAAGAAATTTCTAGCTGCAGGATTCCAGTCTCTTTTCTTCAGTGCTTCAGTTTTATTTCTTTAACATTAAAATGGTTGAACACAAGTTCCTGCTGTCAGTTTTGTTCCTTTCCCTGATTCGGGAACATCTGCAGAAGCTCTCCTATTCTTTGCAACTCTCCCCCTAATTATGCTCTTGCTGCCTCTTATGAGGACCAGGTGATCGTCAAGCATATTATCTGATCTCTGGCCACGTAGCGCCAGCTGGGAGACAGCTGATTAGGGCTAGGCCCAATTCCACTTAAAGGGCAAGCCATCTTGTGACAGTGTTTAAAGGTAATCCTTACAAATCAAATAAAGTTGTTTCTACAGTCTTTTTAACCCAAGCCTCTTAATCTGTGGGGTGATGTTCTTTTACATTTCCTTTCACACTTCTTATCACAACATCTGAGTGGATGTAGGGGACAATTCTCCTAGGATTATTCCCTTAGTCCTGCCTGTATTAAGTGAAATCATAATCTGTTGCTGTGGAAAATAGTCCCTGAGTACATCTGCAAGGGAAAGGGGATGTACTCCGGGACTAAAGGGGATTTGTGGGAATGTTTACACCTGGACTAAGCTACCTCAGGTGCTTATCCTGGGTAATCACTGCCAGGTCTAACTTCTTTCCCAGTGAGAGCGCACAAAGCTGTTGGAAAAGTAGCAGATGAGCAACAGTTCTCGGCCTATGGACTGCATGCCACTCAATTAGCTCAAAGTTGCAGCCCTGCTCAGCTGTGTGCTAAAGGCCGGCCCGCGTGCCGGGGTTCGCCAGATTCCAGGCTGCCTGGCGCAGAGCGGACTGGGCTGCTCCACTGCCCAGGGCAGCTGGGTTGGGGTCTGGGGCAGCCAGCCAACTCCTGCGGCCCAGGCGACACATTGTGGGCCGAATATGTAGCCAACAATGTGTAATAAGTTGAGAACCCCTGCAGTAGAGAGTCGGGGAGCTCCATGGACTGTATTGGGAGGGAACACTGAGCTCACAGCTCCATGCACTCAGATGCTGGGCACCCTGACAACATTCCCCTTCCTCTGAGATGTCCCTTCCTGTGTGTCGTGGGAGGGCAGATGTGCCTCTCATGCTTCCCCTCAGATTTCTTTAAGATGGGATAGGATGGTTTTTTTGTAAAGTGACGTAATGTGATTATTCCTCCTTTTCTTCCCCAGACTCCTTAGAACCCATGATTCTCTCTAGACCCCCCCTTTGCCCCGCTGCCTTATTCCCAGTGGGTGCAGCTGTCCTCATACTGTGGCAGTGGCTCCTGGAAGTAGCAGTCTGCTGCCTCCAGGCAGTTTCTACGACTGCCTCTGCCAGTGCTCTCTGCTGTTCGTATAAGAATCGACCTGTGCAGGTTGGGGGAAGGGTTATCTTTCTGCACGTTCATGAAAGGAGGGAGGGTTGGGGGGCAAAACGGCTAATGCAAAATAATTAAAGGGAACTGGGATTTGTGACTTGTTAGGCTGAGACTCTTCCTATTAATAACAAGGATCTCAGTGAATCTGTCAACATTTAAGTCAGAAGTAAACCGTGTAATGTAATAGTGGCATATGAAAGACTAATATTTGTTGCTTATTTTCTGTGTCTATAAGGCTATTTCAGCTTTAAATTCACTAAAACCCCTTGCCTGGGAGAAAAACCCAACCTGAACTGTGCATTTCGGCTGAAATCTTTGCAGAGACTTAAGACTTCATAAATATGTTACACTTCAGACGCCCCTGAAAATGAAATGTAGTTACAAATGCTGACAAAATCCTTTCAAGAGACCTTATTGATCATTTACCTGGTGGGTGGGATGATGGAGATCAAAATCAAATTGATTCTTTTCTGTTGCTGAGCTTCATTACATACATAGAAATACAGAACCATCTGTATTTTCCATTTAAGGAATCCCTGCTCTTGTTTTGTGGTTTTTTTTTTTAGGTGTTAATCATTATAATGAAGTCAAGGGCATCAGTATCTGTGAATACCTGCCACCTCATTTGGTGATCTATATTGATGTGCCAGTCTCCGAGGTACAGAAAAGGATCCAAGAGAAAGGAACGGTAATTCTAGCTTTTTAACATGCTTTTTTGTGTGTGTTAAAATGTCATGATCAGGGCCCCGTGCCTGAATCATGCAGCTGTGGAACTTGCTGCAGTCGGTCCCTCTGCTGCAGAATTGTGCTCCAGAATCTAAAGATTCTTTTTAATTATGTTTTGTCTTCTTGTGAAGAAGACCTTTGGAAATGTTCAGAGTCCCTTCAGCGAGGTTCTGGGCATGCAATTAGGCTGGTGTGTCAGCTCTGACAGGTGACTTGCTCTGACTATATCCACAGTGCACTACTGCTGCTGCAGAAAGTTGACTCGCTGTTAAAAAGTGTGTACTACAAACTTTTGGCTGGAATTTTCCAAGGAGTCCAGGGGAATTAGATGCCTGACTTCTATTGGAAATCCTGGCTTTCACAGCTAATCATTTTATACAAACATCCTGCTCTGAATGGGCTTATCCCCAAAACGTTAGCAGCCTCCCCACTCAGCTGCAGCCTCCTCTTCTGACAATTCTTAAGGTGCAGTTATACATCGCCAGCATGCGGTCAGTGTAAAATGAACGGAACTTGGTATTCAGATAAATAACATGAGGGCTGCTGTACTGATTGCTATTAATTTTCATCTTTGATTTAGTAAATATATATATTTAAATAAAATTGCCATAGAGGTTTCCATATCCTGTAGAAACCTCTTAAGGCCAGGTCATTGAAGAGTACACAGAGACTTGGCTGTTATTTCAATTATTCATTGCAACATAGAAATGATTTCACTTACAAACACGAAATTCTGGTGCCTGAGCTCTCCTGAAACTCTGATATTCTATGACATTCGAGAGTGTTCTCCCTTTTGTTTGCTTTCAAAATCTTCTAAAAGCAGGGTAGTTTCTGTGGGAGAACAGAGAGAATCTGGCTATTGTTAACATACGGTACTGAAAAAAGAATAACCATTTTCTTGAATGCTTTGACTTCTGGTATTCTGTAGCAACATGTTTTAAAATTATCCCTTTAATGGTTTCAGAAAATTGAGTTAGTAACACAATCTGAGAGCAGGAGAGTTGTGGAGTGTTTTCATTTAACAGATAATCTGAACTAGTTTTCTCCCTTCCCGCCTTTCCCCCCCACATACATGGTATTGGGCTATGTATCAGTAATTGTTCCCAGATGTGCTACAAGAGCCAAATGATGCACCTGCACCTTGTTCAAAGGTTGTAGGAAATTGGATCCAGGTGAAGAATTTAACCATGAGAAATCTAATTTTTTTAAAAAAAATTTGTTTGGAAAAGGCCTTTTATTCCGATATCTACAAACATTCGACCACATCTGTTTTCCAAAGCCCTTCATGTGTATGTTAGAGTATCTGGGAGGGCAGCTTTGGTGACAGGCTTGGAAATGACTGCGCTTGTGTCAAAGCAAAATTGACCATTGTCAAGGAAAGGTGTATATGGAGTGGAAAATAAAAAACCAAAAACCTGCCTGTGGCTAACTTCACTATGATAACATTCTGCTACGATAGGTTTGTCACTGGCCTGAGTTGCTTTGTATATCACAGTCTTGCATTTCTTTAAATATAATAAAATGCCCCTCAGATAGTGAAATCATGACTGAACATTACTTTTTCGTTTAAAGAAAAGGATATTACTTTATGCAATATAATAATGGTCTGTTTCTTAACTAGAGGAGAACTTCTCCATTTAAATTAAGCTGTTTTTTTTTTTGAATGACACCTTATGAAGCCTTCTAATTTTTATCTCCCTCTCCTCATCTTGGGGAAAATAGAACTGGTCTCCTTGACGCTGCAGTCCTTTTTAGTCTGGCACAAACTACTCCTACAATAACATTTCTCAGGGGTAGAGGCCTTGAAGGCTGAATGTATTTATCAATATATCATTGTTTGTTAGCAGCAGTCCCGGGATCTCTTCTGTCTGTTTACATTAATGGCATTGACTGAACAGTAATTAGAGGCTTGGAATAGTAAAGTACCTCTGTGTGCTCAACTAACTGAGGAGCCTAATTCCCCAAGGTGCTGCACACTATCTCTGACATGCAGGTGAGGGCATTCTGTACCTCACAGGCAGATCAGGCTGTACATGAATAGGGAAAGAGCAGAACAGATCTGCTCTTACGGGAAGCAGGAAATTGTGATGAACCGTGCACTCAGGAAATGTGATGAAAGAGCTATATCGAGTAACTGATGCTTGCCGTTGATGGGTAACCCCTTGACAGTAGATTTGTAGTCCATTTATAAGAAAAAGTTCTTCAGCTTTGTATTGAGTGCACTGATGCTCATCTGTCTGCCTAAAAATTAGGGAGGATTATATTTGGGGTGCACGCAGTAATCATGAATGTCCTAATCAAACCTCAAGAAAAGAAATGATGGTTAGGTAGCCCGTTCAGATTAACTTGCTGTGTGGGATCAGTGTGGGAAATCTCCCCCTTTTCTAACCAGCTGACTATACATAATTTCCTTAAATGTGCAGGTGAGTAGGATTAGTCATCTGTTTAGAAATTAATCTGTCTAGAGCCTGTTCTTGGTTGGTAATTCTGTCTGTGTAAGCTTAGAAAAACTGAGATTCCTCCACCTTTCATCTCAGCTTGGTAGAGGAGTGTTGCTTTGTGCATTCTTCAGCTGTACTTTCCTTTTTCTGTCTTTCCAGACTCTCTTCTATATGAGAGAATCCTATTGATCGGTAATTGCAAAACAAATACTTTCAGCTTTATGGAGAACACACAGAAAAGTGCAGAGAAAAGCTATGATTCTGCAACAGCTGCAACTTATTCCCTTTGCCACATGTAGTGTTCTATATGTTAATACAATGTTCTGTCATCCCAAATACTCCATATGTTACTAGTAATTTTGAAGTCTTTGTAAATCCATGTGGCTGTAAATGACTGTTTGGCTGTTTAATGCAGGAGCTGTGCTTCAACAGATGGTGTGGGAGCCGTGGCTTCTACTTGGGATCTCTGGAATCTGTACCAGTGTAAAAAGAAAACAAACACACACGTTTCACAGCGTTTTGTTTTCTTTGTGTTTAGCCCCATGAGAAAAAGGTGTCTCCTGCATACCTCCAGAGCATTGAAGACGCCTACAAGAAATCTTTCCTGCCAGAGATCAGGTTAGCAGCTTAAGCCATTTTGTGTGACAAATATTTATACAAAACTATTTGCACATGTAGAGCTAGAATCGCAACACATACACTTGAATCAAACTGCTTGTGTGGAAAAATCCTCCTTGTGTTTTGTTACCATATTAAACTCTGGATGTATTAAGTTATGCACCTACACTTTTGGGTCCCTGTGATAGTAATGAAATTTACCCTTTCAGATTATTCACTGTAGTTACCCTTCATGTCAGGGAGCCCTGGCTACCAACATTATAGAATCGTAAGACTGGAAGGGACCTCGAGAGGGCATCTAGTCCAGTCCCCTGCACTCATGGCAGGCCTAAATATTAACTACATCATCCCTTACAGGTGTTTGTCTAACTTGCTTTTAAAAATCTCTAATAACAGATTGCACAACCTCCCTAGGCAATTTATTCCAGTGTTTAACTACCCTGACAGGAAGTTTTTCCTAATTTCCAACTGCCCTTGCTACAATTTAAACCCATTGTTTTTTGTCCTATCTTCTGAGGTTAAGAGAAACAATTTTTCTCCCTTCTCCTTGTAACAACCTTTTATGTACTTGAAAATTGTTGTCATTTCCCCGCAGACTTTTCTTCTCCAGATTAAACAAACCAAATTTTTTCAATCTTCCCTCATAGGTCATGTTTTCTAGACCTTTATTCATTTTTGTTGCTCTTCTCTGGACTATCTCCAGTTTGTCCACATCTTTTCTGAAATGTGGCACCCAGAACTAAACATCATACTCCACTTGAGGCCTAATCAGTGCAGAGTAGAGCAGAAGAATTACTACGTGAGTCTTGCTTACAACACTCCTTCTAGTACATCCCAGAATGATGTTTGCTGTTTTGCAAGTGTTACATTATTGACTCATACTGTGATCCACTATGACCCCCAGATCCCTTTCTGCCATACTCCTTCCTAGGCAGTCATTTCCCGTTTTGTATGTGTACAACTGATTGTTCCTTC
This sequence comes from Sternotherus odoratus, assembly GCA_032164245.1. Classification (NCBI taxonomy): domain Eukaryota; kingdom Metazoa; phylum Chordata; order Testudines; family Kinosternidae; genus Sternotherus; species Sternotherus odoratus. The sequence continues at coordinate 2,305,758 of JAVMKO010000011.1, forward strand.
CTAAGTGGAGTACTTTGCATTTGTCCTTATTGAATTTCATCCTATTTACTTCAGAGCATTTCTCCAGTTTGTCCAGATCATTTTGAATTTTAATCCAAGCCTCCAAAACCCTCCTAGCTTGGTATCATCCACAAACTTTATAAATGTATTCTCTGTGCCAAATATCTAAATAATGGATGATGATATTGAACAGAACCAGATCCGGAATTGATCCCTGTGGGACCCCAGTCGTTACGCCCTTCCAACTTGACTGTAAAACACTGATAACTATTCTCTGGGAATGGCTTTCCAACCAGTTATACATCCACCTTATAGTCGTTCCCTCTAGGTTGTGTTCCCCTAGTTTATTTATGAGGTCATGAGACAGTATCAACTGCCTTATACTAAAGTCAAGATGTACCACATCTACCACTCCCTCCTCCCCCAACCTCCCATCCACATAACTTGTTACAATGTCAAAGAAAGTTATTATGTTGGTTTGATGTGATTTGTTCTTGACAAATCCATGCTGTTACTTATCACTTTATTATCTTCTAAGTGTTTGCAAATTGATTGCTTAATGTTTTTGCTCCATTATCATTCCGAGTCCTGAAGTTAAGTCCTGGTCTGTAATTCCCCGGGTTGTCCTTATTTCTCTTTTTATAGATAAAGACTATACTTGCCTTTTCCTGTCCTCTGGAATCTCCCGTCGTCCATGACTTTTCAAAGATAATCGTTAATGCCTTAGGTATCTCTTCAGTCAGCTCCTTGAGTATTCTGGGATGTATTTCATCAGACCCTGGTGATTTTGAAGATATCTAACTTGTCCATTCCCTATTTTAGCCTCTCCTGCCTCATTTTCACTGGTGTTCCCTATTAGACGTCCAATTGCTACTAACCTTTTTGGTGAAAACTGAAACAAAAATGTCACTTAGCCCTTCTGCCATTTCCACCTGTTCATTTACTGTTTTTCCCCCCTCACTGAGTGACAGGGCTAGGCTTTCCTTGATCTCCCTTTTGCTTCTATTGCATTTGTAGAATGTTTTCTAGATACCGTTTGTCTCTAGCTATTTATCTTATTTTATGCCTTGGTCTTTCTAATTTTGTCACTACATATGTCTGCTATTTGTTTATATTCATCCTTTGTAATTTGATCTAGTTTCCACTTTTTGTAGGACTGTTTTTGTGTTTCAGATCACTGAAGATCTCATGGCCTCTAGCCATACTTCCAATCTTTCCTACACATTGGGATAGTTCGCTCTTGTGCCCTCAATAAAGTCTCTTTAAAAAGCGGCCAACCCTCTTGAACTGTTTTTCCCTTTAGACTTCATTCAATGGGCTTAAGACAGATGAAAGATTTTATTTGAACTTTTAGTTTCCATTAGCTTTCTAAAAGCATACATTTATTTGGGGGGGGGGGGGGGAGCAGAGTAGTTGCTAATGGTCACTTGGATTGTAACTCAACTGGATTTCAAGACTGAATGCAAATTCCTATGTGGTAGAAACATTGAATATATTACAAGGTTTATGGACCCAAATCCATAATTTAGTGCTTTTCGTCCTAGTATCTCAGAGCACATTATAAATAGCCTCACAATTCCACAGTCAGGTGGAGAAGTACTGTTGCATTTTACAGAAGGGTGTCACAATAGTGCAAAGAGTTTCTGGCTTGCTCACAACCAAACAGTATGTCAGTGATAAAGCAATTAATAAATCCCTGGATCGGAGATTGTTGTCTGCTTTACTCCAGCTATGAGAGATGTCTTCCTTGCCTCTCTTCTAGTGATGTACCAGGGGCATTTGGTATTAGCATCTTGGCTGCTTATCTGGTTGAGAAGGTACAGTAGACTCTCGATTATCCAGGATGATAGGGAAAAAATAATTCTGGTTAATAAAATCCCGGATAATCACCATCCATAGGAAATATTGGGAGTGGGGGTTGGTTCACCAGCCACCCTGCGCCGGGAAGAGGGGTATTGGTTCACTGGCTGCCCTGCACCCTGGTGGGGTGGTTTTGTGTGTGTGCTTGGGGCGGTAGCAAAGCCAGAGCTGGCCCTGCGAGTTGTGCATATTTTTTTTGACATCCTGGTTAATCCACATCCTGGTTAATCCAATCCTGGATAATCGAGAGTCTACTGTATTGTGGACAGCCTATATAGGTGAAGAGAGCACTTTCCTAGAGGGGTGTCCAGTAGCTTTAGCTCTTTATTGTTGTCTGTGTTTGGGGGCGGGGTTGGGAGGGGAGCATTGCAAGATGAGGAGGAGTGGAGATGTCCTAATATGATCACCTATCAGATTTGTTTGGATAGAATACTTGTCTCCCCCCCCCCCCCCCCCCCCTCCAAATAATCTTCTCGTGGTAGCTCAATAATCCTATTTTTTTGGACAACTGATGATAAAAAAAGAGAGGGGGATTTTCACATCCTTCTCTTGCTTTAACTCTCTATCTTCCTAGCCCATGGAGGGAGGAAGGACCTAGGAACTGAATCTGAGATTGCAGTATGGCCGCTCTGAGCAATACCGTGGAGACAATTTCAGTTTGTCCCCACCCCAGTTCTTGTAGAAGAGACCCTTCAACATAGGCCATGTCTGCACTACAGGCGCTGTAGTGGCAGTTATGGTGCTGCAGTTATTACACTGTAGTGTAGTCGTGTCCTACATTGACGGAAGGGATTTCTCCAGCACTGTAGCTAATCTGTCTCTGAGCAGCAGTAGCTAGTTTGACAGAAAAATTCTTCTGTTGACTTAGGCAGGCTTAACTATGGTGCTCTGAGGGTTGAATTTTTCACACCCTGCGCACAATGCCTATATTGCTCTAACTTTTAGGTGTAGACCAGGTCCTTATCATGGCATGTCGTGGTGTGATGATTTGGGTCAGGAAGGGCAACTTTCAAAGGTCACAAAGCAAATCCTGCTTTATACTTGCTTTGTTTTAATTCAATCAAGCTGGGGTTGGCTTCTAATATCCCTCCAAGCTGCGCGGCCGCCTGTTGAGCCCCGCGCAGGGGCTGAAGGCTACAGCAGGGAGTGTGGACCTACCGCGGCTCGGGGAGAGGTACCTCTTTCCTCCAGCCCAGGTGCTGCTGTGGGTGGGGAGGGAGCTGGGGAGAGCCCTGGACAGCCTGAACTCCAAATCCTTCATCCCTGGCCCCACCTCGGAGCCTGCACTTCCAGCCGGAGCCCTAGCTCCGCACCCCAATCCTCTGCCCCAGCCCCTCACCTCTCTCCTACACTCCAAACCCCTCAGCCCCACCCTAGCCCCATGGATTTTCTTATGTGCATCAATATGGAGGTGATGTGTCGCATGTTACCCCCATATTGGTGCACATAACAAAATTCATTCCTCACGTGTGGGAAAACGTAGAGGGAACACTGGTTGGGAACACTGTGTATACATATGGTTAGTTACTCTCATTTATTTAAGTCAGAACAAATCTTAAGGTGTCTTGTCCATCTCCTCTTGTATTCTTGCTGCAACTCCCAAGATAAATCAGGGTAATTGTGCTGCCGGTAATTGAACTGAATAATTTAATTTGTCGTCATCTTGAAGCCTGTCAGTCATCTGGGGCTTGAGATGTTGATGCAGCTAGGGTTAGCTGGTTCCCTTGGTGAGTTCATCCCCATTGCTTAGCAGCTAGTGCACAGCTTTCAGAACAATCCTGGAACTAAAGGGTGAAGAGAGAGGGTGGGAAACCTTAGGACTCCCATCCCTCAGGGCAGAATTGTTTTAATTCACCAGTGAGGAGAAAAATGTTGCTTATTCTTTGGATCAAATCGAGCCCTGGAAACATACCACGTTGTTATTTCATTCAGGTTAAATTCTGGCCTCACTGGTCCTGCTGTGATTTCAACTCTTCATCTGTATGTGGCTTAGTACGCTTATTAAGCAATCGCTCTGCTTGGCGTCTCCAGTATATGGGTTTATAATAGTGTGTCAAACTGAAGTTTGTACTCGGTTTCAAAGGAGGACATCTCTGCCCCTATGAGGTTAGAAGTTATAACATGTTTGACGCTCAAGTTTCACACAACGATGGAATTCATCAATAGTTTATGTATAAGACAAAAACAGGAGGTTGATGTCATACAAGAACCTCTCCGTGTGTCATCCAATAGTCTTATAAGTGATTCATGCCGGGATAGGTACTCCTCTTTGTCATGTTGAACAGACCACTTCAATCTTTGTGGTGGTCTTTTCCTGGCCAGAAGCCTAAAATTGCAAATCTGTTCTTAATCTTCATATTCAATTTTGCTACCACTGAGCAGCTGCGTCCTGCAAAGTATCAAGTGGCTGGATCCACTCTATAATGCAATTGCCAGGTTAGAACTCTGATCAAAACAACTCACTGTCCTTTGTTTAGCAAAACTTGAAACTGAAGATGCAAACGTCTGTGCTGCATTGTGATAAGTCCCCTTTGGAGAAAAAAAAGCAAGGCAGTTTTGTTCTCTGCCAGTTGACTGTAAGGAGATGAGTGTTCAAGTTGAGGATTTCATGAATCCTGTAGCAGCTTCTTCGAGTAGCATCCCTGTGGGTGTTCTATTGTAGGTGTACTTGCATCCTTGCGCTGCTGATGGGAGAACTTTGGTAGCAGTGTCCATTTGGCCTGCATGTGCCCTGCCATGAGGTTAACCAGCACATGCAGGTGAATTTCCTTCTCAACCACACAATCCTTGACAAGAACTCTAGAGTGGAGGGTGGGTTGTGGAGCACCCATAAGGACACACATGTTGAAGAACCATCATTATTACACAAGATGAGTAAAAAGAACAAAACAATGAAATCTCATCTTGTAACCAGGAAATCGTTTAAACATTAACGTGCCATGGGCAGTGGCTCTCTAGCCGGGTAGCAGTGCTGCGGTGAAGTGCTTTGGGATCCTTTGAAATCAAGGGCACGTGTTCCTTATTAGCAAAGCTGTCCTGATGGACCACTATTAACTCAGGCCTCAAGCTGGTTTTGGTCTCCATGCTGCTGCTGGCCTGAATTGTCATGTGCTAGTACCAGGACTGCTGCCAGCAATGGTTGCTAGGTTTGACTTCCGCTTTGGACTTGCAGGTTGTTCTGCTAAGCAAAAGGTGCTTTTTTTTTTCTCAGAACTTTTTTTAGCTGCAAATTAAATAAAATGCTGTGCTTAAAATTGCATGGGCTGTGAACTTCCATCTTTAAAGAACCCAGGAGTAAAATAAAAGGGCTATTTGCTCCAATGAAAAGCTCAGGTGTCTTGAATTCACAGTGGTTTACTTGGAAGGAACTGGGGAGGGATAAGCATGCAGTTACAGCACTGAAAAAAGTGTTTGTGAATCACAGGAGCAAATGCAATGAAGTTTGTTACGTATATTGCAGTAGTGCCTAGAAGCACCAGTTAGGCACTTGACCCAGTTGTGCTAGGTTCTGTACAAACCTTGCACCAGTGTGCTTAGTCTGTTTTATGGGCATTTTCCCATCTATTTTATTGTTTCTTGCCTTCTATCCTGGTAAATAAAGATAAAAATTTAATCCTCTCCAGAAATAATCCACAAATGTAATGGTTCTAGTAAAATCCAAGACTCTCGCTGACTTTTGGGTCAGACAGCTACTAATAGTTTGGAGAGCGGTTGTCTGGACTGAATAGGAACAGAAGTGCATAATGACGACATGTCTCATATTAGCAAATGGTTGGATTCAGCTGGACTTAGTTTTCAGTTAATTCTGACATTTTGGAATTTTAAACACTTCCATTGCAGGAAAGAAACATTGAGCAAAACAAGGAGAATTCTACTGCAACGACTTCTCCAAATAACTCCTTCACAAAAAAAAATCGTAATTTGAAATTATTCCATGTATCTTGATGTATTACATCTTAATTTCAGCATGAATAATTGGGGTCTCTTGTATCTGGGGGGCAAGGTAGCTATATCCAGTCATTTTAATATCATTTTTTTTCCTTTGCAGTGTGACCTCTGAGGTTTTGCAGTACACAGCAAGGGAGGCAGAGAATTTAGAGAAGGTAAAGGAGCTTGTTGCATGGAGTTGATATCATTAAGCTTTGATTAAGGAAATCTGGTTTTTGAAATGCATTGCTCTGGCCATCTTTTTGTAGTTAATCTTGGATTTGCAACTTAGTTGTGTCTTTTAGGGTAACAGCAACATAAAATAATCCACTCTAGTCTTGGAACTAGTTTCTTTTAAAGGTTAAAAGGAATATCAAGTTATTTTATTACTTTTTCTAGACAACTACTAGTGGATCTAACGTTTGACTCCTTTTACAATCCTATGGATTCTTTGATCTGAGAAAAATGTTCGTAATAACTGTACGAGCCAACGGCTGGAAGGTAGTCATGCAGCCACAAATGTTGAGGCTGCTAAAAGGCCAGTCATTTATCATTTATATGAAAGTTGCATATGGTATCTGTGAATTGCAGTTCTTCTCTCCAAATAGATTGGTGCGGACCAATGTGGATGTGGGGAGAATCAATAAAATTGCAGGGTAATAAGTCAGTTTACAATATCCAATTTGATTAGCCTGGGACTGAGTATGTATGTCTTTATTCTGGAAAAATGCAATCCACTTAGTGACAGTGTAGGGAGAATTCAGAGAAGATTGTAGAGGACTGATAGTAGGCCTTAATGATCCCTTCACCTCTTGTTTGTTGGTTTGTATCTACAGTTGTGGCTAGTTTCTAATGCCTGCTTGCTGCCTTATGTAGCTTTGGACCTGTTTGTAGTAGATTTGATTCCCTCATTAAAGAATCATCTTTCATTTTCAGTACACAACCCCTTTAAAAGTACAATCAAATTTTATGCAAGTGATAAGGTTCTGCACCGCTCATAAGATCTACATCACGCATATCTTTTGTGCGTGTGCCAATTTAACTGAACCCCATTCTCCCTTCTTCTTGATTTGAAGGCCTTGGTGACCTTCCTTGTGATTTCTGTCTAACTCAACTCTTCTCATCTACTAGAGAAAGAGAGAGGTGCAAAGAATCCTGCCCTAGGCTGATTGCATGGCCCGTGAGATGAGACCCAGAACCCTGCATGGTAGCAGATTGCTTACTTGTGAAGGAGGAGGGTTGGGGAGAGAGGATTTACAGAATGGTCATTTCCTGTGGGAGATGGGGACCTAATTGGTTCAGGGATCTACTACCAACATAATCCTCCTAGTTAAACCCAGACTTTACTACAGCGGTTCTCAATCAAACTTGAGAATCGCAACCCCTTTTCCTTTTCCATGGCAGCGCGGCGGACCCTTGTATGTCCGCCAAAAAGCCGCCGTATTGAATACTTCCCCCATTCAGCGGCTATTTTCGGCGGACGTGCTGAGCGCTTCAGAGAGCGCTCGGTATGTCTACCGAAAAACCGCTGAATGCGGAACTAATCAATTTTCGGCGGTGGCAGGAATTCGCAACCCCCCTGGGAGCGCTCGGCGACCCCCAGGTTGAGAAAACCTGCTTTACTATGAATGGAACTGTCTCGGGAACAGTTCTGTTGATGAATGGGGGTGGGGAATGTTCTATCCAGGTTTCCATGGCAAGTGTGAAGGGGAAGGTTTTTGTCAACATAAGACACAGAAATGTTTCAAAATTCCTGCTGGCAAAAGCTGGGCATAAATATACATGTTGTTAAAAGAGTTTCTGCCATCATGTGAAAAGGGTCTTGCTCCTTCTCCCTTAGGGTATGTCTATGCAGTAGCTGAGGTTGTGTTTCCCAGCACAAGCAGACAGACACTCACCAGCACCACTTGAGCTAATGTGCTAAGGATAGCCCTGCGGCCACAGCGGCTTGTGCCAACTACCTGAGTACAAACCCACCTGATTTGGGTGGTGGTGGGTATGTGGATTTGGGTGGTGACCCGGAGCTGCTATGCCCACATCGCTATTTTTAACACTCTAGCTCAAATAGAGGTTGCATATTTCTGTCTACCCATGCTGGGAATTGCCATCCCAGGTGCAGTATAGACACACCCCTAAAATTAGACTAATTCAGACACCTCATAACTTCCATGAATTTCCTGCTACTGTGGAAAGCCCACCTTCCATTTGGTGATCAGTGTGTAAACCAACACATTTGAGGACCAGTCCAGACACGGTTAAACAGAAGGGTTAAGTAGTTAACATGTAACTCCATATCATTTTATAAATTCCGCTTTCTGAATTGCAAAATAAGGTGGGTTTGTGTTTTTGACCAGGAGGAGTACAAGGGAGAGAATGGGAGGAATAAGATGCAACACCTCCCTCCTCCTTGGTAGATCTCTCATTTGCAGGCATTGCAGCCTGTGCGTTAGCGACATCTCATGAAAAAAGTGTAAAATGAAACCTCATCCCAGGTGATTTATGTTTAAGTGTTTAAACCAGATGGTAAAATCTAATCATTTGGTCTAATCACCCCTCTCTTATTGAGTGGTTTTGGGGGATGAGCAAACTGGCATGATTTATGTCCTATCAACTCTATTAAAATCTTGGGTAGTTACCTCATGGTCATGCTCAACGCAGTTGGCTGTAGTACAGTGGTTCTCAACCTATTTATCATTGGGGGCCTCAGGTTGAGAACCACAGCACACCCTTCAAAGCCCCTCCCCCCACTTCCCTATGCCCAGCGCCCCCCTGCCCAGAGACACATTCACGGATGGGTCAAGAGCAGAGCTGTGGGGCCGGGCAGCCTAAAATCTGGGGGTGCTGCAGCACCGCCACAAACCCCTCTTTCCCAACACCTTCTACCCACTCCCTGCCTAGAACACCCCTCTTCCCCCAAACCTACCCAAAGACCCGCTCTTCTGCACCCTGCCTCGCTGCCGCACTCACCAGCCCCGTGTGGTAGGAGTGCCCCAGCAGACTGCCAGCCGCTGTCTGTCCCTCAGCCGGCCCCGCCCTCTACGGCAAATTTTGAATTCTTTTTAGCACACAGCTGGGCTGCAGCTGTGGGCTGACTGAGAACCACTAGTGTAGAGGGATGCAAACTGTTCAACTGTTACTGAGTTGTGCGAAAGCCTAGGGCTTCATTATCCCTGTTACTACACTTCGCTGCACATTTTAGTCCATTTTATGTTGGTAATACAGATGTGTGTTGGGTGCTACTGTGTTGTAACCATTTCCCTAGCACTGTAGATTTTGGTACCATAAATGAAGTCTTAGTGTCTGTTTGACTAAGCAAAGGCTAATTAAAATCTGATTTAAGTAGTTGGTTGAGGGACTTGTCAGGCAGCTTGATTTCAAAATCACAAACAGGGCTGGTTGCTTGTGTGCATATGATAATGGAGTGTGTTAACCATTTCCCCAGAACATGCATTTCTAAGCAGTGATTTGTGTCTCACGTCGGTGGTTATTAAATGATTATCCGAATAGTTATTGTAGAGATAAAGACGTGTAATAGCTGTCATTGAAAGCTTGCTTAAACTTGTGCATAAAATTGGTTAAAAAAAAATCTTTGCATACCTTCTAAGATCCAATCTTATTTCTGACAGGTTCAAGAATAGCAGCCATGTTAGTCTGTATCCCTAAAGAAAGCCAGGAATACTTGTAGCACCTTAGAGACTAACCAGTTTATTTCAGCATAAGCTTTCATGGACCATAGTCCACTTCATCGGATGCATAGAATGGAACAGAAATAAGATGCATTTATACACACAGAAAGAAGAAGGGGGGGGGGGGGGGAAAGGTTGTACATTAGCATACCAATTCTAAGAGGCTGTTAAATCTGGATGGGCCATATCAGCAGGAGAAAAAAATACCTTTTGAAATGGATTTGTGTGTCTGGCAGGAGATAACACCTATTGAAGCTAAATTAACTAGGGAAATGCAATCCGTGTAATGAGAGAACCATTTGCAAGTCCTATTTAGCCCCTGGCTAATTGTATCCAATTTGAAAATTAATTCCAGTTCCTCAGTTTCTCGGAGTCTGTTTTGGAAGTTTTTCTGTTTCAAAATTGACACCATCAAATAAAGATTTATTTATTTATTTCTGTAAGGTGCTACAAAGTCTTCCTCATCTTATTTAAGTTAGTTTTTGTGGTGTTAGTTCACTTCCTGCACCTGCCACAAAAGAAAAGAATCTATAAAGTCTTGACTGAGAAGAAGAAAACTTTGGCTATGGCTACACTGCGAAGCTTTTAGCAACAAGGCTGTGCCGCTACAGCTATGATGCTGAAAGGCATGCAGTCTAGCTGGTGTTGTCGGCAGGAGAGAGCAACAGAAGACTTTCATCCCCCCTCCCACCCCCCACGAGTAGCTGCGGCTGTGTCAGCAGGAGAGCGCTTGTGCCGACAAAGCACTGTTCACGTCGGCTCTTTTCGTTGGTAAAACGTTTGTCATTTGGGGGGGGGGGGGGAGTTTAACATCCCAAATGACAAAAAATTTGTCAGTGTCAGTGTAGACAAACCCTTGTGAGCCCCAATGGGGAGAGCACTCATAGAGCAGTATAAAAAAGGGAGCATTGAGATGAATAGGGTAGCAAGGTAGATGTCACTGATGGAAGTGGGGCTGGAGAATAGAGAGAAGGCGAGATGCAGGAGCTGATTTGCATATGATTTGAAAAAGAAAAATGTCTTAAATCTGAGGTGTTGGACATTGTGCAAGTGAAGTGATTCAAGAAGAATTGTAGTGTCGTCAGATGAACGGGCAAGGAATAACATGTTCAGTACTTCATTTTGGGTGCGTGAAGGAGAGACGTTACGGGTGTCCAATATGTAAGGAAGGAGGAGGCTGCAATAAACAAGAGAAGAAATAATCAGGGAGTTATTGAAAATCCAGCTGTTTCTTTCAACATGTTGCAGAGGAAGATCCTGCTAAATCTTGCTGAATCTGCATGTGTGGGAAGGGGTGGGAGGAGTCCCAACAAGGTGGTTGTACGGCTAGGGATGGGGGTAGTCACAGGCTCAATAGGATTTAGGAGGGGGAAAAAATTACTTCCCTTCTACTCCTTCCTGGTAACTATTAGCAAATCCCATTGCTGACTATTTTATTTTAATCCTGTAATTTGGGGTTTAAAGTAGTCTAAAGCTCTTATTGCTCAAGCAAATTTTCCTCCGGGCCAGCAATATTTCACCATCACAGTACATGGCCAGGGAGTATATTTAAGGTCGGGCTTGACACAGCCCTGTGTAGCAGGGTGGCGACTCACCCCTGCGGCGCCTCCTGCTGGTTTGTCCAGGGAATTAGCTCGCCGGCGTCCGGAGCGCCCTCTGCAGGCCGATGTCCCACTTGCTGCTCTGGCCCAGAGTTCCTCCCTGGACCCTGGTGCCCTCTTCCCTTGGGTGCTGCACCCCTGCAGCACCCCCTCAGGTCTTAGGGTCTCCCCACCATGGAGAACCCTCACCCTCTATCCCCAACTTGCCTCAGTCTAGGCAACCGCCAGTCACCACTTGCCCCCGTTCACTGGGGCAGACTGCAGTATCATTGCCACTCATCACCGGCAAGAGAGGTTGGCCTGCTGCTCTGCCTCTGTAGCCCTGGGCTGCCCCCTGCAACCTTGGTACCCTTTGTGGGGCCTTCTCCTAGGCCCCGCAGCCTGGGGGTTTCCAGGCTAGAGCTTCCCTACCTCCTCCTGCCTCGCCCCAGCCCTGCTTCCCTCTAGGTACTCTATCAAGCTTCCAGCAGCTGGGTCTGTCTGCTTCTGCATACAGAGGAGACTCTTTCTTCGCACCAAACTGAGCCCTGTTTATTAGCAGTTGACCCAGCCTCAGCTGTGGCTGCTCTGCTCAATCCGCCTGGGAGCTGCTTGCCCCCTGCTACAGCCCTTCCCAGGGCTGTTTTATTCCCCTCTCTGCTGGAGTGGGGCAGCTGCCCCACTACACCCTGGCTGGAATGATTTAGTTGGGGATTGGTCCTGCTTTGAGCAGGGGGTTGGACTAGATACCTCCTGAGGTCTCTTCCAGTCCTGATATTCTATGATTGATGACCCATGTCAAATTTGGGTTTGAGCAGATCTGGAGTAGAATAGGAATTTATTATTTGCAAGAATAGCATATAATTTAGCAAGTTAGATGCCAAGTGGGAACCACAAACATGGGTATTAATTCCGTTTAGAAGGAACTCATGCTATATTTTCCCTTTTCAGATTTTCCCATTAAAGTGAAATTTTCCTTTAAAGCTGATGGAAGATGGACAAAATCATTTGCATTCTATAGATTGTGTAGACAAAAATACATGCATATGCATACTGTCATCCATCCACAGTCCTACAATGATGTGATCTGGATAAGAAGCTGTGGAAAAGATGCTCTTTCCTACAGTCACTTGAGTCAATGCAACTGATTAGAATACTGATTGATTTCACACATGCTGATTCATGATGTTCTTGGAAATTAATTTGAGGGCTTTTTCACCAGCCATTAAATGGCAGTGATTGAAGGGTTGCCTCGGCATGATAAATAATTGCTTTTGCATTTGTCAAGTGAAACATATGGTATCTAATTTTGAGTATTTGGAATCTAAAATTAAGACTAAGGAAGGGGCATTTTAACTTGCCATACTATTCCCCAGGAAATATTTAGTGAAATCAAAGAAAGTGAAATAAAAGATACTCTATAATGCTAAGGTATATGCTTTAAAAAATAGATATTGTAGACTGTGGCACAGTTAATTTAGTCCATTATCTTTCCAATGTTGCACTTAGTAACAGATCAGCAGTGGGCATAGAGGATTCAGGGTTTTCTTTAGATTCTGTCTGGTTTCAAAGGATGATCATTAGTCATACCAATTAGTCTTACCTGCCCCTGGACACTTCCACTGCTTGCATCCCACGAAGTGGGTATTAGCCCACGAAAGGTTATGCTTCAGTACTTTAGTTAGTCTTCAAGGTGTCACGACTCTTTGGGCTGGTCTCCACTAGGGAGGGAAATCGACTGTAGATACGCAATTTCAGCTACGTTAATAACGTAGCTGAAATCGACGTCTCTACAGCCGACTTACCTCCCATCCTCACAGCGGTGGCGGTCGGCGGCGCGGTCCCCCGTCAACTCCAGCTTGCACCTCTTCACGAGCTGGACTTCCGGAGTCGACGGGGGAGCCGCTGGTGGTCAATTTGTCGCGTCTTAATTAGACGCGATAAATCGATCACCAAAAGATCGATCCCTGCGGGCTCAAGTGAAGACAAGCCCTTTGTTACTTCTGCTATTCCAGACTGACATGGCTACCTCTCTCTGATTCTTGAAGTCATACCAATGTAAATTAACTCTTGTTCCTACTTAACATGAGGAACAAAGCAGAATTGTTTAGGTAATAAAGAGCCTTTTGTAACATAAACAATAGATCCCTTTGCCACCCCTTTCTGCATAAATGCCAAGGAGCATTTGATGTTCTGTGAGATACAGGGAAGTGATTACTTGACAGCTCATATGAACATAATGTGCCATACTATATACTAGCTTAGAATAGAAATGTCTGTCCTGTGTGTGTTAGGTAAGTGTCAGTAAATAGATAAGGTAACAAAGTCCTGTGGCACCTTAAAGACTAACTATAAAGTTTTGAAGCATAAGCTTTCGTGGGCTAATACCCACTTCATCGGATGCATCTGACGAAGTGGGTATTAGCCCACGAAAGCTTATGCTTCAGAACTTTATAGTTAGTCTTTAAGGTGCCACAGGACTTTGTTACCTCTGCTATTCAAAACTAACAAGGCTACCTCTCTGATTCTTCAGTAAATAGATAGATACATAAAAGTGGGCTGGAACCACTGCTGGTGGAGATTATCATGCCCTTGAAGTCAATGGAGCTATAAAAATTACAACCGCTCAGCTTCTGGCTTTGTAGATGTATTGCTTACTGTGTCATTGAAAGCAATGGTTCTTAGCTGGGGGTGCATGTACCCTTGGGGGTACATAGAGGTCTTCTTGGGGGTACATCAGCTCAACTAGATATTTGCCTAGTTTTACAACAGGCGATATAAAAAACACTAGCAAAGTCCGTACAGACTAAATTTCATACTGACAATGGCTTGTTTATACTGCTCTATATGCTATACACTGACATTTGAGTACAATATTTATATTCTAAGTGATTTATTGTATAATTGTATGGTAAAAATGAGAAAACCAGTCATTTTTCAGTAATAGCGTGCCATGGCACTTCTGTATTTTTAGGTCTGATTTTGTAAGCAAGTAGTTTTTAAGTGAGGTGAAACTTGAGGTATGCAAGACAAATCAGATTCCACAAGGGGTACAGTTGTCTGGAAAGGTTGAGAGCTACTGATCTAATTGAAAGACTTGTTAGGAACTACCCTCTTCACTACATGCTCCCAAATTTTCTGTAGCTGTTAATCTCTACCTCATAAGAATATAAGAATGGCCATACTGGGTCAGACCAAGGGTCCATCTAGCCCAGTATCCTGTCTTCCGACAGTGGCCAGTGCCAGGTGCCCAGAGGGAATGAACAGAACAGGGCAATTACCGAATGATCCATCCCCTGTCGCTCATTCCCAGCTTCTGGCAAAAAGAGGCTAGGGACCATTCCTGCCCATCCCGGCTGATAGCCAGTGATGGACCTATCCTCCAGGAATTTATCTAGTTCTCTTTTGAATCTTGTTATAGACTTGGCCTTCATACCATCCTCTGTTTAACTAACTTCCTCATTTTTGTGTAGATCCCATTTTTGAAATTAAATGCTACCACATTGCTGCTCTGGTGTTTTCTCTGCCTCAGGGATGTTAAATTTGATATTATGATGGTCACTATTACTAAGCGGTCCAGCTATATTCACCTCTTGGACCCAGATCCTGTGCTCCATTTAAGACTAAATCAAGAATTGCCTCTCTCCTTGTGGGTTCCAGAACTAGCTGTTCCAGGAAGCAGTCGTTTAAGGTGTCAAGAAACTTGATCTCGTCATCCCATCCTGAGGTGACATGTACCTGGTCTGTGTGAGGATAGCTGAAATCCCCTATTATTACTGAGTTAATTTTTATAGCCTCTCTAATCTCCCTGAGCATTTCATGATCACTATCACCATCTTGGTCAGGCGGTCTGTAATATGTTCTTCTTCAAGCATGGAATTACTATCCAGAGAGATTCTGTGGTACAGTTTGGCTCATTTAAGATTTTTACTTCATTTGATTCCATGCTTTTGTTCACATATAGTGCCACTCTCCCATCAGCACAACTTGTTTTGTCCCTCTGATATATTTTGTACCCTAGTATTACTGTATCCCATTAATTACCCTCATTCCACCAGATTTCTGTGATGCCTATTATATCAATATCTCATTTAATACGAGACACTCTAGTTCTCCCGTCTTATTATTTAGACTTCTAGCATTGATATACAAGCACTTTAAAACTTGTCACTTTTTAGCAGTCTGCCATTACATAATGTAATTGAATGGGCCTCTTTCATTTGACTGTTTCTCATCAGTTCCTTCCGGTATTTTATCATCATCCATCCTCTCCTCCTTACTAGGACATAGAGGATCTCTATTAATAGATCCTCCCCTTAGCAATGCTTCTGTGTAATAGCTGCAGTCTGGACTATGTGTGTGTTTAGTCAACATCATAGCCAGTCACTTTGGAGCGTTTTAAGAGCAGCACAAAGTCCCTACCACCACCCTAAGTATTCCCTACCTAGCCCTCCATGGGGACGTAAAGTGTCACTAAGTGAACTCAGCAAGACTCCGGTCACTGTCTGTGGGGTGTTCTGAATGTGTGATCATTACTCACTTTTGCATTACTGTTGGAAGATGATAGCAAATCACCTATTGGGATGGCTTTGTTGTTCCATTATATGTATGTATTTGCTTGACTGACTTTTATTTTTGTTGACTGAGGACAGACATTTTGATAAACTCTTAATTGTAACTTATGCCCCTCTTTCAGGTAATTGAAGATATTGAGTATCTGAAGTTTGATAAGGGGCCGTGGCTGGAACAAGATGATTTTCTGTTCCATCGCTTGAGGATTTAGTAAGTAAACCTAATCCTATTCAATGTTGCCGTTAAGGGGAAACTTTTATTGTCTTTTTTACTTCAAAAAAAAATTTCATATTTGCACCAAGACTTAATTTTATACACTGTCTGTCGGAGGTAGACAACGATAGTAGATTTCCATGGTATACGTTGGCTTTTATGAGAGGGTGGTTGCCACAGTTCTAGTCTGGGGACCACCAACTTCTAGTAATGCGGACATCAGATGGTGGTGGCTTTTTGATTACTACCAACTTGAGCTGGATTCAGCCAGAGATCCATTAAGCAATCCCCACACCACTGAATCCTCTGCTTATTTCATACTATAATGGCTTGGCTACACTTGCAGCTGTAGAACGCTTTGCGTTAAACCCGTCTTCGTAGACAGCTCCAGGGAAAGCGCTCCAGTGTGTCCACACTGACAGCCTCAACCATACTGGCCGGGCCACATTTGTGGCACTTGCAGTGGCACTGGGAGTGGTGCATTATGGGCAGCTATCCCAGCATTCAGCTGGCTGCAACGTGCTTTTTCAAACAAGGGGGGTGGGGAGGAGTGTGTTGTGTGTGTACAGAGGGAAAGAGCTGAGTGCTGAGAGTGTGTCCGCATGCTGTCTTGTAAATTCAGTCTCCCATAGCCCCCCTGCTTCTCACTCACTCAGTAAACCTTTGCTGTGTTGATTTGCCTAATTGTAGATAAGCTCTGAAAAAGTACTTCCACATTCCTCCAGCTGAGTTCAAAACAAAGGGAAGAGAGGTCAGTTGACTTAAGGAGATTAGGTGGCGTTTCCGGAGGTTACTCAAAGCGCAGTATTGTTACTACCTGTTTACACTTGGAGCTGCAGCATCTGACCAAATACGCAACAGCTGTTAATCCTTTGGCAATGAGGAGTATCAGGACTGGTATAACCAGGGAGTTAGAGCGCTCTACGTGCCCTGCCAGTGTGAACGAGTAGTAAGGTAGAGAGCTCTGGGAGGCTTTATTGCAGTATAAAGTGCCAGTGTAACCAAGCCGCCTACTTTCAGATCTCTGCTGTTCAGGGAGAGCAAGCAACAAGGAAGCTAAAGGGAATGTAGGAGAAGTGCAACTTATGCCAACTTGGATGGTTGACAGGAACGCAGTTACTCATACTCTTTTTTTTCCAGCAAATAATCCTAGATAAAGAGTCTTAATTAATCCTAATCTAGGTTTTAGAGTATTGTCCGTTTTGTGTCATTCACGCTCAATTGTTCAAAGATTTTAGAAGATTGCTGTTTCAGGACTTTTTTTAAAAGAAAAAGGTTTCTGTTTAATTGGATCAGTAGAGGTAGAATCAGAAGAGAGAAGACCTAACTGAAATAATCTGTCTTTGCGATCCTTCCCTTTTAGGCTAGATTGTCAGTTAATATCTGCATTAAGATCTTCAGTATTGTGGGAGGTATTGATACTAGTGCAAAGAGTACCTGACATCCTATTAATTGCCTGGACATTCCAGTTGTCCAAAGAGAGATCCATTGCACATATGCTGAGCTAGGAGCAGGGGATGGGCTGCTTTGCTGGCTAACTTTGGTCCTCTTTGGTGCCCTTCCTACTCGAGCAGTGCTCTCATTGACTTCAGTGGGAGTTCTGCCTGAGTGTGGAGGACTGGTTCCTGGCTCTTTCAGTTGTCAGGGTGATATAGCACAACTTTCTCCAAGCATGGTGGGGTCCTATTTATAGCTGCCAGAGAGTTGCGGGAAGAGAGAACAGCACTGACACAAGGAACACTTGCATGATCAAGAGTAGGGGCTGCAGTGTTGTGATTCTCTGAATGCCCGTGCTGGAAAACACAACCCACTCCAGGGAGCTTGCCCCTAGTTCAGTTAAGCGTGGGCACACGTTTCGCTTAATACCTCAGTTTATTTTTGAAGTGACTTTTAGCCATTTGCATTCTTTTTGCTACCTATTAACCAACTCTTGAGCTGGAAGAATCAGAGAGGTAGCCGTGTTAGTCTGGAATAGCAGAGGTATTGAGCTGGAAACACTCTAATACAGGGTTTCTCAAATCAGGAGCGCTCGACGTGTCCGCCAAAAATAGCCGCCGAATGCAGAAGTAATTCATTTGGCGGCTTTTCGGCGGACATAAAACAGTCCGCCGCAGAAGCAAAAGACTGAAAAAGACTGAAAAATAGACTATTAGAGACTATTCCACAGGCAAGTAGATCCATGGGCTAATTTTTCTTGATATTTTTTCTTTCTGAATTTCATCCTCTTATTCATAATGTCATCGATTCCAAGGCCAGGTGGCACCATTGTGATCATCCAGTCTGACCTCCTCTATAATACAGGCAAGAGAACCGCCCTAAAATAATGTCAAGAGCAAACCTTTGCATTTTTTTCTAAATATTTATTAATTTAAAATGGTCAGTGATGAAGAATAAGAATACCCTCTTGAGGGATTATATCCTTTAAGCATTGTAGAGTGCCTGCCTTTATCCAGTGCTCTTAGTACAAATGTTAGAGGATACTATTTCATTATTAGGAGGATGACTTTTTGCCTTTTCATATGATGAAAGTCCTTTATCCTTTTTAAAACGGACAAAAATTTGCTGTTCATCACTAAAAATTCTCCCGGAAGTTATTGGTTTTGTAGCTTTTACAAAAGCACACAGCATAGTGTTCTCCCTATGTTGGCTGCAGCACTTAATGAGCATAAGAATGGCCCTATTGGGTCCATCTAGCCCAGTCTCCTGTTTTCCGACAGTGGCCAGTGCCAGGTACTCCAGAGGGAATGAACAGAACAGGTAATCATCAAGTGATCCATCCCCGGTCAATCATTCTCAACTTCTGGCAAACAGAGGCTAGGGACACCATTTCTGCCCATCCTGGCTAATAGCCGTTGATGGACCTATCCTCCATGAATTTATTTAGTTCTTTTCTGAACCCTATTATGGTCTTGGCCTTCACAACATCCTCTAGCAAGGAGTTCCACAGATGGACTGTGTGTTGTGTAATGAAATACTTCCTTTTATTTCTCGAACTACCACTGTAGATTCCCAAAGGCACATATCTGGGTAGATGAAGGTGCTATTTAAATAATATTGCTACTTCTGAGTCATCTGCATGTAAATTGAAAAAGAATCATTTTAAAGGGGGAAAAAGGTTCAAACTTCTACAGTAGGTTTATAAGGAAGGAAGAGTAAAAGTCCAAATCTAAACACTAAAAATGACTTGAGTGGCCTTTATCCTTTCACACAGTATTTCAAGACAGAATCAGTTGGCCACTTGCACCCAGGGCAGCTTTCAAAAACGAGTTTTGTTCTGTTTCGAAAGACCAAAAAATACCATAATGTTAGTTTTTGTTAAAGGAAAGCACTAAATCTCTTTCTTCATACTAAAAGTGATGATAAAGGGTAATAGTTACTGCACGAAAGCGTAGGAGGGAATGAAAGGTAAGCATTCAAATGAAATGGGTAATATTTAAGTTTTATTGTGAGGACCACCATGAGTAAGCCACACTTCACAATATGAAAGGCGGCAAATTACATAGCTAAGTAGTTCTTTATTGAAGGTAGAAAAGAAAGGGTTTCCTTTTATATGTCAGTGCTTTCATTCAAGGTACTTGATTTGTTCTTAATTATTCATGACAAACAACTGTGGCTGTACAATTACGCTATCACAACCAGTTATATACAGAACATTTCTGTTAGTGGGTTTTACTGTCCTCTGTGGCTTACTGAAAATCAAACTGTCAGCCTTCATGAAGACAGTCTTTTGTTTTGAAATTCCATCTGCAAGAGTGTTCAGTGTTTGTTCAACATGCTGCCCCTCTTAAGATTGTCTACTCTTACAAAGCTACAGCTGTAGTGCTGATGCTGACGAGAGAGGTTTTCCTGTCGACATAGTTAATCTAGCTCCTGGAGAGGCGGTAGCTCAGTCAGTGGAAGAATTCTTCCATCAACCTAGTGCTCTCTATGCAGGGGGCTACGTCAGTATAGCTACCCCTCCTGAGTGGTGTGGGAAAAACCACTCTCCTGAAAGACCTAGCTATCCTAAAGTAAATTCCTAGTGTGGACCAGGGCTAAGTAAAAAGTCAAAGATACAATGTGCTAGTTTATGAATGATCAAGCTGACGCTTTCCCGGGAGTGTCCCCTTTGTCTTTTTAAACTGCATTCCCTTTAAGGCACCCACAAAAAGACTGACTGTTGTAAAATCTAGACTGATGATCTGTTTGAAACTGTATGGGCTGTGTCTACACTCAAAATGCTACAGCGGTACAACTACAGCTGCACCACTGTAGCACGGTGAAAGATACTACAGCGATGGAACAGGTGTGACAGGTTGGGATCACAGAAACCCCTTAGGGGCTGCCACCTGATGTGCCAAGGCTACTCCTTCCTCAGTTTTCCTGCCCCAACTGCTTAGGACCTCAGTACCCTGCCAGGTCTGAGCCACGTCCCCTAACAGCTGTGGGCCTTCCTGGAAACAGGCAGGAGGTATCCTTACCTCTGGCACTCAGATGCTCAACTCCCAATGGGGTCAAACCCTGAATAAAATTTGTTTTTGTTCGCCCTCTATAACAATGATAGAGAGATATGCACAGCTCTTTGCCTTCCCCCCCCTCTCCCCCCCCCCCCCCCCCAGGTACCAACACGTACTCCAGGTTAACTAATAAGTAAAAAGTGATTTTAATAAAGATAGGAAATAGGATTTAAGTGGTTCAAAGTAGTAACAGACAGAATAAAGTGAATTACCAAACAAAATAAACAAAACACGCAAATCTAACACTATTACAGTAAAAAACCTCACCCTCTGAATTCCTTCTTTCAGGCTAAACTCCCATTAGCCTGAGTCCAGCACTCACTCACACAACACCCCTGCAGTCACAGCCCTCTGTTCCAGTTTCTTCCAGGAATCCTTGGGGGGTGGAGGGCTGTTGCTTGAGCCAGCTGAGAAAAAAATGGAGAGGTCTCTCCCAAGTTTATATAGGCTTCCTCCTCTGGGTGGAGAGCCCCTCCTCCTTCCTATGCAGAGTCCACATGGTCTCTCAGAGCACATGGCTCAGTTGCCGGCCCAAACCAGACTCCCCTCACCACCAGCCAGGAAGATTGGGGGGGTGGGGGGGTGGACAGGCGTCTACAAAGTTCATTGTTTGCTTGATTGGTTCTCAATTGGGCTTAACTGAGAATAGTTTTTCTCAGAGAGCTGTTCAGCTGCTTTCCAAAGTCCACCTACAACCAACCAAGCACATAGTCAACATTCATAACTCTGAATACAACACAGACACATACATACAAATAGGATGAACAGACCCAGTGGATCATTACCTTCACAGCGATACAACTTTTTAGCAAAACCATATTCCCGTAACATCATACATATATTCACAGCCCCCCCTCCCCCCATAAAGCCTTATGGAGTACACCGTCACAACAGGTTCTTCTGTTGCAGTAGTAAATCCACTTTTCCGAGAGAGAGTAGCTGGGAAGATTTCTTCCGTCAACCGACCTAGCGGTGTCCATGCTAGAGCTGTGGTTGGCTTAAGTATGTCTTTCGAGGATGTGAATTTTTCACGCCACTGAGCAATGTGGTTTATTCCTGTGGGAATTCTGTGCCAAAATTTTTTTGCACTCAATATTTTAAAATCCTGCATATGTCTGGAACAAAACAGACAGCAAAAAATATTCAGGAAATGCTTTTTGACAAATAGATTCCTTACTAGGCATATTAATACAGTAATAATTCATTTTTCCCCACACTACAATACAGAAACTTATTTCTCGCACCCTTCAGAAGCAGTGCAAAGGCTTGGGAGAGTCAGGGATAAGGGAGGACCTGAGGGCAAAGGAAGTAATTGCTGGGCAGGAGCCTGGATGTGAACTTGGAGGGTTGTTGGCTCTGAGTGGGAGAACCATAGAACAGGTTTTTTGGTGGTGGGAAGGGATTGTTTGGGAGCTGGCCCTGACTGACCTCTAGCCTCTCTCAGGGCTTGTCTACAGCACGCAGCTTTTGGCGGCAAGTCTTGTCACTAAAAGTCAGCGCGTATCAACGCTCTTTGTCGGCACTTTTGCCAGCAAAATACTTCCAGCCCTACAAGTGGCATTAGCTTTGTCGGCAGTCAGAGCGAGCGCTCCTGATGACAAAGTTCACACTGCCACTTGCAACGGCAAAACTTTTGTCTTTCGTGAGGGGGGCTTTTTAAAGTACCTGTGAAAGACAAAACATTTCTCGACAGCTTCACATTGTAGACAAACCCTTATTCAGTCAAGCACATCTGCCCCTGTCCCCATGGGTCCCTACACCCCCTACTCAGCCACCTCTTCCCCTGTCCTCATTGGCCCTCCGCCCCCACTCAGCCACCTCATCCCCATGTGTCCATGTATACATTGAGCATTTAAAATGGGCAATAACTAAAGTATGATCAACAGTTAAAATATAATAAGCCAATTAATAATACAGCTGTTTATATAGCTGTAGCCGCCAACTATATCAACAAATCCTTTACATCCTGCAGTCTGTAGCATGCTCCTTTCCTGAATGCCCGAAGTTAAAAAAGCAAGGTAGTTTTTTTCCTCAGTAGAACTCAAGGAGCCTGCCCTGGCTTCACAAGCTCTACTTGTGTGTGACTTGCCAAGTGTTAAAAGCATTTATTTTTTATGGAAGGATCTACCTTTTTTTGGTAGTTATGTATTTCTCATGTGCTGAATGAGCTGCTGTCCATGTTCATGGACATGCTGCCCCCGTGTGGACATTAATAGCTGTTGAGTTGAAGCCTCATCCTCTGGAGTTACATAGGTTATAGACTCAGAGACCTCTTGGATCATCAAGTTCAGTCCCCTGCTATTGCAGACACCACCATCGTATAGTCCTGGCCATGAAGTTAATTCTCGAATACAGCATGAACCATTTTATAATTTTACATCACGATCATTCATGCCAAATTCCTGCCAGTTTGTGTAGAGCAACACTAGCCCCTATAGACTGATTTAATGTGAAAGATGCCTGCAATTAACTAAAATACAGTGAGAGCGCATGATTTGATGGCTACGGCACAGGACTAGGAAACGAGACCTGGGTTCTATTCCCAGCTCTGGTGGTGGCAGGCAGGAAGACCTTGAGCAAGTGACTTCCCACATCTCTGCCTCTATTTCCCCTCTCACCTTTGTCTGACTTGACTTCTTAGATAGTAAGCTCTTTGGGGCAGGGACTTTCTTTAACTGAGTTTGTGCAAAGGCCAGTCCAACAGGCCTCTTACGCATAAGAGCGGCCACACTGAGACATCCAAAGGTCCCACTAGCCCAGTGTCCTGTCTTCCGATAGTGGCCAGTGCCAGGTGACCCAGAGGGAACAAACAGAACAGGAATCCTCAAGTGATCCATCCCCTGTTGCCCATTCCCAGCTTCTGGCAAACAGGCTAGGGACACCAGCCCTGCCCATCCTGGCTAATAGCCATTGATGGACCTATGCTCCATGAATTTATCTAGTTCTTTTTTTTTTAACCCTGTCATAGTCTTGGCCTTCACATCCTCTTCTGGCAAGGAATTCCACAGGTTGACTGTGCACTGTGTGAAAAGATACTTCCTTTTATTTGTTTTAAACCTGCTGCCTATTAATTTCATTTGGTGACCCCTAATTCTTGTGTTCTGAAAAGGAGGAAATAACACTTCCTTATTTAACTTTCTCATGATTTTGTAGACCTCGATCATATCCCCCCTTAGTTATCTCTTTTTCGAGCTGAAAAGTCCCAATCTTCTCTCTCCTCATATAACAACTGTTCCATACACCTAATCATTTTTGTTGCCTTTTTCTGAACCTTTTCCAATTCCAATACATCTTTTTTGAGACTGAGGTAATCACGTCTGCCCCCAGTAGTCAAAATGTGGGCATATCATGGATTTATTAGAGGCAATATGACATTTTCTATTTTGTTATCTATCCCTTTCTTAATGATTCCCAACAAATAATATGCAAATAATAAATAAGTTAAACAAAAGGGCAGACCCTTCCCACATAAAACAAACCAATGTAACTAATGTAAAACAAACCCTGTATATTACATAGGATTTGTTTTATAAGCATTTGTTTTATAGTTACCCTGTGTAATAAAATGTCTTGCCTCCCTGTCCTCTTTTCTGTCCTAAACACTTGTTGGATGAGGGGGGCGGGACTGCACCATAGCCTGAAGGTAAAAAACCATGACTGTTTCAGGGGGGAGAGGGGTCAGACCTCCAAGGGCCCTCTCAGAGAATGATTTACCAGTATCTCCCATCCCTATGTTCCAAGACTCCCATTGACTTCAACAGGCTTTGGATCACACCCATAGGGAAGCTCCAGTGTGATTGCTGCCAGAAACAGAGAGAGGTTCTCTCTCAGGTGGGCAGATTCCAGACCATTTAGGGCAGCACTAACACCTTTAAACTCCAGAAACCAATGGGCCTGTAGTGTATCTTATGAGCACCAGTGTCCACTTAACACGTGGGCTACTGGATTCCGCTCTAGCTTCAGCTTCTGACTGGAGTTAATTCCTCGTCGCTTGTAGAGCACATTGCGATACTCCTTTGTCTGCTCCAGACTGGGTTATCCTCTGTTGCAGGACTTGTGTGTGCATAAATAAGTTATAGCTGGAATATTCCCAGACTGAGTGTTGCTTCCACTGGGAAGCTAACTTGCAAAGCCCAGGGTATCTGCTACAGCTTGGCAGAGGGTCACTGCTGCTGTTAGAATGAGACGCTGCTGTTGATAAATTGGAGGATGATATAAAGCCAGTGCTTTTAGGCCCCAGGGTAGTACGGTACTTAAGCACCATGCCTAATGCTAACCATGTGCAAAGTCCTACTGAAGTCAATCGCCATAGTTTGATGTCTTGTAAACAGCTCGTTTAAGAGGAAGTTGCTGTCTGAATGGATGGAAGTGCTAGCTGCACAGTGAAAATGCAGATTATAACTCATTATTATTTTATTATACATCTCCTAATCATGGGTCTCAGAGACCTAATTGTAAGTTCTGTACAAATACAGACCAAACAAGACATTTCCTGCCTCAGACAGTTCACACACACTAGTGCTGGCAGACTTCCCTTAAGAGGGGCAGGGCATAGATGTCAAAAGAGTCACTCCTTGGAGAGAGAGTCTCCTCCCATGCAGAAGGGAACTTTGTTCCACTCCAATGGCATTGGGTGTTGCAGCTTGTCCCCATTCTACAGAGCCTATATGGACCTGATTTACCATTTGGCAAGGACAGACATGCTCTTTGCTGAGCCAGTGGGATTCACAGTGGGAATCATGTGATTTTTATACTATTCTTCCAGGCAGAACTTACTCTGCCTTCAGTTCCTGCTCCTCTTGGGGTGGAAGATGAAGGTGCAGGTATGTGGGAGAGTCATTGGCACCGTGGTTCCTAAGGGCTGGTCTTCACTACCCGCCAGATTGGCGAGTAGCGATCGATCTGTAAGCGATCGATTTCTTGCGTCTGGTGAAGATGCAAGAAATCGATCGCTTGCGGTGCCCTCGTCAACTCCGAAACTCCAGCTTGCCAGTCCTTGCCTGCCCCAATATACTAAATTGGAAAGGAAAAAATGATCTCTGATTAAGGGAAAACCAGAGTTTTATAACAGGTAGTATGAACAATCCCTTTTCAATTGTAGGAGAATTTCTTTGGCATTGTTTCATCCTACCTTTGAGAAATGAGTATTTTATTTTTATTCATTATTTGATCTTGGAATAAGATTCAGGTGGTTAGTTCAGTGTGGTTTTTAAGTTGTCTATCTGTAATAGAGTGGAATGCAGATTTATATCTTAACTCACGAACCATTTGGGTTTGTATTCAGTTGTGAATTAGCTAGCTAACTCATGAGGCAGGGTCTGTGTTCTAAAAAGCATCGAGTACAGCGAGGTCTTGATTTGAACTCTTGGAGCACTATTATAATACAAATAATTAACAGTAGTAATTGTAATTGAGTAACCCCTTTCTGCACTCTGTTTACTCCTTTGCATACTTGTGTAAATGTTTGTACAGAAATGACAATCTCTGAAAGCCAAAAGCACAGCTGTGTTTGTGTACCTCTGTTTTTGAATTCATTGTCAATTGCAATGCCATGAGTGGTGTACTTCCCTCTGATTTTATATAGATGGCACTGTTCCTCTGTATATAGTTTCTTCATCTAAATAGTTGTGCTTTTCTAGCAGTTTCTTATAAGCTCTTCAAATAAATGTTAGGTTTTTTTTAATGTGCCTAGTGTTGCCACAGGGTATCCCTTTTTTTGGTGGATTGCTGATGGATTGATTGATCAGAGCTGAACTGCAGCAAAATCCTAATAGCACAGCAAGGTATCTCTAAATGTTCCCATTCTAGTAAAGGAACATATTTCCCGCTGAAATTCTATTACTGCTTGTTGAATGCAACATTGAGGGTTAATGTAAAGAAAACATTTGGGATAGGAATTTTGGGGAGACGAGCATGAATCTAATATTTTGTTCTGTTTGGGTCCACTTGTCTATTTAGCAATATTTTTATATGAATCTTAGCATGAAATGTCACAAAGTGATGAACTTGATGGAGGAATATAGCAAGAGAGTACTGTACGACGTGAATTTTCTTTTTTGATATGAAATTAATGCAATATAGATTTTAAAACTGTTTCAACTTCAAAACTTTTGAAACACCTGGAGCGAATATTGAAAAGTATGGAAATGCAGGGTTATGCTACTCAAAACAGTGTTATCTAAATCCTCAGGTTGCCCTATCCAGTTTCTGGGTATTGCAATCTTTTGGAGATATGAAGTTCCAAAAGCCAGACACAAGTCAATAACTTCTCTTGCTTCTGTCTTCTCCTAAGTGTCTTGTCCAATTAGCACCTCATCTTTCCCCCAGTCCTATTCTTCTCAGATGGGAAAGAGGGCTTGTGTGGAGTTCATTAGTATGATATTCTGGGGTGCTGTCCTGACAAGTCATGGGCTGTATCACCATCTGCTCTGCAACATTGGTGCCTCACGATGCTTTGCTGCTGTGACTCCCACCTGGGTCACTCGCGGACAGCATGCTGGTAACACCCTGAGAGTCTGTAGAGCCACAGTCCCAGTACAGCAATTCGGCCCCCTTGCAGCCTGGGTTTTCCCCCAAAAACATGTGGTCTCCAGCCCTCTCCTGGGCAGTCCAGATATACTAGGCCCATTGCCCCTCTGAGTGGATCCATATACAACAGTTTGCTACTCTGAATGGAGTTACCTACACAATGCTGTTTAAAGACAACACTGGATTTGTTTTAATTAAAAAATAAACCAAGTTTAAGTGAATACCCATATAAGGCATTAAAGTGAGAAATGTTTACAAGAGAAATAAAGATACAGTGCTTTCTAAACTTAACAAACTAGACTTGGGTCAAGGTGAAGTCCATTCCCACTAATATAATTGACCAAATTCTCAGGACGGCATCCAGAGACGTTTTGTTCAATATCTTCATTAATGATCTGGAGAATGGCGTGGATTGTACCCTCAGCAAGATTGCAGATGGCACTAAACTGGGAGGAGTGGTAAATACACTGGAGGATAGGGATAGGATACAGAGGGACCTAGACCAGTGTTTCCCAAACTTTTTTGGCCACGGAACACTTTTTAGACTGGTATATATTTACGGAACACTTATATTATTACTTTGTAGTCATTTGGTTTTCAAATAAAAATTGTGTTTATGCTGAAATATATTTTATTTTATAAATTATAGTAATTCAAAAAGAGTTGTAAACTAGGCTTCAGATATACCAAATTTAAAATTAAAGACCCTTTTTTTAATTACTGTTCTTTCACGGAACACCTATTCACATCATGCGGAACACCAGTGTTCCGTGGAACACAGTTTGGGAAACACCGACTTAGACAAATGAGAGGATTGGGCCAAAAGAAATCTGATGAGGTTCAACAAGGAGAAGTTCAGAGTCTTGCACTTAGGACGGAAGAATCCCATGCACTGCTACAGACTAGGGACCGAATGGCTAGGCAGCAGTTCTGCAGAAAAGGATCTAGGGGTTTTAGGGGATGAGAAGCTGGATATGAGTCAACAGTGTGCCCTTGTTGCCAAGAGGGCTAACGGCATTTTGGGTTGTATAAGTAGGGGCATCACCAGCATATTAAGTGACATGATCATTTCCATTTATTCGGTGAAGCCTCATCTGGAGTACTATGTCCAGTTTTGGGCCCCACACTACAAGAAGGATGTGGAAAAATTGGGAAGAGTCCAGTGGAAAGCAACAAAAATGATTAGGGGGCTGGAGCACACGACTTATGAGAAGAGGCTGACAGAACTAGGATTGTTTAGTCTGCAGAAGAGAAGAATGAGGGGGGATTTGATAGCTGCTTTCAACTACCTGAAAGGGGGTTCTAAAGAGGATGGATCTAGACTGTTCTGAGTGGTATCAGATGACAGAACAAGGAATAATTGTCTCAAGTTGCAGTGGGGTAGGTTTAGGTTAGATATTTGGAAAAAGTGTTTTCACTAGGAGGGTGGTGAAGCACGGTAATGGGTTACCTAGGGAGGTGGTGGAATCTCCTTCCTTAGAGGTTTTTAAGGTGAGGATTGACAAAGCCCTGTCTGGGATGACTTAGTTGGGGATTGGTCCTGCTTTGAGCAGGGGATTGGACTAGATACCGCCTGAGATCCCTTCCAACCCTGATATTCTATGATTTTATGATCTACTCCGAAGGTCCAACACCTGTTTCTTTTGTCATCTGAGGTGAAAAGAGAAAGATGGTTAGGGAGAGAGAATTTAGGGAGGAACAAAACGCCCTTCATAGTTCAGTCACCATCTGGAATACATTGTAGTGAGGATTACCCCTAGTTAAAGTTCATTCAGACAGTAAAGAAGGCAGCATGGTGTCTGGTGGTGAAAGAGGTCACATCCAATTTGTTCTCATCTCTGCTGAAATGCAGATTTTCCTTGTCTCCTGTCTTCTTCCTCTCACTATATGAGGACCCTGTTTACAACTTGTAAATTGCGGTAAACACATATTTCTTTAAGACCTGCTTGATCAGTCCTGCCTAACTAGGGGTACATGGGTTTGAATTTGTGCTACCAACATCATTCAGGAAAGATTCGTAATTTTATATCTAATGTTGATACACACATTTCAGCATGATATTATTGACCAGCGAGTGATCAGTTTTCAAATGGTACCTCACAGCATATTTTGTGATTATTACAACAGTGTGTAGATTGTGAATATGGAGTGCATTCTGTCACAATTGTGGATAGTGCAGAAACATACTGCTGTCATTGGCACTTGTCTTTCTAGTTTCTCCTCTTGTTGTTTTCCTTCACATGACCCCCTGCCATGACATCTTGTTGAGAGGGACTAGAGAAGGATTAGCTAACATAATCTGAGTTAGCCTAAGGAACACTGTAGCTCCAAATAGCGGAAAACACTGCCGTGAAGAATGGTAGCGCACACACACACACACACACACACACACACACACACACACACACACACACACACACACACACACACACACACACACACACACACACACACACACACACACACACACACACACCAGATCCCACCGGTCAAGAGATTGGAAGATTGCCAGTAATTGAAGCAGGTGTTGTTATATGTGACCATGTCAAGAGCTACCGTTGGGCCAGTTCTTGTTCTGTTGAATATTTTCACACATGGATCACCTGGTTTGTTGCCAAATACATTTTAAAACCTTTTCATACAAACTCTATACTTAAAAAGTAATAGAATTTAGACACTGCATGTTTATAGCCTCATAATGGAAGAGGAGACCTATTCCCTCATCTGTTCTTGAGTCCTTAAGAAATGAGTGTGTATTAAATGATTTTGAATGCATTTAGAAGAAAATGCAAGTAAAATCTCTATTTACTGGTTTCATTAACTGGGGCTAAACGTAATCGACACAATTTAAGTAAACTGGGTTTAAAAAAAGAACAATATGAAGCTGTCGTATTATGCTCAGATTTTATCTGGGACAGAGCCATACATGTGTGATTTGTTCATTTCACTAAAGATGGAAATATAGATTAATATTGATGAGAAAAGCATCCTTCCACTGAAAATGAAATGCCAGCTCATGGACGCTATTTGCAAAACATTAACGAAGTACAAAAAAATCCATCTGTTTTATTTATCTGTTACTGAGTTACAAAATTGAAACGTTTCATAGAAGCAAGTAGCTGCAGCTTTCTGACACACCAGGCTTCCAGCAGCTGCCGAGCTGCCATTAGAAGAGTTAGCCTTTCTTTCAAATAAAGTCCAAAGGGGAAAAGGCTATACTGAAATGAGAGGGTGCAAGAGGCAGTCTGTTCATGCATCCAGTAGAACCAAAAGAGAACCCTACATCTGCAGAAATATAGTTTAAGTATTAAAAAAAACAAAAAAACATTTTTTATATTTGGTTTGCCTAAAGTAAAGACTTCTTTATTGTCCTCTGCATCCAGATTATTAATGCATTCTGGTTTTCCAATAGGTCTCTGAATTTCAAAGTTGATTGAACTGTTTCCAAGAAGGATGGACATAACTGTGGGTTGTTTTTTTTCTTTCTTTCTTTCTTTCTTAGTGTGCAGGACAAGCATAGAGTGGCGGTCCCTACAACTATCCCTCGCTACATCCCAGAAATCACAATTGGAGGCAATGAATTTGATAAAGAATATTATCAATACAGATCGGTAAGAAATGTCTCGAGGGGATGAAAATGTTGTGGATGGGAAAGGTGGGGAGAATGGAGAAGGTCTTCCAGATTATGGCCCCAACCCTACAAAGGTTTGAGCCCCCACATAAAGTGTCCTGTGGAGCTCAAAAGCTGCTTTCTCACCAACAGAAGTGGATCCAATAAAAGCTATTACTTCACCCACCTTGTCTCGGACAAGCACGGCTAAAACCACACTGCATAGCTCAGTTATGTCAATTTTATGCATAATATACTGATGTTTTTCCGGGAGTGGGGCCTCTTATCATATGTTCAAGCTTTGTATAGAACCCAGCTTTTCTTAAAATCTAGCTCCCGTTTAGGGAAATAATGAAGCAAATGATTAGCTCGATAAGCTAGTTATTTTTCTTTCTAAATTTGGACTAAAAGATAAATCCTTTTTTGAAATAGCCTTTCTGCCCTCTGATAAATCTAATATATTCCTTAAAGTCCAAAGAGAAAATTGAATCCCCATTGAAACCTTTTTTGATACAATTATAAAATACTTGTTGCTTTCCAAAAGTGCATGCTGGGGATGTGAAGGTTCCATTGGTTCAGTGAATTGTTATTGCTTTAAATAAACATGCTCCTATAAAGCCCGCAACCTGCTGCCCCCTTTCCTGCAGCCCACACACGATATGTCTATGCTGCAGTTAAAAGAACAACCCAACAACATGGCTGGCCCGTGGCATGTGACTCGGGCTCAGATCGAAGGGACTGTTTAATTGAGGTGTAAACGTTTGAGCTCAGGCTGGAGTCTGGACTCTAGGATCCTGTAAGGGTCCCCTTAGCCAGAATCCCCCAAGTCAGCCAGCTTGCATCTAATATCAGTGTACATGTATCCAGAGACTATCTTTATGCAGTCAGTCTGTGGTATGATCTGCATAGGGTCTTGTGGGACTTGGTGAAAATAAATGTTGCCTGCTCTTCAAGTTACTTTGCAGAATTTCTGTAGGACTTGGTACTGTAAATTCTTACAGTTTGTACAAATTGAGCAGCCAGCTGATGATGGTGTCTATATATTTTTAAACTGTATGGACACTTTTTTTTTTCTCTGCTGGCTGCTTGGGGAAACTAGGGCAGGTAAAAGTCCAAGGAACGTGTATTTGGAAGTTGTGGTTAAACTATGATCTGCAGAGTCAAAACACTTTAATTATACATACCGCAAGTGATTTTTCTAACCTTGCTAGTGCACTAATTAAAGTGTAAAAATCTGGTATTTGAGACCCATTTGGAGACTGCAAACTGTTGAATAAAAATGTATGCATTAGGTTTAGAATTTCCAATAAATATTACCTCTTTTCTGTCCCTACTCAGTCTGTATAGACCTGGCTGTAGAGAAAGATGGTCTGTGTTAATACAATTCCACATCTTCTGAGATCTCTGTTAGATAGCTTTCTCTCCAGCTTGTAAATGGAGTTAGAAAAGCAGAAGGCTTTTCACTGTTGCATAAGTTCAAGTCAGTTGGTGGCTTTGAATACTTCCTAACAAGTTTGAGGAATTTTTTTCCCCAGAATTAAACACCTTTATGGTAGCTTTTGGCATCATTTCCAGCATAAATCTGAAACTTTAGACTTGATTAAGTTCTAGAATCTCAAAGTTGGAAGGGACCTCAGGAGATCATCTAGTCCAACCCTCTGCTCAAAGCAGGACCAATCCCTATTTTTGCCCCATATCCCTAAATGGGCTCCTTAAAGGATTGAGCTCACAACCGTGGGTTTAGCAGCCCAATGCTCAAACCGCTGAGCTATCCCGCCCCCCAAGTATATGCTAAGAATTATTAGGATTTGTGTGTTTTTCAAAATGAAATAAAAACCTTTCTGTGTGCGTTATTGCATATTTAAGGGTGTTGCTCTTTTGTGTGCATTGTTATCAGTGCCGTATTCATCTGTTCTTATTATGCCTGTTCTGCGTAAGATAGCCGGCTTTCCCTACTAAAGGATCACGTGGTGGTGGAGTTCAGAATTGTTGGGGTGTGTTGAGCTCCCTCGGCATCCTATTGTGAACTAGGGATGCTAGTTCTGAGTACACTTTTTTTCTTAACTCGTGTAACTGACAATCTTGTGTTCGGCAACAAGGCAAGGGTGCCCTGACTCAGTTGGAAAGTGGCTTTCAAATAGTGAGATCCACTTCCCAGCTAGGATGGAAGGATATTTGGCAGGAAGAACTGTGTAAGCCATCTAGAAGGGAAGACAGGAAGCTTAAGTTGCACAGTTTCTCTGACGCCAATCAAGGAAGGCATGATAGTCTTAGGGACCCATCCTGCTGAAACTGTGCTTAAGTACTTTCCTGTATTGGGGCCATACTTCCTACAGCTGTTTCTCTTCGTCTTTTCTTTTCACTTGGCCAGTCTGTTTAAATGACTCTCATGTGACTGCTCTAGAGAAGGATTCTTACCCGAATGATGTATCTGCCTTCAGTGTGGCCTTCAATCACTGGGCTCTTTTCTTCCTCCATCCCCACTTCCCTCCTGCAAATGTGACCCAGAAGCTCCCTCTTTCTTCCTCCCACTCATATCTGAAACCTGTCTGCTCCTGGGTAGCATCCCTCTTTCCCTCCCAGGCATGTCTCTCAGAGGTGCGTCAAAAGAAGCATCTTCTCCTCCAGCCAACCAGCTGCCCCTACACTGGGAAACACCTCTGGAGTTAGGGGGCCACAAGTGGCTAGGAAATGTCAGGGCCATGGAGGAGGCAGTACAGGGCACAATGCTACAGAAAGTCTGAGCTTGTAGGCCAAGTCAGTTAGTAACTCCAGGCTTAATGATCCTCTCATTAAAACAACAGAATTGTAAACTTTTCCTTTTGGACAGTGTGTGCCTGTTTAAAGTTAGTAGAAGTAATACTGTGCAATTCCCTTTAAGTGTATGTATAATGTGTTTCATAAACCTTTCACATGTGGCTGTTCCCCCCCCCCCCCCCCCCCCCCCAGTACTCCAAAGTCCTTGCGTTCCTGGGATACTAAGAATAATTAGCGGTGTCCACAGAAGGGAAGAAATCAAATAACACTACATTTCATGTTCCCAAATTGAATCAGTGAGTCCTGTTGGAGCCTTCTAGGACTTCTTTTCCCACCTCTCCAAACATGTGATGGTGAAGCACTGGAACGGGTTCCCTAGAGAGGTGGTGGAATCTCCTTCCTTAGAGGTTTTTAAGGTCAGGCTGGACAACACCCTGGCTGGGATGATTTAGTTGGGGATTGGTCCTGCTTTAAGCAGGGGGTTGGAAGATGACCTCCTGAGGTCCCTTCCAACCCTGATATTCTATGGTTCTATGTCCTCTCTCTTCTCCCAAAATTAGGCAGATGGTTATTTGAAGGAAAACGTTAACAGAAGCAGCATTTGTACCTCAGAAACCAGAGCTGGCTAATTCCTCTCTCCTCACTGCAGATGAAAGGAAATCTAGTCCGTGTTTCCCGTACACACACTGTTTGAAAACCTTTGATATTGCTGCTAATTGAGAACTAAATAATATTAGTGGGGACTAATTATCGCTAGTCGTCCTTGAGTCTGAGGCTGGTACTGAAGTCCATTGCTCCCTGTACATTTGTGCAAGGCTGTAAACAGCATGCAAAATCCTTCTCAGAGTGTCACTTAGGATTTCTCTGGAAGTTCAGCTCTGAATTAATAACCATGCAGCCCAGAAATTTGTCTCCTTCTGGAATGTATATTCTAATTACAATAGATGGAAGTCTCCCATCCCATTTGTTTATAAACAAGAAGAAAACATAGCTATTGCATTACAGTAAACCCTCGATTTAACGGACCCCTATTTAACGGACTTCGGATGCAACGGACAAAATTTCCCGATGCATCCGAAATCCGTTATAGGGGGCTGCCGGCTCCTGCCCCGGGGAGCCGGGCAGGAGCTGTCAACCCGGCTGCCCGGATACCCGCAGAGGGGAGCCGGGCGGCCGGGTTGACAGCTCCCGCCCGGCTCCCCGCAGCGGGGAGCCAGGCGGGAGCTGTCAACCCCCCCCCCCCAGGAGCCAGGCGGGCGGCGGGCGGGAGCGGGGGGGTTGACAGCTCCCGCCTGGCTTCCCACTGCAGGGGAGGGGGGGGGGGAGGGCTTTGACAGCTCCCGCCGGGCAGGCTGACAGTTCCCGCCGGGCTCCCCGCAGCGGGGAGCCAGGCGGGCGGGCTGAAACGGAGCCGGGCGGGGGAGGGGGCGGGGCTTTGACAGCTCCCGCCGGGCTCCCCGCAGCGGGGAGCCCGGCGGGCAGGCTGACAGTTCCCGCCGGGCTCCCCGCAGCGGGGAGCCTGGCGGGCGGGCTGACAGTTCCCGCCGGGTTCCCCGCAACGGGGAGCCTGGCGGGCGGGCTGACAGTTCCCGCCGGGTTCCCCGCAGCGGGGAGCCTGGCGGGCGGGCTGACAGTTCCCGCCGGGTTCCCCGCTGCGGGGAGCCAGGCAGGAGCTGTCAACCCCCCCAGGAGCGAGGCGGGCGGCGGGCGGGAGCGTTTGACAGCTCCCGCCTGGCTTCCCGCTGCAGGGGAGCCGGGCGGGGGGGCTTTGACAGCTCCCGCCGGGCTCCCCGCAGCGGGGAGCCTGGCGGGCGGGCTGACAGTTCCCACCGGGTTCCCCGCTGCGGGGAGCCAGACGGGAGCTGTCAACCCCCCCAGGAGCCAGGCGGGCGGGGGGGGGGGGGGGTTTGACAGCTCCCGCCTGGCTTCCCGCTGCAGGGGAGCCGGGCGGGGGGGGGGGGGCTTTGACAGCTCCCGCCGGGCTCCCCGCAGCGGGGAGCCAGGCGGGCGGGCTGACAGTTCCCGCCGGGTTCCCCGCTGCGGGGAGCCAGGCGGGCGGACTGACAGCCCGGCGGACGGGAGGGGGGGGTTTTTGACAGCTCCCGCCGGGCTCCCCGCAGCGGGGAGCCCGGCGGGCAGGCTGACAGTTCCCGCCGGGCTCCCCGCAGCGGGGAGCCAGGCGGGCGGGCTGACAGTTCCCGCCGGGTTCCCCGCTGCGGGGAGCCAGGCGGGCGGACGGGGAGCCAGGCGGGCGGGGGGGGGGGGGGGGTTTGACAGCTCCCGCCGGGCTCCCCGCAGCGGGGAGCCTGGCGGGCGGGCTGACAGTTCCCGCCGGGTTCCCCGCTGCGGGGAGCCAGGCGGGAGCTGTCAACCCCCCCAGGAGCGAGGCGGGCGGCGGGCGGGAGCGTTTGACAGCTCCCGCCTGGCTTCCCGCTGCAGGGGAGCCGGGCGGGGGGGCTTTGACAGCTCCTGCCGGGCTCCCCGCTGCGGGGAGCCCGGCGGGCAGGCTGACAGTTCCCGCCGGGTTCCCCGCTGCGGGGAGCCAGGCGGGCGGACTGACAGCCCGGCGGACGGGAGGGGGGGGGGTTTTGACAGCTCCCGCCGGGCTCCCCGCAGCGGGGAGCCCGGCGGGAACTGTCAGCCCGCCCGCCGGGCTCCCCGCTGCGGGGAGCCCGGCGGGAGCTGTCAAAGCCCCCCCCCTTGCGGGAAGGAGGGGGGAGTTTGACAGCTCCCGCCCAGTAAAACCTCTATATAAGGGACTAATTCGGGTGAGGGGGTGTCCGTTAAAGCCCAAAGTCCTGTTATTTAATTATTTTTTAAAAATATTAAATAACGGACTTTCGGATTTAACGGACACCCCCTCGCCCGAATTAGTCCGTTAAATCGAGGTTTCACTGTACTGGATCAAGCTGTGGTCTGTCTGTCCAGTGTCCCGTCTCCTACAGTACCTAAACCACCTGCTTTAGAGGAGGGTCTAAAAAAAACCTTTATCAGACGAGTGTAGGATAACTTATCTCCCTGTAAATCTTGTCTTCATCCCTATTAGAGATCTGGCTTAAGCCCTGAAACATGAAGTTTAATATCCCTTACCATTTATTTAAGCATTAACTGCCATAACTGTGGCTATTCTTATCATCCATACAAATGTCCATTCCCTCTTAGAATCTTGTTTGATGACATCCTGTGGCAATGAGTTCCACAGTCTAGTTACATGTGTGAAAAAGTATTTCCTTTGATCAGTTTTGAATTTTCCACCTTTAAATTTCACTGAATGCCTACTCCCCCCTCCCCAGAAAAAAGCCCCAAACCCTAAAGATAAGACTTCTGTAAAGAGATGTAGTTTTACTGTAGAGTGATGATACTAGCTGAAGAAGTGAGTTAACTAAAAGATTATACAGCCTGGGCCCTCACCGTGTGTGAAGTGCTACTCAGACATATGCTGGCAGCTCTGGTTGGGGCGTGGATGATGCCTAGAATGGGAATAAACGTTCAGGCAGGCCTCCAATCTTCCCATCCGTCTTCATTAGTGCAGAGTGCTCTCGTGGCTTCCGTACTAATCCTCCCTTTCTAATAAATACAAAAACACCACAGAGAAAATACTTTAGATGCTGGTGATTCCAGAGTCAGGGTGAGCAACAGGGAGATTGTCAGAATAGTACATGTAGGGATTAACTCCGAAATAATTGTATTGTGGAATAACAAACATTTTGGCCATTGATCTCAGATTTGATTGAGGCAAACACCATGTTATCCACACAGAAAATGTCCTCAGTATATTGAAAAGAAAAAGTGCTTTCCAAGTCAGCCGTTGTCATGTTTTTAGAACACTGCAGCTCTTTCTTTAATGTAAGTAATTACATTGTAAATTGTGTTTCAGTTTAGCGTCTCTTGTTTTTCCAAAATTAAGGAGGCTAAAATTGTTAGGGTGACTCCCTCCCTTCTTATGTATGACTTTATCAAAGACAGCTGCTATGGCAACACCATCTTCTGGTTTCTCTCCCCTGCTATTTTTCCCTTTACCATCTTAAGTTGTTTTCATTTTTCTGGATCAAGGTCTCCTTTTCCATTTTTTATTTTAATGGAGATATTT
This sequence comes from Sternotherus odoratus, assembly GCA_032164245.1. NCBI lineage: Eukaryota > Metazoa > Chordata > Testudines > Kinosternidae > Sternotherus > Sternotherus odoratus. The sequence goes on from JAVMKO010000011.1 coordinate 2,343,077, forward strand.
GACAGCTTTAATACAGAGCACTGTCTGTTCTCAGAGCTAGGACGAAAAAGTTTAATAAAGACAGACCTGCAATAAAAAAATAAAAGGCTCTAATTTCTAAGTGTTCTGCTTTGTGAAATATTTGTCAATTCAAAATTACTCTTTTAGCAGATTCCAAACTAGAGTAAATAAAATTGTTCTTGTCATCAAATTTAATGTGCATATTATGTGAACATACTGTTGTCTGATAAAATATCCTTATGAGTCTAACAAACAAACCACAGTAGATTTTAAATGAACTACCAAGCTGTCTTTAAAGCTGACCTGCAAAGGGGGAAAATGGGTGTTCTGTGCTTTTCTTTCACTACTTATAAAATGGAGCATAAAAGATTTTTTTGTTCGGCTTTGCTTTTTGCTTCAGAAGTTTAAATCTTACCTTCCCTGTTTTCCCTGGAAGAATCTGTAGACAGCTAGAGCAATAGTAGGATTATAAAATAGAGTACAAAGGAAGTGAAACCAGTGTAAATGATGAGTTTGAAGGCTTGGCAGACTGTTCAAAACTTTTCTGGGGCTTTTTGGTAGCACCAGTTGGTTTATTTAAATTTGAATGATAAAAATGTCTATCCAGGGCTTTAGATTCCATGATGCATCGTTACTAATACACTAAAATGCCAGCACCATTAAAATAATCATTTTGAACAGGAACTCGGTCATCAGGTAACCTTAAAAAAAGAATCTCCCTTCATCATTGTAAAAAGCATGCCTGTCCGCCTCCTCCAACGATCCTGTTGAGCGTGAGGGTTTCTACTGACCCCCCGCTACGGCAGTATGATGGTGGGGAGAAGTGATTCCTCAGAGATGCCTATTTAATTCAAACACATAGCTCTGAAGAAAGTTATTTGTTAAAGATTAAGATCCCGGCTGTTTCACTTCTGGGGTGAGAGAACTCCCACTCCCCTCCTTTGGGCCACCTGGGAGGCCTTCAGCAAAAACAGGGAGGATAAAATTTGATGATGATCCTAGTATCTCTTAGACCTGGTCTACAGTACGCGATCATATCGGAATTAGCCACCTTATATCGAATTAAAACTAAATCCATTCACACCACCAACCCGGTTTAAAGGGCTCTTAAAACCGGTCTCTGAACTCCACCTCGGCAAGGGAAGTAGCGCTAAAATCAACATCGCTGTTTCGGATTTGAGGTACTGTGGACGCAATTCAACTGTATTGGCCTCTGGGAGCTATCCCAGAATGCTCCATTGTGACCGCTCTGGACAAGGCTTTCAACTTGGATGCACTAGCCAGATAGTCAGGAAAAGCCCTGGGAACATTTGAATTTCATTTCCTGCAGTTCCAGAATCGCTAAAGAGCTCAAACATGGACCGAACAGGAGGTACTGGATCTGATCACAGTATGGGGAGAAGAATCTGTGCAGGCAGAACTCCTTTCAAAAAAATGGAATGCCAGTGGGCAGTGGAGACTGAAGGGACTGTGGGATAGCTACCCACAATGCACCACTCCGAGAGTCGATGCTAGCCAAGGTACTGTGGACACACTCCACCAACTTAACCCGCTTAGTGGAGACACACATGATTGACTATATAAAATCTCTTCCAAAAAATCAGCTTCTATACATCTGTTATAATTTCGTACTGTAGACGTACCCCTAGACTAATAACTATTTCTTAGAATGGGGAAAGACCTCAGGTTGCCTTTTTTAGATCCTTTACTGTGCAAAGGACACTGGCCCCATTATTTTCCCCATTGGTTATTCCTGACTTGCTCTGTAAGGCTGGATTCTGCAGGGCTCTCAAAAAATTGAAAATATTGTCTTGTTTAATGTGCTGGATTTTGCATAGACTAAAACTGAAGGGTCTGTTGTAATTTCTGAATTTCTTGGTTTGTGAAGTACATTGTTTTGGAAGCTCTCACTGACGAGAAGCACTTCCAACAACACACACACTGCATTATGTGCAGAGCTATCTTTCTGGGATTAAAATTGGCATTTCTAAAGCCTGCTGCTACCTTGCTAAAATATGTCAATGGGGCACTAGCCATAAGTAATCCTAGAGGCTTCAGATGTATTTTAGTACTGACTACTCCAAAAAATAAATACCCAGTTACAATAATCACTTTATTCAGCATAGCACTAATCAGTTGGCTCTATAACTTCTCCCTGTGGTGTCACGTGGTGATCGGGGTATCCTCCCCACTCTGCCACTGGCCTGATGGATGACCAAAGGCAAGACACTTCACTGCCCTGTGCCTCAGTTTCCCCATCTGTACAATGGAGATAATGATACTGGCCTCCATTGTAAAGTGCTTTGAGCTCTACTGATGACAAGTGCTGGATAAGACCTAGAATATTACTTTATTGACTAAAGTCAATGTTTACTATTAGCCCCGTTCTGCTAAGAAAGTGGATTCTGTTCTGCCTTGCATATCAGTGCCTAGAATAGATGATAGTGATTTGCCATTATAGATGTATTTAATTTTGTTACTCATCTCTTTTAATCAGCTAAATTCTGTTGCCTGAATCTTTATTACTAAAAGCAAGAACACAGCTGTTCTCTAAGTTGTCTACTGTGCTGATAGTGGCTCAAATTAATAGTTGATTTCTCCAAGTTTGGTAAGTTAATCGGTGAAAGACTACAAACAAAGAGTCCCAGAGATGTCATTGTTAATGACTCTTCTCAGCACTCAAATAGCTCAAGTAGTTTTCTGACAGTTGACCCAATGTGAGTATTGGATGGAAAATATTTCACCTGGCATTGTACTCTTATGCTGCTGGTACCACAGATGATGCTTTTCAGCATTTTGGATATGCCAGCAGAAAAGACTCATCATTTCCAATTGATGACCAAAATCTTTACAACATACATCTAACTATGTGAAATTTCAGAACATGTCCGCACGAAAAAGTGTGGTGAACATCCGTGTTATTTTAAAAAAAAATGCATTTCATTTTCTTTTTTAGCAATAATGTAGAAAATATTTGGATTTACCTGACGTTACTCTTGTTTATATTGACATCATAACTGCATCTTAGATCACCCTTTTCATGGCTGTGTATGAGGCCAAGACCCACTCTTTGAAAAACAGTGTTTTTAAGGTGTTCTCAAGTGGGGCACCCAAAATAATATCACTGATGAGAACCTTGACACATTTTTGCATTAAGAACCTAGAGGAAACCAGAGATCATTAATAACTATTCTAACAGAGCCTGTCAGCTTAGCATGACATATTGTATGCTCATCATATTGTATGCTCATCATATTGTAACTTTTTTACTTCCATGAAGAATCGGTTACTTGAATAAAGAGTACTAACCTAATATTAAGGTTAAAAAATCCATTGACCTCACTGGGAGTTCTGCCAAAATTAGGACCTGTAGCAGCGCCTTAAAAATTAGCATCCTAATGACACGTGCTTCAGAAGAAAAGTATACAATCTGGCTTGCAGGTTTTTTATTTTCTATGAGAATTTTGCCCTGGAGCAAGTAATACCAAGCATACCCCAATAAGACCAGCACAACCAGTATTTAAAGAGTTCTAAGAAGATACAGTATCTGAAGTAAAAACCGTGCACTTTAATTTACAGCCAGCTAAAATAAACCCTCTTAGTTATAAACCTCTGAAAACCAGGGCTTCTAATGGAAACAGCATTGACCTTAACTAATAGCAGCAATGACAGGTGCTGCTATGGTACTTACTATAAATGGTCAGCAAATGAAAAGGCTTGGAGACTGGTAAAAGCCTACGTGCTTTGCAAAGTGATGTCTTGGGTTTTTAAATACTCTTTGATCAACAGTGTTCAAAATCTGTTATTTATGGATTTTTTTTTTAGCTGTTAAGCACAGAGGTTAATGAAAGCAGCCAAGCAGTTGCGGGAAGGAGAGTAGTTCTTCTCTTTGGTCCAGAAATTCTGGAAAATAAGACAGGCTCCAAACTCCATGATGGATTTAGCCATTTCCAGATTGTTTAAACTCAGGCAGCTCTGGCTCTGCATGTCTGATTTTCAGGGTTGGTTTTTTTTTTGTTTTGTTTTGTTTTTGAGGATCTGTAAAATGTAGCTGTAGTGAACCTCGTTGAGGCTGTTCATTATTCTACAACATACACCATTTTAAAGACGCATTTCCTCGTATTCATGGTCTTGACACACACTTCTTTGGTATAGTTTTTAATTAGTAAAGTGATCTTTTATTTTTTTATGTAATTTTCTTTTTAAAAATCTGAGCAAATTAATCCCTTTGTGTGAGAGTCCGTTCTCTTCGGAGCAGCAATTCACTTTGAGGAGTTGATGCGTCACATATTCCTGTGGTCAAGTTTAATTCAGTGCAGTGTTACATAGGAGATCCAGGCTTGATTCCTGGTCTCATGCTTCTCTCTGCTAGGATAGTAGAAAAGGCTTTGCTGGGAATGGGCAAGAGGGGGATGGTTCACTTGATGGTACCTATTCTCTTAATTCCCTCTGGGGCACTTGGCATTGTCCACGGTCGACAGACAGGATACTGAGCTAAATGGACCTTTGGTCTGACTCAGTATGGCCGTTCTTATATTATGCATTACTCAGCAATGACTATGCTGGAAGGCACATTTCTCTTTTGCAAGGGAGATGTACTAGAATGGTCTATTGGATGTTTCCATTGCTCATTTGTGTCTGGCATCCCATCTTGTGTTTGGAAGCTCTTTAGGGCAGATACTTGTTTACTGTGTTTGCACAGCATCTGGCCACGGCCTGTAGACGTTGTTGCAGTAGTACAGATAACTTGGCTTTGTTTACTGTATCAGAAGGTGGGTTCTGGGATTTGTATATGAAGATAAACTGCCCCCCACGATCCTCTTCTACTTGGAATCCTTAGAGCATGGGTACCAGCCCTGAGAGACCGCAGCAGGGAAAGCGCTGCAGTGTGTTCACACTGTTACTTACAAGCGCACTGGTGTGGCCACACTTGCAGTGGCATTGGGAGCAGTGTATTATGGGCAGCTATACCACAGAGCACCTCTTCTCATTCTGATGCTGTGGCCTGTGGGAAGGGGGCAGATGAGAATGCTGGATATTCTGGGTCCTGTCCCCATTTTTTGTACTGCACGCGCTGCCTTCCCTTTCAGTGTGCGGGAATGGATCCTGAGCTGCTGAGGAATATGCTGATGGGTCTCGCCAGCATGTCCTGAATTGCAGTCAAGTTACTCCTTAAGCTACAGATGGACAGTGAGAAGTCAGACGACGATGTCAACTCGCATATTGCGAACGACACGAGATTGCTTGTGGCATTCACGGACATGCTCACCACAGTGGAACGCCACTTTTAGGCTAGGGAAGCAGCGTTGAGTGGTGGGATCACATCGTCATGCAAGTCTTGGGATGGTGACCAGTGGCTGCAGAACTTTTGGATGAGAAAAGCCACTTTCATGGGACTGGTAACAAAGTCCTGTGGCACCTTAAAGACTAACTATAAAGTTTTGAAGCATAAGCTTTCGTGGGCTAATACCCACTTCGTCGGATGCGAAGTGGGTATTAGCCCACGAAAGCTTATGCTTCAAAACTTTATAGTTAGTCTTTAAGGTGCCACAGGACTTTGTTACCTCTGCTATCCCAGACTAACACGGCTACCTCTCGGATTCTTGATTTCATGGGACTGTGTGCTGAACTCACCCCCACACTGCGGCGCAAGAACATGAGATTGAGAGCTGCCCTGCCAGTGGAGAAGCGGGTGGCTATTGGAATCTGAAAGCTGGCAACTCCAGACAGCTACTGATTGGTCGCTAACCAGTTTGGAGTGGGAAAGTCGATTGTTGGAATCGTGTGGATGCAAGTTTGCAGGGCCATTAATCGGATCCTGCTCTGAAGAACCGTGACTCTGGGTAACATGCATGACATTGTGCCTGGATATGCACAAATGGGTTTCCCTAACTGTGGAGGGGCAATAGATGGGACGCATATTCCAATTCTGGTAGCAGCCCACCTAGCCTCAGAGTACATAAATCGGAAGGGGTATTTCTCTATGGTTTTCTAGGCACTTGTGGATCACCGTGGGTGCTTCATACATAGGCTGGTCCAGAAAGGTGCATGGCCCACACATCTTTTGGAACACAGGCCTGTTCAGGAAGCTGCAAGCCGGGACTTCCTTCCCAGACCAGAAGATCACTGTAGAGCAGGGTTTCTCAAACTGGGGGGTCGCCGAGCATTCCTGGGGGGTCGCAAGCTCCCAACGCCGCTTAAAACCCGCCAAATGAAATACTTCCGCATTCGGCGGCTTTTCGGCGGACATGCCAAGCTATTCCGTAAGCGCTCGGCATGTCCATCGAAAATAGCTGCCAAATGCAGAAGTAATTCATTCGGCGGCTTTTCGGCAGACATACAAGGGTCGCGCCGCCGGGCAGCTGAAGAAAAAAGGGTTGCGGTTCAGGTAAGTTTGAGAACCGCTGCCCTAGAGGAAGATGAAATGCCCATTGAGATCCTTGGATACCCCGCTTACCCTTTAATGCTGTGGCCTGTGAAACATGCCCTCTTTGCTGCTTTGCGGACGCTTCCTGATTCTTTGGAGTCTTTCGGCCGTTGATAACGAGGACGGCTGGGATCTCAAGGTTCCACCTGTAAAGCTACAATGCAACACTTAACAGAGGCATCATTGTTCAGACCAGACAGAGAAATGATTCGGCCGTACTTAAAGACTGTGTACACAATAGCAGAAATTGCCCGTCCGAAAGCGAGCGCACATAACCCACAGGAGCTCCAAAATGGTGAGTGAGCACAGGGGCAAGGGGGACTGATTACTTCACGGTTGTACTGTCCTCTGGGGTTCTGCGCCTTGGGGAGAGCCAACCGCTGCAGGAGGCCCTATACAGAACACGGAGTTAGTCCTGGAAGAGATCTTGCTGCTGAGGGTGACCTGGGAGGCAAGGGAAGGTCGTCTACTACAATGCGGCTTCCGCCCTGACCCATGTGCAGCAATGGTCCCCGCCGCCCGTCCCGGCACAGAGGCACAAACATGTTAGCCTGTCTGGGATACGGACCACAGTAGCTTGCCAAGGAACCTGTACAAGTGGACTGCCCAGCTTCTGCATGAGACCTTTGAAGAGATCACTGAGGCTGATTACCGCGACGTGAGAGAGCACATCAGTGCCCTGTTCCTCCCTATCCCTGACCCTCCTCACCCCAAGAGCCCACACCAAACAACTCCCTTCCCAAAATAAAAGCCGCTTACCGGGCACCTCCTCTGCTGTTTGTTCTGCCCCAAGTACCGTCCGCTGCGACTGGCTACCTTCCTACTGGCTTGAAAACCGCTCCTAGCTGTATGTATCTAGGGATGCTGGGCTATCCTCCGCACCGTCGCTCCCGCCTTCCTCCCCTCCTGCCTTGTTGAACTGGGCTCGGAACCGTATCCATGGTGGTCTTCAGAGTGGAGGTGGGGTCGCCCGCAAGTATCGCGTCCACCTCTTTATATAATCAGCAGGTCGCAGGGGCAGCACCGGAGCAGCCATTTGCTTTGCAGTAGGCATTCCACAGCTCCTTCATTTAACCCTGCACTGCGTCCTGGTCATGGCCTCTTTCCGTCCTGTCCCTTCATATCTGCCCAAAGGTGTCATCATTCCTATGGCTGGAGCGCAGCTGGGACTGCAAAGCTTCCTCCCACCAAACACTGATGAGGTGCAGCACCTCGCCATTGCTCCATGCTGGGGATCGCCTGGCGCGCAGAGGCGTGGTCTCCTGGAAAGCTGCTCTGAGAGCACTCCACCCCTGGCTGAGCAAACAGGAAGGGGATTTCCAAAATTTCTAGAGAATTTAAAGGGCGGGTCTGACGGTTGCTCACCTGAGGGCAGGGCAGTAGAGTTCAAAGTGATGAGCAGAGTGGCTAGAACAGGCATTGTTGGACACCTCTGGAGGACAATCAGAGCATATTAGTAGGCCAGGGCATCCACATTGCTGCCGCGGTGCTCCAGCCGGAGCGCAGCAAGGGTTCTGCTTCTCGGGGAGGAAAGTGCTCCAGCCACGGAGTCCAGATGTTTTACGTGCCTTGCCAGAGTGGACCTGTCATGAGTTAGGGCCCCGGGGCAGCTTTAATGCACTCTTAACTCGCAAGTGTACCAAGCCCGACATAATGACAGAGTCCACAGATCTGGCCATGCTGCGTGCGGTGCAAGGCAAAGAACAAAGGTGGCTTTGTCGGTGTTTCATCCCTCTCCTTCCTCCCTAATCATGGCACTTCAGGTTGCCTTTGTTCCAGGAGCAAGTCAAACAGTTGGGGATAGGCAGAGATAGCAGTGTTCCCTCTCCACCTCTCTCCCTGGCTGCACACCCTATGCCAGAGGCTACATAGATTCAACTATGCTGCTTCTGCCCCACTGGAGAAATCCTCTAAACCAGGGATTCTTTGGCTGGCCATTCATGTCATCCCAAAACAGATGCAATTGGGACAGGATCCTGGCCCTAAATGTTTCCCTCTTAGTTGTATGAGGAGTCGCCTGCTCTGATTTTTACCTTGCCAGTTAGCTGCATCTTCCCTTTAGTTGGATTCATGCCGTATTGAAATTGACCAGTTTTCTCAAGCACAGAGTAGTACTGCAAATGGGCTGGCCATTTTCATTAATGGCGTGGATTAACCGATATTCATTACCGCTCTCTGAGAAACTGTGTATTATCCACGATTCTTAGAACTTTTCTAACTCCTGCTAGAACAAAAGGGAACGTATCAGGTAATCAGGGCGATGTTCTCCCATCTCTGAGCTAAAAGGTGTGGATGTGGGTAAGTAAGGTGAAACCCCTCCTAGGAGCCCAGATTTTGGAGGGAAAGGACTGCAGGGAATGGGACTGAGATGCAGTGCATTTCAAGTAAGAATCCTGCTCTGCTTTTGCCTATTACATAAAGAGAAAAAGTTGACTTATGCCTAAACTGTACTTATCCACAAGTTATTTTTAAATGCATGCTGAAATGACCTAAAAGGAAGGACTTCACTAGAATCACTGGGAAATATTTTCCCAGTCATTCTACATTCACAGGAAGGTGTCATCCTCTGTGAAGTGTGCTCAGAACAAACCATATATGGGGGCCCTATACAAGCCCTATAATAATTTTGGAGTTAGATCGCTTTTTCAGTTAAGTCCTCTTGTATCCACTTCATTGCTGCAGGTTTGTTTTCTGAGCTGTTGCTACATAGCATGGCTTACTAGATATGTGACTTCATTTAACTATTATTTTCCCTTTGAATTTTTAGCAATTTAAGAGCCTGTCTAGTAATACATCCCCAAATTCATATAATCTTGGCTGTGTATTTTAACAAATGTCTTTGCCAAGGCCCAATGTGAAAGCCTGACTGAACACCTCAGTCCCTCCTTCAATGAATACGTATTATAACAATGGCTTTGATGTACTTTATATCTCTAACAAAAAACACATTGAATCTATGTATTGGATAATTTGAATGGTGGTGGAAGTACGATATGGGTTTTTTTTAGAGTGGATATTTACTCAGAGATGAAATAATGAAATTCCTGTTTTTTTTCCCAGAGAACCCCCTTGCTTTAATAATCTGATTATCGTCATCTAGGAATTTCTTTAAATCTGCCTTAACAAGGCTGGGGAGAGCAATTTTTGTGCTAGAATTAATAGATGCGGGCTGGACACAGCAGGCCTGATGCCTTAATAGACTTTTTTCTCCAGCTTTCAACTGTAAATTTGTGTTGCAGAGCTGGAAACAAATGACGTGCACTATCACAGATCTACTCTTCAGTCAGCAGGAGTTGCTGTTAACAGGACTGCATGATTGCCTCTGATGTTTAGACAAGACATTAAAAGGCAACTTTTAAATTAAAAACCTCAGAGAATCTGATCAAGGGTGACTTGTAGTAGTTTCTACTAGGTGCGGTGTGTGTGTTCAAGACATGGAAACCGTTTGTGACTCATTTGATCTCTGTTATAACAGAGGTTGCTTGTTTTCTGACACTAATCCAGGATGAATCCATTTTTGTTAAACAGATAAATATTCTGTGGCATAGCAAACTTATTGACCACGTCAATGTCTAATTGCACCCCTCTTCCCCTGCTGTGAACTTACTCTGAATAGTTCTTTGTCCAGACTTCATTTGTTCTTTAAAAAAAAGAAAAATATATCACCGCGATCTGTGTGGGGAAATGAGGGAGGGAAGGATTTGTACATCACGGATCAGTGTTTGGCATTTTAAAAAAAATAGTTCAGATCACAGTAGATTTTTACAGTCTTACGTTTTCTTCACGTGCTGAGCATCATGTTACAGAACTGTGATGTGCCTTGTATATTTGGTGTTAGTTGTGAACCAGCTCTTTGGAGGGATAGGTGGCTTTTGTTATCTGACGGATCCTGCAAATAGGAACCTGAGAACTTCTGGCTTTCTTAGATCATTGTCCGTGATTCCTTCAGAGGAATTGTTAACAATTTAATTAGTTTTTAAAAGGCTGAAATGTCCTTACCCCTGTTTGGCCTCTCATTGAATTTGGGGGATTTGTTGCCAAAGCAGTGTAGACTCCGGCCTCAGCATGTGTCTACTGAATACATGCAGTATTAAAAATGTGTTGGTAGACGAGCTCCTTAGTTCGAAAGCTTCTCTCTCTCACCAACAGAAGCTGGTCCAATTGGGTATCACCTCACCCACCCTGTCTCTCTACTGCGTGTGTTAGTTTACACTGGGTCTACATTAAAACTTTCACTAGTTAATTAATATTGGCTAGGGGTGTAACTTTTTTCTTATGCTTCTATACTGACCATAGGCCTAGTATAGCCGAAGTCAGTGGCCTAGAAATGCATTTGCTGATGTACCTTCTTCCACTCGAGGAACTGAATAAGCTTTAAGCTTTGACAGCTGGAGTACCTTATCTGTTCTGGCAGGATAGCTCTCCGAGAAAACCTTTCCTAGCGTAGGCCTGGCCTCAGACACTGTAATTTGTAATCCTTTAAAAATGCTGATACTCAAGACACACCCCACTGCCTCCACCCCAGGATCTTAGCAGCTTGGAATGGAATTCTGTATTGCAGCGGGATTTCTCACTGTGTACCGTGGGGAGGGTTTGTGCTGTTCCTGGATACTGAAAATGTGGGCTTTGTACTGCTTTGGTTCTACCTCCTGTTCATATGCACAGGCAGGGGACCGTGAGGTTGCTCGGCAAAGCTGCCTGTGCTTCTTTCCTTCCACCTCCTTGCAGGAAGTAGTTCTGGAGGGAGAAGAGTCCTCTGTGTCGAGAAACTGAATGAGGCTGTCCAGAAAGGGATTGTCTCTTTTAATATCGCACTGGAATTTTCCACACGCTTGCTCACACTCAGGTCTGCTGATCCCCTGCCCAGCTCAGACATGGATCCCACAGTTGCTTCCCATTAGAGCATTCTGTCCTACCAAGCAGTAGGACTCCAATTCAGCTCTTCCCAGGTACCTTTGCTTTACTTGCATCTTCAACCACCCTTCCTGTCCTCTCTCAAGTTAGTGCAGTAGGATAAATCCCATCTCCTTTCCTAGCAATCCTGGCCTCTCCCCTTTTCTCTGCACTGCCCATCTGTTCCTTGGTTTTCACACTTGCACGGTTCTCTCCACGTCTTCCTCTTATCTGTCAGCTTCAAGTCGTGATCAACTTCCCTTTCCCTTCATCTTAGGCCGACACATTCCAGAGGGCTGGGCCTTGGCTATACCACAGAACTTGTCAGCCAGAACTGTTTTTAGATAAGTCCCTCACCAGAACTGTCTAAAAAGTTGAATCATGCCTGCTGGATAGTCCATTGGGATCCCACTTGAAGGGGAAATAAGATGCTTGGGCATAAGTGATGTTAAGGGGAAAACTAAAATCTCTCCAGAAGACTCGTTTCCCTCTAAAAGAATATAGAATTCTATTTGGAAATGCATTACACTGTGTATAAGAAGCATATAGTAATAAAATTATGACGTGTCCCAACCAAATGTTGCCATTGCTTTATTTTCACATGAAGTCGTTGTGACCTGAATAAATGGCACGAGGAACTTTAGCTGCCATGCAAATGAGGAAACATCTGTCTGTTAAATGCAAATTGAAAATGCAGTGAAATACTGACCCCTTGAAAAAGTTTTGTTTTAATGGATGCAAGTTAGATCTGCATTAAAGGCTGAATATTAATGTGTTAAAAGGATTAGTTTTACTGTAATAACTGGATTTTTCATTCATGCCATCATTCATTTTTTTAACTTGCATTTATTTTGGGATTATCATCTAAACTCTTACTCCATATCTGTGGGACAAGTGACAATGAACCCATTACACATTTAGGATCGCCTCTCATCAAAGTTACTCTTTAGGATATCGTCGGAAGGGGCTCAGGTTTCTGAAGCTGTCAACCAAGAGCAATGTTGGCCAGTGGCTTTTAAAGCAACTTCTCATTGTGGATGCCCAATTCAAGTTACTTTAAAGAGGCCTGATTTTCAGAAAGCGCTGAGTGTTCTCCCCTGAAAATCTGGCATTGGGGGGGGAGGGGGTGAAGTGTGGAAGAAGAAATGGTTTATCATCATAAATGGCCTAGCCCTGACCAAAAGTGTTTGTTTTTCTCTAGCTTCCTGGTCGCAATTTTGACAAAGGTTACAACTCCGAGGTGGGGGACAAGTGGATCTGGCTGAAATGAAACCCCTTGCCCTTTGAAGCCCTAACAGTGAATGACCACACAACTTGAATGATAAAGAAGCTGCTTTCAATCTCTCTGCTCACCATCGACTGTCTACGCAGCACAAAGGAGACACATGTAAATAGTCTGGAAATTAGAGTGTAAGAGAATGGCCTCAAAGTAAACCAAACCGCCGTTCTATGTAATTTAAGGATATGTCTCGTCTCCTTTTGGCATTCAGCTCCCTTTTATTGTAGAATGATCCACAATAATTGTAACAATCTAACATTGCAGTGGTCGCCTTTTTAAGATCAACATGGAATCGTCCTCAGAACTGGGGCTTAATATTATACAGGATTGTGATTGTTTGAACGGAAAAGAAATAAAACTGAATCCTTATGATTTTTTCTATGTATATTTCCATCCTCGTGTCGCACGCGCTTCTGGTAGGCACACCATTCTGATGCAGCTGTATTTCTATAAATAGATCGTTCATAGGTATTGACATCAAAGCAAACAAATATAGTCTTTAAAACACCGGGCGAGAAGGGAAATGGGTAGCGGTCACAGTTAAACAACAAAGCATTGGTTGCGCTTAAAACTGTAAAGATTTCCTCCTCATTGCCAGCAGCTGAGCACTAATGTCTTCCTCTAATATTAAACCATAAATCAAAATGTTGGCATATAAAAGGCAAAGTAAAAGTCGTCATTCTTTTATATGTCTCTAAAATCTGAGTTGCAGAGTTCTTTTAAATAAATGATTCATTTGGCTTTAGTTACCAATCATACAAATTAGGCTTCCTGGCATTACTCCTAGCAGCGCTGTCCAGATCCAGTCTGTCGTAATTCTGCATTTCCAGCGAGGGGCCAAGGACTTTAATCATTGAATGAAAGTGCTGCGAGGCATTCCAGCATTTAGGGCCCTGCTCTTGTCTAAGCAACCGCGCCCGGGCAGCTCTTTTCCTGCCCCAAGCCTATTGTGAAAAGACTTCTTTAAAAGCAGCCAGTTAGAGGTTGAGATAGGCAGGAAGGAGGCTTGCCCGTTTCCTTGGGCTGGTCAACAATCGGCTGTTTTGCTCCAGTTGGTAGTGTGTAGCTAACTCCCTGTTCGCACCGGGCTTTCAGATCCTCTTCAGCAACTTCCGGTGCAATGTCAATTGTGCAAGTAACGCAGGAAAGTCTTTAGTGACAAATGCATGTGCCCAACCACGTGGGCCACAGTTTCCCCAGTCCAAACCGGCCTGGAGCACTGCAGAGCTCTGAGGCTGTGGGCCTCCACAAATCCTCCGGCCTCAGAGCTGGAGTGTGGCATTTCCCCCGTGGAAATGCACACATGCAGGTACCACTCAGAAACTCGTCTGCTGCAGGAGACTGGCAGGTCTAGAGGCCAAAGAATGCAGCAGGATTTGGCAACACAGTTGCACACGTCCTTAGTCCTCACACCTATCCCCATGACTGTGGGCCAGCTCTCACTTCAGCAGGGGCCAGTTTCGAGGCTCCTCTTGCCACCTGGACCCTGTATTAGCCTTGCAGTGCGTGTGCTAGGGATATATTTTACTAGCTTTGCCTTCCATGCTTTGAGTCCTCCCCCCCCCTCCAGCTATCATTAAGGAGGGGTGGAGGAGAGATGACCACTGCCGGGCTTCCTATGACCTTACAAGTCCCTTTTGAGAGGTCCACCACCGTTTTCATAAGCTCGTCCTCCGGGGTTTTGCAGACGTTGGTAACTCACTTGGCACTGCGTGTGCGAGTGTGGTATACCCAGTCCAGCAGAGGAGTTAAGTTCTGGTATCTGGAATGCTGGAAAAGGCGCTCTGTTTAATTTTCCACTGTGGGTGCTCTGTCTTTGTGTGGTGTGGTGCGGTCGGAAGCAAAGAAACAAATCTTCCCCTAAAATTCCAAGAGTCCTGTTTGACGCAGTGCATATCCCCCAAGCCCTGCTTTAGATGGAACATCATTCCAAGTTGAAAAAAAATGTGCACGCAGCTCACATTATGACACAAAACATACAGCATAAACCTTCTCTCTAGATTTACCTGGTGCTTCAAGGACTGTAAACTAAATGTATAAGAAAAGCAACGTTCCTGCTCCTGATTCTAACTTCTCGACGTTCGTTCTAACTTTTTCCTTTCTGGGAAAAGAGTTCCCTCTGAACCAGCACTGAAAAAGGTATTTAAGTTCTGATTCCATGAATGAGCATTCGGTGTCCTACCAATGTCAATTTACAGATCCCCGCTCAGCTCTGCCTTTCAGTAGATTTGAAAAGGTTAGGGATCTGCAGTCAAGACGCCATCGGTTAAGGTTTGTTCTGTAATATCCAGCGTCCGTGCAATATAGATTAAGGGCTGGTCTTCACTACGGGGGGGGGGGGCGGGGGGGAGGATCGACTGCAGATACGCAACTTCAGCTACATGCATCACGTAGCTGAAGTTTGCGTATCTGCAGCCGACTTACCATCCATCCTCACGGCGGCGGCAGTCGGCAGTGCGCTCCCCCGTCAACTCCAGCTTGTGCCTCCCAGCAAGCTGGACTTCCGGAATTGACGGGGGCGCCGCGAGCGATCGATTTCTCGTGTCTTCACCAGACGTGAGAAATCGATTGCTAACAGATCGATCAGTACCCGCTGATCCGGTGGGTAGTGAAGACCAGCCCTTAGTCTGCGCTGTCACCAAGACCTCTTGCCATTTGCAGAGTGTGAATCCCATTGGAGTTTACGGTCTCCAAAATGCTACAGATCTGAACCGAGCCAATGGCTGGGTGAAGATCCCTAGCCTGTTCTATCCAGGAGTTCAGACTAGATGATCACATGGGCCCTTTCTGGCTGTTAAAAGCTACAAGTCGATGGCAACTCCTGTCCAGTTTTAAAACTAAGGTTCTAGCTATGCCAGATTGCTCAGAGTGGTGCAGCCACATCAGAGAGTTCTCCCCTTATGCGGGGGTGGATTAATTATGTCGGCAGGAGGCACTATCCTGCCAACATACCACTGTCCACTCTGGTGCTTAGGTCACTGTAACGTCTCTTGCCCCGGGGTGGTTTATTCACACCCCTGAGCAACATGCGTTATACCGACGTAAGTGGTAGTGTAGACTAAGCCCTCGTTCACATGGGTTTATGGAGTTCCGGATTTCCACTCCAACCAGCCCTGCAGTTGATGTGGTTTCGCACTTGAATTGTCCGTTTTTCTGTGTCTGCTGATGGAGGGTTGAAATCGTGCGGTGTTTAACAGGGTCAGTCTATCTGCGTTCGTTATCCCCATGCACCCTGAACCGCAGAGCGCAAACACGCTGTATTTCAACTTGACGTTTGAATTCCACACCTCCCCTCCCTTTTAGAGAATGAACAGCGACCCTTGGCTCGTGGGCATGGCTACGGGAGCCAATGCGTTATTCTGCTCCCTGCCTTAAGGTGCCGCCTTATGTTTTCGAATGAGATGGCTTTGATGTGAATCAGACTGCATTTTTGCCCAGAGCGAATGCAGTGATAAACTCTCCTCTGCTGAAATAGAACCGAAGACAAGCTGGCCGAACCCCAACCACCCATCAAATTAAACCCATTCCTCTCTGCGGAACAGCTTGCTCAGGGGCAGGTCTGCAGGAGAAGTGCTGGTGTAGTCTGGCGAAGATGCTTGGTGCGGATGGGAGAGCGTCTCCCGCAGACAGCCGCGGGACGGACAGCACTTCAGTCAGTGTAACTTGTGTTGCGTGTGTGTGTGTGTGTGTGTGTGTGTGTGTGTGTCATTTTCACCCCCCTGAGCGACGTAAGTTGCATCGATTTCAGACCCAGCATAACTTGTCTTGAGAGAATGTAACTTAGATCCACCTTCTAGGAGGCATAGGGTGTTACTTACAAAGGAACGGGCAAGCCACCATTTGTGCATAGGTTAATAGAAACAGGAGTAGCTGAGGCTAAGTAGGGGAGTGGTAACTAGGAAGCTCTCAGTTCAAGCGGGGGGGGGGGGGGGGAGAGCCACACGTGTGCTGAGGTCAGAGGCACTGCAATAGCTTGTACTTGTAGCTGCTGCTCACTGGGTCTAGCCCATGATCACCTGTGGGAGCAGCTTTTTCTGTCCGTGTGGTGAGCTAGCCCTGATGTCACAGCACCAGACCAGGGAGGCGGAAGGTTCCCTCCCTGAGGATGCGGGAGTGGCAGTCAATTACCCTGTGGAAACCGGCTGCTTGGTATTGTTGCTGATCAGCGGAACACCACAGCGCAGTTGTGGTGGGGAATGCGTGGCAACGCACAACCGTGTGCAGGGCCGGTGTGCCGGAGATTCCTGAGACATTTAAGCAATTGGGTTCTCCAACTGGCACACGAGCTATTGATGGACCCCTGGGTCCATTCCCCCTCGCCAGCTAGGAAGGTGCCTTCAATGCGAGACTTATATGATCAACAGAGCAGGTTCTTGGGTGGGTTTGTAGCATGGCCAGGCAAAGGGCAGGGGCAATGCACGATGACCCTGCTCACCCAGGCTCATGAAAGCCATTCCCAGACTCCTGTCTCCACGGTCACTCCTAGATCATGGGATGTGGGTGTCTCTTGGGCCAGCCCATGGACATCTGGTTTCCCTGTTCCTGCGTTCTTCCCTTCCCCCCTCTTTCCACTCCACGGCATTGGCTGGAGCCTGCCTCCTACACAAAAGGATACTGGAGTAGGGTGAGGGCCGAAACCTGAGGGAATCAGTCAAGCTGATTTGCACCCTGCATGGGGGTGAGGAGTACCACGCCCACTCGGGTTGTCCCGGGCCGGTCACTCTGACCCCTGGCCATAGACCAAAGTATTCCTTATGAATGTCTCCACCGGGGTTTGGATGTCACTCCCAGGGGGCGCATGTCTGCTGCCCCGTAGCTTCAGGGCAGCGTGCTCAGAGCGAGGTCACCAAGGCGTGGGGCCCTACCAAATTCAGGGTCCATTTTGGTCAGTTTCATGGTCCTCGGATTTAAAAAATTGGTAAATCTCATGATTTCAGCTCTTTACATCTGAACGGCGTTGTGACTGTAGGGGCCCTGACCCCCAAAGGAGCTGTGGGGGTGGGGGAGGGCGGGGGTTGCAAGGTTAGCGTAGGGAGGGTTGTGGTGCTGCCACCCTTCATTGCTGCACCGCTGCTGGCCGAGCCATTGCCAGCAGCAGCACAGAAGCGAGGAGAGCAGGGGACGGTGTAGCCACCCTTACTTCTCTGCTGCTGCCTGCAGAAGTGTGACAGTATTGTGACCTCCCCCCCCCCGAAGATAACCTGGTGACCCCCCCCCCCATCAACTCCCTTTTCGGGTCAAGACCCCCAGCGTGGGAAATGCCGTTCTCCCCGAGATTACACAGAGGGAGACCAGCTTTCACGTCTCTTTCATGACCGTGAATTTGGGAGGGCCCTGCCCGTGAGCTAGGATGGGGGCAGACGCAGGACGAATCCAGTTGCTGCTGAAGAGTCTGATTTGCTGGGGTCTAGCAGTGTCCCGTGGTGCCTGCTATGCGGAGTAGAGCGGACCCAGGGAGCACAGTCACCGGCATAGTTAACGGCGAGTTGAAGGCTGGTGTTTTCATAAGAACATAAGAACATAAGAACGGCCATACTGGGTCAGACCAAAGGTCCATCTAGCCCAGCATCCTGGCTACCGACAGTGGCCAATGCCAGGTGCCCCGGAGGGAGTGAACCTAACAGGTATGATCGAGCGATCTCTCTCCTGCCATCCATCACCCCCCTCTGACAGACAGAGGCTAGGGACACCATTCATTACCCATCCCGGCTAATAGCCATTTATGGACTTAGCCTCCATGAATTTATCCAGCTCTCTTTTAAACCCTGTTATAGTCCTAGCCTTCACAGCCTCCTCAGGTAAGGAGTTCCACAGGTTGACTGTGCGCTGTGTGAAGAAGAACTTCCTTTTATTTGTTTTAAACCTGCTGCACGCCAATTTCATTGAGTGGCCCCTAGTTCTTCTATTTTTGGAACAAGTAAATAACTTTTCCTTATTTACTTCCTCCACTCCACTCATAATTTTATATACCTCTATCATATCCCCCCTTAGTCTCCTCTTTTCCAAGCTAAAAAGTCCTAGCCTCTTTAATCTCTCTTCATATGGGACCCGTTCCAAACCCCTAATCATTTTAGTTGCCCTTCTCTGAACCTTTTCTAGTGCCAGTATATCCTTTTTGAGATGAGGAGACCACATTTGTACGCAGTATTCAAGATGTGGGCGCACCATGGATTTGTATAAGGGCAATAAGATATTCTCCGACTTATTCTCTATCCCTTTTTTAATGATTCCTAACATCCTGTTTGCTTTTTTGACTGCCGCTGCACACTGCGTGGATGCCTTCAGAGAACTCTCCACAATGACTCCCAGGTCTTTTTCCTGATTGGTTGTAGCTAAATTAGCCCCCATCATATTGTATGTATAGTTGGGGTTATTTTTTCCAATGTGCATTACTTTACATTTATCCACATTAAATTTCATTTGCCATTTTGTTGCCCAATCACTTAGTTTAGTGAGATCTTTTTGAAGTTCTTCACAGTCTGCTTTGGTCCTTACTACTTTGAGCAGTTTAGTATCATCTGCAAACTTTGCCACATCACTGTTTACCCCTTCCTCCAAATCATTTATAAATAAGTTGAATAGGATCGGTCCCAGGACTGACCCTTGGGGAACACCACTAGTTACCCCTCTCCATTCTGAAAAAGTTCCATTTATTCCTACCCTTTGTTCCCTGTCTTTTAACCAGTTTTCAATCCATGAGAAGAGCTTCCCTCTTATCCCATGGCAGCTTAATTTACGTAAGAGCCTTTGGTGAGGGACCTTGTCAAAGGCTTTCTGGAAATCTAAGTACACTATGTCCACCGGATCCCCCTTGTCCACATGTTTGTTGACCCCTTCAAAGAACTCTAATAGATTAGTAAGACACGATTTCCCTTTGCAGAAACCATGTTGACTTTTGCCCAACAATTTATGCTCTTCTATGTGTCTGACAATTTTATTCTTTACTATTGTTTCAACTAATTTTCCCGGTACGGACGTTAGACTGACTGGTCTGTAATTGCCAGGATCACCTCTAGAGCCCTTTTTAAATATTGGCGTTACATTAGCTATCTTCCAGTCACTGGGCACAGTAGCCGATTTAAAGGATAGGTTACAAACCCTCGTTAATAGTGCCGCAATTTCACATTTGAGTTCTTTCAGAACTCTTGGGTGAATGCCATCTGGTCCCGGTGACTTGTTACAGTTAAGTTTATCAATGAGTTCCAGAATCTCCTCTACAGATACTTCAATTTGTGACAATACCTCAGATTTGTCACCTACAAAAGACAGCTCAGGTTTAGGAATCTCCCTAACGTCCTCAGCCGTGAAGACTGAAGCAAAGAATTCATTTAGTTTCTCTGCAATGACTCGGTCATCTTTAAGTGCTCCTTTTGTATCTCTGTCATCCAGGGGCCCCACTGGTTGTTTAGCAGGCTTCCTGCTTCTGACATATTTAAAAAACATTTTGTTATTACCTTTTGAGTTTTTGGCTAGCTGTTCTTCAAACTCTATTTTAGCTTTTCTTATTACATTCTTACACTTTATTTGGCAGTGCTTATGCTCCTTTCTATTTACCTCACTAGGATTAGACTTCCACTTTTTAAAAGATGCCTTTTTCTCTCTCACTGCTTGGCTGTTAAGCCACGGTGGCTCTTTTTTAGTTTTCTGGCGTTGTTTTTTAATTTGGGGTATACATTTGAGTTGGGCCTTTATTATGGTATCTTTGAAGAGAGTCCATGCAGCTTGCAGGGATTTCACTTTAGTCACTTTACCTTTTAATTTCCGTTTAACTAACCCCCTCATTCTTGCATAGTTCCCCTTTTTGAAATTAAATACCCCAGTGTTGGGCTTCTGAGGTGTTATTCCCACCATAGGAATGTTAAATGTTATTATATTATGGTCACTATTTCCCAGCGGTCCTTTTATAGTTACCTCTTGAACCAGATCCTGCGCTCCACTCAGGACTAAATCTAGAGTTGCCTCTCCCCTTGTGGGTTCCTGTACCAGCTGCTCCAAGAAGCAGTCATTTAAAGTATCAAGAAATTTCATCTCTGCGTTTCGTCCTGAGGTGACATGTACCCAGTCAATGTTGGGATAATTGAAGTTTCCCACTATTATTGGGTTCTTTATTTTGACAGCCTCTCTAATCTCCCTTAGCATTTCGTCATCCCTATCACTGTCCTGATCAGGTGGTCGATAATAGAGCCCTATTGTTATGTTCTTATTAGAGCATGAAATTACTATCCATAGTGATTCTATGGAACATGTGGATTCATTTAAGATTTTTACTTCATTTGATTCTACACTATCTTTTACATAAAGTGCCACTCCCCCGCCCCCACGACCTATTCTGTCCTTCCGATATATTTTATACCCTGGAATGATTGTGTCCCATTGATTGTCCTCGGTCCACCATGTTTCTGTGATGCCTATTATGTCAATATCCTCCTCTAACACGAGGCACTCTAGTTCACCCATCTTATTATTTAGACTTCTGGCATTTGTGTACAAGCACTTTAAAAACTGGTCACCGTTTATCTGTCTGCTCTTCCCTGGTGTGTCAGATTCTTTATGTGAAAATTTCTCATCTGATCTGGCCCCTCCTTTATCCTTTTCCATCCTTTCCTGTCTAAAACCTAGAGAATCTCTAACGACAGACCCTCCTGTAAGAGAAGTCTCTATCCGATCCACGTGCTCCTCTGCAGCAATCGGCTTTCCCCCATCTCTTAGTTTCAACACAGCTTAAGGCCATTCGGTGAGCCAATCCCCTTGAAATTCAGGAGCAGCACGTGCCCAGCTCCTAGGCTGAAAACCCGGCTTTCAGTAGGGCGTGGAGGATCCCCCCTCCTGCCCCTCCAGGAGCGGCTGGGCATGGGGCTGAGCTGCCACTACTGCTTTGCAGGCTGGAGATGGCTGTCGCGTGAGCAGTGAGCCCAGGTGCTGCGCTAGGGAGCTCTAGTGAGAAACGGGGAACCGTTTCCCCTTCCCGCGCGGGCAGCAAGAACCATGTGGTTTGATCTGACCCTTTTAACCCCGCGAAGGTGGCAGCGTTCCGCCCAGCGTTCTTAGGCAGAGAGCAGCGTGGGGTTTGCTCGAGAGGCGCCCGGGGAACCCAGGGTCTGCTTCACTGAGCTGCCAGCGGAAACGTTTTGTCTAGTCCCAGCAAGATCGCAACAGGGTGTAGCCTGGGCCTAACCTCCCAGCGCTGGTTGTGTCGCCGGTGGGCTTCTTCCTTTGTGCGTCTTTGCCGCCCACCCTAACACCATGGCAGGGATCAGCCCATACCCACGCTCTGGGGGTGCACAAGAAGACGCCACCTCTGTTAGCTTAGTGCCTACTGCGCATGGCCAGAGATAGCAAGGATCCCTTACCAGGACAATGCAGGCTTTTTCTCCAAGGAAAGATCCCCACACACACACCCTCCCGTGCAAATTCTGGTGCATTTAGTCCACAGCACTGTCTTGGCGAGAGAATCCCAGAGAGCGGTGCTGGGAAGGAGCTAAGGCCTGTGTCCTGTGCGCCTATGGCCGTACCCACGGAGCGCACCTTCTCAGCGCTGCATTCTCTCCCTCCCGCCCGTTCCTGCTGGGGCACCGGCAGTGGGTTTAGTGGCCCAGCGCCCACCAGTGTGTTCCTGCTGATAGTGCTCCCTCCCCGTTGCCAAGCACCCGCCCCTCCCCGCGACTCGCCTCCCTTGATCTGACACGTGAGCGAGCAGGGCCTGTGTCCTGATCCCCATTCACTGACCCAAAGCGAACCTGCCTCAGGGCGAAACCCGGCTCTTCCCATTCCCTTCCACGAGTCCGGGTGGATCTTCCCCAGCACCCACTAGGTGTCGCTGCTGTCCTGTTTTTCTAGAGCAGGGTGGTGCTGGGAGGGGATCGTGAGCCTGGCCTGCGTTTCTCGGCCTTTTGATTTTCCCCCCTGAATCCAGTGCACGGGGCTGAGTTTCTTCCCATGGGTCAGCTGAAGTCCTCAAAACCCATCCACGCTGGGCACTACCCAGGCAGGCTCCCCACTGCTGCCTCTCTCATTTGTAAGACCCCTTTGGAGTTTGGTGCCTGGGTGATTCTTCCTGCTGAGGTGACCCATTGTTAAGTCCATTAGGGACACAGACGAGGCCTCCAGCCTGCTTCCCGTAGGCCGCTGACCGCTGTCAGCTACCAACAGCTTCGAACACCTCCTGCTGGTGCTGGGATTTGAACCAGCGACCTGACCGCAAAGGATGCCCTATCCCAATCCTAGTGCTAATTCCCTTCCCTGTTCTGTAACCACACACGAGGCTTTTGCTGCTCCTGGAGCATGGATTTTCCCTTGTCTTTGCTTGATATGACACGAGGCTCATCCAAAGAATTTGCTTCTCCTCTGGCTGTAGTGTCATGGGCCCAGACTCTGGGGGAGCACCCATGGGAAAAAAACTATCAGGTGCTTAGAATCCACCAGCAGCCAAGTTCCCCCCTCCCCCCAACACCTCTTGCCCGCTGCCAGCCCTGCTGATCGACTCCTTCCCCCCCACTCCCCAGTATCTCCCACCACCGCAATCAGCTGTTCCGGGGCATTCAGGAGATGCTGGGAGGATCAGGGCACAGAGGGAAGAGTCAGAGTAGGGGCGAGGGCTCATGGGAAGTGGTGGGGTGGGGGCAAGGCCTGGGGCGGGCACCCCCCCCAGCTAGAGAGGAAGTCACTGCCTGTGCTCACTTTTGGCAGGTGACAAATAACCCGCCCAGGAACACTTCAGAGCATCCGCCTCACACGTTTGTTCCCATGATTTGCCAAAAAGTTCTCTTTACACCCCGCTTTTGGGGCGAGGATGTCACCTGGAGAGGCGCACAGATTCAGCTCCAGCAATTGCTTCCTACACAACGAATAAGGAAAACTCCCCAAATGCAAAGCCTCCTCACCTGAACGGCCCTCCGCCGGCATCTCCTGCAGTCCCGGGTCTCCTGCCTCCAGAGACGCCGTGTCCATTTTTAATGTGATTTTTTTTCTCCTTAAATATGAGGGATTGGAACCTACTTCCCAGATCATTACAACTGCAGGATGAGAGGCAGTGTGGGCCACTGGGCAGGCCCTGGGCTAGGAGACCCGGGTTCTATTCCTGGCTCTGCCAGTGACCTCATGTAAGTCACTTCCCCTGTTTCCTCCACCACTCTGCATCTGTCTTGTCGGTTTAGAGTCTGAGCTTTTGGTTGCCAGGCCTATTTCGTACATGTCTGTAGATCACCTAGCACATTGGGGCCTGTAGGCTCTATTGTAATATGAGCTGTATAGTGTCTGTGTTATGATATGCATGTGTGATCCGTGGAAGACTGGTGGCACCAAAAGACTGACTGTGACAGAATGTCCACACCCTACAGGCTATTGTGATAATCGTCCTACAAAGTACGCCTTGTGAGGTATTTAAAAACTCATCATTTGCTGGTCAGTATTGTCCTAATAAAATATGTGGCAGCATTGTATGGGGATTTATGAGATTCCACTGTGTGGCATTATTAACACAGGTGCCAAACTGAGGCTGTCAGACAAAACTGAGGCTGTCAGACAGGTTTGTCTCAAACAAAGGCATGTGTGCTCTGCTTAATTTGCATGTATGCAGTAACCAGGCAGGAAGAGGAGAGGAAGCTCAAACAGGTGAGAAAAAAGCAGCAGGGAACATCCTTCCATATAGATCTTTTCCTTAGCTAGAAATGCTTTTCAAAAGGGGGACTGAAACTATATAAAGGAGGGGCAAACACACCAAGATACGCCCCCCCCCACACACACACACACTGTCCGTTGCATTCATGGCATGAGTAACAACAAAAACAGCAAATGCTGAACTCTGGGAGAAAGGGTCCTGACCTAAGAAGTTGAGCCAGTAAGAGAGCTGCTGAGGGCATGTGGTGAGAAAACCTCGCTTTGAATTTAACGTAGTTTAAGTTAAGCATCAGTTGCATTTTATCTTTCTTTTTCTTGTAACTGTTGCTGATTTTCTGCCTCATGACTTGCAGTCCCTTAGAATCTCCCCATTTGTAGTTCACAAGCTGGCTTCGTTGTTTGTAATTGACAACTCTGAGAAACTCTATTTGGGGTAGCAAGTTGTGTGCATGTTATTTCGACAAAAGCAATAACGGGCGTCATATAAACTCGTATTGTCCAGGAGAGGGCTGAGCAGTACAGGACGTACAGTTCTGGGGGGGAATCCTGGGATTGGAGGGTGATTTTGGGGTCACCCTGTGGTATAACCAAGACGGGGGAGAGCCTACAGCACACACACACACACACAGGTGCCTGGCAGTGACGTACATGCTGGAGGCTGTTGGCGAGCAGCCTGGGCTGAGGCTACAGCAGCAAAACCGTGTAAAAGGCAGCCTAGGTGACAGGGCAGGAGTGACGCAGCTACTCCCGGGTCTGGACTGGAGCCTGGTACGTCACAGTTGTGTCTGTGTTATGTTATGCCAGTCTAGCTCAGGGAGAGGACTGGTGGCACCAAAGGACAAGGGTGCTCTGGAGGCCACATGAGAAAGCTACAGCCCCTGTCCTGCAAGCTGCTCCAAGCAAGCAAACCCCTCCTGAGCTCCGTGTGGGCACAGGGGTCAGTCCAGGGTGACCCACTTGCGGGTCTGGGGCCAAAGTTTCCATATCCCTTTCACCAGCCCCTTGTTCCATGTGGTAGAGACCATACTCCCGCCCATAAGCATGGGTGCCATCACTTCCTTGAGCAGGATATCCATGCACGTGACCGTCTCCGCAAATGGAGAGAAAAGTCGTCTTCTTCAAGAACGTCAAAGACTTTCCTCTCTCGCCGCCATCTTGTCCGACACTGGGGCTTGAACTGGGGCTGGCCAGCGCTAAGCGATTAAGTCAGAGCCAGGCTCTGTCGTTGGGGGCTGTAACAGGCTCACAACCTGGGAAGATTAGCCCCTGACGGTGACAGGTGACACACACTGACTGGTGGGTTACACTTGTTCACTGAGGTGCTGGGGAACCAGTCAATAAGGCCCCGATCCAGCCAAGCACTTAAGAGGTGCTTCACATTAAGCTGGTGCCATTAATGAAATGCCGTTGACTTTGCAAAGTGTGTAACGAAGGGTTAAGTTTTCTTGTTTTCAGGGTGAGGAAGTGTCTGAATGTTCAGCCCAGGGATCATAGCCTGGTTTAATTAAGGAAGGAAAAGTCCTGTCTTCAGACTTTTAAGCTAAAGAGTGGAATGGCATTATTATTATTTATGATTGCGCTGTAGAACTGTGGCAACCAGGAGTCCCAGCCATGGAGAAGGACCCTGTTGTTCTAGGCACTGTACAAAGAATACGACAAGAGACCACAGATGGAGACAGACAGACGGGAGAGAATAAGGCAACAACGAGACCAAGCTGGTCGGCGTGACAGGCAGTGATCAGAGCACACCAGTTGTCTAACCATTGTGAAGGTTTAACGGTCCGTGGGTTTTTCTGGGTGTGGTTTTTGTTCTGTCAAACAGCGAGGGGAGCCAGCTTTGTGATATCACCCCCGCTGTGCAGGCCATGACACCGCCCCTCCCTTGTTTCGGTCGGATTTTATCTGGAGATCAGAGAACATTGGGGACTGGATCTTTCGAATGGAATAGCATTTCATGGCAGGCTGGCCAAAGGGAGTTGAGTAATGGTAACGCATAATATTTCCTAGCGGCATAATGAGCAGCAGCTGCTTCGGAACGGAAACAAATTACCCTTAAAGAAAGAATTTAAACCGGAGAGAACTTTGTACTGAATGACGGCATAAGCGACTGCAATCTAAATCCTTTTGTTTTACGAGGAGGGAGTGGAGTTTGATGCTCAGAACCGGGCTGGGGGAGTCGGATGGCCTACGTGTTTTACTCTCCTGTGAGTCATTAAGGCCCGAAGTGCCCACTAAATTTTGGGCACTGTGGGTGCCCAGGCTGGAATAAAGACACCACCGAGTGTTCACGGTGAGGGTAATCAACCATTGGCACAGATTAGCCGAGGAAGCGGGGGAGGCCTCACCACTTCCCCTCTCTAATTCAAATCTGGATAGCTCTGTCAAGCCAAGCTGTTGTCATGCAATTCCAGGTTCTTGGCTTGACCGTGGGAAGAACAATTCTTTCCACCGCAGGCATCGGGTGGTAGAATTCTCTGGCCTGTGTTATACAGGAAGTCAGGCCAGATGATCATGATGGTCTATGAAATACCTAGGGCCTAACGCCCCAGTCATTCAGTTGTTGGGTCACAACTCTGACAGAAACTCAGGCTGGGCACCCAGAAATAATAGACACTTGAAAATGCTGGCCTAGACTTCTGTGGGTCTGGTTTTTTAATCACCACACAGATGTACCAAGCTCTGTTTCCCCATCTCTAGGCTGTTGACCTTCCAGAGGGCGGCAC
Organism: Sternotherus odoratus; assembly: GCA_032164245.1. Taxonomy (NCBI): domain Eukaryota; kingdom Metazoa; phylum Chordata; order Testudines; family Kinosternidae; genus Sternotherus; species Sternotherus odoratus. The sequence continues at coordinate 2,370,015 of JAVMKO010000011.1, forward strand.
AGAAAGGCTTAATTAACCACTCTTTGCACATACGACGCTGACACCTTCCTCCTGAGGATTTCAAAGTGTTTAACAAAATATTCCTAGTAACTGCACTTTTTCAAATAATTTACTGTGAATCATCAAACATATTGTGCTCCAAATGCTTCCCCCTGCTCCTTGGAGTTTCAAGCCAGAAGCAACAAGTGTGATCTTCTCTGTAACACAGGCCAGAGAAAGTCACCAAGTGGCTCCTCCAATCACGAGCCTTAGCAATTAGGGATGAACGACGACAGCCTCTCTTTTAGCAAGAGGCCCAGTCTGGATTTCAAGTCTCCAAGTGATGGAGGATTTACCACATCCCTACATAAGTGGCTCTGGTGGTGAATTACTGGTGTTGTTAAAATTGCGCCTTATTTCCAATCGGAATTTGTTCCAGCCATTGGACGGTATGATGCCTTTGTGCACTAGATTAAAGAAAACTCTGCTACCAGCAGTCTTCTCCCCAGGTAGGTATTCAGAGATTGTGACCAAGATTGCCACCTCTGAACTCTCCCTCCAATACCTGTGATGGCTCAGCCCTGCCCAAAGGCCCAAAATGTGCCGAACTTGGGAGGCAGGTGGGTGCCCGTCCCTGCCCAGGAAAGCCTCTCCCTGTTGCAAAACCTGCAGGTTTGGGGGTAGGAGAGAAGCAGTGATGGAGAGGAACACGCTTCTCTCAGGTGGTTGAGCCCCTAGAAGCACAAATCCAATTGGGCATTACCATTGGCTGAGCTACCGAGGTTTCTTCTCTGTGTTGTCCCACCCCTCAAGCCAAGTGAAAGCTAGAGGGGGTGGGGACAGCTGGGGTGGGGACAAGCCAGAGGTGATGAGGACTCTGTTTAGATGCCATTTGATCCTCTCCCTCCAGTGTTTAAAGACAGTCCTCATCTCTTCTCACTGACCCCGAGAGCTGAAGTCGCAGATGACTTATGAGGAGAGGCTGAGGGAACTGGGATTGTTTAGTCTACAGAAGAGGAAACTGAGGAGAGATTTGATAGCTGCTTTCAACTACCTGAAAGGGGGTTCAAAAGAGGCTGGATCTAGACTGTTTTCAGTGGTACCAGATGATAGATCAAGGAGTAATGGTCTCAAGTTGGAGAGGGGGAGGTATAGGTTGGATATTAGGAAAAACTATTTCACTAGGAGGGTGGTGAAGCACTGGAATGGGTTCCCTAGGGAGGTGGTGGAATCTCCTTCCTTAGAGGTTTTTAAGGCCCAGCTTGACAAAGCCCTGGCTGGGATGATTTAGTTGGGGGTTGGTCCTGCTTTGAGCAGGGGGTTGGACTAGATCCCTCCTGACTAGGACCTCTGATACTCTATGATTCTATGAGCAGATGTAGGGGGATAGAGCCTTAGACCTGGTGCGGGGATGGTGCTGCAGTGAGAGAATGCAGACGGGGCAGCAGGAGTGGAGTTCTGCGCTTCCTGTTGAAATCACTGTGGACTGGGGTAGGTGATGGAGACTCAGGACACAGCCCCACAACTGAAGACAGTGTACTGGCAGCAGGGCACCCTCTACCCAGCAGCCCCGGCAGCGTCATATCATATTGCTGAGCTAGGCGGTCATTGTGCTGTAGGGCTGCACAGAGGGTAGTGGCAAGAGGTGACACCCCTCAGGGGTGACCTGCAATCCCAGTGGGTGCTGGGACCTTGGTGACCCCAAACAACAAACCTTGAATGGGATTCAGCAGAGGAAAGGGACCGTGGGGTGCGCAAGGGGCTGTTGTCCACTGGACTTTCACATCACAAGGTGGGAAACTGAAGCAAAACTGCCCCAGTTACGGTGGGGTAGGTGTCCTGCTTTCGGTCATTGTGGCAGCGTTTTCCCAGCCTGATGCTGTGTTCCCTCTCCCCTTATTAAAAATGTATTTTAAACATGGACTCCGAATTTGCAAGCGGGAAACTATTGATTCTTAGAGGTGCCCAGTGCGTGGTTGTTTATTTCCCCAGGTTTCTTCATGAGCGCGTGAGCACGTTCTGTTCTGTAATGCTCCGAGGGAACCCCTAGATATTGGATCCTGTCTTTGTTGCCGCCAACACCACCTGGCAAAAAGATTACACCATTAAAAATTGTGTTTTCTCTGCAAGAGAAAAGTCTCTCTCTCTTTCCTGTTTTGAAACTTTTCGTCCCTCTAAAACAGGAGTAATAAAGCAAGAGAGTGATTTCCCCCTCCCCACTGAAACAAAACAATTTTTTAAAAAATCACAAAATTTGGAATTTTTCATTGAAAAACAAAACCTTTTCATTAAAAAGATTGTTTGGGGTTTTTTGCTCAAAAAAGCATTTTCCTTTAAAAAAAAATGTTGGTGGATTTTTTTTGACCGTGTATAATATTGAAGATTTAAAAAACTATAAAATGCCTAAGGTCTTCTTGTGGCTAACTGTCTCCCAGGGGGAAAATAACAGAGCAATTCTCAAATGCTGGTCAATAGCATGTACACGGGAATGGCCTATAGAGCGTGAGAATTCCAGTGACTGGCCTTTGATGTCGCAACAAAGGTCGGTTGAAGTATATTTTGTTAAATGCATGAGATCTTTAAAGAGCAAAAATAGGGGAAGAAATTGTACTGAAAATCCAGGCCCTGTGCTACACAAAGGAGATCCACTTTGAGTTCAGCTAAACAGGTTTAATAAACATCAGCAGGACCAAGTCTACCGGTTGATAAAGGCAATAAAAGGTGCTGAGAAAGCAGCATCCCCTTTTGCTGGGTCATTGTTGGGCTTTTCCCCAACACTGCAAGTGCCCGAGCCTGCAGATAGAATCTGTGATTGAAGCAGAGGGCTGGAAATCATGTGATCTGTACGGTCAATTTGCTGTGTGACATTGGCACGGTCACTTAACTGGTTAGTGTCTGTTTTCCCATCTGTACAATGGGCAGAAAATTATTCTGTTATGTCAGAGGGGGCTGGGAGAACTCCTCTTTGTAAACTGCTCAAAGCTCTTCCGAGGAAAAATGCAATGTCTATATCCCAGGCTGGTGTAAATTGGAATCAATGGACCAGATCCCCAGCTGGCGTTCATCACTGTATCTCCATTGATACCAACACCAATGAATGTGGCCTACGGTCTTTAAATGTGTATCTGCTGCTAGAGGAGGAGGAGAGAAGGTGCAGAAGAAGGTGGTGGCAGCAGCAGGGGCTCACTCATGAACTAGATAAATAGAAACACATCGGAAAGAACTTCACCAGGCTGCAACGGGCCGTATTTCATCCCAGGCTGAGGGCAGAGTTTGTGTTCGAGACTGTCTTTTATCAGAGGCTCTGTGCCCTTGGCGAAGCTCAACTGTTAGTCTCGTGTTGTCTGCCACAGGCAAGCATATTCTGTCCATCTATTGGAGGAGGAGACCCGTGGGCAACATCACACAAGAGATCGGTGACTGGGAATCAACATCAGGTGACTGATTTAAAAACTAGAGACCGGGGCCAGCCCTTCTGCTGGCATAAAATCACACTGCCCCAGGTGCTGTGCAGATTTATACCGACTGATCGTCAGGCCCTAAGCTTTGTAATTAGCCAGACACTGATGGATCCAGAGCCAGACCTGGGACTGGTCCGGGAAGTGGTATGTGAAAGGCAGGGCTTGTCTTCACTAGAGCAGGCAGGGATCGATCTTTTGGCGATCGATTTAGCGCGTCTCGTTAAGACACGATAAATCAATCGACAGCGGCTCCCCTGTCGACTCCGGAAGTCCAGCTCATCAAGAGGCACAAGCTGGAGTCGACGGGGGAGCGCGCCGCCGACCGCCGCCGCCGTGAGGACAGGAGGTAAGTCGGCTGTAGAGACGTCGATTTCAGCTACGTTATTAACGTAGCTGAAATTGCGTATCTACAGTCGATTTCCCCCCCCCTAGTGGAGACCAGCCCTAGGGCAAGCCTCCACTCTATGGGCTGGTCTCCACCAGGCGGGGAGATCGACTGTAGATACACAATTTCAGCTATGTTAATAACGTAGCTGAAATCGGCGTCTCTACAGCCGACTTACCTGCCTTCCTCACGGCGGTGGCGGTCGGCGGCGCGGTCCCCCGTCGACTCCAGCTTGCGCCTTTTGGCGGGCTGGAGTTCCGGAGTCGACGGGGGAGCCGCTGGCGATCGATTTATCGCCTCTTGATGAGAGGCGATAAATCGATCGCCAAAAGATCGATCCTTCCCTGCCGTAATGAGGACGAGCCCTGAGACTGGAGAGGGCAGAGTGGCGAGCCTTGCTGTTACATTCCCAAGAGCGTCTGCCTATGGGTCCATCTTCCATGCTGCTGAGAAGCTCTGGAAGGCTCAGTCCCCATGAGCTGTTAATGAGGAGAGCTTTGCGGTGGTAAATCTGCTGTCGTGGGAAGGATAGCTGCCTGGCGCTTATGTAAAAAACGAAGGCCATTTATTCAGCACGCAGTGAGGACCCCAGGATTACTGAGCTCCAGCTGGGGAGGTGGTAAATAACTAGGTTTGTATAATGGATTTGACATGGTGCATTATGCTTTGCCAAAAGTAAGCGCTTATTTTTAAACCTTCTATGAGAGCGATCAGGCCAGACGGACTAATACCTCGAAAAGTGTCAGCATTTCACGTACTAACCCATTGCTTCTCAAAGTGGGGGTCGGGACCCCTATGGGAGTCGCCAGCCAGTTCTCTGGGGGTCGCGAGCCCCTGCTGCCAGCAGCCGGCCCTGAACAATGCCGCCCCCCGAACCAGGCCCTGGCTCCTGCTGCCTCGTGCCCAACCCGGCCCCGACCCCTGCAGAAGTGGGCTTCCGGCGCCTCCGTGGGGCTGCTGGAACCCCCCCTCAATCCCGACCCCTGCCCTGGGGGGCTGCTGGAACCCCCCATCCCAGCCCCTGCCGCAGTGGCCTGCAGGCACGCCCCCCGCCCCCCGCCTGTCCGCTTTGGGGGTCGTGCTTAGAGGCCTGGTATGGGAAAGGGGTCACCACTACAAAAAGTTTGACTGTTAACCTAACTGTCCCGGCTTGAAATGTTTGTTCAGTTAATTTTTTGGGGAGGTGGGGGGTTCTTTAAAGATCAGGGAAATATCCAGCTGCTAACAGGAAGATATTCCTAACTCCACATCTCTCTCAATGCACGTGAGCAAATGTAGCAACCGTGGGGGGAAGATTTTCACTGGGCTTTGGAGCAGGAAGTTCTAGCGTCAGGTCCCCGCTGTCAGCTTCCACAAAGAAAGAATTACAGCCTCGCTAAGGGACATCTCTGCGGAAATCCAGCGCTGGATCGTGCAACCTCTGCTGTGTCCCTGCCACAAAATACAGCCCTCGGCTTTCACCAGCAAGGCTCCGCTCGGAGCAGCTCACCCGGCTCAGTCAGAGCCGCGTCACAAGGGAGCAGGTGGGTTGGTTTTCAGTAAATGTCATCAAGGAGAAACCCGGGTGTGATTTACAAGTGTATGGTGGCAACCTGGGTCAGTGACCATGAAGTAGGTTCTTGGCTTCCCCTTCTGCCTGGGGGTTAGTGGAAGCCTGTGAGACTCTTCCCCTCCCTGCCCAAGTTCTTTAGGGAGCCTATGGGCTTGTCTGCTCTCCAACATTGTTTTGAAAACCCATCCAGGTAAACTGATGCACTCCCGTTTGGACACTCTGATTAGAAGTGGCTTATTTTGGTTTAGCTTAAACCAGTTGCTAAGGCCTGGGCTATACCGCGAGAGGTACTGGTTTAACTGGAGGTGTGATTTTTAAAATGGTTTAGTGAATGCGGGGCAAAAGGCCGCCTGGCGGCTCCGATTTCAGCTTATACCAGGCTTATTTCGGTTTATCTTAAACCGATTAGGAATCCGCTTAAGCTAAACCAGAGTAAGCCCCCCTGAAACGGAGCTAGAAGTGCGCTGGGCGCTGCCCCCTGCTGGCCATCAGGGTAAGCAGCGGGTCAAACAGCTTCTATGCTATTGTTGGTTCATCTTCTACCGCTCCTTCTCCCATGCTAACTAGTGCTCCTGGACATGTAACGAGATATGTAAGCTTACTCCTGGGGGAATTCAGTGCCAACATTTTTTTAAAATCCGGTGCACAATATTCTGCATATTTTATTGGTCAAAATAACACTATCTAATCAGGCCCCTTTCAATTATTTTGGTACTTTATTGCAAAATGCCCATCAGTAAGTGTGTCTGTAATAAAAACGATACAACTATCCCCCCAGGAGTTGAGAGTTAAAGAATCCCCCCATGACAACCCAGTTCCTGTTTCTCTGCCTCCTCCCTCCCCAGAGCCCAGGCATGGGGCGCCCCCCAGCCCAGACACCTGCACCCTCCCCCACCCCACCCCATTTTGCGTACTGCTGCTTCAAACAGCAGTAAGTCAAAGCCCACTGGGGAACTTTTAGTGCCCAGCACGTGGTAGATTTACGCCCCCCGGGCCATGCCTTAACTCCTTGTACAGAAATGTCTTCATTGAGCAGTCAGCAGGTAAACCCCAGCTACTGTAAGTCACTGGCTGCATGTAATTCCCCCCACACAGACACACTCACTTGGACTCCATCTTGGATCGCACATTAGAGGAGGGAGGAAAAGGGCCATGGGCAGGGTGTGGCTTCCGTACTCAACTAAAGCCAAGTCCACTCCATCGCCCTTCCTATCCTCCAGGACAATAATTCCATGGGTCATAAACAGGCAAAACACGCCGACGTCTGCTGCTCCTCCCGCCCAGGCTAGAACAGAAATGGCGGGGGGAGGGAGGATTTAGCCAGCTGCGATTCTGCCTCTGAGGCTGCTTCCTCGCTGTTCTGTTCCCCAGGCCCTTCCCTGGGAGACAGGGCTATGGACTGGAGGACGTCCCCCAGTCGGCCTCGCGGCGTGGTCTGGGGGCTGTTCCTGCTCCCTCAGCTACCCAGATCTCCTCTGGCTTTGCTGGTCCCTCTCTCTCCCTGGCTAAAAATGAGAGGGATTCACTTTAAAAGCCCATCAAGCCGGGCACTGGGCACTGGGCTTAGGGCAGGCTGAGCCCCTGCTCCAATTACTTGAATGGGGGAATCCAGACTTGCCACTGGTGACTGTTGCCTTGCAATATATTTCTCTCCTGGCACTGAGGTGCAGCCATCTAAGGCTTCTCCCCCTCCAGCCTCTCGGCAGCGCGGTGGCAAAGCAGCTGATTCTGGGTGGATCTCTTGCACTCGTGGCAATGACTGGACCCCCCCGGACCCTGGGTGTGCAGCTCTGGCCGACTGGCGGCCTGCTGGGAAGACGAGCTCCTGGGCAGCCTCGCGGTGCAAGCCGCGCAGTCAGGGAGTGGGAGAGGCTGTGCAGGCCACCGACCAGGAAGTGAGGAGGTAGAAAGGTCGGAATTACGGCCCTGGGGGAATGGTGGGAAGGCATTGGAGGACTAGCACCACCCGACCTCTGGGACCTGGGCTTCCGCTGGATCCTGAGCTCCAAACTTATACCCCAAGCAAGCCCAGGTTCAATGCCTTATCGAGCTGGGTAAGCGTGCTTGTGTGTGGATATTAGAGGACGGTGGGCTGAGCCATGGGTAAGAGCCTGGCTTAAGCGTGCAACGAAGGCCAAAAGAAATCTGATGAGGTTCTATCAGGAGAAGTGCAGAGTCCTGCACTTAGGACGGAAGAATCCCATGCACTGCTACAGACTAGGGACCGAATGGCTCGGCAGCAGTTCTGCAGAAAAGGACCTAGGGGTTACAGTGGATCAGAGGCTGGATATGTGTCAGCAGTGTGCCCTTGTTGCCAAGAAGGCCAGCAGCATATTGAGCTGTATAAGTAGGGGCATCGCCAGCAGATCCAGGGAAGTGATTATTCCCCTCTATTCGACACAGGCGAGGCCACATCTGGAGTATTGAGTTCAGTTTTGGGGCCCCCACTACAGAAGGGACGTGGACAAATTGGAGAGAGTCCAGCAGACGGCAACGGACATGACCAAGGGGCTGGGGCACATGACTTACGAGGAGCGGCTGAGAGAACTGGGATTGTTTAGTCTCCAGAAAAAGAAGAGTGAGTGGGGATTTGATAGCAGCCCCAGTTACAGGAACTCCTCACTTAAAGTCGTCCCGGTTAACGTCGTTACGTTGCTGATCAATTAGGGAACATGCTCGTTTAAAGTTGTGCAATGCTCCCTTCTAACATCGTTTGGCAGCCGCCTGCTTTGTCCATTGCTTGTAGGAAGAGCAGCCGGTTGCAGCTAGCTGGTGGGGGCTTGGAACCAGCGTGGACCAGAAGCCCCCCTATAAGTTCCCTGCTCCCCCAATTTCCCTGTGCAGCAGCTGCCCAGCAGGCTACCAATTGCTGGCAGTTCAGCTGTCCCTCCCCCCACTGCCATGTGCTGCTCCTGCCCTCTGCCTTGGAGAGCTGCTCCCAGGAGAGCAGAGGGAAATAGGGGGGATAATGTCAGGGTATCCCCCTCTCCACTGCTCCTGAACCCCATTTACCACTTCTCCATATAGAGCAGGCTGGGGACACAGAGGGACAGAGACAGAGAGAGCTTGGGGCAGCAGTTGCTGTCGCAACTTTCTGATCCATTTAAAAAGACAATGTACGTAAGAATGCGGTCAGCTTACTTAAAGGGGCAGTATGCATCTCTCGTTCTCTTTTCCACACACAAGGTGTGTGTCTGTAACTGCCTGCTATGCTGTCTGCTGTAGAGTGTGAGAGGCTACATTAACAACAATGTGTTAACCTTTGAGGGCGCAGCCAAAAGATAGTCTATTATTTAGCAGTAAGGTACTCCCTGGGGAATAGCCCATCCTCTGATCCCTCCACCTCAGCCAAGCTTCACAATCATGGTCACGGTGTACCACTATTAAATTCTTTATGTAAAACGTGTGTGTGTGTGTGTGTGTGTGTGTGTACATAATAGTCTTTTGTCTGGTGAAAAAAAAAATCCCTGGAGCCTAACCCCCTCATTTACATTAATTCTTATGGAGAAACTGGATTTGCTTAACATTGTTTCACTTAAAGTCACATTTTTCAGAACTACCGCATTAAGTGAGGAGTTCCTGTACCTGAAGGAGGGTTCCAAAGAGGATGGATCTAGGCTGTTCTCAGTGGTGGCAGATGACAGAACAAGGAGTAATGGTCTCAAGTTGCAGAAGGGGAGGTTAAGATTGGATATTAGGAAAAACTTTTTCACTAGGAGGCTGGTGAAGCCCTGGAATGGGTTACCTAGGGAGGTGGTGGAATCTCCTTCCTTAGAGATTTTTAAGGTCAGGCTTGAGAAAGTCCTGGCTGGGATGATTTAGTTGGGGATTGGTCCTGCTCTGAGCAGGGGTTGGACTAGATCAGCGGTTCTCAAACTAGTTGAGACCGTGACCCCTTTTTGTGATCTGGCGGCCCCTCGCGACCCCCTCCACCGAAAAGCCGCCGAATTACAAAAAAAAAAAAACCCCACACACAAAGTGCGTGCGCCGGCTGCTGGGAGCACCCTGGTCTCCCGTCCCCGCCGCGGGCAGGCGGGCGGGCTGCTGGGAGCGCCCCGGTCTCCCGTCCCCGCCGCGGGCGGGCGGGCTGCTGGGAGCGCCCCGGTCTCCCGTCCCCACTGCGGGGGGGGGGGGGCTGCCGGCTGTGCCGGCCCCAGTTGCCGCGAGTTGCGGCGGCAGGAGCTCGCGACCCCTCGGGGAGCGCTCGGCGACCCCCCGGGGGGTCACGACCCCCAGTTTGATAAACCCTGGACTAGATCCCTCCTGAGGTCCCTTCCAAGCCTGATATTCTATTATTCTGTGACGGACCCTACTAGCTCCTGCACTGACAAACCACGGCACCTGCTTTGCAAGGTTGCTCTTGTCAGATGTCAGCTCGTTTGCCATTACGGAGAAATACAGGTAATGTTCCCGTAAAGCTGTCCTTCCTAATGGGAACTCGGTGTGGTTACAGCCCCGCTGGGGCAGCTAGAGAGCTAGATTTCTAACCTTATTCAGCCAAGTGTAGTAAGTTAATGATTAGATTTATCCTACAGCGATCTAATGAGAAGCAATACAGCCAAGCACTTTCCATGCAGTGACGCAAATCTGAATCTTAATAGAAGCTGACAGCCTGACCCTGCTACCACGCTCTGGCCAAGGAAAATTATCTTGATCGCTCCCTGGAGAAACCAGCCAGGGCTTTAATATGCTGTTTCAAAACATTTATTTGACCAGCTTTAAAAAAAAATCAGCCTGTAGTGATTCAGGGCTGGCTTACATAACCTCCGCTAGCTCTTCCCTGGCTAGAGTCTGCTGCGTAGGATGCTCAGGATAAGAAGGCTGCCCTCAAAAAGTCTTTGGAAATGCCACTGCATAACCAGTGACGTAGTGGAAGGAGTCACAGCAATGGGTAGGCAAAATGCTGGTAAAGAATTGTGGGTGAGCAAAAGTAATCTGGCTCCTGTCAATGATCGACGCATGGGGAAGTGTGGCTTGTATGTGACTATGAATATTAGTCCCTGGTGCTGTGCCTTAGGGTTACGCACTCACAGATCTGACGGCCAGAAAGGGCTGTGATCAACAGCTCCTCCAGACACAGGCCTACAGAAATTCCACCATCTGGAGCCACGCTGGGGTCTCCCGCATGGCTTTCAGAAGGGTTGAGCCTGAGACCTTCCGCTTACAGCCCCGACCAGCTGAGCTAAAAGCCGCGGCTGCCTTACCGATGTCCTCTCAGCATGTCCGAAGAGATGTGTCCCGTTTCTTTGCATCCACGGAAAGCCATGCAAAGTGGGGGTTGGGAAGGAGGGAGGTAGCAGCTCCACAGTGAAGCAGAGAAAAAGCAGCAGCTTGGAAATGATATTGTTTTCCTTCCTGCAGTCAAGTGCCTTGCTCGGTGTTAGAAGAAAACATGCTATATAACATGCTATATGACACCTTCCCATTGTCATAGGGCAGCACATGTTCTTATTTATGCTTAAGGAGGCTCCTTAAGAAAAGCTCAGTACTGGTTGCTGCTTTATGAATAAAACCACTTATTTTGAAAACCACTCTTAAGCACATTTGAAGTGCATTCGGATGTAGCCAGCGTGCGCTGGGATATTTGCCTTGTGTGGGAATATAGTTGCCCATGGGTATATTTTTTTCTCAGACGCATCCAGGTAAAAACCTTATGTTTAATTCAATACATTTAGCCTTCAGGGAACTGAGAGTTGTGTGGGGGTTTTGGTGTGTGTGTGTGTTGTGTTACATCCGTAGCTCCCCAAACTGCTGCAATTCATAGACATAATGGAATTCATCTATTTCTCGCTATTGCAGCTCCACTTCTAAAGAAAATGGATAATGGTTCGATCTCATCTGTTATTCAACAGATGAGTCAAACTATTTTGACAAACTGGCTGTGGACAATGTTGTTCGTAGCACTAGAGGCAAAGCTGGACTCCAGCGTGTTTGGGTCCATCCACACTGGACGTGGAGGTATAAGGAGCAGCTGACTGAGCTAGCCAGCCAAAAACAAAACACAGCTATGGCCATGCAGGAGGCTGGATAGGCAGCCACCCTGACTACGAACCTCTCCAAAATCCTAGAGGGACACTAGGGTTTACCATTCGTGCCACTATGGTGGCTCTGCTATTTTTAGCATGCTTGCTCCCCCAGAACTAATGCAGGTATTTATAGATTCCAAGACCAGATGGGACCATTGTGATCATCTAGCCCAACTGCCTGTATAGCACACAATAATTCCTAGGGCAGAGCTTTCAGAGAAACACCCACTCTTGATTTACAAATGGTCCGCGATGGTCTAATAACACCTCCAGCTCTCATGCCCAGGGGCCCTTCGACTGTCTCGGCCCTCTGACAAAGATCTAAAATAGACGTCCAAAGTGAGGCCCGAAAAGGAAGTGCTGAGATTGAACTCCAAACATGGCAACTCGGGCCTAGCTGCATTTCTCTAGAGGCCGGAGGGGCTGGGGGGTTGGGAGGAATATCCAGGGGCTTGGTTTGGGCCCAGGCCTGGTTCCCATGTAGAAACGTATCCACTGTGGGATATTGCTTTCTTATCCTTCTAATGGTGCCCCAGTTCAGTATGGCCACCCCAGGCATTCAAGAAATATGAGTCAGACGCCACCCCCACCATGATGAGAGAGACACACACACACTTGGGATTCTTTTTCCTTTGCCTTCTGGTATTTGAAGTGAGTCTATGTCCCCCAGATTGAAATGCTTAAGGCTTTAACTGCCTGAATGACAGAACCAGACACCTTAGCTCACATCCAGTAGCAGACTCACCAGCTCCTACATATGAGCTAACCACGGGGGGGGCACAGAGAGCTACAGGGTTAGCCTGGGTCCTCAGGCACATACCACCCACGGAGTGTGTGTTTGATGACAAAAACAGTAAACTAAGTACACATTTAACCAGGAAACTGAAAGGAAAAGAGACCCCCACATGTGCGGTGTGTTGAGCTTAAAACTGGAGATGAAACCTTAGCTTCTGCAATTCCTACCTTACCCATGAATGAATGGATAAATAATAACAAAAAAGCCCAACAATGAAGCAAAATAAGGCAAACAAATATGAAAATCCAAAACTATTGCAAGATTTGGGCTATTTCTATCAGTGACCCAAGTTTTATTAGCAGGGGCAGAGTGAAAGAGGAATTAAGTGGGGCTAGTTTTTTCCTAAATTAATGTAGGTTAGGCAGTGAAAAAATTCTACTCAAAATGATCAACCCCAGGTGCCTAAATTTCAGCTCCTAACGCCGTGTAACCCCCTTCCCACCATTTCCTCCCTGGGTTACTCGTGAGTAGGCGGCACTCCCCTCGACAGTAAAGGGATCCTGGTGATAGGTGGGAATCCTCTGTCCACCCCTCTGCAGCAGTCCTTTTACTTGTAAAGGAAACTGATCCTAAAGGAGCCTGTAGGAGTAAACCTGAGCCGATCCCTGCATTGGGTCCAGCTCAGACATATCAATGATAACCAACCAATGTCCTCTTAGACACATCTTTACTTAACATAGAACCACAGACTAGCGGAGTTGGAAGGGACCTCAGGAGATCATCTAGTCCAACTCCCTGCTCAAAGCAGGAACAATCCCCAGCTAAATCATCCCAACGAAATCCAAATCTAAATCCATTTAGAAAACCAGGAGGTAACAGACTGCCCATTCACACCAGTTACCCCTCTGACGGTCAGCGGTCTAGACACTTGCACGGCGGGCCGGTGAAGATCTTGAAGCCCAGGACAGCACTCTGTGAGTCCACTAAAGCAGCCCAGCCAACGCAAGAAGGGGCAGAGCGATTCTCCCGTGATCTCCTTCCATGCTGGAGGTGGGAGTTGTTCTCACCAGAGGTCAGTCATCCTGGATCCCGGGTGGATGGTAAGAGCACTCCCTCGCCTCTCAGGCTCGGGGAAATCTCTTGCTGTCCCCGTTCCCCTGCAAGGGGGTGGTTACTCCCACTGCCCTCATGCAAGCCCACCTCGGTCAGTTCTGGGCACCACAGCAGTCTCTGCCCTGGCTCCCGTGAGGCCCAGCGCTTGCCTCCAGGGCTCCCTGCGTGGTTAAAGCCCTTCTCAGCTCCCCTCCCCCCCAGTGCGGGCTTGGACAGAACGCCACAAAACAATCTCCACTCCTCTGGCCTGGAGCTCAGCTCCCCACCAAGATGGAGCCCATCGCATGCTCCCCCTGCAGAAGTCTTCCTCTGCCCCAAGGCACCATGGGAAATGTCGGTTGGGTGCAGCACTGAGGATCTTCCTGGCTGGCATGGTCCCAATCATGTTCAGAGGCCTCTCTAGCAGAGGGTGCCTATGTCAGCGCCTCCCACAGACCAGTGAACGCCTCTCTGGATTGGTGGCTCCTTGGGGCTTCTTCCTAGCTAGCGACTGAGGCGCTCCCTCCGAGTGGCTCCCAGTAGCGGCAGCAGTGCTGTATTCCAAACAGTCCTCCTGCTTCCTTCTCCTGACAGGAGCCACCCAGCTCTCCTCCTTGGAGCTGGATATGTAGCGTAGGCCAGTCGTAGGGAATAGCCAGCGTCTCCTTCAGCCGGCCTCCTCTCCCCCGTTCCTCACAAGGCTCCGAGGATTCAGCAGGCTGGCCAGCCTTCTCCTGCTGCGTGGCAGCCAAGCATCTGCCGTCCTTCCTAGTCAGCCCCAACCTGGACACCCACACAGGTGTAGCAGAGCAGGGCTGATTGCCGCCACAGACTCTCCTTATCCCCTTCAGACCCACTGTGATGAATCATCCAATCTCCGGGTTGGAAGGGATCTCAGGAGGTACCTAGTCCAACCCCCTGCTCAAAGCAGGACCAACACCCACTAAATCATCCCAGCCAGGGCTTTGTTAAGCCTGACCTTAAAAACCATGAATGGGCACAGTACCTGAACTATCAACCTGCTCACTGCTATACCTTATCCCTGGTTGGCAAGGTTTAATAACATATGGAGATATACCTATCTCATAGAACTGGAAAGACCTTGAAAGGACATGAAGTCCAGTCCCCTGCCTACACTAGTAGGACCAAGTACTGTCCCCTGACAGATTTTTTTGCCTCATATCCCTAAATGGTCCCCTCAAGGATTAAACCCACAATGCTGGGTATAGCAGGCCAATGCTCAAACCACTGAGCTATCCCTCCTTTGCTATGCTTATTCTGAGGGTAGAAAGGAAATGTCTATTGTCAGCACTGCTAGTACTGCCATCAAAACAGCGAATACAAATGTGCATGCAGGATTGTTTGTTTGTTTAATTTTTTGTTTTATATTTTTTAAATAAAAGTGAGTTTGAGATGAAGAATATCAGCAGGTTGGGCACGAAATGCACTGCTATAAGGAATGGGCTCAGGGAGCGTTTTCATCTCTGTGGTTTTGCTCCACGTTAGCATTAAGCTCTATGCGGAGACTGGGTATATTCTGATAGGAGCATACACAAGTAGAAATTGAGGCAGCTCCGAAATGACATTTTGGAGGGCAAAGTCGTAAGTGTTTATCCCAGATGAACTATTAAAATGTGAACAAAACAACTGTGAGAAGCGCAAATGTTCTGGCGAAGTTGTGACGTCAGGAGAAATATCGCCTAGGAAAATGTTCTGAAATGGGATCACAGTGTGGATTTTGCAAGGTTTCGATTTTGCAGTGTAAATAACAAAGCTTCCATCTGGTAATCTCAGCTGTTCAGGGGTTTCCGGGCAGATCTGAGTGCTCACTACCAGCACCTAAAGCTGCTTCTGGAGAAGGATGAGCTGGCAGAAGACAAAGATCTGCACTAATTTTTTAATAGCCTTTTATTTATTAAACTTCTCTGGATTAAGGATCACTTTTTTGGCTCTCCATATTTATTAGGACTTCGCCTGCCTTGAACGAGGAGCTGCAAGCACTTCAATAAATGGATTTTGCTTCCTGGAACAACGTCTCAGCAACTAGTCAGTGTCTTCCAATTCTTCAGCGTGATTGCCAAAGTACCACTCTTGAAATCAGAAACAACAACGTAGAGCCGGCCAGCTTCAGACTGGGTACCAAAATCTAGATATCCAACTCTAGCTCCATCCTCTTTGGAACCCCGCTTCAGGTAGTTGAAAGCAGCTATCAAATCCCTCCCTCGCTTTTCTCTTCTGCAGACTAAGTAAGCTCAAGTTCTCTTAGCCTCTCTTTGTAAATCAAGTGCCCCAGACCCCTGATCATTTTCACTGCCCTCCGCTGGACTCTCTCCAATTTTTCCACAGACTTTCTATAGCGGGGGTCCCAAACTGGACACAATATGGCCTCACCTGTGCCAAATCACTTCCCTCGATCTGCTGGCAATGCTCCTACTAATGCAGCCCAATATGCCGTTGGCCTTGGTAAGAAGGGCACACTGCTGATTCATATCCAGCTTCTTGTCCTCTGTAATCCCTAGTCCTTTTTTGCAGATCACTACCCACTGAGCCCTTTGAGCCTGATGATCTAGCCAGCTTTCTATCCACCTTATAGTCCATTCATTCAGCCCATATTTCTTTACCTTGCTGGCAAGAATACTGTGGGAGACCGTATCAAAGGCTGTGCTAAAGTCAAGGTATATCACTTCCTAGACACAACTGTACTAATAAATGATGGGCACATACACACCACCCTATACAGGAAACCTACCGACCGCTATACTTACCCACATGCCTCCAGCTTCCATCCCGGGCACACCACTCGATCCATTGTCTACAGCCAAGCGCTAAGATACAACCGCATTTGCGCCAATCCCTCAGACAGAGACAAACACCTACAAGATCTCTACCAAGCATTCTTAAAACTACAATACCCACCTAGGGAAGTGAAAAAACAGATTAACAGAGCCATAAGAGTACCCAGAAGCCACCTACTACAGGACAGGCCCAACAAAGACAAAAACAGAACGCCATTAGCCGTCACCTTCAGCCCCCAACGTAAGCCTCTCCAACGCATCATCAAAGACCTACAGCCTATCCTGAAAGATGATCCCACACTCTCACAGATCTTGGGAGACAGACCTCATTTACAGACAGCCCCCCAACCTGAAACAAATACTCACCAGCAACCGCACACAACACAACAAAAACAAAGTATCTATCCTTGTAACAAAGCCTGATGCCAACTCTGTCCTCATATCCATTCAACTGACACCATCATAGGACCTAATCACATCAGCCACACCATCAGAGGCTCATTCACCTGCACATCGACTAATGTGATATACGCCATCATGTGCCAGCAATGCCCCTCTGCTATGTACATTGGCCAAACCGGACAGTCTCTATGATGCAAAAGAATAAATGGAAACAAATCTGACATCAGGAATCATAACATTCAAAAACCAGTAGGAGAACACTTCAGTCTTCCTGGCCATTCCATTAAAGACTTGAAGGTGTCAATTTTAAAACAGAAAAACTTCCGAAACAGACTCCAATGAGAAGCTGAGGAACTGGAATTAATTTGCAAATTGGACAGGATCAACTAAGGGTTAAACAGGGACTATGAGTGGCTTTGTCATTACACTAATGTAATGCATTTTCCTAGTTACGTCTCTTTTACAGGTTCTTATCGCCTGTCAGGCACAGATCCACTAAATTTTAAGGTTTTTTTTATTCCTGCTGATAATGGCCCATCCAAATTAAACAGCCTCAGAATTGGTACGGTAATTTACGACTTTTTCTGCTTTCTGTGTGTATAAATGCATCTTACTTCTGTTCCATTCTATGCATCTGATGAAGTGGGCTATAGCCCACGAAAGCTTATGCTGAAATAAACTGGTTAGTCTCTAAGGTGCCACAAGTATTCCTCATTTTATTTATGGATACTGACTAACACGGCTGCTAATCTTAAACCTGTGACTAAAATGTAGCCTTAATGATAACTAATACCTTGCACAGACTATAAGAACATTGTTGGAGTATGTATACGTAACTCCTTACATAGTATTCGTACATACAGTTCACAAAAGCTATTAATAGCCAGAGTGAGGTCAGCTTTAATTTGAGACCTCCCACGACATTCCTTGGTGGAACAGAATGTCCACGCTGACTGATGAGATTTCTGTAATCCTTGCCAGTCGGCACTGAGAGTCCTGGGTCAGAGTCACGCGATGCAGTGGGGCCTTATTTTCAGAAGAGCCGGCACCTGCGCCTCTGAGTGCTTTCAGTTGGAGTTTTGGGGGCTCACCCTCTGAAAATCAGGCACAGGAGCTCTGCCCTGTGGTGGCACAATTTGGAGTCTGATCCAGAGGAACCCAAAAAGTGGTAGCTCTGTTGGATGCGCTTGGAGGAGACGAAGGTGACCAGGAAAAGTTAACATGGATTCACCAGGGGCAAGTCAAGCCTGACCAATCTGATTGCCTTCTGTGATGCGATAACTGGCTCTGTGGATATGGGGTAAGCAGTAGACGTGTTATTACAGAGTTCAGGTTGGGCTTGTAGGGATCAAAACTAGCCGTTTTGTTTAGCTTTTCGCCCATTCCCGTACCTCTAAACTTTACAGACAAGCCAGTGACTGAACTGTAGTCCGTGGTGCCACTCCTTTGCAAGAGATTGCAGGCATCAAGTTCAGCGAGTGCTGGTGCTGAAGGAATTGCCTGCTTGGAGATGCCCAACTCGAATGGGGGGACTGTAGGTTGAAGGTCAGAGGTGGATTACCAGCTGCCGGTGGATATCTTTGAAGAGGTTTCTATTGTTTCCCTTTCTGAGAGGGCACAGTGCAAAGCCAGCAGGTTCCTCTGCCCAGGAGTCTACCACCCAAATGCCTGCCCTTTGGTGCCTCTACACAGGCCTTGGACTTGGTCTTTTATTCCCAGTGGACCTCTCCATGACTTGCTTTCCTATCTGTTTACTTGTTTTGTGAAGGATAAATCTTGCAACGGGGGATGTTGTGGCGTTAGGTATGTTCGGGTGAGGCTGAGTCAGCAACTCCTGATGAGCTAAAAAATGCCAAAGGAATCACAAGTGTTTCCTGACTTGTTCGAGGTTAGTGCCAGCAATAACCAGAGCTTAAAACGATCTTTGATTTGATCTGATCCCAAGTCTTTCAATATCTGCTATATTTGGCAAAGCCTCAGCATTTGAGCACAGGAGAATCTCCCCTTTCATTAAAAAAAAATAAGCTGTTTCTAGCTCTCACAGGGTACGTCTATACTACCCGCCCCCTCCGGCAGGTCGTGTTCGATGTATCGGGGATGGATTTATCGTGTCTCACCTAGACGTGATAAGTCGATCCCTGAATGTGCTCCCGTCGACTCCGGAACTCCAGCTCCGCAAGAGGAGTAAGCGGAGTTGACGGGGGAGCTGCCACGGTCGACCCACTGCCGTGGGGACGGCCAAGTAAGTCAAACTAAGATACTTTGACTTCAGCTAAGTTGCGTACCTGAGTTCGAACTCCCCCACAAGTGTAGCCCAGGCCACAGTTGTGAGAAAAGCTTGTGACCATCACCTGAGCGTGTCCCTAAAGGTTCAAACCCAGGAGGTCAATAACAAGATCCCCAAACGTATTTCTTTAAAATATCATGATTTTGGTGGGCCCACCTCCGGATTTTTGGCTACTTCGGGATACGGCTGCATCCTCTTTTTAATAGCATCTCTGCCCCTGTGAACATCTCTCTGATCGCCATGACTGTAGTCTCCCAAGGTGCACTTATTTTTGTAGCCTTGGACTTCTCTACTGAATTTCAATGAGAGCTAGTAACTCTCCGTTATTTGCCATAATTCTCACCCCATAGTGCTTGTCCATCCTCTGTTCTTTACAACCATTGACCAATGAATGATACCAGTACAGATTTTTAAACCAAATACACCGTGTGGAGATTTCCTGCAGCCCTGGAAGGATTCAGTAGGTGACACTGACAGTGATTTTAATAGAACTGTGGAAAAGACAGACCTATAATTCGTACCTAGCTCTGCCCAGAGGGCTTCACTGATTGCTGAGAATCATCTCATGATAACCCTTCGACTCGGAGTGAGGTCTCGTAATAGAGAGCTGCTTTACCCAGGATGCCTTGCTCCTGTGAATGTTAATGTGGGTTGTACATGTGCCTGAAGGGAAGGTTACATCATTTTAATTTGTCTTCAGAAAAAAATAATTGTGCATCCATTTTCTTCTGTCTTCATTTCGGTGCCGTAGTACAGTCCCTTTTTGTCTATCGCGAGGCTCAGATGGGAATTAAGCTCCCCCCTGGAATATACATTTGGGGGATCGATAATTTAAACAAATGTTCTTGTGCTAGTGGGTAGATATTCAGCACAGACCCCTATTTCCCTTGAATGCACTTGGTCTCAGTGGAGTGGTAAATGGCTGGCAAGGAAGAGCTCTGGTAGCTAGCCTACTGGTGCTTAGCCACATGCATGAGCGGTGGAGCGAGCAACCACCACCTGGCGTAGGAGAACATCTGCCTTTATGGTTAATTCAACCACCCATCAGCCTCAGAAGAGGCTGCGGCCTACCCCTGGTCAGCCTCCGCCTCCCGAGAGAGAAGCCAGGACTGATGCCACCAACCCTCCTGCTGACCAGAACTGTCTCGCCATCTCCTTGTCCTCCCATGTCCAGCTGTCTCCACCTGTTGGCTTTTCCCCAATGGACAGCCTTTTGGGGCAGGGCACAGGGGGACGTGTACTCCTACACCAGCGGGGGAGGGATAGCTCGATGGTTTGAGCAGTGGTTTGCTAAACCCAAGGTTGTGAGTTCCGTTTTTGAGGGGGGCATTTAGGGATATGGGGCACAAATCTGTTGGTTGATTTAATTGGGGATTGGTCCCCCTTTGAGCAGGGGGTTGGACTAGATGATCCCCTGAGGTCCCTTCCAACCCTGATATTTCTATGACAGCATCTAGCAAAATATGGCCCTGGTCTACAGTTCCTAGGTGCTATGGTAAGACAAAGAATAAAGAGCCACTAGGGGAGATGGGGCTCACAGAACCAAGCACAGGTGTAGCAGCCACGCAAGATGAGCCCTAGTCTCTCAGAAATCTAGAGATACCCTCCCCAAGGGACCCTGTAGAGTTGGGTGGTTAGCCTTGGTTTCTTGTAAGTTCTTCCGGGACACTTACCCGCTCCACTGCAGGGGGTAATGCCTGGAGAATGGCACAGCGGGAACTTTTCTGCAGGACACTCCGTGCAAGCCCTGTGTCCTGACCCTTCCGGCCCAGAGCGTGTCAGAGGAAATCAGTGGCAGAGCACCTGGGCATATGCAGCCCCCCCTCTGTGGAGAGGAAACTCCGATCACACCAGCAGACTGAGGTATGTCTGATTGTAGCATGTGTAGGCAAACCTGGGGCAGCTTGGATCGATTTAACTTGCTAAAAATAGCAGTGTAGCGGGAACTGCACAGGCTAACCACCAGGGGGAGCGCTCACTCTCTCCATCCTGGCCCCAGAGGAGTTCTGTGCATCCAGTGAATTGGGGGGCCCATGGCCAAGCCTGCTCCCTCTTGTGGAAACGGGGGTGGTGGGAAGTGAGTTCCTGTCTCCAGGTGTCATAGAACCACTCAAACTTGGCCTGGCCTTCCCTCTGTCATGGCAGCCAGGCCAAACCAGAGTGGACTTGGGATCCCATGTGCCAGGTCACAATGCTACTCGATCTGGGGACCCTCTACAGTTGCTCCTTTTGCCTCCTCCCAGGAGGCCTCCCAGGAGGCCTTGCCCATAAAAGCCACTGAATCAGCCTCACGTCAGAGCTGTCCGCATGGCTGGGTTGTGGTTCCTTGTAGGCGTTGAGGACACATACTATGGGCTGGTCCCCACTATGGGGGGCGGGGGAAGGGGATCGACTGCAGATACGTGAATCACGTAGCTGAAGTTTGCGTATCTGCGGCCGACTTACCGTCCGTCCTCACGGCGGCGGCAGTCGGCGGCGCGCTCCCGCATCGACTCCAGCTTGCGCCTCCCGGCAAGCTGTAGTTCTGGAGTCGACGGGGGCGCTGCAAGCGATCGATTTCTCGCATCTTCACAAGACACGAGAAATCGATCGCCAGAAGATCAATCGCTACCCGCCGATTCGGCGGGTAGTGAAGACCAGCCCTAAGTCAGTGTAATTCCAGCACCAGTAAATTTAGCAGAGCACAGAGCATCCCCCAGCCTAAACCTTTGACTTTTCCTAGTATTTGCGTCTTTCCTGTATTGGCTCTCCACTGGCTGTCCTGGAGAACACCGGTGCCGACTTCCGCTCTACCTGGGGGATGCTCAATTCCCCGTCAGGTCCCACCCCCACTTCACCCCTTCCTCCAAATCTCCACCCCACCCTGCCTCTTCCTGCCCCCTCTCTGCCCCTGCTCCCACTCTGCCCTTTCCCCAAGACCCCACCCCTACCTTTTCCCGCCCCCATTCCATCCCCATCCCACCTCTTCTCCCCCCCCCCGAGTGCACCCCCATCCCTGCTCCTCCCTGTCTCTCCCAACACCTCCTCTATGGCTCAGAACAGCTGATCGCGGTGGGCTGGAGGTGCTGGGAGGTTGGGGGAGGAGTTGCTCAGCAGGGCCACCAGCGAGCAAGAGGCGCTGGGGGTTGGGGATGGGGGGGTGCTTGGCCGCCGGTAGGTGCTAAGCACCCACTAATTTTTTTCCCCCGTGGGTGCTCCATCAAAAATTGGTTCCTATCCATAAGTAACCGGAGGTTAATCTCATTTAGCAGTGAGAAAAAAAGAATTTAGCAGCTCGTCAGTTACTAACAGCTTGTGATACAATGTGAGACCAACAACTGACTCCTAATTAGTTGCTTTACTCTTTTTTTTTGGCTTCCAATATTCCCTTGAAATGCCTATAAATCCTCGTGCTTCCCTGACAGGTTGTGCAGACTCCACCAGGGAAATAGCGAAACTCCCAAAGGGGAGGGGGAAAGTCAGGTGAATTGGCATACCAAGAACAAGTGGTATCGGCCCATATGCAGCCAACGTTAAAGTGCTGCCGCGGCAAAGGACCCTGCTTATTGCCCCTTTTGCCCCCATGGGCCGCCGACAGGAAGGGGGAAAAGGAGCAGCTGCCCCAGGACTGGCAATTTTAAAGGGTCCGGGGCTCCAGCCACCACTATCATGGGCCCTTTAAAGCGCCGCTGGAGCCCTGGGTGGCACTGGCCAGGCAGCATGGATTGGCTGGCTGGGGGATGCTGACTCCCAGCTCCGCCCCTTTTCCCCACAGGCCGTGCACCTCCGGGGGCCAGAGCCGGCCACCCTACCAGGAAGCGTTAAGTGTTACTTTCACCCCTGGGAAAGGTTAAACCTGTCTTGGCTTTGTTGCAGAGACCCCCGGGAGAGGATCGAAATAGAAAGGCCTTTTTCCTCTTCGTCAGGTTCCTTGCTCTCCTTGTGTAAGTCACCGCCTCACCATGCAATGCATACAGCTGTGTGGTAACCCTCTTTCCTGGAAGATTAGGGCTGCCAACCCTCAAGGATTGTCCTGGAATCTCCAGGATTTAAAGATTAATCTTTCATTTAAGATTAGGTCCCGTGATGAAACTTCCAGGAATACAGCCAACCAAAACTAGCACCCCTATTTATTTCTGATGCCTTTGAGTGACTGTCCAGTTGTGTCTTAACTAAGGCTAGTAAACATTGGTTTATAGTCAAACTTGGCTGCAAACGAAGTAGGGCAAACATGCATCCAGGCTGTCATAAGCATAAAGTAGCCTAGAATTCCTGCTTACCTGTATGGGGGTAAGAAGCTAAAAGAAACCTGGTTGGCACCTGACCAAAAGAACCAATGGGGACCGTAGATGCATTCAAACCTGGGGGGAGGGAAAGCGCTTTGTCTGTGTCTCTCGTTCGCTCTGGGGCTTTCAGAGGAATCAGACAGTTTTCTTCTCTCCATCTAATCTATATTCTTTTTCACCAGCAACAGTAAGTAGTTTAGCCAGGCAAGGCTGTAGCTTATATTTGTTTTTTCACTTGTGAATTTCTCCAGTTTTTAGGGAAATATCCCTGGGTTTTCTCTGTAATTTGAATTCAGTAGAGGAGGAAGGAATTCCTCTGTGGTGTGGGTTTTTCTTTGATTCTTTCTGTGATTGTAAAGTGTTTTTCCCCTGATTCCTATAGAGATTTTGTGTCTGTCTTTTTCCTTTAATTAAAATCTTTCTTTTAAGAATCTGACTGATGTTTTCCATTGTGTAAGATCCAGGCTCACCAAGCAGAATTGGTGAGGGGTTTTTCTCAAGCCTTTCCCAGGGAGGGAGGTATAGGCTTGGGGGGATTGTTGGAAAGAGAGGGGGCTCCAAGTTGCCCTGTCCCTAGTTCCTAGGGTACAGTTGGTGGTGGCAGCATACTGTTCCAGACACAGGAGAAACTTGTGTCTTGGGGAAGATTTAATCTAAGCTGGTAGAATAAGTTTAGGAGGTCTTTTCATGTGGGTCCCCACATTTGTACCCTAGAGTTCAGAGTGGGGAGGGAATCCTGACACAGGCAAACTAGGGTACTTCAACAGCAATTAAAGTCATTGGTCATGTTTTTAAAGCATGTGCTATTTTTGTAAATGCAAAAATGTCAGTCATCTGTATAAACCCCCTTATGTGCGTGTGTAGGGGGGTTGAAGTCGCCCCCTGTGGTCTCAGTAATGCTTTGAACAACCTGGTCACTAAAATCATGCGGACATCTGGATTTCCGGTTGCAACGCTCTGCCCTGAAGAACAGCTCCCCCTAAGACGGAACCAGTTGGTCAGCACCAATAGCTGCGCACTCCTCTCAGCAAAGCTCTGATGAGGAGAGTCGGGGCAAGTCTACCCCCCTCTTGAACATCTCTTTACTGCTTTACTCTAACACTGACTCGCACCTTCCTCCACAATCCATCCCATTGGGACTACTCCTGGACCACAGCAGCACTCAATGTGAGTAAGAGTAACACAGCCTTCCAATGACCTAGGTGGTACATGGGGAGCACAAAGATGGCCTGGGTGTATTTGAACAGATGGAGATGTGAACATGACTGGTTATGCCCAAGCTTTATTGCATCTGAATGCCCCGGCTCTCTAATAGAAACAACCACGGACTGAGGACTGTCCTGTCATTGGTGGATGTGCCTGGGAAAAATAAATAGAAAACAGTCTCTGCACAGTGGCCTGCTAATGATTCTGATCTCTGCGCTGGAGGATCCATCTCAGGGTAGCTGAGGTGTGACAGTGTGTGGATCGGTATAAGATACTGCAAGAGAGGATGGAGGATGAAGACATAAAATGTGACTTCCCAAACTAGAGACCCCGTAGCAGGAATAACGGTGCTAACAAGGAGCGTTCCACGTTGCTGGGGGCACACACACATTTCCCCCCCACCCCCTCGTTCGACAAAAATGGTTTAGGTCTTTTGGGTTTTTCCCTGTGATTAAGACTAATGAGAAGAGACAGCTGAGGATCTATTCGTATCTGCTGGCTGATTTCAGTTGTGCCTCTGTTGTGACAGACGATCTAACGCTATTATCTCTAAGCAAGGCCTAGATGCAATGTGACTGTGAGCCTCATGGCAACGTAAGGAGCCCTTTTCCATCAAAGCACCTTAACCCTTTCACAGCCTATTTGTGGGGAAGGATTGAGGCATGGCGGGTGCTGGCCTGGCCAATGAAGCAACAAATGAAAACAGCAGAAATCCGGGTGGAAGAAAACGTTCTGAACCTTGGCAGCATTGCCATGGTAACTGGAGAACACGCTGCTGGCTGTCATTGCACATAGCATGACTTGTCACGTGCGGGTTCCCCAGCTTCTGCAGGGACCCGGATCCAGATGCTATTGTTTTGCTTAGGAACTAAAGGCAAGCCCAAAGAATACCTCCTGGAGACACAGACATTGCGAGAGTTGGTTGTATTGAAAGTATTATAGGAAATTATTGTATTTAATCCGTTCCATCTTTCTTCTTCTACAGTACCACACTCTTTCCAGTTTATGACAGATTCTAGAGACGGGCCAGCCTCCTGAATGCAAACCCCACTTCTGGGTGCCGATCCAGGTTCACACCTCACCCACCTCTCTATAAGGAATTGAATCTGAACCCCGAGGCCCACAGGAATGACTGATCCCCATTCCAAGCACTCCTGTTAGGATTGTTCAGAGCTACGGGCTTTGTTCTGCCCACCATAGAGACATCATGTTTGACGCCAGCTCTGGAGTTCGGATCCAGGTTTCTGGCATGGGGTGTCTTCGTCACCTCTGGTCTTTCTCACTGCTGTTTACAGTAAAGAAAGTGACTTCAAGGCAGAAAGGGACAGTTTCCGACCTCAAAGTGACTCCTGCTTGACTTTCCCCTCCTTAGTCTCCAGCAGTACAACAACAGGAAGGGGAATGGCCCATGTAAAAACATCTTCTAAAGCCCTGTCGTGTCTTGATCCTGATTCTAATTTAACATACACTGGTGTCATTTGGGAGCAATTCCATTATAGGCCAGTATAAATAGCATCCACCTCTTCTGAATTTTGTAGTGGATCGTCCTACAGACTGTCCTTCATTTGAAAAATCCTGTGCCTTAATTACTTGAAATGCATTCTCTTTACCACTCTCTGTCCTCCCGACTCATGAAGAGAAAACACAGCTATTTGCTGAGGGACGCCTGTCTCCCCACCCCCATCCCCCCAACCATCTTTTGGGTTTTGCCCTCCTTAGTTTCACTCTCACTTTTAAGCCACATGAAATGCAGTGTCTGAAAGATGCGATGTAAAAATAAACTGAATTTGAAAGGATCCCACACATGCCCGCCTTACATGTGAACTACAGGGAGGTTTTAGTTAAGAAAAAAATACATTAGAATGAAATTGTTAAGGTGGTTCCAGCTTGTGCCGTTAAAGACAGCGCCTGTCTCTTTTGGGATGGGCTGCCTGTGCCAGGGAAGAGAGTTTGTGCTGCCAGCCATTGAAGGGATTACTGCCGTGAAGCCCTGTGTTATGCAGGAGGTCTCATAGATCATTATGATCATCCAATCTGTCCTCCTGCACAACGCAGGCCGCAGAATCTCACCCACCCACTTCTGTAGTAAACCCCTAACCTATATCTGAGCAATTGACGTCCTCAAATCTTGCTTTAAGACTCCAAGGTACAGAGAATCCTCCAGCCAGTGACCCATGCTGCAGAGGAAGGCCTCTGCCCCTCTGCCCTTGGGGAAAATTCCTTCCCAACCCCAAATATGGCGAAGAGGATTTTAGGGCCCGGCTTGACAAAGCCCTGGCTGGGATGATTTAGTTAGGGATTGGTCCTGCTAGATGAACCCTGATATTCTTTGATTCAGTGACTTTCTGTGACCTCCCGGACTTCTGCAGCAGAGGGTGCGCCTGGCCAGGAGACCACCTGACTAGCTCAGGCAGCCCCTGAGCCCGTCGCACTGGCTGCTGCTGTGGCAGTCTCGCTCTCCACCCAAGGGCTGGGGGCAGTCAACACAGCAAACAGGATGTTAGGAATCATTAAAAAAGGGATAGAGAATAAGACTGAGAATATTTTACTGCCCTTATACAAATCCATGGTGCACCCACATCTTGAATACTGTGTACAAATGTGGTCTCCTCATCTCAGAAAGGATATAGTGGCATTGGAAAAGGTTCAGAGAAGGGCAACTAAAACGATTAGGGGTTTGGAACAAGTCCCACATGAGGCGAGATTAAAGAGGCTAGGACTTTTCAGCTTGGAAAAGAGGAGACTAAGGGGGGATCTGATAGAGGTCTATAAAATCATGAGTGGTGTGGAGAAAGTGAATAAGGAAAAGTTATTTTCTTGTTCCCATAATAGAAGAACTAGGGGCCACCAAATGAAATTAGTGGGCAGCAGGTTTAAAGCAAATAAAAGGAAGTTCTTCTTCACACAGCGCACAGTCAACCTGTGGAACTCCTTGCCAGAGGAGATTGTGAAGTCTAGGACTATACCAGGGTTTAAAAGAGAACTGGATAAATTCATGGAGGTTAAATCCATTAATGGCTATTAGCCAGGATGGGTAAGAAATGGTGTCCCTAGCCTCTGTTTGTCAGAGGGGGGTGATGGACGGCAGGAGAGAGATCACTTGATCATTACCTGTTAGGTTCACTCACTCTGGAGCACCTGGCATTGGCTACTGTCGGTAGACAGGATACTGGGCTAGATGGACCGTTGGTCTGACCCAGTACGGCCTTTCTTATGTTCTTATGTAAAGGAGAATATTGATATAATAGGCATCACAGAAACCTGATAGAGTGAGGACAATCAATGGGACACAATCATTCTGGGATACTAAATATATTGCAAGGACAGAACAAAGCTATATTAGGGTGAGAAGGGGGAAGTGGCACTGTAATAAAGAAAATGTGGAATCAAATGAAGTAAAAATCTTAAATGAAATCACATGTTCCGTTGAATCTCTATGGATAGTAATTTCATGCTCTAATCAGAATATAACAATAGGGATCTATTATCGACCACCTGACCAGGACAGCGATAGTGACGATGAAATGCTAAGGGAGATTAGAGAGGCTATCAAAATTAAGAACTCAACAATAGTGGGGGATTTCAATTATCCCCATATTGACTGGGTACATGTCACCTCAGGAAGAATTGCAGAGATAAAATTTCTTGATACTTTAAATGACTGCTTCTTGGAGCAGCTGGTACAGGAACCCACAAGGGGAGAGGCAACACTCCATTTAGTCCTGAGTGGAGCGCAGGATCTGGTTCCAGAGGTAACCATAACAGGACCACTTGGAAATAGTGACCCTAATATAATAAAATTTCACATTCCTGTGGTGGGAGAACACCTCACCAGCCCAACACTGTGGCATTTAATTTCAGGAAGGGGAACTGTGCAAAAATGGCAGGGTTAGTTAAACAGAAATTAAAAGATACAGTGACTAAAGTGAAATCCCTGCAAGCTGCATGGACATTTTTCAAAGACACCACAATAGCGGCCCAACTTAAATGTATCCCCCAAATTAAAAACCCCACAGCAAAAGAACTAAAAAGAGCCACCGTGGCTTAACAACCATGTAAAATTAGCAGCGAGAGATAAAAAGGCATCTTTTAAAAAGTGGAAGGCAAATCCTAGTGAGGTAACTAGAGAGGAGCATGAACGCTGCCAAATTAAGTGTAAAAATGTAATAAGAAAAGGGTAAGGGCGGGGGCCCTAGACCGTGGGGTTACCCCTTGGGTCCTGGCAATAGGGTAAAGGTGAGTGCCAGTGTGTGTGGGTAACAGGTGGATTTCATCCTTTCTGGCTGTGGAGAGGTGAATTCATTGAAGCATCCAACAGACCCATCCATCTGACTCAGCAGTGTCTCTCTCTCCCCATCTGCCTCAAGGCTCTTTAACTGCTGTCCATCGCTGTAGTAAATGAGCATCTTACCAGTAAAATCAATAGCAAGAACTGTGTCCCCGGTGGCCTGCATGGAGTCGCTGGCGCGGCTGCCTTTTGGGTGGCAAGGCCTCTGGTGGGGGGATTTTGTTGGTTGCCTGGTTTGTCGTGGCTGATGTACTTAAAACCTGTTGAGTTTTTGGCTAGCTGTTCTTCCCCACACCCCAACTCCCTGCTCTAGCCCAGAGTCTGCACCCAAACTCCCTCCCTGAGCCAACCCCCCTGCACCACCTCCTGCAGCCCAACCCTCTGCCCCAGCCCAGAGCCTGCACCTTGCACCCAAACTCCTTCCCAGAGCCTTAGGCAGGCGTGGCGGGGAGGAGGGGTAACTTGGACCTGTTCTGGGCACCACCAAAAATTGTACAAACCTGCCACCCCTGGTTCCTTGCATAGAACCCAGCATTACGGAGCGAAGGAGTTGAACTCCACTGTGTCGCTAGGTGAGTTGGCAGCAGCGGAGATTGAACTAGACACCTTGCGTCCTAAAGACATGAGCCTCTACTGCCTGAGTGAAAAAGATTCATTCCTAGAGCAGGCTCAACATGTGCTACCTATAGCCCAGACACACGTCACAGGGAGGAGAATGCCACACTGGGTGGGTCGCATATGTAGGGGTGAATCATTGGCTATCAGGGTGGGAAGGGACCTCAGGAGGTATCTAGTCCAACCCCCTGCTCAGGCAGAAGCAATCCCCAACTAAATCATCCCAGCCAGGGCTTTGTCAAGCCTGACCTTAAATACCTCTAAGGAAGGAGATTCCACCACCTCCCTAGGGAACCCATTTCAGTGCTTCACCACCCTCCTAGTGAAACCCCTCCCCCCCCCCCCAATATCCAACCTAGACCTCCCCCACTGCACCTTGAGAACATAGCTCCTTGTTCTGGTTGGTATGGGGCACTGGGGAAGGTTAGAAGAGGAAGCTGCGTAGGGATATCCTGGCAGGCACGGGTGCTAGAACCCAGGAGGCTCTTCATCCCGTCTGAACTTCGCTCCTTTGGTAGTTTTCTGTGCAGATTGTATTACCGTGCAACTCTCTGGGATGTTCAGCTTCCCAGGCGTGCTCTTCAGAGCTCTGAACAGTTTGGCCTGTGGCTGAAATAAGTACAGTCCCCACAAAGGACAGGTATCTAATTGCATTTTTGTTTTGTCCCATTGCCATAGGGATAGCAAGAGGTGCCTCAAGTCCTACCGTTGTGATTGGTCACATTCAATTTTGCTCCAGAACAATTCTTCTGAAATGCAGTTTGGGAACGGAGGCATTGATTGGGTCCAACTGGGCCAGTCTCTCATTAACCAATTAGCTGCCTCTTAGCTCCTTGGGCACCTCTAGTGCAGACCATGTGACATAAATCCCCATTGATCACAAAGATCTGTGGATTTACTGGTAGCGGCTGGTACCAGAAGCTGAACTCTACCCTCCAGACCTGTCCCTTTAACTAAGTGACTGTTGCTTTTCCAGAACCCCACTTCTACTGAAACAAAAACAAGGTCAGGGTAGATTTTAAAGAAGTCTATTTATTCCACCCCTTATCTTATCTTCTCAGATCTAACCCTCACTTGAGTTCCTGTGGACATAGTGAAAAGAACACATAACCAGCAGAAATAAAGCGATGCATTAAACTCTACAGTCTTTGCAATAACAAGGAAGTTCCTTCAGGTTACTTCCACAGGCTTTATAGTTCCCACGAACATTATTGTTCTACCTCTGGCCACAGTGCTAGGCCCTGTACAGCCCCTTGTTGAGAGAGTCCATGTGCCAAAGAACTTGCATTGTAAATAGACCACAGTGGGGCAAAGTTAGTATTAGAGCTTGTTTACACAAGGAGTTATAGCTATTGGTGATTAACTATTCCTGATTGTCTCTATGTGGGAGAGTCCAGAATAAGCATACTTTATTCTGAATTAGCATTCTTTATTCTGAATTAGCATAATGCATTTTGGAAGTGGATTAAGGTAATTCAGAATATGGCCCTTTTATTCTGGAATAAAAGTGACCAGACACGGAGTTAGTTAGGAATAGTTCACCTGCTTTAAATTCTCAACCTTCCTTATTACAGATTAACTTTCATGTATAGAAAAGCCCTATCTCCATTTTACAGACAGTGAAGTAAAACCGAGGCAGATTAAGTGACTTGGACAAGGTCACGTAGGGTGTCTATGGGAGATCTTTGAATTTAAACTCTCATCTCCCAGTCCGGTGCTTTAATCCCAAACTCAACCTTCGGTTTCATGTCACTTTCCTAAAACACCGAACTCTTGGAACTAAATTGTAGAAATAGCAGATATTCTCCCTATTTCAATATGTAAATTTTCTTAGGTCACAATCTATCAAGCTTTATTTCTCCCAACTAGAGTTCTGCATGGCCCTGTGCAATGAAGATATGAAATGCTACCAGATCACAATGGCCATGTTTTACACTCACCTTGCACTGGAATAATAGACTGAACAAGGTGCAGTGAATTGGGTCTGAAGCTGAGGTATGTCTTCACATATTCAACCTGTATGGAAACTAATTAAATTTTATTGACCCTTATTGAAGTTTAAATTTGAGCTTTTCTTCCCCAATCCAGTTTTGTATGGTTGGTTGGGTTTTATGAGCACAATAAGAAGCCTTTTAAATTAAAACAGAAGAAAACTGATCATGTTAACATTGTAAAATATTCCTTCCCAGCCTGGCAGCTGTTAGTAATGTTCTTAATTAATACCGGGTTGGGAATAGAAACAAAGGGGAAGCGTTATAAAATGTGTCTTACAACACAGGCCTGGCTTGTCCCCTTCCAGAGCAAGACAGCTCCAGATGGGAAGAAATGTCTGCAAAGTTCTCCTTGCTGAATTTCCTCCACATCATTCCCTTGTGAGCACTGCCTTGAAGCAGAAGGTTGGCACATCCACATGGCACAGGTGTAACTGACGACACAGGAAGAAAGTTAAAGGCAGGTCAGATGGATCCACTACTGCTCCCCAAGAGTGTGTTCGTCACTTGTCTCTTCTCTTTCTCCCACTCACCTCTGCTCACACTACCCCTTCCATCAGAACCCTCCTCCAATGTGTCTTGCAGTTACAGCTGTGCAAATAATGGATTTTTTGGGTTGCCGGGCAATCCAAAACATTTTTTAAAATTAATTTTTCAGCTAACCAAAAAGTAAAAAAGCATTTTGGATCTGTCACGGGGCCGGTCACTCACCCGGCGGCGCCCCCGTCTGGTCATCCTGGGAATTAGCACTTTTGACTCTGGAGCGCCCTCTGCCGGCCGACATCCGCTTCTTCGCTGGCCCCGTGTCCCTCCCGGACCCCGAGGCCCCTTGCTGAGGGTGCTGCACCCTGCAGTACCCCCCCTGGTTTTAGGGTCTCCCCTCCCCAGGGAACCCACCACCCACTATCCCCAACTCGCCTCAGATTGTGCCACTGTCAGTCACTACTTGCCCCCGCTCACTGGGGCGGACTGCAGTATCATGGCTTCTCATCACAGGCAAGGAGGGGTTGGCCTGCTGCTGCTCTCACCAGCCCTGGGCCGCCCCCTGGCGACCCCGTGAGTCGGGCCTCCCCTAGGCTCAGCAAGCTGGGGCCTTCTCGCTAGAGCTAAGGCTCCCTGGCTCCCAGCTGCCTTGCCCTCGCCCTGTCCCAGTCTGAGTACCCCGGTACAGGCTCCGTGCAGCCAGGCCCTGTCTCCCTCTACTTACAGAGAAGACTGACTTTAGGCCCTTGCCTGCACTTGCAGCCTGGGGCTCTCAGGCTAGAGTTTTCCCCAGCTCCTACCGCCTAGCCCCAGCCCTGCACCCAGCCTAGTACCTTCTTTCAGGTTTCCTGCAGCAGGCCTGTCTCGCTCTGACTGCAGAGGAGACTCCCCTTGCTTCTCTGTCTCCCAGCCCTTATATCCTGGCTGGGAGTGTTTGGGGCGTGGCCACACAGCTGAACCCAACTCCCAATCAGCCTGGGAGTTTGCAGGCTAGCCTCCCAGGCTATTTTAACCCCCTTTTGGGGCTTTTCTAAGCCCCTTCCAGTAGGGGGCGGGTGGACACCCCGCCACAGGATCAAACAAAACATTTTGTTTGACCAAAACCCAGAATTTTCCCAGAAACCTTTTGTGCTGGAGGATTCTATAACTTTTTACAAATATAAAATTGAAAACAAATTTCCAAACAAGAAGTGGCTTTGAGTTGAAAAAAATCAAACTGTTTTGTTTCAGACCTGCCAAAATGGAATACACTGATTTTTTCGAATTTTTTTGCTTTGTTTTTTTTTTTTCTTTTTTTTACCAAAGCAATTTGGTGACTTCAACACAAACTCACAAAATATTCGGCTTGACCTGCATTTTTTGGCAAAAAAATAAAATAAAAATGTTTTGGCTGAAATATATCACCCAGCCCTATTTGTAACCTCATTTGCGGTCTTCTAGGCCATGTCTATATGTACAGTGCTGCACCGCGGCCGCGCGTCTGATGAAGACGCTCTAGGCCGATGGGAGAGCTCTCTCCCGTCAGCATCCAAAAACCAGCTCCATGCGTGGCAGAACCAGTGCTGGCGGGAGAAGGGCTGTGCATACAAAGACTTTTGTCAGTGTCACTTATGTTGTTCGGGGGGCAGGGACTGTTCAGACACCTGAGCGACATAAGTTATGCTGACGGGCTGTAGTGTAGTCTGTCTGGTAGCTTTTCATCACTGCCTGTTGCCATTCCCATGTCCCTCAGGGGAAGATGACTAAATATTAAAGTAAAAAATAAAAAATTCCCCCTCACTTTGCAGTGTGACCCTCTCCCCTGCCCCCAGTGCCTTGATGGGATCCTTATGCATTGTGTTGCCTTTATTAGGCCCTGTCTTCACTACCACTTTAATTCGATGTTAACGACGTTAGGTCAAATTAAACGTGTACCTGTCTTCACATACATGCCCTTAACGTCGATGTAAAGGGCCCTCAAGATCGATCTTGGAACTCCTGCCTGACGAGAGAAATAAGGCTAATCTCGACATTCCAAGCTCGACCGTGGGCTAGTGAAGACGGAACCCGACATTAATAGCCTCCAGAGGCTGTCCCACAATGCTCCATTCTGACCGCTCTGGACTGCCTCACTACTGCTCCACTGTGACCGCTCTGCACTGCACTCTGAACTCGCTGCTCTGGTCAGGTAGATAAAACCCGGGAACATTTGAATGCCATTTCCTGTTTGGTCAGCGTGGCCAGCTCACCTGAACTGCTCAGTCGCCATTCAGAGCAATCAGCAGCACTAGCCGCCATGCAGAGCTCAGCATCACAAGACTCCATGCAGAGCTCATCTACCCTGGAGACCAGCCAGAGGAGAAGAGCTCCAGCATGGTCCACTCGTGAGGTGCTGGATCTCATCGCTATCTGGGGAGAGGAATCCGTGATGTTGGAACTACGCAACAACAAACGGAATGCCAACACCTATGGAAGAGTCTCCAAGGCCATGCTAGAAAGGGGCCACAACAGGGACACCACACAGTGCCGCGTGAAAATTAAGGAGCTGCGGCAATCGTTCCAGAAAGCCAAGGAGGCAAACGGACGATCAGGGGGTGCGCCACGGACATGCAGGTTCTACAATGAACTAAATGCGATAATGGGGGGCGCCCCCACCACCATCGCGCCGGTCTGCGTTGACTCCACCGATGGGATAATCGTCAGGGAGGAGACTGATTCCGAGGAGGACGACCATGAAGAAGAGGCAAATCTCACGGAGCAGCAGGAGCCCAGCTGCAGCGGAGAACCCGTGTTCCCAGAGAGCCAGGAGCTGTTTGTCACCCTGGAGCCAGTACCCTCCCAAGCCTCCCAGGGGGGTAAGTGTTTCTTTTTTAAGTGATTACATGACGCGTGATTTTGTAAAGGAAGCATTTATTAATGAGTAACTTGCCCTAAGGACTTAGTGTGCTTTCATTGCTGGTCAATTTCTACTCAAAGAGTTTGTCAATATACTCCGGGATTGACCATAAGTCCTCCGCGGACATTTCAAGGAAGCTATCCAGGAGGTAGCGATGAATCCAGCGCAGCAGATTTCTGGGGAGAGCCGCCTTATGTGGTCCCCCGTGATAGGACACCATCCCACGCCACGAAAGTAGTAAGTTGTCTGGTATCATTGAGCAGGCTAGCATTGCGGCGTATGGACCAGGACTTTGCATGGACTCAAGGAGCATGCGCTCCCTATCTCTCCGAGAAATTCTCAGCAAAGTGATGTCATTCAGGGTTGCCTGTTTGAGATACAGACTGCAATTAGTAGGGAGATAAAGATTCCCAGCTGCAAAGTACTCTTTTCTGCTGAGGACCGACCAACACCCCCCACACACACGAACGCTGACCGCCCCCCCCCCCAGCCCGTAGCGGTAGCTAGCAGGGAATCTGAGCAGTCTGCACGCGGTTGCTTCCGCTTCAGATCCAACGCGCACCCAACTCCCCCCCCCCCAGCCCGTAGCGGTAGCTAGCAGGGAATCTGAACAGTCTGCACGCGTTTGCTTCCGCTTCAGATCCAGCGCGCACCCAAACCCCCCCCCCCTCCCAGCCCGTAGCGGTAGCTAGCAGGGAATCTGAGCAGTCTGCACGCGGTTGCTTCCGCTTCAGATCCAACGCGCACCCAACCCCCCCCCCCCAGCCCGTAGCGGTAGCTAGCAGGGAATCTGAGCAGTCTGCACGCGGTCTGAAGAGCCCCAAAAAGACCTTAGCTCTTAGCGAGAGATTTTTTGGCATTTGCTTTGCAGTTTGCGGTTTCAGTGGGAGCCAGCCACGCGGTGGGGGGAAGGGGGCGGGGTTACTCTACAGTATGCAAGAGCCACTTTTAACTTACCATGGCCGGCTGCACGGTGATTTCAGAAGCCCTCTTGGGCTGAGGCACGCATATGTGTCTGAGATGCTCTGACTTTTCTGTGAGCTAGTCAGTCACTTTTAGGTGTAGAACATGACCTTGTACAGAAATCATATCAGGCCTCTGAATACTGAGGTTGCAAATGGCATAGTACTCCCATTGTGTACCGTCCGAGACTGCATCTGCCTCCTAACCTTGAATGTATCTGTCTCATAACTTTCAAACTTTATTTTCCCACACTCGCCCACAGATGAACAAGTATGTCTGAATCCCCCGTCCTGCTCCTCCTCCCGCCGTGCACCGCAGATAAGAAAGCGTAAAAAGAAAATGCGAACGCGCGATGAGATGTTCAGTGAACTCGTGGAGAACTCGCGCGCTGAGGCAGCCCGCCAGACGGACTGGAGGGAAAGAATGATAGAGGCAAGGGATCGAGAGAGAGAGGCAAGGGATCGAGAGAGAGAGGCAAGGGATCGAGAGAGAGAGGCAAGGGATCGAGAGAGAGAGGCAAGGGATCGAGAGAGGCAGGAATGGAGAGCCGCTGCAGAAAAGAGGGAAGAGCGCGAGGAAAGACGCCTGGATGCTTTCCTCCGCATAATGGAGGACCAGAGCGACATGCTGCGATCTCTGGTGGAGCTGCAGCATGCCCAAAGACCACCTCTGCAGCCCCTGTGTAACCACCTCCCCCCCTCCCCAACTCCCATAGCTTCCCCACCCAGACGCGGGGTGAGAACACGGGGGGGCAAGCTCCGTGGGCTGCTCCACTCGACCCCACAAGCCAGCAGAAGCAGCAGCAGCAGCAGCAGCAGCAGGCTGACGTTCTCAGAAAAGTTTTAAAAGCTGATGTGTCTTGCCCAACCCCCCTCTCCCCCCCTCCCACCCCCCCTTCCCACCCCCCCTCTCTCTCCTTCCCCCCCCCTCTGTCCGCTCCTCCCCCACTGTGACTGCCGGTCTCCCTCCAGGATACCAGGACAGTGATCCCCTGTATTTGTATTTCCGATTAACCAATAAAGGAACCATGATTTTTCAAACAGTGATTTTATTTCCTCTGCAAGCATGGGGATGGGGGAGGGAAAGCATGGGGAGGGGGGAGGGAAAGAGGGTTCAAGGGCAGCAGGCTTAGAGCACAGCAAGGGAGCAGATTCTCAAACGCCATCTCGGGCACTCATAAAACTGTCTTTCAAGGCGTCCCTGAGGCGCAGGGCCTCACGGTGGGCTCTTCGACTTTCCCTGCTGTGTGGCTGCTCATAAGTAGCAGAAAGTAAATTTGCCTCTGCCTCCCAGCCCGCCATAAACGTTTCCCCCCTGCTCTCACAGATATTGTGGAGCACAGAGCAAGCAGCTATAACAATGGGGATATTTCTCTCGCGGATGTCTGAGCGAATGAGTAAGGAACGCCATCTCCCCTTCAAGCGGCCAAATGCACACTCCACGGCCATTCTGCACTTGCTCAGCCTGTAGTTGAACAGCTCCTGACCCCTGTCCAGGGCTCCTGTGTAGGGCTTCATAAGCCAGGGCATTAGGGGGTAGGCTGGGTCCCCAATGATCACGATCGGCATTTCGACCCCCCCCACAGAAATTTTCTGGTCGGGGAAGAAAGTGCCTTGCTGCAGCTGTCTAAAAACCCTAGAGTTCCTGAACACTCGAGCGTCATGAGGCTTTCCCGGCCACCACACGTACAGGTCGGTGAAACGTCCCTTGTGGTCAACCACTGCTTGCATGACCATTGAGTAATATCCCTTCCGGTTTCTGTACTCGGCGGCCTCGTGGTCCGGTGCCAGGATTGGGATATGAGTCCCATCTATAGCCCCACCACAGTTAGGGAATCCCATGGCGGCAAAGCCATCTATTGTGGCTTGCAGGTTTCCGAGGTTTATAACCCGGTGTAGCAGCCGCTCGACGATTGCCCCGCTTACTTGCATCACAGCAAAGCCCACTGTAGACCTACCCACCCCAAACTGATTCGCCACTGACCGGTAGCTGTCTGGCGTTGCAAGCTTCCAGAGGGCTATCGCCACTCGCTTCTCCACTGTAAGGGCCGCTCTCATTTTGGTATTCCTGCGCCGGAGGGCCGGGGACAGCAAGTCACAAAGTTCCAGGAACGTGCCCTTTCGCATGCAGAAGTTTCTGAGCCACTGGGAGTCATCCCAGACCCGCAGCACTATGCGGTCCCACCAGTCCGTGCTTGTTTCCCTGGCCCAGAATCGGCGTTCGATGGCATGAGCCTGCCCCATTGCCACCATTTTTGACAGATTGTCAGTCGCCCTACTTCCAAAACCGTCAGTGTCCCTGTCGTCCCCGCTGTGCACGTCTTCGTCCATCTCGTGCACGTCCTCGTCCATCTCCTCCTCACTGTCGTCGGGTTCCAGAAAGCGCAGTTCTCCCCGGATCGCCTTCCTCCTCTGCAGACGGTGCAGCAGGAACTCAGCAACCGTGATCGAGGTCCTCACAACGGCCATTACTGCAGCCGTGGTGTCAGCGGGCTCCATGCTTGCAATGCTATGGCGTTAGCACGGCGGAGAAAGGGCGCGAATTATGGGATGCCTACCTACAGTGCACCGCTCGTAATGGGGGTGGGCGGCGCGGAAAAAGGGCGCGAAATTTGGAAATGCCTACCCATAGTGCAGCACTCGAAATGGTGCCTGCTGCGGGATCAGGGAACTGTGGGATAGGTACCCACAGTGCAACGCTCGTCATGTCGACGCTTGCAAAAGTTTTGCGGACAGACACTGTCGACTTGCTGTGCTTAGCTGTGCCTATTGAAGACACACAACATCGACTGTATACAGTCGCGTTCACAACATCGACATAAAGGAAATCGAACTACTGCTGTAGTGAAGACATACCCTTAGTGTCAGAATTTCAAAAAAGTGCTTGATTGGCTGTCCAAGTCCACAGCACTCACAACGGGGAGCCAGATATCTACAGCTCCCCGAACACGGACTTCCTTTGAAAAATACACCCATTTATCCTGGTGCCTAAAAGCAGACCTGAAATCTCTTGAAAATTTGTAATTTAGCTTATAAACTGCATAGGAGGAGGGCATTATCTGTGCTAGTTTTTTCTGTCTCGCTGTGCACGTCTACAGAACTTAGACTCTACAGGAGGGTTCATAACGACAGAGCCAAACATGTGCTCTCTGATGACTCTAGTATGAGTGTCTCAGATGCCCGGCTTCTTCTTAGTATATGCGCCATGTGCCAGCGGTAGCATGTGGCCAGGATTCATCATCAAATGTGGTCCGCTGGCTGGATCATTAGCTTCCCTGCTGGTTGGCTCATTAGACCCGGATATTGATAGAGAGAACAAATGCTGATCTATGCCCCACTGCTGGGTGAAGATTGTGCTAATGAAGATAAGTGCCCTAGAAAAGTATGGATGAGTTTCAAATGGAAGATCATTGGATGGTTAATGCCTTTGGATTTTTAATCTAGTCAAGTGGATAATCTTCCATAAAACGTGTACACTATTTATTTAGGTTGCTAGTAATGATAAAAGGTGCCTATCCACACACTTTAAGCCTCCTTAACATAATTTTAGGATGTACTTTTAAATGAAGACATATAATTTACAATAACCCACCTCAAATGATCCTCTCCCTCTAGCCATTCCAACCCCTCCACGTCTACCCCTGCAATTTCAGATATGGGGGACAAAAGGTGAATTTTATAACAAAGAATTTCAGAGTTGGCAAGGACCTCAGGAGATCATCTAGTCCAACCCCCTGCTGAAAGCAGGACCAATCCCTATTTTTGCCCCATATCCCTAAATGGCCCTAGCAGGAGTATTGTAAGCAAGACACAAGAAGTAATTTTTCCGCTCTACTCCATGCTGATTAGGCCTCAACTGGAGTATTGTGCCCAGTTCTGGGTGCCACATTTGAGGAAAGATGTGGACAAATTGGAGAAAGTCCAGAGAAGAGCGACAAAAATGATTAAAGGTCTAGAAAACAGGACCTATGAGGGAAGATTGAAAAAATTGGGTTTGGTTTAGTCTGGAGAAGAGAAGACTGAGAGGGGACGTGATAACAGTTTTCAAGTACATAAAAGGTTGTTACAAGGGGGAGGGAGAAAAATTGTTCTTCTTAGCCTCTGAGGTAGGACAAGAAGCAATGGGCTTAAATTGTAGCCAGGGTGGTTTAGGTTGGACATTAGGAAAACTTCCTGTCAGGGTGGTTAAACACTGGAATAAATTCCCGAGGGAGGTTGTGGAATCTCCATCACTGGGGTTGTTTAAGAGCAGGTTAGACAAACACCGGTCAGGGATGGTCTAGATAATACTTAGTCCTGCCATGAGTGCAGGGGTCTGGACTAGATGACGTCTCGAGGTCCCTTCCAGTCCTATGATTCTATGAGGTTCTGGAGGTGCCAGAGCAGGGGCTGGAAACTGACACACCCTCCACAGATGTGTGTCAGGGTCTCCCAGTCCTCACCGAAGGGCCAGGTGTCAGGGGACAGTGCTAACTGGAAGCAGCACTGTAACACATCCCAGCGGTGTTGGGAAAGTGGCGAAAGGGTTCACGGACACCTTCTCATTCCTGGACATTGATTAGCTCCAGCTTCCTTGTAGTTGTGGAACATTTTGTATTCCCCCTCCGTTTTGTTTGCATGGAGAGAGCACTGGCACCCGCTCCAGGAAATTAGCTCTTAACTAAAAGCATTTATGCAATCGGGGGCTGTATTTGGGGAAGTTAAGTCTACAAAAACAATCCACACACAATTCTGATTAAGGGAGATAAATCTGCCGGCAAGAGGGTAAATTTACTCAGAGCATAACCTCCTGCTCCTTGCCCCACCTGCCAGGGGCAGGCAGTGTTTGCTTCTCTTGGGCCAGCTCCAGAGAACATCAGGAGGCGAAAAACAATCTCCAGAAATTTGAAAAATGTAGAACAGGCTGGGGGAAGGCAGGGGAGCTCAGTCGACCAACAGCAGCAGTGATGGATATAATTTCAGTCCCTTTGCTGCTTTCCAGGCGGGGACGCAAATTGTAAAGTGTTTTAAGCTGAAAGCTTGGGGCAGCAATGTTCCTTAATAAACCCAGCAAAATAAACACACACCCTGTGTGCCCACATGAGAACCAGGGAGAGGCCAACCACAAAAGGCTTGGAGAAGCCCCTTTATGTTTGCGTGCTTCTCTGGAGTAACCACACCTCCCGAGTCTGCCAAATCAGCTTGTAAATCTCATTGAGTCGGTCTCTCCTGTGAATTATTTTTTTCCTCCCACCAGGATCTGCATAGCTGAGTTGTTGCCGGTGCAATGCAGTCAGCCGTCCATCCCGTGATGGTTTGGGCCAGCCCAGGACTTTAAAGTGAATCTGGTCTCTACGTTACAGCAGCGTAAACCTGGAGGCACTGCTCTTCCTTTGGTCGATTTACCGGATTCCTGACTTCGTTACATTAAGGTGATCAAAAGGTTTGGGCTGGAATTTCCAAAGGAGCGCAAGAAACTTCACCACCCAGATGCCGTGCACTTCCATCGGAGTTGGGCTCCTAACCCTCTGCCTTTCGGTATTGTACTGAGAGTAACAGCATTTCTCATGGTAATTCAGCCCATCTGCTCCCGGCCAAAAATCTAGAGGAGAGCAGCCTTCCAGTGTGGATGTGCTG
Source organism: Sternotherus odoratus (assembly GCA_032164245.1). Taxonomy (NCBI): domain Eukaryota; kingdom Metazoa; phylum Chordata; order Testudines; family Kinosternidae; genus Sternotherus; species Sternotherus odoratus. Next base: position 2,411,031 of record JAVMKO010000011.1, read on the forward strand.
AAGCGCATAGAAAAAATAACCAGTTTCTTCAAAGCTGAAGACATGCCTGGTCCATTCTGAGTCCTGAGCAGAGCTCCTGGAAGCTCTTGCTTCGTCTGAACTGGGTCACCCATCCCTAGCTTCATGGGAGGGTTTTCGATATCTGGGAGTTATGCTGGGCTGGGGTTTCGGTTTGGAGTAGGAACAGCAGGGAGGTGGGAGAAGAGTTAGGCAGGGAATTGGCAGCTGGCTGGGGAATTGGGAAGCAAGGCTTTACACACCATGAACACCCAGAGTAAGCACACTTTCCGATGCATATAGGCTGCCCTCCAATCATGCCAAGGGCTAACAACAGAGACAGGTGAATGAGCTTGGATTCAGCTGCTTTGAATATTTTGGGCATTGCTTTACGAGCCCTTGGGGCATCGGGGAGTTGAAGGGAAAAAATCACAGTAAATACACTAACCCATGTCCCCACCTTCCCAGTCAGTGTAAAGATGCCTTACGGTGGGTGACAATGACTAGAAAATATTTTGGGACCTGATTCCCATTTACACTAAGGACCAAACCTTCAGAGATATTTAGGTGCCAAATGTCCATTGACCTCAGGCCTTTACACTCCCGCTTCATGACCCTTTATGCTTCCAGAGCAGTATAATGGGGCCTGGCAACATGACCTACCGCTTTAAGGGACATGAGGCCTGGAGCTTGCTGGCCTAGTCAATCACCTCCCGCCATGATAAGCTGCTTCCCAGCCTAAAGGGACCACACTAATGAGGGTTAGGTAACAGCCTGATAATCACCTGGGCCACATACAAGGGCCAAAAAAAACCCCAACAAGTTGGAGACTGTGAGGGGACTCCAGGGAAGGAGCCTGGGAGTCAGAGCTCTACTCTGGAGCCAGAGAGCCTGAAAGAGAGCCCAGCGGGTAGGCTGAAGAGGGCCCAAGTGAGAAAAAGAACTTCTGTTTGGACTTTTGTTACCTCAGAAAGGCACTGAACTCTGAGGGTGACACAGCCAGAGGACTGAGCCACGTGAGACTGAAAACCCTGGTGAGGGGAAACTGAGGCAGGGATTGTCTGCACTGTCAAGTTTGGCCTGGAGGGGGTGTTATGGGGCAGGCATGTCCAAAGACATGGCCCTCAAGTGCATAAGAATCAGGCCTCAACGCCTCATAAAGTCATTCTCACTAGTGGGAGCTGTGACAGATTCACTGTGGGGGGGGGGGGGGAGGAGAGGAGGGAGGGGGAATGTGTGGTGATATTTTAGAGCAGCAGTAAAACTCTTTAGCAAAGAGACAGGGGAAAGGATCTGCTGCCGAGGTCAGGACCCCAGCTTCTATTGTGGGAGCAGCGAGTCGATTTGTCCGAGTCGGCATGCGGCTCCGAGAGTGCTTCCTGAGAGATTGCCTTACTCACACACAATTATGTAATGTAATCGCAGCCCCACTCCAGCTCTCCTGGGGATGGCAAAGTGAAAACCATCTGAGCCGAGTTTCAGGGGAAAATCAATATCAGGTCGAAAGGTCTTGCCGTTGCTCTTGCATGCTGAGCTGCAGAGCTCCAATGCTTTATCAAAGGGGAAAAGGAGGACAGGGACTCCAGGAAGCCCCTTTATTTGTTTTGGCTTCCCAAGAAGGGAGAAGAGGGGTCATCTACCAAACTCTTTCAATGTCAGAGACAGAACCACTAAACTACAGCCCAAATGTTGTTCTACCCTGGTCTCAATGCCAAGCAAAATTTTGAAAATGAGTCCAGCAACAGTCTCCTGACTGTTTGGTGTCAAATCAGAGATGGAGACTGATCCAAGGTTGTGGTTAACTTCTGAGTGATGTTGGGTAGTTCAGGCTTAGGAGCCGGTTGTGTGTTCTGATCCAGTGTTCAGGAAGTACGTCGTCCAGCAGTGAATCAGGTTATCTTCACTGTTAACACCTTTATAGACTTTAAGGCCAGACAGGACCATCATGATCATCTGGCCTGACCTCCTTTATAACACAAACCAGAGAACTTCACCCAGTGATTCCTGCATCAGCTTGGAAAAGAGGAGACTAAGGGGGGATCTGATAGAGGTCTATAAAATCATGAGTGATGTGGAGAAAGTGAATAAGGAAAAGTTATTTAATTGTTCCCATAATATAAGAACTAAGGGCCACCAAATGAAATGAATGAAACAGCATGATATTAAAACAAATAAAAGGAAGTTTTTCTTCCCACAGCGCACAGTCAACCTGTGGAACTCCTTGCCTGAGGAGATTGTGAAGGCTAGGACTATAACAGGGTTTAAAAGAGAACTGGATAAATCCATAGCATCTCAGAGTTGGAAGGGACCTCGGGAGATCTTCTAGTCTAACCCCCTTGCTCAAAGCAGGACCAACCCCATTTCTCTAAATGGCCCCCTCAAGGATTGAGCTCACAAGCTGGAGTTTAGCAGGCCAATGAGCAAACCACTGAGCTATCCCTCCCCCTCTGCTAATTGTTATTAGCCAGGATAGGTAAGGAATGGTGTCTCTAGCCTCTGTTGGTTAGAGGGGGGCGATGGAAGGCAGGAGAGAGATCACTTGATCCTTACCTGGTAGGTTCACTCCCTCTGGGGCATATGCATTGGCCACTGTCGGTAGACAGGATACTGGGCTGGATGGACCTTTGGTCTGACCCAGTACGGCCTTTCTTATGTTCTTATCTTACCCAACAATGTGTGGTTGGACTAGAGCATATCATTTAGAAAAACATCAAATCTATTTTAAGACTTGAAGTGATAGAGAATCCACCATGTCCCTTGTAATTTGTTCCAATGATTAATTTGTATGTCTTATTTATAGTTTGTTAGCACCTCATTAGTAAACCTTTGACGCTTATTTCCAGTTGAATTTGTCTACTTTCAAATTCTAGCCACAGCAACTTGAATCTAAAGCTGGTCAGGAAGTTTTCAGTTAATTGTTTTTCATCAAAAATGCTGATTCATCCAAACCCAAATTGTTTGTGAAACAGGTGGGTATGACAATCTTCCCGAGGAAAAACAATGTTGATTTTGTTTCAAATGATAAAAAATGGTTTTCTGGTTGAAAATTTTTTATTTAGCATTTAAGTTAATTAGATGGGGTGGGGGAGGGTGAAAAGAATCAAAATGAAACATTGTGCAATGATTGAAACATAATATTTTGACTGACGAAAAACAAACCCTCCCCCCCTCAAAATGGAGTTTTCGGCTCATGAATATTTTTTACTTTTCATCCTCCGGCAGAGTTCTGGGATGTACTTGCAGCTGATCCAGCACTCTGATCACTGCAACATCACTTAGCTTTTCCCCTCTCCCCCTGCACATCTGAGTATGGGAACTGTGCCAAAGGCTGGAGAGAGTTAAAAGCTAATTCCCTCAGCTCAGAAGGTACAAAGGCTCAGGAAGGAAGGGCAACGGGGAAGAGAGATTGTGAAGGAGCTGTAGGCTGGGAGCTTCAAGGCCCCGGGGAGGTCTCTCTCCAGCTGGATTTAGGTGCCTTAAAGCCTGAGATTACTGTTAAAGATGCTGCACAATCCATAAAGGCAACGAAAACAAACTTTATAAATAAGCCACCGGTGCTTGACCTGAAGAAGGCCTCCGCATAGTTTCGTTGCAAGAAGGCGGGAGCGGACCACGCCTTGTCACACATCCCAGTTTTGAGATGGGAAAATATTTTGAATCCTCAGCAATATTGGCAAGATGGAAGAAAGTATTTCCTGCCCAGCTGTACATGCAATGCCAGGGCCTTGCTAGATTACCGGGCTTGCTATAATAGGTATATTCCCCCCGTGCAGGGACTTGTTGACAGTCATCCAGTCATCTCTTAATCCTCTCTCCAACAAGCAAAATAGACTGAGCTCTGTAAGTAGATGGAGTCTCTCACTGTAAGAGATGGTTTGAATCATTCTTGTGGCTTTTCTCTGACGCTTCACAATCTTGAACCCTTTGCAACATCATTTTAAGGTCTGGGCACCAGAACTCCCTTGGTACACCAGACATTGCCTTGCCCATGCTGTATCTAGAGATAGTATCACCTCCCGGCTCCTTCTCATTGGCAAGGGTCTTTCCACAGCAAACAGCAGCTTGCAATTGTGCTTAGCTGTGGTGATCCTAGCAGCCTCACCTTAGCCACCAGTGATAATGTCGTTAACATTCATCATGACTGTGAAGCCATTTTATAAAACCTGGAGAATTTAGGAGGAATGGGATTCCACCATGTATACTCCCTTAAGAGTCCGGTGTTTAATTTGTGATGCAGTCAACCCATCTTTACATTTGAGATAATTTGAGTTAACAAGCTGGTTCAGGCTGATTGGACTAACCTTGTTACCTCCTACCTGGTTCTTGAATACTTATCTATACCTGCCCCTGGACACTTCCACTGCTTGCATCCGACGAAGTGGGTATTAGCCCACGAAAGCTTATGCTTCAATACTTTAGTTAGTCTTTAAGGTGCCACAAGACTCTTTGTTACCTCTGCTATTCCAGACTAATATGGCTACCTCTCTGATTCTTGACATCTTTACATGGTCCCTCTAGTGGCTGGGACAGAGAGGTTTATGAGTCTATAAACTATTTTCTGTGAAAATCTTCTAGCGGTCTCTGGTGCGCATCAGGAAGATGTTCCAAAATTCTCAACATTTTTTCTGGGACAGGAAAATCGTTTCTGATCCAGGTCTATTTGCAGAACATGAAGGACATGAAGAAACCCCCAAGACACAGCTGGGATCCAGATAACCACGTTTAGTATGTTTGCATATAGTTAGTCACGGTCAAAGCCTAGCTGCTGCTGCCCAGGCAGGAGAGAGGAAGATTCACAAGAAGGCTCCCAAACTCTTTAAAGGGATGCTACCCAGTCCCTACCCACCACCAGCCTATCGCTGTACGTAAACGTTGGCCAATGGGCTACGCCAGCCCAGCCAGGACTTGGAACCTTCATCACCTGATCAGCTTCCTCTTCTCAGAGGACAAAAAGCTGTTCTGCAGTAATTGGGCTACTCCTCTGGGGAGCGGGGGAGGACAACACTGTTTTCCCAGGCCGCGTGCCATAACTGCACGTGTGTCAAAGCCCCAGAGGCCGCAGCACCTGCCTACGGGGATCCACCAACTCCACCCCAAGCATACCTGATGTGCTGGCAGAGCTCTTCTCCAGGAGATACAAAAGACCCACACCTCCTGATTGGGATCCCAGAAACCTGCTCCCCCCCTTAAAGGGGAACTCCCCTGGTTTCACTGCGGCTTGAGCCCCTCTTGCCGGTGGAAGGGGGAGGGAGCAGCGGTAGTCTTCTTAGAGCCATTTGACTTGATTGATAGCAGGTGGCTCCTTGACGTGACAGGCAGATGCTTCCCTGTTCATCTCGGCTGTGGGCAGTGAAGGGCCGTGAAAGAAATCAGGTACAGCTGAAGACACGTGTGACGGAGTAAAAATGCTTTTAATCGTTCCTCTGACTCTTGTGTGAATGTGGCCGTACCTGAAGCTGTAACTTGACCCTGGGGGGGAGGGAGGTCACCTGACCTGCCTGGGGAAGGAGACAAAGGGAAGTAGGGGTGTGGCTGGAGAGAGGAAGTTGGAGTCTGGAGCTGGGTGGGCAATAGGGAGGCAGGTCCAGGCAGGGTCTGGCCTCCCTGGGCTCCCAAAATGGATCCAGCTGAGGGGTCATGTTCGCTGTATGGTCTGTGTTAGACCAGGTACCTGTCATCTAATAAACCTCTGTTTTACTGGCTGGCTGAGAGTCACGTCTGACTGTGGAGTTGGGGGTGCAAGACCCACGGGCTTCCCCAGGACCCCGCCTAGGTGGGCTCACTAGGGGAAGCGCACAGAGGGGCAGAAGGTGCTGAATGCTCCGAGGTCAGACCCAAGAAGGTGGGAGCTGGAAGCTGTGAAGCTCCTAGCCTTGAAGACAGGCTGTGTATGGAGAGGACGCTTCCCCCCGGAGTCCTGACTGGCTTCCCAGGGAGCAAGTTTCAGACCATCGCCCGGGCGCTCCGTGACAACACAGATGAGGGAAGAGAAGTAAAAGCTCTTTCCTGCCCCTTTGCAGATTCAATACGATGATGTCACCTGCCCCAAATACCAAACGGTCCCGCATTGTTTGACATCCAATGGAGCAGGCTCCCGGCTGGCTGGGGCTTTGGCAGAGCTGCGAGGATGCATTGCAGAACAATGGCTCTTGGCAAGAAGACCAATAACACCGAAATAACCCCACTGAAATTGCACAGGAGTCTGACCGGAAAACACATGCTGAGGAAAGCTCCCACTGTGAAAACCCTAATGCAATTAGCCCTGACAAGCTTTGCAAACCAAAGGCAGCAAGGCATGGGAGGGGAAATAGCCCCAGGTCCTTTTGTAAGCAAAATGTAGATGGCTCATTTGGACAAAATGTTCTTTGGTTGGGGAAAAAAACGGGCTGCAGGAATGTTACAGAAAGCCTGGCCGGGGTTTCTGGGAACCAAGGAGGGCCCGATCTGCTCTTCGCCTTCTTCCCTTCCCTGCCACAGGGACGGATGCTCAGAGTTCGGCCGAGTCTATGTGCTGTCAAGGGGGCTAGCAGGCGGTGTAACTGGCATTCTGCCCCAATCAGCTGCAGGAAGGGGAACTTCTGCCAAACGTGCCCCGGTCCCGAATTCAACTCCAACGTGGGGGGGGGGGGGGAATGTGTTGCATTATTCTGAGCCTGGTCCACCGCGCTCTTCCCTCAATAGCAGATTCCTAATGTTTCCCCTGCATCCTCACACCAAACCACAAGGTCCCATGTTGCACCCACCGTCCTTTCCACAGTCAAACAAACACCTTTGGAGCTTGCCTCCTCATCCAGCCAGAGCGGTCCCTATTCAGCAATGTAGGGCACAACTTCCCCTCGCAGGCCCTTTCGCCAGGACTCCTGGAGCAAAGTAAGAGAGTGGGCAGGGGGTGATCAGATTAGCAGTTGGAACAAGAGTTCAGCCTCCCAGTTAAAGCTCGATTCAGGGTGGGCAGAGTCCAAGAAACACATGGAGGATCAGTAGCCAAATGTCAGAGGGTCAACCAGAGGTGAGGTCAGGGATCCAGGTCAGAAGGGAACTGGGTCTGGAGAGAAGTAGGGCTAGAACAAATGCAAACACAGCTGCAGGCATTGTAGGTACTGGGCAGCTGATGATCTGCTGAGTTCTGCTGGGGGGCAGCTTATAAACAGGGCTGTGGCTACTGGGTCATTTCCAAGGAAGTGCAGCTGGACTCACTGATTGCCTAGCAGCAGAGCCAGCCAGGGAGCTGGGCTGCAACCCGTCTGGCCTCTGACAGGGGCCTGGAAATATCCGCGTCTTTCATTGTCCTCCTCCAGTAGAGTTGTCAGGGGGAGGAGGGAACATTTTAAGAAATACTTTTGAAAATATGTGGCATTCTGGCCGCTTCTGCTGATGGCTGGATCATATCTGGATGATTTAGTTGGGGCTGGTCCTGCTTCGAGCAGAGGGTTGGACTAGATGATCTCCCTGAGGTCCCTTCCAAGCCTGATAGTCTGTGATTTTGTGATCTAGAGATTTATGAGTATACTATAGCCAGTACTAGCAAAAGTGGTTCCCTTAGCTTTACTGGTAGAAGCTTCGGGTCTCTTTGCAGATCCCCAGTTTGATCCCTATTGCTGACAACCAGGGCACCGTTACCACGCTAAACTGTTTATAAATGTACCTGTCATATAAAAGAGTTAACAAAGTCCGGTGGCACCTTAAAGACTAACTATAAAGTTTTGAAGCATAAGCTTTCGTGGGCTAATACCCACTTCGTCGGATGCAAGCAGTGGAAGTGTCCAGAGGCAGGTATAGATAAATAGTCAGGAATCAGGTAGGAGGTAACAAGGTTAGTCCAATCAGGCTGAACCAGCTTGTTATCTAGCAGCTGCTACAAGAACATCTCACCCTCCCTGATTGGAGATAACAAGCTGGTTCAGCCTGATTGGACTAACCTTGTTATCTCCTACCTGATTCCTGACTATTTATCTATACCTGCCTCTGGACACTTCCACTGCTTGCATCTGACGAAGTGGGTATTAGCCCACGAAAGCTTATGCTTCAAAACTTTATAGTTAGTCTTTAAGGTGCCACAGGACTTTGTTAACTCTGCTATTCCAGACTAACACGGCCACCTCTCTGATTCCTGTCATATAAAGTGGGTCTCTCTTTGTTATCTTTTCTTATGTACATGAAGGGTACCTTTCATCAATGGTTTGGAAAGGGTAAACAAATGATGAATGGCTGTTTAGTGGTTCGTGACAGAGTTTTTCAGTTTTTAGTTAGCTTCGGGTCATTTTCAGGTGTTTTTCACGCTGTCTTTTTTCCACTTTACATTTCAAAACAAATCAAGACAAAATAAAACGTTTCAAAGGTGTCAAAACAAAACCTGTTGTTAAGCAACGGGGGTGAAATGAAATGTTTCAAAATGAAAAGTCTACGGCCATGTCTACACTACAGAACCTATATCAGTATAACAACATCACTCCTCAGGGTGTGACAAATCCACACCCCGGAGCGATGTAGTTTTACTGACCCAGCCCCTCTGTATAGACAGCGCTAGGTTGACAAGAAGCTCTTCCATCAGTGTGGTGGCATCTTCACGCAAGTGCTACAGAGGTGCCGCTTCAACGCTGTATGTGAAGACGATCCCTCGGTGTTTCATTTTGAAGTGGCTGAAATGGACCATTTTGATTTTTCTTTTTAGAGTTCCCCTTTTTTTTTCAGATGAAACTATTTGCCAAATTCGACCCAAATGTATGAATTGTCTTGGTGTCCTGAAACATACGTTTTTCAGGGAAGTTACTATTTCCCCCCTAAAATTCCCTCAGCTCTACTTATCTATATAGCACCTTCTACTAATTTCCTTATAATCATCCATAACACATACTACTATTGTTGCACAAATGGCTCGTTCCCTTTGGAGGTGTCCCAATTTACCTTCAAAGAACAGGCAGGCCTTGGAGAAAGCTTGAATACAAAAGTTTATTCGCTAGCGAAGTGAAGCCACAGAGATAGCTCTCAAATTATGGCTTCCCCTCATACATCATTACAAGACTTTTTATATGATTCTTTACATGGAGGAGGAGGAGGCAAGAAGGGCCTCATGCAAATTAACAGGTGAAAAACATGACGTTATTCTCTATCTATTTACTTATTTGTCAGGAAAGAACAGAACATCTAAACATAAAGTCCTTGCCTTGGTACATATGGGGTAAAACAAACTTATGAAATATACAGGACAAGGATGAGTGAGGCCCAGTGGCGCCTCCAAGAATGCATAACACAAGATAAAAACTTACAGCAACCCAGAGTTAGTTACACAGCTTCAGTAAGACATTTTCCTATATTTTAACCTTTTCCTACAATTCCCTCCTCTAAAGGATGTTTTCTCCTATACTTAACTTATTTAGGTGGGGTTACATGACATAACAGTGGGATACAATTCATAATACTAACAAAACATGTTCTTATAATTTTCCCCACAGTGTATGTATGTGGCAGACAAAAGGCAGTGGAATTTAAAGCTATCTTTGCTAATAATAGCCAAGTGTTCTGGCCTCCCTGGAAACCTCTAGGGGTTAAGCTATACAGGCTACATATAATGACACATCCAGTTAATATACGAAACATAAACATGTTACTGAACACGGTGGAGTCGGAGCCGTAGAGGATCAAGACGAGTAGCAGTCCACTGGTCGACAGGTGGCGCCTCAGGATCCTGGACGGGGGGTGGTGTGTACTTTTTAATACGTGAGCAATGTGTCCATTTATCACTGTTCTCAAGTTTCACAGCTGTGTGTGTTGTGAGCAAAACTTGATAGGGTCCGTTCCACTTTTCTGATAGGGGGTCCTTCTTCCACTTCTGCACTAGCACTTGATCCCCAGGCTGGAAGTTGTGGATAGGAGCGTCCAGGGGCAGGCTCTGGAATGGTGCAGCAAATCTGTGGAGGGAAGACAATACAGACTGCAAGGCAATTACATGCTCTTTAAGTTCAGTTTTTCCCAAATCAACAGTAACTTTTTCTCTCTACCCCTCTGGCATTACCCTAGGAGGCATTCCAAACATTAACTTAAAAGGGGTTAACCTTAACCCTCTACGAGGTATACTGCGGATTCGAGTTAAGGCAAGGGGTAGGGCTTGAGGCCATTTTAAATGTGTTTCAATGCAGATTTTTGTTAGCATTGTTTTTAGGGTTCTTTTCATGCGCTCTACCTGGCCTGAACTCTGGGGTCTCCATGGGGTATGCAACTTCCACTTAATATTCAGAGCCTTAGCTACTTCCTGTACTACTTTTCCTACAAAGTGGCTACTCTGATCTGACTCGATTGATTCTGGCAGCAAGAACCGTGGTATTATTTCTTGCAAGAGGATCCGTGCTACTGTTGATGTTGTGGCCGTCCTGGTGGGGTAAGCTTCCACCCATCCTGTTAGCTGATCCACTACCACTAGCAGGTATTGATGTCGTCCAGTCTTTGGAAGTTCAGCAAAGTCAATTTGCCATGCCTGGCCAGGGTAGTATGCCCACTGTCTTCCTCCTGTAGGAGCAGGTGGTCGGGGTGGCTTGGGGTTTACCTTTTGACACGTTGGACATTGTGTTGCCACTCGCTGTGCTTCTAAGTACAAGCCAGGTGACACTATTTGTCTTACCAGCAAGTTTCCCATCACGGTTCCTCCCATGTGAGTAGAAGCATGAAGGTTTAAGAGTACTTCTAGCAGCAATGGCCACGGTATCATGATTTTTCCTCTTGGCACTAGCTGTTCCTGTTTTTCATGGCGAGGTTTTCATGTGCTGCTGCATCATCTTCTGGAGTATAGTGTACTACACAATCTTCAAGGCAGGCTGGAATCTCTTGTGCTGCACCCTGGAAGCTTGCATCGCCTCCCATTAGGGCTGCTTCTTTGGCAGGTTTAAGGGCTTCCAGCAATATTATGATCTGTGATCCATTTGCTATTTTCTATTCCAAAGCTGTAATAAATCCACGCTCTTTCCATAACAGTCCATGAGCGTGTACTGTGGCAAAATAGCGGGAGTCAGTAAAGATGTTTACTTTCTTATCTGTTCCTAGTTCAAGGGCTCGGGTGAGAGCAGTTAATTCTGCTGCCTGCGAAGACCAGTTTGCAGGGAGTTTTTCTTTCCAAAGTATTTCAGTTGGAGTTACTACCACGCAGCCCGTATGTCTGGTGCTTCTTATCATGCTGCTCGATCCATCTGCGAAAAATTCCTCGTCTGGATTTTTTTAAGAGGTTCGTCTTTCAGGTCCGGCCGAATCAGTACAGTCTCTGTAAGTACCTCTCTAAACAGTCATGGTTAGGAGTTCTTGGTTCTGGCTCAGGGAGAAGAGTAGTTGGATTTAAGGCTGTGGTGTGTTTAAATGTAAGCCCAGGGTTAGACAGCAGGAATATTTCATATCTGGACTGTCTGGAGGGGCTTAGAAACTTTCCTCCTTCTCCTCCAAGGATCTGGGGGACCTCATGTGGGGTGTGTATGTCCATATCCGCTCCCATGACTATCTTTTGGGCTTCCTCTACAATTGTTGCCGTTGCTGCTACTGCTCGCAGGCAGGCCGGCCATCCTTTGGCTACTGAATCCAACACCTTTGAGTAATAGCCCACAAGTTTCCAGGTTGGGCCCACTGGCTGAGTTAGGACCCCTGAAGCAATACCTTTATTCTCATGTACATAGAGTCTGTAAGGCTTGTGTTCATTTGGAATCATGAGAGAAGGGGGCTGCATAAATGCTGGTTTTAGCAGTTCAAACGCATGCTGATGCTCGCTAGCCCATTTCCAATTTGAGAGTCATTCTTTAGTGAGAGATTCATATAAGGGTTTAGCCTTGCCCCCATAGTCCAGGATTCACATTCTGCAGAACCCTGTTAAGCCTAAGAAAGCTCGCAGTTCTTTTGGGTTGGTTGGGGCAGGCATATCCTGAGTTACCCTGATCTGGTCTTTACTGAGTGCTCGCATTCCTTTCTCTATCTCATAGCCGAGGAAAGTAACCCTTGGTTGGCATATTTGGGCCTTTTCCCGTGAGACTTTATACCCTTTCTCTCCCAGAGTATTTAACAGGGACTCGGTTGCTCTTTTTCCTAGCTGTAGATCAGGGCTTGCAATTAGCAAATCATCAACCTACTGCAGCAGAGCAATCTGATTTTTCCAGTTTTCTAGGTCTTTTTGCAATACTGCCCCAAAGATATGGGGTGAGGACACAAATCCTTGGGGTAAAACGGTCCACATTACCTGAGTCTTATAGTGGGTATCCATTCAAAAGCAAACAAGTTCCAACTCTCTTTATCTAATGGTATTGAGAAGAAAGCATCCTTTAAATCTAATACTGTAAAAACGGCTGCTTTGGGTGGAATCTGTGTTATAATGGTGTGAGGATTTGGAACCATAGGGTGGTCTGCAATGACCTTCTTATTTATTACTCTTAAATCATGCACCAATCTGTAGGTACCATCTGGTTTAGGCACTACCAGTATCGGAGTGTTGAAGGGGGATGACCCCTCTGCTAGCCAGCCCCATTGTTTGAATTTTTCAATGAGGGGTTTTAAGCCCATTCATGCTGCCTTTGACAGGGGATATTGTTTTACACAGACAGGGCTCTCTTTCTCCTTCAGTGGTATTTTTACTGGGGGCACAGATGTTGCTAATCTCAGGTCTCAGGGTTCCATGAGGGGGCTACTATAATTACCCTGACCTGGGCAACTGAAACGGGCTTTCGCCCCTGCCTTCCCGGCGTCTGTTGACAACACATTACCGCACCTCACAACGGCATCCTCGTCTGCGAGGGATGGCTACTACAGAGTTAAACTTCCCCCATCTTTCTTATCGACTTGCTTGACATTCAAGGTTACACATTCTCTGAGTCCAAGAAATTTTTCTGTTTATCTATTCTCACTTACTGTTTTTTTCAAAAGTTTTCTCTCTCTCTCTGCAGGCTGCCCACTCCGCCTGGGCCCGATCCTGCTTATCCTGATAGTTTGAACCTCTTGCCATTTGTTCTCGGTTTCCATATACTTTATATGCAATTTCTACCAGTTCTGAAATCGGTTTCCCTGCTTCACCTTCTGTTTTCTGTAGCTTTTTCCTAATATCTGGGGCGGACTGCCCAATGAACATTAGGTTTACCATTAGCTGGTTTTCCTGAGCTTCTGGATCCAAATCACTAAATTGTCTAAAGGCTTCAAATAGGCGGCCTAAAAAGGTGGGGGGGTCTTCTTCCTTTCCTTGTCGGATTTCATAGATCTTAGACAAGTTTGTAACTCGGGGAGCAGCCTTCCCGAGGGCCTCTACAATAATTCCCAAATATTCTGCATTTCTACGTTGGCCCTCTGCTCCGTGACCATCCCATCCTGGTTTCGTCAGGGGGCAAAGCTCCTGGGCTCTTAGATTTCTTGCCTGGGCTCTTTCTTCTGCTATCCGCCCTGCTGTTCCCAATACTAATCTACGCTCCTCGATTGTTAACAGAGTTTGGAGCATCATCTGTACATCGGCCCAAGTGGGCTTGTGGGTTTGTCCTATTGAGGAGAATAGGCTTTGCATTTTTAAAGGATCTTCCCTAAAGGAAGGATTCTGAGTTTTCCAATTAAACAAGTCAGAGGTGCTGAACGGGACATATACAAATGTGAGTGTTTGCTCTTCTCCCTCCTCTTGTCCCTGTACTGCTGCCACTTCCCTCATTGGGCACACATTAGCTTTATAACTTTGATTCTGACTCCTAGTATTATAAGGGTTCGTTGGATGTCCAGGGGGTACCTTTTTAAGGGATTCTATCTCAGCAACTATGTCATCTATTGTCTTTTCCATCTCCTCTATTGTCAGAGTAGGGGGGCTATTCCATGACATAAGGACTTCTGGAGGAGGGGGGCAGAGGAAATGCGGGGGCAGTAACATGAATCAGGGGCATCTCATTCTCTGGGCAAGATTCTGGGAATACCGGGGGTTTCCTTCCACCAAAACCCTGTCTCATTATCTTACATGTTTTTACAGCACATTTCATAAGCTAAGGTGGTCTATTTTCACAAGCTGTCAGCCAACAATCAATATAGGGGAATTGATCCCAATTGATCCCAATGTTCATTTTTAACAACAATCTTATGTACTCTGGTTGCTAGATCTGCATCAAAGGACCCAGAGTCGGGCCAACCAAGACTGAAGGTGGTCCATTCTAATTGACAAAACTTAATCAAATCATCTTTGGTCATTTTATCACCATAATCATTCTTAAATTTACCAAAGTTACGTAACATACAACCCAAGGGAGAGGCGGAATCTTCCATTCGGGAGCGACCCGATCTCATTGTTATACCAAATGATTCACAAGGAATCTACAAACAGTGAGTTAATACAGCAGTACTAAAATCACTAAACAAATTAACAGTGAGAATACTGGAGATACTTACACCACTTATCTGTCTCCCAGGCGCCTCCCAAACTTCAAGGTTCTCCAGTCTGCCTGATTTTCAGGGACTCACACTTTAGCGTTCCAGGTATCACCGTAGATCGGGCCGAGAGTTAGGACAGGCTGAATGAGTGCCCGGTGTACACTTCCTTCCTCTTGTCCGTCTATGGTGATCCTGGAGTCATCCAAAGGTCTGTCCTCATCTGGGGGTGCCAGAATTGTTGCACAAATGGCTCGTTCCCTTTGGAGGTGTCCCAATTTACCTTCAAAGAACAGGCAGGCCTTGGAGAAAGCTTGAATACAAAAGTTTATTCGCTAGCGAAGTGAAGCCACAGAGATAGCTCTCAAATTATGGCTTCCCCTCATACATCATTACAAGACTTTTTATATGATTCTTTACATGGAGGAGGAGGAGGCAAGAAGGGCCTCATGCAAATTAACAGGTGAAAAACACGACGTTATTCTCTATCTATTTACTTATTTGTCAGGAAAGAACAGAACATCTAAACATAAAGTCCTTGCCTTGAAATGGTACATATGGGGTAAAACAAACTTATGAAATATACAGGACAAGGATGAGTGAGGCCCAGTGGCGCCTCCAAGAATGCATAACACAAGATAAAAACTTACAGCAACCCAGAGTTAGTTACACAGCTTCAGTAAGACATTTTCCTATATTTTAACCTTTTCCTACACTATGATGTGTGCAACATGCTTGAAACATCTGTCCATCATTCATTAACCCTTTATAAGCTACCGACACCTTTAATGTAAAATGTGATCAGGCTGGGAATGCTGAAGTCATGGCCGAAGCAGAGTGCTACAGCGTGTTTAGAACAAGTGCATTTTTCTAAACCAGTGGGTCCCCTCATGTCATTTGTTTGTTCTTCTTCCCCCCGCCGAGGCTCTGAATCTTTCAGTTTACTTTTCCAAACAAGAGGAATGATAACAGCTGGATCCAGAAAGGAAGCATTTCTCCATATAAATTTTTAATCGAATCATAATACCCTGTGTCTTTCACTGCAATATTTTCAACAGCTCTGAGAGAACACTCCGGAAGGCAAATGTTTTTTCCCCCTTGATGCTGGGAGGTGTTGTGATAAGGTGGGTGAGGTAATATCTTTTATTGGACCAACTTCTGTAGGTGAGAGAAACAAGCTTTTAAGCTACACAGAGCTCTTCTTCAGGTCTGGGAAAGGTTCTCAGCGGGTATATCTATACTTAACATGCTACAGCGCTGCTTGCGTCAGTGTAGACTTTACCTATGCAAACAGGAGGGGTTCTCCCATTGGTGTAGGTAATCCATCTTCCGGAGACATGGTAGTTGGTTGATGGAAAATTTCTTCTGTCGACAGCGCTGCCTACACTGGCGGTTAGGTTGGTATAGTTATGTCTCTCAGGGATGTGGATTTTTCAAAGTATTCCAATGTAAGTTCCTAGGCCTTGTCTACACTATCAAATTTTGTCCCCAAAATTGCCATTTGTCGACCCAAACAGTGAGTGTGTACGCACAACGAGGCAACTTTTTTCAAGGAAAATGCCTGCTTTTGGCGACAAAATACATCCACCCTCACGAGAGATTTAAATTTTTTCCCTCCACATTTTGCAGTTCCAAATTCCCCACTGAATACAGGCTTGTGCCCAGTTTGTACAGACACACAGTTATCCAAATATTCCCTTAGATTCTTTGGCCACACTTCTTGGACCACATAATCACCTGGCATAAATCAGTATAATTCCATTGGTTCCAGCAACAACTCATACCAGCCAAGGATCCGGCCATTTCTCTTTCTTTTTCTTGTCGATAGCGGGGTTTTTTTTGAAGGTGCTATGAATTGTTTGATGCTGAGCGCAAAGGCAGGAAAAATTTGTAATAAAGATTTGTCATAGAAGATGGTCTGTAGCATATTATACAATCCTAGCAACTGCAGAGGGAGGCTTTGGAGGGACTCTTCCCGCACTGCCGCTACAGCTCTCTGCTCTGCTACCTTGGCTCTTGCTGGGTCACCTGCTCTCCCTGGTGATTCCTGCAAGTGCCATCTGTTACGGGCAGCACAGCTTTTGTCTGTCGCCAAAGCTGCCCAAAGAAACAGGAAAGAAGAAGTCACCAGAGTCATTTTGTGCTGACTGTGCTTTTTGATTGTCCGTGTTAGTGTAACTAGCAAGAGCAGCGTGTTGGGGTCATCCCAACAGCCCTCAAGCATTGAAACACCTGCACTAAATCTCCCCTACTGCACCCCTTTCAGCCCACTCAGGTTAATTCCAAAGTAAAATCCAAAATGAAAGAGCTCGTTGCAAATGTACGAAGGTGATCCAATGGGTCTCCATAGCATTCACTCCTTCTCTGTTCACCTCTTGTTCAGCCCTCATTGAAGTTTGTTCAATTGCTTATTGCTTATCAGATCCACTTTGCTTATTCCCCCAACTCTAATCCTTCCCAGGCAAACAAGTCAGAAACCAGGGGGATTCATAAAAACTAAAGCATGAGTCTTAGAATCAGAGAATATCAGGGTTGGAAGGAACCTCAGGAGGTATCTAGTCCAACTCCCTACTTCAAAGGTGGCACTGATTTTCAGTGACACTCACACTGCCCGGGTCCTGGCCACTGGTCTAGGGGGTTCTGCATTTTAATTTAATTTTAAATGAAAAGCTTCTTAAACATTTTAAAAACCTTATTGACTTTACAGACAACACTAGCATAGTTCTATATTATAGACTTATAGAAAGGGACTTTCTAAAAAATGTTAAACTGGATAACTGGCATGCAAAACCTGAAGTTAGAGTGAATACATGACACCACTTCTGAAAGGTTGCCGACCTCTGCCCTACTCAAAGCAGGACCAATCCCTAAATAAGTAATCCCAGCCAGGGCTTTGTCAAGCCTGACCTTAAAAACCTCTAAGGAAGGTGATTCCACCACCTCCCTAGGTAACCCATTCCAGTGCTTCACCACCCTCCGAGTGAAAAAGATTTTCCTAATATCCAACCTAAACCTTCCCCACTGCAACTTGAGACCATTTCTCCTTGTTCTGTCATCTGGTACCACTGAGAACAGTCTAGATCCAGCCTCTTTGGAACCCCCTTTCAGGTAGTTGAAAGCAGCTATTAAATCTCCCCTCAGTCTTACATTCTGCAGACTAAACAATCCCAGTTCTCTCAGCCTCTCCTCATAAGTCATGCGCTCCAGGCCCCTAATCATTTTTGTTGCCCTTCTCTGGACTCTTTCCAATTTTTCCACATCCTTTTTGTAGTGTGGGCCCCAAAATGGAGATAGTACTTCACATGAGGACTCACCAATGCTGATTAGAGGGGAATGATCATATCCCTTGATCTGCTGGCAATGCCCCTACTTATACAGCCCAAAATGCCATTAGTCTTCTTGGCAACAAGGACACACTGTTGACTCATATCCAGCTTCTCATCCACTGTAATCCCCAGTCCTTTTCTGAACAACTGCTGACTAGTCATTTGGTCCTTAGTCTGTGTCAGTGCATGGGATTCTTCCATACTTGTTGAGCCTCATCAAATTTCTTTTTGCCCAATTCTTTAATATGTCTAGGTCCTTCTGTATCCTATCCCTACCCTCTAGCATATCTACCACTTCTACCACTTTAGTGTCATCTGCAAACTTGCTGAGGATGCATCCTCCAGATCATTAATGAAGAAAACTGACTCCAAGAACCACCCTTGGGGCACTGCATTGATACTGGCTGCCAATTGGACATAAGGATATTGATCACTACCCGTTGAGCTCGACGATCCAGCCAGCTTTCTGTCCACCTTATTGTCCATTCATTCAGCCCATATTTCTTTAACTTGCTGGCAAGAATATTGTGGGAGACCGTATCAAAAGCTTTGCTAAAGTCAAGGAACAACACATCCACTGCTTTCCCTTCATCCACAGAGCCAGTTATCTCAGTGTAGAAGGCAATTAGGTTAGTCAGGCATGATTTGCCCTTGGTGAATCCATGCTGACTGTCCCTGATCACTTTCCTCTCCTCTAAGTACTTCAGGATTGATTCCTTGAGGACCTGCTCCATGATTTTTCCAGGCACTGAGGTGAGGCTGACTGGCCTGTAGTTCCCTGGATCCTCCTTCTTCCCTTTTTTAAAGATGGGCACTACATTCGCCTTTTTCCAGTCACCCGGGACCTCCCCCGATCGCCAGGAGTTTTCAAAGATAATGTCCAATGGCTCCGCAATCACATCCACCAACTCCTTTAGCACCCTCGGGTGCAGCGCATCCGGCCCCATGGACTTGTGCTCGTCCAGCTTTTCTAAATAGTCCTGAACCACGTCTTTCTCCACAGAGGGCTGGTCACCTCCTCCCTATACCGTACTGCGCAGTGCAGTAGTCTGAGACCGGACCTTGTCTGTGAAGATTGGGCTCCTGTGGCAGCTTCTGGCCTAGTCATAATCCACGGGCTCTGGTCTGAGTCCTAATGCAACCCTGGGGTGCTGTTCTTAGTACCCACCGAGCACACACGCGGTCCTAAGGGAAAGTTCTCCTGTTGATTAGTCTCTGACTAGAACGGAAACAGCTTTCTGGAGCGGAAAAGCTGGCAAGTTTTGTGCCAGCCATTCAAAATACAGAGAGACAGAAACCGCACCCCCCCCCCCCCACACACACCTCCGGTGCCACTCAGAGTCAATTCCGGGGACAGTGCTTCGAAGACACATGTTTGTTTCCCTTCAAACGTGTTAAAGAAACATCTTGAATAATGAATGGGCCTGACAGCCCAGCCTAAAGTGGTATGTGGTTTGGTTTATTTGAAATAAACAAATGACATGCAATACACAGCTGTATTTATAGTGACAAGTGATTGCTTGTTAGGAGGTTTTGTTTCTTTTAGCCAGCATGGCTTCACAGACACTCATTTCGTCTTCCCAAGATGCTTTAGCACCTGCAAAGAAATCATCCTGTAGGACAGTTAATTGTTTTAATGATTCGTTCTGCCCCATTGTATATTCCATAGCCTGCGTTTGTCAGTATACCCAGCTACGTCCTTTGTCTTTCTTTGGCCCCTCTAAAGGGTCTCTGAGCTCCCATAATGTACCCATAACCAGCGCTGTGTGAATTTCTTTTGGACCGGAACGTCCTTCTGCCAAAAACTTCAGGTTGACCAAACAATTCATGAGTTCATGATGAATTTGCCAAATTGTTTTGGTTTAAATGTAAAAAAAAAAAAACATCCTGCCACAAAATGAAAATGTTTCATTCTGACATTTTTTTAAATGAAGCATTCCAATTTTTCAACTCGAAATTTTTTTTATTTTGAAATGTACTTCTATTTTATTTTTTCAACATTTAAAATGCTTAAAAAGTCAGAAACAAAATGAAGCATATTTGACTGAAATGAAATTTTTCCTGACCTTTATGTTTACTGAAAAAATTCTTAAAAAAATTGTTTTGTGTGAACCCCAAACAATTTTTTCCCTGTTTTTTGGGGGAGGAGAGTGGGGTACAACCAGCGAATTAAAAAATTTATTATTTGCAGAGGTCTACCCACAACACATGGCCTAATTTCCCTTTTCTAATCTACACAGAACGAGTTTCTCCTGCTTCCTGGTAGAACGTTCATTGAAACAGCCTTAGGCTATGTCTACACTAGCAAACTTACAGTGGCACCAATGCAGCTGTGCTCCTGTAAGATCGCGTGTGTAGCCGCTCTATGCCAGTGGGGGAGGCCTCTCCCATGGACATAATACAACTACCTAAACGGGTGGCGGTGGGAGAAGGTCTCTCGCTGACATAGCATTGTGCACATAAGAGCTTATGCCGATGAAACGTATGTTGCTCGTTTGTGTGTGTGTGTGTGTGTTTGTTTGTTTCACATCCCTGAGCAACATAAGTTTTGCCAACATAACTACTAGTGTAAACATGGCCTTAGATCCCACATTCAGCAAATAATCCTCCATAGGGTGGAACAAATCCTTCTCTCATTAGCAACAGGATAAGGCCCTAGTCCAACAAAGCATTTAAGCATGGGAGTAGTCTCCTTATTTCATCTATCTAGTTGTACTTTGACATCAGCAGGACTTCTTCCATGTTTGAAGTTAAGCACACGTAGGTCAGCACTACCCTGCTTCGTCCCCAGAGCTGTTCTGGGCACTGAATGTGGCAGGGGGTGCTATAAAAAAAAGGTAGGTGATCGTCTACTTACAGGCTGCATCATAATGCGTGTACGCAGGAGGCACATGTTAAGGTTGCTCCGACACCCTTCATTCTGGCGTTTCCTAACAGGTGAGTGCTTGACTTTGCAACCTTAACATTCTTTTAATGTAGTCTTTTGTAGGTATTAAAGTAGCAGCTGATTATTGGCCTGGTGTTGTTATCCCCTGGGGATTGTTTCCACAGCCTTCGATGGGAGGAGGAGGAGATCAGGCAGGAAGAACTGAAGATAAAAAAGGAAACATTGAAGCGATGCTACAAACATCTGCCCATTCTGAATTCACCAATATTTTATCCCAGTGAGGTGCCATCTTTAACATTATCCAGCTGTGTCCTATGATACTGCGATATTGAAGCAATAATCCTCAGACGATGTACTTGAAGAGATTTGTAGGCGGCGGCTTGACCCCCTTGCGTTATTGGAATGTGGTGTTGTTGTCGAAAAATGTCCCCACTGCTCACACTGTGCTCTTGTAGCCACGGAACCTCTAGTTCAATAACAGCTTTGGAGTCAACTGGAGACTAGCGATTGTTCTCCGGGCTTTTTTGTGTGTTCGTTACTTCAAGGCTTCCCCCTTCTCTCTTAGTCTAAGCATTCAGGGATGGAGGATTAAAGAGCTGAATACGTATTTCTCAGTGCAAACCTGCCAGTTTATTTTGTTTTTAGAACCATATTGCAAATTCACAACAGCTGTGGATACCCATATTATATTTTGCTGAAACTTTAGGGCATCTTGCTGCAGTTTTAGGTGTTTTTGTTTTTTAAAAAAGCATATTTGTTATACTAAAGAATACAAGGGAGTCAGTTTATTTCCACTCAGCAGTTCCTTGAGTTTTTTCTTTTTAAACTCAGCTGTGGATAGGCTGAATATAAATCATGTCTCTTGAATGGATAACTCCATGAGCAATAACCTCTGCTATTCCAGACTAACACGGCTACCTCTCTGATTCTTGACTCCATGAGAAATGGATCCGTGTTTCCTGGAGGACTTCGACAATACCCAATTGTGGGGGAAGTAGTTTGGCTACCTATAGAGCTCTTTGTTTGCAAATACGAAAATGAAAGGGGCTTTAAGATTTATGTTGAGCTCTTGATGGCAGCAGCTGGGCACTGTCACAAGTTGTCTTACAAGCTCTTTTCAAACTGTGTGGGCAAGGGTTTAGCCTTCTAAGCAATGATACTGTGGTAAACCCAGGGCTGGAAGATTGTGGTGAGAGGGGAAACTGCAGGCTAAACAAGGTCCAGCTGAACAAGGCTGCCGCAGCCAGAAGCAGGGCCACCTGAGGCCAGTTAAGGAGGCAGTCAGAGCCCTTTAAAGAGACTCCTCCCCAGAGAGGGGTGTGGGAGTGAGGAGTGTGTTTGGAGGCAGGAGGAGTTAGAAGTGTGAGTCTTGTGGAAGCAGAAGGAGGTAAAGGCGAGTGAGAGGCAGTTACAGAGAGGCTGCCAGCAGGCAGGGAGGCCGGAAAGAGCCCCTCCCAGGAGGGAGCTAGCCCTCCCTAACCGGCGAGAAGCCAACCCAACCAGGGGGGACTGCCCAGAGGACTGGAGCCTGGGGTGCCCGGGGGGCCCCCTTGCCACAATACATTATTTTGCCCTTGCGTTCCATGCACTGCACTGCATTGACTTCCACTCTGCTTCGAGGTGTAAATCAAGGTGTGGACATTTAATCAATAAAGCCCTGTCTGGTCTGGGAGCTGGCTGGCAAATGGGACAGCCTCACTCCATGCCTGGTGTGTTGACCTCGCCCTACATTTCAGCTCCTGAACTGGAGGCTTCCTTCCTCTGGTACCAGAGCACCTAGTTTTGTTGGCCCTTGGGGCATAACTCAAAATTTCAACCAAGTACTTGCTTGAATTTAGGGTAGCCAATGAAGGATTTTTCATGTGGGAGTGGGGGCATTGACAAGGGACGGCTAGTAGGGCTGGAAAGCACTAATGATTGGTTTTGAACAGTCTGCGATTCACCTTAATCTGTTCATTTGCTGCTTGGTTGAAGATGGCTTGTTGGTGTGTTTACATTGTTAGGTCTGTGGGGGGAGGGGGTGTATATACCCCATGCTGGTTAGCCATGGGCTGATAGGAATCTGAGCCCAGTTAGGCTGCAGGGGGGCACCTGGAGGGGTGGTTGTGATCAAGGATGCTTACAGCAACGCTGGGGAGGAGCTGGGTCCCCATGAAGGAAGGAACACAGGGCAGCGGGAGGAGAAGCCAGTGTGGAGACCCAGGTGAGAGGTGGCTGGGAGTTTCCTCTCGTGGGCCCAAGGGCTGTTTGAACTGACATTTCTGGGGGAGCTGTGACAGAGGCTGAGGAGAGCAGGGTTGGCCTGAGAAGTAGGGTCTATAACAGTGGTCCCCAAACTTTTCACATTGCCCCCCACCCCACCCTCAGGGCCAGGAGGCTTTGAGGGTGGGGGAAGGAACAAGGGTAAGGGGGGGCGAGGCTGGGGCTGAAGCTGGGGGCAGGTCTGGGGCTGGGAGCGGAGCCATGGCTGGGGACTGAGGTTGGGGGAGGGGCTCCCCCCCCCCCCGAAATGTTTCTCTCACCCCGCGAGGGGATATGGTTGCCAGGCATCCCATTTTTTCAACCAGAACACCTAGTCGAAAAGGGACCCTAGGGGCTAACTGGGCTGCTAAAAGTCCAGTTGACCCACAGTGGGGCTAAGGCAGGCTCTGTGCTCAGCTCCATGTGGCTTCTGCGAAGCGGCTGGCATGTCCCTACAGCTCCTAGGCGGAGGCTCAGCCAGGGGGCTCCGCACACTGTCCCCGCCCACAGGCACAACCCCGAGTGCTGGCTCCGTAGGTCCATTCCCTGGAAATGCCGCGGCCTTCTGAGGTCAGTGCCACCCAGAGCCTGAACCCCCTCCCGGGCTGAACCCCCTGTCCCAGCTAGGAACCCCCTCCTGCATCCAAACTCCCTCCTGGAGCCCACCCCTCCTCCCACATTCCGAACCCCTCAGCCTCAGCCCAGAGCTCCGTCCTCCACCCCAAGCCCCTGTCCCAGCCTGGAGCCCCCTCCCACACTCTGAACCTCTCAGCCCCACCCCAGAGCCCCCGCCTATACCCCACACCCCTCATCCCCAGCCCTACCCCAGAGCCCGCACCTCCAGCCGGAGTCCTCACCCCCCGCACCGCACCCCAGCCCGCATGTCCAGCCTGCTGAAAGTGAAGGGGGGGGGGGAGAGCGAGCAATGGAAGGAGGGAGGCTGAGGGGAGTGGGGGTCGAGGCCTCCGAGAAGGGGCAGGACGGGCAAGGGAGTTCTGTTTTCTGCAATTAGAAAGTTGGCAACCCTACTAGGAGGGCTCACCCCACAGTTGGGGTCCATAAGAAACAGGGAACGGCTGAGTCCAAGAGCAAGGACAACTCCCGGAGCTGCCGAGTAGGGGCAGGACGCACAGGCAGGAGCCTGGGGAGCGGGAGACTTCAGGGGAGTCGCTCCCTGGAGCCCTGAGGTGAGAGTTGCCATGGGGAAGGAAGTCCAGGGAAGCAGCAGCAGGGAGTGTGTCGGTGTAGTCTGTGGCCTGGAGCCTGCCAACACGGGACTCTTGTTTTATTGGACTTTGTTATCCTGAAAGAGGGGGGCCTAAGGACCAAGTCACGAGGAGAAACCGGCCACCACGGCACCGAAGCAACTGTCAGCAGGGGGTGCTAGAGAGGAACGAGCTGGTATGCCACACCCAGCCAAGGGGGAGCTGTCAGTGGTGCGTCGACTCTGCCACAAGATTGCATGGGCCTACAAAAAAAAGTGCAGGGTGTATCTATCAGTTACTGATTCAGGGCAACTCCTGCACTGCATCTGCTCAGCGCTTTTGACAATCAGCCCTTTCTTTAGGTGGCTACATATGGACGTAGAAGCCTCAGCTTTAGGCTCCTGAATTTGAGGATCTTGGCTGCTGAGTCTTGTCCTCCCACACTGAAACTGTTCATGACAAGCCACTGATTCCTACAAGATGGATTTTCAAAATAATCCGACTCTACAGGCTGTCCAGGAAATCTAGAAATGAAACTGGCTTTTTCAAGCATCCACAGCACAACAGCTACGCCCCCCGCAGAGCAGGGAAGCTGCTTCCAATTATATTTTGGGGCTGCTGTTAATTTTTGGCAGGCTTCGGGAGGAAAAGGAGCTTGCACGTCGTCGCAGGTGTCGGGCTGTTGTTTTCATATTTAACCGAGAGCTTGGGGGGGAAGGGGGGAGAAAAGAGCACAGAGAGCACTGCCAAGAATTGTGACCTTGTGTTAGTGTGAGCTAAGCAACTTTGGCACAACCCCTGGGGACTGAGGTGGGGATGGGAAGAGTTTGTCCTATTCCCATCTCCTCCTGCTGAGAAAACACACACACACACAGACACACACACACACACAGACACACACACACACACAGACACACACACACACACAGACACACACACACACACAGAGGGATTAATTAAACACCCATTGGAAAGAAGAGCACCAGGATTCAAACATGGATTTCTCCGTGGCTACAGCTCGCCAAGAGCCCCAGGTGTGAGGGGACTCTCGCCTGTCACCCCTGAAGGGGAATCATAATCATTCACGGTGCTTCACTCCGTCCTCCCCTCCCCCACCATTCCCAAACCTCTCTTTCCTCTGCTTTCCCGGCATACAAGGGAGAAGGAAAAGCTGGCTTTTGCTCAGTCATTTGTTCATCACACAGCTTAATAGATCCAAGATGGCACCAGCTCCAGAGGTACCAAATGGCTTTTCAGAGCCACGACAGAATTTATGAGTGTGTTTGGGGGAAGCAAGGGGAAGGGGTTTGTTGCATTTAAAATGGGAAGATATTTGCTAATATCTATAGGGGTCTTTTTTCCTTAGCACAGATTTTCAAGTGATATGATTCTTTTGAAATGGCCGTAAGCAGGTTATTTCAAACACACGGCCCATGGGGTTATTTCCTGTGACTCGCCAAGCTCCTCGCGCCTCCCCAGAGTTATTTCCTGCAGCCTGCCAAGCTCCCCTTCCCCCCCGTTCCTTCTCCTCCCAGCACACAGCACCCCGTTCCTCTGCCTACCTCCAGGTGCTTCCCGCTTTCTAGGAGGGAGGGGGAGGAGTGGGGAGCCGCGCGCTCAGAGGAGGCAGAGGAGGTTGGGCAGGGGCAGGGATTTGCGGAAGGGGTTGGAATAGGGGTGAGAAGAGAAGGGGAAGGGGAGGGGCCTCATGGAAGGGATGAAATGGGGGCAGGGCCGGGGACAGTGGCGGGGGAGGGGCGTGTCAGTGATGTGGCCCTCGGGCCACTAGTCCTCGTGTGGTCCTCCTGGTGATTTGAGTTTGAGATCCCTGCCTGAGAGGAATGATGGGCCTTTAATTACCTAACACTGGAATTTCATTTGTAACAGAATTTTAAGGCCCAGAAATCTAGTGTAAATGGATGTAAAATGCTGTTTCCTTGGAGGAGGCAGGCAGGGAGCTGCTTTGCAATCATAGGCCGCAGTAACGAAGCACGTATTCGGGATGGGACGTTTGAGTCGGCCACCATGGAAAGCGGCAAAGAGCTGTGTGGAGAAGGGAAATTCTGTTTCATGGAGGATTTGAAGACTTCAAACGTTGGTTTGGTTCTGCCTGGGAATGAAATCTGAACGGTTCTGTGAAAGAACGTCACAACCCTCCCTCCTGCCAAAAAAGCATTCTGGGTCCATCGACACAGCTCGTTTTCATGTTGACTTTTTATATCATAATACAAAATCCAAACATTTCCAAAGAAAAAAATTAGAACCCGGTGGTCTGAAAATGTCAAAAGGGGATGTTTCACCAGTTAGAACTATTTTCCCTAAAATGAAATGTTGGTGAAATTGACATGATTTCATGGAGCATTTTTCTCCTGCTCTCTGCCTGTGACACACCAGAGTCTAGCCTCCTCTGGGCTGTATAGGACCTTGGACTAATTTCCGTTGTGGGTTTAGTGTGCAGGTTCTGGGAGGAGTTGACGGCCTGTGCTATACAGGCGATCAGACTGGATGATGTCACGTTTTCTTTGGCTTCCTTAAGCTCAATGAGGTATTATAAATCTCGTGGCCTTCTCAAGTACTTCTGGCTGCTTAAGCTTCACCCATGGCAGATGGCCCAGCTAATGCCAACGGCTGCCCTTTAAGGGCACCTGCAGGTTTCATTGTCACTAATGACACCTGGCACCATCGAAATACATAATCGATCGTAGGCCTACAGCTGGAGCTGGGTCTTGTAGCATGTCTGGGTTTGTCAGCTGGGCTAGCAGTGCCTGAGGTTGGCACTGCCGTTCTGTAGCTTTCACATCCTGCTTCCCAGCATCTGAATGAACCTCTTCCTTTCCCCCTGTGTGCATAAACCCCATCAGTGATACAGAATGTGCCAAGAGACAAGGGAGGGTGTATCTTTTGTTGGTCCAGGCTTGGTTGGTGGAAGGGTCAATCTTTAAAGCTACACAGAGCTCTTCCTTAAGTTTGAGAATGCACGGTAAATATACTATTAGGATATGAAGTTTGACTGTTTAATTTTTTTTTAGACTAACGCAGCATTTAATGTAAGCTACTGACCTATCTCAAGAACGGAAGAGTTGGTGAACAGCACGAGACTCAGTTTGGGATAGGCGTCCTTGCCCCTTTTCCTTGGTGGAATGGAGGCTTCCCAGACCCAGCCTGGTCCCCCTGGCTTGGAAATTTTAACTATTGGGCAATAGAAAATGAAGAGGGATGCTATTTTCTTTTCTTTATTGTGACTTAAAAAATAATAAAAGCATTGAAAGCACCCAGCCGGATCTATTGTCTGTAAATTGTGTGTGTTTGTGCATGAATAGGTTGTGTTTGTGCTGGCTTTTGAACCTGGTCTTCTCGTTCATGAACTCAAGTGAAGGTGTGGAGGAAGGAGGGGATCTACCTCTGGAATGATGTCAGCTAAGCCCTCACCCGCTAATAAATGTAGGTGTTAATGGCTTGTTTTTGTGCTGTTTGGTTGCCATAGAGATGGGCTACATGAACTAATGGGGTTGTTTAAGTGTTCTGTTTCTCTAGCTACCCCTTCTGCTTTTTTCCATGCCCAGCAATTGGAATTCGTTTAGAACAATAGCCGTGGAAGTATTAGTACACGGACAGCAAGAAGCGGCTGGGGGAAAGTATTTAAGAAAATGGCCACGCATCAATTTTAGCATATGTAGATGCAAGACCCATCAGCGAGGAGAGCAGCGGCATCACATGAGGTTATTTTGAAGGCTGGTTTATGGATTTGTTGCTTATGTGCCATGAAATGTCCAGCTTGAAATGAAATGTCCATATTAGCAGAACAAGAAATTCTCTCTGCAGGAGGGTGGGGCTGGGAGATGTCAGCCAGCGTAGCTGAAAACAGATACACCTATAACAAAAAGAGAGGCGGGTACCCCGTGCCTGCAAAGGAAAGTAGTGTGGGCAAGTAATAAGGAAGAGCAGATAGTCCTGTGTATGGTGAGGCTGGTGGTGGGAGGTGTGTGACGTGAGAGGACATGAGCCATGCAGCCCAAGGATGCTATTGTGAGCTGATAGTGAGCCAAGGAGTGGGGGGTGGATTTGGTTTTGTGTCAGTGAGAGACACAGATGCAGCAGAAAGCCAAGGAAGCAGAAGAACATGCCCCGAGCGTGTAGCCCTGAGGAAAAAAGCCTAGTGAAAAGGGCTTTTTGCATAAAGTCCTGGCTGATAGAGGCTGAGTTTCTGTGCTCACCATTCCATCTCCCGTTGCAGGATGCTTCCTGTGGTCAGGGAGACAGGAGTTAATGTGCAGTCTCTGTAAATATAAACAGGATTGCATCAAACAAATGCACCAGACTCCCATCAACAATTTCTCCGCCTGAAAGAAAGACCCCATCGGACCTCCAATGTTGCTAATTGCTCATCGCCAAAGGCGTAACAGGATTAAAAATGCAGCTGGTTCTGGGTCAAGTTTTCTGACTGGAACTTCAGAGAATAGCTTGCTTGCAATGTGTCCATCTCCTGTGCAAGCTCTTGGCTAGATTTGAACTGGGGACAATTGCAAAGGACCAGAGGTGGTGGAAGCTTTTTCCTTGGAGGTTTTCAAAGGGAGGCCAGCTAGCCATCTGTTTTGGATGGTTAGACATAGCGAATCCTGCATCTTGGCAGGGGGTTAGAGTAGATGCCCCTTGCGGGCCCTTCTAAGCCCACGGGCCTATGATTCTATGATCCCTCCGCTATGAACCTTGCCCCAGCCATCCAGCCAACCTTGCTTCTGTCACCCCCAGACTACATTGGGCTCTACACTGAAATCCACCTGGTGAAGAACTGCGGGTTGCTGATAGAGCCCATGACACTACTGCCTGTGTTGACTTCCTGTGCACATCTGGTGCTGATGTTGATCTGGAAAGGCCTGTGTAGCTTCTTGTGAGGAAGGCCCACACCTTACTGGGACACTTGAGATCAGCGGAGGCACTCGAGCGAGCCGTCCCCAGATGCGGCTGTTTGAGTCTAGCCACGAGGCATTCGTAGCTCAGGAACTCGCTCACCCCAATAGTCTGACAAAGCAGGAGGCTGAGAATAGGAACATAAGTCCACAGGGACCACTAGAACATCTAGCCTGACCTCCCGTATATGACCGGTTAAAGATGTTCAGACCCCTTGCTATTGTCTGGCAAGCCCTCACCTGCATGGGCTTGGGTACTGTATATGTTTGATTCCTTGGCAGAGGCTTGCCATTGGTTGAACTGCTCTAGAAGATGTCTTGCCGTTTGGACATTGTGCTGCTAATTCACAGAACAGTGACGATGAGAACACTTTTACAAACTGGCAATGCTCCTACTCAACTGGCAAACGAAATACACCAGAGACTGGCTTATTATCTGGAACAATTCTAACCAAACATGAGCTGGGAAATCAGTCTAGTCTTGCTTTGCTTACAAATTAAAGTGTTTGGTCTAGCCCCGTCCAATCACCCCACTGTCGGCAGCCGAAAAGGACCCTGACACCTCTCGTCTCAAACAGATTGAAGCAGTAGAGTGACCAGATGTCCCGATTTTTATAGAGACAGTCCCAATTTTGGGGTCTTTTTCTTATATAGGCTCCTATTACCGCTCCACCTCCATCCCGATTTTTCATTCTTGCTGTTGGATCACCCGCTGAAGCAGTGTTCCAGGGAGCTGCAGAATATTTTGAGGCAAACATAGTAGGACTAAAAGCCAGGCGTAGGGAAGGAGCTGGAGACGGGGAAAGCCCCTGATTCAGCCTGGTGGCCTTTGGATGGGCACCGCACGGTGCTGTAGCCTGGTTGCGTTTGGATGGATGTTGCTGTTGGAAAGACTTAGATGTGGGTCTGCATAATGGTGAGAATGAGTTAACCTTGAATGCTAAATCCCCATACTGTAGTTAGGTGGTAGAGTCCCTGGAACAGCTGGGAACAGCCGGGAAGTCCTGACCTGCCACAGTTCTGGACTCCACCTACCCAGAGCAACGAACCTAGGGGGGAAGAGGAAAGTGACTAGGACACACTCACAATGCCAGAGAAGGAATGAGATTGGAACTGTGGTTTACCATGCTGGGCGTCATATCTAGACTGCGTTTGCTGGTTTTTCCCAAGTTTTTTCTGGTGCTTCCCCCTCCTCCCTCCAAAAAAGTTCTCTTTAACTCCCTGGACTCAGTCCTTGCCAGTGGGGGAGTAGTGCCTATCAGAGGGTGCCCAGCAGGGTATATCGCTTCCCAGTTTTCATGGAGGGGCGGGGGGTTGAGCCAGTGTCTACGTCTTTAGAAGCAACCCCTAGAAAACTGAACTCAGCCCCCTTTTTTGCTCTGATAACACCTGCCTGGCGGGTTCCACTTACCTTAATGAGGTTTCTTGTTCAGTGTTAGAAGAAATTGATGCTTCCCGTGATTCCCTATCACTCACAGGGCAGAAGGCTCTGTAGAAGTACAAGCTACAGAAGTAAGCAGCTATGAGGCAATAAAGAGAGTAACTGCACTTGGACCCTCCAGAGTAATTTGGTTTGAGTTTTTTGGGCAAAGATTCGGGTTAGATGGAAAAGAAAAATTCCATTTCACTGAAAAAAAATAAGTTTTTGAGTTTTGTTTTGGAACAAAATTTTTCATGAGGGAACAGGAGAGATTCTGGCCTAGCCAAGTACTTGAGCCCTCATTTGGGTTGGGGAGACCTACATCCAAGTCTTTGCTCTGCTGAGTCAGAGTGAGGACTTGAACCTGCCACATCCTGGGCACCTGCCCTAACCAGAGTGTAGAGCCAAGTCACTCCTCTTGAAGCTCTTCTATTTGGTATAAATAATTAAGTATTCAGTGCAGGTTAGAGCATGGTACTATGGCCTGGGGTCTCGGGGCATTTGTTGCTGATATGAGACCCAGCTCCAATTCTGCTCTTTACCTGATTGAGGGTTGGGAGATGAACCTGTGTCTCCAACAGGACAGGTGAGTGTCCTCACCAGCCTGCTGTTAGATAAGGGTCTCTGACTTCAGGAAAATTTTGACCAGATAGAACTTGTTTCCTATATTATCTGAATCTGTTTGCTCATTCCTAAAAATAACTAGAAAAGCAACATACCAGGATACAAAAATCTCAAAAGGGTGGAAGACGATTAGAAGATTTCCTGGACCAAAATCTTAGTAGAGGAGCCAAATATGTTAAATCAAGACAAAGTTCATGAGTGTCCTCTGGGATCTAGTAAGAAATCACAATACGTTTGACATTCTCATGAGGCTTTATTGAGTATTGGAAGAAGCAACACACGTTCCGGACTCCACTGAAGTTGACTTTGAGGGAATGTGGAATGCCCTCAGGGATTGTATAAAGTCTGGGAAATCTATTGAGGAAAGTAGGAAGTATTTAGAGCAATGGTCAAAGACACAGTGAATGAAATTCTTCCCCCCATTAACTGTGCCTCCAAGGGTGTGCTTAAAATACACCATCCAAGGCATGCCATGTAATATTCAAAAAATGTGCTCTGTTGTCTTATGAATTAAGCATCGGCAACAATCAGGAGACTTTCAAAATATACGGATGAGCTGGTAAATGGATAAGCTCATGGGAGTTTGTAAAAGAGACCGAAGCAAATATATCATCAAAAAACCTCCTCTGAATTAAGGAAACTTTGATTGGCTACTATTTATTTATATTATCGTGGTGCTAGAAGCCCCAGTAGAAGAAAGCAGATCTTCAGCACATCAGCCCTTCGGGAGGCTTTTCTATGTTTGTACAGCACCAGGCATAAATCCCAGCTGGGTCTTTAGGTGCTACCATCATATAAATATTTAATGAGATAAGTAGGGGCTGGGCTGACAGGGTTCAGTGCAGGGTGCCTGGGGTATGTTAGAAGGGGCTGAAAGAAATGCAAGATAGGAGGTTCACATTGGTTCCAACACAAGGTATTCTAGGGTGTCATGTGAAATAAACTAAATCCCGGTCTAATTTAGGCAGCCATGCGAATGGATTACTGATCATTCCAGTGCTGTTTACGGCGGGGGGGCGGGGGGGGGGGGGCGACGAAACCCTGAGAAGTCAGTCGCTGGCTAGACTGGAAAGGGCTGGTGTCAGGACACGGGGAACTGAGTGTCAGTGGAAGGTCTCCCAATTTATGCTGATGTGGAGCTGAACAGAATTTGACCTTCTGCTTCTATTCCCCACAGTGGTGTAAATCAGGAGTAACTCCATTCAAGTCCACTGGCCAAATACATACAATAATACAGAGATTTAAATAATAATAATACAGAGATTTAGTCATATTGGTACTGGGTTAGGTTCTGAGCTCAGTCCCACTTATGTAAATCTGGAGCAGCTCCATGGAGTTGCTCAGTGAAATTATTCCAGATTTATGCTGCTAATGGAGCAGATTTTGGCCTTCTGACTTGGAACAAAAATTCTGTAATAGACTTTGCTATCTATCTGTTGTGAGGCCTTTTGCATTATCCATCAGGCTCCTTGGCAAGGGTCCCCAATTCTTTGCAAATAACTCTCATCACAGACCTGACAAACTCAGTAAACCAAACATGTGTTTTACAAGATATCTATCCATAAAGAGTAGCATGTCAGGTATCTGCACAGAGCTCAGAACTGTCAAGACTCATCATCATTGTGAGATGTATGAAGGGGTAATATTTAAGGACTAATACTGAAAGTATGCCTTCTGGACTTGGAGTAAAAATTGGTCAGTAGGGTCGAGTGTGTGGGTGGAGAACAATTCAAGCAAGAGGGAGTTGTCACCTCTTCCTAGTCAGCCGGCAAGGTAATGCAAGGTTCTGTCGTCTACCCTTGTCACACTGAACAACAGTCAATGGAAAGCCATCAAGGACAATTGCAAACAACTGAAACCAT
The DNA here is from genome assembly GCA_032164245.1 of Sternotherus odoratus. NCBI lineage: Eukaryota > Metazoa > Chordata > Testudines > Kinosternidae > Sternotherus > Sternotherus odoratus. The sequence goes on from JAVMKO010000011.1 coordinate 2,443,849, forward strand.
TTGGCAGTGAAAAGGAACATTAGAGCAGGCAGGAGACCTTCCAGGCTATGAATTAAAGACAAACAACTGCTTCGGTGTAGGAAAAAAGAATGAGGAGTACTTGTGGCACCTTAGAGACTAACCAGTTGATTTGGGCATAAGCTTTCATGGGCTAGAACCCACTTCATCAGATGTATAGAGTAAAGTGGAACATACAGTAGGAAGATATATATAGAGAGAGAACATGAAAAGGTATAGGTTGCCATACCAACTTTAAGTAGTTTAATCAATTAAGGTGAGCTAATAACAGCAGGAGAAAAAAACTTTTGTAGTGATAATCAAGACAGGATGGCCCATTACAAGCAGTTGGCAAGAAGGTGAGAGTAACAGTAGGGAGATATTTAACATGGGGAAATAGATTCAATTTGTGTAATGATGCAACCACTCCCAGCCTTTATTCAAGCCTAATTTAATGGTATCCACTTTGCAAATTAATTCCAGTTCAGCTGTTTCTTGTTGAAGTCTGTTTTTGAAGTTTTTTGTTGTTAAAGAATTGCCACTTTTAAATCTGTTTCTGAGTGACCAGAAAGATTGAAGTGTTCTCCTACTGGTTTTTGAATATTATGATTCCTGATGTTAGATTTGTGTCCATTTATTCTCTTGCATAGAGACTGTCCAATTTGGCCAATGTACATAGCAGAGGGGTATTGCTGGCACATGATGGCATATATCACATTGGTCGACGTGCAGGTCAATGAGCCTCTGATGGTATGGCTGATGTGATTAGGTCCTACGATGGTGTCAGTTGAATGGATATGAGGACAGAGTTGGCATTGGGCTTTGTTACAAGGATAGGTACCTGGGTTAGTGTTTTTGTTGTGTGGTGTGCGGTTACTGGAGAGTATTTGCTTCAGGTTGGGGGGCTGTCTGTACGCGAGGACTGGTCAGTTGGGGACTGCATAGAAGAGGAGAGTGAATCAAAGGGACTCAGGAATTGGGATGCACCTATTAACTTGCAAGGCAAAGTCAGGGCTGGCCTAGTCCAGGGGAGAGGGCTTGAGTGGCTGAAAGGCTGCTGGCGCTAAAGAGCTGACATCCAGCTACCATAAGCCAGGTCACGGGCAATAAACAACAATTCACGGCTGGTGACCTGTCCATGAATACCCCTAGCTGCTCCAGCGGGGGTGGAGAGGGGAAAGGCACTGCTGATCTACTGTAATACACGTGATAATCAGATACCTTGTCCAATCCACACCGCTGCTAAATTGGCTCATAAAAATGTAATTTGTTCGCTTGCATAAGACTTGTGCATCCCATCACCTAAAGGGAGGTTGTTTCCTGTCACATTCTGCATAGTTCTACATGTCTTCGCATGTGGTGATTTAGCAGCAAGAGTAGCCCCGTGTGTTGATTCTTCTTTCTGGCAATTTAGATCCACCAGTAATGAAGGGCCAGACTTTTAAAGGTTTTTAGGCCCCTCAGGTGCAGATAGACACTTAGTGGGATTTCAGAATCGCCTAGACTGCTACAGATTGCCATGGGAGTTAGGTGTCTAGAATCTCCCTGGGTACCTTCCCGCATTGTAGGTGCCTGAATCATAGTACTTGAAGGGACCACAGGAGGTCATCTAATCCAGTCCCCTGCTCTCCTGGCAGGACTGAGGATTATACCTTTAAACCTCTGGCCTTACGTGCCAACAAGAACGATTGATTTACCTCAACATCACTCTGTAAAAATTAGGTTTATCCCAATATCAATCTCCACACAAAATGGCTGTACATTCTTGGATCCTTCTCATGAAAGATGCACTTCTGTGTCCCTGTTGGCAAAATAACTGACCCGCATCCTAGATCAGAAACCTGCTCTAAGCATGGATTGACATTGTTTCCTCAACATTTACTACTCTGGGGCCTTCAAATGGGACATGCAAGTGCTTCAATAAATGAACTGCATGATCATCTCGTTTTTCTGTAGCATACGTAATCACTTCTGCAGCCTCCCACCCCCACCAAATGTTGTTTTATAACTAGGCTTGGTAGGATGAGACTTTTATTGGTAAATGTGGGTAAACATCGATTTTACCAAACACACAATCTGATGGAAAAATATTTCCATGGATGATGATCAAAACTGACAGATAAAGTAAGACAAATGCTGCTTGAGAACTTCTTATATTTAATTTAAGGATATTCACTTTATATATTTTGATGTGTGGGGTTGACAATTTGTGTTTTTAAGGTATAAAACTTTAACTTTTTATTTCGGATTATTGTCTGACCCCTCCCACTGTCTGATTCCCCCACCCCCATAATTTTGCACAACTGTGAACATTTAAATCAATAAGAATATAAAAAAGGCTTACTATCTATCCATCAAAATTATTACAGAAGATTGAATTCTGCCAAGTTGATTTGTAATTTACCAGAGCACAATTCTGTACTGAAAATTGACTCTGACAATGCTATGGTAAGGTTCCACAGCTATTGTCTCTAAACGATTTCATATCTAATGAGCTGAGTTGACAAGTCAAAATATTTTGGTTTCTAGCTTCCAGCCATGTAAAGTCAACCTGGGATCAGAGAGATAAGCTGGGTTCTTTCCCTCTTCCATACCATCACCTGCAATAAAGATTATACAGGCTAAATTAGCTTTCGTAATGTCTATGTATTCATACCGGTCCAAACCCACCGAAGGCCTAGACAGAGCCGTCCCTTGGGTAGGGGAAATCAGGGCGACCGCTCTGCGTCCCATGCTTTGTGGGGCATCGTGGCTGGCGTGGTCTGTCCTGGAAGACATAGGTGTGGGAACTAGGGATGCAGGGGTCCCCACTGCTGGCCCCGGGCCCCCAGCTGCCTCCCCATATGTCAGGGATCAGCTGACCCCTCTGCTGGTGGAGCTTTGCTCAGTGTGGGAGGGGAGACAGGCATAAGGAGACGGGTCCTGCTCTGAAAGCCAGGGCCCCCAAACCTGCAAGGGCTGATTTGTTCCAGGCCCCCCACCCCACTAGGAATGGCCTTAGCCATAGAAGTCATAGAAGTCATAGAATCATAGAATATCCGGGCTGGAAGGGACCTCAGGAGGTATCTAGTCCAACCCCCTGCTCAAAGCAGGACCAACCTCAACTAAATCATCCCAGCCAGGGCTTTGTCAAGCCTGACCTTAAAAACCTCTAAGGAAGGAGATTCTACCACCTCCCTTTCAAGTGATTGAAAATTGTGTATCATCCATTGAGTCGTTTCAGTTCCACTGACAGACATAGGGACTACATGGGTGCAACAGTTGGGGATTTAGTAGAAAGCTGTGTGATAATACAGAAGAGGAATCCTCATCTTCCTCATTCTCTAGGCTACGCTGGTTCTTCTAACACTAATACAAACAGGACACTGTTTCCTGTCATGGTGTGAGAGGCAGGGTAATGAGGCAATATTTATTATTGGACCAATTTCTCTTGGTGGAAGGACCAAGCTTTTGGGCTACACAGAATCCTTCCTCAGATCTGGGGAAGGGAACCAGGATGCCCAAGCTAAATACAAGGTGGGACCGAATGTTAAACATGAATCATAGAATATCCGGGCTGGAAGGGACCTCAGGAGATCATCTAGTCCAACCCCCTGCTCAAAGCAGGGTTCTCACATGCTGCGTGTAGATCATTTAAAATGAAGTGTGCAATTAAAGATTAGCAGGGGCCGTGCAGAGTGTGTTACAAACTGTTGTAATGAGACATAGAACCAGTGTCTGTACTGAGTCCATGGTTTGAAGGGTTTGGCAGAGTTATGAATCTGAACTCCCGGGCTCATCTTTTTGATGGTGTTGTAGGGGTTTCCTTCGAGGACTAGGACTGAAAGGTCAGATGTGGAGTGATTGCTTTGGGGAAAATGTTCACCCACAGGGCCTAGGGGTTTTTGTCTCATGTTTTTTCTATGCGTGTCTGGTTTCACTAGGGTGACCAGACAGCAAATGTGAAAAAGACCCCAAAATCGGGACTGTCCCTATAAAATCGGGACATCTGGTCACCCTAGATTTCACCCACATAGCTGTAGGGGCATTTGATGCACTGGAGGAGGTACACCACATATGGATACATGGATCTCGAAAGATGTGTTTTTGGGGGTGGGTACTGCTCATTGTAGCACTGAAGATCTGTCAGCAGGTTTCATGGCTGGGTCTGCTTTGGATTGGTGGCTCCTGGTCTGGGGGAGGCTTGCTTCTGATGAGGAGCTTAGCAAAGCTGGGGGGTTGTTTGAAAGTCAGAAAGGGAAGGAGGTTGGAAAGATCTTCCATGCTGTGATCCCTATCAAGTACGGGTTGCCGTTGTCTGATACCCCATATTCATTCGAGTGTGAGGTGATAGGTGACAAATAAGGGTGTGAGGTCAGCAAGGTTTTATCTGTATTGACGCAGGTTCTCCTGGCCCATTCTATGATGTGATCTGTTTCTCTGGGATGTCCTTGCTTGGCGAAGGTGGTTTTTAATGTGTGTACATGTGTATCTAATGATACTGCTAGATTCTTTCTGGAAGGCATAAAATGCAAAGGTAGCCAACTGAGTATGAAAGGGTCATCTCTACACAGAAGCAATACCCCGTCCTCAGTGAACTGCAACGCCGATGCCTTTCAGAATGTCCACCGCCCATCCAGCAGCCCCGAAAACAGCGCATCCCTTACTTCGACTGGCCGCAGCAGCCGGTGCTTTCTGCTTCATTTTGTGATGTTTCAATTACAAACCCTCTCTTTAAGCACTTAATGCCACTCTTTTAAATGGCACTCGGCAGGGCTGCAGTTTAAAAAAACAACAAGACAAAACTCCTTAAATCAAAGGGGAAGTTGCACAGCTGAACACAAAGAAAAAGAAGGTTGGTTTGATTTCCTCCCCCGGGCTTCAGCTAAAGCACTTTTAATGCTCCAAACCTGAGTTTTTGGCTGACTCTTTGCGGTTGACTGACCTTGCCTTTTGCATATTTCTAAGAAAACGTCCAAGGGACCAGAAAGTTATTTCAGTTGATAAAGTCCCTCTCCATAACTATTTTTTTAACATATCCATTAAAGGCTAATAGTAACCGTCACTCTTTCAGGCAGCAATCTGATTCCCAAGCGGATAAACCAGGCAGGCAAAGGAAAACGGCACTAGGTGACTATTATCTTGAATAAGGGAGGTTTAACCACTGTTCTTTTTAAACTCAAGGGCACATCGGCTTGCAGGAAAATGGCTGTTTCGCTCCCAGCTCTTAAAGGTCAGTAACCTGTTGAATTATGCCAGATAGAAATTACATTTCGACAAGAAATGTGACCTTAAGAAATCTGGAAGTTAGATCTTTTCCCATTGTACACTGTACAGTAGGAAAAAATACATCACCTTGCAACAGTTAGCTTTGTAATTGGGCCCGGGATGCGCGATAGCAGAGGAACTTGTAGTATCTAAGCCGCACACATTAGTACACATATCTCGTGGATCCCTTGTCTGCACAACTGGGAAAGGCAGGCCAGCCCTTCCCCAACACAACTAACTGCACAACATCCCTTTGGGAGCCAATAACACGGAAAACAGCAATAGGAAGCGTATAATGCATTTGAGCGTCCCCTAACATGATTTAGCTGCTGGAAACAAGGATGAGATTCCCCACCACGTGACCAGTCAGCACTACGAGGACCCATCAGCGAGCTGTTTCAAATGAAGACTAAGGAAGCCGTCCTAGGATGCCTTACAAGAAGAGACCCATGGGCAAGATTCTTTGCTCCATTCCACTCGTGTGCTGCTCAGACAGGGTAAAGGGAGCAGAAATCACTGGTGCCTCCCTTGCTGGAGATTCCCCAGGTTAGGGTGAATCCCCCTACTTCCTCGCAGCCCTGGTACGGGAGGCATCTGGAAGGGAAGAAAACGGAGTGGAGCTACTAGAATGAGTTGCGTTCTGGCCCTTTCCAGCTGAGCTGTATGGTCCCTTGGGGACTATAACCATCTGGCTAAAGGTAGAGCAATATCCTCAGGCTCTGTGCAGTGATTTGAGCTTGGACAACCAGTGACAGCCGGCTCCCTGCCCACCCCAAAGCTCTGCTGTGCCCATCTTCAGTCTGGCCCCATGCTTTTTGCTGCATAAAGTACACTTGTTATAATACACGGGACTATATGAACTGACTGCTCTTGGCTATATTGAGCCAATCAGAGTAGTTTTAGGCAGAATTTGGGTATTTATACATTCATTGGAGGGAAACAAATTCTAGTAGATATGAAAAAATTACAAGCAATATGAATACAGTCTAGCTTTAATATTTCAGAACAAATAAAAAATACAAACCGCCCTCTCCCCAAATGTAGAGATACTTCAAGTCACAAGTTCTCTGAAGATATTCTGCAGTACTACAGAGATTCTTCCCAGTATTTGGCACATATCAAGTGATCTGATGTTCACATAGAAAGGACTTGTATGGGGGTGAAAGGGGGAAGGGGAATATGAATTAGAAATCTTGATGAATACACAAACATTCTGGATCAAAATGGAGAAAAATCTGTATTTCCAAACTAAAATTAGACTTTGTAATACAGTGAAATTACTTGAGCCTGTATATGTCAATGTGTATTTATACAAAGGGTTTTTCCCCCCCTTCCTTCTTTCATAGCGTGTATTTGTTGTGCTCTTTTAAAAGCCAACGAGATTTGAACTTAAGAGACCATCTCACCACTGGATTCAGAAGTAGATGGGCCCGGTGGCCTGTGATGGGATATGGGATGGGATGGGATCCAAGTTACTACAGAGAATTCTTTCCCGGGTGTCTGGCTGGTGAGTCTTGCCCACATGCTCAGGGTTCAGCTGATCGCCATATTTGGGGTCGGGAAGGAATTTTTCTCCAGGGCAGATTGGCAGAGGCCCTGGAGGTTTTTCCCAGTGTGGGGCCCGGGTCACTTGCTAGAGTATTCTCTGCACCTTGGAGTCTTTAAACCAGGATTTGAGGACTTCAATATCTCAGACATAGGTTAGGGGGTTATTACAGGAGTGGGTGGGTGAGATTCTGTGGCCTGCGTTGTGCAGGAGGTCAGACTAAATGATCATAATGGTCCCTTCTGACCTTAAAGTCTATGAGTCTAAATGCAACTAAGCACTGTACTCACCTCAGAGCACTGTACTACATCTCAAGCTGCACAGCCCAGGAGAGGGAGGCTTTCAGCTAGTTATGCACCTCCAGAGTTTGGGCCGCTCCCAGATATTTTGAATTTATTTGCACCCAAACCCCCCCAAACACATGAAACCTGCTCCAAAAAATCCTGCCTGCTCCAGATCAGGGACTTTAATCTGCATCTTCCCCATGTGCTGGCCTAGGGCCCTCTCTCTCAATTCGATCACAAATAGCACCTTGACTCTGAGAAACCTTCCAAGTGAGGTTGGCTATAGAGCTGCCCATTATCTTTTGAATGCTTCTGTGTTTACTGGATCAGGATTGAAGAGGTTTTTTAGGTCAGGCTTCACAAAGCCTTGGCTGGGATGATTTAGCTGGGGATTGGTCCTGCTTTGAGCAGGGGGTTGGACTAGATACCTCCTGAGGTCCCTTCCAGCCCTGAGAGTCTATGATTCTATGATACCCTTCCTGCAGGAATGATTTGAAACAGCGACTTCTCTTCATCCCAGTTTGCAGTGTCTTCTAGTAAAGCAGTCTGGTCCCTGGCCAACACTCCTACGGCAATGTTACTAGATTCCTGTCGTGCTGTTCTTTTGCATTGCTCCATGCTAGGGTATCTTCAGGGAGGACATCCAGTCTACTCGAACCCTCCGCACAGAAACGAATGACAACCCTCAGTGTGCTAGAGGACCTGCCATGGGAGCCAGCCCACACTGGCTGAAGTGAGTGTCAAATGTTGTATATTTTCTGCCTGTTTCCATCCAGCCTTCTTAGCCTGGAGCCACATTGTGCAGCTGGAGTGCTGAAAAACGGCCCGTGGCTGCTCTGATCTGTATTGTATGGGCCAGCCTGCTCCCCTGATCTGTTATGACTCCTCAAAACCACGTCTGCAGTAAAGGCCCAACACACAGGGGAGCTGGTAAGAAGCTGGACCTGACTTGGCCAGTAGACACACCACAGATCTGCACCCACTCTCTTTAAAATGCTTCTCCGGATTTCACTGTTTCCGTTACACACAGCAATTAGAGCTGCATGAGGGACACCCAGAACTGACCCATCTCTTCTCTGCTTCCAATGACTCCAGGGGGTTCGATGTGCTCGATTTCCCCCCCAGCTGCCGGGTTGCTGGCTCACCAATCACTCCAGCCTTAGCTGTGTTTTACAACATTTTGGCATGTGCCCAGCCCTGCTGAGCATGAGGGGGGAGGTGCTCTTAATTGTCACTTTTGGGACGTCTGGATTTGCCGATTCTAATGGTATAATTTTTACCATCTGGAGGTTTGCAGGGTCAGGACAAGCTATGCTGGGATTGCCTGCTGCACCTACGGGAAACCATTCCAAAATCACACTCGGCCGGCTTCCCAGTGTGCCAGGGTCACTGCGTCTTCCTGACAGTTCGGCTTTAATGTTGGTAGCTCTTTGGCTCAAGCGGGGGCCATATGCTGTAAGTAGCAGGCCACTGATCTATACCCCAGTATGGGTTTGGAATTGCCTGGGTATGTTTGCTTCTCTATTAACACTGTGATGAGTGCGCCTCCCTCTGTCTTAATCCCTAGGGTCTACTGATGTCCAGAACAATTCAGTCTGCTGTTTGCTGTCTCTGCTATTTGTTGCACCAGGCATTTTGTGTGGAGGTGGGGCAGGGAGGGAAGACAGGCTTCTGCCAAGCTTTGCGGTAAGATTTTCCCACTCACTGCTTGGTCATCTCTTTGTGAGGTCCCAGTTCTACCTCCTGTTGTGTAGAACAGCCTGATTTCATCCTCTCTGCCACTGAGGCGAAAATGATCAGTGAAACCACGAGAAAGAGCCATCCCAATGGAATTTGATCCTTTAAAAGGCTACATCTCTTTGGGATTCGACTTGATACTGATCCTTCTCTTTGGTCACCATGTGCTTGCTGCCACCATATCCAGCCGTCTCCTGAGTAGTATTTTCATTCATCTCCTTCCCTGGAAGCCACGTGCATCTGTGCTATTTTTACTCTCTTGTCTAGGATCAAGTCATCTTCAGCAAACATTTTTGTTCTGCCTCACTGGAGTTTTAGCTCATTCAAATTCTGTCCTTTAATGTGTCATTTCAAACTGCAGTGCCACAGCCCGTAAATGAGTCTCAGCTGAGTTTACCATGTACCTACCCATGTGACTGGTGAGACCCGGTGCCTCTGTTTTAAAAAATCCCTTTGAAGTGAGGAGGCTAATAAGATCAATCATTTTCCAATTCATCTGGGATTATTTGATCCTTATATTCTCATGCAGGTTAGGGTGCAGATAGGGGGGAAAGGGGGACAAAAGTAGGGCCTTGAGGGATGGTAGGAAAGGGGAGAATGAGGTGCTGGTAAGGGTGAAGGAGACGCAGGATGACAATCACTCTACACGAGACCCGTGAACCCCCAACCGAGGGAAGGAACAAATCTAAAGAAGAGGAAGTGATCAGCTGTGCCAAGGAGGGGGAGGAGATACTGGAACTTGGATGGGAGGAGCTCTGTAGTGGCCTTTACTGAGAGTTACCATGGAGTCGAAGGAGTGGAAGCAGAATCGCAGCAGATATTGACGCAGGAGGGGGACGGTGGAATTAGCTGTGAGGTTGTCTTTCAGCCCAATCTCCTACGCTAAGCATTTCTGCAGCCTGGCTGGTGCTGCTTCACTTGTTTACCAGCTCCTTTTGCCAAGCAGAGAAATTCAGCTACAAAGCCAGACTATGGCATAAACACTCCAGGCCAGTGCCTGGTGCCCCAGCTCCTGGAGTCGTGATAACAGCAGAATCTAAGCTTTCAGCTAAAAATAAAATCTGCTGTCTGATGGTTGTGAAGGAAAGCTTGAAACCTTAGCTCACAGTGATGTCTGCCTGAGTCTGCAGAGAGCCTGAAACAATAGTTCTCAAAAGTATGGAATAACCCCATGCATTTGAAGGGCATGTTATCCCACTGTCAGCGATAAGTCCTGCTGCTACCCCTGCTTCTCTCAGGGTGAAAAGGGACTCCTGCTAACACCTCTGCTAACACCTCTGCTATTCCCAAGAGGAATGTCATGGACCATGACCAACAGATGCTTGCGGTTACAGGAATCCACCCTCTGTCTGTGAATAGTGTCTGTCTGGATTTGCAAAAGCGACAAAGAGTCCAGTGGCACCTTATAGACTAACAGACGTATTGGATCATGAGCTTTCGTGGGTGAATACCAACTTCGTCAGATGCATGCAGTGGAAATGTCCAGAGGCAGGTATAAATATGCAGGCAAGAATCAGGCTAGAGATTAGTTCAGTCAGGGCGGGTGAGGCCCTCTTCCAGCAGCTGATCTGGAGGTGTGAACACCAAGAGAGGAGAAACTGCTTTTGTAGGTGGCGAGCCATTCACAGCTGTGACTAGTTCATCAATGCAGCACCGATAGGTCGCACACATAGGCACATTCCTGGGGTGTGTGCATGGCAAATGGCATCCTCCATGCAGCTCTTTACAGCAGCCCAGCTTTCCCATAGCACTCTCAGTCTTTGCTTGCAAGCTGCACCAGCTGTACAAAGGAAGGCCATACAATTACTGGGCTCCTCTCAGGCTTGGTTTGCACAACCCTTGACATTGTCCCACTTTGCGGAATAGAGTCTCTTTTCCCTTCGGTCCCATGCTCCTTTGGAAGTGGGGAGCTGCCTGACTGGCTAACCAGCTTCTGCTTCTGGAAACACCAGTAGCATCAGCTCCTTCCCGCTGGGCCAGTTTTCAAAACCTCGCCTGCTTCAGAGCCCATAGGAGACCTGTATATGTAACACAGGGCCCCGGGTGGGCTGCTGGCCCTGGGAATTGAACTTTGGACTGGTGGCTACATGCATGGGCTTGGCTGCCTGAGAAAAAAGACACCCCCCCACACACACACACACACCCCGTCTGGTAACCAAGGCTGAGCGGGCTCACCAGTTTCTATCAGCATCCCAGCCACCAGTGGCTGCGGACAGAGCGCTACACCTGAGTCGATGTGGGTGACCGGCAATTCTTTCATGCTCAGTAGCTCAGCACAGGCTACGTGATCGCTGGCTAGGCGTGGTGGCAAAAGGCAGCAACTTCCGAAACGCCAGGTGGTTACAGACAGCGTGAGCTCGGTCCCGGTTGCATTTCCCCAGAGCTCACGTCTTGCTGTCGCTTCCTGTGCGGGGTTTAAGGCGACCCAGTCTTATCAGCAAGCAGGCCACAGAGCTTGTTTTAAAGCCGGGACCCCTGGCATGATGCGTGTGTTGGAGTGGTACCCAATCAGGATCCAGATCCCTTTGTGTTCGCGCTGTACAGACGCACCAGAAAAGCCAAACAGCTACAGTCTCTCCAAGGTGTGCCATACAAATATCCGGCATTCAAGTTGCTGTGGGAAACTGAATCTTGTGTCTGTCTTTACTGTAGGTTTTTAGAGTCTCAGCCTTAATGCTGCATTAAAAGAGGGGGTTGCATTTAATTATTCAGTCCAAGCAATATATGAATACTGTGACAGAGTCAGACCAGAAGGGTATAGGAGAGTGCTGGAAGGCAGATATATCAGTCTCAGGATGTGCAGGTCTCTGTTCCCTGTATAGCCAAACAAAGGCTACTCCAGGCCAATCAAGACACCTGGGGCCAATTAAGAAGGTTCTAGGAGGCAGCAGAAACAGCTAGCCTGACACCTGAAGCCAATCTGGGGCTGGCTGAAACCATTTAAAAACCCTCCCATTTGGTCAGGTGGGTGTGGGTGTCAGGAGTTGAGAGGCGTTGGAACAAAGAGCAGTTTGGAGGTGTTGGAGCAGAGAGCAGTTTGGAAGGAGGCCCTGAGGTTAGGGTGAAGTGGAGAGTAAAGAAGCAGGGACTGCTGTGGGGAAGTAGCCCAGGGAATTGTATTGTGTTTGGTGGTTAAAAGGTCAGCCATCTTAGCTGATACTATTAGGGTCCCTGGGTTGGAGCCCGGAGTAGAGGGCGGGCCCGGGCTCCCCCCTTCCTACCTTTCCCAATTAATCACCGAGACTGGGGAGGCAACAGAGACTGTGCCCAGAAGGATAATTTCTCCTCACTGGCTTATAATGAAAATGGCTCCATAGACTGTGACCTCGTCTCTAAAGAGAGAAGGGCTACGTGGATGGTCACAGTGAGCCTCTGAGGCTAGTGAAATCCGCCAAGAAACGCAGGACCCACAAGTACAGACTTGGAGCTTTGTCACAACACCTTCCTCACAATGCTGTGTGCTATTCAGAACACCAAAGCATTGTGCTCTACAAATCACTGATGATTAGGCACATGTGGATGGCCACATACGGGCCCGGCAACCAATCATCAGAGAGAGAATTTTCCTTTCCGCTGAAGCTTTCTTTTTTTCAGCAGTCCAAGGGAAGAAGGAAAAGTGTAAGTACCTTTTGGTGGGCGTTGGGAAATGTTTCTTGGTCTGCTGATATGTTTAAATACTAACTAGTTCATCGGTACAACTGAGCACACGCCTTGGAGCACAAAGAATAGTGAGTTTGGGGGCTCCAGGGTCCAGCTTCGTGAGCAGTACCGGTAGCCCAAGCCCAAGTCCTGCGCTACTGCTCTTGGTCCTGATTGTGATCACCTGGAAAAGGTGCTAGAGTGGGTGGGAAGTGCCACCATGGTAACTTAACCCTGTTGCAGATGGTGAGACATTGGAGATATTAATGGCTGAATCCGACGTCTGGGAATCAGGGAGCTTATGCCTCTTGTAGGCTGCAGTGAACCATGGGGGAGCTGCCCAGATGAATTGTGGGATAGGAGTTCGTGTTTCACCCAACAGTCATTGACCGAAACTTCCTAATAGCATCCACACACGTCTCTCTCCTGGAATTCTCTAGGCTGTGTAAAAGCCCATCTGACTGTCCCGCCAGGCCCCCCGGGAGGCATGGGAACATGGGAACCTCACAGACAGTGCAGTCTCAAGTGCCTCAGCAGGTATCAGAATACATGTGTGGAGATCAGCCAGCTGAAGTTGTTTGCGATGAGTCCAAAGCGGCAAGAGGCTGTGAAAGATCATAGGCGTGTGTCACTTTTCCTGAAGAGTTTACTTGAAGCTAGTGGCCTGACCATTGTAAAAGCGCCGGTGACTGAAAGCCTCTCAAGAAGAAATGACAAATGCTAGAAGCTTTCCGAGGGATCCTCATGAAGTGGGAGACCCAGAGATAACCGTGTGGAACATGGGACGGCACCACAGGAGCCCGGCTCATGAGCAACTCCTGTCCGGTTCTTAAAAAATGGAGTGTGGACTTTGGATCTGTCCCCTGTCTCATGAAACCCCCGCAGTGGAATATGGCATCAGGAAACAGGGCAGGGGAAGAGAAAATCCTCAATGCCTTACTACCATTTCAATATTTAAAATCAATGAATGAAAATAGTCTCTCACTTTAAGATGCAGTCCTGCCAGAGGCCCTGCCAAGCCATTCTTACTACACTGGAAGAGCCCCATCCCTGAGCGAAGCAAATATCCGCCTTGGTATTACAGTACTTTGTATGCCAAGTTACCGGCAAATCCTGTCTATTAGCAGGTTCGTTCTGTTTTTTCCAAGGCACTTGACTGACTTTTGGGCAGGTCAGCCTGGCTACTGGCTTACTGTTTTGTGGAGAATTTGGATCTTGTGTGATCCTAGGAGTCTGACATCAATCAGTCTTAAATCCATGTTGCTATTCAAGTCGCTGGAGCGCTAGAGACTATTATTGATAAACAATAGCTGTCTGGTGGAGACACTGATTATTTTCCTTGTACAAAAGGCTGCTGCATCCTCTGTGATAATTCCCCTCTCTTTTCCTCCTCCTTGGCTTTGTGGCTTAGTGATTTATTTGCTAGCTGGCAAGTCTCCACGGCGCTGCAGGAAATGGATGTCTGCTATTGTGTTTTGGGGGGTAGATAAATGTGTAATTTTCCTACTACATTAATTATAGCCTTTCTTTCTAACTGGAGCAGCTCAGCATTTCCTCTGCCCTTTCAGCTGCAGTTCTGAGAGTATATATCCCTCCCCCAACTCAAATGTGTATTTTTAGTGAAACCTAATCCCAATATCCTGTCTCGGGTTCGTGGCTCGTTAAGAAGTTTTGCATTGGGGACTGGGTGAGTTAGTTCACTAGTCTTTCACCTGCTAAGGCCTGGTCACAAAGGTTAAAGCTTTGTCTACACAGGATATGAAATAGCTACTCCAGTATAATGTAGCTATTCTAGAATAACTTCCTCATGGGAACACTCTGTAGGGGAGGATACGAGTGATTTCGTTATTTTGGAATAATTATTCCAGAATAAAATCGGTCATCAAAAATGTACAGCTCAAACACTAAACTAGGAATCTTCGACTCGCACGTTATTTCCACCGTAACTGAGGGATGTGAGAGCCGGGGATCATGCATTTGAAAGCAAACGTCATAGAAAACGTCTCCGTATTGGACGGAATGGATTAGAACCAAGCCTGAGACTGATAAGAATTCAACGATCCAGAAAAGCAAATGGAAATATTGGCGATGCATGTTAAGAATGAAGCGAAAGCTCCTGCCATGGTAGGCATGCCAGCGGGCAGCGGGAGGAACAGGCAAAAGGGTTGAATGAAGGAATCCCTCTGCCAAACAGGACTCCGCCGGGGGAATATATATGGGATTTAACAACATAGAGGACATGCCTGGAGTGGCTGAGGATAGACAAGGGTGGATGTACCTAAAGCAATCAGAAAGGATTCAAACTAGAAATATAAACATGCTGGGGTAACCAGAGGGAAATGTCCATTCTGAATTAACTGAGCCTGCCTGCTAATGAAACGATCCCCACACTCCAGAGGTTCCGTATGGAAAGAATAACCCCGCCATATTTCTCTAAAGCACATGGAAGTCAGAAAGCGGAAGGGTGCAGAATTAATGATAAGCCGGGCTTTTGCTATAACCGGGCTGCCTTTTCACCGTATGTTTGACACAAAGCTCTAGAACGTGCCGCAAGGGATCCGGATTTCTACCCCTCTGTCTCTTTCAAATGTGGTCAGCTCAGCTCTGGTCGTGCCACAGTGTCCTCTGTCCTCGCACACCTGTTCACCTCCATATAGAGCTCTCCCTTCACCCTTTGCAGATTCTGTTCTCTGCTGGATCAGATTCCCCCGCACCACAATGCTTCCAGAACTGCATTGAGTGATGTGACTGGATTATGCCTTCACACTCTGTGTGGGGGGAACGCACTCGTGTGTGTGTGTGTGTGTGTGTGTGTATGCCCGCACGCACGCGCCTGAGTGCTTACATGCTGTGCTACGTTTGGAACAAAAGATAGTGAGGTTTGAGGTGCTTCTGGGATCCTCTTGCGCCTTAATGTGTGCCCCCATCCTGCAAAACGAACCTAACGTTAGGTAGGATGGAAGAGCCCCTCCGGATGGGTCCTGTGGGGTTAAAGGAAGCAGCGGTGCAGGAATGGGAGTGGGAAGGGTGAGCCACGATTCTGAAGGTTGGCTGGAACATGGAGGGGTCCGTGGCTAAGCTTGTAAAGCCTAGAGCAGAGTAAATTTCCTGGAGGGGATGCAGGCTGCTCGAAGTTGAAGACCCCTGGGGGGCACTTAATAGAGGGCTGGGGCCTTTTGGAAATGGTGGCAAAGTGGATCCATGGGTTGGCTGATCGGCCTGGTTGTTAGACTGTAAGGTATTTGCAGCCAGGAGCAATGGACAGCGTTTCTCTCAATTGGCAACTTTCCCACGCCAGCGCCGTGCCTTCTGCGTGGCCCTGGTAATGAGCATGAGATGACTAGCTTGTCGTGGCTCTGATAGCCTGGGCTATAGTCACCCCTGGTTTAGGCCAGCACAAGCCACAGTGAAGGGTCCCCGATAGCGGAGAGTCAACAGGGGGGGAAGCTGCAATAGCAGAAAACAGCTACCAACTCCGGATGCCGACGGATGCCCGGTGTCAACATATTCCTATGGTGGCCTCCTCTGGCTGGGCTGCTATTGAGTCCCCAAGGGAAGCTGGCGCTGCCCTTCCCAGAATAACACTGGAGGAAGGATAGTGCCCTCGGTCTGTGGGAAAAGGAACCAGGCTGGTGCAGGGAGGTGCAATTTGCACTGCCCACTCCCCGCCCCCCCCCCCCCCCCCCCCCCCCGGGGCATGTCAAACCCTGCATGTCGCTAAACAGAAGAGACCTGACTGGAGTGGCTCTCCAGTAGATGGCGCTAGAGAGCGCGGAGAAGGTGCTGTGGCCCCCGGTACTCTGAGGGGAACAGATACGCACAGTGCCAAGACAGCGTGATTCATTACCCCACCGCCTCTGGACGGCGTGGGACTCCACACCGCAACCTGGAGGCACGCTGAGCGCAGAAGGAGACTGCCCACAACCCTTTCCTTAACGAGCGACAGCTCTGACCCATCGATCTCGGGGACGAGAAACACTCGAGCAATTCACGGTGTGGAATATGGGTGGGTTTGTCCACTGGTGTGAATGAGCGGTGCCCTATTAACCGCCAGCCCCACACGGCCGCCGGCAGCAAACCTCCCAGCCCAGGTCGACAGCCTTGAGCGAGCACATGAACAAGAAGAGCGTGGATGTTGTAGCTTCAGCTCCGGGGCCTAGGGGGTGAGGTGGGCTTGAGAGCATGAGGAACAATCCACTTAATTGAATGAATGGCATTTGCTTCGTGGCTAGCTGGGAGCTTCCCACCTCCTCTTGCATTGCGAAGGTTCCTCATAACGTTACCCCTTTGCTCTCCCTTTTCTCTTGGCTTCCCGTTTGGCTTTGCAGGGACATAATATTTCTGACCTCCCCTAGGTCCTGGTCAGCTCTTAAAGAATGCCCCCCCACCCCCGCTCCTTCCGGACATTTTCCCCCCTCCCCACTGAACTGCTCACTGGCTCTGTCGCACCATGCGCAAGCCTGTCCACCTCCCTCTGGGGCCCGCATCCCCGATTCCCAGGACCAGCCCAGAGCCCAGCCCAGCCCCAGAGCCGCAAGCGAACACTCTCTAAACCCCAGCTCCAGCGCCTAGTGTTTTGGGAAGTGTCTCATCTTTAAATTATTTGCTTCCACCTCGCAGGCTCCCACACTCAGCACGAAGTCTGCTGAGTATTTGGGGAGGAGAGAGAATAGAAGAAGTATCGGTAAGGCTGTAGGGACAACGGATTTCCTTCTGTCTGTAGGAAGCTGCTGATCCTTGAGGACAATCTGTCACTGAGGAGGAGTCTCGGGGAGTCTACAAAATTGGGTGATGGCTGGGCACTTGGTCGCGATGCGTATTCTCATGCAGGGAATCGAAGGCTAATTCGCTGTCCTGGTCTCTCACTCCCTGGGTGGACATGTCCTGGGAAGGCTGAGGACAGAGGCAGTGGGATGAAGGGAAATGCCTCAAGAGGTTGTGGATATCTGCCGTGATGGGACCACAGTGAGAATTCCTTGTGTCCCTCCTCAGTGGGAGTGATGACAATATGAGACCTCAGTGTTCTAGGCCGGGGGTGGGCAGACTATGGCCCATGGGCTGAATCTGGCCCACAGGCCAAATCCGGCCCGCCAGCTGTTTTATCCTGGCCCTCGATCTCCTACTGGGGAGTGGGGTCTGGGGGTTGCCCCACTCCAGCCAGGGAGCAGGGTCAGGGGCCTCTCCACGTGGCTCCCGGAAGCAACGGCATGGCCCCCCTCTGGCTTCTACATGTAGGGGCAACCAGGGGCCTCCACTCTACACGCTGCCCCTGCCCCAAGCACTGCCCCTGCAGCTCCCATTGGCTGGGAACTGCAGCCAATGGGAGCCACAGGGGTGGTGCCTGCAGACGGAACAGTGTGCCGAGCTGCTTGAGGTAAGCGCCGCCGGGAGCCTGCACCCTGAGCCCTTCCTCGTGCCCCAACTCCCTGCACCATCCCTAATTCCCCTCCCACCCTCCAAACCCCTCAACCCCACCCCAGAGCATTCTCCTGCACCCCAAACCCCGCATCTCCAGCCCGCACCCCCAGCCAGAGCCTGCATCCCTTCCCACACTCAAACCCCCTTCCCCAGGCGCTGATCCCTCTCCCATCCTCCAAACCCCTTGGTCCCAGCCTCCTACTCCCCAAACCCTTCAGCCCCACCCCAGAGCCCACACCCCCAGCTGGAGCCTTTCCCCCCCCTCCCCCCCACACACACCCCAGCCCCAGTTTTGTGAGCATTCATGACCCGCCATACAATTTCTATTCCCAGCTGTGGCCCTCTGGCCAAAACGTTTGCCCAGCCCCTGTACTAGGAGAAGGGCAAAACAGGTGATGATGGGTAAGCAGCCCAGTGCTCCGTTTTGCTTTGCTTGGATAAGCAGCATCTAAGTCTCCGCTGAATGTATCCTCATGCCACTTCTGGTCTGGAATTCTAGCAATTACTACAGGGATGTCTGATCCCTTGACATGGGGGAGGAGCATGGCGGAGCTCGAAACACATTGCAAACAGACTCTTTTGCAGTATCACTTGTGCTTCTAGGCCTGGCGGGAGCCCGAAAATCCAAAGCACGCTTCCTTTAAAATAACAGCAGAGCTTAACTGGATCAGTACATCTGCCATTCAGTGCACCAGAAACCTGCAAATCCTCTTCCTCTCATTACTCCCTGGGAACTGATTGTTGGTTTCCTCTTGGCAGGTGAAATTAAAGACACACTTTGGAAGACCACTTTTATTCTGGAATTTGTTGTGCTGACCGGCAAAGGCCACGCCTATTAGCAACAGCGCCGAAGGGTTCATTACGGTTTAGCGATTTGGCTGTTTCTTGTTCAAACAAAAATCCCCATAAGATTTTCCTGATGCAGCAGAGGTAAGACAGGTCCCCTCGTGGAGGCGAAGGGCTCTTCTTGGGACTCCCCCCGCTGCATGGCTTGGTACCCTGCCTAGAGCTGCCTAGTTCTCTGACTCGTTGTGTCAGGCCATGCTTCTTCATAAGCCCCCCACGGGCGTGACTCTGGTCAGAGGGCACCAGGGACAACGAAGTTCATCCACACATCTTTGGCTGCTGGGCTGTTGTTTGGGCCATCGGCCAAGGCCGACTTTGTGACTGGGGTAAATTGGTTATGCCCCACGATCCAGATTTCAGAAGCGACAAGCTATTTTGGGTGTCCGCCGTTTCGGAGACACCTTTACGGGGTTTCACTTCCAGAAGGTCGGCACTCTCTGCAAGTCAGGCTCCTTTCAGCTGTCTCTAGTTGGGGGCCCCCGCAAATCACCAGTAACGTCTGTGAAAATGCACCTCGTTCCCCACATCTGGGCTCTGCCTTCCTCCTACTGGCAGGTCTGAGGTAAATCAGTCCTACTCCAGAGGTTTCACTCTTCCCCTGGGTTTATTGACAGGGTAGGCCCTAGAGTTGGGCTTCTTTAAACAGATCCATTTCTTAACTTCTACTGGAGTCCTGCCTCTTCTTGTGCTGGCTACTAATCATCAGCCAGGACCAAAGGCCCTCTCCCCAAATGGCACTAAATACATCATTTCCCTGACATATCAAAACAGGGATTTACCTAGGAGAAGCCTTTCCCCTTGCTGCACACAAACAATCCCTCTGTGGTTTGCCACCCCCGCCCCTGGAAGAGGTTTTTTGAAGCAGTGGTTCTCAGCTATGGAAACACAGAGGTCTCCCAGGATATACCTCAGCTCATGTAGAGATTTGCCTAGTTTGACAACAGAAAAAAGGAAAAAGAAAAGCACTAGCAAAGTCGGTACAAACTAAAATTTCATACTACTCTATATGCTCTATATACTACACACCAGCGTTTCCCAAACTGTGTTCCTCAGAACACAGGTGTTCCGCACAATGTGAATAGGTGTTCCGTGAAAAAATCATAAGTTTAAAAAAGGGTCTTTACATTTTTTAAAATTTTAAATTTGGCATATTTGAAGCCTAGTTTACAACTCTTTCTGAATGACTATAATTTAACAAAAAATTATTTTTCCGGTTATTGATAGATCTCGTATTGAATATCATGGTGTAAAGAGAACGCGGCACGCAAGCATGTTGACGTCTACCCCTTTCCGGCACGTTTCAGTTAGTGACGTCATACCCCTTCCGCTCGAGGCTGCGCGAACTGCATCGGTATGTACACCCCATTCTCTTTCCGACATGTTGATTATAACATATTCACTCAACACGGCCAGCTCTGTGGATCTTTACCGTGTGTGCGATAAGCTCAACTAAACTAGCTTTGCTTGAAACGATATACAAAAACCATATATAGGAATGGACCTGATGCTGCGCCTTACGTGAGGATTCAACTTTCCAGCATTATTCCTAATATTAAGCGAATTTGTGATACAAAAATGCAGAAACACCAATCCCATTAAATCCAAATTTCTATTTCTGTTTATAAAAATAGATTTTTCTAAGTAAAAATCTAAATTTGTTTGGTGTTTGTGTATATAAAAAAATAGGGGTTTTTTTTTAGGTAGAACACTGTTTTTAATTTTGACTCTTGCACTTGAGTTTTGTGCTATTTTATATGCACTTTTCAGTTATAAATTGTTTAGTTCAAATTATTTTAAATTTGTATTTTTTCTTTGTTTTTATAAAATAAAATATAGTTGAGCATAAACAATGCAATTTTTAATTTGAAAACCAAACGACTACAAAACAATATTATAAGGTGTTCTGTAAATATATACCAGGCTAAAGGTGTTCCGTGGCTAAAAAAGTTTGGGAAACGCTGCTCTACACTGAAATCTAAGTGCAATCTTTCTATTCCAGTGGATTTGTTTTAGAATTCTACTGTAAAAAGGAGACAGTCAGACACTGGTCAGCACTAGTGGGCCATGACACATTTGTCTTTTTAGGTCTGATTTTTTTAAGCCAGCACTAAAGGGAGGGGAAACTTGGGGGTATGCAAAACCAATCAGACTCCTGAAAGGGGAACAGTAACCTGGAAAGGTGGAGAGCCACTGTGTTTTAAAGGGCATCTTTTGTGACCTTTAGACTTGGGTGTGCTAATTAACCTTCAGTATCCTCTCTCCATTCATAGGGGTTTTTAACCATTTTCAGTCGGATACACCTGCCTTCAATCACCCTTCCACAAGCGTCAGGTCTGACTTGGTCACACTTTGTAAAACCTTGGCCCACTTATCACCTTCAGTTGGAGTGTCCCCCATTGGGACAGGAGGGGGGGGGGGCTGTGAGACACCTAGACCTGCCCTCTTTGAGAAACTGCAGCTCCTCCTCGTTCCTTTCACAGAGCTGATAGGTCTGAGCGCAGGACACAAATCGCTGCTCCTGGAGCAGGCACTTCCCGGCATGTCCCATGAAACTCCGCATGAGGCAATTTTGCATCTGAGCAGCGAAAGCTAAACAGCAGGTGAGACAGGTTAACTGTCTGGGCACGGACGTCTCTAGAGCCCTGCCCAGGGAGTTCCGAACACAAACACCGTTAGCAATACCCGGGTTTATGCACTTAACTCCCCGCACTGAAAGCCTCAGCCCCCAGAGTCAAGCGTTCGAAAGCTGATTTGCGTGCTCCGGTTCGCTCTCGAACAGGCCTGCGTGGCCGAAGGAACTGGGGCATCCTTTAATGTTCTGCAATCTAACTTTTTAAATGGCAACGACTCACCCCTGCAGCGCCTCCTGCTGGCCGTAGAGGAATTAGCTTGTTTTCCTCTGCAGGCCAGTGTCTCTCTGTCCACTGGCCCCCGTGGCCCTCCCTGGTCCCCGGTACCCCTTTATCTGGGGTGCTGCCCCATGTCAGTATCCTCACAGTCTAACTCTGGGTCTCCCCACTCTGGGGGACCCCCAACTCTCTAATCCCCACCTTGC
Organism: Sternotherus odoratus; assembly: GCA_032164245.1. Taxonomy (NCBI): domain Eukaryota; kingdom Metazoa; phylum Chordata; order Testudines; family Kinosternidae; genus Sternotherus; species Sternotherus odoratus. The sequence goes on from JAVMKO010000011.1 coordinate 2,465,618, forward strand.
CTTAGTGTGGGCTACTGTCAGTCATCATCAAGCCCCCTGCTCCCTGGGGCAGATTGGAGGGTAAGAGCCAGTCATCAGCAAGGGGGTTTGGGCCAGCTGCCTTTGCCTCCTTAGGCCTCCCTTCAGGCCTACAGCCTGGGAGTTGCTAGGCCGGAGCTCCCCAGCTCCCTTGCCATTTCCCCCAGCCCTGTTCCACCTCAGGTACCCTGTACCCCACGCAGCCAGGCCCTGCTCCCTCCCAGCCCGGAGAGAGACTGTCTCAGTGCCTGGCTCACAGCCCTTTTATAAGGGCCAGGTGTGGCCTGATTTGGCCTGGCCCCAGCGGTGACCCCCTTCCCAATCGGCCTTTGCTCACAGCTTTCCCCCAGCCACAGCCCTCCCCGGGGCTGTTTTAACCCCTTCCGGGCTGGCGCGGGTGAGCATCCCCGCTACACCCCTCCCCTGATACCCGCCTTTAACCATGCTATAACCCTGGATTGACACGTGCACCTTGGTGTGTTTCCTGCCCTTGTCAGTGTGAGCAATGCACTGCCACATTAGGCCACAGATGCGGGGCGACCTGAGAGGGTTAATGATTTACTGCCTCCATTAGCTCACAGCTTCCTAGTTAAGGGAACAAGATGTATCTAAACTCCAGGCTCATTGTGAGACACGTGAGGAGGGGGTTGGAAGGGAGTTAAATATAGATCGGACCAAAAAAGCCTTTGGAGTTTAAAAATGAGGAGGGCAAAATGTGTTGCACAAGCTGTTTTCCCACAAAGGTGGGGGTTATAATCTAGTGATTTTGCTGCTAGAAGATGGACTGATTCCTAAGCACAGCCTAGTGCTTCCATGGTTGGAGCTGTACTGTGACACGCTTTCCAACTGGGACTAAGGCACGTTGGGAAATTTGCATCGGCCAGTGCTGAGCCAGGGAACTCCAGGAGTGAACTGCAACCCAAATCCCAATCCTGCAAACGGAGTAACTTTGCACACACAGTTCAATGGGACACGGCACCTATGTCAAGTCCTTCAGAATGGGAATGTTTGCTCTTGCCATGGTTAGGTCTCAGGCCTACAAATGTGGGGCATTCCCCCAGATGCACAAGAGGCCGACACCGCAAGATATTTTGGCAGGTGCATCGGCAGAGGCCTGGTTGACGGGAGAGACGTGTTCCATCAGCGTGCGCCAGAAGAGAGAGTGTGGGCTGTGGAGGAATTCGCCCCATGGCCACCATGACGTGGGAGACAGAAGAGAACAATGGGAGTAACAAAGCGCTTCCTACTGCCAGCCCTCTGCACGCACCCAGGAGGCAAACCAGATAAATGTATCTGGCAAAAGAGAGAGTTTCTGACGGTCAGACAAAGGCAGGTTTGGGGTACATGTGCTGAGTTGAGGCAACATCATACAGTGGGAAATTGTGTGCGGCCTGCGATTCAAAGTCCACGTCGCCAGTTACTCTATCGATGGCATCTGATCATTCTGGACTTTCCAATAAAGAAACCATAACAAGGCACGATCTTGTTGTAAACCTGAAGGGAAGTGAAAGTGATAATGGAGCCAGGCATAGCACTTAGCGGGAGGAAGTGCCCTCTAATATTAGAGTACAGAATAGAGCGTTGGGCAGTGGGATTCCTTTTTAGGCTCTGTCATTGACTGTGTGACTATGATCAAGTTACCTAATCCCAGAATCATAGAATATCCGGGTTGGAAGGGACCTCAGGAAGTATCTAGTCCAACCCCCTGCCCAACTAAATCACCCCAGCCAGGGCTTTGTCAAGCCTGACCTTAAAAACCTCTAAGGAAGGTGATTCTACCACCTCCCTAGGTAACCCATTCCAGTGCTTCACCACCCTCCTAGTGAAAAATGTTTTTCCTAATATCCAATCTAAACCTCCCCCTCTGCAACTTGAGACCATTACTCCTTGTTCTGTCATCTGGCACCACTGAGAACAGTCTAGATCCATCCTCTTTGGAACCCCCTTTCAGGTAGTTGAAACCAGCTATTAAATCTCCCCTCAGTCTCCTCTTCTGCAGACTAAACAATCCTAGTTCTCTCAGCCTCTCCTTGTAAGTCATGTGCTCCAAGCCCCATATCACCTAATGGGGGGGCCTCCTCTGACCCATCGATGTAAAAAGTCAATTTGTCTGAAATGGTACCCCTAGGGAATGGGAGGAACACCTGCAATGACTAGAACTGAAAAACCAAGGGAAAGATCTCTCTGACCATTTGGTGAATGTGGCAGCGCACCTCTCTGAAGCAGCTGGGACGGGTCACTGAGGGAGACAAGATATTGGATGCATGGATGATCAGATCTGGCAGTTCCTATTAGAGCTGTTCTGGAACCAGAGTTTTTGTTTCAGAGGAAGTTTTGCAATTTCAAAATTCCTTCCATTCTGGAATGGAGCAAAACCCCAACGTTCCAAACATTTCCTGCAAATTGAAATTCTTAGGGTGCGGGGGGGGGGGGGGGCTGTTTTGGGTCCATCACAGGGCGACGCTGGCCCTTTAAGAATGGATGAGGCCTGGTGCACTTGTGACTGGTCATCTGACTCCAGTTGGGCTTAAAAGAGGGCACTTGAGCCCTAGAGGGGAGAGAGACCTGGTGAGTCAGACAGGAGAAAGGCCAGTGAGAGCTGCCTGGGAGTAGGAGACTAGTAGAGAAGAGATGTCAGAGCCAGAAGATGTTTCCGGGGGGAAAGCTGAGAGCAAGGACAACACCAGATCTCCCAGGCCAAAGAGCCAGAGGGATGAAGGCCAGAGAGCAGCAGAGGGGCTTACTCATGAAAAGATTTATATACTAATATTGCTTATTATCTTGCTGATAGTTCCAGCTCTCCAAAGGCAGGGGACAGGGGATAGACTTCTGCTGAAATGACTGTGGCTGCATTTCAGCTGGAAGGACGGGGATGTCTGTCTGGGCAGAAGGACAGGTGAGGAGTGAAGAGGAACCCATGTGTGGTGGAAGACACCAAAATGGGACATGTGTTGTCAACAGGTGAGATGTCTTGGGATCTTAAGGACGATTTGAACGGGAGTGATAAATGTTTGGGACTCTTGTCACAAGCTGGCCCCAAGGAAGGGTATTATTTGGACAAGAGAGCCTGGGTGGAGTTAATGAGGTCTCAGAAGGCAGGAAACTGTGGCAGGTGTTTTCCCCTCTCTAGAGGGGCTCCAGGAGGGCTCAGTGTGTCACAAGGTCAATTGAAATGTTTTGTTCTGATTTTGACTTTTTTCATTTCTGGTTACATTTGATCTTATAAATAAACACACCCTCAGAGGCATTTTCCAAAATCAAAACACAATGCTCTCTTCCCTTCAGTTTTGAAAGAAAATTTCATCACAGGTGGTGCGTTTCCCCTACATGTATCATCTTCAACAAATCAGCATTTCTGGATTATTGGGGGAAAAAAATCATTCCTACCAGCTCAAATTCCTAACCGCCTAGGAAGAACAGCAAACGAACTGTCACCTCCACTCAGTGTGACGCCGACACAATAACAATATAAAAATCTTTTCATCTTCAAAGGTGCCATCACATAAACCAACATGTTCTTTGAAAGGAAGGTACGGAAGTCAAGAAGAGTGGTACGTTTGTTGATTGGGTGCTTGTTGATAAAGGCACTCGATGCGTCCTACAAATCAATGCTGCAAATGGAGAAAGCTAGAAAAAGGGGCATGATGCTACCAAGAAGGCTGATTCTCCCAGCTGGGTGGACAAATCGCTGGAAAAAAAGCAATCGGCATCGCAATCTCCACTTTTAGCAGCGCAGTGTCGACAAAAATTAATGACATGGCTGGAGACTTGGAGACATGGAGACCATGAGAGAAACAACTATTGCTCTCGCGTAGCCTGTGATGGTACCTCCTTACTTATCAGGTTTCAAAAGATGCTTATCTGGCTTGCTCAAGCTGATGGTCTTTGGGTATTTTGGTAGTGAAGCTTGTGTCTAAAGATATGTATTGCAGAGAGGGAGGATGGTATTGGGGTTAATACACCGGATTTGGACCCGGGAAACCTGGCTTCCATTGTGCAAGGGGAGACAAGATTTTTGGAAGCATGCGGGTCTTGCACGGGATTCAGATCCCAGCGATGGTGCTAGGGAAGTAGGGCAGGGCCCGCAGATCTTCTGGTCCTCAGGCTAGAGAGACTGGCATTAGGGCTTCTGGCTCAGATTAAATCCCATTCCATTCTTTTGGGGCCTGTAGATTTGGAGATAAGGGGAGAAGAGAATCTGAAGAAGTTCAGCAGTCTCCCCACCCTCTTCTGCAACCACAGCCTGTCCTCCAGCACATGGTGGCATATCTGCTCAGGCACTTGGAGCCTTGGGACTTCAGTAGCTCCCTCGCGGGGGGGAGGGATAGCTCAGTGGTTTGAGCATTGGCCTGGTAACCCCAGGGTTGTGTGCTCAATCTGTGAGGTGGCCCTTTAGGGATATGGGGCAAAAATCTGTTGATAATTTAATTGGGGCTTGGTCCTGCTTTGAGCAGGGGGTTGAACTAGATGATCTCCTGAGGTCCCTTACAACCCTGATATTCTATGATTCTGTGATCACAGGGGTCATGGGTGAAGAGTAGACACCAGGCTGCTGGAGTAACAGCAAGCAGAACAGTCAGCCGGACCCTTGGCTGTGACAAGCACTGCACGTTCTCTGACACTGTTCTGGTCTGAGGTGCTCTGCTACCCATTATTAATGGGAAAGGGCCCATCACACAATGACACTACATCTCACAGAGAAGAATGGCAAGTCAATGCAAATTGGAGGCTGTCAGTACTGTATTGGATCAGGGTCTAAAGCAGTAATGTCTAGCTCCCTGCAGTTCTTCCTGTGATATTGACTGTGCTGTATATGGCATGTCTATTTTTAGAATCCAGGTTGCCATGACAACCCAGTGTATTTTTGGGTTAAATATAGCAGCTGTTTCCCAGCTCTCTTGTCCTTCTGGATACAAGGAGCATGTTCTGCTCTCTGAGGGAGCACGGGGTATTAAATGCAGATGGAAGAGACTAATTAAGTGTAAACCCAGCAGAAATGTCAAATTGTCGGCTGGACAGAAGTTTCAGGATGAAAACGGGAATGTTTTGTTTTCCCAACCAGTCCTTCCACAGTAGAATCTGAGCTGGTCACAAGGAACTAGTCTTGTGGGTCTTGTATCGCAGTGTTGACATACCCACAGGTGCAATGGTGCAGAATCCGTTCCTTACAGCCTTCTGCACCTCAGCGCTCACTGCAGGCAGTGGGATTTGAGGAGCACAGCTAGCAAGGTTTTATTGTAAGTTTTGCAATATTAGGTGTTCTGCTTAAAGCCACTGCTGCTGGAGTCCCGTGATTACAAGAGATCTCAGCAGTGTGGAGGAAATGTGACCTCTGAAGCTGGATGGTGAATAAAAAGAACTCACCGTTCATTATTTGTCAAAAATCTCATGATCGGGGGGGGGGGGGGGAGGCTTGACTCATGATTTTTGAATCACGGGGGGGTTGGCAGGACTGCAAAGGCAAAACTCCAGCAGGCCCCCTGCATGCAGAGAGATGCCCACTGTCAGCTTTGGAGTGGATCACATGTTCGTTGGTTGATCACGTGGACCGATTTTAAAGGTCTGAAAGGGTGATTTGGGCTCATGAGTTAGGGGTCCAATGCGGCCACCTAGTATCACATCAAGTAGCCCATTGACGTCAGAGGGGAGAAGTGCCACGGGTTCTAGCCCAGGGCCTGGTTCCCTGGGGTATGTGTGGAATGGGATATTAACAGAGTGACACAGGAGGATAAAATCAGGCCCATAGTCAGTCTCCCGGAAAACTGGTTGGTTTGCTGATTCCACACAACCGAAATGCTTTGTGGGAACACAGCAATGTAGTTGACATTTTTCAATGGAAATTTATTAAAGTGCTTCATTTCCCTAAGGTCCAAGCGCTTCCTTTTGACACTATAATGTACTGGAGTCAAAACAGTAAAGACAAAATGAAGCTTTTTGCCTTAACGAAATGAAACACCTGGACAAAATAATGTCAGGATTTCCTAACTTGAATTTTGCAGAATTTTCATTTCACAGGAAATTTCAGAATTTCTGCTTTTCATTCCGATTCAGGACGAAAGGAAACTTTGAAATGTTGGAATTTCCAGTGGAACAGAAATCCCAACTTTTGACCTCCTCTAATGCTCTGCCTTTAACACTCTATTTGACTTCCTCATCTTCTGAGTTTGAGTCTCATCTTGCTGGCCTTTTGTATTTCCCCCAAATGGTCGAAGCCCCAGCTCTATGGGGGGAAATAACGTAGCTTAGCCATTATCAAACTTTGGGTCGGGTCCCCAAAATGGATTGCGACCCCATTTTAATGGGATCACCGGGGGTGGCTTAGACGTACTGTGGCCCCTGACCGCCACTGCCAGGAGTCAAAGCCAAAGCCCAAGGGGTTCCGCGCTGTGTGGAGGGGCTCAGGTCACAGCTCCCCTGCTGGGGACTGAAGCTCGTAGATTTTGATTTTGCCCACCCCCCAATCTGGAGCAATGGGGCTCGGGCGGGCTCACGCTTTGGTCCCCATTGCTGGGGCGGTGCAGTAATTTTTGTTGTCAGAAGGGGTCATGGTGCAGTGATGTTTGAGGACCCCTGCCTGGAACGCAGAGTGTAATGGAACATTTTCAAGATGATGGTTTTTTTAAAAAAATAATCAGCTGGTTTTTACCAAGTTACATGAAAACGAAACGTGACCACCCGCCGGAGCGAGAGCAGGGCTTCGAGAGCCACTGACGACTCTTTTTGTTTCTCTTTTTTTTAAGTTCAACATCATGATTTAAAATATCCATAGAGGTCATTGTGACCAAGGCTTTAACAGGAAGAAAATGTCTCCTGGATTCTTTTCCTCTCCCTGTGGGATCTATTGCATTGGACATTATTGCTTTGGAGAGCACAATTATCAAATACTCACACTGAGTGCTACCTTCTTTTGGCAGGGAAGGGAATTGCCCCTCCTACACTGTGAAGCCTTCCCTAACCTACACCGTGGACACCTGGGGCCGGGGCTGCCGCTGCCGGACAGCGTCATAGCTCCATACAAGTCCTTTGCTCGAACTCAGGGTCTGTCCCTCTTGCGATGTTCCCCATCCCGCAGTGTGGTGGGACATTAAGGATCCATAACCAGTGGAGAGGGAAGGCGCTGTAAACATCTGGCTTCATTGCAGGGAGCCATTATCTCTTGTTGAGCCCTCCCCTGGTCTTGTCTGATGTGATCATTCCTGGCCCTGCCGCAGAGCGGGACTCATCTCTCCGTGCAGAAGAGAGTCTTCTGCTAGTCAAGGGCAAAACATGGGGGCCTCCCCCCCGGGGGAAGCACTGCTTGTATCAAATTGAAGGTTGGAGATTTCAAGCTTCTCATCTCACACGTGCAAGTTGAGGGAGTAAACTGCAGGGTTCTCTGATCCCGAAAACACAGAGCTCTTGGTTCTTAGTAGTGCAGCTTTATCCAGAAAACACACACACACACACACACACACATATTTCCCACTCAGCTGGGCATGGAGCAGCCATTGCTAGTAAGTCACACTTCCCTCTCCACCGAGCACCTCACTTGTGCCACACTATTAGTTGCCTCTTACCACACTTAACCAGCGGCTTTCAGCAAAAGGTCACCCCCCCTGCCCTAATTTATTCTGAGAAAATCCAATATACAAAAACCTGTAGGAGAACACTTCAATCTCCCTGGACACACAACAACAGATTTAAAGGTAGCCATCCTGCAGCAAAAAAACATCAAGACCAGACTTCAAAGAGAAACTCCTGAGCTCCAGTTCATTTGCAAATTTGACACCATCAGCTCAGGATTAAACAAAGATTGGCTAGCCAATTACAAAATCAGTTTCTCCTCTCTTGGTGTCCACACCTCCAGATCAGCTGCTAGAAGAGAGCCTCGTCCTCCCTGATTGAACTAACCTCGTTATCTCTAACTTGGTTCTTGCCTTCTTTTTATACCTGCCTCTGGATACTTCTACTGCATGCATCCGACGAAGTGGGTATTAGCCCACGAAAGCTTATGCTCCCATATGTTTGTTAGTCTATAAGGTACCACAGGACTCTTTGTAGCTCTAGTAGGGACTGTTCACTGCTTGTAACTCTAACTCTTGTCCAGCGGTGCAGGAGACACTGCGCTCCTGGTTCCAAGCCTGTGAGTGACTCTGTGAAACCATGGCAACTACCAGCATCAGTCACTGCCAGACCAGGACTAATCCCTCGCCTAAGGAATCAGGGAGGTTTGTGACGGGAACATCCTACATCAGGAAGGGTTGTCATTGCCACCCTGTTGGCGACATCACTCCACCAGCAGGAGCAGTCAAATGCAGAGTGTCTCCAGCGGTTAGCTGGAACTCTCTGGCACACAGGGTCTCCTACGCTGCGTTGCTTCTGCAGTGTGGACTTTTAGCCAGGCTCAAGGGCAGGGGTTCAAATCCTGCTGTAAAGCAGCAGATCATAACTGTGCAGTGCTGTGGTGATCACACTCTGTGCTCATCAGTTGGGACTTGGCGGGAGGCATCCGCCGTTTGCCTGTGCTTTGCCCTTCATTTGGATTAGATGGCGTGTCCCATCCTCCTCAGATGTCAGCCACTGCTAGATGCAGGATCTCCCACTAAAGGGTGTCTGATCTGGAATGGCAAATACAGTTAGGTTTTCTGCTGTGCAGCTTTGATTCCTTTTGGGGCTTTAATGTGGCGAGCAAAACAGGAGACTTTTGCAAGGATTCCATGCACCGTTTTGTGCCCGACCCCAGAGAGTCTTTTGTTAGGAATCTTATTTATCCAGAAATTGAGTTTCAACAGGCATGTGTATTTATTAAAACCTTATGTCATGGCTTATCTATCCATTTCCCTTTGTAGGCCCGGCTCCTTTCAATGTGTGGGCTCCCCGCCTTCCCCCATTGATTTATGGGTTTCTTGTAATCTCTGCATCACGCCATTTCCCTCCCCCTGGGCAGCGCTGTGTGTTCAGCATCTTTCCTCTCTTTCCCAACCTTTCGTAGCAATTTGTGGGATGAACTGCTGTCGGTGACGGACTTTTTGCTGCAGAACATCATCCACCCCATCAAATATTGATACTTCGGAGGTTTCGACATAGAAGCTGTCAGAGCCAATGAAGTTTCTCAAGCAGCAGTGAAGCTAATTGGGAATGATAAAAGACTTTTCCCCTACAGAGGAATCCGCGGTGCTGTTAGCGGGTGACTAGCTGACTCTGCACAGACATTAGCAGACTCAGGGTGCCTCTGACAGCACAGGGCCCATATCACCCCCCACTTCCTTCTGTATGTAGGGCACTTACCTGAACCACGCCCAGGCATTACTAGATTTATCCTCACACCCAGGCTGTGAGGCCTCTTCCTCTGTAACTCTGGGAACAGTCTCTCCATTGGCTAAACTCATCCCTGGGCTAGTGCCGAGGGGTAGGTGGCTTCTCACACTGTCCACTGGGCCTCTGGAGGCCGGTTCAGGCACTGAGAACTTTGCACCCAGCAGCCTGAAGGCTGCCCCCTGTGGACCTTGCAGTGCCAGAAATAACCAGGGCACAGAACCACACTCTTCCACCCCTGGACGTGCCTGACACCTCAGAATGCTCCCTACATGGCCACTTCCCTCAGCGGGTATTTGCTCCTCTCTGATCCCCTACAGTTTGTCAATCCCTTTCCAGTGATGCAGTGCCTCGAAGTGAGCACCGTGGTCCCCCTGCGGTTACACCAGCGCAGTGAGAAGAAGGAGCCTGGCGTGGGACATGCCTCATGAGGGAAGATCTGAAAAAAAATGGGGTTGGTTTAGTCTGGAGAAGAGAAGACTGAGGGGGGGACGTGATACTCGTCTTCGAGCACATAAAAGATGGTTGTAAAGAGATGAGTGATAAATGTTCTCCTGAACCACGGAGAACAGGACAAGAAGTAATGGGGTTAAATTGCAGCACAGAAGATATGCGTTAGAATCATAGAATATCAGGAAGTCATTTAGTCCAACTCCCTGCTTAAAGCAGGATCAATCCTCAATTAAATCATTCAACAGATTTTCATCCCATATCCCTAAATAACCCCCTCAAGGATTGAGCTCACACTGTTGGGGTTAGTAGACCAATGCTCAAACCACTGAGCTATCCCTCTCCACTAAGCCATTGGGATGGTCCAATAGTTCAGGTACTAGCTGAGGCCTTGGGAGAACTAGCTTCAGTTTCCTCTTTTGCCACAAACTTCTCATGAGGTGGCCATGGGCAAATCACTTAGTCTCTCTGTCCGCCTCATTTGGGGTGCAGCAGCGGGACTGGGAAGCGCTTTGAGCTCTACCGATAAAAGTGCCACATGAGAAAGGGTCACCATTATTTCACTATCAGACTCCTGCAGTGTGGCCCCAGTGATGGGAAATTCACGGGAGACCAGAGCCGTGGCTGACTGCATCAGCTGACAGTTGAGAAATGCAAACTTTCTGAGCTCCATTGTGCCGTCTTGGCCCCAGCCTGCTGTGGGGAGCTAGCGTGGTGTCTCTGAACTGCAAGGACTTCCTCTGGGTCCTGCCGCTGGCCTAAAGACTCCTACTCCAGCACCACGTATGAGCCGTGTGGATCCATCTGTCAGCATCTCACACTGACCTACTGCACTGGATCATCTTTTGTTCCCACAACTGCTAGGGAACATGGGGCATCTCTTCCCAGCAGGCATGGCTTCTTCAGGTGCTGCCTGGTAGCAGTCTCCGCCATTGTTCTCCGTCTTACATTAAGGAAAACACATACCGTGGTGCCACAAATTTTGATGAGAGCACCGGAGAGGAGCAAGCTAAGAAGACCATGCATTCTCCAAGAGGAGCAATACACCGTCTGGTGCTGCTGGGACAGGGAGCCGGAATACTGCTCACAATCTCTTGGGTGTGTGTAATGTGGGTTAAGGTTGCAGGCAGTTTACCGGGTTATAAGTAACAAGCTGCTACAGGTCATCTCACATATCGGTATGGTGATTTGAGGCCTGCTAGTGTGAGGAAGCCCACGCTGACTGGAGAGAAGATTGTGGGCTCAGACCAGCTTTTCAAGAGCTCTGCTCTGAGTTACGCACTGAACTAAGGGCCAGATCAATGGGAACAGCTGGGAGTTGAGTTCTTAGGACAATCTGGACACTCTATTGAGCTGCCTACAGAGGCGTTGTTAAATGCTGTGCTCTTTTGAAAATCTGTCCCCATGGGAACCACTAGCCCCTATTTAGAATCAAGAAGGAACTCAAGGGAGGTGTTTAATAATGGTTTACTCCCAGGGAACAAGCAGAGTTCTTTACCTGTCTCACACCTGACTAAGACTCATGTCCTATAGCAACCTCAAGTGATGCCAAGTTAGATTCTTCTTGGGTCTAACGGGGTTATAATTAATCCTCAGCAAAGCAGAGAGAAAAAGGGACAGGCAGAAAGGGGGAAGCTGGAAAAAGAGGTTTTACTAGGAGACTCGCTGGAATTCACACAACGCCACTTTGGTCCTTGTGGCGGGGTGACCACCCGCCCCCTACCGGATGGGGCCGGGAAAAGCCCCGAAAGGGGTTTGAAATAGCTGGAAGGGACTGTGGCAGGGAGCCTGCAAACTCCCAGGCTGGAGCCTGCAAACTCCCAGGCTGATTGGGAGTTTGGCTCAGCTGTGTGGCCACGCCCCAAACACTGCCCAGCCAGGATATAAGGGCTGGGAGACAGAGAAGCAGGCAGTCTCCTCTGCACTCAGAGGGAGACAGGCCTGACTGCAGGGGGCTTGAGCCAGGTACCTGGGTTAGGGCAGAGCTGGGGCAGGGCAGAGGGAGCTGGGCAGGCTCTAGCCAAGAGCCCCAGGCCTCCGGGCCTGATACAAGGCCCGACCCAGGAGTACTAGGGTTGCAGGGGGCAGCCTAGGGCTGGAGATAGCAGCAGCAGGCCAACCCTCCTTGCCGGTGATGAGAAGCCATGATACTGCAGTCCGCCCCAGTGAGCGGGGGCAAGTGGTGACTGACAGTGGCACACTCTGAGGCGAGTTGGGGATAGTGGGTGGTGGGTTCCCGGGAGGGGGACCCTAAGACCAGGGGGGTACTGCAGGGGGCAGCCCCCCTCAGCAAGGGGCTACGGGGTCCGGGAGGGACACGGGGCCAGAGTGAAGAGGTGGACGTCGGCCGACAGATGGCGCTCCGGGGTCAAAGAGCTAATTCCCATGACGACCAGACGGGGGCGCCGCCGGGTGAGTGACCGACCCCGTCACAGTCCTGATCTGCGCTCTGAATCCTGCTCTCTTCAGCTAATGATCCAACCAGTGGACCAAATTCAGCGATGAACCCTGGTCACGTGCCACCTGAGTGCATACACTATGACGAGTTATCCTCTTTCCCTTTACTAAAGAGCAAGCTGTTTCGAAGACATGCATGAATACTAGGCATGGTAATTAACCATTCGCAGCGGAGAACACCCAAAATAACGCAAAAAGTGCTTTCACACTGGTCAAAATAAAGAGTAAAACACGTTTTATGTGGCACTTGACTGTTAGCGTTTAAACAGAACCTCGGTACTAGCTAGAGAAACGTAATTGCTGATTGAGATAGTGACGGGCGGGGAGCTGGTAGCACCACCTATTATTAAGGTTGCTTGACTCTTTCCATTATAAGACCCTGTTTTCAGTTGCTTATCTTAGCCAAACTTTTACTGTTTGGGCTAAAAAATTTCAGGCCAAGTATCTGCCTCAGAGTGGCAGTCAAAACAGCGTAGTCACTCCTAGTTGTGTAAAACCTGTCCAAATCTGGCCAAGTTATGTCAGAAAAATAAGTTTCTACATTCCCAGGCGAAACGTCTTTGATTTTAGTAGCTACCTTCCACAACAATTCCATGTGTCCCAAGAACTCTTCAGGCAGGATGTTCCCTGCACCTGCAGCTTTGGGCTGTGTTCTGTCTGGGCACGTGAACTGAGAGCAGGGAGCCTGAGGCTGAGACACTGAGGAGGAGGCAGCTGCTTGATTCGAATGCAGCAGGGACAAGTGTCAGACCACTGGCGAAGGTGAGTGGAGAAAGATTGGGACAAAGAGCCGGGGAGGGATGGAAACGGGGCCTAAAGGCTGTTGAAGGGAAACTGGAACTGGGCGTTGGAGCAAAGTGGAGACCAAGTCTGCCTGGGCAAAATGGCTGCAGCTGGGACTTGAAACTGAGGGTCAGACACTGGAGCTGGCTGGGCAAAGCCTCCTGCAGCAAAATAGCATGTGACTCTGTAATTCAAGACGGGATCATAATGTGTATGCCATGGGGGGGCTGAATGATGGTGGCACTAGCAACTGTCATTCTGACATTTCCTACCTGTTGACGGCTCGACTTTGCAGTCTGGTTTTTTAAACGTAGATTTGTGTGCGCCGAATACCTTAGACCACTAGAACTGTCTAGTGAGCTTTGAGAAGGTTGAGTACAATGCCACAGTGCACCTACCTGGGGGAGACAATGAACAATCTAGGGCAAAAGGGTTTGCGAGTGCACCTCAAAAACACTGGGAAGCACAACAGGCAACTTATTAGTCCCTGCTAGCTTGGCGGGGCGGAGGACATCTCTTTTCCCACCCTCCCTTACTGACATTAGCTCTTTAGGGGAAGCGCTTAAAAATGCAATTAACCCCTGTCTGCCTGTCTCTAGTATTACCAAGTGCCCGGCTGGCAGATTTCGAGTAGGAGAATCTCTGCTCAGGGCCCAGATGCTGGGTCACACAATTCACATAGCTGCCAATAGGGTTATGCACAAAGTGTTCTCAGTCTGGCCTAAACAATGTCTATGAGTCAGTATAAAGATGGAGGGGGAAATCTGGCATGCAAGACTCATCTCTCTCCCTGCTCCCAGTCTGCTCTAGAAGAGGCTTGTAGAGCTAAGAAGCCTCAAGAGCCAAGTGTGGAGAGAAGGAATTTCTGTTCTGATTTGCATTTTACTTTTCGTTTTTAGTGAGAGCCAAGAGCACGTGTTTATGCCGGGATCCCGTAGCATGTGACACTGTCACTAGTGAAGTCTCACAACACTTTACTGGCTGCAGTAGGTACGAGGTTACAGGATATCGAGGTGCAGAGAAGTTAAATGTCTTGATGAGGATCTCACAGTGAGTCCGGAGCAAAGCTGGCAACAGAGCGGGCCATGGGAGGATCATTCATTTAAATTCAAATGCATCTTGATCCATTTTTTCATGGGTTTGCTGTGGAGTTTCCTGAATTTCATCTTGAGCTTTGGGTTTGTCCAAACAGGAAAGCCAAAGCTGACATTCAGCTATGACTCTGTAAAACTGCCGAGTTTGATCTTCTTTGAGGTACAAAAACACACAGAAGTAACGTGACAGTTACAGGAAGTTCACTATGCAGAGAAAGCATCTCTTGGTATTTGCATTCTCAATTTCTCTCGTGGGTTATTAAGGGAAGATCCTGGGAGAAGGTGCAGCTACAGCTGATGAAGAGGACAGAATGGAAGATGCCCTTGGGTTTGTTTTTATTTAGGGTTGCCAGGCGTCTGGTGTTTGGCCAGAGCACCCAGTCAAAAAGGAACCCTGGTAGCTCCGTTCAGCACCACTGACTGGGCCATTAAAAGTCTGGTTGGTGGCACAGACGAGCTGGCACCTTCCCTACCTGGCTCCACACAGCTCCCAGGAAGCAGCCGACATGTCCCTCCATGCCAGGATTGGCCAGGGGGGCTCTGCGCGCTGCTCCCACTCCGTGTGCAGGCTCCGCAGCTCCCATTGGCCAGGAACCACAGCCAGTGGGAGTTGCACCTAGGAGCTGGAGGGACATGACACTGCTTCCCAAGGGCTGCCTGAGGTAAGCGCTGCCTAGAACCTGCACCATGAACCCTCTCCTACACCCCAACCCCCTTCCCCAGCCCGGAGGCCCCCCTGCACCAAAAATCCCAGAGTCTGCACCTTCTCCCGCACCCCAGTCCTCTTCCCCAGCCCAGAGTCGCCTCCTGCACTCTGAACCCTTTGGCCCCAGCCTGGAGTCCTCTCCTGTATCCCAAATCTCCCAGCCCTGGCCTCACCCCAGAGTCCGCACCCTCTTTTTACATGTTTCCTTTTAATGCCTTATTTATTTTTCATTGGGGCCTCTCGGAAGAAGTGACTCTTTAGACGGGGCATAGCTGAGGAGGTGAATGAGACTGAGAGACTGCTGGATGCACAGGAGCCACCGCATGAGAAGGCAGGGAGAGAGCAGTGGCAGAAGGGGGCATTGAGAGTCAGCCTGACCAGCAGAGACAGGTGGGACAAGGAGGAGATGGCAGCAGCCATGCCTTGGGTGGTGCAGAGTCCTGAAGGTGACGACACGCTTGGCACAGTGAGCAAGAGGGAGCCAATGAGTTAGTCACAGAGTGGAGTGACTGAGTGCTTTATCGTCCTACCAATCGGCGTATGAACCCCGCTGCCCTACGCAGCTCTGCGTGTCTGCAAACTGGGCATGGAGAACTCGGCTCAGCTTGGCCAGAGCCATTCTGCACGGGCAGCGAGTCAGGGAGAGATCCCCATTGTCCCTGCGCGCTGAGCCATAGCCAGCGGAATAGGGGTTTCATGATTTCGTATGCAGCATTTGGGAACAAAAGAGGTGACACAGTATTCAGAGCGTCCCGCCAGGAGCCACTGCTTTTGGAACCCTTCCATCAACTCCTGTTCCCCTCAAGCTGAGCATCGCGTGGAGGGCGTCTCGTTAGAGATAATTACTGCGCTGATTATTGTGCGCGGTGGCGTTAAGCAGGAAGTGTGCTGACTCACAGCTGCACCTGTTATGCTAACGAGGTTCTGCTTTCCCAGCAGCAGGAGATGCACCTCCAGCCAGCAACCACACCGCAGACCTGCCTCTGTTGTTGTTGGTTTTTAACGCGGCTGTGATAAAAAGGTCTTTCTGTTCTTTGAGAGGATTCATTCTGGCTGGAGCCTGTTTCTAATGCTCTTCCTTTGCCACTTATTTGGTTCTATATACAGCGCACGAATGTTTGAAGATGAAAGGCATTATATAAGGGCCCGGTGTTTATTAATTTATTGTTAATTGTAATAATGGCAATAACAGAGAAAAACCCACTCTCATTACATTACCAGGGTCTTCTAAAATCCAACCATCTATCCATAATAATTAGTGCTGGGCAGGAACTTTTTCGAGAAACAGTTTGCCATGAAAAATGCAATTTGTCCAAACCGAAACTGTTCACGGAGGATCCGCTTTGACAGGACTTTCATCAGGAAGGTTTCTCGGGCCCAGGATGGTAGCTCGAGCTCTCGATCCCAGACTAGCCAAGAGCTTCAGTACTGACCTTGCAAATAGGAGACCCTGGTTCAAGTCTCTGAATGAGGAGCAGCTTGTTTATACTGTTTTCCTACCCTGATAATCCCCCTTAATTTTGCCCCTCACCCTGTAGTGGGTTACTATTACTTAAAACAGTTTGGGAGCCCTCCAGGGGTGCATTGTGATCCAGAACAGGGTTAGCTAGGCCTTCCGTGTGGTATATATTAGTAAACCCGCTTATTTGGACCCTGTTGTGCACTCCACAATACCCCTCCCATGTAGAACATTTTAGAAAGTGTTCATGTAAGAGACAAGCGGGGAGCCATTAAATAACCAATATGTCCCCCGCAGTGGGTGACATGGAAAATGAATTGACAGCTACATCTGAAATTATTTATGGCCTGGTTTGGGGAAGCCTTAGTAAGTGGGTGTAGATAGGTATATTGAAGCCTAATGCTGCCTTACGCATAAACTCACAGGGCCAAATTCAGAGATTATGTCAGAGTAGGTTTAACCAGGGCCTGTGGACCGTGAGCGCCTTCAGGAGAGGTTGAACTGATTGTCTTCATGATTTTGTAGAGTTTTCCAAGATATATCTGTCCCCAGTCCACCAAGGGAAGAGACAAAGGCCGAGGAAGGGATGCCCCTGTATTTGAGCACACAGAGCTTGTTCATGAGTTAATTCTAGACGTTCTTCTCTGTGGTGTCTGCTCTGGGGTGGAGTAATGTCATTAGTTTCCCACTGGCCATTTGGCCTTGTTCTCATTGGGGGTTACTCCTAGCCAAACCTGGATGTCTCAAACCCATTCGTTATTTTGCAAACTTGTGATACGGGGAGAAGAATCAGCATTTCCACAGATATAACACTCCACACAGTGCGTGGTTTGGGCCAATTGTTGTTGGCCATTCCTATAGATGCCATGAGCTAGAAGATAACACTGATCCCAGCTGCACATGAAACAAAGAGGTATGAATGGCAGATTACAGATAGTCCACCCCACCACCACTCAATCTTTCTAAATATCCTGGGGTAGAATTTTCTTTTTAGACCCGCAAGGAACTTTTGACATAGTGGCTTTGGAGAAGGTCAGGAACCTTCATGGGTGTAGAAAAATCACTCAATTTGGCCGGATGTCTTGCGGCATTCTGATGACACGTCCGAAAAGTGTAAGGTGCCATCTATAGACAATGGCCCCAGCAGTCTGTAGATGGAAGCAACCATAAACATCTGTGTTACACATGAAGTCATTCTGCTTTATGCCCGATCTATGACATTGGCATTTTGTGTGGACTCCAGCTCTGCCCAGTCCGAGCGGCACAGCATCCGTGTTTCACAGCCGTACAGCAGGACGGTGAGAATACAGCTCAACCCTGAACGCAGTTGTTGTGCCAAGATGATACTGTCATAAATGGCCCATGGCAGACGCTGCGATGTCAATCCAGTGAAGATGCTCCGGGTGAGAGTTGGAGGACCTGGTGAGTATAGAACCCAAGTAGAAAAAGCTGGAGACTGCTTTGGCAGCTTCATTATTCAAAGAGACTAGAGTCATGGGGGACCCCAACGAGTTAATATATATTATATTACCATTACCTAGCAGCTCCGATCCCAGACCCAGCACCCATTGTGCTGGGCGCTGTACAAACACTGAACACAAAGACAGTCCCTGCCCCGAGGAGCTTGCACTGTAAACAGAAATCAAGAGACAGCAAACAGAGGTGGGGGGTAAACCAGTGTGGCTGTGGGAAGAGACATGGGGAGGGGAAGGACTGCAAGGGAACAGGCGAGACAGTATTGTTCAGCACCTCAGGCTGTGGTCTCAGCACATCATCTTTTGTAGTCCTCACAGCAAAGGAGAGCCTGAAGGAGGGTACTGAAGTAGTTTTGTGGAGGTTCACAGGGGAAGCCTTCCACACCTAAGAGAGCCAACAGAAAGGTGCTTCTTTGAAAATTGAAGAGTTGTGTCCTAGTTATTGTCTTTTTTGCACAAGCGGGGCTGTCTTAGGCACCACCAGGATACAGGCAGCATCATCAGCCCCCAGGCACTCACAAATCAGGAGTCAGAGCCCCAAAATCACGAGAGCGGCTTAAACCTCAATAAACTAATCAATGTGGGGTCTTTTTATTTGTTTTCCAGGTTCTGAGTTTTTTAGAGTGAACGCACATCACATTTCCAAACTTTTCTTCACAACCAAGAGGGATAGAAACCTAGTGGATCTGTGTGTGTGTTTCGTTTTGTTTTTAACACAAGCTGAGCTTCTCATGTAATCTCTTGATTCCATCAGCTGGGGCTTTAAGACGAACCCTTGCGAGCTTGCGATAAAATCATGGGCGTCGGTAACACTGCTTTGCCCGGGATCAAATTGTGAGTCTGGCAGCAGCATATATGTTAGGGACCTTTCGCCACAGTATCTAAATTCATCCCAGGGAGAAGAGTGGTCAGAGCCTTGGTATTTTAATGTTGTAGTGTGAGTCGTCGAGAGCCAGAGTCCCATTGGAGCCTTCAGGAATGTGTTGCAGAAGCTCTGGGCTTCCCCCTGAAAGCGTGCCTTCTGCCTCGGTGAACTTTGGACCAATCTCCACTGCCCATGCTCAATGCGGCTGACTGGCAAGAAGCCCAGCTGCAAGATATTGACATTCATGATATACTAGTTGCCAAGAGGGAGGGACGAAGCACAGCTGCGGTGGTCCCATCTAGCCCTGAGGGTAAACTACTATTGAGAGAATGAATCCTAAAACTGATTCACGGAGTGCTTCATCGAGTGACTATGGACCCTTTACAAAAACTGTGAGCACAGCTAGTGTTGCCAAAAGAGTACCGAGCCCTGGCCATGAGGGCCCTGCATGATGACTTTGGGCATCTAGGGATGGAGAGGACCCTGGAGCTTATTCGGAGTAGGTTCTATTGCCCCCAGATGGCTGAAGATGTTCGCAGGAAATGTGAGACATGCGCTCGATGTGTCCCAAAGGAAAACTCTGCCCACGAGGGCTGCATATCTCAAGAACATCACCAGCAGCAAACCTTTAGAACTGGTATGCATTGATTTCTTGTCTCTAGAAGTAGACAGGAAGAATGTCGGAAACATCCTAGTAGTGACTGACCATTTTACACGGTATGCACAGGCATATCCCACACGTGATCAGGGGGCCACCACTGTCGCTCGAGTACTGTGGAAGAAGTATTTCTCAGTCAATGGATTCCCAACACGGATACACTCGGATCAGGGGCGAGACTTCGAGAGTCACCTTCTGAAGGAAATGTGAAAATAGCAGGAATTAAAAAGTCTAGGACGAGGCCTTATCATCCACAAGGTGATCCCCAGCCAGAGAGGTTCAACTGAACCCTGTTAGATATGTTGGGGACTTTGCGACCAGAGCAGAAGGCAACCTGGAGTCAGCATGTCGCATTTCTGGTGCATGCCTACAATGCCACCAAGAACGATGCTACAGGAGTCACCCCATATCTCTTGATGTTTGGGCGAGAACCCAGATTACCCATAGACCTGTGCTTTGGTGTATCAGAGGATGGAGATAGCTATGAACACATCAGCAATATGTATCCCGGCTAAGAGAAAAGCTGCAGGATGCTTATCGCCTAGCTACATCTGCAGCTCGGAAGAATGCAGACCGCAACAAACATCGATATGATGCGAGGGTACGTTTACAGGAGCTCCAGGCAGGGGACAGAGTCCTGCTGCAAAATCTGGGTATTGCTGGCAAACACAAGATAGCTGACAGATGGAAGGCAATACCCTACCTAGTGATGGAAAAACTGGGAGATCTGCCAGTCTACAAGATCAAACCTGAAGAGGATCCAGGGCAAATAAAGACAGTGCATAGAAACCTATTGCTCCCTGTGGGGGAATTGGTAGGCACCCCTTATGAGATGGGCCATGACAGGGCAGCCGGGCAGAATAGAAGTGCTAGGCCAAAGCCGCCATCTAACAGGGCCTGCGGGTATTCTGAAGATAACCTACCCCTAGCCAGCATGTCGGAGAGTGAGGCTGAGGAGGAAGACACGACCAGGGCGTATCCCAGAATGGAAACAAGACTTCGGTCTCAATCAGCTGAGCCGATAGAGAGCTCCCCCTCCTCAGCACTAAACCCCATGGCGGAGGTATTTCGGCCAGTTACTGGCACCCCGGAGCCTCTGGTGGGACCCCCCTGTGATGACGCACACAGTTTACTGGACAATGGAGACATCAAGGGGGAGGGGGCCCTAGGCACATTGGACTTTCCACTACCGGAACCAGAGATGCAGGGGCCTATGCCAGTAGCCGAGGGATCCTCAAAGGAAACCTCCCCATCCGTCACTCAAGAAGATGTTCCCCCCACTCCTGCAACAGAGACTCTCAATAGAAGGGACAGGGTAATAAGACCAGTAAAATGGCTAACCTATGATGCACCAGGGGTGATTAGCGAGGAGCCCATATACTTAGCACACAGGCTTGTGGAAGCTAAAGTGGGCTTTCTGAAGCCCTTTGGAGGAAACCAATGAGTTGGTATAACAGGGAGTGTGATTTGTCGGGACGACAAATTCTTGGCTGGGGGGAGGATGTAAGCAGTGTCAGGATGAGCTCCACCCTGACATCTGGTGGGGAATGGCGGGAATTGCGGTGAGCTGTGGAAAATAACTTCAGCTGATCTTATTTGCATAGACACACTCACCGCGCCTAGTCTGAGCTCGCAGAAGACAAATGGTCACTTCGGCTGTTGTGGGATCCCCAGGTTCTCTGTTATTGGGGCAGGAATGATAAAATGTTAACCTGATTACGTGAATGAGGCACTGGGACATGTACTTGGTCTTTGTCATGATGGAGGGACTCACCGTCACCTAGGTAGCACTCACTGGCCAAGGGGTAGGGGTTCCAAAACCTACTGAATTGAGAGAGGTATTAGGTTGGCGTGTATGTCCTTTGGTGAGGGCCTTGTTTAAGGGGCCTATGAAAGCCTACTACACCCTGTCTCTCTCCACGGTGGTGGTGGTGGTGATTCGGGTTCATGGTTTGGGTTATGAATCCTGGTTGTGGTGTTTCCCCAATATAATGCCACAGTGTTTCTCTCTGTCCTTAAAAGGGTTTTGGTACACTCAGACTCTGTGCTTGCGAGAGGGTAAGTATTGCCTCTTAGAGGCACCCAGGAGGGTGGTATATGGTTGTCCCAGGTCACTGGGTGGGGGCTTGAGCCGGTTTTGTATTGTGTCATTGGAATGGAACCCCTGGATACTGACCCTGGCCCTTGTTGCTGCCAACACTGATGGGCAGAAGGGTTAAATTAATTAGCAGCTGACCAGTGTCTAAGGGTTACCTGGCCCCTGGCCTGTCACCCAGGTCAGCCTGGAAGATGAAAAGTCAAGTGAGTCTTTACGGATCTATTTTGAACCCTCGACGTGTCTAATCTGGGAGGAGGATGAAAGGCAGCGGCTGGCTATCTTTTTTTTCTAGTTTCTGCGGTTCAGAAGCGTAGGTAGAAAGCAGGACCAGGGGATGCCCCTTTTTGGCTTGAATAATCTTTCCTCTGCCGTGTGACCAATGGGATGGCAGGGATGCCACCCTAAAAAGTGGTTATCATAGAGACCTTCAGGAGGAAAACTGAGCCCAAGCAAGAGCTGGGGTATTGAAAATCCAGCCTGAGGAGCTGTTGTATTATAATCCTGGCTCGGGATCCTGTTGTGCTAGGGGCTGTACAAATTTAGGGTAAAATGCCGGGCCTTGCCCCAGAGAGCTTCCACAGAGAGCAGGGAAAGTTCGCTGCTAGAAACCTGCTGGTGTCTGGCTGTCACTGCCCCGCTGGTGCTCCTTGCCATGGGCTCTTTTTAATAAGAGAAGCCTCTAGGTCCCCCCCTTCTAATCCCAGCAAAGGAGGGGGGGGAAGGAACAAAACCAGGAGGCTTTTAAAAAGCCTTTGATGAGCTCTCATTAACGAGATGGCCCACACGGTGTGATGTTGTTGCCGTCTCTGATCTCACCCACTCAGTGCGCACCACACTAATTTAAGACAGAAACTCGAACGTTATTTCCCCCTGAAATATGAAGCACAAAATCGATAGCAGGCCTTCTCCTGTCAGCTCTGATCCCGTCAGGATCCCCGCGTATTAATGATTCTGAGCGTGGAGGTCACTACAGCAGGGAGAGAGCTAAAGGGGGAAGGGGAAAAAATAAGCAAAAGAGAATCAGTGAAATTCTCTTCACCTTATTTATCCACCCGGTGGTAGAGACATTGCGGAAAGGAGCACTCAAATCCCTGCTGATCCCCCGGGGTGAGTTAACGGGAGGAGGGTGGGGGGATGGATTAGGGAGGTCAGAGGCAGATCCACTGTCCAGAAAGCCACGAGGAGAGGGGGTCAAGTTTTTTTTTTAGTGCTGGCTGTCCGAAATATTCGCCAGCGGCCTTTTCAGGAGAGACTTGGTCAGTTCTTGATCGCAGGCGGCCAATTTCCTGCCCACAGCGAAGGAGGGGCTCTTTGCAACTGCAATTAAACAGGGGAATTGTGCAGGAGAAGGAGGGCCGTGAAAGCAGATTTCCCTCTTCCTGCTGAAATGGGAACAGGCAGAGGGCTGGGGAGGAGGCCTCTGGCCTGCAACACAAGAGGTGGAGGGAGTTTGCTCTTTAGTCGCTGGTTTTCCAGTCGGAAACGAGCCCTCACATGGGCTCCTCTAACAAAGGAGAGGAGGCTCTTCTAGGTGTTTCCCCACCTTCTAATGTTTAAAGGCCCCATGTGGGTTCATAGATTCCAAGCCTGGAAGGGACCATCCAGGGATTTGAGGGTGGGGAGCTATAGCAATCCCCATGGGTGGATACATTTCTTTAGCCCTGCAGTAGTTTCCCCAAAACAGGGCTAGAAATGATAACGAGGTAGATGCAGGTCTAGGGTTTCTAGCTAGGTTATTACCTGGCTCCCATCACCTTTAGGGGATTGACTCCACAACATACCTGGGGACAGGGACCATTATCCTCACCTTAGAGCTGGCAATGCAGCAACTTGTCTCAAGTCACACAGGAAGTCTCTGGCTGAGCCAGAAACGGAACCTAGATCTCCTACAGCCCAGTCTAGTTCCTTAACCATAAGACCGTCCTCCTTTCCTAGCCACTGCGCTTCCATCACACCTCCTCTCCCGGCCGGTCACGGGGTCTGCCCCAGGACACTGGTTGAGTGTGGGGTGCTCAGACTGACACATTTTGCAGCCCATGCACATCACAGCGGTGGATAGAAACAGCAGAGCTTGGCAGCCATTTGTCTCATTTTAAAGAGACCTTCTGCTCCCACCAGACCCATGATCCCAGCAAAACACAGCCAGCATGAAAACAGAGGCTGGCAATGAGCGCCCCAGTCAAATATCAAGTGACCACAGCTGGATACGCTGGCGAAGGGTAACATGAGGACTTCCAGTTGTCTAAACGACTCCTACTTTTGCAGCTTACAGACCTTGGAATCACAGAACCAAAAGGAAATTGTAACCCCTGCGGTAATTCTCAGCCCTGGACTATTCCTGAGGGGACCTTTTCTTTATTGAACAAATCCAGAGTGATTTATAGAGAATTTCTCCGGCACCGCTCACTCGGTTGTCATATGGAAATTGAGTCTATTAAGCAGCTTTGGGCTGCAGCCAGTGCACCATCCATTAATCCAAACTTTCATCCAATTATTACTATTATATCTCCCCCATCTGCAATAAATATGAGATCTCTTTTCCAGGCCTCATGTCGGGCTGATCATCTCCTATTTGCCTGCAGGGGCTCTAGAAATGTGGTGCCGTCACAGCAGTAGGACAGGGATGGGCGGGGAAAGGTTCAGGAGACAAAGTACCACGCAGCCCTTACTGTGATGGAGCCCTCACTCCCCAGCGATGTGAGATGCTAGCTGAGCAGGAAGAGAGAGGGCTTCCCAGAGTGATTGCAAATGGACCAATGGGAGATTTTCTCCCTTCACTAAGGCTGTGATGTGTGCCAGGGCTCCCCAGGTCATAGGGCCATTGAGGTGGGTTTGGAAACACCTAATGATACCGCCTCTTTCTTTTGTACAGAGCATCCTGATAAGCCGTGTAGGATCTCAGGCTGCAGCTACAATGTCCAATACGTAGTCTCCTGCCGTTTGACCGGAACTAGGTCTCCTAGGGAAATCTTCGGTAAGTATCAGGCTGCATTCTGATGGTAAAAGGAGAAAGTTTAAGATCTCTTAGGCTTTGCATCTCACAGCTTCTAATCAAGCCTACTTTGGACAAAGACGGAGCTGTAACGTTGGCAGGATTGGTAACCCCTTGGCCCATACACAGTTGAGTTCATTTGGCAATGCTGCTCAGCTGCACAGAGTAGCGCCCCCTCCAGTGCATCTTCCGAGTTCTGCACCCAAAAGAATTGTCTTTGCATGCAACAGCCTCAGTTCCCTTTTCTCGTTATCTTAGAGGTTGCACATTCAAATGGATTTTCATTAGATGCCAAAATCCTTCATGTTATTTCAAGCTCAGTAGGAAAGGCTACTGTAGGAAAGACGGTTCAATCCTGAAAAATCAGCTAAAAATCAACTTGGCTCTAGTTGCTCAGTTTAACTAATGAAATTACTGAAACCCGGGAATTTTGAAATGAATATTAAACCCGCCTTCCTCGTGGCACGCACTTGCCTCCAAGCAAAGGGCGTCGGGAAGCTTTGTTCCCCAGGGGAAGTGATCCTATAACTGCTTATTGAAGACTGTCTTGCACCTACTGGTTCATAGAATCATAGAATCCTAGAATCTCAGGGTTGGAAGGGACCTCAGGAGGTATCTAGTCCAACCCCCTGCTCGAAGCAGGACCAACCCCAACTAAATCATCCCAGCCAGGGCTTTGTCAAGCCTGATCTTAAAAACCTCTAAGGAAGGAGATTCTACCACCTCCCTAGGTAACCCATTCCAGTGCTTCACCACCCTCCTAGTGAAAATGTTTTTCCTAATATCCAACCTAAATCTCCCTCTCTGCAACTTGAGATCATTACTCCTTGTTCTGTCATCTGGTACCACTGAGAACAGTCTACATCCATCCTCTTTGGAACCCCCCTTTCAGGTAGTTGAAAGCAGCTATCAAATCCCCCCTCATTCTTCTCTTCTGTAGACTAAACAACTCCAGTTCTCTCAGCCTCTCCTCATAGGTCATGTGCTCCAGGCCCCTAATCATTTTTGTTGCCCTCCGCTGGACTCTTTCCAATTTTTCCACACTCTTCTTGTAGTGTGAAGCCCAGATCTGGACACAGTACTACAGATGAGGCCTAACCAATGCCAAATAAAAGGGAAAGATAATGTCCCTTGATCTGCTGGAAGTGCCCCTACTTATACACCCCAAAATGCTGGTAGCCTTCCTGGCAACACGGTTAATGTCTGACACAGAATTACAGGGTTAAAATGGGTCTGATCTAGTCTGGCAGCTCCTCTGTTCCTCTCCTTCTTTCCTCCTCCAGCCATCTTTATAAAGCAAGGTTATGGGGTTTGGGGCATTATTCATCTCAGTTACCTGACTGTTTCAAAAGAGGAGTAAACACCCATGCTGCTGACTTTGCAATAAAACCGGTGCATCTGGAAGAGAAGCCAGCAGCCGATGCACAACTTGTTCTTCCAAGATATTGCCGATCCCTTTCCCTTTTGCCCCTTGGTTTCTTTCACTGTGTTCCTTGTGTGTTCAAGCCATCACCAGCTGTTATTCTCTCTGCATGGAAAAAGTCACGTGCCAAGTTCCCTCCCTTGGGCTTGGCCAAAAGGGTCCCATTTTGTAAGGAAGTGGGAGAGAAGTGTCTGGGATATTCTCCTGACTCCAGAGTCTTTAGGAGAGCAATCCAGTCGGCCGGGAGGCCTGTTTTCACTAGGATAAATCAGACAGGTGAGTGGCAAGGTGGCGTGGACCTCAGTCATCTCCTCAGTGAAATGAACAGATGCCCAGCTAGAACGCAGAGGGAAAAGCAGCCCCCTGACACACCTTAGTGGGAATATCACATGGAGATGTTCCTGCCCCTCAGAATATCAGCTAGAGACCTTGCAACCCCTAGGCCTCTCAGCCTGAAATAGTCGGTGGCAGCAAAGTCTTAAAGCGGTAGCCCCCGACAAGCATTTTCAAAATGGCAGCCACTAAAGGTCAGCAACACGCTGCTGCCGGAGTACAGCCATTGTGGGGACATCAGAGCCATTTCTGCCACATTTTTCTACCTCGGCGCCTGGGGCCTAGTTTTCCTTCTGGCTGCGGTGAGGGAGCATGTACGCATGTTACATGCATGAAGGCTCTCCGAAGAAAGAGTCACTCCTTTCCTCGTAAGGGTCTCTCCTTCCAATCCCACCTGATGAGAACCAACAGAGACACCTCTGTCGAGATTTAAGCGTGCCCTCTCAGTCCTTTGGTTCGACTGGGGCAGAAGAGCATTGCTGAGCACACGCTCACCCACCAATACTCTATGTGGCAGACCGAGAGCCGGGGCATTGTGTGAGATCTAATGACCCTCGCCTGTACAACTTGGGGAAGAGTGAGTCAGAGCAGGGAGGTGAGTTTACCTCTGGACCAGCCCTCAGTGAGCCCACCGGGGAAGAGTGGACACCGTTCTGGTGGCCACGGTTTGAAGAGGGTGTTCAAAAACTGGAAGAGATGCACAAAAGTGCTGCAGAAATGTTTTGAGGGCTGGGAAGATGCCTCACAGTGAGCCTTTTAAAGAGCTCGATCTGTTTAGCTTATCGAAAAGATGATCAAGAGCTGACTTGATAACAATGTTTTAGTTCTTCGCAGGGAGGAAATATCCTGCACTAAAAGTCTATTTAATCTGGCAGGGAACAGCAAAACAAGAACCAAGGGCTGGAAACTAAAACCAGGCAAATTCCCAGTCGCAATGAAGTACACATTTTTATTGCTGAGGGTGATTTACCATTGGAGCAAACTACCAATGGGAAGTGGTAGATTCTCCCGCTCTTGAGGTCTTCAAGTCAAGACTGGATGCCTTTCTGTAAGATGGCCTGTGTTATACTGGAGATCAAACTAGAGCAGCTAATGGTGCTGTCTGGCCTTATAGTGTAAGGATACAGCCATGCAAATGGCCCCATAAAGGCTGCCATTGAAAACCCCTTTCGTTGCTGCATAAATGACTGTCCAGGAGACATGGGGCTCTGTGCAGGAGACCAAGCAACATGGAAGGAGGGCAATAAAAAAAATGTAGGCAGTGGGGGGAGATGTCTAGGGAAGGCATTTTTCCTGCAGAACCTCTCCTCTGGTGGTGCCTCCATGCCTTGTCCAGTCACAAAACTAATGATGTGCGGGGAGAGGAAATCCATCCTGTACAGCTTAGGAGTTCAGCCGGAATGGAAGGCGGGTGAGCTGGCGGGGGGTGTAAACAAGACAGGCTGGCCTCTCTCGCGCACCCTGCAGCAACCCTGTCCCGGAGGACACCCCTGCCCTATGGAGTTCCTACGCCTCAAAAGCACGGGCTCCACATGACACGCAGGCCAAGCACTTCCCTCTGTGAGCTCATGGCCCACCTGTGTCCCCATCCCACTCCTGACTGTCCGATTCCTGCCTGGTGGCTGCTGTTGCTGTCTATCCCCTGGGAAAGGACAGGAGCTTGGAGTGGCAGTCTGGGATGACATCCTAAGATGGGCTAGGAGGAAGCTTGTGGCAGGAGGCTGGTGAGAACGGGGTTCTCCATCGTGCCACGCCTAGCCATGTAATTGCAGCCGAACTCAGCTCCAATGTGCCGTGTAGTCCAAGACGCTCCCATACCCTTGGCACGAATCAGCTCCCCCCATTCACACCATGTTTGAATTTGGCATGGTATTGATGGAGGCCGCAGTGGTCTGAATATTCACTTGTGTGCACTGTAACGGCAGGCAAGTTACAGCTGGCCTTGGTTCCAAACTGCTCTCCAAACTGCTTATATCCATAAACGAGGGAAATAAATAAACAAACAGATGCTTGTTAATTGATTTAATTACCCACTAGCAAACTGGTGCACATCAATACCAGGGTTTTTTTAAAGAGCAACTCATGGTAATTTTTTTCTGTCTGTGGACCACACTGTTCTGTTCTGCTCCCTAACAATAAGAAACTGATTTTCAGGAAGGAGGATTTGAAGATTTTTTTGACGGGGTGGAAGTTAGATTTGAACCAAAGGCGATTCCCCAGAAGCCAGGGTCAGCTCAGAGCCAAACTGCTCCCTCACTCCAGCGTTTATTAAAAGTTAACTTCCGAAAAGAGGGAACCTGCAGAAGCAGAGGGTAATTTTTGAAGCCCTGGAACGGTAGTGACTGAAGTGGAGCCAGAGGAGAGAGCACGGTGTGGGCTTTCAAAGACTTGTATTAGACTTTTAGTTTTTCAGAAGATGCTCAAGCAAGAACAACAAAACGACCAGTCTCCCTAACAGCGACTAGAACACATCCAAGTTTGACGCCTTGGGGAAAAGAGCTGATGGTGAAAGCCAGCCAGTGCTGTCAGTGAGCAGGAAGCATGCAGCCTCAATACAAACTCTTCTGCTGAGGACTGCCAGCCACTTGCTACTTCTGCTTTTAAACCTCACACCGGGTTTTCTTCCCCTCTCCTGAAGCCGATGTTGCAATCTTCCCCTTCAGTGCTCAAGTCAAAGGGCAAAATTCCATTCTCTGGCCTGCCCTATGCTGTGCATTGCCCAGGAGTGTGAATGTGGTCCTCGGCCACTGTGTTAGCTGACCCAGTGCTGCACAGGATCAGGGTAAACAATCGTTGTGTCAGCTAACACGAGAGTTGGGACAAGGTAAAAGGCTGAAGCGTAAACGTGATCACAATTCCGATACAGTAAACCCCCGATTTAACGGACCTCGATTTAACGGACCTCGATTTAACGGACCTCGATTTAACGGACAAAATTTCCGGTCCATATGTCATATGTGAAAATTAACACCCTGTTAATTTTAAAATGCTTTTAACCAAGATTTGCTTATAATTAAATTAACAGGTTATTTTTTGTTATTAATTCACTGTTACAGTAGACTCCCGATTATCTGGGTGCGGGTTAACTGGGCTGCGGATTAACCGGGATGTCTAAACGGGTCGGTAGGGGAAGCCCCAAAGCGGCGGCGGGTTGAGCCTTAGCCTGCTGCTGCTTTGGGGCTTCTCCCACTGGCCCCTTACAAGCTGGGGTCTCAGCCTGCTTCCAGCCTGGGTGTAGGAAACCCAGGCTGGCAGCGGGCTGAGACCCCGGCTGGCAGGAGCCTGGGGGGAAAGCCCAAAGCGGCAGCAGGCTCAGTGCTGAGCACACTGCCGCTTTGGGATCTCGCCCCAGGCTTCTGCCACCTGCCCCAGTCAGCTCCTGCTGTCAGCCTGGGTGTAGGGAACCCAGGCTGGCAGAGGGAGCTCAGACCCTGGCTGGCAGGAGCCTGGGGGGAAAACCCCAAGGCGGCGGCAGACTGAGCACTCAACCTGCCGCCGCTTTGGAATTTCCCCCCAGGCTCCTGCCAGCCGGGGTCTCAGCCCGCTGCCAGCCTGGGCTTCCTACACCCAGGCTAGCAGGGGAGCTGACTGGGGCAGGTGGTGGGACCACCACCATCCACCCCCACCCCCAGGGCGGCCGGCGGAACACCCCCCCCCCCCAGTATACGCGTGATTAACCGGGATTTTATTAACGGGGATTAAGGTTTTCCTGATCATCCTGGATAATCGAGTGTCTACTGTATAGGAAACTTTTCTGTGAAATTTAAACTTTTCATATATACTTAATTTTAATTACACAAACGTGTCTACATAAGTAAAAACAGGTAAACTAACTAATTTGTCAATTTTTTAACATACGCATTCGGAAAACCTACTTTATTATATAACGGACTTTCGGCTTTAACGGACACCCCCTCGCCCGAATTAGTCCGTTATATCGAGGTTTTACTGTATTCAGCTTTTTTTTCCCTGCTAGGGCATTCTGGGAGTTTGGGGCCTCTTGAGACAGTAGAATGTTGGCGTAAGTCCGGAGTAATGCCGTTCCTGTGAACTGAGATACTCCGGCATTACCCTGGTGTAACTGGGAGAAGGATCAGGCCCAAGATTCGCTTTGTGGAGCTGAAGGAAGATCCCATGCCTGGTCTGCATCTGGTGCCCCTTAGGAAAGGGCTTGATTAGCCAGCGGGACAGAAGAGTCCATGTTCTAACTGGGTGGTAAATGGTTTTCCCTTCCTTGGAAATGACGAGATTTCAAATATTTTCCCCGCTACATAGCAGGACAAACCCAGGGGAGGTATTTTTTTTCTTTTGCAAAACAATAAACCTTATCTGGGATGGGAGAAGGAGCACCCGAGACATCAGGATCTCGGGCATTCTCTTGCCCACTCGCACTGGTTTTGCCCAGAAATTCCACCCTGGACCTGAGAAATGTTTCCTGTCCAAACTGATACTGTGCCATGAAAAGTTTTGGCTTCAACAAAACAGCATTTTCTGACAAAAATCCATGTTGTCAAAAAAAAAAAAAAGCCTGCCCGCCTCTTGTCCCCACCCAGTCAATGGGAATCTGGCCTGTGCTCATCAGGACTGGTCCTCCAACTCGGGTGCAGCATGAAGAAGAGACACAGAAGAACCTGGGATCCGTCCATATTGTACATGCTAGTTTAAAAAAAAAAAAAAACGTGAAAACTGATAGGAAAGGCTCAAAAGACGCAGCTACCTTGGCAAATCCTTGTTTCATTTGTCAGTTTTCCATTGTCTAAGGAAAGAAAACAACAACTCCCCCGGACTGGCTGTATCCTACCTGTTCTGCAGGGCGGGTGAGTGGGCCCATGGAAGCTGGCACCGGGAGCGGTTTCCTCGGTTGTCCCATACAAGTCAGAACTAGTGACCCCGCGCCTGCGGCGCGATTTGGGCAGCGTCCCTTTCACATCGCGCCCTTGCCTCAGTCAAACAATGCTATTCTAGGCATGTCGAACACATTTTTAAAAAGTGCCCCCTCACTTCCTGTTCTGTCAAATAGCCGCCCTGAGATAACAGTAAAGGTTCCCGGGGGACTGTTCCGAATCGGTGTTCGGTGCCATTACCCACCTCCTACCCACCAAACATTTTTCACTCTCCACTCGCTTCACTTTCACTCTCCTTAAACTAATCTCTGGCACACATTCGGTCTTTTTCAGGGTAGGTGAAGACTGATCTAATGCTTTCGAAGAAGCTAAACAGAAATCGCCATGTGTGCAGCTTGCAACTCTATAAACAAAATAAAAGTAATGAGAAGAGTGAGGATTATTTCTTTTGATGAATTATTGGATGGCCACAGAGCAAATAGTGCTGGCTGTTTGAAGGGGTGCAATTCTGTTTGCCATCTGAGTCTGATTCCTGTCTGAAGAGACTGTCATTCAAATGGGAGGAGACTGGGCTAGCAACTTCCATGGAGTGTGAAAGACTCCTGAGCTATAATCAGTCTGAAATGCTTTTCTTCATTCAATGTCTCCATTTCCCCAAGGAGTCTCATGTCAGAGATTTCTGCCCATTATCATGATCTCGGATGATTGAGAAGGCGTTAGAGTGTCTCGGACGTGAGTTAAGACTCTGTACGTTCCGGGCCATGATTTCAATTTTGCCTCTCATATGTTTAAATGAAAAGTGGGCAGTTAAGGTCTACTTATCCAGCAGTGCCATCACATTGGGTAGCTGTTGATATCTTGATCTGGGAAGGTCGGTGATTAGAGATGGGCTTTTCTTTTCTTTTTTTGGCAAATACTTAGTCCTGCCATGAGTGCAGGGGACTGGCCTAGATGATCTCTCGGGGTCCCTTCCACTCCAATGTTTCTATGAAATAATAAATTCACCAAAAATACGGTTTCGTGGACACCTAAACTATTTGTGAGTTGAATCTGATGAACAGCTTTGGCCATAAAAAAATTGGACGCATATTCTCTTAAAAATTTTTAAACCTTTTGTTCAGACCATTTTGAAAAAGAAACGTTTCCATTTTTTCTTTTGAAACCACATTTTGTTAACCAATGTGCCATGTTTAAAAACCAAACACACTAAGATGAAAACCGTGCACAAATGACCTGAAACAGAATTAAAAACTAAGTTTCTGATTTTTTCCCCCCAGGATTTTCAGTTTAGCTCCAAAACCATGAAATTAACTATTCATAGAATCATAGAATATCAGGGTTGGAAGGGACCTCAGGAGGTATCTAGTCCAACCCCCTGCTCAAAGCAGGACTGATCCCCCAACTAAATCATCCCAGCCAGGCCTTTGTCAAGCCTGACCTTAAAAACCTCTAAGGGAGGAGATTCTACCACCTCCCTAGGGAACCCATTCCAGTGCCATATTCTCCAAGCTCTACTTCTGATGATGCACTGAAGGCCTTGATCCTGCAATCCGATTCACTCCCTGCCAGCCGTTATAGTCAAAAAGGCTCCGCATAGGCTGACGGCTTGCTCATGCAGACCTCACTGCAGGATCTGAGCCAAGGTGCCAGCACTCAAGCTATATATTAATTCATTTGAAACTTATTTTGAACAAGGAAATGTCTTGTCTCTTCATTGTCTTTTATTTTCCCTGAGAGAGAATAAGAGTTCAGACGGTTCTGTTGGCTTCAAGCTCAGCAAGAACAAACAAACTAATTAAGTCCTTCATTCATTAAATTAATGAATAATTAATTGACTCATTTCTCTTAGTATTTTGTTCTCCTCACTGAGAACCTATGTGGGATTTTGGATGAGTTTGCTAATGCAACCAGGTTTCCTTCGCTTTTTGCCGTCTTCCCTCTCATGTAGCAGTGTAACCCGCATGCTTTATATTGCGGTGTTTTACTTTGGGCAGTTCTGCACAGAAGGGATGCAGCTGGGCAGCTGTAGTGCTTTAAGAAAGACCCTCTACAGTCTACACCAATAGCTCGATGCTTCTGCATGAGAGGTGGTAGCTCTGTTGATGGGAGAAACTCTCCTGCCAACATAGCAGTGTCTATGTTGACACTTAGGTTGGGATAACTGTGTCGCTCAGGGGCATGGATTTTTCACATCTCTGAGCAACGTAGTTATACCAAAGTAATTCTCTAGTGTCGACCTGCCCATCGTTTCTGCAGGGGAGGGGGGAGAGAAGCCACGGGGAGGAAAAGTATCTTACCTGGATGCTCTGTAATTCAGGAAGATACACAGATTCCAAGGCCAGAAGGGACCATGTGATCATCTAGACTGACAGCAGAGCACTGGCCAGAGACTTCTCCAGACTAATTCCTAGAGCAGGTCCTTAGAAAAACATCTACTCTTGATTTACAAATTGTCAGTGAGGGAGAATCCACCATGAGCCCTGGTAAATTGTTCTACTGGTTAACTGCGCTCACTGGTGAAAATGTACACCTTGTGTCCAATCAGAATATCTAGCTTCCACATCCATTGGAATATCTAGCTTCCACATCCATCACATTAGACCTTCCTCTGCTGGATTGAGAAGCCCATGATTAAATATTTGTAGATAC
Source organism: Sternotherus odoratus (assembly GCA_032164245.1). Taxonomy (NCBI): domain Eukaryota; kingdom Metazoa; phylum Chordata; order Testudines; family Kinosternidae; genus Sternotherus; species Sternotherus odoratus. Next base: position 2,499,216 of record JAVMKO010000011.1, read on the forward strand.
TTACAGGATCAAGTCACCCTTTAACCTTCTCTTTGTTAGCTAAAGACCCATAACATTTCCAGAACAGGGGGTGGTAGTTACCAGGTATGCTTGGTAGCTGTATCTGAAGCTGCACAGGAAGTTTGCATTGTGAGTAATGCACCTGGCAGGTCACACCCTACTCACCCTCTGGGAGCTGAGCCAATCAGAGAGCAAGGGAAGGGGAGGTTATAAACAGGGTTGAGGAAATCAGCCTTGTTAACTCAGCAGCTGATCAGTGCAGGACTGAGTATTGGATCTGCTATGTGGCTGGGTCCTGATCCCTGAATCACTTTGGATCCAGTGAGTGTCATTACTGCTTTGCTGACGAGGGAAGCCCTCCATTAGGACAGTGTGTGAGGCTGGGTGTTTTATGGACCTAGAGCGAGAGAGCTGGGAGGAAGCATCTGTCACCCCTGAGGCTACAGAGCCTGGGGACCTAACATTGAGCGATCAGCTAACTGCTCTATAGGGGAGAGGAGCCAAGAGAGGATATCTTCTGACCGGCTTACCCACCCACCCACCCACTCATCCAGTGGTCAGAAAGCTCCACTGAATGAGCCCTATCCAGTAGCTGCCAGAGGACACCAGTCTGATCCCCTAACCAGACTGTTGTTAGTGTTATTTTTATATACATTTTTTCTTTGTCTGGTAGGAGAATAAACAGAGTCCTGAAGAAAAAGACAGAAATCTAACTGGGGCCTGGCTGTCTGTCTGTCCCCAGCTGATGATGAGGGGCACCAGCCCACAGATGCCAAAATACCTTTCAGGAGCAGGGCAGAAATTTCGAACCCTTTTTGTTGTTGAGAAAAGCTTGAAATTGGAACCCTTGTGGCTAAAAGACTAGAAGGCAAATGAAAAGAATCCACATGTATTATGTATTAAAATCTCATGATTTCTTAAATCAATCTCATGATTTTTGTTCATTATGAAAACAAACCATTTCTTCCTGCTCTGTTTCCTATAACCAGTTACTGATCCATGAGAGGACCTTCCCTCTTATCCCATGACTGCTTACTTTGCTTAAGCAACAAAGAGTCGTGTGGCACCTTAAAGACTAACAAATGTATTGAAGCATAAGCTTTCGTGGGCTAATACCCACCTCATCAGATGCATGCAGTGGAAGCATCCGAAGAAGTGGGTACTAGCCCATGAAAGCTACAATACTTTTGTTAGTCTTTAAGGTGCCACAGGACTCTTTGTCGCTTCTGCAAACCCAGACTAACACAGCTACCTCTCTAATTCTCTACTTTGCTTCAGAAGCTTTAGTGAGATTCCTTGTCAAATGCTTCCCGAAATTCCAACTACACTGTGCCTACTGGATCACCCTTGTCCACATTTGTTGTCGCACGGTGACAGAGCACTATCTGTAGAACTCTGATTAATTAGGTAACGAAGAAGATTACAGACTTAATTGGAACCAATTAACCTATCCTGTTGGGGATTTTTGACACTTGGGGACAACAGTTGGACCAATGAAGTAATTACCTCTGTAAGAGTGGGATATATAATTGGCAGGATCAGGAAGTAAAAAGGGACTTCAGAGAGAGCTGAACGTGGTAAAGAAAGCTGGAGGAAGGCTCCTGCTGCCATATGCCTGTGCTGTGTTATTCAAAGGGGACAGGGATAGCTCAGTGGTTGGAGCATTGGCCTGCTAAGCCCAGGGTTGTGAGTTCAATCCTTGAGAGGGCCAATTAGGGATATGAGGCAAAAATGGGATTGGTCCTCCTTTGAGCAGGGGGTTGGACTAGGTGATCTCCTGAGGTCCCTTCCAACTCTGAGATTCTATGAAAGCTTGGAATAGATAGATTAAAGGCACATGGGGAAAAGAAACACCCTGCTGGATGTTGTGAATAAGAGGCCAGTGGGAGCAGCACACCCTGTATCTGAGGGAATGCCCTGTGACACACCCTGAAAGAGCTCAAATAGATTGGTGAGCCTTGGCTTCAGTTTCTCATCAAGCCCACCCTTCCTGCATGACCTCATCCCAGTCACTATATTGCTCCGTGCCTTAGTTCTCCAACTCTCAAAAGGAGTCCATGCCTCTTCCCTATCACACAGAAGTGTTGTGAAGCCAGTCGTGGCTGTGAGAACCTCAGACACGACGATGGTAGGGGCCATCTAATTATCTAGCTGGGTTGTGGCATTTGCTGGGCCCGGTCAATCATTTAGAGAGAAGAAAACAACTTCCTCTTTAAGGGTGGTTAAAATAAATTCAGGTTGGCTCCCTCTGTATCGTCTAGTACTCCCACTAGCCTCACAGGACACGGTCGAGACCACTGACAGTATCTCTACATCTTTCAGCAAGACGTGCAACTTTCCCCACCTGTTCCTTCCAGCCTCTGTCTGCAGATTATTTATCTGTTTATTTTGATTTCTGATATGTGCCCACCCTGTGCTCTGGTTTCCAACATGCTGCTGCTTGTTCTGACCACATTGGTTTTGGAAAGCATCCATTTCGCTATTTTTGGAACGGTTGCATTCGGTTCCTTTTGTAATTCATGCTGGTTGGTATTCACACTTATCTAAAGTATCTGACCATCTTACGGCATTTAGTGTGTTTATCCACACGTTCCCCACACCCCGTGAGGCAGGGCGGTGCTCTAATCATCATCATCCAGACTGGAAACTGAAGCACAGACTAAGTACTTGCCTAAGGTCAGACAGGAAGTCTGTGGCAGAGCAGGGAGTTGAATGAGATATCATAGACTCAGAAAATATCCAGGTTGGAAGGGACCTCAGGAGGTGTCTAGTCCAACCCCCTGCTCAAAACAGGACCAACCCCAACTAAATCAGGTATCCTATGCCCTACGCTAATACCCTAACCACTGGACAATTGTTCCTCTTTGCTGCATGACACTGAGCTTCCCCTTTGCTGTTCAGAGTGGTATAGTTTTCCTCATGTGAGGAAAACCAGGCTGTTGTTTTCCAAGTTGTGGTACCTCAAAGCTGTCGAGTGTCGGTGCTAATACCCAAGAAGAGACCCTCCTTTGATATCCTCACAGGTGCTGGGCTTCCTTTTCCTGCCGATTTGCTCTTGCCTCTTCCGCAATGCTAGTCAGCAGTTTTCGAACGGGTTGGTTTTCAGAGAGTGGAGGGGAGTGGAAACAGAGTTCTTTAGTCTGTGTCCATCTGCTTTGATGGCGCTCTACCCCATATCCCCTCTAACTAGAATTCATGCATGAGACTTTGTTTCTAGGCAGCCAGGCAGAGCGAATACCTTCCATGCTTTGCACAGGCTTTAGTCTCTGTGTGCCCATGCATCGCTGCTTGGAGTGTAGTCAATCAGCATATGCTTTAGAGAAGTCACCAGCTGAGCTGCAAATGCAAACACCGCTTTGCAAAAATGGAAACAAACTGAGCTGGCGACTAGTCCTCCGCCACGTGATCCTCTCATTGAAAACCAAGCTGCCGCTCATCAATAGTGATTGCTGCACTGACCTGCCTTCTGCCAGTTAGAAAAGTTTCCTGCCATCTGTTTATTTTTGGACAACTTCTCCCTTAGGGCAGGTTCTAAATCCCCAATTCTTCCCAGGGTCCTCTGACCACATGGCCCACGTTGTCTCTACAAAGCAGTGTCTCCTATAAACCACACCCGTCAGCGGGGTCCAGTAGAAATTCGAAGCTAGCCCCACTGCTAGCCACACTTGTGGTTTTGAATTTTTCTTTTTAGCCACATTTTAAAAAAGCCACATTATAAAAAAACCCACACGCATTAGCTACAATCCAATAGCCTATTAGCCACATGTGGCTAGTGGCGAACATATTGGACACCGCTGCTGTAGGCCAGGAGTTCTCAAACTGGGGGTTGGAACCCCTCGGGGGGTCGCGAGGTTATTACATAGGGGTTCACAAGCTGTCAGCTTCCTCCCCAAACCCCACTGCTCTCCAGCATTTATAATGGTGTTAAATATATACAAATGTGATCTTAATTTATAAGGGGGACACACACACTCAGAGGCTTGCTATGTGAAAGGGGTCACCAGTACAAAAGTTTGAGAACCCCTCCTCTAGGCCCATAGCTTGTGGGTCTATTGGGCCTGCCTCTCTCATACTATGGGCTCACTCGCTTCTTGTTTCAGTGGGTGAATATGCTGGTATAAAGCCTGTGTCTGGTACTCTGATGTTTCCACTCTAGCCTGTGACTTTTGAGTCACTCTGTGACCAGCCATGCAAAAGGGAATCTTCCCAGACTTTAGTATCACAAGAACTGGAACGAAAACTCCACTTTCTTCATCACGCTTTGTCTCTCACTCTGTGCTAGGGAAGAAAAGACCCCTGACACTGGTACTTGCTGGCATTGTGCAGCACCTTCAGACGGGCAAACGAGGATCTTTAAAACAAGGAGAGGGTGGCAAGTTCATCTCATTAAAATCTGGTCTCTGACTTCTCTGAAGCTAATTTTTTCACCACAGACCTTCCTCGCAGGGTCACAGAATCTCTTAAAACCAGTGCTGTTCACAGTGGAGCCACGGGTTTTTTAACAGGCAGATTTTGAATCCTGTCAAATTTTAAATTCTGAGCTTAGTTAAAATGTAGCTACTTCTCATCTCCATCAGTTAGTTCGTGATTACAGTGGGCAAAAACGAGGTGGTATCACACTCCGTGTGCCTCGCTGTTGTGTTAAAACCGCCTTGATGCAATCTACCCGCCCAGTTCTTCTAGGACTCCGCTCACTGATACGATCCACCCGCCCAGTTCTCCTAGGACTCCGCTCACTGATACGATCCACCCGCCCAGTTCTCCTAGGACTCCGCTCACTGATACGATCCACCCGCCCAGTTCTCCTAGGACTCCGCTCACTGATACGATCCACCCGCCCAGTTCTCCTAGGACTCCGCTCACTGATACGATCCACCCGCCCAGTTCTCCTAGGACTCCGCTCACTGATACGATCCACCCGCCCACCTCCTAGGACTCCGCTCACTGATACGATCCACCCGCCCAGTTCTCCTAGGACTCCGCTCACTGATACGATCCACCCGCCCAGTTCTCCTAGGACTCCGCTCACTGATACGATCCACCCGCCCAGTTCTCCTAGGACTCCGCTCACTGATACGATCCACCCGCCCACCTCCTAGGACTCCGCTCACTGATACGATCCACCCGCCCAGTTCTCCTAGGACTCCGCTCACTGATACGATCCACCCGCCCAGTTCTCCTAGGACTCCGCTCACTGATACGATCCACCCGCCCGGTTCTCCTAGGACTCCGCTCACTGATACGATCCACCCGCCCACCTCCTAGGACTCCGCTCACTGATACGATCCACCCGCCCACCTCCTAGGACTCCGCTCACTGATACGATCCACCCGCCCAGTTCTCCTAGGACTGTGCTCACTGATACGATCCACCCGCCCAGTTCTCCTAGGACTCCGCTCACTGATACGATCCACCCGCCCAGTTCTCCTAGGACTGTGCTCACTGATACGATCCACCCGCCCAGTTCTCCTAGGACTGTGCTCACTGATACGATCCACCCGCCCAGTTCTCCTAGGACTCCGCTCACTGATACGATCCACCCGCCCAGTTCTCCTAGGACTCCGCTCACTGATACGATCCACCCGCCCAGTTCGCCTAGGACTCCGCTCACTGATACGATCCACCCGCCCAGTTCTCCTAGGACTGTGCTCACTGATACGATCCACCCGCCCAGTTCTCCTAGGACTCCGCTCACTGATACGATCCACCCGCCCAGTTCTCCTAGGACTCCGCTCACTGATACGATCCACCCGCCCAGTTCTCCTAGGACTCCGCTCACTGATACGATCCACCCGCCCAGTTCTCCTAGGACTCCGCTCACTGATACGATCCACCCGCCCACCTCCTAGGACTCCGCTCACTGATACGATCCACCCACCCAGTTCTCCTAGGACTCCGCTCACTGATACGATCCACCCGCCCAGTTCTCCTCGGACTCCGCTCACTGATACGATCCACCCGCCCAGTTCTCCTAGGACTCCGCTCACTGATACGATCCACCCGCCCACCTCCTAGGACTCCGCTCACTGATACGATCCACCCGCCCAGTTCTCCTAGGACTCCGCTCACTGATACGATCCACCCGCCCAGTTCTCCTAGGACTCCGCTCACTGATACGATCCACCCGCCCAGTTCTCCTAGGACTCCGCTCACTGATACGATCCACCCGCCCAGTTCTCCTAGGACTCCGCTCACTGATACGATCCACCCGCCCAGTTCTCCTAGGACTCCGCTCACTGATACGATCCACCCGCCCAGTTCTCCTAGGACTCCGCTCACTGATACGATCCACCCGCCCGGTTCTCCTCGGACTCCGCTCACTGATACGATCCACCCGCCCACCTTCTAGGACTCCGCTCACTGATACGATCCACCCGCCCAGTTCTCCTAGGACTCCGCTCACTGATACGATCCACCCGCCCAGTTCGCCTAGGACTCCGCTCACTGATACGATCCACCCGCCCAGTTCTCCTAGGACTGTGCTCACTGATACGATCCACCCGCCCAGTTCTCCTAGGACTCCGCTCACTGATACGATCCACCCGCCCGGTTCTCCTAGGACTCCGCTCACTGATACGATCCACCCGCCCAGTTCTCCTAGGACTCCGCTCACTGATACGATCCACCCGCCCAGTTCTCCTAGGACTGTGCTCACTGATACGATCCACCCGCCCGGTTCTCCTAGGACTCCGCTCACTGATACGATCCACCCGCCCGGTTCTCCTAGGACTCCGCTCACTGATACGATCCACCCGCCCACCTCCTAGGACTCCGCTCACTGATACGATCCACCCGCCCAGTTCTCCTAGGACTCCGCTCACTGATACGATCCACCCGCCCAGTTCTCCTAGGACTCCGCTCACTGATACGATCCACCCGCCCAGTTCTCCTAGGACTCCGCTCACTGATACGATCCACCCGCCCAGTTCTCCTAGGACTCCGCTCACTGATCCGATCCACCCGCCCACCTAGATTATCTTTGTCCAATCCATTTAGACTGTGACCTCTCCTGGGCACGGGGCTACGTGGGGATAGAGCTGGGCGGGGGGTTAGGTGCTGCTGTAGTACAGATAACGGTAATAGGCCTGCACTATGAAATCATCTCCCCTGAGACTCTGGCAAAGTATGTAGTGTGATGACAACACCTGTAAAATATAAATCTTATCATGATGATAGAGCTGTAGCCAGAGCCCCGGGTAGAGCCAACAGACCCTGTTTTCGATGCCCTGCGGATGAAGAGGTTTCAGAGTCTGGAAGAACTATCCTACTAACCCGGAGATGGTGGAAGCATCTCCTTTTGTGTCATGTGGTGTACGGCCAAATATGGAGCTGTGGTTTGTTAGCCCATTTTGTCATTCGCCTACTGGGAGACGATAGAGCTCAAAGCTCTTTGACGGGAAATCCAGCTGGGATAGAGACAAGGATTAAGTGTTGGTATAAACAGAGCAAAAGCACAGCCCCTTGGAATGGCAAGTGGCACCTTCAGAGAAAGCTCTGTTGCTAGGAGACCATTACCACAAAGTGTCAGGATAATAGGTGTGTTTATTTTACATAAGAGCCGCTAATTAAGGAACAGACTTAAGAGACACTGAACAGAGGTTTCAATGGCATTTGAAAGGCTGAGTGAGCCATTCAGGGCTGGATTGTGCAGTGAACTGGGCGAGGCTGAGAGCTCTCAAGACCACGGAGGAGAGGACTGAAGTCGGGCCAATGGTACTTACCAATAGAAGAATGTACTAGTATGTGCACCCCAGCTATGGGGCCCCAGCAGCCCGATGGGATGACGGTACCTTTGTACCCCTATACTGGGCTGCCCTATAGAGCAGCGGTTCTTAACCCAGGAGCCGCTTGTGGCCCAATCAGCACATAGCTGCAGTCCATGTGACATCCTTGGGGCCATACAAGAAGTATATATATTGTTTGGCCCACCTAACACAGAGAGCTGCATATGCAGCCCGTAATGGTAACTAGGTTGAGAACCATTGCCGTGGAGGTTGCATTAGGAGCTGCTCATGTTGCTCTTCTATGGTGATTGACAAAGCCATTGCACCGTAGATAAGAGTCTACCACAGCTAGCTGCTAGAGGAGTTGTTCCTTTAGCTCAAGATGGTAGAGGCTCATGCTTGGAGTGCTGCAAACCCTAGTGTCTGCCCAAGGGAGCCATTATACTTGTTCTAAATAACAATCCTTTCCTTCTTGCCATGCATGTGAGTGTTTGCTGGGAACTCACCAGTGACCAAACCTACAGTTCTAGGTAATATGCCAGGTGTACCATGAGCTCGGAGACCATTATCTGAACTGGCACAGCATACTACAGCTCTCACAGTGAGCCCATCAGGTGGGCTCGGGCACATTCAGGTGCATGTTCAGTAGCCAGATTGAGGCATTGGGCCCTACTTGACTAGTGGGTTTTTTGCACACACACAAAAGTGTTAGTCCATTACTCAATCCCAGATGAAATATATACTTGGGCCATGGGCTGGACTGTGACATTGTTCAGAGTAGGAAGAGACAGGTGGGGACCCCATTCATGATGCAACACAGGACTGAGTATGGTAGAAACGGTCTCTCTCTTCAGATTTCTTTCCAGAGCAACTTTAATTTACAGAGAATTAATAGCCTGTTTAGGGACTATGGAAATCAGGCTTTTCAACGTGAACATACCCTGCAATACTCTCCTAACATCTGTTAATCATCTCAGATTTAAAGTTTGTGTTATGATGTATTTTGGGAGTCAGGTAAACTAAGGACAATTTCCTTCAATAGAAATGTGCTTTCGACGTACATATTGAAAGTACATTTTAGTGTAAATTAATAAGTGCCATCTGCTTACCTCGGATGGCATGAGAATGTTGTCTTGTAACAGGCTACAAACAAGGCTAAGTTTTAAAAGGTAACACCTGCTGGGATGTATTACCGTCATTTATTTCCAAACATCAGAAGCGTATTTTGGGTGGGAAAGAAAGCTTATGTGTAATCTCCTCTTGACGCTAATTGGGATTATATGGGTGCATTGGCAGGCTATATCATAAAGGGAGATGCATTGATGTGAGCAAGTCTGAGATCTAATGGGAAAGAAACGGAACTCAAGACCCATAGCTTAAGTCCACTGTGGGCTGGTCTACACTAGGGGGAGGTGGGAGGGGTCGAATAACATGTGAATAATGTAGCTGAAGTCAGCGCATCTTTGGCTGACTTACCTGTTGTCCTCATGGCGCTGCCCCGTCGACTCCAGCTTGCGCCTCTCGGCGAGCTGGAATTCCGGAGTCAACGTCTTGATGAGACGCGATAAATCAATCGCCAAGAGGTCGATCAGTACCCACCAATCCAGAGGGTAGTGAAGACCTACCCTGTGACAGGGCGTATAGTTCACATCGACAAGGATGGTGCCAGGGAGGCCTTGACACCCTCTCCTCCAGCCCTGTCCATGACGTATAGTAGAGAGGAGGCCTTTAAAGGGGAGGAAACGGTAGTTAGCTGGGGTGCGGGAGCTGGACTACCTTAAACAGGAGATTGCTGGAGTGACTCCTGGAGCAGCAGAGAGCACTGCCAGCCAGGAGACCTCCCCTCTGACCCTACGGAGAGTGCAGCAAACCCCCAGGATGAGCCAGAGAGACTTAGCCCAGTTCAGCAGCCCAGGCGGAAGGAGTTCTGAAAACCCACTACGTGTGTGCTGTATTGGGAGCACCATGGACTTTCCCCCCTGCTTTGAGGGCCCCCAGGAAGGAAGAACCCACGCGTGCATTGGGATATTTCACTTCCCTTTCAGTCCCCGATCCGGAGAAACTTAAACAGGCCCACAAAGGGCAGGGCCCCATTGTAAGTGGTAAGGAAGGGTGCTGGAGTACAACTGTGTATAACTGGGTGCGGTCAAGTTCACCTGCCATCTGGGAGAAAGACCTCAGGGACTCTTTACACACCCCCTTTCCCAGAGCTCCAACCGGGTGGGTACTCTGGGTTTACAGTTCACATCTTCGGGGCATGGGCAACTGAAGCAAACAACATGTAGACTTTGCCTAAGGTTGCGAGAAGGGGGCGAGGTAATATCTCTGAATAGACCTACTTCTGTTGGTGGAAGGGACAAGCTTTACAGCTACACAGAGCTCTTCTTCAGGTCTGGGGAAAGTAATCAGAGTGTCCCAGCTAAAAGGTGGGACAGATTGTTAAAAAGAAGGGATTAAACACACACTGCAACATAGTTAAAGTGAAGTGGTCAATAACACCACTGAAGTCAGGGGACGAAAGGAGAGTTAGTCGGTTACAAATTGTTGTAATGAGCCATAAAACCAGTTGAGCCCATGACTTCTGGTGTCTAGGGACTTGTCTACTCTTAAAACACTACAGCTGTAGCACGTCAGTGTACACAATACCTGTGCTGATAGGAAGGATTCTCACATCAGCATAGGTAATCCACCTCCACAAGAGACAATAGTTCTCAATTCACCTATTGACCTAGCACTGTCTACGCTACACAATTAAGTCAACCCATGTTAGATCGACATACCCCGACCACAGTATTACTGCCGTTTTTCATGTCCAAACTACCCTATTCCTGCTGGCAGCACACATCCTCACCGGGAGCTCATGCAGTGACTTAAGTGGGGCAGTGTGGGAGGCTGGGAGCCTGGCTGTCGGCTCCACCCAAAGTTCCCAGGAAATGTAAGTAACACAGTATCTACACAGACACTGCATCACCCTAGTTAAGAGCTACACCTCTCGCGGAGGTGCAGTCATTAGGTCAGTGTAAGGAGGAACTTACGCTGGCGTGAGCAACACTATTGTGTAGACACTTGCAGAATTAGGCCAAAATAAACTGCCTTATGTCGACCTAACTGCAGTGTAGATCTAGCCTTAGGTTGGCTTAACTACACTGCTCACGGGTGTGTGGATTTTTCACACCCCTGAATGACATAGTTATGCCAACCTAGTTTTCTAGTGTAGACCTGGCCTAGCAGAGTTATAAATTTAAGTTCCCAAATTGTCTTTTGAAGGTGTTGTGCAGGTTCCTTTGAGGGCAAGGGCCGAGAGGTCAGCTATAGAGTGATTGCTTTGTGAATAGCATTCTCCCACAGGTGAAAGGGTGTTTTTTGTCTTATCATTTTTCTGTATGAATTCATTTGAAGCACAGCGAATGTCTGGTTTCACCCTCAGAGCTATTGTTGGGGCATTGGATGAGGTTCACCAATAATGATAGGCATGTGTGTGACCCATGGATCTTGAAAGCTGTGTTGTGGGGGTTGCTGATTGTTGTGGCAGTGGATACATCTGCAGGTTTTGCATCTGTTATTCTGGCGGGATCTGTTCCATCTTTGAGTTGGTGTCTCCTGTCCCATGAGGAGCTTGCTTATGATGATGAGCTTGGTAAGGTTGGAGAGTAATTTGAAGACCCGAAGAAGGGGTACAGGAAAGATTTCTTTCAGGATGTGGTCTCCATTAAGCATGGGTTTTAGTTCTTTAATGATACTCTGTATGGATTCCATTGTAGGGGGTAGGTGACACTTAAGGGTGTGGAGTTGTAGGGTTGTTGTTTTTTTTCTGTACTGAAGCAAGTTTTCAGGGCATTTGCGTGGCCTATTCTTGAGGTGATCTACTTCTCTGGCGGAGTGTCCTTGTTTGGTGAAGGCAGTTTTAAGTGTGCTAAGACATTCTCCTCTGAACATATTCTGTGGTTTCTGAGTGCCTGGCTGTCGATAACAGATTTCACAGAGTGTTTGGGGCGGTTGCTGGATCTATGGAATTCAGAGTGGTGATCCATGGATTTCTTGTGTATTGTCACTTGTTTAGTTCCTGTGTTGAAGTTGATCATGGTGCCCAGTAAGTTGGTGGTAGTGAGGGAGTGTTCCAGAGAGAGTTTGGTGGGCGGGTGGTGGTTGTTGACATGGTGGTGGAAATCTCTGAGGGAGTTTACGTCGTCTGTCCGGAGCATGAAAATATCATCCGTGTATCTCAGGAATATCATGGATTGTGTCGTGCATTTTTCTTAGAGCTAGACAAAATAATAAACACATCCATAAGCATTTCCCTGCCTCAGTTTCCTCATCACTCTGGAGAGTTTTTTGGGCTCCGGGGGTAGAGTCCAGGGTCCCTCTCTCCTACACATGGCTTCTCCTCTAAGTTATGGAGTGTCTTTTCCAACTAGCTTCCTTTCCCTTGGCTGGTTTGCAGTTAAAAAGGATACCCTGCTACAGAAACATGCCCTCTCTCCTGCTCAAAGCTTCCTGTTCCTGCTCAAGTTGATACGGCCCATCACCATCATCTGGGCTCCTTTATCTGCTATTAGGGATTTTCCATTCTCCATAACCGGGACACTGCAAGACGGGGGCTCCTAGGGTGTGTCTGGGATTGGAGATATTGGCTAGTGTCATTGTTACAAGTAGCTGGGAGTAGCTTACACACAGCAGTGCATGACCAGCCCAGGAGTGGGGAGAGCAGAGCAGGGTTAAGGCTTGCTCTGAGAGTCAAGGATTGATGTGATCTAGCAGATCACTGGTTCAGATAACACCAGAGGGGAACGGCACACTGATATGCAAGGATCCTTTGTTTATCATTTTCAAGTACTGTCAAGGAACTCTATCATCCAGAAGAACTTTTAAGATCGGGATTGAAAAAGAAGAGGAGATCCTCGGTACAGTGTCACCTTAGGCTGAACATTCAGTGAATTTTCCAAAAAAAGGGGAGGCAGCAGCAATGGCTCAACCAATTGGCAATCCAGCCAAGAATGGACCAGCTTACTCCTGACCCGAAAGCTGGCAAACATCCCTCCGCTCCCACAGAGCGAGAGGCCTAGACCAAACTTTGCAGGGCATAGGCTGCTGGTGTGCTGAGACTGTGTGTGTTTGTACAATGCCGCCACGGTCCATGTGTGTAGATCCTGGGAACTACAATACAAATAACAGATCTAGGGTCCCCTCTGAGGCCATTTCCTTGGGATACCCTGTCCATAAGTGCTGAGGTAGAGCATCTTCACACCAAGGCACTGGTGCTCATACCTGCCGACAGCTATAAACAAGAAGCCAGGCAAGTCCACCATCCATTTGCCAGGTTGCTATTGGCGCTCCACACCGGTTCCTCCACAAAGCACAGCAAACCACCCCACCCAGGTGTATCAGTCTATCCCAGCCCTCTTCAGGGGATAGCATAGTTTGGTCTCTTGCCCTATTAGATGAGTGTCATCTCAGCACTGCCCTTTGTTTGATCATTATTGCTGCCATCTTACAGCACATTGGGGGCATCTTGTTTTAATGGGGTGTCTGTAGCACCCGTGATGTCCCAGGTTTTGAACCCAGGCTTGGGAGCCCCAGAGAGCTGCCACATCCTGGCCTCCAACCCAATGGCTACTCAAATGGGGTGGGCTGAGAAGCCACTAAGTCTATTGCCCCAGCCAAGGCACCATGCACAGGAGCTCTGATTGGAAGATCCTCTGGCTCCACCGATTGGTCCAACTACACAATTTGAGCCAGGAGGAGGAACAGGAAGTTTGGGTGAACAACAAGGTGGTTTCCTGTTGTGGCTGCATTGGACCTTGCTCGTGCCTGCCTCCCACATCCTGGTTCCCTGCCTTGTTCATCGGCTCCTGCCTTTGCTCCTCTTCCCACCATGCTTGATCCTCGCCTCTCCTCCTGCCCATATGTCTCGCTTCCCATCCTCAGGGACCCCAGCCCTGACTTCTGACCCTGACGCCTGTTTGACCCTTGACGCTGGCATTTGGCACCTGACCTCGGCTCTGACCCTCCGCTTCGATTCCTGGTTCGGACTCTGGTTTGGCCCCGGGTTCTGGCAGTTGACTCTGGTGCTGACCCTTGGCTTCATTCCTGAGCCTGGACACCTGCTCTGTCCACTAGACATGACTGCCTACATCCCAGTCCATAACAGCACTCTCACTCGCTCCAGTTTAAAACCTACCGACACTCGAAACGGCTCTTGATTTCTAGTGATTTTCAACCCAACCCCTGCCTCTTGGCTTCCCTCCACCACTTCCCCCCTACCCCCCAAAATCCTGGGTGATGCAATTAGGTCTTAATGAAACATTACTGGTGACTCAGGCCTACTGGTTGGTGTGAATGGAAGTGGCCCAGCACCGGATTGCTATGGAAATCGCTGGCATGGCAAGGGCCTATGACAGACACCCGACATCGTTTCCTTTTGGCAGGCAGGGATCCAAGTGATAGCCTGGGTTGCAATCTTTTCTAAATTTGGGGTGGAGGGAGTGGGCAGACCGCTCGGAAGAGGGGTAGCAAGCCAGGCCCATGACACGAAAGCTGGCACTCCCCTGATTGGTGGAGACGCTCTGGAATGCAGTGGGTTATCTCGTGCTACTCATCCCAGGGGCCCGGCAGCTGCACCAAGATGTTGATCTCAGCTAGATTTCCTGGTAAAAATATTTTTACAACGTTCAGAACATAAACTTGGGGGGGGGGTGGCGGACGGGCGGGCGGGGGGAGGGAACGGCTGCTGCAAGTCAGACCACATCAGAGCGCTGTACAATGAAAGCTGCCTGGACTGGTTGGAATCAGACCGAGAGGGGAGGAAATGTCTTAGTTTGAAGCTGCCAAGATCAAATCTTGTTTGGGATGAAAGGTAAATAAATACTGGGATAAACTGATTCACTTGGGAACTTCGGGCTCTCGCTCACCGAGTGTGCTGTTTATTTAAAAGCAACAGAAGATGGCCAAAAGAAGAGAGAGCAAAAAAGCAGGAGGGAAGGAGCCTGGGTTTGTTTGCAAAACAGGAGAAATTGCGGCCTCTCTCTAAAATGAGGTCAGCTGCTGCTTGAAGGTGCATCCCTGACTTCACCATTAAATAGCCCTGAGGGGTGTTTTTCTATCTCCCCACAAGAAGCTCTGGGTTTGCCTTGGCACCAAGAAAGTGAAATTTTCCTTTGGCCCTGCCTTGAAAACAAGGGGTAGAAGTTCCAAAGAGCCAGGTTTCACCCGAGGGTCCTAGGCTGGGCTGTGAGCCTTGAACTCAGACTGGTTGGCCATCACCGCCAGAAGCCGTTCTAATTGGTGAACAGTGGCTCACACAAGACGTCCAGTTGCCGTCCATGGGCCAACAGGGTTCACAATCTGGCTCATGGAGCAGAGCTTTCTTTCCTTCAAGTTTGCAAATAGCTTCTTCCTGCCTCTCCTCAGGTACATATAGTTACGTAGGAAGGATGCTCCAGGGGTGTAGATGTCGAGTGGGGACCTGGGTTTGATTCTCAGCACAGCCACGGACTCCCTGGGTGACCTTGGGCAAGTCATTTAATCAGCCTTGTGCCTCAGGTCCACATCTGTAAAATGGGGGCAATGCTCCCTTTCTCACAGGGACGCTGTGGAGTAAGAGCTCTTGGGGACTGAGGCGCTAAGATGCCCCAGTGATGAATGAAGGTCATATAAGCACCTATCTAAAGTGACTGTAGGACACTGGCAGAGCTATCTATTTAAGCACCACGTAAGCAAACAGGGTGAGTCGCAAGGCATTTTTCTGTGTGGGGGACAAACTGGGGGGGGGGGGGGGGGTTCTGTGACCATGAGCAAACCATGTGATCTTCCTAATTCTGCTGTTAGAAGACAAAGCTGCACTGCTAACCCTGCTGTGGAATAAGGATAATACTGTTCTCTTGCCCACAGAGTATTAAGAGGCTTAAATCATTGTTGGGAAGGTTCTTTGAGATTAAAGGAACTGCCCTAGAGCAAAGAGATGGTAATATGAGACTATCGGTCTCCATGGCACTGCAGATGTAAACTGCGATTCGAACCCAGCTCTCCAAATGTGATGGGCTACCAACCGTGCAGGGCGTCCCCAATCAACTCCGTCTCCACTCCACAGCCTGGTCACATTGCTTATTCATTATTAAAGATGCTGCAGCTTATTTTCCTGGGTAGAGCCAGGAAGAGACGCCAGTAATTTTCCACTCCCCCCCTTGTTACTAAGCAGAGAACAAGTATTCAAAACTTGGCTCATCTCCACCATGGGTTTGCAAGGCGTGTGATGATGATAATCCCGGAAGGCAAAGAAAGGCCATTGCTCTGATTCACATAGCATGCTGCAAGCTGTCTCGCTTGGTTCACATCGTTTTAGGTTCCCGGGCTGACTTTCAACAGGGAAGGTAATTTTAATAAGACGCACGTCAGCTCTTCAGGTAATCGCGTCTAGTCCCTTCCCCTTTTCTCCTCCAGAGCAAGTCCAAGATCTAAAAAAAATATCTTTTTGCATGTTGGCCGTGGCATTTCCTCATTGTTCAAGATGGATCGTTTCGGAAAAAATCTTCCATATGGTTGGCAAGATTTTTTTTTTTAATTTTTTTTTTTTTTTGCTTCTACAACTGTTACAGGAAAAGATATTTCCCTCCTCATTTGACATATATATAATCTTCCAGTAATACACAACTGCCAGATGGCACTGCAAAAAGGATAATAAATATGTCAGCAGCCTTCTACAGTTAAGCCTGAACTTTGAAAATGACTCCGGAGGAGATGGGAGGGGTTGGATTTGATTTGACTTGGGAAACAATCTCGGTCTGCCCAAATTCTGAGCAGTTGGATTTGTGGGTGCAGTTGCACCAAACTCCTCTACCCTCACATTCATTTTCCTGGACCAGCCTGTGAAGGAGAGGCGTCTTTCACTTGGATGCACCAAGCCCTACCTCCCGGCAACTTTTGCTTTCAAAATACAATTTTCCAGGAAATATTCAAACTGGCAACGTTATAGCGAGTGTGGAATGTGTGTGATTTCTTATCAGGCTGGGTTGTAACATGGCTGTCTGCTTTGAATGAGGGACAGCACACAAGAGCTGCATTGCCCCAAGAACACAGACCAGAGAATGAACTGGGACCCGGTCCAAATTCTTTCTCTGCTCCTCCTTGCTTTGACGACTAAAGCTCTTCACCCCCAGCCAGCTACTTTGACCCTTGAGGAGGGGAAGAGCCAGAACTGCTGCGACACCAACCAGCCTAGCTTCTCCCAGGGAGATGTATCTGCCCACCGGAGGAGGGAGCCGGAAATGCTCACCAGAGTCACAATGGGAGCAGGGAAGAGCAGAGGTTGAGGGGTTATTTCTACCATGCTCCTCACAGCAGCTGAATAATGGCTGGGACAGCTAAAACTGACCAGGAAAGCTTTTTCTCATCCCTCAAGAATTTTCAACATTTCAATTTTTTTTCCCTGTCCCAAATAGAAGTAATGGCGAAATCTCAAATTTTTGCACACTCAGCAATATGAAAAAACAATGGTTTGAATCAAGCGAAACATTTTGATTGAGGTCAGTCAAAACATTCCATTTTGATTTTTGACTCTTTTTTCCTTTTAACCTTTTTTTCTAGTGTAAATTGGCTAAAATTTTTAAATGAAAAATCCTTTTGACTCAGAACTGAAACCTTTTTGTGTAACAATCACTAAACTTTTAACAACAGCTTTTCAAGTCAGCTAGCTCATCTCAAATAGATGGAGATACACCTATCTCAGAGGACTGGAAAGACCTCAAAAGGTCATGGAGTCCAGTCTCCTGCCTACACTAGCAGGCTTAAGTACTGTCCCCTGACAGATTTTTTGCCCCCGATCCCTAAAAGGCCCACTCAGGGATTGAACTCACAACACTCAGTTTAGCAAGTGAATGCTCAACCACTGAGCTATCCCTCCCCCGATGCTATTTTACCCTAACTGATGCTATTTCGCAAATGGATTCAACTAATAAATTTTTGGAAGGTTCCTGGCCAACTCTAATGATAACCTTGCTCTCGGCTTGTATCAAATGTGACAAATTCTCATGAACTGTATGTTTGCTTCTGCCATCTTTGCTGGTGAATCCTGTTTCTGTGCAGAGTACAAATGGAAGTGGAGAGCCCAGACACGAAAAGTAGCTGGGTGTTTTGTGGGTGCAAAAACCCATCTGTTGGTAGACAGGGAAATACAAAACATTAGATAAAACCATGTCACATTCTTTCAGCATTTATGATGCTGGGTTCTTTGCTGGTTCCTCCAGTGGGAGGCAGGTTCTGAGGACCCTTGCTAGGGTTCTTCAAGGCCAGATCATCTTCATGTGACTTCCTGCACATCTCAAGCCACCCACTCCTCTAACAGACCCATACTGGTATCCTCAAATCTTGACTTAAAGACTTTAAGTATCCACCATTCACTCTACTTCAAACAAGCAAGTATCCCATGCCTCACACTGCAGAGGAAGATAAAAAAAAAACCAGGGTCTTTGCCAATCTGACCTGGGGGAAAATTCCTTCCCAACCCCAAATATGGCAATGAGTTAGACCCTGAGCATGTGGGCAAGAACCACCAGCCAGACAGCTAGGAAAGAATTCTCCATAAAAACCCAGAGTCCTCCCCTTTAGTGGTGCATCTCCGGCCGTTGTCGTGTGGGATTGACAGATGAAAACACCCTTTCAGGTTTTTCCCTCCCTCGGGCAGAAATGGAACTACCGGTAGCTGGGCCCAGCCCTTATGACGGCTGGAAAGAGAAGGGAAATCTGAACTGCAGTCGGCTGTAGCTGTGCAGAAAACCAACCCTCAGAAGAGGCCCCGAGCTTTAATGAACAACAACCGAAACGAAACTTTAGGAACCTGATGCAATACAGCCCACCGCAGTCAGCAGAAGTCTTTCCACGTATTTCAATAGGCTTCGGACCAGGCTGTAAGTCAGGACTTTAAATCCCCCTAACGACTACAGTAACACCAAAGTTGTGCTGCCAAAAACAAGATGGCCTTTAATTCAGTTAGAAACACTGTCCCGTAACTATATTACTCTGTGTAAATGTTGCTTCATGTTAATCTGCTAATACAATTTCTGTAATTATGGGAATGAGCAATTACTGCCTGCTCTCCTTGTGCCCCAGGATATCCTTGGAAATGAGATTTTTATAGCAATGAGGAATTTTCTAGTGAAATATTTGTTTGAAAAACATACACTATACAATTAGCTGACACAGTTGTTTTCCAGGAAAAGCGCCGTTGGTTTTTAAAGACAAAACTGGTTTAGAAAGTATTTTTTCTCTCTTAACTCGTTCAACTCTTTGTCACTCAACAACGCACACCCCCCATGGTCAGTAAAATGAGATTCAGTCCTGTTTGCAAACAATTTACACTCTTCCCTCCAGAAATTGCTTGTCTTGAGGAAGTCAAAATACTTTATAGGCTCAAGGATAAAATATTGGAGAGGTTTTCACCTACAGATCCCCCTGGCTGGATTGAACATCCCTCCCTCCGAAGTTCATTGTCCTTACCATTCTCCTGGAGAGCCGATGTTGACACTGAGGGACTGGAAAGAGATCAGGAGCATTCTCCACTATGTATTCAATTACTTCGTTCTCATCCTCCTATCTAACCACTGTCAGTCATTAACTTATCTCCAACAAGCACCGTTCAGGGTTATTTGCCTGGGAGCCAGTCCTTGTCCATGTCTCATTCAGCCCAGAGTCACGGTTGTACCCTATTTTATTGTTTTCACAGGCAATCCCAATTTTTAGGGAAAAATTCCTTTTTGTTCAGCGTCTGAAATAATGTTTGATATTTATTTTTATTTACGCTGGGTAGCATATCTATAATTCTACCACATACATTGTAGTGATGAGAACACGATAAACTGTGGGACCAATATACTTGGTGGTATAAAGATGCCCCTACTCTTCACTCTACAGCAGTCACTCCTTAGCCCCATAAAGGATCTTCCTGCAGCCACTACACAGATCAGCTGTATCATTATCCACCTACTAGCTCATGCCCTGCATTTCAAGCAGTAGAGTGGGATCCCGGCTGTTTTTTAAAAGCCATCCTATACCAGAGCTTTAAGGGAAGGTGAAATGCAAACAGGGCGGGCGGAGTTTGTCAGAACATCTTGCCACATGGCTGGACTTGAGTGGCTGGAGAAAGCTCTAGTCAGGGACCAGAGGGTCAGTGTCCAAGGGTTGCAGGAGAGATGCCTTATGCTCTGTGGTAGGCCAGAGAGAGTAGATGCGTTCACCACAAAGAGGAGACTTTATTTAGTGAGCTGATCCAAGGCAGGCTCTCTAGCTCCCTCCCTCCCTCCCCTGCAGCTGGAGAAGCTGAGCTTGTGGTGCATCCTGTAACTGGACAGGGTCTGTCTGCAGGGGTGAAAGTAACTTAAAGGACTTACTGGTACGCAGGGTGGCCAGGGGCCTGGGCAAGGTGGGAGGGGGGCCCTGGAAGGGGCAGGGCCTCGGGCGGAAGGGGTGGGTCTGAGGCCAGATTCCCCCAGCCAGCCCATCGGCACTGCCCAGCCCGCACTGCCCGGGGATCCGGCGGTGATTTAAAGGGCCCAGGCCTCTGGCAGCTGGCACGGTAGCGCGGACTGGAGCCCTGGGCCCTTTAAATCACCGCCAGAGCCCTGAGGTAGCAGCACCAGGAGCCGGGAGTCCCAGGCGCTTTTAAATCTCCGGGCCCCAGCGTAGGTGCCCCTTTTGCCCCTCCCTCCCCTATCAGCGGCCCTGCCGGTACGGTCATCTGTGTACCAGCGGCCACTTTCTTACCAGTTCCAGCTTACTTTCACCTCTGACTGTCTGAGTCCAAGGAATCATGGATTAGATTAATGGGGGAAGGATGGAATCTGATCAGCAAACTGAAACTGACTGTAACCAATTCAAATAGCTCCCTGTGTCCTAGCTACTGCGAACCAGGAATGTGAACATACCTATGTACACAAGCAAAGCGGTTCTTTTGGAGGGTTTAATAATGTCCAGATCATGGTCTTTTGGAGGGTTTAATAACGTCCAGATCATGGTCTCTCTGGAGTTCCTGATCACACTCCATCGATCAGTTGTTGCAGGAGGTTAACCCCGTGCAGAGGAGTCAACGCTGGAGCTGACTCTGGGGCTGCTTCTCTTGAGACGCTGGTTTAACATTTTCTAAAGCACCGACGTGACTTAGGAACGTAAATCCCAGTTTCAAAAGTGACTAAGGCCTCGTCTAACCACACGCGCTGAGTGTTCCCATTGGCTGTACCAGTGTAGTTCACATGATATAACCCCCTCTTCCCCTAGTGTGGACACACATATACTGGTATAAGACTAGAATCAGAGAGGTAGCCGTGTTAGTTTGGATCTGCAGACTGACTGCATGCATCCAACAAAGTGGGTACTAGCCTACAAAAGCTTATGCTTCAATACTTTTGTTAGTCTTTAAGGTGCCCCAGGACTCTTTGTTGCTTCTGGTATAAGGATAGTACATTGCACTACGATATCAGCGTATAACATCAAGCATGTTTCTCCTAAAATGTTCATCACTGAAGTAATTGAGCGGTTAAATATCAACTTAATTTTGGGCTTCAGAATGAATGACCCACTAAGATGAACGGAGTGGTTCACACCGCTCAGAGCTATCGCTTTAGGCTCTTTGCAGACTCAGGAAGACAACATTGTATCACTTACTCCCCCGTCAGATTGTCAAGGTTCTCTTCACTACCATGGAGAGCTAATCACATTTTGTAAACATGAAAGCGGAGATGCGGGAGCTCAATTCTCTGACAAATATCAATTCTGCGGTACAGCAGGCCATGATTATAAGATGTTGGTTCGTATTGCACAGACATATCTCATTGCTACCAAAGGCTCAGCTGCCATTTGTCATTCACAAAACAGGAATGAGGGTCACAGCCAGAAATAAAGTTTGCTTCCAATGAGTGATAGTGGTTGAGAGGAATATAAGCATTTTCTAATCCTTACCATGGATCATTTGCTTTAATTCTTAGCTATGGGGATCAAATGTGATAATCCTTGCCAGTTAGCATTTCAAATTAAAATCTCCCCAACTCAGCCGAAACCATATTGATGCACTACTCAAATTTCCCTCATTTTAGTCACAAAGTTCCACACAACTTTGGTGCCCCTCACTTTTATTGAGGTAAATTATTTACCTCAGACAGAAAAGATCATAAAATGGAGATTATAGAAAAAGTGATTTACGCCAAAGGAATGAATCCCACAGTATTTTCTATTCAGAGACCTAAATTAAGCAGCTATCCACTATTGCTATGTGATGATAATGCATGAACAACGATGGGCGTGGATGGTTGGGACATTTCACACGAAGAATTATTTTGGGTCCCTGTAGCAAAGTGGCGACTCACCCGGCGGTGCCTCCTGCTGGTCCGTCTGGGGATTAGCTCTTTCCAGCATCCGGAGCGCCCTCTGCAGCCTGCAGTCCCGCTTGCTCTCTGGCCCCATATCCCTCGCTGGACCCCGGTGTCCTCTTCCCTCGGGTGCTGCATCCCTGCAGTACTCCCACAGTCTCACCTCCCCACTCCCTATCCCCACCTTGCCTCAGTCTAGGCAACTGCCAGTCACCACTTGCCCCCGTTCACTGGGGCAGACTGCAGTATCATTGCCACTCATCACCGGCAAGGGGATTTGGCCTGCTGCCTCTACAACTACCCATGGGATGCCCCCTGCACCCCCAGTACCCCCTTGTTGGGCCATCCCTAGGCCCTGCAGCCTGGGGGTGTCCAGGCCAGAGCTCCCCCAGTCCTCTTGCCTCCCCCCAGCCATGCTCCACACCTTAAGCTTCCCAGCAGCCAGGCCGGTCTACCTCTGTAACCAGAGGAGACTGTCTCTCTCAGGCCCCCTACCTCTCGGCTCTTTTATAAGGGTCTGCCCGTCTGTTTGGGGCGTGGCCACCCAGCTGAGCCTGCCTCCCAATCAGCCCGGGGGCTTGCTTCTCACAGCCCCAAGCCTTTCCTGGGCTGTTTTAAGCCCTTCTAGCTGGGAGCGGGTAGCCACCCCGCTACAGTCCCTCATTTTGGGTCTCTGTCACACATTGTGTCCCATGGTTGGGCCATGGCAGGTTGAGAGGCATTGCTACTGACAGTCCCTTATAACTTCTCCTCCCCTTCCTCTCCCTTTCCCAAAGACAGCTCCTCCGTGGGTCCATCGAGTAGATCAATGAGTAACCCAGGAAATGGCAAGAGAGCATAAGTAAAGACTCACTCTCCTGCTAACAGCAAACTACTTGGGATGTAACGAAGGCCCAAGTTTACAGACACATTTGACACTGTGATTAGAGAGCCCCCTCCCCCCATTTTTTCAGACCAGGCACTGCAGTGGGAAGGGCTGTTACCACCACAGCGACATCCGCAGCGTGGACTAACAGTCCCAGTGTATCGAGGGGCTCACTGCCACACACTTAATCTAAAGGAAACACTCAGCCAGTAGCGACTTTACCTGCTAAGTCCAGCTCCTATCTGTCAGGGGCCTTGAGTCTCGAACCCCAGTCTGCACAGTGCTTGGGCACCAATATGGTCCAACCCGCCATCCACTAATCTATGCAACACCGCTCTGCCAGAGAACTCCAGTCCTGGGCTCTGATTGGTGGCTCTTGGGGGGGGGGGGAGGATCTGATTGGTTCCCAGTTTTTATTTAACCCAAGCAGAGGAACAGAAATTTGTCTGGGCCAGTGAGTTTCCCCAGCCTGGGGCTGCCTTCCCTGTTCTATCTGCTTGTGCTGCCTGACTCTGCGGGCCTCCTGTCACCTGCTTTGCTCTCTGGCCTGTCTCGGACTCTGATCTCCTGGTGTCCTGACCTGGCCTGGTTTCTGACTGCTGTTCTGACCACTAAGTGTGACCGCCCACATCCCAGTCATGACAAAATTCCAGCCAGTCCCTTACCTTCTCCCATTCTCTTCCCTTCTCATTCAGCGCAAAGTTCATTTCTTCCACATGAAGCCTCATCCTAGTTTCCATGTTTGGGCCTAACAGGGTAAACACTGTTTCTGGTGCTCACATTTCTCACGTGGGAACTGTGCTTTGTAGGCCATGAATGCTGCATTCCCATCTCACTGACATGTCTTCAGGACTTGCCTGACCCCTATCCTCATGTGAGTCATGGAAGTTACCAGCATGACTTTGCTGCTGGTCTCCTCCTCAGATTAACAATTGTTGGACTGACTAGCTTGATAACTGGGATATTTCTGATATGGGAAATGTAAGAAAGAGTCACTCCACAGCAGACCCCAAAATTTGGACTGATCATTGGAAAGCAATATGTCTCTCGGCTACCCTGCTGAGCCTGTGTTGATTAAAATTGCCTGTCAGTTTTACAAGGTCAGTGTTAATCATTGAAGCACATCCAGAGACAAAAAGATTGTTCTAAAAGTAACAAGATAACAGCTGTCCTTTATGGCTGGTACAGTTTTGTTTTCCTGGACTCCAGAATAAACCCCCACACTCTTGCATGCTTATCTTGTTTATATCATTTCCTTTTAGCTATTGCAAGTGGGATTTATTGAAATCTGCCACGTCTCCCTGATTTTAGAATGGTTATGTCGAGGGATGGGGAGGTGATTAAAAAGCAGCTGTGACAGGACATACTTGCCCCAAGGACAGGGGGCCGAAGAGCGGAGAAACAAGATAACACCATCCTGTCGTGTCATCATTGTGGTGCCATTGGTGTGATCGACTATCACCGCGAAGGTGAGAACAGGGATTGATGATCACTTCAAACATGAGAACACCACGATGGAGCAAACCCTATAAACTCAGCTGAGGATAAATCCCTATAAAATCAGACCCCCGGAGAATGAGGACCTTGGAGCTAATTCTGCAAACCAACCTCCAGGAGTTTCAGATGCTCATCTGACAAGGCCCTGCTCCACTTGGCCAGTGACTTGGCACAAGCAACTCCTAGGCTGGTAACTATAACAACTTTGCAGAACTTGTGTGTGTATGTGTGTGTGAGTGAATGTGATGTCATCGCTTTAACTGATTGCTTACTCTGATTCTTTCTGTATTCACAATAAACGTGGCATTTTGCCGTATTCCCTTTAATAAGATCCTGCTGGTTTTTATTTTATTGGTATAACACAGTGATGCTGCTTGTCCTTCGGCCCTCCCCTCTGCCTTTACTAGCTCCATTTGATATCAGTCCTGCCACATCAAAACATCAGAGAAACGACTGACTGCTGGCCACAGCAAGGGTATGCTAGATGAACGGTATCCTAGCAGACATACCATCATACTAGTCTGAGAAGGCTGGAAAGCTCAATCCTTGCTGTACTATCATGGGATAGTATGTAAGATCCAGGGCTAGTTGACATTGGCGGACTTTTACCCCTTTGTAATCAAGATCTTTTTGCTGTTGTGGAAAAGTAAAAATGGGAAGGGCTGTTTTCAGCCCCATCGGGATTCCTGATGTTGTAGAACGGCTGTTCCAATCTAGGTCTGGCTGGGAGTGACCCAATCACTGAGGGCACAGGACAGCCTGTGCAAAATGAGCTGGCACTTAGATGCCATGGCGGATAGGCAGAGACTTCAGCTCCCTATGGGCAGGAACAGACGCAACAAAGAAAGCAACGCGCTGGGCAGCTTTGCAGTCAGTCGGCAGCAGAGAAAGGGAGACCAGCAGCTCGGGCCGGGATGTGGTGCTGTCTTGGCTGGGGCATGCTCGGTCCACTACTGACCAGAGAAGATGGGAAATATTTCCACCGTGTGTACGGGGCCGCATGACATAACCACGTAACAATTGAGAAACCAGCTCCAGCCTACAGCATCACTGCTGCTAGGCCTAAGTCCACATAATTCCACGAAAGGAATTCGAGGGACTACCTTGCCACCTCAGAAATCCATAGCGTGCTAGACTCCCACTGCAGAGGTAAATACATGATCCATCTGGAATGACACAGGGATGATGGTTCATGGCAGGGTACTGTTCACTTTCAAGGGAGCTACATGGGGAGAGACACATCACCACAGAGGAGGCTGAAGCATCTACCTATAATCCTACATTCACAGCATCTAACACAATGGAGTCTTAGCCCATGACTATGGCTCAGAGTGGGGCAGTTATACAGATAATTATGTGGTTGCATGAGAGAACAGTAGATGGTAACTTAAAGGCCCTCCACAAACCAAGTTCGGCTTTGTAAAGTTCGAACTGTATGATTTTGTAATAAATATGACATAAATCAAAGAATAACTGCATGGTTATTGTAGTGTGGTTACCTTTTACTGTACCAGAATTCTATAAAATACACATTAAGTATGAGACTAAAGGGATAATATTGAGTAAGTAATTAGTAGTAATCAGGATGTATCCAGAACCATTCTGTAAATACAGTGTAATTACACTGCAATTAATACACTGCTTAATGTGAGTATATCCTATTGTTATATATATATTGTTGTTTATTTTTTAATTTCACAGTAGAGATGGGCTTAACTAGATTGTTGTGCATGGGAAACCTATCGGGCCAGATCCTGCACGCCTACACAGAGTTGTACCTTAGTGAAAAGTGTCACGATTTAACCCTTAACTGGGCACTTCAGGAGCTTCTTCAAGGTTTGGGTCGTGTCCTGTTCTACAAATGGGCATGGGTCAGGCAGTTCCTGTTTTCCGTGGAACTGGTTGACTGGTCCCAGTTACACAGATGATACTGGATTCATCAATCCTGAGGCCCCTTCCCTCTGAGCAGTGCTCGCAGCCAGAGTCACTTTCTCGCCCACCTCGCTTTCTCTTACTGAACACACTGATCACCACCAGAAACTTTCTGTCCAGGGTAACTGACATTCCTGATTCCGCCAGAGAATTCTGCAATTCCTGGAATTCTGGAATTCCTGATTCCGCCAGAGAGAGATTTCTCCAGCTGTAGACACTCGTCCGATCCTCCGTGCCATGTCCTGTCTAGTTCTACATGACCCTCCAAGAACCAGATCAGCTTCCTTCTGCTGTGGGCCAGGCTAAGAGAGCAACAAAATACCCATCCCCACTAATGGGCCAGCTAGACGTTTGGAAGAACTAAAACATTTTGGAGTGGATAACTCACATCCAGCCCTGTGGGCATTACAGCTCCCACTGACTCGAATGGGAGAGCAGCTTCGTGCCAGGCGGGGGGGGGGGGGGTGTCTCCTAAGCATGACAAAAACTAAACTGCTTTATTTGTAATAAAATGTGTATGTGTCCCGCCTGAGGATGCGCTATATCTGTCTCCCTGCAGTGACTGCTCCACCTAAGAATTTGGAGTTAGCTACTGCTTCCTTCCAGCTAAGGAACATAGTCTTTTAGCTTGGGCAAGAATGGGACATGTTTTTAGCTGCCTCTGTCCTGCTGGTGACCCAACCGGTTGATACCAGGCAGCTCTGTGTTTTTGGGAACCAGGGCACAGTTTGATACTAGTCCGCTCTGTGTTTTTGGGGAACCAGGGCTCATGAAAGACACTCCCCGCTCAGTCTCTGTTTGAACCAAAACTGATCAGAGAAAAGGTCTGCAGAGAACAATGAAGGGTGTTGGGAGACACGCCTGGACCCCTCCTGACAAGGTGACAAGAATAAGACATCTCAATTAGCATAAGGAATGGAGAACTGAGACCACTCCCCATGCCTCATCTGCATGAAAGATGGACAGGAATTAGCATGAAGAATGAAGAAAAGAGAACCACACTGAACTCTGGGACCTAAAAAGCAGGGATGCACTGCATTCTGGGAATCCCTGCTCCAAATGCTAATGAACCTACGCCTGTACACACCCAGCTCAGCAATTATCAGACCAATTCTAGTAATAGATCTTTGATTGATATCCAGAATACTGAAGCAACCTGGTTACATTGTGAGCTCCCCGAAGAAAACACCTCCCATAGCCAAGAGTGATCAGCCCCTATTGTCTATCCTAAAGAAAACTCTTGAATCCCCAGTTTACTCCTAAACAAATCTTTGTTCTCCCTTGAACCTTTGTATTTTCTCTATAAAACCCCCTCCCTGTGCCCAAGTCAGTGTTCTGATGCTAAGACCCAAACTCTGCACCAGTTCCACTGGGACTCCATCACCACCTAACTGATCGTGCTGGGGGCTCTGCCAGTCTCCTACCTTCAGGACCCTGAGCGGCTACCATCACCTGGGAGCCCCGACTAATTCATGCTGCAGGAGTGGTGAGATCCCCTTCTCTCTCTCTCTCTCTCTCTCTCTCTCTCTCTCTCTCTCTCTTTTTCTCTGTTTTCCTTCCTGTCTCAGGAATTACCCTTTAATAATGAATGCTATGCTGGTTTAGGCTCTCTTTGTCTGGTTATCATTATTATTCAATAAATAACCCTTATGGTGAAGTTGGTTGTTTCTCTCTCACTCTCTGAATTTTACTCATTTGTGTCTGTGGCTTCCCCCATTTACTCCTCAGCAACGCTTCTTTTACTTCAGCTAAAAGATCCCTGTGGTGCCCAAAGATACTGTGGGGTTTGCTCATTGAGTTGGTTACTGTGAAAGTGGGATAGGGACGTGTTCAACTTGGGGCACATAAGGGGGGGGCAGCTGAGAGTGCTGCTCAACTCAGCCCATTGAGACCAGGAGCACATAAGGGTATCGGCTTGAGAGTGCTGTTTAACCCAGCTCACTGAGCACAGGGACACATAAGGGGATCAGCTGGAAAGTGCTGATTGACCCAGTCCGCTCAGACTTGCTCTGTTAGTGTGTGTGTGTGTGTGTGTGTGTGTGTGTGTGTGTGTGTGTGTGTGTGTGTGTGTGTGTGTGTGTGTGTGTGTGTGTGTGTGTGTGTGTGTGTGTGTGTGTGTGTGTGTGTGTGTGTGTGTGTGTGTGTGTGTGTGTGTATGCGCTTAGACTTGCTGTGTGCGTGTGTGTGTTCATCTAGTTCTAGGGCTGGAGGACCCCAGCCCCGGGGAATCTAGCAGGATAGTTCCACTGGGAGGGGACTTGCAGAAGGAAGGAGTAGAATTCCATATGAACACAAGTGACATTAATCGAATTACAGAACTACATCCCCCCCCCCCAGAAGAGTAACCCGAATAAATGAGCATCCCCCAAAGTAACGGGCACATTTGGTAACACGGTGGCTGGCCAAAGTTTTCAGCATTGGCTCAACTCTGCCCCATCATAGTCAAGGGGAGTTCCACTGACTTCCCTTGGCAGCAGGCTGGCCAATGCTGAGTGCTTTTCAAAATCTCACCCTTAGGACCAGTGTAATTCCTCACCTCTACTTTAAAAAAAAAGGCATTTATCTCCCAAAGGGAAACTCTGTGTCGTTTAGGACCCTACTGGCTCTGGAAAGAAATTGAAAAGGGGATTAAAAACTAACGAACTTCCCAGCAGGAAACTCTAGTGATCATTCGGCAGAGCTGAGATCCTTTTTGTTCCACTGTGATTGGGGTTAAATGGAACTGAATAAAACAGCAACAAAATGTTAGCTGTTGAGAATGGCAAAGTGGTTATTAGCTTCACCCCTAACACTTATTAAGTTTGTGTCACTGGAATTTTAGGACTACACCTCTGTATATCCTTGACATTTCAGGACAGCTAAACCAGTGGGGCCCCAATTATCCTGTCACCCTCCGGAGAGGTTAGTCTTGACTAGTAGTTTTAATTGCCTGGAAGAACCAAAAGAAAGTTGCTGGATAATTCTGTATTTTAAATGTCCTTAAACTAAAGAATTACAATTAAGTTGCTCTTAAGACAGACAGAGGAAGAAAGAGAATATTCCGGAAAGGGAACAACGCCTCCACCACATTCCTCCTCTTCTTTTCAGATTTGCCGTTTCGGCTGGAGCCGTGCGGAAAGTTTTGCACACAAAGTAGAAATTGATGAATTTGTGGCTTTTCGAGCTTTATAGATACATTGCACAGCAGTTCTGACAGCGTTTTCATCACTGAAAAAAGCTACAAAATGTGACACTGCTCTGGAGACATTCTCATATGAAATGTGCCCATAAAATACAATAAGTGAACAGTAAAGCTAAATCACATCTGACAGGCTGCACATGGTAGGCATTTTGTGCAGAATTTCTGTAGATTTCCACCCCTTCCCTCCCCCCCCCCCCCCATTTTCTCTGGAAAAATCTACATGGAAAAATGAAAACAGGAAGGTTTATGGATGATTACACCACTGTGACAGCTAGATGGAGCTTTGGTCTGACCCAGTATGGCCATTCTTATGTTCTTATGAGTTCAGATGATACTGCAATGGGGTATATTAGAGAGGTATTTTGCACTATCCATGAATCAGTAGACTATACGGGGCAGGATAGTTTGCCTGCATTTTCTGTGATTCAAATGCAGAGTGGTTATCATGAACAAAGTTGCAGGTTTGTTTAAACTGACACAGATTGTTACGTGTTAGCCTAATTTATTGTAACAGACCCTGTCTCTCCCATTTCCTTCATCACCACTAATTTTTAACTCAAATTTCTTCCCATTAGTTTTCTACTGTTATTTGGCTTTCTTGCATTCTTCGTGATTTAGGTGGTGTGATTGCACGGTCTCTTAATGAACTCTGGACTCCATGCACAGTTTCAGGAAAGTGAAGGAGAAAGTGAATTTAAAATCTTTGCGTGTAACAAATGCCTTAAAATATGTTCAGACTTCATGTGTACAGTTTACATACAAACCAAGGCGAGATCTCCGGTAAACTGATTACAGATGTTCAGAAAAGGGATTTAGATATTTTTTAAAATACAAAAAAAGAGAATCTTTCAAAACACCTCTGAGGAGGTTTTGGCCACCACCTTGTAAGTGTGTATGTTCCTCATTGGAGTGTCAGGTCTGAAAAGACCATACAAAGCAAACTTTTATTCTTTGCGGTCTTTTTTTCACTTTCCAAACCACTTTAGAATTAAAATCATGTTGAAGAGAGCCAGGGTGGGGAGGCAGTATGTTTTAGTGGACCAACTTCTGCTGGTGAGAGAGACAAGCTTCCGAGCTATTACCTCGCCCAACTTGGCTTTCTAACATCCTGGGACCAACATGGCTACAATAGCACTGCATACAATGTTGAAAACTTCTTGTAGCCTTGTATCTTACAAACATGAGTATTTCTTCACATGGAATGCAAGATGGAATTTCCATGAATTCTGTTGGGCAGATGTTTGTTTGTTTGACAGTTCCCCTCCCCCCACTCCAGAATTGAAAATTTGAAAGTTACAGGCCTGATTCAGAATCATTTTGAGACTTGGCCTTCTCCTCAATGAGAACAAGAGGGGACATATTGTGTGGCTACGTTCCAAATGGCTGGCTTGCATTGACAGGAGGTCCTGCTGACTCCTATGGTGCTTTATGATGTTACGTCTGTATTGCTATTGACTGTTTGCTGGTCTATGTAAATTGCTTTTAGAAGGCAATTGATAGGGTGGTCAAACAGCAGCCCATCAGCCAAATACAAGACACACAGTGCTACGATATAGTCTGTGTCTTTAATCCTGAGGTGCACCATACAAAAGCAAAAACTCCCAGCATACAATGCTCCTTCCGGCTCTAAGCAGCCAGATGACTCAGAACAGCATAGTGCATTGTGTATGCTATCCATGTAGTTTCTGTGAGGAAACACTGCTGTAGAAAGAAGACAGTTGCAACCCACTTTGTTTTAGGTGAATTAGGTGTCCTCTAAAGGCTCCTAGTAAATTCCTAGTGCAACCTTAGTTGTGCAAAGCCAGATGACTAATATAATTTGCATAAATGCTATGCATGCCAAGAAGCTATCAGGTCTGTAACTTTTTGCTTTGCTTTGTGCCATAAGAGTAAATTTTGCAACACCCATGACAATCTATATATATAAAAGTCAAGTGGTGTATGTATGTATGTGTGTATGTATGTATGTATGTACGTATGACTGCGAACTCCTCCCGCACCGTTTGAGCCAGAGACTTGAAATTTGGTACAGTGAGGGGTCTTGGGGTCTAGATGCTGGTAAGGGTCGAAAAATTTTCGGATCTCACCTCTGACGCCCCCCAGGGGTGAAAGTCTTTCACGGCCAATCACATCAACTGGGCAGTTAGGTGGTGATGATGTCATAATACCCCCCTCCAACAGACACCTCACTCGCTCAGCTCACCCCTCCCTCCTCCAACGGAACCCCGGAGATCCCTCAGTTCTCTGCCCCTCCCCCCTCCCAACGGAACCCCGGAGATCACTCAGTTCTCTGCCCCTCCCACCTCCCCAACGGAACCCCGGACTACATCAGCTCTGTGCCCCCCCCACCTGCGAAGGTCCCCGGAATCCCTCGGCTCTGGGCCCCCTCCCCGCCTGCAACAGATCTGAGTTGGGTTTGGTGGGACGGTAAGTGAGGTGGGGGTGTCGGATTCGGTCGGGGGGTGAGGTGGGGGTTTCGGGTTTCGGGGGTGGGAAGGTGTCGGGGTGGGTGAGGGGTGAGGTGTGGGTGTTGGGGTTGGTCAGGGGGTGTCAGCTGTCTGCCACCTCCCCACCTCCGACTGACCTGAGCAGCGCTGGGCACTTATGCTAGTAAGGTATAAAAACCATCGAAGCAAAGTTTTATGTCACAATATCCTGAGGCATGTGTTGGAAAGGTAGCCTCCAATTCTGCTGGAGTTATTCCAGTCACCTGTGTGCCAACACTGTTCAGGAGATAGTGACTTTTTTCACCCCAGAAAAGATATTTTTCAACCACTAGAGTAGAAAATGCCTGAAGCAAAAAACATTGCATGATAAATAGTAACAAGGCTCCTAATGAACGAAACTCTGAGGTTGCCATTGTGCTATGAAAGTTGGTAAAGAAGTTATTCTTTCCAAACTGCCACTTTTAAATACGACGCTGTCTATGTAGGGTTTTTTAAACGCGATCTTTGTGTCTATCTTTAGCTGAAAGCTATAAATAGATTT
The DNA here is from genome assembly GCA_032164245.1 of Sternotherus odoratus. Classification (NCBI taxonomy): domain Eukaryota; kingdom Metazoa; phylum Chordata; order Testudines; family Kinosternidae; genus Sternotherus; species Sternotherus odoratus. The sequence goes on from JAVMKO010000011.1 coordinate 2,531,751, forward strand.
ATACCTTACTCTTCCTGTGCATGTAAAATATATATTATTTGTTAGATCTCTGTAGTATACATATTTTATGTATCTACCCATCAACTTGTTAGCCTCTCTGGTGCGCATTCTATAAAAGGTTTAAAAGTAATTGCCCAAATACATGTTTTCTTTTGTTAAGGGATGAGCTAAGTCAAATGGCATGATATAAATTTTTAATGTCTCCATGACCTGATTTTTTTCTCTTTGCAAGGAATTTAACAATATGAAATGTCTTACTGCTGTCGCTAATCAGGGGTTGATTTAGTAAGCTGCAATTATTAGCCATTTGTGAGATCTACAGCTACCGTAGGAAGATGTGTGAGGTGGGATGGCATTTTGTGATCCCTAGGATTATTATTTCTTACTGCAATGAATGAAGTAAGAATGAGTTTGAGGGACACTGGCAAGTAGTTTAGGCTGAAAAAGCAACCCATTTTAAAACGGTTGTAATCTAGCAGCATTCTAAAAATCTCTTTAGTGTCATCACTTCATTACAGTGGTAGGGTACACTGTTTTTGTAGGGCCTATTCAAAGTCTTTGTGCTAGCGCTCCAACTTTAGGTGCGATTGCACATTAGAAATATCAGAAGCTGGGAGAAGAATCATAACAGCATTCTTAATAGCATTGATTTTTATTCTTTTTTATCAGCAAGAATTGGATCCCAGCTGTGATAGATGCTAGACATGCACATTAAAAAAAAGGTAAAGGTTGAATTTATAATCTAGAGCCCTATTTTTGCAGAGAGTTACATACACGGACTACTCACCATCAGTAAAGCTCATGATGCATATACTGTAAGTCATTGTTGTATCTTGTAAAGGGCGTAAGACCCCAATCCCCCCATACTGGGATGATTATGATCATGGTCACAGCTGTTAAGTGTCTTGTAGGGATCCTGGCAAGGTGAATTTTAAGGAGGAATTAAATAGATGTGCAGTAGCAATTAACAGCCTCCTCTTCCCAGAGCTATGCATGTTCCTGGACTATGTTCAATGATGATGATGGGCAAATAAGTAAATCATGGAGCCAGAGGTGCCAACTTCCTGATTTGCCGGGGCGGGGGACTGCTCAACTCCACTCTTCCTTAAATCCTGCCCCCACTCCACCCCTTCCTCCAAGGTCCCACCCTCACCCTGCCTCTTCCTGCCCCATTCTGTTCCCTCACCTGAGTGTGCCCCACCCGTGCTCTGCCCCCTCCTGGAGCCTCCTGCACGCCACTGAACAGCTGAGGGAAATGATTGGTGCGAGGGGACAACTGGGGGGGAGGAAGGAGCTGATTGGCAGGGCCCACCAGGGAGGGTGCTAAGCAGCCACTATTTTTTTCCATGGGTGCTCCTGCCCCAGAGCACCCTGGAGTCGGTGCCTATGCATAGAGCCAGGTGCAGTTTCAGTGTCAGCAAATATGCAGTGGGGGGAGAGGGGTTGTGTTGGAATCAACCTCTGTTTGCCAAATAGAGACAGAGACAATGTTGACACAAGAGAGGAAATTATTTTAGAACTTCCGAGAACATGACCCCAAACTGAATGAATATGTTGAAAAACCATCTCAAAAGGAGCTGCCAGCGTCGTTTTCCATGGGATCTGGCCGGAATATCTGAAAGGAAGTGGAAAAGATTGTCCTGTTTTTCTTTGCTATTCAGCCCTGCTCACCGCAAGCCTTGTCCAGGGTCAGCTCCCCCAGACGATCATGAGGTTGGCTCCAAAGCCATGAGAGTTTTAAAACACAGTAAGTCACATTTTTTGCTGGCCTTCAGATGGGGTCACCCGTAGTGGGGGAACCCCAAGCTGTGTGTACTCGTCTCAAGTGCGTATACATTGCTTTCTCTCATTCCCCATCTGAATCCGCCACCAATGAACATGGGCGTCTTCTCTTTGTTTCTGCCACACCCAGCTCCTCCCTCCTCTCCTCCCCCCGCCCCCCGTCTCCTTCTCCGAGCACCTCTTCAGGCTTGTCTCTCCTCTGCCCATCCAGGTCTCCCCCATCTACCTTCCTCTTTGACTTTGAAACTCCACAGTCTTCCTCCCACTACCATCCAGTTCACTTCAGCTCAGCGCTTCACACATCTAGGCCACTTCCAATTAGGTGCGAAAATATGACTCTAGGGGATTCACTTTAGTCACTCAGGGTTAAAATTGTTAGCCAAACCTAAAGTGACTCCACAGGCAAAGGGCCCAGAAGAATATCAAAGGTCCTAGTCAGGAGGTGTCTAGTCCAACCCCCTGCTCAAAGCAGGACCAATCCCCAACTAAATCATCCCAGCCAGGGCTTTGTCAAAAGCCTTGACCTTAAAAACCTCTAAGGAAGGTGATTCTACCACCTCCCTAGGGAACCCATTCCAATGCTTCACCAGCCTCCGAGTGAAAAAGTTTTTCCTAATATCCAACCTAGACCTCCCCCACTGCAACTTGAGACCATTACTCCTTGTTCTGTGAGTCTAGGGTGAAATATTCTGGTGAGTCTATGGTGACAGGAAGGCTACCCCCGTGGGAAGAGTCTATGCAGTGGAAAATCCAATACTGCCAAATCCATTAGACAGCTTCATGAGGGATTTGGGAACACTTAGTGCCTCGGAAACCCAGGCCACTTTGTTAGGTGCTGTCACAGGGTCCACACAGGGGGCTCTTGCTTCCCCTGTGTCCTGGATCTTCCCATAATAAAGGCTTCCACACCCTTTTTTGGTGTTTTCTAAATGTCCTTTATTTACAGTGCAGTTTCAGTGCTTACTGTGCCAGCAAAGTGCTCCCCTTGTCCCCCAACAGTTACCTTCCCTGTCCTGGATCTAGAGTCTCCAGGGCCCTGCGGCACTTTGCCCTCCGCAAGGAGACAGAGAAGCCCCCTGTCTTCCTCCTGGCCTGTCTCCCGAATGACCAGGGCTTAGAGCTTTTCTAGTCCTCACTGCTCCCAGCCCCAGCTGCACCCACTTAGCCCAGCCTAGTGCTGTGGACTAGCCCTCCTTAGAGCTCCCAGCTGGGCCCTGCTGGGATGTTCTAGCCTCTGCTCCTGGCCTTGCTGCCAGAAAGCAGGATTTAACCTGTAGTGGCAGGGCAATCATGGGGTTTTCACCCTAGCCCTGCCACAGGTGCCTGAATTTGGTTTCACGGTGTAGAAACGCCCGGTCTGTTCATCCCATTTCTTCCTCAGGAGTCTCTCCTTTCTCCAGTGAACTATCCAGCTGTCATCCCCCACACGCTATGGAGCCTTCAGGCCGAGCACTCCAGCTGACAGCTCCCCAAACACCGTCTTTGCCTGGCACCTGAAAGAGTTTTAGCCAGCCAAGGGGCGGGGCAGAATACTACCCACGGTGCTCTCCCCCCTCCCCGGAGTACACTCGATCGTGCTCCAGCCACATGCCAAGGAAAGGAAAGAAGCCAGAGTGAGAAGATTCCCACAGATCTGGATCTAAGTCGGCGCCACCCTCACACAAACCTGAGTGACACAAGATACAGTTGTAAGGCCCCCTTTAAACAAAGTTATTACCTGGAGGGCAGAGAAAGGGAGGGTGTGACATTACACCCCATAACGTGGGATGGAAATATGCTTAGGAATGTAAATATGACACAGCTGGACTATGTTTTATGCTGCATAGGCCATATAGCACATCTCAGCCAAGGTTATGATCTACTGAATATATGCATCCTATTTGCATGTGTAACAATGTGACGACTCACCCCTGCGGTGCCTCCTGCTCGTCATCTCAGCAATTAGCTCACCTTCTGCTGGCCGGTGGCTCTCCTGCTCCAGGCCCCATGTCCCTCCCTGACCCCGGTTCTGCCCTGGGGTTCTGCCCCAGAAGTACCCCTGCACTCTGGGTCTCTCTCCCAACCCTCTATCCCCACCTTGCCTCAGTGGCTATTGCCAGTCATCACCTAGCCCCCGTTCACTGGGGCAGACTGCTGTCTGTCATGGCCACTCATCATTGGCAAGGGGTTTGGACCCTCTGCTTAACCCCGGACTGCACCTCTGCAGCCCCAGTGCCTTCCTGAGGCCCTACTCAGTGCCTGGAGTCTGGGGGTTACCAGGCTGGAGCTCCCCAGCTCCTCTTGCCTTTCCCCAGCGCTGCTCTGTGGCCTGCACCCTAAGCTCCCAGGCAACCAGGTCCTTCTCCCTCTAATGTCAGGGAGCAAGTGACTTCGCTCCTGGCTCACAGACCTTTTATCAGGCCCAGCTGTAGCTGCTTCCCCAATCAGCCTACCCTATTGGCTCTCCAGGGCAGCCCTTTCCCAGGGCTGTTTTAACCCCTTCAGGGCCGGAGTGGGATGACCGCCCCACTACAGTAAGCGTGTATCATTTTTGCATTCAAAGTTATGAATATTGGCTGTGTACGTGTTTGATTTTAAGTAGCATTTGGGCAGCTTCTTTAGAAAGGAATTTGCAAGTTAAGTGCCCAGCCAAGAAATACTTAACGGACACTGGACCTTGAAAGTCTCCAATCCACATAAGAAGTCTACTTGAGGACGTTCAAGGTAGCATGTGGACAATGGCTGCTGTCTCTAAGTTCTGAGTCATGCATGGACATCTGACTTGTCCAGGTGACTTCAAAACTCCATCTTGTAGCTGGGATTCTACACAGGGGTGTCCACCCACAAGAGAAAGTCTATCTAAACCCCTGGGACACCCTTCCATTTTGTCTTCAGCTGACTCAAGAGGTAGCTTGTCTGCCTCCAAAGGATACCTGAACGAACCTGGAACAAAGGACAATAACCACTGGGGTGTGAGTGATTGTTGTACCCAGGCTAGACGGAGGCTATTCTGTAAAAGAGGCTTATTGGAACATCTCTGAGGGCGAGATTTTATCTGTATTCAGTTTCTTACTGTATTAGGCATAGACTGCTTATTTTATTTTATTTTGCTTGGTAATTCACTTTGTTCTGCCTGTTATTACTTGGAACCACTTAAACTCTACTTTTGTATTTAATAAAATCACTTGTTACTTATTAATTAACCCAGAGTATTTATTAATACCTGGGGAGGGTGGGCAAACAGCTGAGCATATCTCTGTATCTGTGTTATGGAGGGTGAAGAATTTATGAGTTTACCCTGCATAAGCTTCATACCGGGTAAAATGGATTTATATGGTTTGGACCCCATTGGGAGTTGAGCATCTGAGTGCTGGAGACAGGAACACTTCTTAAGCTGTTTTCAGTTAAGCCTGCAGTTTGTGGGATGTGATTCAAGCCTGGGTCTGTGTTTGAAGCCGGCAAGTGCATCTGGCAAAACCAGGCAGGGTTCTGGAGTCTCAAATTGGCAGGGAAAGCAGGGACATTAGTGTTGGCACATCAGTTGGCATCCCCAAGGGGGTTTCTGTGATCCATCCCATCACAGAGATCAGCAGTGGGAAGAAAGGAGGTTATTGGTGGCAGGGAAGGCAGACCTAGAGAACAGAGCGGAGCAAATAATTGGCTGGGAGTGGGGGGTAGTTTTGTATTGTTGTTTGTCTTGTTTTGGTTCAGTTATTAAACTGAAAAATTGGGTGGGAGCAAAATTCATTTCAGGTGGAACCAATAGGAGATTTGTAGTTTTTTCCCCCTCCCCAACAACAAGGAAAAAGTAGGCTAGAAAAATTCATTTGGAATGTAAAGAAACTTTCTGTTTGACACAAAATGAAACATTTCATTTTTAAATTGACTCTTGGTAAATTTCTAAATGAAATGTTGTTTCAAAACAAAATTGTTCCATTTAGAAAACGTCAAAATAAAGCATTTAGTCTTTTTTTAAAAAAAATCCCATTTTTTATATTTGCCAATTTCAACACAAATTCGCAAATAGTTTTGGACAACCTGAAACTGCATTTCTTTGGCAAATAAACTATTCTGGAAAACTTCACCCAGCTCTAGATGAGAACTTGTTTTGCTGTATTTAGAATCCACTTACTTCTAGGGTAAGAACAAAAGATTGTGTACTTTTAGGCTTATGTTGTGTTTTTTGCCAGAACAAAACTTGTGCTTTGGGCTGCATGATGGGATTGGGCTTTTGTGTTTTGTTTTGTTTTGTATATTCCTCTCATCCATGCATGGATGCATCGCAAGGATTACTTCCAAACTTTACTCTTGATTGTTTGCATTGGCATGGCCTTCCATGGCGAGCTAAATAAATGCTTTTAAAATTATATTTCCTTTGCAAAAATAATGGTCTAAATTCCAGGAAAGCCTTTCACAAGACTCAACGTTGTGTGAAACCCAAGGGCTTACCCACATGACTTCCATTAGCAGCTATGGGAGAGGAGCAATCCTGGCACATTGCTTTGAAGACGTAAGTCCCTTTAGGGTCAAGCAGTTCGTTCCTTTTTACAGAAAGCAAATTGATCTAATGCTAATAAAGCAGCAGCCTGTTGCTGCTATCAGAATGCCTGACAGCCTGATGAAGACATCTATAAAATTCCGGCTGGACAGCCCGTGCAGTATGCGCTGCCTCTTGCCATATAAAGCAGACTGAAAAATAGTTTGGTCCAGATCCTCACTCTTCACCCTCTCCCCTTTGCCTTGCTTCTGCAAAAGAGACAGACAATTAGTCCAAGAGGGCAGCTAGGATTTTAACAGATGTTTAAGGCCAGAAGGAGCCATTGTGATCGTCTGGTCTAATCTCCTGCAGAATATAAGGCAGAGAATGTCACCTAATAACTCCTGCATCAAGCCCATATCTGGTGGCTGAGCAACCGCACGTATTTTTGGAAAGATATCCAGCCTTGATTCAGGCAATAGAGAATCCGTACCCCTTTGTAATTGAGTCCAATGGTTATTTACCCTCGCTGTTTAAAACATGTGCCTTATTTCTTGTCTGAATTTCTTGAGATTCAGCTTCCAGTGATGGATCTTGTTATGCATTTGTCTGCAAAATTAAATCACTGTCTACTACTAAGCTTCTTTAGGCTCCCACTCCAAGGCAGGTTTTCCAGACCTCAGATGAGTCTTTTAGCTCTTTTCTGAACCGTTTCCAATTGTCAACATCCTTATTGACGTGCAGACTTCAGAACTGGACACCGGATCCAGTAATGGTCTCATCCGTGTTGTAAGGACAGTGCATAACCTCTGTATACTTCACTAGATTTTCTCCTGCTTGTACTTCCAACAATTGTGTTAGCCCTCTGAGCTAAAGCACTGTGCTGGGAGCCTATGTCCGGTTGGTTATCTACCGCAGTGGTCTTCAAATGGGTGCGCGCACCCCTGGGGGGCGCAAGCCCACCCCAGGGGGTGCGCGAGCCCCCAGCAGCGCCGCCAAGCCCGCCTGGGAGCCCGCCAAACTCCTGGGCGGGCTATTCTGGTACCGCCAAAATGCCACCGCCACCAGCAGCTTACGGTTTTTGTGGTGGCATTTCGACGGACATACCCGCCCTGGGGGGCCGCCAGACTTTTCTCTCCGCGGGAAGGGGCCGCGGGGGAAAACGTTTGCAGACCCCTGATCTACCATAATACCCAAGTCCTTTCCAGAGTCCCTGCTTTCCAAGATACCGTACTCCATCCTCTGTGTGACCTATGTTCTTTAGTCATTGAACGGTAGGGCTTGTAGGAGCCTCCAGAAGTCATCAAGTCTAACTCTTTGCACTCAAACAGCGCCAAGTAAACCTAGACCATCCCTGATGCGTGTTTGTCCAATCTGTTCTTAAAAGCCTCCACAGACAGGTTATTAAGATAAACCTATGCCACTGTCCTTCTGTTCCCCTATAATAGCCAATGGGAATTATTTGCGTTCACTCCAGGTACAGTCAGTGTGGTAGGTGTACCTACCCCGCCGAAGGATGGCAGATTTTACTATGCGTTTCCGGGTTTTCCAAAGTTTGTTTTACACAAATCAACATTCTGCATGAGGTCGCTGAACCTCTCTGCAGTCACACAGGGGTTTGCCACCAAATTTCCTCATTTTTTTGAACAGGGAAAGACATGACACCTATAGGAGTTAATAGTCATTTAGGCAGCTGTGTATATAGAGTGTCCCACAATTAGCAGACTGCTCCAGCTGACTCTCTCTCCCATACAAATATCAGCTGCACCCCACCAGTCCTGTTTGGGCTCCCCTCCCCAGCTATGCCCATGACCTTTTCAATGCGTTCCCCCTCCCCACTACTCAACACAAACTCCCCGCTGCAAGCAGGGAACGCATGTCCCTGTAGTCTTCGCTCCCTGATATCCAAACATTTCTATGACGTACTTCCCCACTCCTAGAACCCAACTGACATGCGGGGCCCGGAGTCACTCTGTCACAGTGCAATGGTGTTCCTGGTCGTGATTCAGAATGGTGGGAGGGTGGAATTTGCGGCAGGGCCAGCCAGAGAAATCACAAATAATTTCTGTTCCAAAATACTGAGCATTTTATGCTTGAGAGAAAAATCTTCTGACTTCGGTCCAATAGATGTTCCCCCTCCACGAGCAGAGTGCTTGTAATGTTTCTGTGCCACAAGTACACATTGTCCGGCCAGCCACGAACCCTCCAATTTCTGTTCTTCCGACGCTTATTAATAGCTTTCATATTGTCACTGAAGTAGTTATTCAGCGCTTCAGCCAAATCAGAGAAAACTGTCACAGATCCTGGACAGTTTTCAAATCCTGCGGATTTGATAGCAGCCTTCAACTACCTGAAGGGAGGCTTTCCAAAGAGGGTGGAGCTCAGATGACAGAACAAGGAATAATGGTCTCAAGTTGCAGTGGGGGGGGGAGGTTTAGATTGGATATTAGGAAAAACTTTTTCACTAGGAGGGTGGTGAAGCACTGGAATGGGTTACCTAGGGAGGTGGTGGAATCTCCTTCCTTAGAGGTTTTTAAGGTCAGGCTTGACAAAGCCCTGGCTAGGATAATTTAGTTGAGGTTGGTCTCTTCCAAGCCTAATTTTTTATGAGTCTATGACACAAATTTGATGCAGTCCAAATCTGCTCCCGTTGGTACAAATGTCTGTAAAAAACCTACATTTTCTTAAATACTGCTCTCAATTTGTGTCCCGCAAACACTCGGGGGATGCTATCCACTACCCTGAGTAAAACTCAACAGATTGATTCTGTTTGGACCCCCATCCCATCAATCGGCTGAGCTCTCATTCGGGGAGGGGGAGAGTCCAGAAACAATTTGAAAAATAGCGATTATTGCGGGGAAGGGTGGGTTAATATCTCCACAGACCTGACTCTAATAACCACAAATGCGACTCACTGGTCCTACCTTGCACTCTCATGAGGCACACCAAATTTCAAAGGACTCCAACAAAGGCCAGGTCTACACCACGAGGTTTGGGGGAAGCATATTACATTGTGTGCAGTTTAGTTGGTCCGAGGATATCAGAGAGACAAAGCGGATGAGGTAAGCTTGTCTCTCTCACCAACAGAACTTGGTCCAAGTAACGATATTACCTGCCTCACCTTGTCTCGCAAGCGGCGGCATCCAACAGCCACTGCCGTTAGTACATGGCCCGGGTGCATGGATGGTCGGCTTCTTGTGTCGGTTCTGCACATCCTCACCAGGTGTGCTTGTGTTGATGCATGCCGCAGTGCAGCATGGGTAGGTATCCCCATCTGCAACCTGCCGCTGTCGAGCGCACTGGCTTATGGGAAGTTTTGGCAATGCACAGCGGGGCAGAAATGAGTCGCACAGGAAGACTGGCAGCAAGGGGTCAATTTCCCAGCATGCAGTGGCCACCATCCCATAATATCCTCCATAGCCCATCATTTTGTCTGGCAGAAGCATGGAGGCTGCACAGCTCTGCAAGCACAGCGCTGCAAGCACAGAATACACAGACCTGCAGGGCCACATGAGGAATGGACGCAGCAAGGAACGTGGAAGGCAGATTGCTGTGGGACATAGTGAGACCTGATTCATAGAATCATAGAATCATAGAATATCAGGGTTGGAAGGGACCTCAGGAGGTATCTAGTCCAACCCCCTGCTCAAAGCAGGACCAATCCCCAACTAAATCATCCCATTCCAGTGCTTCACCACCCTCCTAGTGAAAATGTTTTTCCTGATGTAAGCAGTGTCAGGATGAGCTCCACCCTGACATCTGGTGGTGAATTGTGGGAATTGCGATGAGCTGTGGAAAATAACTTCAGCTGATCTTATTTACATAGACACACCCACTGCTCCTAGCCCGAGCTCAGAGCAGCCCAAATGGTCACCTTGGCTGCTGTGGGATCCCCAGTTTCTCTGTTATTGGGGCAGGAATGATAAAATGTTGCTAACCTGATTACGTGAATGAGGGACTGGGACATGTACTTGGCCTTTGTCATGATGGAGGGACACACCATCATCTAGGTAGCACTCACTGGCCAAGGGGCAGGGATTCCAAAACCCATAGAATTGAGGGAGATAATGGGTTGAGTTTTAAATCATGGAGAGGAGAGGAGAGATTTTATTATTATTATTAAAAAAGGGTTCTCTAAGCCTATTGCACTCTTCCTCTTACTACTGTGGAATGTTAGAGCTGATGTTTGATTCTCTTAGGAATCTAACTTCAGTCTGCTAAGCTGAACTCATTTGAGGCCCAGTAGTGTATTTGTACTGAGGTCCACCTACTATAAGGTGGAATCACTTGAGAGCTGAGATCATTTAAGAACTGAAATCACTGAGCACTGTGTTAAGTGGGGGGGCCTGGCATTGTATTGCTGAGCAGCTGATGGAGGGAGCAGCTGATGGAGGGACCAGTTCAAGTGACTGCTAACAGAGTGGCTGGTGATGTACAACAGCGAATGGAGTGGAGCAGTTTGGGTGGCTGCTAGCAGAGTGGCTGGCAATGAGCAGCAGCAGCGAGTGGAGAAGTTCGAGCGATCACTAGTGGAGTGGCTGGTGAAGCAGAGCAGTTCCTGGGCAGCTGACGGAACGGCTCATGGTGAGGACTGCAGCAGAACCCCATGGAGAGGCGGGGCAGTCGGCCTCTGACCATGTAAGAGGCCTGCCCCTCCACCCCCATTTCCAACCAGGCGGGGAGGTAAAACTCTGCAGATGAACTTTTGAACCCTGCAGAGATTTTTGGGCTGTTGAACTTTTGGAACCTTGGGTGACTTTGGGGCTTGTGGGACTTAAGAACCAAAGGTGAAGGACACAGCCCATTTGCTTGTGTGTGTGTGTGTGTGGGGGGGGGGATTTGGGTTCATGGTTTGGTTTATGAATCCTGGTTGTGGTGTTTCCCCAATATAATGCCACATTGTTTCTCTCTGTTATTAGAAGGGTTTTGGTACACTCAGACTCTGTGCTTGCGAGAGGGGAAGTATTGCCTCTTAGAGGCGCCCAGGCGGGTGGTATATGGTTGTCCCAGGTCACTGGGTGGGGGCTCAAGCCAGTTTTGTATTGTGTCATTGGAACGGAACCCCTGGATACTGAACCCGACCCTTGTTGCTGCCAACACTGATGGGCAGAAGGGTTACACTAATGTCCAACCTAAACCTCCCCCACTGCAACTTGAGACCATTACTCCTTGATCTATCATCTGGTACCGCTGAGAACAGTCTAGATCCATCCTCTTTGGAACCCCCTTTCAGGTAGTTGAAAGCAGCTATTAAATCTCCCCTCAGTCTTCTCTTCTGTAAACTAAACAATCCCAGTTCTCTCAGCCTCTCCTCATAAGTCACGCGCTCCAGGCCCCTAATCATTTTTGTGGCCCTTCTCTGGACTCTTTCCAATTTTTCCACATCCTTCTTGGAGTGTGGGCCCCCAAACTGAACACATTCAGCAGGGTCTGTCAGGGAGGCTTTGACAGAGCACTTCAGCCGTAATGCCTTTGGGGTACTGGGCTCTCTCTGGCCCTGCTATCTGGGGGCCTGTTAGGAATTGTGTGGTGCTTGGTGCCCATCTATGATTAAAACACCATAAAGGCGCCTATTAATTTTGCGGTGTGTGTGCTGTACATTTATGATTATTACACCGTGTCACTGATGCTGCAGGTTGAACCCCACTGTTCAGTAACAAGTGGGAGCTTTCACAACGGCTAGGCCACTGGCGTAGCTAGGCGGGTGCGGGGGGTGCGGACCGCACCGGGTGACACCATCTCAGAGAGGTGACACCAAATGAAAAGGAGGCTGCGCCCGGAGCCGTGTGCCCTGCGCCCCGCAATGATGGAGCGGGACTGGGGCGGGGGGGCCCCCTGGGCCCGCCCCGCGCTGCCTCTGGCCCCAGGCCAGGCGCGGGGGGCTGCAGGGTCCCGGCCGGAGCCGTGCGGGGAGCCCCGGGGGGGGGGCCGCCCCGGCTGCTGCCTCCGCCGAGCAACGGCAACCGGAGCCCACTGCGCACTGCCGGCGCGCGCCGCCCGGCGAAATCTGGAGGGGTGACACCGTGAGTTTACCGCACTGGGTGACACCAACCCTAGCGACGCCACTGAAAAGTCTGAAAAATCTGTGCCACTGAAAAGCAAATAAATGGAAAACTTTATAAATTAATGGAACAGATCTTCACAAGGGGAAAGAACATTCCTGTCTGTTTTATCTGCACACACTGGCCTGTGAAAGCAACAGTTGTTGTGTGTGAGAAGGATGTAGGGAGGTGTTGCAGTGGAGTTCTCTATGGACTGTAGAGGGAGGCGAATCTGGGATGGTTGAACCTGTAGGTCCACAAGTGTCTGCAGCAGGTGTGTTTATTGCTGGAGATGCCCCATTGTGGCCGGTAGCATCCCTCTCTCCTTTTCCTGCTGGGATTCCTGGATCTTCCTCCTCTCCACTCTTTCCTTCTGCAGGCTGGCTGCAGTGTTTATCCTCCAGGCTCTGTGCTCATGGTCTGATGTAGCACAGGCTTGTAGGATCTCATTGAACACATCATCCCGAGTTCTTCTCCTTCTCCACCTTATCTGGCACGGGTGTGGAGGGGGACTGGCGGCAGCTCCCGATCAAACACACGGAGGTACCATTGTCAGTACAGTCACAATGGAAAGTGAACTTTAACGTTCAGAACCCACTTCTCTTGCTCCCCCAAAGTATCACGCAGGACATGCCTATTGACACTTCTGCTTGGGATTGCTTGGGCCACTCCCAGCACCAGCCACGGTGAGTGTGACCCGCCAGGGCGAGGGAAACGAGGAGGGAATTGCTCAGTTGCATGATTCTAGTAGCACAGGGCACTAAATACTGGCCCTGTTTCCCATGGGCAGTGGTGGTGATTTTAGCTGATATCTCATTCCTGAAGGTAACAAAGACAGACAGCAGCTACTGCTCACGCCCCGAAGCTGCCGGGGCCTGGATGGTGTGAGCCTGTGTCCTGCGATGGTGCCTGCTGAAGTTATTGTCGGCTGGGGGGGGGGGGGGGGAGAGTGTCAATCACGGAGGACAAAATAAGGCTACCATCCCTAGAAACCTGCGGCAAAGGACTGCAGAGTATCCCACTGAAAGTTTTATTAGGGCGGGGGAGAGATAACTCATTGGTTTGAACGTTGGCCTCCTAAACCCAGGATGGTGAGTTTAGTGCTTGAGGGGGCCATTTAAGGATATGGGGCAAAAATTTGTTGGCTGATTTAATGGGTAAGTGGTCCTGCTTTGAGGAGGGGCATGGATTTACATGGTCTCCTGAGGTCAAGATGATCAAGGTCTCTCTGGAGGATTCAGGGGACATTCCTCTGTGCTGCATGTGGCCCTGCTTGCCTAACTCTACCATGGGACAAATAACAACCCTACCTTCCTTTGTTGTATCACCTCCTCTCAGACTACAAGTAATTTAAGGAAGAGTCACTAGCTGTGCCCTGTTAAGTGGGAGACACCATCAGTGCATCACCAGTCAAAAGGGGTCTTACCTGCTCTCAAAGAGTTTTTGTCACTCGTGGAATTTTACTCAAGGAGTCTAAATGCTCTCAGGGGGAGAGATAGCTCAGTGGTCTGAGCATTGGTCTGCTAAACCCAGGCTTGTGAGTTCAATCCTTGAGGGGGCCATTTAGGGATATGGGGGGAAAAATGGGAGTGGTCCTGCTTTGAGCAGGGGGTTGGACTAAATGATCTCCTGAGGTCCCTTCCAACTCTGAGATTCTGTGAAACATAGTTACACACTTTCCGAAGGCTCCTTCCCCTGCATCGGGCTCGCCCAGGCTTGACTGTGGTGACTTACAGCTTTCAAAGAGGTCCTGACATAGCTGCTCCTCTTCCCGCTGTCACATGTCCCTCATCCTCACTGCTCATGCCAAGGGCCTGTGGCACTGGTGGGGTCTCTGCCCAGGGTGGCACTCAGCGCTTCATAAAAGCAGCAGGTCTGTTGCTTGGCACCAGATCAACTGTTGGCCTCCCTGGCCTTTTGGCGTGCTCAATACACTTCCCTCACGTTCACACAGCCCTGCTGCTGGTTCCTGTCATATCCCTTCTCCTGTGTGTCCCGTGCAATCTGCTCGTAGGTGTTCACCTTCCTATGGCTGGTCCACACAGGCCCAGAGATCGAGTCCCTCTGTCTACTCCAAGTTGGAGCGCGTCTGGGCATGTAGCCGGCCTGGTTAGCTAGGCAGTTGCCCACCCCAGTGGAGAGCTGCTAGGTGAGCTCACCAAGCGGGACAACCAGGAAAAGGAACTTCAAAAATTTGTGGGGCTTTAAAGAGTTGGGAGGCTTCCAGTCTCAGTAACCCTGGGCAGCAGAGACCTGAGAGGTCAGGGTCAGGCATTGCGGGACCCCATTAGGGTCAACATAAGTAATGCAGCAGCTACACTCACCCGGCATCAACCTCGGGACATCATCCAGGGCTCCCCCACGCCGCTCGGGGAGGTGGTGTTACTGTGTCACTGTAATGGGGTGTTGAAATGGGTGGGAGACAAACTGAAGGGTAGCCACACGCACAATGCGGTCAGCCCATGGCAGCTTACATCACCCTAGCTGTGTAGTGTACGAGCCCAAGCATGTCAGTTGCAGAGGACTTAGACAGATCAACCTTTATACAGATGTAGCGATGAAACTTGAATGATAATGGTGCTGCTGCTGCACTGGAATGCAGGATCCCAGCCCCGTGGTGCCTCTTATATACACGTGGAATCTTCAGTCTGGATTCTTCCTGTTTTCTTTTGCCTCACTCGTCCCACAGCTACCTCCAGCCCAATCAGCCATGATGAGCTAAGGTGCACAAAGTGTAAGGAAGCCCGTCCTTTGGACTGGTTAACATAGTGAACTCCTCGCTACAGCTCGGTTTCACGTGCTCACGGTTTGCAGCGATTCCTCTACGTCAGTACAGGATTCTCCTTACCGCCAAAGCTATATATTCGGTTGTCATTTTTGAAAGTCAAGGGTCACGGTCTAAGCATCTCCGCCATATTCATATTTTTGTTTCTACTGTTGTTTACAATAGCCTCTCAAACATTAGAAGCTGAAATCTGTTCTCTCGTCAGCCTGTGTTGCTCCATTGCATACATAGACTGATCCCTATTGTCAGATCACTCACATACTGATTAATTATTTTCCTAATATTAATTACACTGATTTTAAGGCCTAGGCCCCTTCCCAAGTAGACAACAAAATTGTCTCAATTGTGGGGTCCTACTGTAAAAATGGTTTGCATGCACGAGTACTGCAGCATGAGCATGCTGAGTAATTGTACATGCAAACTAAGTAATCATTTGCATGCATGTTTACCCAGTCGTTGCATGCAAAGTTGCAGTAATACATTATGCAAATTAGGCTCACAAATCAGGCTTTAAACAGGTATGGACTTTCGTTGCTGAGATATATTTATTCACAGAGTTTGATTATATCTGAAGCCTGGGCCCCTATGCAATTTCATTTCCCTGCTACCGTCATACAATAAATCCCCACATTTCTCCATTGCAGAGTTAAATATTCTTCCACTGGGAGGAAAGAGCCATTTGCTTGGGTTCTTTAGGTGGAGGGAAGTGGGAGTTTCTCGTTTGGGAATCTGCATGCACAAATTAGAGGCTGAACGTTTCTCAGTGATGCTTTCTGAAGTCGGCTGAGCCTGGCAGGGCTGTCCCTAGGGAACTCGCCCTGTTCCTAATGAGAAGCCCTTTTAAGCAATCGTGTAACGATAGGTGCAAAGTATCACAAGCCAGGTATCCAGGCCATATTAACTTGGTATAAATCAGTGGCCAGTGAAAAGCAAGGGCACAGAAATCTGGGCCTGCTTCTCATTTGTAGCCAAGCCCAACTGGAACTGCAATGTCTATACAGCTATTTTTAGAGCACTAGCCCCTGTCTGTTGACCTGGATTGGGGGGGAGGAGGGATCTCTCCAAAATGCTGTGTAGACATACACATTAAGACCCTTTATGCTGCCAGAGCAGGGTTAAAGGGCCACGGTGTAAATCAGAATAAGGTCCTTGATTTGGACAGGCTGAGAATAAGATTACAGAGACGCTGGATCTTCCCATTTAGTGTGGACTCACCAGGAAACCGCTCCCCACTGGAGCTGGGCAAAACTTGCCCTCTAACTCTTCTTTTTGGTGTAAAATGCAGCTTTAACTGCCCGGAAACCTTTTGCAAATCTATGTTGGTTTCACCAAAATGTTCATTTAGGGGGGACAAACCCCAAAACAAAGACATTTTGAAAACAATCCAAACCTTTCCCTCTGACATTAGACATTTCCATTTTTCGGTTTGAAACGATGTTTTGGCTCCAAATGTCATTGTGATCTTTTAAAAAAAAAACATTCAAAGGTGGCCAAGACTGAACTGAACTATCTCGATCTTGTAGAAGTGAATCGGTCAGCGCCCGGGACGTGCACGGTCAACTCGTGCCTAGTGGCTGGAGCAAGCGTCGAGTCTAGTGGTTACAGCAGGTGTCGGGAGCCAGGAGTCGGAGCTCAAGGTCAGCTCCCGAGGTGGAGGCCAGGGCAGAACCGAAGGTCAGAGCCAGAGTCAAGAGCCAGATCTGGGTTATCTGGAACGAGGCAAGGCGAGGCCATGGCCGGGTCCCGGGCTATGGACATGGCTGGGTACAAATAAGCGCAAGCACTACAGTAAAACCTCCATTTAACGGACTAATTCGGGCGAGGGGGTGTCCGTTAAATCAAAAAGTCCGTTATTTAATAATAATAATAAAAAAAGAGCTGTCGGAGCAGCAGCCCGCCCGCCACAGGGTCAGGGCGACAGCTCCGCAGCCTGGACCCGGGTGGCAGCTGGGAGCCGGCAGCCAACCCACCAGAAATGGATCAGGAATGCATCAGACTTGCTCAGAAATTTTGTCCGTTGCATCCGAAGTCCGTTAAATCGAGGTCCGTTAAATCGAGGGTTTACTGTATTGCAACTGTCGGCAAATGCTTTGAGCAGCTGCTGACCTGCTGCTCCTGCTGGGCTTAAGCGTCGGTCTGCTGCCTCTTCCAGCCAATCGGGTGATGCAGCTAATTAGGCCCAGGGTTGTCAACTTAGCGACTTGGTCACGCGATTTAGTGACTTTTTGGTTTCCTTAGCAAGAAAATAAGTGTCAAAGTGACCGCTGACAAATCTAGAGACATTGAAGGAAATCACCCGTAGATGTAGCCACGAAATCATTCACAAGCAGCTCCATCGTGTTAATAATCATAGAATCATAGAAGATCAGGGTCGGAAGGGACCTCAGGAGGTATCTAGTCCAACCCCCGGCTCAAAGCAGGACCAATCCCCAACTAAATCATCCCTTTGTCAAGCCTGACCTTAAAAACCTCTAAGGAAGGTGATTCTACCACCTCCTTAGGTAACCCATTCCAGTGCTTCACCACCCTCCTAGTGAAAAAGTTTTTCCTAATATCCAACCCAAACCTCCCCCACTGCAACTTGAGACCATTACTCCTTGTTCTGTCATCTTGTACCACTGAGAACAGTCTAGATCCCTCCTCTTTGGAAGCCCCTTTCAGGTAGTTGAAAGCAGCTATCAAATCCCCCCTCAGTCTTCTCTTCTGTAGGCTGTAGAATAAAATCAATTTCAGGCTCTTCTCATCACGTTCTGCTGCACACCACGTCAGTCTCATTACATCTCAGATGAACATGTCCATGGAAGGAATCACATCCAGGGCCTCTTGGGCTGAGACCACTACAATCTGCAGGCGAGGAAAAGAAGTCTGTGGGGGCTCATTACTTGGCTCAAGCCAGACGCGCTTTGGAGAGAGCAGCACATTAGCCAGAGTTTGTTTCTACCCAGATGTGTTCTTTTTCGCCGTTCCATAGTAGGTAGCGCAACCCTGTGATGCGGGGAAAGATGGCTAATGACGTGGGCAGGGATGGGGAGGCAGATTAGCCAGCAAGGAGAGCTACAGGGATGGAAGGCGGATTGGAACGAGACAGGGCCATGTGTCCCAATGGGGCTGTGGGGGCACCGGGCCTCCAGGGATGATAGTGTACTGGTGTAGTTGCTGCTGGTATGCTGAAGAATGTAGTGAGAAGAGCATGGGACTGCTCACCTCTGTGTGTGTGTGTGTGTGTGTGTGTGTGTGTTTGTGTGTGTGTGTGTGTGTGTAATTCTCTGGAAATTTTGTTCGGTGACATTTTTGACTCCTTTTGTTCAGGGCCAGCCGCATCGAGCGACTTCTCTAGGCTGGTCCGTTGCAGGCCCCGCTTCCAGGCAGAGCCCCAGATCAATTTGCTTTTCCCTTTTTTGGTTCACCACCCTTTTCATTTGCTGTCCAAGCGGAACCCATTTTTGAAAACCTTTTCAAAATTGCCAGGGAACCCAAAGCTCCGGGATTGCCCCAACTCTGCTGCTAACTTGCACACCTGCAGCTTGCCTTGACGTAGTCCCTAATCAACTTTATCCCCCTTCCCTCTCCAGCCTGGCTGGTGGCTTTCCAAAACCAACTCCGGACGAGCGTTACGACCACAGCAGCCTCAGGAGCATCATCCCTAAGGCCTTGACATATAATTAAACGGTCAGTTCATGTGGCAGGCAGGCTTAACCCACTGGCCAAACTGCCAATTCTGCTTCGGCCAGCGCGCTGCCAAACGTCATCCAGAAAGATGCAGCAACTGCTAATCATGGCATGAAAAACATATGATGAGTGGCATGTGACATCCGTGCACACTTTGCCCGTTGTGTCAAGAAAACAGCAATGCCTGTCAAAATACCAGCTCAAGCAGGAGCGTTTGGCTTCTGGGAGCATCCAAGCAGCATCTTGGCAAGCGTAGCATTAGAAAGACAGCTGTCCTCTCCACCCACTAGAATTTTATTGGCAATTGAGTTCACATCCTCTTTGCATATGAAAGCAACGGAGAAGGCCCGGCTGCTATCGTGCTGGCAGGCGACTTGGCTGCAGAAGCAGTGATACATTCGACAAGGAAGCAATATGTTAGTCACAGCCCTGGGTCCACGTTATTGGGGCCAGATTGCTAGGGCGCTTTCCACCCCGTGTGGAGGCATCGTGTACAAAGTGCTAGACACCATGTCATTCTCCTTCTCCGTTTCGCTCCGATCCCGTCTCTAATAGAGCGGAGGCCTCATTCGCCTCGCCTCCACAGGGCGATGCCACTGATTGCACTGGACTCATCCCACTCCCGATTTGCGCTGGGGCATGTAACAGAGAAATCATACCCCAACCGTAGAGCCCTGTCCCGGGGTGTCTAGCCCATGAAAGAGAGAGAGGTGTCAGCGAACTCTACTCCCCAGCTGGGGGAAATGAAGGTCATGTGATTCAATGAGGCCCGAAGTGAGAGGCTTGGCTAGAGAAGAGAGAAAATTCAGCAAAAGGCTGGAGAAGGAAGCTGAGAGCAGTCAGGTTGCTGCAGGCACCCTGAAAACCCGGGGAGGGGGGTGGGGGTGGCAGGAAAGCAGCAGAGGGGGTTGGCCAAGTGTCACATGACTGAAATAATTTGGGACCATATAGATCATTGGGGTACCAAATATTATGTAAAGGGGGGCAGATAAGGTTTCTGTGACCAGATTATGGTCTGCTGATTATGTTTAATCTATCTGTATGTGTGTATCTTTTTTGTAGTTAGAGTTATGGACATTGGCTATATGCTGCCTGTATTTCAAACTTATGCTTGGCTTCTGGGTGAAATCTCAGACAAGCTGCTAACTTGGCTGGCCTGGCTGATGGGCCGTTAAGGACCATCAAGTACACACTGAACTTTGTAGATGCCTGTCCACACCCGAGCTTCTTCAGGAATATGACATGCCTGGTCAGAAACGGAATCTGTGGAGAGTCTGGTAATTGGACCATGTGACTATGAACCTCCATTTTTGCAATTGGACTCTGCATAAGAAGGAGGAGGGGGGTCTTCGCCCAGAAGAGAAAGTCTATAAAATCTGGGAGACACGTCCTCCATGTTTGTCTTCTACCTCCAGTCTTCAGCCTGCCTTGTTTCCAGCTCTAGATGGAACTTTGCTACACAGGGGAACTCTGGCCAAAGGGTGCTGACCCATCCCTGCAGGGGATGCTTTCCAGAGACTGTGATTTGAACCTGCAGTTACTCTACCTTTGCTGCAAGCCTGAACCAAGAGATGTGCCATTACTGCATGTAATTGATTTCTTTTAACCATTCCTAACCCTCACCTATGCCTTTTTCCTTGTATAATAAACCTTTAGATTTTAGATTCTAAAGGATTGGCAACAGCGTGATTTGTGGTAAGATCCGATTTGTATATTGACCTGGGTCTGGGGCCTGATTCTTTGGAATTGGGGAGAACCGTTTTCTTTATTTGGGGCATTGGTTTTCATAACCATTGGTCCCCAGGACAGGTGGCTGCTGGTGGTGATACTGGGAAGCTGGAGTGTCTAAGGGAATTGCTTGTGTGGCTTGTGGTTAGCCAGTGGGGAGAAACCAAAGTCTTTTCTGTTTGGCTGGTTTGGTTTACCTTAGTGTGGAAAAACCCCAGCTCTGGGCTGTAGTTGCCCCTTTGGAAGCAATCTGTCCTAATCTGACACTCACAGTTGGATCCCACCAGGAACAGCACCGTCTCACCAAGGCAGGCAGAGGCCCATACTAGGACTCCAGGTAAGAAGGAGCCTAATTGTTTTGAACTCAGGCCCCAAGAAGGGGTGTTATTGGATAACAAGTATTTGGAGATTATTTCCATTCATCTGAAGAGGGGAAATGGAGGCAGGGCCCCGCAGAGCTACCCCGGCCGTGAGTACAGTTGACCCGTTTACAAGCACCCAAACTAACACACAATATCTGACATGAATATGAATGACTTTGAACAGAGTCATGCGCCAAACTGGACGTTCTATCACAGCGCTCAATACTTCTCTATTTCCCCTCAGAACTTATCTTCCCAAGAACACACGTTTTAATAGACTGACAAGGGATCTCCAGCAATTGACCTCTTACCGTGGAATATTTATCCCCTTGCCAGTCTTACTGAGATATTCTGAGTTGGGGGAGCTCTGGGTATTAGGTCATAGCCTCACCTA
Source organism: Sternotherus odoratus (assembly GCA_032164245.1). NCBI lineage: Eukaryota > Metazoa > Chordata > Testudines > Kinosternidae > Sternotherus > Sternotherus odoratus. The sequence continues at coordinate 2,552,968 of JAVMKO010000011.1, forward strand.
GGCTTGCCAACTCTCCCGGCTTGTCCTGGAGTCTCCAGATTAACCTTCAATTAAAGACTATGTCACGTGATGAAACCTCCGGGAGTATGTCCAACCAAAATTGGCAACCCTATCCGCACTGCCCTGCTGTTCAGACAACAGGGAACTAAAATATTCCTCGTTTTCACGGATGTAGTCCTCTTCCACCAGGAGTCCATTGAGATAGGAACTCTTATATCCATACCCATAGACAGCACAGGGCTTTGGTGCATGTTGCTATTCACACCCTATTGTCCAGGCTGCAGGGCAGGGCAGGCATAGTCTTAGTTTTATTTTTCCTTTCTTCTTGATTGTGGGTCAAACTTTCAAAAGGGCTGGAGGGCTATTTCTGGCAGCTTAAGGTGCAAAGAGATGCCTTGTGGGATTGCCAAATGCACCTAATCAGGTTAGGTGCCCAACTCTCCTGGGAGCTGAAATCAATTACACTTAGGTCCCCAACCTGCTCAGAATTTCTTGGAATTTCATTAGAGGCCTATCAGCATCTTTATGCACCTAACTACCTTTGCAAATGTGTCCCTAGGTCCCATCAGATTTATGGTCTGAAATGCCTAAAACCTCGTCTACAGCTGTGCAGGAACAGGGAGGGCCTATAAAGGCAGGTAGAGGGCTACCAATTGGGGGCTGCTGGGAAAGGCTGCATGAAGGCAGGTAGCAGTCACTTCCTGAGAGAAGGGTTCTTGGAGCTGGTACACCCAGAATGAGAAGGGGAACCGGTGGGATAGGAAGCAGCCCAGGAAGGAGCAGAGAGAGGAAGCTCAGAAGGGCAGAGGTAAGGGTCCCTGGACTGGAGCCTGGAGAAGAGGGCAGGCCTGGGTACCCCTATCAGCCCCTGAGGGTGTGCATAGAACTGAGGCAGTGAATGGGCTGACCCCCGGAAGCGGGAATGCTCAGTGACCTAGCTGCGGGGCTGCATTGTGAAGAGGGGCCCTGGGGCCAGAGGAGCTGCAGACCAGAGTGGGAGTGACGGCGTGCAAACTGTGGAGGCGGGAGAGCTAATCCCCAGAGTGAGCAGGAGGCGGTGCCAGACCAGCAGTGAGTCGAGCATCCTGGGACAGCCTATTTATTTCAAATATGCTTTGAGATCTTTCAGCATCCGTGTTTATTGGACTGCATTTAGGGCCTGGTCCAATTCCCACCAAAGTCAATGGACAAGCTCCCACTGACTTTATCAGGAGCTGCATCGGACCTGTAGCCTCTCGGAGCCCCAAGCCAGGCGCATCTGATGTCTTGGATACGGTTCTCCTTATTGTACACCTCTATCAGAAACTGCTGTGATATTGAACAGGCATGGCGAGTCCCAAACACTGGAGCAAGAATTGTGTTTGGGGGCTAGTTACTGTAAAACAGAGGTGCCCAAACTGAGCCTTGGGACCTCTCAGGGGGTTATGAGGTAATTATGTGGGGGGTGGCAAGCTTTCAGCCTCCATCCCCAAACCCTGCTTGGCCTCCAGCATTTCTAAAGGGTTAAATATATTTTTTAAAGTGTTTTAATGGATGGGGGGGGCGGTCGCACTCAGAGGCTTGCTGCGCGAAAAGGGTCAGCAGTACATAAGTTGGAGAATCACTGCTGTAAAGCAGATGTGGGTTTTTTTTGTTTGTTTAGGGGAAGGGTTGCGTTCACTGAGGGCTCAGTATTAAAATAACAAAGTTAATATGGATTAAAATAGTTATGTTTTATGCCTAAATCCTCCCCATATTTCTGCCTTTTGTCCGTCGTTCTTTCCCTGGGAATATTTGGGGTGAAATCCTGGCTCTATTGTAATCAGTGGCAAACCCTTCAGATTTTACCCTGGTTCTTATTGCCTCCTCTGAGGTGCCTTAGGAGTTAAGTGGGAGATATAAATTCCTCACATAGTGGTATTTAAGTTTATATGATCTTCTCAGAATTGTGCATTCAAACATAGACATATTTGATCATCAACAGTGAGACGTCAGGTGATGCACTTGCCAAGATACGTTAGGATAGGTAGGATCCAGGTCCTTTCGATTTCTAGGGAAAGACTCCCACCCCCTTCAATGGGTTCAGAATAGGTCCTAAATGGGTTATAGACTTAACAGGTGGATTTCCCACCTCACTTATGCCTCAAATACCATGTGACAGAATTCTGCTGTTTCCCAGGAGTCTTTCTGAGATTGCTTTGGGAGCAGGGAACTGATGAAGTGGGTCTTAGCCCACGAAAGCTCATGATTCCTAAAATCTGTTAGTCTATAAGGTGCGACTCTGTCGCTTTTGGGTAATTACTATGAGCATCCAGTGATGGGGGCTGGATGTTACCGGGGACATGCTTCTGAGGAGCTCAAGTGTCTGCTTGTAAGGCAAAGTAGGGCTGGCAGAGTCCAGAGGAGAGTGGCCAGAGGGCTGGCAGTATCAGGGAGCTGCAACAAGAGACTCCCACTCACAGGAGGGAGGAAGGTAAGCTAGGAGATCTTGTCACATTTTGGCAATGAAGAAATCCGTGAGATCCTGTGCAGAGAGAGAAGTCAAGGCAGGAAGGGCAAAGGCTGGAGGAAGGAATCCAAGATGGCAAAAACACGGCTGGGATTGTCAACATGGGATTTCAATTAGGGTGGAGAAGTAGAGTTGCTTAACTAGGGTGACTTCATTGTCAACACACCATGGTCCCTTCTGGCCTCGGACTCGATGAAAACAATGAGATTGTGTGACATCATTGGGTGTTGGCCGTCAAAGATGTTCCTGCTTTTTCTGAATGGCAATAGATGGCCCCCGGATTAGAATGAAAGGAACAGTTCGCTTTCAAACTCCCAGGCAGTGCTGAAGGGACCCGGGACAGTGGGGGAGGCATGTTTAAGGACCACACACGAGGAGCGATGGGCTCCAAAGTTGTGTGGGAGCATAGCTGACTTTGCAGTTACAATGATCGAAGTTTGAGTGGTGCAGCAAAATGACTTCAGTCAAGTGGGGAGATTTTCATCTTTCTTTAAGGCGAACAAGCAAGGCTGATCACCTTTGAGTCTCTTAACTACCCTGTAGCTGAGTGCTAACGCAGATGATCCATAGTAAGGGATAGGAGAGGTTTCCATTCCTCTCAGTCACTTAGGGCGTGGCTACACTTGCAGCTGTAGAGCGCTTTGGGTTAAACCAGCCTTCGGAGAGCACAGTAGGAAAAGTGTCGCAGTCTGTCCACACTGATGGCTGCAAGCGCACTGGTGTGGCCACATCTGCAGCACTTGCAGCTGCATTAGGAGCAGTGCATTGTGGGCAGCTATCCCAGCCTTAAGTGGCTGCAATGTGCTTTTCAAATGCAGGGGTGGGGTGGAGTGCGACAGGGCATGTGGTGGGGAAGTGGGGTTTTTGGGGTGCTGAGAGTGTTGTAAGTTCAGACCCTCCCGCCTCTCACCATTATCGTACAGGTGACAATAAGCAACAACAAGGGTATTAGCCCACGAAAGCTCATGCTTCAAAACTTTATAGTTAGTCTTTAAGGTGCCACAAGATTTTGTTTCCTCAACAAGGACTATAACCCCTTTAAAATACATAGAAATAATATGCCTTTTTCCTTACATGGCTATGTAAGGAAGAATCAAATCCAGCACTTTAATCCATTAATTGCACTTTAGTCAGGTTTATGCATTTGAGCTGTCTAAACCATTGGCAGGAAAGTGGCCTGTGTATAGGGATGGCAGAATGCAGGATTAAAAAAAGGGGAATGGATGTGTCATGATTGGAGTATAAAAATAGAGCATTCCAACAAAAATCAAGTTCCTAGTTACTGAAAGGAGTGTATGGAGCACATCGGTCAAGAACAGCTTCACAGAAACATAAATTACATGCAGCATAAAAAATATTCAGTTGGTGTCAGAGGCATATGGGACGGGGAGCCAGAACTCCAGTTATTCACAGCTCCAAGGGCGAGATGCTCTGTCCTCGGGCAAATCCCTTAAAATCCTCATGTCCCAGCTTCCTAGTCTATTACATGGATAGCATGATGATATCTGTTTTGCAGGGGCTCTGCATAGCTATCGCACATTTAAATAATTAACTGTTTGCACAGTGTTTGGGGATAGTTAAATTAAAGGAGCTCTAAGTGCCAAGTATATTGGAAGCATACAAAGCAGGAAGCTGCCAATTTATTAGTATGTTACCGTATTTTTCGTCCTATAGGACGCTCCGGCCTATAAGACGCCCCCTCGTTTTACAATAAAAAAGCCGGACCAAAAAAAAAAAAAAAAAAAGCGCCTCGCTCTCCTGTCCCCGCCGCGCGGGGAGGGGGGAACCGGGACGCTCCCGGCAGCCCGCCCGCGGCGGGGAGGGGGGAACCGGGGCGCACATTCACCCTATAAGACGCAACAACTTTTTCCCCCCCGTTTTGGGGAAGAAAAAGTGCGTCTTATAGGGCGAAAAATACGGTACTTGCAAGATTTTAAATGCTGTGCATTTAAAAAAAACCTGCTGTTCTCATATGCTTTAAAAAGTTTCAAACACTGTTTAATTTGCTGCTTTCGGGTATTCCCCCTTTAGGGTATAGAACACTTGGGGGATTTTTACCTTTGTAAGCTGTTTCACGGCAGTTTCAGATAACAAGCATCCCTATGGAAAAAAGTACATAGGGTCCTGTATGTCAGATAGAGGATAGAACTCTTGGGCAAAGTGATGTGTTGTAAAGGACCGTTTTGCCTAGAAGTAAAGATGGATAACCTTGTAAAGTGCATTACACCAAATGCAGCCTGTGGAGGTGGTCTTTACATTCCTTGATGCAATGGCTTCTCTCACCATAACTAGGTTAGAAAAAATAAAATTGAAACTGTTGTAGACATTTAAAAAAAAAAACACCCTCTATTTTCAGTAAATTAGTCTCTGACTCAACACCAAATGTGGGCTGAATTCCATTCTCTTTAGTCTGAGGATCTCTTCTCATCTCTTTTCCACATCCTGTTCTTTATCCTCGCCTAGAAGATCTGGAGTCTGGAATGTTGCAACATCCTTCCTTACTCAGGTGGCGAGACTACTGTTGAGTGACATGAAGCACTCCCATTTTTCTTGACCAAAAATTGAGGTGGCTGATGCGGGGAGTACCAATCTGTGGTCCAAGACATAGAAACTGAGACACTCTAAATTGGTGTGTCATTGCCATCTTGAGTCCTTCCATTGGGCTGGCCAATATGGTCTCGATGATGTGCTCCAGTATGATTGTCTATCACCATATAGTGAACAACTACAATTCCAAGTCCCACAATCGATGCGTCTTAATACTCCCATGTAACTAATGGGGGAGGAGACAGATCTTCAGCTGGTGCAAATTGTCATCACCCGGTTGGTTGTGTCCCCAGAATCCTGAGGGTATGTGCCAGTCCGTTACCATGTACGGCCAGTTCCGGTCGCTGATTTGGCTCTTCCAAAGAAAAGTGTTTTATCCAAACCAAGCAGACGACTCTTCAGTCTTGAAGGAGAGGCCATCAGTAGTAGATTTCACTCCACGGTCTTAAAGGACAAAATTAACTTTTTTAAAAAGTTTTTATTTGGATTGTCCGTCAATAACACTGCAGAAAGCACTGCTGAGTGAATGGCAAAGAGTGGATCAGACCTGGTACCACTACAGAAGGGAAACCCTGAGGCGAGAGCCATGCTACGGGGCTTCCAGCGGCACAGCTGCATCCACCGCTCTAGCGCTGCTGTGGCAGATGCTCTAGGCTGACGGGCGCGAGCTCTCCTATCAGCTTAGCTACCACCACTTGTGGGAGCTGAAGTAACTATGCTGGCAAGAGGAGAAGCTCTCCCGCTGACATAGCGCTGTCCACACTGGCACTTAGGTGAGCATAACTTCATTGCTCAGGGCTGGTTTATTCACACCAGTTATGCCAACAGTGTAGACATAGCCTTGATGCTGGTAGACACTCGTGTATCCCTAGCAGAATTGAATGTGCCTTTCAAAGCTGTGAGTCTCTCCTTTAAATTGTAAACAAAGACTATAAAGCTGCAGGCAGCTTCTGGTGAAACCAGACAACAAAAGCCACGGGGATGGTACAATATGTATTTCTCCGAGAAGATCTGTATTTGTGAGCATTGGCAGCTGATTGATTTGAATAAATACTCTGCGTTCGTTGACTATTTTAAAGGAGGCTGTGCCAGAATTGTAATCACTGAGCAAAGGACGGGTCAGGAAAGAGGGCTTTGTGTGTGTGTGATGCTAGTCCCAGCCAAGCAGCTTCCTGCTGTCTCTTATAATGCATTTCTCACATCATCCCGTGATCCCTGATGATTTGTTAGAGAGGTAGCCTTCTTTAAAATGCACCGACTGGGTACTGCTCTTGTAGCCTGCAGGCTGGTATGGAAAAACAAGAGGCCCAGGGTACTGCTTTGTGTTTCTGGCTTTTGTGTTGTGACGGGGGCAAAAAAGAAGATGAAATTACCGCCTCGTAACTTGGCATTTCAGCTTCTGGGGTAGCGTGTCCAGCTGGAGAGCAGGGGTAATAAATTCATTTCAGTCAAACAGCTTGTACACATAAAATATTAAATACATGATTTGGGGGCTTCAGCCACAGTCGATGTCATGCATTTTTAATCAAACAAACGTGTCGCAGAGCATTTTGATCTTGCAGGCAGCTGGAAAGATATAGCGCTTGATCCGCAGCCCAGTGAAATCTGCAGGGGTCTTTCCAGTGACTTGATTGGGCTTTGGATTGGTTCCATATTGCACAGCTTATAAAGATGCTGATGCTGTTACTGCTGTTTATCCCAGGGGTCATATCTTTCCCCTCTTTGATCTCCTTGTGATTTTGCTAGTATACAACAGGGCAAACCAATCTCATTGATCTCTTTTGATTATTAGGTGGCAGGACAATTTTAAAAAACCTGCTAATCTGGCACATAGGTCTTCCCCGGGGTGCTTTTCGAAATAACTTTTGACCCCCTCCCCAAGTCCCTGGTAAAATTCTGATTTTGTCAAAACAGGATGTTTTTGTGAAAGCATTTCTGTTCCTTTGATATTTCCTAGTTTTTGACTAAAATTCAAAAATGAGAAAATTGGTATAATTTTTCCAACATTTTTTGAAATTTTGCCATTCACTTTGCATATCTTTGAATCTCTCTCTCTCTCTCTCTCTCTCTCTCTCTCTCTCTCTCTCTCCTCTAATCCCCCCCCCCTTTGCTGGGAAAAGGTGAGGTGGAAAGTTTTTTTAAAAGGAAAGTGGGGGGGGGGTAGGGGCAGGGGTGCTCCACAGAAGCAAAATGTTTGGGAAATATTCATTTTGCCTGGCAAAATTCATGAAAAATTTAGAACTGAACAAAAAATTCTTTCCAATTTTTCACAAAATGTCCTTCCCTTTTGCCCGGCTCTATCTCCCTACTGTGTGTCCCTGAAACTGTTGCCCCATGTGTTTCCTTCCTTTTCCCTTCCAGCTGATTCTACAACCCATTTTTTGAATTTCTCCTTCTATTCAACTGTATGCTTCTTAGGGGTAAAGGCAGTCTTTTCCTTTGTGTTTATACCGTACCCAGCACGGTGAGGGCCCGGTCTTGTGTAGGACTTCCAGAAGCTACTACAATACAGATCAGGACTATAAAGAACTGCCACGTTGGATCAGACCCATAGCACATCTTGCCCAGTATCCTGCCTCTGATGGGGACCGGCACCGGATGCTTCAGTGGAAGATGTAAGAATCCCACAGTTGCAGATGTGAGATCTGTGCCCACACAGGATTCATGTTCATCTCTAATAGTTCATTAGAGATTGGTATGGAAGCTGAAGCACAAGGTTTAATAGCCTTTCCAAAAACTTTTGCTATGTCCAGACTGGTGGTTGAGCCTTCAGTCTCAACAGCCTCTGCTTTTCCCTTCTTACCCCTCCCTGACCCCCTGACCTTTTGGCACTCAGTGGCTGCTATTCCACATATGGTTGGAAAGGGAGGCAGTGTGATTCAGTGGCTGTCACACTGCACAATGCATCAGGAGGCTCTGCCACTGACCTGCTTTGTGACCTTGGGTCAATCACTTCACCTCATGCCTAGCACCGTGGGGCTGCCAGTCAGTGCTACCTGTGGGGCCTATCGGTGCTACTGTCACATAAGTCATAAGACAACAACTGGAGTCTGGCTGTACCTTACAAAGTGTGTTTCTGTGGTTGTTCCCTAGTGCAGAAACTGTTCCCTACGTGTGCTTTGCATGAGTTGCCTATATATTGGCTTTCTAGCTTCAAGATAGGAGCTGGAAATATTTTTCTACTGCATTTAATAACTCAGAGCATGGATAAAAGAGAAATAAGGTGTTCACCGCTGTGGCTGTAGTGACTATCCCCCACGCCAAAGGAGTCCCAGGGCCTTTACACGTCTGAGCTGTTCATTGCTCTTCATGAATCTCTGACAGGCAGTGAAGTGTGTTCCAGCAATAAAACTGCCTCTTTTTTCCCCCCTTGGAATCCCTTCTCTGGCTTTTATAGACTTCCCTCTTGCTGAAGTTAAAGGGGGTAGTATCATATGACTGACTTGCCCTGGCCTTGCATTCTGCAGCGCACAGACATACTGAGAAGTCTTTTCCCAGCAGTGACCTGCAATTCCAAGCCCAGGCTGTATTAATCTTCATACTAAACCAGGCAGGTACTGCTCAGGCTGGGGAACTTTGCAAAAGAAGAGGTGATCTCATCTTGGGAGAGCGAGGAGCCCATTTAAGCTCACATATGGAAATACGTACATATTTTTTCCATATGTTAAGTCAAATGTTTTATTTATTTGTCATGGGCTGTATCATGCACTTAAAACATTACAGTTTGCATGCTATTTAAAATAGCTGGCGGTAGACATGGGCCTTAAAGTGAACGAAATATACTCCCATTTTAAAAATCACAGTCTGCTGCTTGAGAGGTGTAAAAGGGGCTCAGTGTGAATGAGAATCTGCCTATGGAAGGGTGGATGTGGAGCTATTTGAACTCCAAGCGTTCAAAAATCTTGAGTCAAGTCTTCAATAAGCATGAGAGGGGCTTAAAAATCATGATTTGTTTTTAAAAGGGGGGGCATTTGTCCTCTTGGATTTTGAGCCTTTAGGATTCATATTGTCAGGTCTCATAATCTTATACTCCAGGAGCTGGGGTTTTATGCAAAACACCAAATGACATGACTCCCAATTGACTTGTGAGAATCGGCCATACTGACGCTATCTGTGTATAGAGGGGTATAGGGAAACCTCACAGCAGGAGAAATTGAAAAGATCTTAGAGGGAAGATGTGTAGAAGAGAAGAAGACTTGGTGAATGTGTAGCAGATGGGATAATGATGGTACAGTAGAACCTCCGTTACAAACACCTCAGGAATGGAGGCTGTTCATAACTCTGAACAAAACATCACGGTGGTTCTTTCAGAAGTTTACACCTCAACATTGACTTAATACTGCTTTGAAACTTTACTATGCAGAAGAAAAATGCTGGTTTTAACCATCTTAATTTAAATTAAAAGAGTACAGAAAGTTTCCTTACACTGTCAATTTTTTTACAACCTTTCCTTTTTTTAGTAGCTTAACACAGTACTGTACTGTATTTGCCTTTTTTATCTCTGCTGCTGCCTGCTTGTGTACTTCCGATCGTGAGGGATGTGGTTGACTGATCAGTTCATAACTCCGGTGTTCATAACTCTGAGGTTCTACTATAGATCAGGAACTTCCACTAACCCAGCTGATAATACAAGAATAAGGGCCATCCAATGATGCTGAAAAGTGGCAAATGTAAAACTAAGTATTTTTTCAAAAGATGCATCATTAACCTGTGGAGTTTGAGGTCTGGAGTTTACCACGATTCAAAAAAAAAAAAAGTGTTATGCACTGAATGACCAATCTCTATTTAAATGAAATGTCCTACTGTAACTAAACAAGAGTTTGGAACAGATCTCAAACCTCCTGCTTCAGGGCATAAGCCAACCACTATGTATTGGGGTCAGGAAGAACTGTTCCATAGGTTACCCCATTGCCGTCTCCTGCAGGGTTTTGTGGACTGCTTCTGAAGTACTAACCACAGTCACAGGCAGGATATGGACTAGATGGACCCCCAGGTCCAATCAGTCTGGCAAGTCCTGTTTCAGACACTGAGAGCACACATTGGTGGTCACTGATACAGGAGCAACAGCACACAATGGGAAATTAAATGACATATGTTTGCTTTTTACATAGTTTCTTACATTGGTGCTAGGACTGCTTGACTCCTGAAACTGTATTAATAAAAACCCTCTTTGTATGGGAAAGCATAATAGACAGGGGGCCAGATCCTAAGCCCATGGAAATCGGCATAGCTCCACTAACATCCGTGGTTCCCTTTTACCTCAGCAGAGGATCTGGCCTGTTATTTTTATTGTGCCACGCTACCTTTGAACAGCATGCCTGCAGTACTCCATGTGGGCTGGCTGTAATTATATCAGCAACACATCCCCAGCCAATTTGAAAGAGACATACTTTGAGTGTGCCAGGGAGCTGGTGAGGAGTTTGTTCTCAATAGCAGATCGGAGCTGGAGTTTATTAACTCTACAGCCTTCGGCTGGCTTGGCAAAGTGCATGGAAGAGGTCAGGCTCTTTGGGAAATGTCTTTATTTAGCCAATGGGAGCTACCAGTGTTCAGCCTTGACAATCAGGCCGTTATTTGGTGCCAAAAATGTGGATTAAGGGCCTAGCTTTAAGCATCCATACTTGAACAGTGTTTCAACTCCACTACACCACCATAGCCCCAACTCCCACAGCATGGGGGGCAGGGTTAGAAAGCAGGGCGGGGTTAGAGACCAGGCTGGCAAGGAGATGTTGCAGTGGAGGGCTACACCTTTGGTGGTGACATAGCTGAACGATGATGAATCAGTTTGGAGGGGGAAGCATGGTCCCACATCAGTGCCCCTACAGGATATTAAAGGGCAGAGTGGGCAAGCAATGTTTTTTCTGTCCTGTGAGCGTATTCAAGAGTTGGAAATGTTTTCCCATCCCAAATCAGGGTGAAAAATTTGAAATCCTGAAAATGCTCACAAAGCCATGTTAGCTGGCAATTCCTACTGAGGGCAGCTCACTTTCTTGCCAGATTGGTAGTCGGGGGTCACCAGTGTTGCATGTGGTACCTCTGCATGCCATCCCAGCTCTGCACAGGTAGCTGACACAGCAGACCGTGAGCAAAACCCCCAATGACCACAAGATCCGTTAAGGAACGAAGGTGCTCGGCCAGGTTTATTGTTCACGAAGCACAGTAGTAGCACCTGGCAGACTCTCTAAAAGGACACTAAGACCTGTATGCCTATGACAATGAATGTAGCTCAGTGAATGGCGGGACTTTCCATTCCTCCCTTAGCTGACCAAAGACACTGCCTCTGAGATGTCTCTATACACGGATACAAACAAGTTACGTCCTGCCCCTCTGATGTATTTAGGTGCCACCTCGGATATATTTGAAATAGGATCATTTTTTTATGATACAAAAGCAGAAACGGGACATTGATAACTTTGACTTTTTTCTTTTCTTTTCCAAAATGGGAGATTTGTGTCAACCCACCATTTCCCACAGACGGCTTCTGTTTGGACAGATCTGCATTTTCTGAGGACAAAGGGTTCCTTCAGAAATTTCCCGACCAACTGTCCCGATGGCTACAAGGAAGAGGGTACACAGCCCTCGCCACAAGCAGGAACGCGCGGGCTCTAGTGTGGGGATGAGCAGAAGGGGGACAGAGTCGTCGTACCCCATGTGTAGCAGAGCCATAGTGAGGGCTCTGTCCTGCCGGGCCCTACCCCGCTCGCTGGCCAGAGAGGCAGCAGAATTTTGCAGTGGGGAGCGGCCTCTAGCCATATTCTCTGAGCTCACCCACAGCCACGAGTCGGAGTGATGGCTAGAGAGATCCCAGGAGTGCTATAGCCCCCTGTCCTGGACAACAAGGGGGCTGCAAGCGGTGCCCAGGGACAGCAGCCTCTGCCTCCCTCCCCACAGCCAGGGGGCATGGCACAGCCCCAGCATGGCCAGCTGTGACAGCAGGAAGTGGCCAGAGCCCCTCCTAGCCTAGGGCACTCAGCCGCCAGAACCGGGCTACCTCCTCCTAGTCCAGGACAAGTTGCAGCAAGTGGCTGCAGCCCAGGGCCCTGCTAGAGCAGCCTGGAGCAGGGCAATTCCTAAAACATCTTCCATTTCGCAGCCTTACTGGTCTGATACTCTGGTAATCCGGTTCTGCTGGCATCGATGCAAATAAGGCAGTGAGTAGTCCTTGAGTATGCAAATTGGGACATGATATTATTTGCAGAATGTCTCCAGATTTCTGACCCCTCAAGCTTTGATAGGTACATAAAAAGTTTCTGTGGAAGACTCTTGCTTTTGAGTTGTACAGAGGTGAAAAGCCCAAACAGCCCTAGAACTACAATACAATAACCCACCTCTGGAGTCACAATATCGTGTGGCTGTCCAGGCAGGGACTGTCCCTGGGCTCTACTTCAGCCGGCTGCACCTCGCCCCATGGAGCCCTAACCTCAGACAGCAGCTGTGGAAACTTCTGTAACACATAGAGGGGCTACTGTAATACACCTCATCAGGATCTCATTGACCTTCAGCCTGAAGGTCCAGGCAGAACATGTGCAGAGCTGCAATCTAGCCCTGCGATTCTCAGCCTTTTCCAGACTGCAACCCCCCTCTTCAGGGTCCCATCCCATCCAACTGGGGTCCTCCTCTCTAGTACTGTCGGAAGGTCTGGGTGGGGGTCACAACTCCCTGGTTGAGCACCTCCTAATATAGTCATTGGTGGGTGGTCGGTTTTAGCCTCAACATATTATGTACATAAGAAAGGCTGTACTGGGTCAGACCAATGGTCCATCTAGCCCAGTATCCTATCTACCGACAGTGGCCAATGAGTGAACCTAACAGGTGATGATCAAGTGATCTCTCTCCTGCCGTCCATTACCCCCCTCTGACAGACAGAGGCTAGAGACACCATTCCTTACCCATCCTGGCTAATAGCCATTAATGGACTTAACCTCCATGAATTTTATGTATAATCGCTTGGTGACATTACTGTGAAAATATTTGTTCTAGTTGCACCCATTGGCTCCAGATGAGACTGGGGCTCCATTGTGCGGGGGCACAGCACAGACACGCCTCAGAGGCAATCCCCTGAGGTGATTTTGCATTGTACATTTATTACATTGTAATGGAATAGATTTCGGAAATCACAGCGAGCCCTGTCCACATTGTGATGGGCGGCGGGTATCAAAGGCAAGGGCAGGCTAAGCTTCCCCTAACCCAGCCTGTGACCCTGCCCATGTTCCTCCCCGAGGCCCTCCCTTGAAGCCAGCGAAGTCTCCGAATCTGCTCCAGCCAGCAGCCTGGAGCACTCGGGCCGGCCATGGGGTCGGGCTGGCTAGCTGTTTGGGGCAACTAGGGTGGGGAGGCCGGGGCTCCTCTGGGCATGGGTGGGAGGAGAGGCAAAGGGGTGAAGATTAGCTTTCTTGACGAGGGGTTTCACCCAGCCCCCATGCTTTGTGTCCTGGCTAAGGAGCAGAATGAAATGATTTATTTATTTTTTTCTTCTAGTCACCGGGTGTTTTTTCTTCTCGTCTAAAGAATTTCAGTAAAATCTGCCTTGACGAGTTTGGCACACACCTCCTAGTTCCAAGCAGATCTGCTTTGCAAACACCAGCAGTGGAGGAAAGGCAGCGGGGGCTGGAGGGGGGTTATGACTGAAATAGCAAAAGGAGGAAGCATGCTTGCAGGCAAAGATTAAGATGGGTTTAGTGTAGGGAATGTTGGACTCCTTCCAGCGCTATCTATCTCACTGAAAATCAACTCTACAATCCATTTGAAATGCAAACGGAGGGTGGCGGCAGGAATGGAGCTGGTTCCTCTCTTCCTCCTTCACTGTGTGGAGCCCAGGTAACAGCAAGTTCCTCATAATAATCAAGATGACAACATTTGCTCTGCTGATGTTTTTCCATCTCAAGCTCTGAAAGTGCTTTACAGATCTCAGTGAGATACACCTGACCATATTCCTTTGTTTGCAATGGTGTCGCAGCCATGTTGGCTCTCTAGGCTATAGGGCGACAAGATGGTTGGTGAAAGAGACAAGCTACAGAGGTCTTTCTCCGGCCTGGGACAGGTAACTAGAGAGTCACAGCTGAATACAAGAAGGAACAGATTGTTTAGAATAAGTAGTTAACACATTTTCAGGGGCCTGTTAACACTTCTCCAGTCATAGGACAAAAAGGGTAGGGGAGTTAGCCTGAACAATTTGTTCTGCTTAGCAGTGACACTGGGTCCTTTTCCCAGACTTGAAGAGCTCTGTGTAGCTCGAAAGCTTGTCTTTTTCCCCCAACAGAAGGTGAATATGACCTCACTGACACTACGTCCCATATTCGTCCTCGTAATAGGTTATGATTATGGCATAATTATGGTGCATTTCATACAAGATGGGCCATGTGAGGTGTCATTGGAACAGTGATGAGTTGCTGAATGTGATTGTCTTTGTGTGCATGTATCATTTTTAAGAATAGCAGCCATGTTAGTCTGTATCCCTAAAGAAAGCGAGGAATACTTGTAGCACCTTAGAGACTAACCAGTTTATTTCAGCATAAGCTCTCGTGGGCTATAGCCCACTTCATCGGATGCATAGAATGGAACAAACAGAAGTAAGATGCATTTATACGCACAGAAAGCAAAAAAAAAGTTGTACATTAGCATACCAATTCTAAGAGGCTGTTTAATTTGGATGGGCCATTATCAGCAGGAGAAAAAAACCTTTTGTAGTGAAAATTTAGTAGATCTAGTCTAACAGTTGATAAGAATCATTTTTGTATCTGAAATTTAAAAATATTGGCTACGCATCTGTATTTCAGACATCCAATAAAATAAAGAATCATGAACTCAATTGTTGAAGCCTGCTCAGCACCAGTTAGCAAACAAAACGGACACAAACAAAGGGCCACAAGTTTTCAGCATGGGAAATTCCAGATGAACCCCAGTGCTGCTGTATCATGCAAACATACTCCACAATAATCAGAAAAAGGGCAGCAGGGTCCAAGAGTTTGGGCACTAGACTGACTAGTAGATCAGGTTCTATTCCCAGGTGACTTTGGTCAAGTTTCTTCACCTCTTGAAGTTTAGAGTGAGAGTTCTTGGCTTCTCTTTCCAGAAGTAAGACCAGAATGGGTCCTGTCCTAAGTTGCGGGGGGAGGAGGGGCGCATTAGGAACTACCCTAATGCAACTAAGAAATAATGGGAACTATGAAACAGTCATGCAAAGCATATAGAGAATATCTTCCAAAGTTCATCATCTCTTCACAAATTCAATTCCTATTTCCTTTGGTCCTCCAAGGGACCACATTAATTTTTACCTCATTATTAAAGGTGGAAGTCGCAGCTGTGACTATTTGTCTATAGCCTTATCTGCATTTGAAGCTAGCTTTTTGCTAGGTGATATTAAACGAAAAGAGAAGCAGTAAGTAAGAGATCTGAAATCTCTAGCCATTGTCTGACCCTGGAGTTATTAATAATGCTTTCACTGATTTTTATTTTTTAAAAGATATTCTCCGAACAATGTTGATGGGAATGGATGTAGCGGCTTTGTAGATTTTCCTTTGAGCTTCTCCTGAAAGCAGGTAATGAATTATTAAGCAAGATGATTACCTTAACTGGAATCTGTGGCTGTTTCATCAGTGAAGTTGGGAATAGGCTCAGGGAGTGAACAGGTTTCCCAGGGAGGTTTAGAAAATCAGAGATCAGAAACACCTCTTTCTTTTTCCTATCTGTTACGGGAAGGCTGCAATAGCTCCCAGAACCTACCCCGGTTCCTCAGCACTGCTTTTCCTTGGCCCAACACTTCTTTTGGCTTTCGTGTTGTGTTTGTCTGCCACGAGGAACTATGTATCCCAGCCCTGCTTGCCCAACAGAGACCAGTTAGGAACAGCCAGCTGTGTTCCTCACTATGGAGGGGAGTTCACCCAGCCTTCCCCATGCAAAGAACCCCAGACTCAAGGCTTAAAACTAGCATCAGTTTGTTTATAAACCCCTTCAGATTTCCTTCCGTGATGATACCTGCGTGAGTGTGGCGGGTCCGGTTCCACAGCGCCCCCTGAAGGCTGGGGCTAGGCGTGGCAGCGGACCTCCGCCCGTCTCTAACCCCCCCCCTCAAGGGAAGGGGGGGCAGCGTGGCCCGAGTCTATACACGCGTCCCCTGGTCTCAGGGTAGCGTGGCCCAATGGCCGGAGTCAATAGAAGTGCTTCCCGCTCTCGGGGTAGCGTGGCCCAATGGCCGGAGTCTATATAATTGCTTCCCGCTCTCGGGGTAGCGCGGCCCAATGGCCGGAGTCTATATAATTGCTTCCCGCTCTCGGGGTAGCGTGGCCCAGTGGCCGGAGTCAATGTAATTGCTTCCCGTTCTCGGGGTAGCGTGGCCCAGTGGCTGGAGTCAATATAATTGCTTCCCGCTCTCAGGGTAGCGTGGCCCAATGGCTGGAGTCAATATAATTGCTTCCCGCTCTCGGGGTAGCGTGGCCCAGTGGCTGGAGTCAATATAATTGCTTCCCGCTCTCAGGGTAGCGTGGCCCAATGGCTGGAGTCAATATAATTGCTTCCCGCTCTCGGGGTAGCGTGGCCCAGTGGCCGGAGTCAATGTAATTGCTTCCCGCTCTCGGGGTAGCGTGGCCCAGTGGCCGGAGTCAGTACAATTGCTTCCCGCTCTCGGGGTAGCGTGGCCCAGTGGCCAGAGTCAATATAATTGCTTCCCGCTCTCGGGGTAGCGTGGCCTAATGGCCGCAGGGGTAGGGGGACCCGGGCCCGCCCACTCCACCGGGTCCCGACTCAGGGCTCACCTATCAGTGGGGCTGGTCTCGCCCCACGCTCGGCGGGGATCCGCCCGCAACACGCCGGGCTAGTCTGTCCCTTTAAGAGTCCCCTGGGTCACTTCCTACCCTGCCTTCAGTGTCCGGGGGTCCGTCAGGGTGTCCTCCCTCCGGGCCGATGGCGGATGGGTCCTCCAGCGGCGTCGCAGCCAGGCTGTCGTCTGGGTCCCAGAGTGTTGGCTGTTCCTCCTCAGGAGCTGGTAACACACGTCCTTCCCCTCTGGTGGTCAGCCCCGACTGAGCAGCTCTGCAGGCTTTTATGCTAGATCTCCAGCTGGAGCATGCCCGGCAGAGCTTCCGGGGCGTGGCTTCCTCTGCCCAGAGAGAAGGGTTAACCCTTGCTGTACCGGTGCGGGGCCACTCAGCCCCGTCACAGTGAGAGAGAAGGGCTCAATGGGTGGTGTCTTTGTGATGGGGAGCTAAGGGTTAACTCTAGGCCTAAAAGGCCCTGCTCAGGCACACCTGCTGGGTACGTTTGCGGTGGAGGCAGAGCTCAGAGGACAGAGCCAGGGAGCAGTCCTACACTGCTAGCTCCTGCAAGACCACAGGGCTCTACGCCACCCGGACCAGACCCCACGGCCAAGGCCGCCTTGGAGACCAGGAAGGGAGGGCCACAATGGAAGAGCCCCTGGTGAAAATGGTCTCCCATGAGCTCATAGGCTGACCCCTTTTGTGATGCTGGAGGAAGCGGAGATTGCGACAGGAAGTGATCTTTGGAGCGTGCAAGGGCCAGGCCACATTTCCGACAAGCCAGTCACAGGGCCCTGGCTGGAAGCTGATGGAGCAGGGAGGGCCCCTGTTCCCTTACCACCCAACACAGTCTCACCGCTGGGCGACAGGGCCATAGACTTGACACGGGGTGACAGGGCCGAAGACTCATAGACTCTCAGGTCAGAAGGGACCATTATGATCATCTAGTCTGACCTCCTGCAACGCTGGCCACAGAATTTTACCCACCCATTCCTGCAATATACCTCATCTATATCTGAACTATTGAAGTCCTCAAATCTAGGTTTAAGGACTTCAAAGTACAGAGAATCCTCCAGCAAGTGCCCCATGCCCCCTGCTGCAGAGGAAGGTGAAAAACCTCCAGGGCCTCTGCCAATTTGCCCTGGAGGAAAATTCCTTCCCGACCCCAAATATGGCGATCAGCTGAACCCTGAGCATGACTCACCAGCCAGACACCCAAGAAAGAATTCTCTGTAGTATCTTAGATCCCATCCCCTCCAACTTTCCATCATATACCACCAGCCCCCACTATTACCATAGTCAAAGATCAATTGCCAAAATTATGTTTTCCCATCACACCATTTCCTCCATAAACTCTCACCCCTGGGCCACACAGCTGGGCTCAGACACTGAACCTCCAACAGGTTTAATAGATTTTTAAGGCAAGAAGGGACCATTGTGGTGGTCTAGTCTGGCCTCCTGCATAACAGAGGCAGCCCTATTTTCCCCCTGCGCACAGATGGGAACTGAGGCACACAGACTAAACAACTTGTTCAGGGTCATCGAGGAGGTCACAGCAAAGCAGGGAACTGAACTCAGGACTAGGGTTGCCAGGTGTCTGGTTTTTGATCAGAACACCCAATCAAAAAGGGACCTAGACAAATTAGAGGATTGGGCCAAAAGAAATTTGATGAGTTTCAACAAGGAGAAGTGCAGAGTCCTGCACTTAGGATGGAAGAATCCCATGCACTGCTACAGACTAGGGACTGAATGACTAGACAGCGGTTCTGCAAAAAAAGAACCTAGAGGTTACAGTGGATGAGAAGTTGGATATGAGTCAACAGTGTGCCCTTGTTGCCAAGAAGGCTAACGGCATTTTGGGCTGTATAAGTAGGGGCATTGCCAGCATATCGAGGGACGTGATTGTTCCCCTCTATTCGGCATTGGTGAGGCCTCATCTGGAGTATTGTGTCCAATTTTGGGGCCCACACTACAAGAAGGATGTGGAAAAATTAGAAAGAGTCCAGAGAAGGGCAACAAAAATGATTAGGGGCCTGGAGCGCATGACTTCTGAGGAGAGGCTGAGAGAACTGGGATTGTTTAGTCTACAGAAGAGAAGACTGAGGGGAGATTTAATAGCTGCTTTCAACTACCTGAAAGGGGGTTCCAAAGAGGATGGATCTAGACTGTTCTCAGTGGTACCAGATGACAGAACAAGGAGTAATGGTCTCAAGTTGCAGTTGGGAAGGTTTAGGTTGGATATTAGGAAAAACTTTTTCACTAGGAGGGTGGTGAAGCACTGGAATGGGTTACCTAGGGAGATGGTGGAATCTCCTTCCTTAGAGGTTTTTAAGGTCAGGCTTGACAAAGCCCTGGCTGGGATGATTTAGTTGGGGATTGGTCCTGCTTTGAGCAGGGGGTTGGACTAGATGACCTCCAGAGGTCCCCTCCAACCCTAATATTCTATGATTCCAGTCAGCACTGCTGATTGGGCCATTGAACGTTTGGCTCCACAGGCTCCCCGCAAGTGAGGATGTCCCTAGGCTCCTAGACAGAAGGATGGCCATGGGAGCTCCGTCGGCTGCCCCCCCAGTCCCAAGAGCCGGCTCTACAGCTGCCATTGGCTGAGAATCATGGTGTCTGTGGGCAGAGCTGCTTGGCCATGACTCCGCCTAAGAGCCGAGGGGTACATTGCCACTTGCTGGGAGCTACCGTAGGTGAGCGCCACCCGGAGCCCCTTCCTGCACTCAAACTTCCTTCTGGAGCCTGTACCCCTCACCCCCTCCTGTGCCCCAGTACCCAGCCCGGAGCCCTCTCCTGCACCTAAACTCCCTCCTGGAGTCTGCACCCCCAACCCTCTCCCGTGCCTCAACCCCCTGCTCTAGCTCACACTCCCCTCATTCCCAGCCTCACCCCAGAGCCTGCACCCCCAGCTGGAGCTCTCACCCCTTCCTGCACCCCAGCCTCAATCCCTGAACCCCTTATTTCTGGCCCCACCCTGGAGCTTGCAGACCCAGCCCAGAGCCTGTACCCCCCTCCCACACTCCAAACCCCTCAACCCCACCCCGGAGCCTGCACCCCCCGCTGAAGTCCTCATCCCCTTCCACACCCTAACCCGCTACCTCAGTCCAGTGAAAATGAGTGAGCAACAGAGGGAGGTGGAGTGGAGTGAGCGGGAGTGTTGGGCCTCAAAGGGGCGGGGCCAGAGTGTTCAGTTTTGTGCAATTCGAAAATTGGCAACCCTACCCAGGACTCCCGTGTCCCAGCATAGCACCCTAACCACTAGACCAGCCTTCCACCGAACCTGGAACAGGCTAAAGCTGGCCTAGGACAGTTCCCTCCATTCACCTCAAAGCACCAGGACGCTGTTAGCATGGCAATAAAAACAGAATATTGATGGCAAATCTAAAAATATCCAAGCCCCTATGTGCACTCGTCTTAAAATGCTTGTACCTCTGTTCAAGCTCCTCAGATCACCACCTGAATTCATAACCAAAAGAAGCATCTGACTCTGCATTGTCAAAACTGTCCCCGGGGTCTTGTTGATGGTGATAGGAACTGAGATTTTCCTAAGTTTAAAGTTGCATAAATCAGCCCTTAGAAGATGATTTATCTTCTTCCCCCCCACATTCCCCTTTGGTGTTAATTACCAGCTGCAGGCATCTCCCTGATCAGTATTTTTCCTGTTACAGCCAGTGAGCCCCGAAGTGCACAGAATGTGAATTCTCCTTTGCCAGGGAAGCTCGGGCAGGGGGGTAATGAGGTGTGTATTTGGAGATTCCAATCTCTGCAAAGATTTCTAAGGACTCGAATTCTAGCTGTTCCACTCTGAGGAGGGCCAACGGCTGATGAATCAACAACAACAGGAGCATTCAGGGAGCTGTGAGCACATCGGTCCTGTCAGCACATCCCTCCACTTCCCCAGTCGCTGACAGTACTCTGTATACCTCCATGAATATTTTATCTGAGGATGATATAACATCCCCTGACAAAAGGGGGATTGGTGTGTGGCACCATGCCCATTCACCCGTTCCTAGGGTACAAATAGTTAGGTGGGTGTTTTTTATTTGCCTGATGGTAGCACCAAGGGAGCCAATCACAAATCAGGCCCCACAGAGGTGGATATAGCTGTGTAATGGGTGCAGTTGATGTAGTTAATTTCCCTTTTACCTGTCTGCTAAATACTGAAAGCTTCCCTCCTTGTGAGACCCAAAATAATCCTGCCTGCGCACATGGTGAGAGGGAGAGTGTGGACTAGATGACTTCTTGAGATCCCTTCCAGCCCTACAGGTCTGTGATTTTATGACTTTGTCCCTTTGCTCTACAGTCAGGATAAATTCCTGTCTCTGTCTATGCTCCCATCATTCTCTTCTCATGCTCATCCCTTACATTTTAGACCTCTGCCAGTCTTCCTAAACTGGAAGGCAGAGCAACATCCATAGAGAAGGACCACCTGTCTGCCATCCTGGCCACTCCCATGCCAATGGAATAGCACACCTGTCCAGCTGGCAGATGTATTTTTCGAGTTTAGTTTTGCCACTAGTCCCTTCCTCCATCTTATGTTTGTTCCCAGATATCTGGGCTCCATCAGAAAAGCCACGTATTGTGTAAATACATCTTTACTGAGTAGACCGTAGATTTTTTTTAAAGCAATGAACCTGTGTGTGTGTGTGTGTGTGTGTGTGTGTGTGTGTGTGTGTGTGTGTGTGTGTGTGAGTGAAATGGGCAGCCACATGCCTAGCCAGACAATAGTTCCTGGACATCCTTGCAGAAATTGAAAACTCAAGCAAAGGGCCTTCTTAATTCTTCAAATACGCCCTGTCTTCACTCCTCTCCCCAGCCTTCATTGGCAAAGGGGAAATTTGGCGAGGCCCTGGAGGTTTTTTGCCTTCCTCTGTAGCAGGGGGCATGGGTCCCTTGCTGGAGGATTCTCTGTACTTTGAAGTCCTTAAACCAAGATTTGAGGACTTCAATAGTTCAGATATAGATGAGGTATAGTGAAGGAATGGGTGGGTAAGATTGTGTGGCCTGCGTTGCAGGAGGTCAGACTAGATGACCATAATGGTCCCTTCTGACCTTAAAGTCTATGAGTCTATGAATTCATATCCTGGGCACCTACAGTGTCTCGGTGGCTTGCCACAGGTACATTTGAAATTTTTTTCAGCCAATAGTGCTGAAAAGTGTTCTATTACTGAAACAAAATTGGGCCTTGACCCTTCAAACACTGAACATGCAGGCTTAATTTTACACCTGGATATAGTCCCATTGAACTCAGAAATGCAGAAGTCTTTGCAGAATTGAGGCTTAAAATGGCAGGCCTGGGTGTGGTCATGTACTTAAATGCACAAGGGCACCTGCAGCATACTCAAGGCTACAACTTGTACTGCTGAACTCAGGTGTGGAATTTCCCTGGTTGAGGAGCTATGACTGACTGAAAAGCACTTTGATGTTTTCTTCTCCATTTCCCGATCAATTTCCAGAGGGATTTGTTTGATTTGCAAACCCGGTGTGAGTTTTGTGTTTGCCATTGTTTTATATTCTTTGCGTTAAATTGTTACAATACTGTAGTGAGCGGAAGATTACTGTGACGGCAATCAGTAGGGGGCGTAGTTACGCTTCTACGTCGTCTCCAGGGTAACGTATAATTAAGGTTATCAGCCTGAGAGTGGCCTTGTGTTCCTGTTATCTCGTGTGTGTCTGCGAACAGCTTCTCAGCTGTGTGAGCTGGTTACCCTGTCTGTGTGAGAACGAGTGCGTGTGAAACTAAACAGGTAAACTGAGGCAGGACAGCATATAATCAACAAGTGCAGAACAGCGTGTAATCTACCGGTGCTTGCTGCTTGCTATTCATGAGATATGTTTATGTATGAGATGTAAATGAGCATGAGTATTTCTGTGCTGACACACCCTTGTGTGTCGGGCTTCTTCCCTGGGCATCGCTTGGATGTGCCAGGTCCCTCATCAGTGACAGCCTGCAGTTGGGGCTCCCAGGCATTGTGATGTCACTACCTTCAATAAACTCACCACTTTCCATCTAGCCACTGTGTGTGAGCCTCGTCTCTACGGGATTCGGAAGGTACCCTGCAACAAATACTAACGTCCGTCACTGAAACCCTAAACCAACCATTAAAGAATAAAACAATTTAAACCATAAAAACCGGAAGCTCAGATAAATTAAGTACTCCAAAATGAAGCACAGTATAAAACATGGTCTAATATAAACCATACCAGCTATATAGTTATAACAGAATCATCTTCCCACATGGAGGGAGGGGAGAACTCTATGACCTTACGCTGTACGGTTGCCTATGCAGCGCGAGACAGTCTAATTGTGGGTTTATACTCCAGTGGGAGGAGGTGCGTGCTTGAGAACCTGGTGGCATCTTGGTTGTAGCGTCTCTATTGTTGGTTCATACCGTGGTTGGTCAGAGGCTGCATGCAACTGCAGCGGGTGTGTCCCTACCGTTGTGAACGCTGGTGGAAGTGTGGGAGCGGGTCTCCAGCGCGGTGTGAGAGGGCGCTCCGGCGGGTGAGTCAGCGATCAGTGGTACCCCAGTTCCAGTGGCACCCCGGGGGGAACCCGTCACCAGGTACAGAACGTAGCAGGGAAAAGCTGATCCAGGTTTGGGACAAAAGCAAGGGGATATTAGCAACGTCTTCCCCTGCTAGCCCCAACTCACTCTGTGTGGCAAGAGATCTCCCGGGAGGTCTGGGTAGGCTCCTCCTGTGGAGAAAGCCCATTTGAGACAGGGCATTGCCTAGAACGCTTGCTGGATTCAGAGATCATTTCCTCTTTTACGAGATAATAGACTAACTACAGGGCTGGGAGCTCACTCTGTGTGGGGGACAACCTTTTGTCCCCCTTACTGCAGGAGATCTGGGGACCGTAAACTAGACCTGGAAATGAAAGGGCACCGATGTATTTATCTAAACTTTGGATGTGTAGTGAACTTCTTTAGCAATGCTCATGGGATTGGGGGAGGGGGAGGAAGAAGGGATAGCTCAGTGGTTTGAGCATTGGCCTGCCAAACCCAGGGTTGTGAGTTTAATCCTTGAGGGGGCCATTTAGGGATCTGGGGCTAAAATGGGATTGGTCCTGCTTTGAGCAGGAGGTTGGATTAGATGATCTCCTGAGGTCCCTTCCAACTCTGAGATTCTATGATACCAGTCCCATAGCTCTAGGACTACCTGGAGACATAGTATGCTGTGGACACTTGATGCTCCTTACCACCCATGGTGCTGAGGCTGGGGTGCTATTTTCACCCCCTGGCTTGAAATAGCAATAATAAACACCAAATAAATGGTTTCCATCATTGGCACCTCCTATAAAAATTGTTCCAGCTGTTGTCAGTAGCTACTGGTGTGGTGCTCTGCTCTTGTTTGATGACAATATCAGTCTGCTGCATGCGTGTTCCCCCTGTGTGCTGCCCCAGCTCTGCGCAGATCGTTGACGCAGAAGACCCCAAGAGAACCCCCAAAGACCATGTACCCCAGTAAGGTACAAAGGCACACAGGCCAGGTTTATTGTCAAATGAAACACCATCTCTTGCGCTCCGGATTAGATATTGATGGGTCTGCTAGTACATATGTGCCCCCCAGACAATGGACACAGCTTAGTCAGTGGCGGGACTCTCCACTGCCCCCTCGGTCAGACATCGATGTGTCCCCCGGCTCCTACTTTTATACAGTGCAGGACCGATTACTCATCTCTCCTATCACATTGAAGTACAGCCCCTTGGCTCATTACTGCCTTTCTCCTGGCATATGTACCCAACATGTGCCTTTAGCAGCCCTCTTCTTGCCAATTTCTGCAAGCAGGGCGTGCCTCTGGCTCACAGCCCAGCTTTGTTTTAGCAATGCCTGGATGTACTTTGGTTCAGGCTTCAGGCTTCATGCTAGGCCTCTGATACAAGAGTTTGTTTCAGGGCCTCATCTTACTACACCAGCACTCCTGCTTAACTCTTCCCCCCACCCACACACACACATTTGCCTCCTTGAGACTGCATGAGCTGGGTTTCTTTCCAAGAGGGAGGTGGCAGACTTTGCTTCTGCTCTGTGCTGTGTGCAATGGTACCATTCAGCACTCCACTCCAAGGAGATCTCCTCTCTTCTGAATTGCCAATAGCCACCCTTCTTATCAACAGGATTTTTGTGGCTGGCTGACAGAGCACACTCCCTGGGGCGGGAAGGGCCCAATGCTGGCTCTTTATAGCTTTGAGCTCTAGGATTAAGGCATCCTCTTCATTTCCATTTTTTTCCTTTCAGTTGCAAATCAGCCATTAACCCAAAGTGTAAGTGTGTCCCAGAGAGGTTTTACACAGTTTGCAATTGCCTCCGTGTTTGGTCAGATAAATATCTTACTCTCCCAATAATCCTCCACACTGTTAAACACATGGCCAGCACATTTGAGACCACCTCCTATGGCCTGTCATTCCCCACCTTCCTCCTCATAGCTGAGTTCTCCTGCTAGATTATCCTCCAATGCCTCTAACCCCTCTCCTTCACAGCCTATGCTGATAAACTCAGGCATCAAATATGACAATCAGCTAGATGCCTAATGATGGGCTGAGAATCACCTTTCTCTGATGCATCAGGTATTGGCCACTGCCAGGGTAGGTTATCAGGATTTGATGGTTCCATGGTCTGATCGGGGAAATATTATGTTCCCTCCTATTTTGAAGGTGCACACGCAAAGAGATGAATGCTGGGACTGGCCTGGCTTTTTAATACACTTTTTTTCCCCCTTTCGTAAGTGCTGCAGTCCAGAACTGAGCCAACCCAGGGAGATGTTACAAAGCATCTTATTACAAGATCTAGAAAACCCTAGGGATCTTCTGTGGCGGGTAAATGAACCAAAAAGACAAAGCAATCTGATCTGTTAAATCCTTTTTCTGGTTTGAGTAAGCCCGCAAAGCTAGCCTGCAGCTCTGGTGTGCTTTTCACTGTCTCCGCGAACCGTCTCTCAAAGAATGCCTGCTGGCAGAACTGCTGAGTGTGCTTTGCAAAGCCAGACCTGGTGGGAGCTTTTGCCCTGCCTTATGTGACTTCCCACTGCAATGCTTTCCACCAGGCCAAGGAGCCTGATGGTGTTGATGAGCCCTTACATTATTGCATACATAATGAGTAACTCCTGACCTAGTTCAAACACTACGGAACTGGGAAAGGGCGGAGAACTCAGGCAGAGAATTCAATGAAGGAGAGAAAACACATTTTCATGAAGCACTTTGGGGGGATTTCTTTCAGCTGCAGCCTTCCAATAAAACTTCTTACATTGGAGCTATTGTAGTTCCTCAGCCTGGCAGGTCATATGACAGGACGTTCAGGCTGTGTGGCCTCCCGAAGTTAAGCCCAGCCTCGAAAAGATATGTGCGAGGCCCTGTGAGAATTGAGAGTCTGCAACCTTTCACTTTGGCAGTGACCATGGAAATCAGACTTGAAAGTATGGTGGCACATATTATTAAGCTAGGCAACTCAACAACCGTGCTGGAAGGCAGGTGAACTGCAGGGTCAGGAAGGTCTGAATAGCTCTGAGACAAGAATTTGAAACTTGGCTAGCCTTTAGTAGTGCAGTAGCCATTGATATGCTGTTCAACTATTGGCTTTGATAATGCTTCCTCCTTATTTATTTAATATTAGTGCCGGGAAAGTAGTGGGTAATGATTAATGTATTCGCTGAATGTTATCTGTACAGGTAAAATCTAACTATCCACACCCCATTTCCCTGGAATTTGGACTATCCGAGCTTTGGAAGTATCTCCTAAAATCAGAATTTTCTTTTCCAATTTACTGAATTTCAGATTGTTTTTACTTGTATTTTTGGTTTAACTTGTATTTCTGTGTTTGAATTGTCTGTGAACAGACCAGGGCCGGCGACAGGGGGGTACTATGGGTAGAGCTGTACCGGGCCCCGCACTTTAGGGGGGCCCCGGTACAGCTCTACCCGTAGTCATCGCGCGGCTCTCCCCCGGACAAGCGTGTGTCCCCGGCCGAGCAGTGAGCCCGGCCGGCGGCAGCGGCAGCGGCTCAGTCCAGGGGGGAGAAAGGGCGGGGAGGAGGGGTGAGCAGCAAGGCAGCAAAGGCGCTGTCAGCTGGGGGGGGGGGAGGGAGCGCCAGCTGGGCGGGGGCCGGCTGGGCTGGGGGGCCCCCCAGCCGCTGTCAGCTGGGCTGGGGGGGGGCCGGCTGGGCTGGGGGGGGCCCCAAACTATCAGAGTAGGGGGCCCCCAAATTTCTGTCGCCAGCTCTGGAACAGATGGCAAGTTTCCTGAATGTATTCATTATTCAGAATAACTTTCTAAATCATGGCCGTGAATAATTCTTGGCCTTTAGCTCATCTGGGACCAGGTCATTGCAAATTTTCACTACTTACAATTTCAAAATGGAGAGGTTTTGATCGGACACAAGTCACATGGTTTGTGTGTGCCCTGCTTAAATGAGTATAACTGAGAATCAAAATCCAGCACAAATATTACTGGTAAATTACAAATTCACTTTTCCCAAGTATTTTTGCAAGGCAGGCATAGTCTAAGCAGATAAGTCTCAAATTTTGCAGAAAATGTTTTGCCCTGTTCTTCTACCTCTACTTACACTTCCAGGATGTATAAATCTTCATAACGCATTGCTCACAGGGCTCTGTCTTGCCATTCAGCTTGCAAGACAGCTTTGACTCCCCAAAAAGGGGATAGTTTGACATTAGCAGACAGTGTAAAAAAAATCGAGAATTCTCTCTGCTTCCATGCAGAGCCTTGTGTTGGCCCTGAGAGCCAGTTTCCGGTTGCGAGTGCAGAAGGGAAACATGATACCATGGGGGTGTACACTTAGAGTTGCCCAGGTGAGCCTGTTTTAGGTCATTTGTGACGCTTTTGTCCTAGAGAACTTGGCTGAAAACAAAGGGTTTCCCAGAACGAATTCTGTGTAATGCCACCAGGTACAGAGTCTGAGTCTGGAAGTGGAACGCTGAGTTGTTTTTGAGTCAAACCCCAGAAGACTGAGGAGTTTTTGTGTGATCTTTTACCACTTTTTCTAATTGTATAGTCCGCCCCGCTTTGGGGTTTTCCCCGCAGGCTACTGCCAGCCGGGGTCTCAGCCCGCTGCCAGCCTGGGTGAAGGCACTGAGTGGGGCAGGTGGGGACCCTGGCTGGCAAGGGTCCAGCAGGGGGAACCCCAAAGCAGCGTCGGGCTGAGCTCTCCGCCGCATGCCAGGGGAAATTGACTCACCTGCCACTGTTGACACGCGTGCCATAGGTTGCCGACCCCTGGTTTAGACCATAGGGCCCCTGTGAACGCTCTCACCCATGCGCAGAGGAAAAGGCGGCTGCTAGTGGAGGTCTGTAAGCAGAGCGTTAGCTATCCAATGCAACAGGGCTGCAAAGCCAACACTGGAAGAGAGCTTTTCCTTTCCGTCTCCAGCAGCCAGTGGTAGAAATGCAGGGAATCCCTACCGAGAAGGAGGTTTGGAACTGAGGGTGGAGGGAACGTGTGTCTGAAGTAGGCCCGGCAGGAAGAACGTGGATCGGCGAATTGCTGGGGTAAGCGCACAAAAGCAAAAGAGAGGAGATAGTCACTAGTTTGCAGTAAGGTGTGAGGAGAAAGCAGCTTCTGTGGAAGAGCTGAGGCATTGGTGGTGGCCAGTGAATGTTTAATAAGCTGAATCCCTGTGCCGGGGTTCCTCACACCACTGGCATGTCTTCTCATGTCAAGGTCTGGGAAAGTAGCTCTCACAGCATTCAGGGCTCCTTTCCTTCTGCTCACGCTGTGATTGGCCCTCTGGCCAGGTCCCGTTTAGTCCATCCTTTCCAGGACTGTGAAGTCTGACAGGACCACTATCCAAAGGCCATCCTCAGAGTGCTCAGCCCCAGCTCAGACTCTGTGCCACATACCAGTGACTGGCAGGGGAACCCAGGTCCCCCGGCTACATTGGCTTCCTGCCCAGGGACCCTATAGCCTTCAGTCCAGGTCTGCTCAGTCCCCATTCCCTGTTGCTGTGTCCCTGGGCTGGGCTCCTTCCTACCCAGCCTCTCTCTTCCCTTGCCTGTTTATGGGTTTAGCATGGGAGCAAACTCTTCTCCCTGTGACTACTCCACCTCCCTCCCCCCTTAGTCCCTTACCAGACTCTTACTCCAGGGCAGGATCCCAGAGCTTCCTTGCCCCTTAGACTCCCTCCTTGTCCCTGACAGCCTTCCACAGAGTGACCATCACCCTCTACCCCTTCACCCCACAGCTTCCTGGCTTTATAGTGCTGTCCCAGCCCTTCCCCAGCAGGCTTCACTCTCAGTGAACCCCCGCCCTCCCTTTCGCAGGTGACCTAATTGGCCTCTCAGGACCTCGTTAACTTGGTCAGAGCTGGTGTGAGGTGCCCACCCAATCACAATCCCCACTTGGTTACACACAGTCCAGTTACTGCCATGTGGTAATAGGTATCTATGCCATCAAAGCAGCTTGAGCCTGGGCTAGTGCTCATGGCTGCTGCTGCTCACTAGAGACTGTCTGACAGATGGAGAATGGGCCCACGGCCCATTCGATGTGTCTGTGCCCCAGCTTAGACCCACAGTTCCCAAATATCCTTCTGACCTGTCAGACTATCCCAATCAAATCTGTCAATACAGTCCTCCTGCACCCCTCACCAGAATATCTAGGCACCTTGGATGAAGTCATTGGGAGTTTTGCCATTGAGTTGAGTGGAAGGCAGATCTCAGCCCATGTCTTTCACTGTAAAAGAGTAGCAGAATTATAAAGGTACCAAATGAATGATGTAATTCAACCCATCTGGTATTTTACAGAAGTCTACAATCGGCAGCCAGTTGCGTACTCGGATGCATCAAAGTCATTTGTGTGGTTACTTCAAGGGAAACTAGAAATGTTAGAATCAATTATTCACAAAATTACCATTTGAGTTTAGGAAAATGACATACATGTGTGGAATTGTGTAGCAACGAGACAATTTTCAGTCAGCCAGGTCTGAAAATTACCACCAAAATGTTAGGACATCAAGGGAATGTAACTTGATCTCCTCCCCCATCCCCCCAACACATTTCTCTCGCTAGAGTTTACAGTACAATTCTGTTTGGCATTTAGTTAAATGGAGAGCCAGTCTTTGCTGAGGGTCGCTTCCCGCAATTTTTTTACTGTACATATTGTTTTAGTATCTGGAGAAGTCCAAGGTGGGTGCGGTGGGGTATTGATGCCATAAATAATGCTGGTTCAGCTTATCTAACGAATATCTAGGTACTTATATGCCCCCCCCTTGCAATCATATCTGAGCTCTGCTAAAAGATGTAAAACATTCCGTAGAGTGTGTCTCTTCTTAAGATTTTGTGCTTTAGTTTTAATGCTGCTTCTCCAGTTTGAGTTTTTCTTTGTCAACGAGTGGAGACCTCTAATTTGGCAATTAGCTATCCAAATAACGAGATTCTCTTTTGTTCTTTTTTATCTTCTTCCTGATAACATGACCTTCCATAGCAGTTGTTTTTAAGGAAGGCTGGTCTCAGGTTTCTGCTGACATGTCAGTTTCCACTCTGATGGCATCGGATCCTGGCTTGTCATGTCTCACTGGGCAGGTGGAAAACAATTTTCTGTGGGAAAATCAGCAATGAGGGATAAAGGGGAAAACAAGTCTTCTCTCTCCCCCTCTCAAATTGGAGCCCCACACATATTTAATGTTGAGATGGTCAGTAGAAAGGGAGAACAAGGTTAGCTGATCCTGATCACCCAAAAGAGATTTTCTCATTTCTCTGGTTTTGGCACATTAATCTCCTTAAACACTGGCAATGAGATGCCGTCCTCACAATCACCGGATCCTTTCCTAGAGTTGTTTGACTTTCCACGTGACAGCACTCCTGTGAAAAATGACCTGTCTGCCGCTGATTCCAATGGACAGAGGGGTGCGGAATCTCTAAGCAGGTGGGAGAAGCACATCTAGCCTGTGGGACCCCTTCACACACGGAGACAAGGGAAGTTGTTCAGAACTCTCTTTTCCTTCCGCTTGTGCAGTGGGTAGCACCATAAAAGTCCGTTTCAAATTTCCTTTACGTGACAAACCAAAGAGGGTCCTTTCTGGCTTTGTAACACTATTAGACAGCTTGTCAGACTCTGTTGCTTCTCAGTGGCGAATGGTTAGTACCTATAGTAGCACCCAGAGGCTGCAGCTAAGATCAAGGCCCCATTGTGATTGTGGCTGGCGATCCCATGGGGTCGAGGATGATCTCTTCCATGGGTCTTTTTTTTTTATGGGTCCTCTGACTGAGGAGTCCGATCCTTGAGCCGCAAACTCGTTGCAGGTGGTGTTGGAAGGCAGAGTTAGTCCTCAATTGCGGCATGACCATCATGTGACCTTTCTTTTTTGGCATTTTTCTGCGACCAGGACAAGGCGATCTTTGTCTAAAGTGGTTGTTTCTTCTCTGATGAGTCTTACCCAGCATCCCTGTCCTGGGCTACTGTCTCCCAGTGCCTGGTATTGATGCCACATCTCTTGATATTTATTTCGAGGGTGGCTTTGAAGTGTATTTTGGCCTCCCCATTTTCTTTCTCCTTTCGTGAGTTGGGCGTGTAGCTGTTGTTTTGGCAGGCGTGCATCACTGCCCGCTCCACCTCAGCAGGTACTGGATAAGCAGGGCTCCGACACTGAAGATGTCGGCCTCCATGAGGACACGGACATGAGTGTGGTTGAGGATCTTCCCAAGAAAGTGGTGGCTTCCAGGTTTTTCAGGTGTTTTCCGTCGGTCACCCAAGTCTCATGGCTGTAGGGGAGAGTTGGGGTCAAGGCCCCATTGGGACAGATGCTGTACAAACGGAGTGAGAAATATTCCCTGCCCTGAGGAGTTTACAACATATCAGACCAAGGGGTGGGAGGGGAAATAAGGGCACACAGAGAGGAAGTCATTTGCCCATGTTCATGCAGCAGGCCAATGGCAGAGCTGGGAGCAGAATTTAATTCCTCTGATTGCCACATCTCCTGGACCACATGCCACCTCTTAGATTTGTTAATGTGTGTGTGTGTTTGATTCATTTTTTGCTTTGTTTTGTGCAAGGAACCTGTATTGATCTCTCCCAGAGAGCCGCATCTTTGGTTCTTGGCTTTGTGGATCACTTGCTGAATTTTAAGCCAGGGATGATCATGTGTACCTGTGACTTACTGTAATGTACGATAGACCTGCTTGACTAGCAGGTATCTCTCTGCTAAAATGGCTCATTTGCCATATGGAGTGGAATCCACTGCATTAGTTCTGTGGTGGAATAAAAAGCTCAGACGTTCAGATCTGGCGAGCGAATGGTTGGAAACCGTAGTCTTTGGAGGGATAGAGTAACCATAAGCTGTTAAGTATCAGAGGTGTAGCTGTGTTAGTCTGGATCTGCAAAAGTGACAAAGAGTCTTGTAGCACCTTATAGACTAACAGATTTTAGGGATCATGAGCTTTCGTGGGCTAAGACCCACTTCATCAGATGAATGGACATCATTCATCTGATGAAGTGGGTCTTAGCCCACGAAAGCTCATGATCCCTAAAATCTATTAGTCTATAAGGTGCTCCAAGACTCTTTGTCGCATAAGCTGTTAGAACCATATGGCTGGATAACTGGATACACATTTTAATAGAGTGATATATTCTCATTGACAATGAGCTAGCACCAAGGACCCAATTTGAACATCCCCAACTTTAGGGATGTTTGAAATATTCATCCTGCCCCTTGCGGCTCAGTCCCATTTCTGATTATTATGGCAAAGAGGCCAGGTGAAGAGTGCCATGTTTTCTGACGGAGGCTCCCACAGGCTCCTTCGGGCAGTGGGAAATGAACTGTAAACGTCTATATATTTTTTCTGCTACTCATGCAAGAATTCATGGAATCTGCAATTCTCTCATTGTGGGTAATTCCACTGCACAACCGTCTCGACTGGATAAGCCAGCTGTGAATTAAGGCTGTGGTCTGGCTGTGCTAACAAGTCCTGTTGTATCCTAAATCCCAGTGATGTTTCTGTGGCTGCAAGCTTAGGGATTTCCTAAACTGAAGTGCAATTGACATACTTAACTGGGGGAAAGGGATGGGAAAATAAATCTGGGGACTATTAGCTGGACAAGAGATGTAAGTCTTGATCAGGTCAGGTTATCCTGACATTACCAATACAGCAATTCTGTTCTGTGGCTTTTCTTATTTACTGCCATGCAGACCAGCGCAGTAATGCCCGGGCAGTCTGGTTAATGAATTGAAAACACGAAGCTCTCCTCTGACAAGATTGTAATCATCAGAAAATACACAAACAAACCACTTCCTATGCAGAACCCTGTCCCAAAAGTGAAACTGTCAAGCTGTTGTGTTTGGTATTTTCAGTGACATCTCATCTTTAAACAGATTTATTTCCAAAGCCTGTGTTTTTTCTATATAAACCAGAAATCTAATACAAATTCAGGCCTCTCTCCCCTGAGACACGACTCCCTTGAATAATAGAATAATAGAATAATAGAAGACATGTGCAGAAGTGTAAAGTCCAATGGATGAAATGTCCCAAGTAGAGATTGATCATGCAGCATGTAGAAATACTATTTCAGACCCCAACGTCCTGCCGCTGCAAAGCCCCTGAGAGCCCCCTGACTCTTCGAATCCTGTCCTGATTAGTCGTGATGTTTTTAATTGAAACTTCAAGGTTCATTACTGAATGCAGATTAATTAAATGGAGAGGAAGGATAATGAGAAACATTCCCCTTGGACACACAAAGTAACACACATGTTCTCAGGGGATTCTAAAATCCAGACCTGCTGCCAATTCCCCAAAGACTTTTCTTTTCTTTT
Organism: Sternotherus odoratus; assembly: GCA_032164245.1. Taxonomy (NCBI): domain Eukaryota; kingdom Metazoa; phylum Chordata; order Testudines; family Kinosternidae; genus Sternotherus; species Sternotherus odoratus. Next base: position 2,586,509 of record JAVMKO010000011.1, read on the forward strand.
TAAAGGTGAGCAGCATCCTTCTGTCCCTTCCCAAACATGCTGGGTGGGGGAAGGTTGCTTCCTTACAAAGACAAGGGCTAAACTTTCCAAGATGCCGAGTGCCTGTCACTAGGAGTTGCAGTGCTCAGTTGAAAATCAGTCCTTACTCGGGGGGGGGGGGGGGGGGGGAAATTGCCTGATGTCTGCAGAAATCCCAAGCAAGGACGGAGTGAAGACTGATATAGGACCTCAAGCTTTGACCCTAATATGCTAAAACCTGGTCCTTTGACAGGCAACATCATCAAATGGGTAGAGCACAGTACTGGAGGTCAGTCACTGACCTGTTTAACCCCAGGCAAGTAATTTCCCCTCTTTCCTCTTCCATGCTGTGTGCATTAAGATTGTAAGAGCAAGTAGGAGGTGTGTGACAGGTATTTGAATTTTGCAGCTGTCTGTTCTTTCACAAGCATCATGAATGCAGAGCGGAGTAGACAAGTCAGCCATTCCACTCGAAAAGTGAAGTGAAAACAGAAGGACCAGATAAAGAAGTGGAATTGGGAGCAACAAAATAGAATGACTGTTGTACTCATGCAATTCCCCCACTCCCTATCTGAAATGTCTGCACATTTGTTTGCATCCCCTATGGTTAAGCACACTCTGTGTACATATTTTGCTAAAGAAAATACTGGTGAGCAGGCATGGTATGCTTTAGCATTTGATAGCATCTTTATTTCTCAACCAATTCTTCTTCAAGTGATGTCCGTGTGGGCACTCCACGGTAGGTATGGCAGTGCCCCCCTGCGCCTGGATCGGAGATCTTCATCAGTAGTGCCCGTAAGCCCACACCTTCCCCCCTCACACTGTGAGTGGGACGTAGACATCGCACTGTGTGGTCAACCGCCCCCCAGTTCCTTCTCTACCAACTTCAAAACCTAAACAAATTGCAATGCTTCAGGATGGCTACCCTCTTTGCATTATCCCAGTGCTGGAACAGGGGTATGGAAAGATGACGACTCTTTGTTTCCTTAGGTAGGCAGCGACTACTGAAAGAACTTTGGAGAATATAGCAGGGGCCATTGAGTGTCTGAAAGGTAATATCTTGTACTGAATGGTCTGCACCCATAGTGAATTAGAGAAACCATCTGTGGGTAGGATGTACTGGGATATGGAAATATGTGTCTTAGAGGTCAAGGCTGAGAGTCATTTCTCCCATTCCAGTTCCTCGGGCTCCTCTTCAACCACTGGGACACAGATCTCTGGGATATCCCTTCATCGCATGGGATGCACCATTACTCTATTCTCTCCCTCTCTTCCCTCTTCTATTTCAAGTACTCCAGTACTCAAGCTCATGCCATCCTTATAGCTCAAACGTGGCCATGACAGATCTGGTGTACTTACCTCCTTACGTGATGGTCTGCCAACCAATCTCTCTCCATCCAACTCCACGGTTCCTTTCACAGGATGTGGGTTTCCTCTTCCATCCCAATCCAGAGTCTGGTTCCTCTGTGGTTCTAGGATTCAGAAATAACCTGTTCAAGTGCAGTTAAACAGATAATCTTGAATAGCAGGTACAACAGGACTAGATGCACCTTCACAAATGGACTAGATTGGAATGCTGGTGGGCCTCCCATCAGGTCAACACAACAAGTGTTCCACTACAACTTATCCTGGACTATATATTGCACCTTAATCAGGATTATCCACCAGCTCCATTTGGGTGCTTTTGGCGATTATCGACACTTTTCACCATAGACGGCCACTCCATCTTCACACATGCACTCACCAAACGTTTTCTGAAAGGTCTCCAAAATCTTTATCCTCACTTACGAGACCCAGACCCAACCTGGGACCCTGACTCGGTCCCACATTCTCTGACTAGACCTCCCTTCTAACCAATGGCAACGTGCTCTTGCGTTCACTTATCAATGAAAACCACCACATTTATACCTTTCAATGACCGAAAGATCTGAAAGCGCAACCATCTCCAAACAATGCCTTTCCAAGTGGATCTCGCAGCGTATACATCTGTCCTACCAACTACACCATCGACAGACTCCTATGGCAATTAGAACACATTCTACCCACTCGCTCAATAATTTCCCCATTGCTGACATTTGCAAAGGAGCCACATGGGCATCAACAGACACTTTTGTCTGTTCCTATGCCATTACTTACGACACTGCAGCGAACACTCTCCTAGGACATGCTCTCCTATCGGCGGCAGTAAATGCCACTCCAATGTCCCAGTCTTCCAATCGGGCATTGCTTTATAGACACCTACAGTGGAGCACACACAGAGGCATCACTCTAAGAAGAGGAGGGCTGTTCACCCAGTGCAGTAATGGAGGTTCTACCAGATGAGTGTCCCAGTGGGTGCTGGACTAGCTGCCCTCCTCCTCTTTGCTGCAGTGCTGACACATGGGCTCTGCGGCAGAGAAGGAACTGGCGAGTGGTCGGACCACTCACAGCGGGAAAGCGGGGAGGTCCGACGGGCACAACTGATCTCCAAACCCAAGAACAGGGGGTGCTGCTGTACCTACAGTGGAGCACCCAACGAGTCAATTACTCCATAGGGTGAGCGAATCTCTCCTCCTCCCACATAACAAATCTTGCTCTCCCCAAGGAAGACTAGGTATGTACCAAGTTTGAGCTTTAACAGCAAAATCACTTTAAAGTTACCTGATCACAAGTCTTCTGAGCAATTGTCTTGAAATGCAAAAGCCTTTTTAATGCCATTCAGAGTTCAAAGATAGCCTAGTGGAAGGTGGACCAAACGGACACGTGTAAGTTTTGACCCATTTGAAAACAGAAGCTTATAAAAAAGAAGCACCTTGGCCCCACAAAAGGCAATTCCTTCACCACTAAGAAGGATGGAATTCCCATTGATGTCTGTCTTGATCTAGACGTTAGGGCAGTATTGGTCCATATGACAGTCAACTTTGCACTGATATTGTTAAAGATCTATGGGAGGTATTCTATTGCTTCAATAGACCTAGGGACAAGCCCAAGGAGACCAGATCAGAGACTTTCATATTCCTCATCACCAAATTAATTCTGAAATTTCCTTCCTTAGCTAATGGATCATTCCGGACACTAAATTGTCAGGTACAGAGTATCTAAGTGTAAGCATTTGCAAGGTGGGTGTCATCCTATATAATAAAAGGCCAGAGGATGTTTGTCCAAAGCCGTCATGTGCAGTAGAGACGGCCCGGACAAACAGCATGCTGGGAGTTGTAGTTTGGTGGCACAAAATGGCCACCACGTGTGCGCCGCCGCGAGCCGTAGAGACGGCCTGGACAAACAGCCTGCTGGGAGTTGTAGTTCGGCCGCACAAAATGGCCACTGTGCGTGCACCGCCGCGAGCCGTACAGACGGCCCGGACAAACAGCATGCTGGGAGTTGTAGTTCGGCGGCATAAAATGGCCACCGCACGTGCGCCGCCGCGAGCCGTACAGATGGCCTGGACAAACAGCATTAAGCACTTTGGCCCGTGTACATGGGCTGTTACACTAGTTATTTATAATCAGCTTAGAAGATACAAGGTGCTGTGTACATGTTGTTGTTTTTAGATGGAAGTTAACATCAGGGTGGTGGTTGTGGAAATTTTAATAGGGGACAGATTGATAGAGATCTGTCCTTGGTTCCGTGGATTCAATGTGTTGTAATAAGAACAAACATTTTTCTATAGGCCTCCAATTCTCAAAACTGTCTCCCTCTATATGGTGCTATAAAGGGAGATGAGTGTTTATCTCAATAGGCACAGAAACGGGGGGGTGTCCTTCTAAACAAATGAAGGTGTGAGCAGTTCAGTTCCTCTGAGTCCACTTACCTGGTACTGCTCCTTATCTGAAGAATGACTCTGAATGGTCTCCATTACTGTAACTCATGAGTACGCAAAGAAACCACCTCGAGAAGAAACTTTGAGTGGTCTTGAGGTGGCAAATTCATTCAATATCCTGACAAGCGGAACTGCCCAGTTATTAAGACCTTCTGTCATTCTGGGCGTAGCAAATGCAGGGTAGGGAGAGGTGGAAAGCTCTCCCGCGGGGCAGCGAGTTGATGTTGTAGGATTCCCAAGATTTGAAAGAAGGTTCCGAGTTCTCTTAATGGTGCACTTAATCCCCAAATGAAGAAATAACAGCCTTAGGGAGAGTCCAAGGTCTTTTCTAATAACTCTGGGAAAAAATGTTAATTGCTGTTTCTTGGCTGCTTGCTCCACATCTCTCTGCGTAAGAATGAACGGTTAAGTGTATTACAGAGACAAGGTGGGGGAGGTAAGATATTTTATTGGACCAACTTCTGTTGGTGAGAGAGACAAACTTTTGAGCTTACCAAGAGCTCTTCTTTGGATCTGGAGACTAACCGGTGTGTCACAACTAAACACAAGGTGGAACAGATTGTTTAACATAATGTAGTTAACCTTGTATGGTCCCTTAAAATATGTATTATGTGGCCTAACACCTCTCCATAGGGGAAAAGAGCTAGGGGTATGTGGAAGGATTAGTGGTTACTACAGATTGTTGTAATAAGCCATAATTCCAGTGTCTCTGTTCACTCTAATAAGATGGGGGAACTAGACTGCCTCATGCTAAGTGAGGATATTGATATAATAGGCATCACAGAAACTTGGTTGAATGAGGATAATCAATGGGACACAGTAATACCGGGATACAAAATATATCGGCAGGACCAACCAGGTTGTGCGGGTGGGGGAGTGGCACTATATGTGAAAAAGCATAAATGAAGTAAAAATCTTAAATGAACCAAACTGTACCAGAGAATCTCTATGAATAGTAATTCCATGCTCAAATATTAATATAGCATTAGGGATATATTACTGACTACCTGACCGGGATGGTGATAGTGGAATGCTCAGGGAGATTAGCGAGGCTATTAATCTGGAAGGCCAAAAAAGAATTTGTAGAACAGCTAGCCAAAGACTCAAAAAATAGCAATTTCTTTTGAAATACATCAGAAGCAGGACGCCTGCTAAACAACCAGTAGGGCCACTGGACGATCGAGGCACTAAAGGAGCACTCAAGGACGATAAGGCCATTGCAGAGAAACTAAATGAATTCTTTGCATCCGTCTTTATGGCTGAGGATATGAGGGAGATTCCCAAACCTCACCTGCTATTCTTAGGTGGTAAATCTGAGGACCTGTCCCCGACTGAGGAGTCATCAGAAGAGGTTTTGGAGCACATAAACTGAACAGTAATAAGTCACCGGGACTAGATGCTATTCACCCAAGAGTTCTGAAGGAACTCAAATATGAAATTGCAGGACTACTAACTGAAATCTGTAACCTACCATTTAAATCAGCTTCTGTACCAAATGCCTGGAGGATAGCTAATGCAACGCCAATGTTTAAAAAGGGTTCAGAGACAATTACAGGCAACTAAGCCTGACTTAAGTATCAGGAAAATTGGTTGAAACTATATATAGTAAAGAACAAAATTTTCACCCACCTAGAAGAACATAATTTGTTGGGGAAGAGGCAACATGGTTTTTGTAAGGGGAAATCAAGTCTCACAAATCTACTAGAATTCTTTAAGGGGGTCAACACTCATGTGGACAAGGGGGAATCCAGTAGATATAGTGTATTTCGATTTTCAGAAAGCTTTTGACAAGGTCCCTCACCAAAGGCTCTTAAGCAAAGTAAACTGTCATGGGATAAGAGGGAAGGTCCTGTCATGGATTGGTAATTGATTAGAAGATAGGAAACAACCGATAGGAATAAAAGGTCAATTTCCAGAATTGAGAGAGATAAATAGTGGGAAGAATAAGGCACCCATGAATGTCCTGAGTCTGTGCCATATTTCTGGACAGCCCACAACAGCTCTGAGAACTAAAAAGGGAGGGCTTTAATTGGGCTTATGGTAAATTGGGCTTATGGTAAATTGGGCTTTAATTGGGCTTATGTTGCCTCTGGTAAAATCTCTTAGTGCCTGCACTATGATGAAGCAAATAAAACAGCAGACAGAAATAGACCAGGCTTCCAGGAATTAATATCTTCAGTGCTATCTTGTGTTCTCTCTCGCCTCCCCTGGTGATCGCTGCTTTCGTATTCTAGTGGGGTTTTATTTTGGCATGGAATGTGTGGGTTTTGGCAGGAAAAAGAGACAGTGCATCAATGAAGAGGGGAAACAATTTCTTAAATGCTAAAAGCTATCCGTCGAGGGTTTCCAAAAAGCTATGGAGTGGAGACCTCTTGGATACTAAAGGGACAGGAATTGGCTCGCATACCGAATGGCTTCCATTATTTCTTTGAATAAGCAACTGATTTTTGTTGTTGTATTTGTATAGACCATTGTGCTGAAGGCAGGGTTATTTTAGCCAGTATTGTACATGATATCAAGAAACACTGACATGAATACACCTCGTTAGAGAAGAGGCAAGCACCTGGAGGCTGGAAATCTACAAGCGATTGTCTGTACCCTATACTGATGGGAAGGCGCTTTGATGGATTAATAGCCTAAATGAGTTAGTGTAATTGTTGCAGCTGTCTGTTGATCCTGGCTCATATCTTCCCCCCAAGTCCTGCACCATGGCACATCGGCAAAACTGTATGGGAGCCTCCTGGATAGCAGAGCTGACAAAGGGTGACCTGCTCCTCTTCCATATACCATCTTCGGTCCTTGCTGCCAGGGCTGGCGACAGAAATTTGGGGGCCCCCTACTCCGATAGTTTGGGGGCCCCCCAAGCCCAGCCGACAGTGGATGGGGGCCCCCCCAGCCCAGCCGACAGCGGATGGGGGCCCCCCCAGCCCAGCCGGTGCTCCCCCTCCTCCCCCCAGCCCAGCCCGCCCCCCCCAGCCCAGCCAGCTCTCCCCCCCCTCCCCCGGACAGCGCTGCTGCCGCCCGCCGGGCTCTCTGCTCCTGCCGGGGCTAGGTGCGCTTGTCCGGAGGGAGCCGCGCCGCCTCCCCGCCCCTTCCCCGCTCTCCAGGTCCGGCGACAAGGGGGGACACAACGGGTACAGCGGTGTACCGGGGCCCCCCTAAAGTCGGGGGACCCGGTACAGCTGTACCCGTAGTACCCCCCTGTCACCGGCCCTGCTTGCTGCAAAACGTGCCAATGAGCTACACAAAACAGGGGGGCAGGGCAGGGAGGGAGAGGGAAGGACTGCACTAAGCAGCAGTGTTCCCTAACAAAATGGCATCGGCTGCTTAATAAAAGATGTGGGCTGGGGCAGCTCTGAGACACTCTGCCCGCCTCTGGATGGGGCCCAGCCCTGCGGCTGGAACTCAGCAGCCACTAGCAACACAGTTAGCAGCTCTCTCAGCAAACCATTGTGGTAATCTACCCTGGAAACAAAAGTATTATCAGTAATACTTAAAGTAAGAAGAATGCAAGAAGACGCTAACCATATTGGGGCCACCACTAACAGCTACTGGAGAGTAGAAACATCAGGACTCTGAATTCCTCCTCCCTCGCAGGCAGACTTCAAGAAAAGGAGAGCAATCTCTCTGGAGTAAAAGCTTTAGCCTGCTCTATTGAAGCTGATAGGGTTTGTCATTGATGGGGCCAGGATCAAGCCCACGTAAGTCACATACTGATCTTGAATCATCTCACTTTTAGACACGTCAGAAAGAATAGCCATTGGGGTAGGGTCTACGGAATGTCTCCATTAGTTAAGTGGACATTTTTTCGATGATTTCCATTTGTCTGGGATACTATCACTACCCGAAAGAAGAGCAAATTTACAATACCAAGCTATAGATCTGTGACTGCTGTGGGTAGAACTCTCTCAAATGGCAAAAAGACTGATCACGACATTCATGTGAAAAAACTACCCCTCCCCTTGAGATAGCACCTTGCCCAGTGACCTATGCTGATGGAAGAATAATGGGATGTCTGGAGTGAGAGGGCTTGTGGGTAGCTCCTAACAAAAAAGTCTTGTAGCAGCGTGTCAGATGTAGAAACAATGGAGCCCCGGTTGGAAGCCTACCGATGGTTGCATTGGAGGATCAGTAGGTCTAAGCCACAGTGCAGCTGCAGCAGTGATGAGAAGGATCAGCTGTGGCATTATTGCCACTTGAGGTATGTCATGGAAGCCCTGGCACAATCTGAAAGGAGGAACCCTTGTCCAGGTGTACAGGTAGAAAGGGGAAGTTAATCATGTTACTTGTATTCTGGTAATGTCTAGAGAGGCTCCAACCAAAATTAGGTCCCCATTGTGCTGGGCACTGTTCCGGCACATACTAAGAGCCAGTCTCTGCCTTAAAGAGCTTACAGTCTACCTAGGCTAGACGAAGGAAGGATTGTCAAGAGATGGAGGACTAAGGCACAGAGATATGAAGTGACTTACCAACAGGGTGCTTGTAGTAAAGCCTAGAATTAACCTAGACATCCTGTGTATTCAGTCCAGGGAATGAACCATAACCCCACCTTTTTCCTCAACATCTATGAAACCTTCCACTGTCACCACGCAGCTTAAGATGTCTTGCAGGTTAAATCCTATGGATACGTGTAAACAACACTTACATTACCCGAGATACTGAAATGTAAATCTCTTTAGCTCAGAACCTGAACTCCATACACCCATAAACAATTATTTGAGCAGGACACAGATTTGGGGGGTAGGGTTTAATGCCTTTTTGGGTGAGTATTTTCAGCAAAGATTTTCATTGTTTCCACCAAAAAGGTCCATTTTTCAATGAAACTTGCAAATATCCAATTTTCAGTTTTCCTTTTTTTCATTTTTCCAGTTTTCAGTATTTCCCATTTTTCCCTGCACTTTTTCCTTCCCCTCCCCCTTTGCAGTAGCTAAAAGGGAAAAAACTGCAAATTTTCTAAACTGTTAATTTTCAATCTTTTTTGGAAAAATAATTTGAATGCATAAAAATTGTTGAGGTAACAAAGAGTCCTGTGGCACCTTAAAGACTAACTAAAGTATTGAAGCATAAGCTTTCGTGGGCTAATACCCACTTCGTCGGATGCAAGCAGTGGATGCAAGCAACTCTTTGTTACCTCTGCTATTCCAAACTAACACGGTGTGGCAGACCCAGGGCAGACAGCTGCCAGGAAGGCCTGCAATTAGAAGGCTTACCACAAGGGAACCGGGTCCAGCTGAGCAGGGCTGCCACAGCCAGAAGCAGGGCCAGCTGAGGCCAATTAAGGAGGCTGTCAGAGCCCTTGAAAAGAGACTCCTCCCCAGAGAGGCTTGTGGGAGTTTGAGGAGGGAGTTTGGAGGCAGTGGGAGTTTGAGGAGTGAGTTTGGAGGCAGTAGGAGATAGAGGAGTGAGTTTGGCGAAAGTAGAGGGGTGTGAGGGGCGAGTTGGAAGAAGCAGGGGCAGAGAGGCTGCTGGCAAGCAGGAGAAAAGAACTAAGGGTCCATCCCAGGGGGGACCTAGCCTTCCTAGCTTGCAGGAGCCTGACCCTGAGAGAGAAAGAAAGGGAGCGAGCTGCTAAGGAGCAGCAGGAAAAACCGGGTCTGGTGCAATCTGGTCAGGGTGCCAGGGCCGCACCAGCGCCCCAAAGGACTTGAACCAGGGGGAGCAGAGGAGCCACCTTGTCACAACGGCTACCTCTCTGATTCATAAAAATTGTTGTTTTTCCAATGCTTATGATTTTGATTCCCCCCCTCCCCAAACGATCTACCAATTTTTGACCATTTCTAGTTGGGTATAATTATTGGCATGAAAAAGAGAGCAACTAACCCTAATCAAATATTCAGAGGCCCTTTATTAACAGTGGGATAATAATAGTCCCTCTTGGTAAGTGAGTTTCGAGAGCTTTCCATCAAAAGTGATATGCAAGTGAAAAGGGATTATTATTACACCCTTTTGGGGGGAGGGGCACAAAACCTGGAAATTATCCAGCTACAAAAATGCCCTCTTGTTTTTCCCCAGAAGAGAGCTGGAGATTGAGGTCCAGATACCACAATGATGAATGCATGTGTAACCGCCTGGCCAGACAGATAAGACAAAGACAGGATACACAGACAGTATGGAGTTTAAATGTTTAAAGAACATGGATGACTGTGCCAGTCTTTGTAACACAATACAGCATTTATGAGGGCTGAGTTTGTGCACTGCTTGGGTAAGGTACTGTACAAGCGTTAGGAAAGAAAAAAGCCAAGTGTCTCAAACCCCAGCAGGTTGAATGTGTCACTGTAAGGGGTAGATACAGACATACAGTAGACTCTCGATTATCCAGGATTGGATTAACCAGGATGTGGATTAACCAGGATGCCAAAAAAAATACACGCAACTTGCAGGGCCAGCTCTGGCTTTGTTGCTGTCCCAAGCACACACACAAAAAACCCCCACCAGGGCACAGGGCAGCCCGTGAACCAACACCCTATCCCCACGGCGCAGGGTGACTGGTGAACCAACCCCCACTCCCATATTTCCTATGGATGGTGATTATCCGGGATTTTATTAACCAGGATTATTTTTTTCCCTATCATCCTGGATAATCGAGAGTCTACTGTACTTAGAGCCCCAACTGTTGTCTTTCAGTATGTGCCAACCAGTCTTTTTAATCTTTAGCTAGTTCAGTTGATCTTTAATAAATAAGCCAATGAAGGGGAATTAGATATGCTGGTATTCCGCCCCCTCCCCATTCCCATTTAGCTAGCATGAGGCTTGCCAACTTTCTAATCACACAAAACTGAGCAGCCTTGCCTCTTCTCTGAGGCCCCGCCTCTTCTCTGAGCCCCCGCCCCTGCTCATTCCATCCCCCCTCCCTCTGTTCCTCGCTCCCCCCCCACCCTCACTCACTCGCTCAATTTTACCAGGCTGGGGCAGGGGACTGGGGTGGAGGGGGGGTGAGGGCTCTGGCTGGGGGTGCAGGCTCCTTGATGGGGCCAGAAATGAGGGGTTCTGGGTGTGGGAGGGGGCACTGGGATGAGACAGGGGGTTGCGATGCAAGGGAGTGAGAGCTCTGGCTGGGGGGTGCGAGCTCTGGAGTGGGGCCAAGAATGAGGAGTTTGGGGTGCAGGAGGGGGTTCCAAGCTGGGGTAGTGAGTTGAGGTGCGGAGTGTGGACTCTGGGTGGCACTTACTTCAGGTGGCTCCCCAGATGCAGTAGCATCTCCCCTCTCCACCTCCTAGGCAAAGACGTGGCCAAAGGGACCTGCGAATCTAGCACTCAGGGTGGGGGCAGACCACAGCCACCAGGGTCCCTTTTCGACCGGGTGTTGCGGTTGAAAACTGGACACCTGGCAACCCTAGTAAGCACTTGCATCCCATTCTTTTTGGCTGGGAACGTGTCTTGGTGACGACCCTAATTTCAAAGGCCCGACAAGCCACCTCGATATCCATTCACTTAACAGGCTATCCTGGAATATTTTGTCTGTGTATCAAGCCATGCTGTATGGGCCGAACTTAGTACCTTTGAAGTCAATGGTAAATCTCCAGCTGACTTGAAAGGGAATGGGATTGCACTGTAATTCATTACAATTATACCAGTGTAATATCAATATACATTAAATGAACTGACAACTGGTATTTAGTAAATTAAGTAAATTAAGATTTCCATTGAAATCAATAGCAAAACTCCCAAGTAGCAGGCTTTAAGTGATTTTTTTTTTTTTTTTTTGGTGTACACCATTTGAAAATCGGTGATGCCCTTCAATGCACTTTAGTTCGTGTACATACTACTCAGGGCCAGGTGGTGCAAATGTCATTTTAATTTGTAATTACTAACATTCTATAATTCCATTTTTAGTCTAATTGCGTAGTTGGCAGGTGACACAATGAGATTGGGAGGCTGGAAGGAATATTTCCCATGATATGATTAAAGAACGGGGAGAAGGCACTCCTCCTCCTTAATGGATTCACTGTCAGCTGGCCAAGCCGCTGAACCTCACCTGTCTGTCTTGGAACGGCTCTGCTGAACTGTCCCCTGACTTTCTGAAATCCCAGGTAAAAGGCATCTTCCAAAACCTTTAAACATTGCTCCAATCACTGGCCATCTCTCTAGAACCAGAAAGAATATCCTTCTGCTGGTGCGGAGTCTAATGACCATATTAAAAAGCCAATTCTTTTGCCAGTGCACACGGATATTCTGTGGCTCCCTCCAGTCAGTGGACTAGGCTGTAGATATTTGGCCCAGCGTAGAGGTGATGTAAATTAGACCAAGACCAGCGTAACTACATGTAAGAGGGTCCGTGTTAGGGCAAGGAGCTCAGATTTATGCCTATTTATGCAGCATCTTAGATTTAGTTCATTGTGTTTGACCATAGAAGCAAAGAGCAGGAAGGGGTATTTTGTGTGAGGTACTGAGGGAAATTTAGATTTGGCTCTAAAGAGGGGGTCTAAGATGGTGTAACTTACACCTTTTTCCAGACCCCTCTGCATTTGAATGCCATCAATCTACGTACACCTCCTAGACTCACTTAGACTCCCCTTGATTCACACCCACTACCTAAGATCGAACTTCCATTCCCCACCCCCCTCTGCATTTTCCCAGTTGTCAGGTCTGCCATGAAGCCTTTGCACCATTCTATCAGCTCCCTGGAAATCTCCCCAGAGGAAGGAGATCCTCATGTGGAACGGAGCCAGGGCGGTGGCTTTATACCTCCCACCCACTCCCCTGACGCTGGAGGCACAATCGGAAATATTGGAGCCATGGGCACCTGGGCATAAGTTAGAAAAGACTTTGGGTGCCTCTCATTTATTCCGGTGGCCAAACGAGCCCTGTGCTGGGTCCAAGCTCATGGAAACACAAACCAGTAGGTGCCATACTACTACCTTTGCCTCACCCCTCAGCTGCTGGGCCTAGTACTGCTTGACCAGAGGCAGGAATGAGGCCGGTGAATCTAAACTGATATAACTGAGGAGGCGGAGCTGAGGTAAGAGGAAAACAGCAAGAATTACACCACTTTGGGCTCTTTTCTGATTTGGGCCCATTTGGTGGAGGGAGTGATTGTAACGCCAGGTGACAGCAGCATGTGACTGAGGGGGCCTTGTGCCAAATTGCAGCTGGTTGAAAAGAGACCTTTCTATACAGAAGTCCTCGTTGTGAGAGTAAAGAAGGGGTCTAAAGAACGAGCTAGTGGGGGGAGAGGGGGGGAGGCAATGCACTGCCAGGCAATCACATTTTTGGATTAAACCCAGGATCGTGGTCACGGTGCAGTGCAACGATGATTTGGGAGATACCTGGCCGTAGCAATATCTACAGTGCCTCTGCTTTTTTCTCTTCTCTTTTTTCTTTTCATCCCCGTGAAGAATCCCTTCGCAAGAAGAATCTGGTATTTTTCAGGCACGATATGCAGCTCTCGGTGCAGATTTTCTGTCATTCAGAGAGAATTTGCCAGCCCATTGTGACAGCAGCTTTACCGATGCGTGCCATGCAACCAAGAATGGCACGCCAGAGGGAAAGAAAATGGAGACTATCAAGTGTGTAGCCTCATTTTTCAGCTATGGGGATTATGCTTTGGATCTTCAAAGTCCCACCATTGACAATGAAGCAGCAAGGCAGCTGCGTGACCTGCACAGATTAATATTTTTTTAATCTATGGATGCAGTTTTGGGACCAGGTAGTAGTGATCAGCATTCACTGCATGAGGCCATGGACAATAATTTGCATTAAGTGTTCAACAGCCATTAGACAGGAAAACTTTCAATGGCAATTTGTCTCCAAGAGACACAACTGTACTGAATTCCATTGATCTGTTGTAGAATCTAAGCACCAGTAATATTAGATGAGCATGAATGGGTGCATGGAAAAAGATTCCACTCTGTCTGCTTTAGAGATGGGGGGGAGGGCAAAGGATCGAAATGCAGAACTGAGATTCAGCAATTCTTGAATTCTAATCTAGTGCAGATGTTAACTCCCTTAGTGGCCTTGGCTATATTTGACTTGCTGTCTTGGTTCCCCTACATACAGAATAGAAATAATTCCACTCCTCCGATTTTATAAGGATATTATGAGGATTAGCTACATGATTCATAGATTATAAAGCCAGAAGGCACCACTAGGATCATCTAGTCTGACCTCCCGAATAACACAAACTGTAGGGCTTCCCTGAAATAATTCCTGGTTGAGCGACTTCATATTTCTTAGAAAAACAGCCAAGATCGACTTTAAAATTACCAGTGGTGGAGAATCCACACCAAAAATATGGAATGCTTCACAAATTTTGCATGTCACCTTTGCATAGGGGCCACACTAATCATTTCTGTGTCTTTCCAGATTTAGTACATTATGTTGGCCTAAAATGTACACAACATTTATGTCCAACCGAAGCCCTTGAAATAGGGCATCAGTGGCCATGGGTACATTTTATCTGCTCTTTCTATGAGATTGCCAGTCGTGTTAAATTGTGTGGTGGCTTCACTCTTCATTAAATAGGAAACTATCACATTTATCTGCATTATGACAAGGATTTGGATCTACTGCAGATTCCCTCTGTAGGAGTGGAAACTAGTGAAGTAACCCACTGTTTTATTTTTAGGAGTCCTCCTAATTACAGCAAATTAAAAGAAAAAAGCAGCAAACAGTAATTAGTAGGAACATAAGTTAGTAATATTCATGACGTAAGCTATAGTGACAGTATGAGGAGCTGGTCCAAAAATGGAGACTAAACTGAGACTAAAATGTTAGTAGAGATAAACTTACAGCGAGGCAGGGGACGGTTATCCCGTTTCGCAGAGGATTTAGAGATCTGGTTAAGAGTGAAACCCAACTAGTTCAAAATTCTCCACCGAAGGTTATGGCTCGCCAGCTCCCAGACAGTCCACCTGGCAGGCTGCCCCAAAGCCGCAGATACTGGAAGATTTGGGGGTCCCTGGTCCTGGGGCAGTCCACATGGCCAGCTGATGCAGAGCTGCAAACTCTGGAACCTGTGCTCTCCAGGCAAACTGCCAAGGAGCCAGGCAGGTGAGCTGGCAGGAAACCGAGCAGGTTTCAGATGCAGACAAATCGGCAAATTCCAACAAAATGTTTCATCGGACGTTTCCCATCAGCTCTAAATAGGCTCACACAAGGGCCGAGAAACCAAGCGAGAGCATGTGATTTGGAAGACAGTGCTTGTTCTGTGCTGCAGCACTGGCAACTTCATGTGTTGGCTTAATATTCAGGGTGCATATTCCGAACATGTCAGCGCACAGCTTCCCTCTGTACATGTTTAAAGCCCGGCTCTGGTATAAAATGACCCACGATGCACGTGCAAACACATAGCCGGGATTTTGCATTTCATAAACCGGAAGCAGTTTACCCATAACGTATCTGGTTCTCACCGTTCTTCTCTTTAATTGAAGGTAAACTTGTATGTTACAAAACCGAGGCTAAATTGCACCTTTGGGACACAGCTCAAAAGAACATAAGAACATAAGAATGGCCGTACCGGGTCAGACCAAAGGTCCACCCAGCCCAGTATCCTGTCTGCGGACATGACAAAGAGTCCTGTGGCACCTTAAAGACTAACTAAAGTATTGAAGCATAAGCTTTCATGGGCAAGCTTGCATCCAACGAAGTGGGTATTAACCCACGAAAGCTTATGCTTCAATACTTAATTAGTCTTTAAGCTGCCACAGGACTCTTTGTCACTTCTGCTATTCCAGACTAACACGGCTACCTCTCTGATTCTTGTCTGCTGACAGTGGTCAATGCCAGGTGCCCCGGAGTGAGTGAACCTAACAGGTGATGATCAAGTGATCTCTCTCCTGCCGTCCATCACCCCCCTCTGACAAACAGAGGCTAGGGACACCATTTCTTACCCATCCTGGCTAATAGCCATTAATGGATTTAACCACCATGAATTTATCCAGTTCTCTTTTAAACCCTGTTATAGTCCTAGAATTCACAACCTCCTCAGGCAAGGAGTTCCACAGGTTGACTGTGCGCTGTGTGAAGAAGAATTTCCTTTTATTTGTTTTAAACCTGCTGCCCATTAATTTCATTTGGTGGCCCCTAGTTCTTATATCATGGGAGCAAGTAAATAACTTTTCCTTATTCACTTTCTACACACCACTCATGATTGTATATACCTCTATTATCATATCCCCCCTTAGTCTCCTTTTTTCCAAGCTGAAAAGTCCTAGCCTCTTTAATCTCTCCTCATATGAGACCTGTTCCGAACCCCTAATCGTTTTAGTTGCCCTTCTCTGAATCTTTTCTAATTCCAGTGTATCTTTTTTTTAAATGAGGAGACCACATCGTGCACAGTATTCAAGATCTGGGTGCACCATGGATTTGTATAAGGGCAGTAAGATATTCCCATCTTATTCTCTATCCTTTTTAAAATTATTCCTAACATCCTGTTTGCTTTTTTGACTGTCACTGTACTATGCATGGATGTCTTCAGAGAACCATCCACAATGACTCCAAGATCTCTTTCCTGATTAGTTGTGGCTAAATTAGCCCCCATCATATTGTGTATATATAGCGGGGTTATTTTTTCCAATGTGCATTACTTTACATTTATCCACGTTAAATTTCATTTGGCATTTTGTTGCCCAATCACTTAGTTTTGTGAGATCTTATTGAAGTGATTCACAGTCTGCTTGGGTCTTAACTGTCTTGAGCAGTTTAGTACAGGGGTGGGCAAACTTTTTCGCCCGAGGGCCACATTGCAGTTGAAAATTTGTATGGAGGGCCAGGTCTGGGAAGGCTGTGCTGCCGCAAACAGCCCAGCCGCGCCCCCTATCTGACACCCTCCCACTTTCTGCCCCAACTGCCCCCCCTTAGAATCCCATTCAACCCCCCCTTGTCCCCTGATTGCCCCCTCCAGAGACCCCCAACCCTAACCACCATCCACAGCAACCCACCCTCTATCTAAGCCCCTCTGCTCCTTGTCCCGTGACTCTCTTCCCCCCCCGGAAACCCCACACACTAACTGCCCCCCCCCAGGACCCTACCCCTTTCTCAACTCCCCCTGCTGTCTGCCCCGACCCCTATCCAATCTGCTGCCTCTTGACAGACCCGACCCCGGGACTCCCATGACTTATCCACACACCCTATCCTCTTCCCCTGACCACTCCCCGCCCAGAACCTCCATCCCATCCAACAGACCCCTCTCCCCTGACTACCCCCGGGACTCCCTGTCCCTTAACCAACCCCTCCCCCAGCTGTGCCCCCTTACCACGCTGGTGGCCCTGCTGCGTTGCACATGTTGCACTGCTCTCCCGGAGGAGCGGGCAGCCCTGTGCGTCATGCTGAACTCCAAGAGGGCAGAGGAGGGGCCGGAAGCAGCCTCCTTTGTTGGAGTTCAGCCGCGCTGAGCTCCAGAAGAGCGGAGAAGGTGGGGTGGGCCAGGAGCAGCCTCCCCTGCCGGAGTCGGGTGGGCCAGTGGGGATGGTCTCGGGGGCCGGATGTGGCCCGCGGGCCGTAGTTTGCCCACCTCTGGTTTAGTATCATCTGCAAACTTTGACACCTCACTGTTTACCCCTTCCATCAAATCATTTATGAATAAATAGAATAGGATTGGTCCTAGGACTGAGCCCCAGGGAACACCACTAGTTACCCCTCTTCAGTCTGAAAATTTACCATTTATTCCCTTTGTTCCCTGTTTTTTAGCCAGGTCTCAGCCCATGAAAGGATCTTCCCTCTTATCCCATGGCAACTTAATTTACGTAAGAGCCTTTGGTGAGGGACCTTGTCAAAGGCTTTCTGGAAATCAAAGTACACTATGTCTAGATGACATCCTGAGGTCCCTTCCAACCCCGATATTCTATGTCCACTGGATCCCCTTTGTCCACATGTTGTTAACCCCTTCAAAGAACTCTAGTAAGACATGAAAGGAATGGCTGGTGTGGAGGCCCGCAGCCCCAAATCGGAAGTTTGGAAGTGTTGATCTACAGACAGTCCCAGCTCCCTTCGGAGAGCAACAGGAGCATACTTATTGCATTTCCCTTTGGCAAAGGGCAACGTGCCTTCTCCAGTCTCATTTGGAACCAGCCTGGTATCAAGTGCAAAGGAAGGACTATGGCATGACACTTCCCCTCTTGACCTCTCTCCAGGTGGTGGTGCTAGACTCAGAGTCCTGGCATTCATGACTGTGCCTGACCATCTCCTTGTCTCCCACATTTGCAAAGGTACCCTGCATCTTCACTCCCACTCATCAGTAGAGGGAAACGGTATCATTCTTTTCCAGGGAGAGAGTAGATTGCATTTTCTAGGCTGACAGTAGCTAATGGTGTCAAGAGCCATTCTCACCACGTTTCATTAGTGACAGCAGAAATGTTACCTTGGAGCTGCCACATAGCTGTCTGGAAATACTGTGTAGTGTAACTCAGTAAATCCCCTATGTCATGCGATCTTTGTCAGCTGGGGAAGGTCTCTAGAATATCCACCCACCAGAACAACGGGGCTATTGCTCTCTGGAGGCTTGGGAGGCTTAGATTTGTATCAGTTAATGGCAATAAACTGATGGTGATTGGTGATTTCACTGCCCACACACAAACCAATGAAAACGTAGTTCTATAGATAATTATTGATATTTACAGACTAGCAAAGTAAAGAAAATGCTGCTTGAGAACTTACTCAAGTTTGATTTAAGGCTAAAATTTTGACCTATGGTGTTACTAGTTTGTGTTTTAATGTTCATAAAGCTTTAACTTTTTAAATCTCAACAGCGACTGTAATTAAATAATCGTTGAATGTACCCCGCAACACACACACACACATTGTCGGACTCTCCTGCAACTGTGAACATTTCAATCAATGAACGTTTAAAAAAACAGTTTAAACCCCCGAATTTTGCACAACTGTGAAAGTGTAAATGGATGAAAATTGAAAAACAGGCTTACAACGAAAAATCAATATGACCCATTAAAGTGATAAAAAAATCCAGTTCAGCCCAGTCTAGGTGTATCCAATTCTGCCCATGTGGCTGGCATAAACAACCGAACCTGGTGCAATCACTACTCTGTCACTAAACTTTCCTTTGAGATACTGTAACTGTTCTGTGGAAACCAGACCCTATCCCAAATGTATCTGTTTGTTGTTGTACTATGATTAATAACCGTATTATGTGCCTGGCTCCTTTCAGTGCTTTACAGTTGAGAGAGGATATGTAATTATCTCCATCTGGCACATGGAAAAAGTGAGATAGAGAGGTTCATGTCAATTGAGAGTGTCAGAGGTAGGAAGAGAACCTAGTGGTACAGACTTCTAGTCCTCTGCTGTAATCTCACTAGACTTTAAGAATCCAAGAAAGGAGACATCTCCTTCCTGGTGATTGAAGAGGAAAGAATGAGAAGCAGGAGTCAGAAAGGAAAGAAAAACCCTAGCAAGAGATGGGCCTATAAATGGAGGCAAAACATGCCTTGAGGAGCAGAAACCCTGGAGAAACCGCTGTCAGACTCTTTGGACCACAGAGACAGAGGTGCTATTTTACAGGCACAACTCACAGTATGCCAATGGGATTTCTGTGGTGCTGCCAGGCATCCTTTGATACTTTAGCTCAGAGTGCTCCCTGGAGTCTAATTGGAGCCTTTCAAGTACCGTACTTCCCCTTCCTCCTCAGCTGTAAATATATGTAGCGGTTCACTGCAAACGGGAGGCTGTCTAGATAAACAAGACAGAACACAGAGTTTGGGTGCTTTTAGGAGACCAATATATGCTCTGACTGGCCACAATTACAGTGAGCTCCAGTTTTAGGAAGAGGATTTGACTCTATCTACATCTGCCCTTCCCCTCCCTGAATATATTACATACCAGATATTCTTCTACTGTCAAAGGGGCCAAGGCCTTTATCATGAAAACAATGAGCTGCTTGCTGCAGACTAAGAATTATTAACAACAATGATTCAGTCAGCCAGGACTGCATAGGAGAAAACTGAAAAGTACTCGCGGACAGTCTCGAAATAGAAAAATGAGGAATACTTGTGGCACCTTAGAGACTAACCAGTTTATTTCAGCATAAGTTTTCGTGGGCTATAGCTCACTTCATTGGATGCATAGAATGGGACACACAGAAGTAAGATGCATTTATATACCCAGAAAGCAAAAAAAGTTGTAAATTAGCATACCAATTCTAAGAGGCTGTTTAATTTGGATGGGCCATTATCAGCAGGAGATACCCCTTTTTGTAGTGAAAATTTAGTGGATCTGTGTCTGACAGTCGATAAGAACCTGTAAAAGAGGCTTAACTAGGAAAATGCATTCAATTAGTGTAATGACAAAGCCACTCATAGTCCCTGTTTAACCCTTGGTTGATAGTGTCCAATTTGCAAATTAATTCCAGCTCCTCAGCTTCTTGTTAGAGTCTGTTTTGGAAGTTATTCTGTTTTAAAATTGACACCTTCAAGTCTTTAATAAAATGGCCAGGGAAGCTGAAGTGTTCTCCTACTGGTTTTTGAATGTTATGATTCCTGATGTCAGATTTGTGTCCATTTATTCTTTTGCGTAGAGACTGGTCGGTTTGGCCAATGTACATAGCAGAGGGGCATTGCTGGCACATGATGGCATATATCACATTAGTCGATGTGCAGGTGAATGAGCCTCTGATGGTGTGGCTGATGTGATTAGATCCTATGATGGTGTCAGTTGAATGGATATGAGGACAGAGTTGGCATCGGGCTTCCAAAACGGACTCCAGCGAGAAGCTGAGGAACTAGAATTAATTTGCTATCGCCACATGGCCCCACTGGGCACCCACCCCTTACTGGAGGTGCAGAAAACTTTCATTTCTGTAGCCAGTGAACTCTGTTAGCTGGCGCAGCTAGAGCGGCTAACCCAGAACAGTGGTTCCACTCAGGGAAGCACAAGGCCTACATCTGTGACCAGCCCTGCATGGAACACAGTATGGCTGTTAGGTGGGGACACCATTTATCTAGCCCATCCTTTTGCTGAGATAAACGTAATTCACGCTTATGCAGTGGGGTTCTTTGTTCCCTTCTAGTTGCTAGTCTGTGTAGAGTGGTTTAGCATCCACTACAGCCCCTGAAGGAAGGAAAGTTGCATTATTTAGCTCAGGCCATAGAAACTTGTTTTGTTAGACCCAAAGACTATGGGTTCACCTAGTGGCAGCCCCTCTAGGTGTGTCATGTTATGTGTTGATTAGATAGACCTGTAAAGTGATATTTTCAATAGCACCAGCAGTGACCTAACTTTGCAGTCAGTGCCACTGACTTCACTGTAGAAAACCCCACCTATAGGATATTAAGACTCAACATTGGGGCTGGCTGCAAGTTTTCTCTCTAAACTGGGTCCCAGCAGAAAATTGGGGTTCTGATTAAACCCAATTGTTTGTGAACCCTGCCCTCTTTTTTCAGAAAAAATCAAGTTTTCATCCAAAAAAAAAGATCAGAATTTTGGGGTTTTATTTTCTTGTTGAAATGTAGAATTTTTTCCGGGGTGGGTGGGTGGGGGGGGGAAGGACTCTTAACTCTGAGGGCCACCTGTTACTGTGTTACTGGACCTTTCTCCATGCATCTTCACACTCTGACGGACTGTGTCTCTATAGTGCCTTCTGCTTTCTGGCCTATTAGTAGTGTTCTGTTTACAACAGCTCTGTAGTTTATGGTGGGTGTGGGTGTGAAATTTAAAAGTACCGGTTTGTTTCTAAGTTGCATTTCATGATATCCTCTCTTCTCTGTCTTCAGAGGGCTGGTCAGTGAGCATGTCCTTACAGGCCTTCCGGTGTAGGATAAATCAGTCCATACTGGAGAGCCCGTTGTGTTAGTAAAGCTGACACATGCTAAATTGCTTTTCTGCACAGTGTTTTCGAGCTAGATGCTGCCTCCTTCCACCAGCAGCTCTTCGGGGGTAAAACATTGTCAAATGTAATATTGGGATGTTGATACGTTTCCAGCATCAGTCCCTTTCCTCTTTAACATCCTAGACTGATTTATGGTCCACTTCTTACAAAGTATCCATTTGTGCCACACCAGAAGGGCAATGTTTTACAGCCACTTGGCACAGATGTAAAGGTCTACATGAAGTATGAGGCAGAGGAGAATCTAACCCGTTCTTCCCATGCAGTTTAGTCCCTTGGATTTCAGGCCTACTATTCATTCGTTTGTCCATTAGTCCAGAGGTCTAATTCTACGAGCAGCTTCTCTCAAGAATATTGTTCTTTCATATTTGTTTCTTCCCATGTGGTAAGTTCCAGCATCTGTTCTTTAATATCCATATTGCCTGCACAGATTGCTATAGGGCAATGCACACTTCTGATTCAGGGTCATGTGCTTTGGTATTATTCATTTTTATTACTGTAGCAACCAGAGGCCTCAGCCCAGATCAGAGCCTGGTTGTGTTTGGTGCTGTACATAGTAAGAGAGAGTCCCTGCCTCCAAGGAGCTTACATGGGCCTTCTACAAACCCAAGCTTGGCCTCCCCTATCTACACTGCAGTATAGTGTCCTGCTGCCTCCCTGGGGCCAGAGCCTGACCTCGCCATAGTGAAAGGCTCCAGCAGCAGGGAAAGACTTCTGCAGCTCCCCCTTGCGAGAGTCCTTCCCCGCAGCCTCCCCCCGTGCCAAAGCCTCTCCTCGCGGTATGAGATACCTGTACTCTACGTGCCATCATAAGTGAAGAGGTAGGTTAAGTGACTTGCCCAAGTCACACGTGGAGTCTGTGGCAGAGCTGGGCGGTGACCTCAGATTTCCTGAGCCCTAGTACCACGTATTAGCCACAAGACCATCCTTCCTCACTCTGCCTCACTGCCTGATGAGAATCCAAGTACAGAGGCAGATCCTCTTTTACGGATGATGGATTTTACCTTTGATTTGGTCACTGGAATGTTTTGATGGGTGCCCCAGTTCCATAAATTCTCCTATGCCAGAGCCCACAGTTTATGCAGGGGGCGGGGTTCCCATTGCTGGGATTAAATGAGAGTGTTTGGCTTTGAGACTCAGGGCTGAAGATTTTTTTATTCCCCTATGGACGCACACTTGGAGGTGGTGGTGTGAGCATGGATATAGTAGGATGGCGGGAATGATGGCATGTTATATTTCTGCTAGCCTGTGGTTCAGAAGACCAATGTTTGGATCTGTCCCAGAGTGTTCCCTCAGAACAATTTGCAATGGAAAATTCAGTTTCAGCAAGATCAAAATTTTCTCTGGGGAAATTTCAATTTTGCAAAAAACTAAAACAAAATATTTCAATTCAGGTCAGTTCAACCTGAATCAAAATATTTTGGATTGCCGATCTGGTATGAAATGTTTGATTCGGAGTCTGTTCAACATTATACTGCATTTCAGATTGCCCTCATTCTCCCCTATGGCTCAGGTACCCTGTCTGGACTACATCTCCCATGATGCACCAGACAGATCAGTCAGCAAGAACACTGCAGTGCATCAAGGGAAATGTAGTTCATCCAGGGTAACTGACCCATAGGGGAAAATGAGGGCAACACACACTCTGAAGTACAACTCCCATAAGGCAATGCACCATCATTGAAAAACGCTGTTTAATGTTGATCTGACCTGAAACAAAGTGGAACTTTCAAAGGAGCCGAAGAGAGTCAATGCTCATATGAAGTGGAAAATGGATCCCTAGCTCTCTTAGGCTCCTTTGAAAATCCTAGTGCTGACCATTGTTGTTGCTGAGGTCACAACAATTAGTGTAGAAATGTGTGAAAGAACATTTTAAGTAAACAAATCACTGACTAAAATGCACTAAGGCATATATAGTGAACAATTGCTTTTAGAAAGGCTGGATGTGTATCTATCTCTGTTTCACTAACAAATGCACACACATTCGTTCTCTCGGCAGCATAATTTCAGGAAGGTGAATGACAGCTATTAGCATTCACATATGGGGGACTGGCTGTAGTTCCCCTGTGATCATCACACAGAATTAGAGAGCATATTGTGCCAAAAAAAGAAGTATTTTCAATTTGACTTTCAAACGAGCACAGTGAAATGCAGGGTAAATAAATGGGAAGAATGGAGCAATTGCCAATTAAATGCTGTTGAAAATTTAATCTAAACAGTAAATGCAACAGAGAATGGTGCTTATTAAATCTGCATGTTCATGCTAGAGAAGCACGCTCCTTGTTCACTTCCAGTCTGTAAGAGATGGGTTTGAGTTGCGGTTTAATCATATCATGTAACATTTTCAAAAGCTCCCAAGTGATTTAAACACTTAGCTGTCTACGTCCCATTGAGCCTTAGGGTATGTCTTCACTACCCGCCTGATCGGTGGGTAGTGATCGATCTTTTGGCGATCGATTTATCGCGTCTCATCAAGACGCAATAAATCAATCGTCAACAGCGCTCCCATCGACTCTGGAACTCCAGGTCGCCAAGAGGCGCAAGCTGGAGTCGATGGGGAGCCCGCGATCACTGTGAGGACAGCAGGTAAGTTGGCTGAAGATGCGCCGACTTCAGCTACGTTATTCACATACCTAAGTCCCTTTTTAAAATGGGACCTAAGCTCCTAAGACACTCAGGCACTTTAGAAAATTGTATGCATGATCTCTGAGGGCACATCCACGCTGCATTTGAGAACCCATGGCCGTATGTCTCAGAGCTATAGCAGGGTGACCAGACATCAAGTGTGAAAAATCGGGACAGGGGTGGGGGTAATAGGAGCCTATATAAGAAAAAGACCCAAAAATCGGGACTGTCCCTATAAAATTGGGACATCTGATCACCCTAGCCTATAGACCTGGGCTTGCGGCCCACGGCACTGACAATAGGTGGGCTCAATCTGAAGCTCAGGCCCTGAAGCCAGGAAAGAGGGTCGGTTTCAGAGCCTGCGGACCAGTCCAAGCTGCAATGTCTACACGGCTGGTTTTAGTGCCATAGGGTGAGCCGGAGTTGGTAGACCCGGGCTCTGAAGCTCAGTGCTGCGCATTTTAAAACACAATATAAACATATCCAAAGAGACTCCAGCTTGGTTCTTGTCTTCTGAGTCCCTAGGCCAGCAGGCAGTGGGAGTGCTGTGAAGACAGGGCACTCAGCCATCAGGAGAAGGAGTGCTGTAGATCACTCAATAACAACCCCACGAGCAGAAGAGACATAAGAGCTGGGCAAGATTTTGAGGCTGAAATTATTTTTGAGGGAAAAAAATGCAGATTCAGGTCAACCAAAACATTGCTCAAATGTTGTGTTAATTTTGCTGAATTATTTCAGTTGGGAAAAGAATTCCCCCTAAAACTGAAATATTTTGACATTTTTTAAATGAAATGTTTCTATTTTTCAATTTGAAATGACTTTTCATTTTGAAATGGCCTTCAGTTTTATTAAAAAGAAATAAAAAATGTTAGACAATCTTAAAATCAAAAGGAAATTAATTTTTTTTCTTTACTTCAATTTGACAGAAATTTTAGAAAGTTTTCATTTTGGGTCGACCCAAAACAAATTTTTTCACAATTTTTTTTTGACCTGCCAGTGAACTGAAAAATCAGTGATTCACACAGCTCTACAAGGCCTAGCCTTGAGCAGGAGATCTGGGCAGAGCTCAAATGGAGGATGGTAGGAACAAGGAACCATGGAATGAGGTGGCTTTTTATAGTACGGGAAAACAGATTGTTCCTAGGGGCACTCTGAGAAGTATCACCGCCTGCCTTCTCTGGTGTGGCTTGCTAACATGGTAATGTTAATGTTTATCTTCTACCTGGCCTATTGAGTGCCCACTAAGCTACACCCATAGTATTCCATGATGATGCAGTTAGGTTATAGGAGCACCGAAGAGTGTGTACAGTAATACAGAGCTAAGACCCAATGGAAACAGAGGCCTCAGAACCCCTGGCTCTTACTTTCTACTTAGTCTTGTGCATCATTGTTATGCATATTTTTAATTAAAACTGATTTGGAGTATATGGAATGAGCAGGAACAGCAGTTGGAAGACTGAAGACTGTGAGAAGCAGCTCTGGATGCGTAAGTATGTGAGGCGTGGCTGTAGAGACCAAGGGTCTGTCTTCATTTTGTAAGGTGGGGCTCAGGTCTGAAGAGTCTGAGCTGCAGGCCATGGTGAGTAGAGGACTCTGGCTTCGCTTGTGGTTGTATGACCCTTAAATAAGAATAATTTAGCTGTTAAATACAAGCTCTTATTGCTGTGATATGAAGAACATAAAATCCACTGTGTATCCATAGACCAAGCATAAACAACTGCAGTGCCCCTGAGTATGGGCCTGAGAGGGATTTAGTTAAGGGAGGAAGGATGGGCCTGCTGATTAGGATGGACTTGGGAGAACCTACAAGTTCTCCCAAGTCACTTAGTGTCCCTGTGCCTCATGACAATAATGGCACTTCCATCCCTCATGGGGTGCTTTGAGGGCAAATACACTGAAGATTGTGAAGCCAGGATTTCTTTGAAGGTACAGTAAAACCTCGATTTAACGGACTAATTCGGGCGAGGGGGTGTCCGTTAAATCAGAAAGTCCATTATTTAATAATAAAAAAAACAACGAGCTGTCGGAGCAGCAGCCCGCCCGCCACAGGGCCAGGGCGGCAGCTCCGCAGCCTGCCCGCTGCCAGGACCCAGGCAGCAGCCGGGAGCCGTCAGCCAGCCCGCCCAGGTCCCGGCTGCTGGGACCCGGATGGGAACCGTCAGCCAGCCCGTCCACTCGCGGGACCCGGGCGGGAGCCGGCAGCCAGCCCGCCCACTGGCGGGACCCGGGCGGGAGCCGGCAGCCAGCTCGCCCGCTGGCAGGACCCGGGCGGCAGCCGGCAGCCAGCCCGCCCACTGCCTGGACCCGGGAGGCAGCCGTGAGCCAGCCCGCCTGCTGTCTGGACCCGGGTGGCAGCTGGGAGCCAGCAGCCAGCCCTCGACAAATGGATTTCGGATGCATCAGACTTGCTTAGAAATTTTGTCCGTTGCATCCGAAGTCCGTTAAATCGAGGTCCGTTAAATCGAGGATTTACTGTATTTCATTAACAGGAATATCTTACTCTATGTATTTGTAACCCACATGCTTTATACTTCTGACTTGGGCCCAGAGAAAAGAAGAGAAGCAGTGGGAAGGGGACCTGGATTTCAGCTGGAATACTCTGTGTCTCTGCACACAGGGAAGGCAGGGCAACTCAGCTAGAAGGGACCAGAAACATCTAAAACAGGCTTGTCCAACCCGCGGCCCATGGGCCGCATGCGGCCCAGGACAGCTATGAATGCGGCCCAACACAAAATCGTAAACTTACAACGTTATGAGATTATGTCCACAAATACCGGAGTATTATTCGTAATTTGCATTATAATTGCAAACAGTTAGACCAAAAAACCGAAAAACTGATAAAATTGACTAATAAAATAAAGAGCGAGAGGACTCTAATGTCGCGTAAAATGAATTGTGACAAAGAATTCGTGTGTACTAGGCATAACACTGCCGTGCGCTGTACGCTCTCACTATTTGTACGCATGTGTGGCCCAAGACAACTCGTCTTCTTCCAATATGGCCCAGGAAAGCCAAAAGGTTGGACACCCATGATCTAAAACCTGGGTGCAGCAGTTACTAGGCACACTGAGTAGCTGATTCTGAAGCTGTGTGAAAAGTTTACATGGTGGGCAATCCTCCTGTCTGGTCACACCCAGGTCACTCGCTGAGTGGAGCCAATCAGAGTGTTGTGGGGAGCTTACAAATGTGGGCATTGAAAACGGGTTGTAGATGCACAGGTCTAAGAGATGTATTTACAAGGAAGGCTGGGTTCCACAATTCTTGTGCCCCTGTGGATACAGGTGAGTGTTATTCCAGTTTTACTTACTAAGGAAAACCTCCATTAGGACAACCTTTGGTCCACTGCAGTGTGAACTATAGACCTATAGGGAGACCGGTATTAGAGACTTCAGAGTCTGTAAAATTTACAGATGCCTGCTTCAAACTGGGATTCTGTCTCTCTTAAAGAGAGTGGGGAAGTTCTCAGCAAGGTCAGGGTTTGTACATTCTTGCCTGATTTAGCCAGGCTTATAGGGAAAAGGTATTGCCCTAGCATGGGAGCCTACTGAGATCCATTAAATGGACAGTTTATAGGCTGATCCCGAAGCCTGTACCACTTGGGATGCAGGCAACAGATTTCTGTTTCACCAGCCACTGAGAGGACCAGTCAGCTATGAACCTAAAGGCTGGCGTGCTGCTTGCTGATGGGATCCCAGATTGTTTGCTGGCAGGGTTCGGAAGCGATTGAAAAGAGAGATGGGGACATTTTTCAGACTTATCGTTTAGTTGCAGAAGACTGCAGCTTTGGATGAGCTGATTCTATTTGTGAATTTGATCCAATTAGTTTCAACTGGGGAAAACTTCCAGGTTAACAAACCAGGTGTGTCTGTCTGTTCCCCTTTATTATCCAATAGCTACAGCCCTTACCTGGGGTTTGGAGATCTAGGTTTGAGTCCCCACTCTAAAGCAGGGAGGTGAAGTCCGCTCTCTCCTCTCCTAAGTGAGCAGGCGATCAGCTGTTCTTGAGCATTCTGGGTAGCTCTCAATCTCTCCTACTGAGGCTTTTCCACTTTGTATATGGGGTGGCCAGATGTCCCGATTTTATAGGGACAGTCCTGATATTTGGGGCTTTTTCTTATATAAGCTTCTATTGCCCTCCACCCTCTGTCCCGATTTTTCATATTTACTGTCTGGTCACCCTATTTGTATAGCTGCTTAGATATTCCTCGGGCCAAAGAGAAAGAGAAGAATTCTGTGGCCTGGTGATTCAAGTACTGTATTGGGTGGGAGGGAGGGGAAGATGGGGATTTAAATTTCTCCTTTGAATCAGGAAGAGAGAAGATTTGACTCCCCATCTCCTACCTCCCAGGTGACTGGTGTAATTGCTGGGCTACAGAGTCATTCTTTCTTGCTCTCTCTGACCCAGTGAATGTTTAAATATTTATTCAAAGTGGAACAGTTTCAGTGGGAGAGATTGGGAGCAGCTCCTTCCAGAATAGCTGATAGCCTGGTGATTCGGCTGCTCATTTGGGGGAGTGGAGGGATGACTGAGTTCAAATCTCTACTCCGTTGAAATTTACACCTCCCACATTGCAGACAAGTGTCCTAACATCTGAGCTAAAGGCTATATGAAGTGGGACAGACAGATAGGGATGGGGACACACTGTTTGCTGGCATTTAGGAACCAAACTGAATATTTTTTCTGACCTTTTCAGTTTGTTTTCTGAGCTGAAAAATCAGCTATTTTCCCACCTCTGTTTGAAAGGGCTCAAATGCTACCACTCTTCTCAAACTCTGAACAGCTAGATATTATGGCTACACTGCAGAGACTGGGAAATCCTCTCTGGGCGACTACCCGTGTGGAATGTATTTGTGTGTGCCAAAGAACAGAAGTGTAAATGTATATTCACATAGAACAACAGCAGCAAACTCAGGGGACACCTGTACAAGGAACACTAGTAGATTTTCTGTCTGACAGCTTTTCTTCAAAAGATATTCATAACTTTCCAATTACTATTTATAATGTTTTTTGTCTCCATTATATCTTTATTTTACTAAGAAAGCATAAGGCTTGCTGTCTTTGAAGTTGACTGGGAACTATTAACATCTATTTATCAAGGTTTTACATAGAGTAGCCCTGAGGTTTAACTCTATATCATGCTTTCTGAAAAGTCCTGAACAGACAGAACTCTGGCCTCTGCTTTAGCAGGGTTAAGCTGAGGTGCAGGAAGCGAGGGAGTGTAATAGTTCTACATACTGTTGACTCAGTATGCCTCCCCTGGTTACATATTCATCACTAATATTCAAAATTAGAGCTGCATTTTTAGTTGTGATTTGTTAGCTGAGTCAAGTCAGTTTATGGTTCCTGGTTGGATGCACATAAACACTTTGGGGGTTAATTCTCATGTGTATGTGACTTTAAAATTCAGATTCTTCAAATCCTTTTTTGCATGAAACACCGAAATTTGCTTTCTGTGAACATTTGTGACAGCAAAATCTAGCCCCCCTCAAATGTTCACAGAAACTGAATGCAAACAGGGCACAAGCAAGGCCAAAACAAATGCATTTAATAATTCAGAGGAATATTTCTATGAACCGTTTAACAAAAGTCTCTAGTGATATGTCGATTGCAGTGCGTTGTTCAAACACCAGGTGTCTCTGTGTGTTGTATAGAGTTCTAGACAGGATGTGGTCTCTGGTAAACAAAGATGACCAAGCTGGAACTGGAGCTGCAATGGAAGCTTGTTTGTGTCTATAGCGTCTAGCTGATTTTTAAAAAATCAATATAGCCAGTGTGTGGATATAGTGCCTGTGACTATATTTTGTGACTGGCTGGTACACTAATGAAAAAAGGTCCTAACTGCTGTGTAAGTGTGGGGTTATAGATCGAAAGGTCACCCTTTATATTGAAAAGTAGACTGTAGGGTGGAACAGGCAGCTAAGGGCTGCAGCTATCAGAAGGCTCTTGTATTTGTGGTGTTATGTAAAGTGTAAATAAAGAAGTTAGTAGCTACCGTATTTTTCGCCCTATAAGACGCACTTTTTCTTCCCCAAAACGGGGGGGGAAAAGTTGGTGCGTCTTATAGGGCGAATGTGCGCCCCGGTTCCCCCCTCCCCGCCGCGGGCGGGCTGCCGAGGTTCCCCCCTCCCCGCCGCGGGCGGGCTGCCGAGGTTCCCCCCTCCCCGCCACGGGCGGGCTGCCGAGGTTCCCCCCTCCCCGCCGCGGGCGGGCTGCCGGGAGAGCGAGGCGCTTTTTTTTTTTTTTTTTTTTGGTCCGGCTTTTTAATTGAAAAAACGAGGGGGCGTCTTATAGGCCGGAGCGTCCTATAGGGCGAAAAATACGGTAAATACAAGCCCTCCTTGCTTTAATGTGAAAAACCACACATCCATTTCCATCTTGTTATTTCTAGTACATTCTGCTTCATGTCCTAGCTAGAACCAAGCCCTCCGATCTTAACCCTTTGGTCACAAACTAAACTGTATCCATTCCAAACATACCCTGATCCATAGCAGCGAGTCTGATCCATATTATTAACTACACACCCTGCCAACGCTCAGAAAAAAGGCTGTACTTTTACAGCTCTCCAGGGGATGCTGGAAACAGCACACGCCTGTCTCTAGCTGGGGCATGATTTTTTCCACATTTGTAATTGCAGCTTTTCCCCCCTTTTGGTAGTTATTAATGTTGTTCGTTTCCTCAAAAATTACAGCTGTTTAGATGTTAATTGAGTTAATTGTTACCATTCAGCAGCTGGAGCAGCAATTTAGCACCTGCTAATAAAGATGCTCAGTTTGAAATGGTGAGAAAATGACCATATTATGCTGGTGCTGTTCTCTCACTTTGCTGAAAGTGAAAATTACAAAGTTAGAGCAAGCATTGTTTTGAACACAGAGATGTGCTGGAGGATACTTTCTTTGTGCACTATGACAACTTCAGGATCCGTAAATAAGCTGAGAAATCAAGATATGGTGTCATACCCGGAAAAAAGACATCGAGAACACAGATGAGAAGAACCATGTCAACAAGAAATAGTATATGCTTTATAAGTGTGCATGTAAATATGGTTAAATTCATAAAGAGGAATGGAATGTGAGCAAAAGGCATTAATAGCAGATGCAAAAAGGCCTTTTACTTTTCATGCCCAATTGCATTAAGAATTTTCTGTAAATAGGATGCAAGTGACTCACAGGGAACAAAGAGGAGATCATTAGAGCATAGTAGCTCCATGATTAGTTTAATGACAAGCATGGTGAATAGGGTGGTTGTTTCCCTTTTTGTTACGCTTTGGCATGTGCCATAGGCTTGTACTCTTTTCCTTTTTATGTGTTTGCTTCCTGACTTCACGTACAACTTTTTTTTTCAATGTATACCTTTGCACTGTCCACACAGAAATTACCGGTAAGTCCTTCTGGCAAAATGGACTTTAGCAAATGTGTTTGCTATGCATATGTTGAAACACATCTCTGTTTCACTTTGAAGGATGTGTTCCGTTACTTTATGAATTGTTGTCGTGCCCCTTAAAATCTTCCACAATCATCATTCTCCTGGTCTGGACTAATGGCTCCTATTGAAAACATACCTGAAATCTTCTCCCATAATCCACCTGGCTACAGTGCTGGAACACAAGTTCTTTATTAGGAAATTTTTGAAATACGGAGTACAGCTTAACAGGAATGACATGAAAATAATGGAGTTTTGTCCATGTTAATACAACAGCAGAGGTGGGAGCAATGATAGTCACACAGCACTTACAATCACACACCCTTGTTCCTGAGCCTGGCTGGGCACTGTTTAGATCCATTGTAGAGCTGCTCACAGTTCTGAGCCTTTTAATAGAATAAGCTGTATTTCGAAATCTTCCACACCCATCCACTGAAATACAGACAAATCCAAGTCACCTTCGCTGAACTTTTCAGGTTTAATTCGAAAACAAAGCGTCGGGCCAAATCACAGGAAACCTTGAAATCTGTCAGAAAATTCAGATTCCAGCACTTGCATGTACATTCTAATCTCAGCGTCAAACGCAGTGCGCTGTTCCACGTGGCGTGATAGTGATGTAAGCAATAAATCAGGACTTAACAATATCCCACTACAGTGGCGCTGGAACAATTTTTAAGGTGGGGGTGGTGAGCTATGCACCATCTTGCCCATCTCTGCACCCCTCACTGCCCCAGGATGGGGCCAGTGGGCCACAGCTGCGGAGCCCTGGGGTGGCGGCCGGGAGCCCAGGCCAGCAGCACAGCCCCCCAGACGGTGGGCTGAGCGGGGCCGGCGGACGAAACCCCGGCTGGCAGGGGCCAGCAGCCGGTATCCCAGGCCAGCAGGGGAGCACCCGGGACTGGTGGCCAGGACCTGGGCAGTGTGAGTGCCACTGAAAATCAACTCGCATGCCGCCTTTGGCGCACATGCCATAGGTTGCCTACCCCTGCTCTAATCTGATCTCCTGCATAACACAGGCCAGAGAATTCCATCCAGTGATTCCCACATTAAGCACATAACTTCTGTCTGAGCTCTTGCATACCTTAGAATCATAGCACTGTAAGGGACTTCGAGAGGTCGTCTGGTCCAATTCCCTGCACTTGTGGCAGGACTAAGTATTATCTAGTATTCTCTATCTTTTAGGAAGACATCCAGGCTTGGTTTAAAGACTTAAAGTGATGGAAAATCCACCACACCCCTAGGTAGGTGGCTCTGATTGTTAATCATCCTCACTATTAAATATGTAAATCTTATTTCTCGTCTGAATTTGTCTAGTTTCAGCTTCCAGCCTTTGGACATCGTTATGCCTTTTTCTTCTGGTTAAAGAGCCAGAAATCACTTCCCCGTGTAGGTTTTTGTCAGCCAGGAACAAATCGCCACCTCTTTTGGATAAACAAAATAGATGAGCTTCTTTAGTCTCTCACTATAAAGCATGTTTTCCAGAACTTGAGCTACAAGAGTGATCCCCTTCTGAACCCTTTCCAATGTTTCAATACCTTTGCTAAATGTGGCCACCGGAACTGGATGCTGTATTCTAGTAATGGTCTCACTGACGCCATGTATACCTCCTCCCTAGGAAGCAGTGAGAAGTCTGAGGGAGCAGACCTTAGTTACTCAACACAGGGTCCCTGGGCTGAAACCCAGAGCAGAGGGCTGGCCAAGGTTTGCTTACTGTCCACTGGGAAGGGGGATACAGAAACCTCCTGACACAAGGGGTGAAAGATAGTTAACTTCGGAGCCGGGAGTCCAGGAAGAAAGTCCTGTGAGGCACCTCTCTGCACAGGAATGGGAGAGAAGCCCCGCAGAGACCGGGAAGAAGGGGAAAGGAACAAGGAGCAAGCCCTAGTACGGCTGGAAGTTATGGATATTTGAGTTTAGTTTATTGAATGTTTAATAGTTGCCATTTAACATTAGTTACTAGTAGAATAGAAAGTATTCCCTTATCACAGTGAGATCTGGATTCAGAAAGAAGCAGGACATGAATTCATAACAGAAACATTTATTGAATACTTTTGCCTTTTCTGCATCATAATTTATATATTAATATGATCATGACTTTCCATGGCACTAAGTATGGGCATATTCATGGGTGACCTGAAGAATTTGTTTCCTTTGACCACTGAGGAATGGGGGGATAAAGTTCCACCGGTAGGAGGCAAGATATTCCACATTTTTAAGTGAACAGAATGGTAATTTTTCACTGAACTCATCTTATATTGAGAACTGATCCACCCTGAGGCTTATTGACCTCAGCTGAAAAGTACAAGGAGAGGAAGGATGGTCTGGTGGTTAGCGTGCTAGCTTGGATCTTGGGAGATGCAGGTTCAATTCCTTCTCTGTCAGACCTTTGTAGGAAACCTTGATCAAATCACTTAGTTTCTCTGCACCTCAGTTCCCCATGTGTACAACAGCGATCATAGCACTGCCCTGCCTTGTAGGGGGTGTCATGGGCATAGGGGCTGACTCCGGGCTTCTCTGGGGCTGGAGCACCCACAGGGAGCAAAATAGTGAGTGCTCAGTGGCCCTGCCAATCAGCTCCTCCACCCAGCACCTTTACCCAGCCAGTGTGAGGGAGGGAGGAGCAGGGGCAGGAAGGGGTGGAGTGAGGGCAGGGTGTGCTCCGAGGGGGTGAGGTGGAGTGGAGGTGGGGCCTGAGGGGAAGGGGTGGAGTGAGGGCAGGGTGTGCTCCGAGGGAAAGGGGGTGAAGTGGAGGTGGGGCCTGAGGGGAAGGGGTGGAGTGAGGGCAGGGTGTGCTCTGAGGGGAGAGGGGGTGAGGTGGAGTGGAGGTGGGGCCTGAGGGGAAGGGGTGGAGTGAGGGCAGGGTGTGCTCCGAGGGGAAAGGGGGTGAGGTGGAGTGGAGGTGGGGCCTGAGGGGAAGGGGTGGAGTGAGGGCAGGGTGTGCTCCGAGGGGAGAGGGGGTGAGGTGGAGTGGAGGTGGGGCCTGAGGGGAAGGGGTGGAGTGAGGGCAGGGTGTGCTCCGAGGGGGTGAAGTGGAGTGGAGGTGGGGCCTGAGGGGAAGGGGTGGAGTGAGGGTTGAGCACCCCTGGGAAAACCAGAAAGTCTGTCCCTCTGGCTTTGAGGATGTACATGTTCAAGACTGTGTGTGTACTCAGGTGCTGGGGCCACGTAAATATCTTAGCTTTCAAAGTAACCCACGAGATGGGCCAGTGCCTATTATTTTCTAATGAGAACTAGGCGTCCAACTCTCTTAGGTGGATTTGAAAACTCACCTCTCAGATATTCAGGCAGATATAGCAGCATATCCGGGGAAAATCAGATATTACATTTACAAGTAGCCTTCTTTTCAACCTGGCAATATTGTACAAGTCCCTTATTCTGCAACCGGTTCCTGGATCCAAGTGGAACATGCCTCTGCCCCCCACATCCAAGGGAATGCAGGTTTGATGTTTGTACACTAGGCTGTAGTCAGGGAGTCCATGGTACAAAACCACCATGTGGTTTGGCAGTCCTCGCTTGGCAGAGACCTGGAATAGCAGCGAATGTTGAGAGCGGAGAAGAAGCTTACGCAACCACTGACTGCAGCACTGTGCTTATCCCAAAGCAATGCTGCTGGCCCCTCACTTCCACAAGCCCTCCGTTCACTCAAAAATATTCCGAAATCTCTCCGTATAAACTTCACTGCTGGCTGTTTGCTCCCTTTCGCTCTAGCCATGGTGATGAGAACAGAGTGGAATTCCCAGATCATTATTCATCAACATCTACCTAAAAAACAATACGCCCACCATACCCTAATTGTTTTGGACCCTAAAGACATTTCCAAATAACCGAGAGGGTCTCTGGCAGTGAGGAAATGAGCTTATCCTGACTCTCAAGGCAATAAGTCTGGAAATAATTTAGCTTGTCAGGGTGATGCCTAGAGGGGATGTGTTTTAAGTTATAAATAGCACATACCCTTCCCCTCTTTCTGTAAGGTTGTGTCACATCACATTAGGTGGTGACTCTGGGCTGTTACCCACATGTGATACAAAAATGCTGGTTTGTTTCTTTTTAAAGCCATCTTTAAGACCAAGAATAGAAAAATAAGTACATTCCTCGTAAGAAAATGGTATTTGAGAGCAGGGGGTGACTCACAAACACAGGCCTGCTCCACCCACACATCTTTAATCTGCATGCACACACACCAAATAAAGGGTTTATGCAGAGAAAACAAGAGGTGCAGGTGAACTGTGTGTTTCAAGAAGCAGTAAACAGCCACCTGCCCTGCTGCCTTGCACCCTGTGGCCTTTTGGAGGCTATCCGTTATTTTGCAGCATGAAGTGCAGTTTCTGGGTGTGATAGCCAGAAAGTAGGACTCTCTCAGCAGCCTGAGACAAGACGGGGGGTTTCATTTTTGTGGAGCAGAGAGATCACTATTGCTGTTCACTTTTTCCAGTTAAACGGTAGAGTTTATTTTATTCTGTTCAGTTTGTTATACTGTCCTCATCACCAGACTATTTGAGCACTATATGATTAACATCTGTCCTGTGCTGTTCGTTTTCTCTCTCTCCTGTGGAGAAATATGTGGGAATTTTTTTTTCTTAATATTAGAGGAAGAGCTGGTAGCAACCCCGATACTTAGGTTGCCTAACACTTGCCATCATAAATGAAGGATTCTTAAGAATGGGTATTACATTAGTGCCCAAGGGCTAACCAAGAATGTGGCCCCATTGTGCCAGGCACCATGTAAACATACAGTAGCAGAGATTCCCTGGCCCCAAACGCTGATAATCTAAAAAGACCGGACAGATCCAGGGTGAGGGGAGGGACAAAACACACCAGCTGAGTGAACAGTGGGATGGGAGGCTAACGTAGGAGGGAACAAGCACAGTGGAAGGAAAAGGTCCAGGAAACGGGGCAGTGAAGGGAAGTGGCTGAAGGAGACAGAGCAAGGGAAGAAGAGGGGTGAGGGGTCAGGAGTGGAGTGAGGCTGAGGTGAAGAGACCATGAGGTAGAGGGAAGACTGGTGCCAATAGTGAGTCAGCACAGAGCAGAGAAAGTCTAGTCAAACTATAGAAAGCTATGAATGTCCGCAGGGCCCTGCTTTGGCTGCTTCTGCAACTGCTTCTGGTTACTCCCTGTGGTACTTCCTCAAGGCCATTGGCAGCGGTCAGCGGGGGAGGCATCACCTGGATCTTTGTGTCTCAGAGCTGTGGGGGGGGGGGGGTTCCCCTGCACAATTCTTGGTGTGTGGAGTTCTGGGGGAGGAGTGGTCCTGATTTGGCCCCATTTCGCCCCCTGCTCCCATTCTTATGCCCATCAACAGCCCCATTGTTTGCAGAAACACTTTAGTATTCAGCCAAGTGAAAGCCCTCAGGCTACAGAAGTGCCTTTTCTTGGACTTGTGAAATTCTGTTCAATTTCAGTTGAGCTGCAAAGTGTTAAAAATCACCATTTCTTTCTCCTCGTGGATGTATGGGCAGCCTGCCAGAATCACCAAACATTCTAAAGAGCCAGTGGAAAACAATAGCATGTGATCACCTAATTAAAGACCGTCTCATAATGCATGCGCACAAGGGATCCCAATTAAGGTTGCATGAGCAACCTCAACTCTGGCATTTCTGAGCTCCTGGGTGTTTGACATTGCAACCTCTGAATAATGTTCTTTTAACAGAGGCAATTACACACATGAAGACTAAGTCTCTTTTCAAAAGCAAACGGGAAAAATCTAAATTTCATCACGTGGCATCAGACTCTCACCCACGCGTCAACTGGAACCGTTAGATCCACCGCGCTGCCACCTGAGCTAATGAAGTCAATGATCTCCGAGGTAGGTTGTCATCCTTGGGGGACCAGTGCTAGAGGGAGATGTGACATTTCGCCAGTAGGTTTCACAGATATTTGCTGACACCAGAGAAAGGGGAAGACTCAGGAATCTTGGGTTCCATTCCCGGGTCTAGAGGGGAGTGTGCTCTAGTGGGCACAGACTTTTCAGCCGGTTCCTTCCCAGCTTGACCCATACGACTCCATTTCCCCCCACTCAGGCTTCTTTTCGGGCCAATCCTGGATTCTTTGTCCCAGTTCTCTTCTCCCCTCCCCCCCCGACACTCTCAGTTCTCTCCCAGTATCCTGGCTTCTTATCAGATCTGTCTCCCCTCCCCTACACCGCTGCTTCCCAGTCTCCTCTCCGCACCCCAATTCAGTCCAAGTTTCATTTCCAGTGCCCCAACCTCAGCTTGGCCCACGGAAACCCAGAACTGAAACTGCAGGGAAAGTCCTGCTCAGCGCAGATGGAATCTTTGGCAGACTTCCCTGCAAAGCTCTAGCAAATCTCTACTGAGCACGTGCAAAATGCAATTTTCAAAGGTTTATAGCTTAACCAACTTTTGACAGATTTTCACAGTGACATCCTAGACTCAAAGGCAGCCCCCTGCCTAATGCCAAGTCCCTGATACAAAGCATCGGGGACATTAGAGCTTCTCAAAGGAAAGGTCGCCAGGATTTTTTAAATGGGCAAAGCAATGTATTTTTCTTCACCTCATTTTCAAAAACAGCCAAAGGGTTTTCGGCTGAAATTTTCCACAAATATTCAACCACTGGCAGATGCCCACCATGAAAAATTTTCAGCCATACTGATGAAAGTTTGACAACATTCTAAGCAGCTTAAAACAAGGGAAGTTTGGACAACCTTAATACCAGACTGTGCTATCAGTCCCAAAATGTGCTTTACGTTTGTGCTTAAGTCCACCCCTATGGGGCAAAACACCTTAAGTTCTAATGGAGTTTAAAGTTAAGCACTGCGTAAGTGTTTTTCTGAACTGGAGGAGGAGTTAGGAGTTCTGAGTTCTATTCCTGTTTCTTCAGGATAATAATATCTCTCTACCACAAACAGGTGGGTGACCTTGGTTGGAGATCCTAAGAAGGATGATACAGTAGAAATATCTAGTATTACTAGTAGCTGAAAGGCCATGATATTGGATGCATGTGGCAGTCAGGCCACTATTGGTGCAGTGTCCCTCATATTACCAATTAAATTGTTGCATGCAAATTAGCTTAAAGTAAGAGTGGTGATAGGTTGGATTACCTCTGATATCTTAATAGCTGAGGACTCTTAGTTGGACCGTTTTTGTGTAGAATGGTGGTGTTGCCCACTGATTGAGAAAGGAAGTAGCACGGGGAGCTTGGGGAGGGGGAGGAAGAGTAAGAACTCTGTTTTAGCTATGGCGAGCTACAAGGAGGTGTCAGAGGAAGAGACTGAGAGTAGTATGGGCAGAAGGAGAAAGGCGAGGAGCAGATGAAGATCTGTGGATCATGCACCTAGGAGATACAGCAGAGCTGAAGCAATATATAGTAGATATATCTCCTCTCTTATAAAAGTGACATCAATGATATTTACAGGTTTATACGGGTCACATCTTTCCTCAAATAGTTCAGCTGTTGTTCTAAAGTAAATTGTCCCTTAAATCTTTTGTTGTAATCAACCATATTTCCAAAGGTAACGCTTGTTTTCTCAACCCTAGTACTGAAATAGGGCAAGAGTCATCAATATGCACATATATTGTAACGGACTGCCTTCTCACCCCCCCTCAGGAACACAGGCAGGAACCCTTTTTTGCTCCAAACAGTGCTCTTTAATTTACAGTGCAGGCCCCACCACCAATATATACAGCTTAAAACAGTGCAGTCCTTTTAGTTACAGCTCTACAGCTTCAGCTCTGAATAGCTCATTAACATACAGCTCTCAGTAGCTCATCAACATACAGCTCTCAGTAGCTCTTAATGTACAGCTCCGAATATACAACTCTAAACAGCTACAGGGGGAGGCTGAGTCCACTACCCCCGGTTGGGACTTCCTCCCCAACTGCACCCGCAGAGTGAGTATTGGATAGCCCAACAAACACACAGCTCTTGATAGCTCAGACACACACAGCTCTTGATAGCTCAGACACACACAGCTCTTGATAGCTCATGCCACCACCACACTGGGCTTCGTTCCTGACAGGACTTATATCCCCCAGAGGAGGCTGCCAGGTGCAGCCCATCCAATTGATTGCCCTGCAAGCCAGGTGGCTGATTAGGCTTTCTGCACCAGGGGTTTGCAGAGGGCTTTTCTCCCTCTTAAAGGGGCGGCAGGCTGGCTCAAGCCCACCCTGCCACAATATTTATTTAATTTCAGTCAGTCAGGACACTTGACTAATACCGTAATCATATGAATTAGAGTCGTGGTTCTCAAGCAGAAGTCCGGGGGCCCCTAGGGGGCCAAGGGCAGGTTTCGGGGGTTCCGCCAAGCATGGCTTGCATTAGACTTGTTAAGGCACAGGGCAGAAAGCCAATGCCCCACCACACAGGACTGCAGAAAAAGGTTTTGAACCCCTGAATTAGAGGGACACCGTTTTGCAATAATTCTTGTGCCAATATTCAAAAATGGGCTTTTAATCTGGGGAAAATCCCAGAAGATATTAAAATAATTCCCTATATTTTGGCATCCCCTCCAGATTCTCAGCTGGTGTACATCAGCATAGCTTTGCTGTCTTCAACCGAGTAAAACTGCTGTGTAAAAACACCCAGGGCCAGTGCAACCACTAGGTGAACTAGGTGGCTGCCTAGGGCGCCAAGATTTGGGGGGCATCAAAAAGTGGTGCCCTGGTTCCGGGAATCCACATGCTCCTGGCAGCCAGCTGCAGGTGCGAGCCTCCCTCCCCCACCCCCGTGCGCTGGTACCCGGGGGCTGCCAGGGAGGCACACACGCAGGGAAGCAGGTGTATTGCACCTGGTGCCCCCCTGCCTGAGCCACAGGGGGCATCTCGCGGCGGCCGGGGAGCGCCTCGCGCACTGAGGGATCCCGGGGCGGTCTGCAGTGGCCAGTCCCCCTCCCACCATCAGGGGCCGGGCTCGAGCAGGGGAAGGGGAGAGGGAAGCTCACACCTGCAACTGGCTGCCAGGAGCACACAGATTCCCGGAACCAGGGCAGTGCTTTTAGGCAGGGTTCCTGAACAAGTTGGGAAGGGGCTTAGGGTACCCGGGGGGCGGGCAGGGAAGGGCTGAGCCTGGGGCCTGGCCAGCTGCGGAGGGGGGGGGGGTCTGCTCCACTGACGTGCCAGACTCCGGTGCATTCTCCAGCTCTGGGACCACTGCGCCTTCGCCTTGTCCGGCTACTTTAGGGCCCTGATGCTGCATTCCTGTGCCCCCGGAGCGGCCGGGATGAATGCTGCTCTCCCTTCCCCCTGCGGGGCGCCTGGAGAAGGGGCTGCTCCATTGGGGGGGGGGGGGCACCAAGATGGTAGGATCACAGAGGAACCCGCAGCTGGGTGAACACGCAGGGAATGGGACTGTATTGACCCGCGCTGGGAGTCATTAGAAAGTGCCTTAGCCCAGTGGGTTTCAAACTTTTCTTCTGGCAGCCCGGCTTTGGTTAATGCCCATGACCCAACGGCGCTGGGGATGAGGGATTTGGGGCATGGGAGAGGCTCAGGGCTGGGGCAGAGGGTCAGGGTCAGGGCTCTGGGCTGGGGGTGCAGACTCTGTGGTGGGGCCAGGGATGAGGGGTTCAGGTTGCAGGAGGGGGCTCTGGGTTGGGGGGCTAGGGCAGGGGATTAGGGTGTGGGCTTACCTCAGGCGGCTGCCAGTTGGCAGCACAGCGGGGGTGCAGAGGCTGGCTTCCTGCCTGTCTTGGCACCACAGACCGTGCTGCACACCAGAAGCAGCCGCAGCAGGTCCGGCTCTTAGGCAGAGGCACGCAAGTCGCTCAACGCAGCTGCCGCTCACCCCCCCCCACACACACACCTACCCACCCACACACACACACTGCTCCCATTGCCTGGGTACTGGCCAATGG
The DNA here is from genome assembly GCA_032164245.1 of Sternotherus odoratus. Taxonomy (NCBI): domain Eukaryota; kingdom Metazoa; phylum Chordata; order Testudines; family Kinosternidae; genus Sternotherus; species Sternotherus odoratus. Next base: position 2,627,952 of record JAVMKO010000011.1, read on the forward strand.
GAGTGTGGAGCTGGTTCTCAGGGCAGGGGGCAGCACACAGGCTCCTGTCCTCCCCCCCACCCCAAGAAATAGACCTGTTGCTGGCTGCTTCCAGAGCGCAGCGCGGTGTCAGAACAGATAGGAACTAGCCTGCCTTAGCCGGACAGTACCACTGATGGGACTTTTAACGGCCCGGTCGGTGCTGACCAGAGCCGCCGCGACCCAGTGCCTTCCACTCCGTGACCGAGTACTGGGTCACGACCTGCAGTTTGAAAACAACTGCCTTAAAGTGAGTGCTTGGGTCATGTTCCCAGAGGAACCGCTGCATTGCAAAGTGTAGGTTCCATCACCCAGTGACTTGAAGAAAATAAGGTCGACACTGTCAGGTTATTCATTTATTTTCATTCAATGTGTAGATTAAATAATGAAATTAACAAATGTTCAAGCCAAAGGTATTAATTCTAATGAACAATGCCAGTTCTGCAGTATTCGTTTTGGAAAGTTTATAATAAGCCATGCTCTGGGGGAAGGTGGGGAGGAGAGGCGCAAGGTGGAGGTTTTTCCTACGTCGCAAAAAATCCTTGCACTGGCCCTGAAAACACCGTCATTATTTTCCACCCAGCAGGAGAAACTTGTGTGGGTCACCTTTTTATTTGAACTGAATGGATTTGAACTGGAAATCACTGACAGAAACAGCATGGAAACACACTCTACCACTGTTTACAATTACTCTTTAGAACAGGATGCACTTTATGTTAGCAATGAGTCAATTCCTTTAGTCTTTTACCCAGACAAAATTCCCATTGATTTGAATGTGTGTTTGGCTTATGTAAGCAGTGCAAGATTTAGCTTAGTGTACTCATGTAGACTGTCAATATACAGCTGAGTTTTAAAATTCAACAGTGAAATGAAACTTTGAGCCACTTAATAATATAGTTAGGGAAGGTTAACGTTCTTGTAAAAGCTGTCACTAACAGCATCATAAATGGAAGACGGGAAAGGGAAATGCATACAGTAAATTTAATCTCACCAGGAGTAAATTGGTGCTAGAATAGAATTTATATAAGATATTACATTTTGCTGGGGATGCTGTGTGTGAACCTGAGGATAAGCTACCTAGGGAGTAGGCTTAAGTTTGTGATTCAAAGGAAATCTTTTCCAGTTTTGCCAGTCTAACTAATCCAAGGTAATTTTAACTAAAGCCAACAGAGAAGGGGGAAGCTCATAAGACATGCTATTTGGAATTCTGAGCAAGGCAAACTAAGAACTGCTGGGTTGGTGAAATGGTTTAATGCACTAAACATGAACCTCTGATATTCAAATCCTTCTTGGAGGAAGGATACAAGATGATGTGTAAAATTTTCAGAAGCATCCCATTTTCAAAAGTGTCTTAGGAGCTTAAGGGTAAAGTTTCTGAAAGTGGAAGGTAGAAGTTTCTTTCGCCTAGGGCACAAAATATCCTTGCACCGGCCCTGCCTCAGATAATCCCCAATCATTCACTCTCTTCCTCTAAAAAGAGATGTCTGACACTTTCAACCATTTTTGTGGTGTTAGTACACTCCATTATGGATTTGTTTCCTATATCAGAGAGATCCATCAAGGAACAATGGCCTCAGACAATATGAGAGAGGAAATGCTGAGACCTTCAGACATCTATGGGATTTTGGATAGGCAGTGGCCCACTGCTATGAATGAGAAGTGGACATCCAAATCCCTTAGGTAGCCTTGAAAACCTCACCCCAAAAGCTCTCAGAGCTTCCTCTACGAGTGGAGAAAAATGTTACAAGAGACTGTCGAACTGAGACGATGCCCTCAGATCTTTTGAGGCTCCACCGTTTGTTGCAACCTTTACATGTTTTAAAATGTTTCTTCATCAGAACTCAAAAGTTGTTCCGGCCTTTGTCCAATGCTTACAATTAGAAAAGTAAAAAAAGTAATAAATCAGTAGATGTGCTCCAATTCCCAAGGTTTAGGGTTTGACCCAACTCCCACTGAAGTCAATGGTAAAATTCATGTGGACTAATAGGCGCAGAATCAAGCCTTTGCATAACATATGTGCTTCAAAGCATATCAACAGGATTCATTCAGATGGTGAGAAAGTGAAGATTAAAGACAGAACGCTCAGATGGTTCTATGTCATGTGCTAAATAAATGACTCACCACAAATGGAGAACCTTCACTTCAGACAGATGGGGAAATAGTCTAAAATATGTTTCTCTGTTTAACTTAGATAACCGTGATTGCCCAGATGGGTCACTTGGTGTTCAGCATGAGTGTAGCCTTTCAAGGAGAAGGGCAATGTCTGTTTTTGGCAAAATAAATGAGCCAGGAAGGTCACTCCTTTGGATGACTTTCACAAGCTTTTCTGCTGCTTCACATCTGGTATGCCTGCTTGCAGACACCAGCCGGAAGCTGCTCACCGAGGTGGACTCAAACAGATATGGTGCTAAATTGACACAACTGTACCGGGAGACCCATAGTACAATGAAGAATTGGCCAGTGATGGAAGAGGGACAATATAACCAACAACGTTATTAGGTTTTGAACTATCTTAGCTGTTCTTTGGAGCCCAAAAAGCCTCTTGCCATCTTCCCACCTAGCCTGGGGACCTCTAAACATCAAGGCTCAAGTCACCTTTAGTTTGGCTTGAATGGGAATATTTGTTTAATAAAGTATTATTCCACAAGAGTAGAGGTATCAATCTGGCCCTTTAAAAATAAGTTTGTCACTTTTCTTATTGCACCGAACACCTTGAAAATGTGCATTGATTGCTAGGGTTAAAACTTTGTCCCTCTGCTTCTTCCTGAATCGCTCTTATTATTCATGGCTTCCTAGCAAAGCTGATCTGATCTTTCTGTCCATGTAAACTCAGAGTTGTGTTCCTTGATTTTGGAAGAGAACAGTTTGAATTTGTAGTGGGGTACCTCCGGACTGCCATTAACAGTGCCACAGTGGCCACAAGCTTCCTCCCAGCTGCTAGTGAGCTAGCAGACTCTGGATAAAAGGGGAGTAGCTCAATAACACAAGGCAGTATAGTCTAATGCATTAGGTATGAGTCTGGGAGCAGCAGATGCTGACATGGGCTTTGTCTATACTATTAATCAAGTCACCTAAGTGCTCTACCTCAGCTTCCCCATCTATAAAATGGGGATGAACTGTGTGCCAGTAGGCAAGTAATGTCTCCTAAACAGAGAGGTCACAGGTTCAATCCTCACAGAAGGCCGGCAAGGTTACCGATTGTCTCGGTTACAACAGATGTGTATCATTCACAGGGAAATGGGAGCAAGGCTCCTTCTCTTGCTTAGAACCTTGCCATTGGCATGTACTTATTATTGGTTCTCCCTCTCCCAAGGAAAACTGATCGTTCATAAAGAGGGAGCAATGAGTGTGCAGCAACTATGCGATGGGTATAGAGAGCAGCACAGCAGGGGGAACTAATGAGTGAGTGAGTAAACTGTGCAAGAGCTGAGTGTCTGAAGATTCCCTCTGCACCGGTCTGCCTGTTCCAGAACCCTGGAATCTGCAAGCGCCAAGGCTCTCCTGAACAGAAGACTTCCCGACACAACTCATCTTTGGCTGGATATGCGGTATCCACCAGATGTATTTATAGTCGTGGCCTACTGCAAGTAGGATTTGAACCCATATCTCTAGCAGTGACAAGTTAGTGCTTGTTCATTAGCTTATTAGTTCATCAAGCTGCCCCAAATCATTCAGCAAATAGGAAGCTCTCAGGATTTTCAAAACTGTGAAGAGGATCGGGACCCAATTAGCATTAATTTGAATGAGTTCGGTTTCCAGGTCTCTTTAGATAGGTTTGGAAACCCTACCCTTTGCATCTGTTGTGTAAATTACAATATATTGGAAACCCTCTTTTAATATACTCCCATACAACTCTGGCTGGGACTGTCAAAGGAGCCTTAGGGAATTAAGTGCCTAAATCCCATTGAAATACAGTGAAAGTTGGGCTGCCAACTCTCTTGGGTTCTTTTGGAAGCCCCAGTTTATACAGAGGATACATACAAAATGTAACAATATGTTCCAGCTAGTGGAGGTGTTGTGTGTGTGTGTGTGGGGGGGGGGGGGTCTTCCAGTCATTCTAAAAGTTTATGTAAGGGAACTGTTATCCCCTTACTAACACTCAGTGGGGTGTTTTGATTATTAGCTCCCAGGACCAAAAGGGGGAGGGTCAATGGGCAATCAGGACCCTGAGACTGACGGTCCCCAGGGGCAATGGGGAGAGGCCAGCACTCCAGATCAGCCTATTGGCAAGGCGGGGAGACTAATCAAGGAGTCAGGATGGTAGGACGGGTCCCGTCCTGGGTGTGAGCTGGAATTGTCTGGGTCAGACAGAGGGGGGACGAGCTAAGGAGAGAACAGGGGCTAGAGCTGAGCTGGGGAACAGAGCTGGGCCAGATCTGGAGGGGCCAGGAAAGCAGCCCAGAGAAACAGACCCTGTGCTGGGAGCAGAGTTGTAACAGCCAGAGGGGACAGAGCAACAGCTCTGGAGGCAGAGCAGCAGCAGCCGTGCTGAGCAGAGTGGAGCTGAGGCAGAGGGTGGAACTGGGCTGGAGCCGTCCAGAGGCGGAGAGCGTGTGGCCACCACCAGAGGATGCGTCCAAGTCACAGCAACCCTGCAGCACAGCGGAGAAGGAGACCTGAGCCCAACAAGGAACAAACTGTGAACTGTCCTGACACTCCAGAGACATTGTGTGTGATGCTCCCTGCCACGGAGCAGGGTGATGTGTTTTCCCTAACCGGTCTATTTCTTCCTTGTTCATTTTAAGATAAATTGTTCATTAAATAATTTGCATTTGCTTTAAGTTTTATGAAATGATCAGTGGGCCAGGCCCAGTGCAGAGGGAGCACCCCGGAGTGGGGACACCCTAGCCTCTGACCTAGGTAACCACAGCATGGTTTGGGGTTGAGCCCCCCAGGAATCCTGGGCCCAGCCTTGTTGGGGTTACGAGGACTCCACCAGACAGAAGAGTGGAAGGGGAGCCCTCAAGGTCAGGGAGGCCTCTGGGTAAAGGAAGTGGGAGCGAGGACTCAGATCCTTCCGCTAGCCCATTTCACCGGGGTAGTGCAGAAGCCAGGAGAGTTCCCCACAATAGCGGGACCGTTTCCTCGCTTACATTTAGATAGCATTAGTGCTTTAGCATAAGGCTGTTTATTTCATTGGTAAGAATTAATCTAACTCATAATAGGTAATAGTGGAGGGAATAATGAAGGCTAATTCTAGGGGAAGCCCTCAGTAGAGCACTGTGCTCTGCCTGGTGAGAGGGAATGTCTGACAACAGGAAAGTGATGGTACACTTTCTCTTCCCCTGAGTTCGGGATTCATAGAATCATAGAATATCCGGGTTGGAAGAGACCTCTGGAGGTCATCTAGCCAACCCCCTTGCTCAAAGTAGGACCAATTCCCAACTAAATCATCCCAGCCAGGGCTTTGCCAGGCCTGACCTTAAAAACCTCTGCGGAAGGAGATTCCACCACCTCCCTAGGCAACCCATTCCAGGGCTTCACCACCCTCCTAGTGAAATAGTGTTTCCTAATATCCAACCTAAACCTCCCCACTGCAACTTGAGACCATTACTCCTTGTTCTGTCATCTGATACCACTGAGAACAGTCTAGATCCATCCTCTTTGGAACCCCCTTTCAGGTAGTTGAAAGCAGCTATCAAATCTCCCTCAGTCTTCTCTTCTGTAGACTAAACAATCCCAGTTCCCTCAGCCGCTGCTCATAAGTCATGTGCTCCAGGCTGCTAATCATTTTTGTTGCCCTCCTCTGGACTCTTTCCAATTTTTCCACATCCTTCTTGTAGTGTGGGCCCCAAAATTGGACACAGTACTCCAGACGAGGCCTCACCAATGTCGAAAAGAGGGGAACAATCACGTCCCTCGATCTTCTGGCAACCAGCCTCACCCTTGGCAGAGGAACGTGTGTCCATTTCCATGTATTACAGCCGTGATTGCTTCCATGAAAGAAGTGTACTGGGCTGAGAGGTAGCCCTGCTACCATTCTATGATACTGGGGAGGGTTTCCCAGAGTTCTGAGAGTGCCTCCCCCTCTTCCCTCGCACGCTCTCAAATCACAGCCACTAATCTTCTGATAGGAGAGGTCAGGAGTCCTCCTTTGCTTTGATCAGCCAGAACAGATGCTATTTTGGAATGCACACCTCAAACTCCACGGAGAGTGGGCTGCTCTGGCAGCAAGAGACCAGGAATTAACCCAGATGTCCATGTAACAGCATAAAGCAGAAACTGGGTTTGCTTTCTTTAAATTGGTAGAGTCAGTCTTGTTAGTACAGTTTGCAGAACAATATGACGGGCTACTGGTCGTCACCAGTATAGTATAAACATGCACAATACTGTTTTTGTGTAACACATAAAGTCAATGAGTGTATCTGCTTCTTTTTTTACAGTTACTAAGGCTGATCACACCATCCATGTAACATGGAATGGTGTTTCTTGGCTCTCTACATGTGACTAGTTCTGTTGAGGGCTTGTGTTTACCCTACCCTGAGGCAGATGATGTATTACCCAACTGGGATATAAGGGAAAAGGGCATGATTCTCTAGAAAGGGAGGACCTAGTGTGTGGGCTGAGTAATCCTGAGGTAGGAGCATTGCAACAGCCAAACTTGATCATTAAGTTCTCACTTTTGTCCTCTTTATGAATTAAACCAAACCCCACATAATGTCATACAGTGAATGTCATACAGATGCCCAAGGCCTATGCAAGTTCAGACTGCAGCTGTGCACCTCGGCAGCACCCCTTTACAGCAGGACAGGGCTTGTATTATGGGGAAACCAAGCCGAAGATCTGATTCTGATTTCCCTTACACCAGCATGCATCCAAAGCCGCTGCATTTAAGACAGTGGAGTTACACCGGGGTAGAAGTGATGTACGAGCAGAATCAAGCCCAGAGAGTGGCTAAGTGACGTGCCAGAGAACGGTGGAGCCACGTTAGACCTAAGGCCTTTGAGTCTTGAAGTTGCGCTCCTGTCTCCAGCCCACACTGCTCACTATTCAGGTTGGTTTTCAGCTGCTGAACGTGACAAGTATGCTCTTTAATTCACAGTGCAAGACCCCACCACCAATATATACAGCTTTATACAGTCTTTCAGCATACAGCTCTTGATAGCTCAGCTCTACAGCTTACAGCTTTACAGACTCTATATAGTCCAGCTCTTAACATACAACACTAAACAGTTCTAAACACACAGCTCTGACTAGCTCAAACCACACCACACTCTATACCATCCCCACCACACTGGGCTTGCTTCCTGGCAGGCCTTTTATCCCCCTGAGGAGGCTTCCAGGTGTCACTCATCAAGCCTGAGCCCAGGTGGCTGATTAGGCTTCCTGCAAGGGAGCTTTGCAGAGGGTTTTTCTCCCTCTTAAAGGGGCGGCAGGCTGGGTCAGACCCACCCTGCAACACACCTCCCCCCTTAGCCTAGCCCCGTTGGGCTGGCTCAGACCCTTCAATGTTTCCCAATTATATTTAACAGGGCCCTCGAACCTCTAATTCTCATTTCCTTTACCACTGCTGCGTGGTCATAAGGCTTCTGGGTGTCACGCCCGACTGTGGCAGAGACCCCTACTGCCTTTTTCGGGCTAGGGCCAGCCCCCTCTGCCTCGGCTTCCGACCCGGCCGCGGCAGGAAGCCCTGCTAACAGTCCCGTACATGACAGGCAGGGTATCGGCCGTCCCTGTGCCCTTAGGCGCTCACACCCCTCGCAGGGTGGCAGCAGCTTCCACCCCTGCCCATATTGTGGCTCACAAATAAGGGCAACTTCCCCGGCCTCCATTTCCTCCTGGCTCTCACAGGAGCTCGGGGCTTCCTCTGTGGAGCTCACCTCCTGCCCTAGTCCCTGATGTTCAGGGCTAGCTAGGCACTTCACTGGGTTATTGGGCTGAGACCCGCCCCTTCTCTCGGCCGAACCCCCCGTACGGGTTCTCACGCCCGGCCTCGGGGCAGCCCGGGGTCTCGTATTCCCCACCGGGCCCCAGTCCCGCCCAATAATTACGGGGCAAGGTAACCCCTCTGGCACCCCGACCCGCTTCCAGCGGAATCGTCCGCTGATTTCTAGGGGGACCTGGGCCACCCGACAGGTCTTCCTGTCCCCATGGACACACCGTAGGTCCATGGTAGCCCCCGGAATTAGCCACTCGGGGCGTACCAACGCCCTGCGGACGAGCGTACAGGGGGAGGCTGAGTCCACTACCCCCGGTTGGGACTTCCTTCCCACCTGTACCCGCAGAGTGGGTATCCCCTTATGCGGTTTCCGCCCCCAAACCTCGGTCCACCCACACCAATCGGTGTAGCCACAGTCCATGGCTGGGCAGTCCCTCTTAATATGCCCTGGCTTCCCACACTGCCAGCAGGTAAGCCTGGCAGTTCTCTCGGGCACCCCTCTGGGCTCCCCATCCGTCCCTTTTCCCTTAGCTGGGGGGGAGTCCATGGGCCGACGCCCCAAATCCCGGACCCGTCGTGGTCGTTCTTCTCTCCGAGGTCCCTCTGCCTCCACGTACTCCTCGGTCAGGCGCACCGCAGAGTCCACCGTCTCCGGCTGGTGCCTCCTGACCCAGGTACAGACAGTCTCAGGGAGGCTGAGCAAAAACTGCTCCAAGATCAGGGAGTCCATGATTTCCTCCCCTGACTGGGCCTCCGGCCTCAGCCAACGCATCGCCCAGTCTCTCAGCCTCTGGGCAAACGCCCGGGGCCGCACCGCCTGCGTCCAGCGGGCTGCCCTCAACTTTTGTCGGTTTCTCTCTGCACATAAGCCGACCCGGTCCAAAATGGCCGCTCTTACAGTCTCAAAGTCCTGGGCCTCTGCATTCCCCAGGGCCATATAGGCCGCCTGGGCTTCCCCCACGAGGTACGGAGCAAGCCGGAGGGCCCAGGTGGTCCGCTCCCACCCGGCTGTGGTGGCCACCCTCTCAAAAGTGCCCAGGAAGGCATTGGGGTCATCCGCCGGGCTCATCTTACAGAGTCCCCAGCCCGGCGGCCGCATGCCCTCTCCTGCCCCTGGACTCACCAGCAGTGCAGGAGTTTCGCCTGGGTACTTGCTTGCTCCTGGATGAATTCTCGCAGCGCCTTCTGCTGCTCTGCTTGAGCCTGTTGCATCTCCCGGTGGGTTTGCTGCAAGGCATGCATGGCCTGTTGGGTCTGCTTCTGTTTCTCCACGAGCCACTGCAGGGTTCCCTCCATCTCTGGGCCACCAGTTGGGTTGCTGGTGTAGCGATCCCACTCCTGACACCACGTGTGACAGACCGCTCTCTCACCCCTCTCAGGAACACAGGCAGGAAACCCTTCTTTGCTTCAAACAGTGCTCTTTAATTCACAGTGCAAGACCCCACCACCAATATATACAGCTTTATACAGTCTTTCAGCATACAGCTCTTGATAGCTCAGCTCTACAGCTTACAGCTTTACAGACTCTATATAGTCCAGCTCTTAACATGCAACTCTAAACAATTCTAAACATGCAGCTCTGACTAGCTCCAAACACACCACACTCTATACCATCCCCACCACACTGGGCTTGCTTCCTGGCAGGCCTTTTATCCCCCTGAGGAGGCTTCCAGGTGTCACTCATCAAGCCTGAGCCCAGGTGGCTGATTAGGCTTCCTGCAAGGGAGCTTTGCAGAGGGTTTTTCTCCCTCTTAAAGGGGTGGCAGGCTGGGTCAGGCCCACCCTGCCACAACACCCATTTGTACCTTTTGTCACGTTTGTTAAAAATAAGTGGGAGAAAAACTGCCCTAACGCACTGACCTGGGTGGTGGTAAAGACTGAGACCAAGAGCTATTTAATTCAAACCTTGTCCAGACAGGAATCAGGCCATATTCAGTAAAAGGATGTTGGCTGGAAGCCTGTATGAAGAAAGTAGCAGGAGGCAGGGAAAATCTACCAGTTAGTTCTTGGCAGGTGAAACATGCAAATGAGAGAGAGTGTGAAAATGTGAGTCCCTTTGGACAAAGCTGTGTGGTTACATAGGGGATGGAGGGAGACACATCTATGCCTCTAAATCCTAAACCAGGGACCACTCTGCCTACTCCCAGCCAACCTGGGGTCCCCACTGCTCTGCTGTACTCCCTTTCCCCTGCTCCTAGCCAACCGGGGGCCACCTACTGCCCTGTGCTCTCACCCCCTGTCAAAACACTGCTGGCCCTTTTAAGGGGCGGTGCATTCTCAGGTTACCCATGACAAGCTACTTTAAAGAGCCCATCAAGCTGGTTAATTGGACAATAAGCTCCTGGGCCTAATGAAAAGTCTTCAGGGGGCAGTTACAGGATGGTGTTCACAGAGGGAGAGGCTCTGCCAAGAGAGAGGAGCTCCCAGAATTGAGAAGCCAGGCTCCAAGGAGGAAGGCTGGGCAACCCCTGGGCCAAGCAGAGAGACAATGTCCAGTTTATTTGTGTTTAGTAAAGTAAATTCCCAGCATGGGAATTTTGTCTTACTCGCCACAGTCCAAATGGATGTAAAAAGGCTTGAGAGAAGGGAAACTGAGGCAGGGAGTGCCTCTTCACGTCCTCACTGCAGCTACCCACATCACCTATGGCTGATTTGGGGTCATTCTACAGTCCCTCTGCCGTGGGAGGATTACACCTGTCCAGAAGGTGTGAGGAAATAAGGTTTTATTGCCCTCAAACAAATAATTGAGTACTTATAAAAATCAAAGGGGATGTGTTTTAACAAGCCAGGGAATAAATTCAAATTTTTCACATTTGGCACAGAATGCCTCCTAGTGTTTGGCAGCTGGAAGTCTCGAGTTTTGCTGGTCTATAAATATGTTGGAAGGCTTCCAGCAATGTATGGTCTGTCTCCTGATCACTGGGCTACAGGCAGCATTTTGTGGTCATGTCACATCCATTGCTCACTGGCTGCAGCAACTGTTTGCTCAAAGCTCACATCAAATGTGTAGGTGTAGACGTATCTCAGTACATCATGGCACCTACTCTGTCAGACATCAGAGGGGTAGCTGTGTTAGTCAGGACCTGCAAAAGCGACAAAGAGTCTTGTAGCACCTTATAGACTAACATATCTTAGGGATCATGAGCTTTCGTGGGCTAAGACCCACTTCATCAGATGAATGACCATAGTATTTCTCAATAGTTTGTTGGGAACAGCAGACATAAAGATATCTATAGCCACCCTGGTAGTTCTAGATCTTCCGATATATTCCTTAGACATCAGGGGACACATCCACCCGAGTCTTGGTCATCTGAGATGTGCTGGCTTGCTTTCATGTAGAGCTGGCACCCAGCGCCTCCTCTGATGTCTGCCCCGGTTCTAGCTGGGAGCCCACAACCCAGTCCTGACACTGCTGAAATTCCCCAAGAGCAGAGGATTCCATATCAAGCCAGAAAGTCTTTCTGCAGACCAAGCTTGACAATGTGTCGGCCTCTACCCCAGTCAAGTTGGCTTCCTACCACATTCCTGAGTTGGATCTGGCAGCCATGAGTCAGATCGAGCAGAGGGATGTCAGAATGAGGGGAAGAAGTTCAGCCTCCAAAGCTGCTGTCACGTTTCCCGTTCTCTGACTTAACATCAGAGGAACAGCTGAGGGCAGGTTCTGGGTCTACCCTGAACAGCCCACCGGTGTCAAACTCTGCCAGTCCTCCTGAAGGAGCTGGTACAACAAGTGGAACCAGCAGAGTAGAGGAGGCTGGAGGCCGTTTCAGAAAGAAAAGCCAAACCATTCATGCAACTCTTGAAATGGTCCTTTGGGAAAAACAACCCTAATTACAGTGCAATTGTCACAAGGTTTTCCATATGAGAGTATGAGATACCTGCCACCTGATTTCACTTTAAAGGGCAAGGGACTATACCAAAGGGGACAATAGCAAGACTTCATTCCCTGATGTATCAGGGTAGTGAGTCAACTGGACTCACATGTGAAAAACAGTGTCTGAAGGCAATACCTGCTTGCAAGTGGAAACCAGCATTTAATTTAAAGAAAGCAAAATATTGAGCACACTTAATAAAGTCCAGGGCACTTGAGTTCAGTGACTTGAGAAGTCATCTTTAAAAGCTATTCAATCAAATATAAGAATCTACCTGTAATAACACTGCCAAAAGCTTAATTTTTGATGATATAGTTAAATCAACACACTATGTATAGACAGGAAATTTTTTGGTTTTGCATCTCGTAAGTCAAACGTTGAATTAAAAACAATATATTGGGTATTTTAAATTAGACTGAGGACAAAGGACAGATTTGTGCTAAGATGTTTGTTGTACTGAGATATTCTGACTGGGACTAGGATCAAACTTAGTTATCTGGTGGGACAGAAAGCAGTAAATTGCAATAGGATGTGGTGCTCAAACTAAAAGGCAAAATGATTTAGCAGAGATATCTGTCCATCTGAGTCATTATAGTGTGCACAGTGATAGAGTTGTTCGCAATGTATGGTCTATTTGGAAATTCTCCACACTACCAAAGTCTGTCTTTGAAAGTTAATTCAGTAAAGATTTTGCATGAAAACCCATTGACCAAAGTACTTCAAAGCAGACTTGAATCATACCTAGAGCTGAGTAAATAATTGATTTTTTTTGGTTCAGTGACCAAAGAAAAAAAGAGAAAAATTTCATTTCCTGTCTACACAAAATGGATTTTTTCAGATATTCTCACTGAAATGAAGAACTGAAAAAAAATTGTTTCGGGTCAAATGGAATATTTTGTTTGACCCAAACCAAATTGGTATTCATCTTTTTCCATTTAGTTTGTGGATACTTTTTACCCTTTTTGGTTTGGTTTGGTTTTTAAAGTAAATCTAGTTATATTTCGAAATGAAACATTCCAAAATGAAAAGTTAACATGTTTCATTTAAAAAATGTCAAGCAAAAGAGTTCAACTTACAGATTTTTGTCCAAAACTATTAGCCAAATTTCCCCCACTTTCTCAAACAGTTTTGGTTGCCCCAAAATGGCATCTTTGTTGAATAAACTGTTTGCCTGAAAACTTCCACTCGACTCTCATCATGCCTTACTTGAGTACAAGTATTTAACAGGGTAGCAATTTTTTTTGGAGATATACGGGCTCTTCTGCATCTGAGACTGATCTTGGCAGCTAGTTAGGAACACGAATATGCCATAAACACAAAATAAATCTGTTTGCAGTGCATTCCAAGAACTGTCTGGTTCATAACACATGCCTGGGACCAAACCAGCCTTTGCTCCCGCATAGGTTAAGGAAATGCCAAGGAGTTTAGTGACAGCAACAGGAGGCAAACAGAATGTTGCTTGTTAAGACGTTGCTTATTCTTGCTGTTTATTTGTCCACGTGAAGACACAGCCCTCAGTTTGTCACAATTAGTTGCTGTAGTGATGGTTACAATAGTGCAAAGAAAGCGTGAGGATTTCAAATTGGATAAGAAGTATAAGCCAATGAAGCGAAGGAAAATTTGTATAATGGGGTGGCCAGACCCTGAGCCCCCACAAACCCAGAGCCTTCTCCTACACCCCAAACCCCTCACCCCAGCCCCACCCCACAGTCCACCCCCCCAGCCCAGAGCCCTCCCACACCCAGACCCCCTCCACACCTCCAGGCCAGAGCCTGTATACCCTCCCACACCACAACCCTCAGCCCCTTCCCACACTCCGAATCCCTTGGCCCCATCCCTCAGTCTGGAGCCCCCTCGTACCCCAACCTCTCATCCCCAGCCCCACCCCAGAGCCCTCACCCCCCTCCCACACTCCAGTCCCCTGACCCAGCCCAGTGAAAATGGAGGAGGGGGAGGGAGAACACGACACTGGGGAAGGGGGAATGTAGTGGAGGGGAGGGAGGGCTTGTGGAAGGGGCAGGGCAGGAAACAGGCCTCAGGTGAAGGGGTGGGGCTGCGGCGTTCGGGTTTGTGCTATTAAAAAGGTGGCAACCCTACTTCCTGAATTAATACTAGTTCAAAGGTACACACAGATCAGTGGCTGCCTTTCTCTATCCTCCATTTTAGCACTACCATACTGCTTCAGTGCCATTTTCTCATAGTTAGTGGGACAATAGCAACTAGACTGAGAAAGAACAGCCTCCAACAAGTCAACCTACTTAGTAAGGTTTGTGAGTAACAGGGACTGGCTAGTTCTTCACATCTGCTCTGGGACAAGCATGGTAAAGTTCCAGTCAAATACTTCATTGTGAGTGCAGGAGAAGAGCTTTTGCTTTTAGCATGATGAGAGGCCTGGCAGGAAATCTTCCCCATGAAACTCCAATAAGTGGCTATTGCTGTGAAATAACATCAGATGTGCATATTTTCTCTGCATAGATCATTTGATCGTACCCTTGAGGTCCCTCCTCTACAAAGCTCTCTTCTATAGCGGCTCAAAAGAAAAAGCTGCTGACACCTGAGAAGAAATCATTTGTCTTTTCAGGCTGCTTGGTTGATCCTACTGGAAGACATTATGAGAAGTGCCGTGCACCTCACAGTTACACTGATGGCATTCAAAGTGGGTACGGCGTGGCTACAAAATGGCTACCGCATTCTCACCCTATATTGATTTCATACCTGAGAAACACTTTGAGGTCTGTGTGGATAAGAACCGGAAGGACATGGAAATGAAGTTAAGCTTCCAAAAGTTAAGGCCAGCAGGAAATGCCGGGCTACATAGTCTGACCTCCTGTATACCACAGGGCATTACATTTCACCAAGTAACCCTGGTACTGAAACCAATAACTGAAGGGGGCTGATTTTCAAAAGACACAGCTTGAAGTTAACCTAACTGCCTTTGAAAGTTAATAGGAGTTAGACACTTAACTGCCTTTGAAAGTTAATAGGAGTTAGGCACCTAACTGTCTTTTTTGATAATCTCTTCCTAGAGTAGGTCAAAAAATGGGCATAATTTTAATGAGAATTACCATAAGAATTCTTCCCATCTTGTGTCCAAAGTCCTTTGAAAACTGTCTGTTTCTCAGTCAGGTCGGTTAGCTTAGCTACACTTCTGCGCAGGAGACTCCAAAGGTACCGCTTCTGAACTAGTCCATTCAGAGTAACAATCCTTCCCATTTGGATTCTTACCTTCACGCTACCAGAAGGCAGTCTAAATACACCATATACTCCCATCTCATGTTGTTTCCTTTCAAGAAGAAAAGGGAGTCGGAGACACTAATGAATCGCTATCAGGTTACCTGCCTCGCCACTGTCCCTAGGCAGTTTTACCATGAATATCAGACAAGATTGGTTTTAAGAGGTAGTTACAGGACTTCCGCTGGAGATGCTCTGCTGCATAGGAAAACAGGATGGTGAGGCAAACTAGGGTTGCTTGTTGGCAGAGAAGACCACCATAATAGGGGAAGAGGCAATGGTACTGAGATCATGGAATGGAGGGAGTTACCAACTGAGTCAGTGGAGGAGGGGGAAGGACAGAGTGTGTGTGGAGGAGAAATAGTTGACATTGATGGGCTGGAAGTCATGGAAAGAGCAGATAATGGGAAGAAGGGGTGGATGGGAACTATTGAAGGACACAAGGCAGTGGCTGGAGAAGGGGAAAATCAGAGAGGGGGCTCTGCTTGGCTAAGTCATGCTTTTCACTGCTCAAATGAGTCTCATGTCACTCTGCCGGCTGCTCATTTCCTTTCCCCGCCATGCTCTCAGCTACCTTTAGCAAACGTTTACTATTTAAGATTTTTTTTATTGCCTCGTTTATTTCATTGATGTTGTTGGCATTCTCTAGCAAGCCGTTTAATTTGAGATCAAGTTGACATTTTGGAAGATGGATAAAAAAATTCAGCGTTATAATTATGATCTTCGCCGGGGGCCATGATGTAGAAAGTTTTGTACCATTCACAGAAGGTGTTACCAATATCTTTCTATATAATGACAACAGACCCTTAGTCTGCAAAGAGGTGACCTGATTTGCTGCTTTCTAAATGATAGTTTGCAATGCACAGAGAAAAAAGCAAACATGCTCTCTGCATCGGAGGATTATGCTGAAATCTGTTTTTAAGTGGGAAGAGGTTTAGGAACAGCTCTTAGCTTCTAATTTGAAAGTGTAATTGTTCAAAAGCGTTAATTGATTTTTCCAAACCAATTATTTCTTTGTGGGGCTGTGGTGTGAGAGATACTGATGACTTCTCATGATTTCTAGCAGTGCTGTTGTTAAGGCATCCTAGAAACAGCCAAATGAGAGCTCTGCTGCTTTCCTTTGAGCAGCTAAATTTGTGGCATTAACCCTGCAGCTGAGACAGCAACAGCCTTCTACGGATGTCCCTACCTCTGGTTCCTACAGAATAACGGCATCAGCTTTGCAACATCCAGACTTTCCCACACAACACAAGGTTCCAAGTTTCCAGAGCTGGCACACCGCCACATTCATATGTTGCTCCACTAATCAAACTAAGCTGCTCTTTCTCTGCTCTATTTCTGTACGACAGTGTTAGGACTTAGCATTCGAAAGATAAAGTAGAGGAATTTGATGCATTCCAAAACCCAGTATAAATGTTGAAATCCCTGCTTATGTTTAAATAATCTGCATGCTCAAATGAAGGATTATGAACGGGTAAAGGAGACAATAAATTTCTCATTTTCTAGAAAGAAGAAACCGAAGAGTCTTTGCTAGAGTCGATTAGCTGAATATCAAAATGGGCAACATGGCAATGGATGTACATTGGCACTTGAATCACCTCAACATGAATATAAGAAAAACAGATACATGGGTAGAAATAAATAAAATTAGTAGCGCTAATCCTCAAAGGAATTACCTCTTATTCGTCTGTATGGGGACATAAACTCCGACATTAGTATATTGCTATTCTGTGTGTACAATGCCTAGCAAAATGGAGCCCCAGTTTTGGTTGAGACCTTTAAGCCCTGCTGAAATAATAAATAATAGGTCGGTTGCCCACCTGAGCCAATAGTTTGTTACATCTCTGCAGTGATGGCTGGTACGCTGATGCTGCTGATATACATAGAGGACAGGAAGGCATAAGGAAGGAACAAAAGAATCAAGGAACAGGAGAAGCCCTGTAAGTTCATCCCTCTCCTTACCCACCCTGGTGAACTATTGCACTGGGCCATCCAAACTTCTGCCTGTGGAGTACCATGCAGGCACATTTCCGGGAGTCTGGCAGTCACTTCTCTATCTGAGTGGTGACCTACAACGTGGAAGTTTGCACACCAGCCATCAAGCTGGCCATCTAGCCAGCTTCACATATGTCACTGATCGGCATTATGGGTCCTGCAGCCGCCGAAGGAGACTGTGTGATAAAGATGGAACCATGTATGTTGGGACATATGATCTCCATTGCCTATACCACTATGTTAAAGAAGAATGACAGCTCTGGGCCACATTTAGGATTCTGTGAGTGGCACTTTGGGCACCCCAACTACACTATTATTTTGTGTCCAGCTCTGCTCACTGCTGCAATATCCAGGTTCCCTGCAGGCTTGCCTCACCTTCTGACTGGTACCGAGCCTACTTCACTGCTCCTGGGAAGCAGCTGCATGAGATACAATAAGGCTGATGACTTTGGCTGCTGGTCATTTGAAACACCAAAGGCCGAATAGAAGCTTTTTAAAAATTATTTGCTTTAATCAAACGTCACATGAACTTAACTGCACTGAGTCAATCCCAGCACTGTCCCACAAACTCTAATGGATCCCGGGGTTTTCACTGCTAGTTAAATCAATGTTACGCACATTTTAAGCCTAATACGCTCCTTGCTATTTTTCCCCATAAGCATCCGGCTCTGAGGGAGACCAGTGTGGCTAGTAGACGTTGGCCTATGTGACTCTGGCCCAATGATTGCATGGCTTGAAACGGTCAGCCATTTTAGTGGCTTCCTCTGTCTTGCCGTTGTATGAATGGTAATTTGCAGGGTGTACTTGGTAAATATCATACAACAACTCACTAATTGCAGGCTGCTGTAAATTATTGTGCACTTGCACTTAGTAGATTCAAAAGTAATTACACCATCCAACCTGCACTCTGGTTAGAAAGAGTGAAGTACTTGTATGTAATGATATGATCCTTACCGTGTAATTACCCTGTCACTACCTGGTAATGACTATGTAATTAAATGGTCAACCAACACCATCTAAACAAAGCGCACTTATTTGATATTTATGCCCTGAAGCTTAAAATATAACAGGAAAAAATTGTAATTATAAAATGTTAACTGAAATCTGATGGATGGTATGAGCAGGGCATGTTTTATATAAGGAAAAACCAACAGCCAACCAGAAGGAGGACATAACCTACTTAGTTGATGCCAACAGGGGGAGTTTGTGAGGCTGTGTTGCCTAGTGAATAGAACA
Source organism: Sternotherus odoratus (assembly GCA_032164245.1). NCBI lineage: Eukaryota > Metazoa > Chordata > Testudines > Kinosternidae > Sternotherus > Sternotherus odoratus. Next base: position 2,646,183 of record JAVMKO010000011.1, read on the forward strand.
CTGGGCTGTAAGGAGACCTCGGTTCTATTCCCAGCTCTGCCACTGACTTCCTTCATGACTTTAAGCTAATCATTTCCTCTTCTCTGTGCCTGAGTTTTCCAATCTGTAACATGGGGATAATGATCTTGACCTTTTTGGCGAAGTGCTTTGAAATGTACTGGAAAAAAAGGGCCAGATAAGAGCTAGGTGGATTTATGTGAGTAAATCAGCGCATCCAAGACCCTGATCCTGCAAAGATTTACACACAAGCTTGACGTCATGGATGTGAGCATCCCCATTGACATCCCTGGGGTGACTGTGCATACATGTAAGCGCATGCAGACATCATTATGGAATCATGGCCCAAAAGGCCAAATTCTGGAAACTCGGTCCTTGCACAGCTTGAGTTAAATAGGCTTTATCACGCAGCTATCTGCAGAGGGCTAGGGGCAGGAATCCTTCCTCCATCAAGGCAGCTTGGCACAGCGTCTCTGATGTGGAATGTGCCCAGTTGGGGAGCATGCACGAGTTTAGGCTTGTGCTTTTACCTCCTGGCAGAACCACTAGCCACAACCACGCTGGGCTGCTTCAGAGAGACACGGTGGAGCAGAGCTCCATTTTTCTCCAAAGCATTCCCCGAACGGCCTCACCGCCTCCAACCCCCTGCAGCAAAACCACACTAACTGTGGGCATCATGGGCCTGTAATGGAGGAATAGCCGGTACTTAGCCTTCAGGTACAAATAAGCCCTATCTCTGTGCTTGAAATCTTATTATCAGCATGACATATACAAAGGATCTAAGATATTGCATATAACTAATCCCCCTTCACTCAGAAGCTTTGAGCAGACTATTTAAAGGACACCCAGTGCTCTTTGTGCACTGCAATATTTCTACTCAATTTAATCTGCTCTCTTAAGTGCCTTGATATGTCCTCAGCTGACTCCTGTTTCAACTAATTAGCACCTTGACATTTACAGACTAACAGAGGCAGCTTTGATGTTTGCAAAAGAACAGGAGGCACGTCTGTCTATATGATCTGCTTTAAGATGAGGAATAACATTTCTGGAGAGTTTATAGACATCAGTTGAGGGGGGGAAACCTTTTTCATTTTGAACGAACATACAGTCTAAGTAGAGTTTCCAAATCACAAACTTCTGTCCAAAAGGCCCCCTCCAGCGGCTTACAAACGATTGGGAATTGCAAGGGTTAAATCTGTCACTGCACGCAGACAACTGAGTAACAAAGACACTGAACTGGATCATGAAAAATTAATTTAAAAAAACCTACACAGTTCGAACAAATTGTATTCCATTATCTTATACCAACCTCTACATACTTCTAAATATTTCATGAAAGCCCAGCTTAATTTACTCGGTTCGGCTTTATTTAACCAGGATAAAAAGAACACGATTGTTCCCCAGTGTTAGCTGGGTATTTCTCCATATTCAACACACCCATTGAAGTGGGTTTTTTTATTAGAGTGACTCGGGCTGCACAGGAGGAATGAAGTTCAAACAATTTGAATTGCCAATAGACCCTGGATTTCTCTCCATTCCTTGGTGTGCTCAGCCCTTTTAGGCCAGGGTCCTGTTAAGCAGTCATCTCATTTCCTAACAGGGCTGGCCCTCACAGTGCATCACACTTAGAAGACTTTAGGCAGCTCTGAAAGTGTTTATCCTGTTCAGTCCGGCAGGGAAAAAAAACCCTGGAGCCCACGATTCTGCAATTTTAGCTTCCTTTATTGAACACCCATCAGCAAAGTATGATGCATCACCCATGGATAATTTATAGCACTTTTATTACTATGGGAATAGCTCCATTTAAAGAATAAATAACACACACAAAAAGAGAGCAATAGAACTTGACAGGTGAGTAAAGTGTCTTTTTTGTTGCAGATAACAGCTATGTGGCCTGACTTTTAAATATAGAGTCTACCAAAAAAACCGCAATTTTTACAGGCTTGTTTTTGTTGCTTAGTTTCTAGTGATGTATTTTGAATTCCCAGCTCTGAAAGCGGGTGCTAACCCAAGAGAAAGGGGTGCAATTAAAGTGTATCCCTGTGATGTTTAAAATGTTCAGAGACCTTAGTTAATTCACAGGTTACACAATGCTATCACAAAAGACACTTCTTGGAACACATTAACAATGAAGCAAAGTCTCCATTTTGGTTTGTAGCGCTCTATTGTAGCCCAGTGAGATGGGTAGATGGTGAAGCCATTGACTCTCACCTTTTTTAATTAGGTGAAAGGCAAAGTATTGTCATGGATCAAAAGCTGGCCAAAAGAAAGAAAGCAAAGAGTAGAGTTGGCACTGTTTCAAAGGTAACTCTACCTGTAATCTTCCTCTGGGGTCCCTCAAGAGAACCCACTTCAGAGCTCCCAGATGTCACATCTTGGGCCCAGAACCACGTGTCTCTCCCTCCTGACCAGGGCAGCCCAGCTCCCTGCTTTACACTGTGATACCCCCAGCAAGCCAGTCAGCCTAGAGACCAGCATCTGTGAGTTGCTTTCTCTCCAAGGGCAACGAGCAGTGTATTGCCAGCAGTCGCAAGTTACCATATAGCTCTTTCTAAGCAAGCACATTTGTTGTTAAGGTGAAAGCATTACAGAGAAAACATAAAAACAATACAAGTTCCTATTCAGGTGCTAAAAGCTCAACAGAGGTCACCCTAGTAGGCCAAAGTCCTTCAATGCTTCTGTAAGGGATGTGGCCCCTTCTTTGGACAGAAGGTCCTTTCACTTTGCTGGATCAGGAGGAAGGCCTGGACTCAGTTGTCAATGGCCCTTTCTTTGGCTACTGGTCTCTGAAAACCCAGGATTGTGTGTAGTCTCTATAAAGAGGGAGATGTGATGTGAACACCAGGATGTGTGATGAACTTCAAAGGACTGTCTTGAACAATGTGCCAGACTATGACGGACTTTGGGGACAAACGGTGTCATAAGAACATAAGAACATAAGAACGGCCATACTGGGTCAGACCAAAGGTCCATCTAGCCCAGCATCCTGTCTACCGACAGTGGCCAATGCCAGGTGCTCCGGAGTGAGTGAACCTAACAGGTATGATCGAGCGATCTCTCTCCTGCCATCCATCACCCCCCTCTGACAGACAGAGGCTAGGGACACCATTCATTACCCATCCCGGCTAATAGCCATTTATGGACTTAGCCTCCATGAATTTATCCAGCTCTCTTTTAAATCCTGTTATAGTCCTAGCCTTCACAGCCTCCTCAGGTAAGGAGTTCCACAGGTTGACTGTGCGCTGTGTGAAGAAGAACTTCCTTTTATTTGTTTTAAACCTGCTGCACGCCAATTTCATTGAGTGGCCCCTAGTTCTTCTATTTTGGGAACAAGTAAATAACTTTTCCTTATTTACTTCCTCCACACCACTCATAATTTTATATACCTCTATCATATCCCCCCTTAGTCTCCTCTTTTCCAAGCTAAAAAGTCCTAGCCTCTTTAATCTCTCTTCATATGGGACCCGTTCCAAACCCCTAATCATTTTAGTTGCCCTTCTCTGAACCTTTTCTAGTGCCAGTATATCCTTTTTGAGATGAGGGGACCACATTTGTACGCAGTATTCAAGATGTGGGCGCACCATGGATTTGTATAAGGGCAATAAGATATTCTCCGACTTATTCTCTATCCCTTTTTTAATGATTCCTAACATCCTGTTTGCTTTTTTGACTGCCGCTGCACACTGCGTGGATGCCTTCAGAGAACTATCCACTATGACTCCCAGGTCTTTTTCCTGATTGGTTGTAGCTAAATTAGCCCCCATCATATTGTATGGATAGTTGGGGTTATTTTTTCCAATGTGCATTACTTTACATTTATCCACATTAAATTTCATTTGCCATTTTGTTGCCCAATCACTTAGTTTAGTGAGATCTTTTTGAAGTTCTTCACAGTCTGCTTTGGTCCTTACTACTTTGAGCAGTTTAGTATCATCTGCAAACTTTGCCACATCACATGCTTCAAGTAGGTCTGTCCCTCCCTCCACCCATTCCCCCTCCCCTTTGAATATACTCTATAAAAGTCTGCTTGGTACTGATAATAAACGGAGCTGCTGCCAACCCCCTTTCTTGACCGAGAGGAGGGTGCCTCAGTTTCCCCTTTGATCAAAGTTAAGTTGTGTGTTTCTTCAATGGTCTCTGACAGCTTGTGAGCTCCTTGCCTCAACGCCGCCACTACAATCCGGAGTGTACGGTAAGGGGGAGAGACGTGCCATTAATTTTCCCCTGACACAGCTACAGACTAGCAAACAAGATGTTAGGATAATACAGTATGGAAGGGAGAGAATATTTTAAGGCTTTTGTATAAACGGCTTCGACCGGAATAGTGTGTGCAGCCCTGGGCACCCGTCTCAGAAGGGATATTGCGGAACCAGAGGGAGTTCAGAGACCAGTGACGAGAATGACCCAGGGTATGAAAAAAACCCTCTCAAATGAAAAGAGATGGAAAAGATAGGGATTGTAACCTTGGAAAGGAGATGAATACATGGGGACATAATAGACGTATAAAATAAGACCGGTCTAGATAAGGAAGATTGGGAGCTTTTGTTCTCCGTGTCTCATAGCTAAGGCTACGATTTAGTCAGGGGTATTTTTAGTAAAAGTCAGGGACAGGTCATGGGCAATAAACAAAAATTCATGGTCTGTGACCTGTCCATGACTTGTACTATAAATATACCCTAAATCGTAGGGGCGCTGAGGGGCTCCAGGGCTCCACCACTGCTGCTCGGGCAGAGGCTCTGAGGCCCTGTCACCACTGCTCAGGGGGCTTCCCAGGGCTCCACTGTGGCTGCTCAGGCCAGGGGATGGCCTGGGGCCCAGACGCTGCTGCTCTGGGACTGCTTCTTGGGCGACCCTGGGGTCAGCTGCTGCAGAAGTGCCGGAGATCACGGAATCTGTGACTTCCCTGATCTCTGTGAAAGACTCGCAGCTTTACTCACAGACAACCCCGGGGATATTCAATGACATTGAAAAGTGGGAAATTCAGTACCCATTAAAGGAAATACTTTGCCACGCAACCTGTAATGAGTCACTGCAACTGTCTGCCACATGAAGTCATTGAGGCCAAGAACTTAGCAAGATTTAAAAAGCATGGAACATTTGGGTGTGCAGAGTTAGAATTAATGAATGTTAACAAATCCTGGAAGGGATATTAGCCCTCCTGCTGCAGGGCATAAACCAGTCTCTAATTATTATTGACCAGGTTGGCTCCTAATGTGAAACATCCGGTTTCCCCACATTTGCCTATTGCATGGTTCTTACTCCTCCCTCTGAAGCATCTGGATTGGTTCCTGTCAGACACAGACACAGGATACTGGAGCAGATTGACCTCAGGTCTGTCTCCAGTCTGGGAATTCCCTATATATCATCTACAGCAAGCTGGGTCCTGGTTGTCCCAGGGACCATGTCTCTGTGATCCACTTTCCTGTGTTCATCAGGCATGTTGGAGTTGACTGAGTCAAGGATAAAACTCCCAGGAAAAGGAGCAGGGCTTTCTCAGTGGCAGCACAATGGCTGCAGAATAGTCTCCCACCCCAAACTTAGAGTGGCCACCAGGGGTACCAATTTCAGAGCAAAACACAAGGCCCGGGTGTTACGGCTGAGGCACTGGATTGGAACACAGAACAGCTAGGCTCTGTTTCCTCCTTGCCCTGCACCTTGCCTTGTTCAGTCATGTACACCAGTGCAAAGTGAGTGTAACAAACACCATTCGGAGCTGGTAAAGTTTTCTGCCTACTGTCCACTGCTGTGTTTTACTGCACAGGGCAGCTTAGTATAAGGCCCCTTTGACATAGGCTCCTGTTGTGACCTCGTGCAAGTTACTTAGGTCCTGATCCAAACCCCACCAAGTCAATGGAAAGACTCTTAATTAACATCAGAGGGCTTTGGCTTAAGTCTTTAATGTCAGGGTACCTGAGCTGTAAAATGCAGAGAGCAATCTTAGAGAATGGCCGGACATCACGTCTCTGAAAATAGCCATTCATGGCATAATGCCAAAGCCAGGCACTTGTATCACATGGCATATGGGAAGGGTGAAGAATAGTAGTGAGGGATCTGGGTGAAGGTGTAAAGTTGCCTCCTTTGCCATGGTCAATTCTTCACCTTTCCCAGAGCATAACGTTGTTAAAGCGGAGGACACGTTCCAGTGGTCCCCAGTAGAGGGGGGAGGGGGAAGTTAGTTTCCTTCATCCTCTCCAGTATTGTGTGGCTTATTCCTGAGAGCATTCTAAAGCAACTTACTTTTATTCTTGCACATTTTGCTTCATTATTTCGGGATCTGTACATCCTAAGTTACCCCTGGGAAACCCCAAAACAACAAAAAGCAAAGAAACATGCCCCAAATGCTGCATTAAGGACCAAATCTTAGTCCCATTGCACTAATGACGAGAAAAAAACAGGGTGTTATCACTGACTTGACTGGGATCAGGATTTGGCCTTAAGTCAACGGAGCTCAACTGATTGAGCAGTTGCTCAGCTGGTGTAAGTTAAATCTCCACTCCTTGAAGATACATTGAGCAGAAGGAGAGAATGATGTTCTATCAAGGATACTAGCAGCCATCAGAGATTCTAATTGTAACTGAAATTTGATTTTAAATCTCTCTAAAATTCCCTGTAAAATTTCATTTTTGATTATGACACTGCGCGTGACCCTCCTCACATCCCTTGGGGTGTTTTAAAGCACTTCACTTTTATCTTTGCACCACTTTGCTTCCTTGCGAGTGTGAAGTGGCTGGGGCTTCACAAGGCCTCCAGGGGTAGACTCTCTAGGCCAGGCACTGGGACATTCATAGTGGAGGAAGCTGCTCGCTGTGGTGACCACAGAGGATTCAGCAAAGGACTGGATGTTTACAACACAAATATCCACTATTGTAACAGATTCTACTGAGCAATATCCAATAACTTCAGAGGGGATATAAACCCTCATGCTTCAGGAGACAGACTATTGGGGGATAGGAAGAAAATTCTCTAATAACAAATTATCCCATACCCACCTATAGCATGGACCCTTGTGCTGCCAAGTGTAGGAGGAGGAATATTAATTACACCCACATTACTGGCCACGGTTGCTGAAAGGACATTGGTCTCGATGGCTGAGTGCCCTGTCATGGTAATTCCTGTTGGTGTGCATCCATCAGATTCTTTCTCTGTGCTTCTCTGTAGTTGCTAGTACAACGCCATCACAGAACTATCCCAAAGGAGACACTGGGGCAGGCGCAGAAGATGTATCCTTTTGGATACGGCGATGTCTCAGAGTGATGGAAAGAGACGAAGGGTGGGTCCTTCTTGCTCTTTCAACCTCATCACAGTTCCCCTGTGGCCACAGCAGGTTCAGATGCTGCAATGAAGTTTGAGGGCCTGCAGGAAAAGTGAGCTCCTAAAGGGAAGAGAGAAAGCAAGAGAGCCCTGCCTGTCTGCCCAGGACACCTGTCGTCCCCAAGATCTAAAACCAGCTTTCTCTAAATCCGCTTCCCTTCCGAAAGTGTTTGTTGAACTCATAATCCAGTAGGAACTGCAGATGTAAGAAGACCCTACACTGAAGAGCTTTGTAACAAATGACGAACATGCTCCCTTACGCAGGGGTTCTAATATCAGCCTTGCTTCCCCATCCTCCCCCCATTAATCTTCCTTGGGCTGAACTACAACCAAGTAATCCTTATCCACCCTCCAATCTCATACAGACACTAGGCCAGTCGTTCCAAGGCACCAGCTGGATTGAAGACAGAGTTTGGATGGAACACTGTTAGCTGCAGAAATCTCATCCCGGTTGGTGACAGGAAAGAGCTGCTTTCTTCCAGCTACATCCTGACCTACACATTCTCTTACCTGACCAGGCAGTCACTGCCTGTTATTTGGTCAATCCGCACAGACATCCTATGGTCCTGGAGTAGACCCTGGGGATCTGATTCTTTCAAGGAGTGGAAACAGAGGCAGTTCTCCAGGAAGCTAATGTACTCCCACAACAGATATATTTTTATATATATATATTTTCAATCTAGGGAGCTGAGGACAAGAAGGAATCATTGGGTCATGTGTGAAAATTCTGCAGTTTGATTAGTTGTTCTCCAGCCTTTTGCTGCTGGCAAGCACAAGCGGCAGGGGGCGGGGAGAAAATCTATGGCATGCCCAACTGACTCACAGGAAAATCAAAAGTGATGTGTGTAACACAGAGGAGTACACACACACACACACACACACACACATCACTGTAAGATGCTCAGGTTACCTTCTTTTGGAGGCTTTACAAAGCCACACTGGCTAATCCAAATTGATAATAGGTGTAGAAAATGACATTTTAATAAAGCATAAAAATGAGTCTGATGTTAAATAGCCTGTTTTGAATAATGATTTATATTTAGATGCTGCTTCTGCCTGGTTATTAAACATCTATTTAAATACACGAATTAACACATCTGTCAACAATGTTTAGAATAGGAATAAAACTATATTCTGTGGTGAGAGGTAATTTGAAACAAAAAGCATGCAGCATAATAAGTAGCTTAGTTTTGAAGGTTCTGGGACAGCTTCTCTTATTCCCTGTCTTATTCTCTGCTCCTAGGCAGCAGTGCCCATAGCAACACTGACTGGTGCTAGTAAGATTGCAACAATACTGCAGATATCCCTACCATGAGAGAGAGAGGGAATTGAATCAACAGTGCAGTCAGTTGTCGCTTCTCACCAAACAAGGCTAAACAGTGCCACTGCCAAGTATCCAATCAGGATGAGGTGAGAGATCCTGTATCCATCAGGGTAAGTGAATGAAAACTACACCTTCCCTGGCTGAATACAGATCTACAAGCCTTTTGCTTTATTAGCAACTTTCCTGTGCAGCCTAATTCCCGTGGGCTGGGGTTGAATGAAGAGAGGCTCATGTTTTAATTTTTACTGTCAGGAGTAATGGTAAGTGTAGGAGGAGGAATATTAATTACACCCAGCAGGCATTCTTCAAACTTAGAAACAACATAAGGAAGGAGCCCAAGCGGTTTGAATATTGTAGGGACTATTTGCATAGAAGTCTCGTGCTAGAAAACGTGTGGAAGGTTTTATATCTTAAAGGGGACCAATGCACCTGACTGTGCTCCCTCCCACAGAAGTGACTCCCCTCCCTTCCCCAGTGGCACCTTCCAGGATGTGCAGACAGCTGGCTAAGCCTTATACTCCTGGCGCTCGAGATTCTCCAAGGCCATTTTTTAAAAAGCACTCATTTGTTTCAACTATTAATTGTTTTGGTGCAAAACACTAAGTGCCTGCCATTGCTACCCCTCATGGAATCATGGAATATCAAGGTTGGAAGGGACCTCTGGAGGTATCTCATCCAATCCCCTACTCAAAGCAGGACCAATCCCCAACTAAATCATCCCAGCCAGGGCTTGATCAAGCCTGACCTTAAAAATCTCTAAGGAAGGAGATTCCACCACCTCCCTAGGTAACCCATTCCAGTGCTTCACCACCCTTCTAGTGAAAAAGCTTTTCCTAATATCCAATCTAAACCTCCCCCACTGCAACTTGAGACCATTATTCCTTGTTCTGTCATCTGGTGCCACTGAGAACAGTCTAGATCCATCCTCTTTAGAACCCCCTTTTGGGTAGTTGAAAGCAGCTATCAAATCCCCCCTCACTCTTCTCTTCTGTAGACTAAACAATCCCAGTTCCCTCAGCCTCTCCTCATAAGTCATGTGCTCCAGGGCCCTAATCATTTTTGTTGCCCTTCTCTGGACTCTTTCCAATTTTTCCACATCCTTCTTGTGGTGTGGGCCCCAAAATTGGACACAGTACTCCAGATGAGGCCTCACCAATGTCGAATAGAGGGGAACAATCACGTCCCTTTATCTGCTGGCAATGCCCCTACTTATACAGCCCAAAATGCCATTAGCCTTCTTGGCAACAAGAGCACACTGTTGACTCATATCCAGCTTCTCATCCACTGTAACCTCTAGGTCCTTTTCTGCAGAACTGCTGCCTAGCCATTCGGTCCGTAGTCTGTAGCAGTGCATGGGATATTTCCGTCCTAAGTGCAGGACTCTGCACTTCTTGTTAAACCTCATCAAATTTCTTTTGGCCCAATGCTCTAATTTGTCCAGGTCCCTCTGTATCCTATCCCTACCCTACAATGTATCTACCACTCCTTCCAGTTTAGTGTAGGCATCTACACCAGTGTACACCCTGTAGGCATCTACCTCAGAGCACAGTGAGTGTGAAACGGTAGGCGTCTCTTTTCACGTCCACTTCTTGCACTGCTGCAAGGTAAGGTAAGAAAGGATCAGGCCTGAAATGGCTGATATTACTTTGGGGGCCCATTCTTTTAAATCCATCATTCCTTATTTCAGAACAAGGAGGTGGGGCTTCCAAACCCTTCAGACCCCTCCCCTCCCCCAGTTGCAGCACTAAAACCCTCTGCAGAAACATTGCTTTCAGTTCTGTGTCCTCCTGAGCTTTGCATTTGGCCTTTTCTTGCTGTTACCATCATCTTCCTGCGCCTCTCTGGTGGGTCACAATTTCCATTTTCCACCCCTAAGAGAAGTATCAGTGAAATGCATCTGCAAGTCACGTATCCTCTCCATGCCACGTTCCCCATCCACCTTTTGTCTCTCTTGTCTATGCTGATGCTAAGCTGCTTAGGCCAATGAGTGCCTCTTGTTCTGTGTTTGTACAGCCCCAGCGCAAGGTCCTGATCTTAATTGGAGCCACTAGGCACCAATGTACTACTCATCATCAAACAACCTCTCACTTTATTTATATAGTCTTCGAGATTCTATTTCAAATACCAGCTGGTAATCTGAATAGCTTTATCCTCATCTCAAAAGCACAGGAACTTAAAGACCGTTGAGTGGCTTTTTCACATATCGTGTTCTATAGAGTCTCTGCATTTTCATCTTCTATTCCCACCAGAGTCTGAGGTAGCCTACTTCCTTCAGGCTAATAATTGACTTCTGTATTCAGCTTTGATTTTTCCCAAGTACCAACCCAATAGCTTTATTCTGTGTTAACTAGGCTACACAGCAGTTTTCCCTGTGCCAAAGTACCAGACGAAGATTTCACCTTCCCCATTTTAGATTGACTTTAGTCATGGATGCCCTGGCACTGCTCTAAGAGCAGACTATGATACATGTCTTACTGTCACTGTACAAACTTGCTTTCTGCACCCCCCGCCCCCACCCATCTCCTACCCACTTTCAGCAGTAGTAAGCTGTTTAACACATTATGTTTGAGGGAGGCTGTAGTAGACCTGGTCAGGAATATTTTGCTCAAAAAAATAAATAAAAAAAAGTTGGGAAATACCAATTGGTCAAAACTGAAACGTTTAGCAAAATTATTTTTCACGTGCAGGATGGATTTTCTGGCCAGAGAGTGCCCCACCCCAGAATAGCTAATAGTCCCATGGTTAGGACATTCAGCTGAGATGCAGGAAATCCAGGTTCAAGTCCATATCCTTGAATCAGAACTGCACCTGCCTCCCACATCCTATCTGAGGTGGGGCTGTGTCTAATCCCCCCTTCCCCCCCACCCCGAAAATAAATAAATAATAAGTCCTGTTTTCTCCTAAATGTGAAATGAGAAAAATTCTTGAAACCTTGACCATTTTCATGGGACAAGAAAACATTTTCCACCCCAGGGGCAACACGTCTTGGGCAGCGGGAGTTCTTAGGCCCACATCTATGTGTGAAAAAAAATATCAATCTTTAAACCAATATATTTTTGATTTCTCAGCCATGCTGGATTTTTGTGTTTGGGAAATAATGCAGGTTAAATGTTCTTGAACAATGACAGCAGAGTCTGAGAGAGAGAGAGGAGACAATCACTTTTCAGTCAAGAAGACCCGTCTCTTTTGAGCCATGAGATAGGGTGCAAGATTTGGGATTGTGTTAATGAAAACACCCGCTAGGAACCTCCCTGCTCATAGGAACACCTCTAGAGATAAAACAGCCTTTTACAAGTCCCACTCTGTCATTTTCCAAATAAATCTCAGACGTCATGTCAATCTGCAAAAAGAACTTTACGGCTGAGAATGGATCAGTTGTGTGATGGTACAGAGGACAGCTCAAAACTCCTGAGAAGGAAAAACCATTGAAACAAAGGCCAGAAATAAGTCTTCCATCAGAACAAAAGTGGTTGTAGTGTTCTTTGGATTTCACAAAATGCTGGGGGGAAAAATCAATGGTTGGCTTTAAATCTATCTTTAAGTGACTATTGATTCTGTGCACTTGAAGTTTCAAACACCTCCATAACAAAAGCATTCAACGTAGCAGTACAAAGAATGGCAGGTTATAATTTGGCAAGAGGACTAAGTCCCTCAGTGAAAACTTCCTACATGTCTATTGGAAGATTATCCTATCAAATCCCATGCTGTTTTGAAAGGTAAGCATTTGAAATATGACTAATATCAATAGAATATATTACTCACAATCTGAAGCATAAAATAGATTAACGTCTCTGTTGTAAATGGAGCACTGACTGCAGCACATTCAGAAAAACATCACTTGGAACGTGGGCTTTCCAAATTTAAAGCTAACAGAAGGAAACAGTGTAACCACAGTGGGATGTGATTTTAGGTTATATCAACTTCCAAAAGGGCTGTCTCAGAAAGGGTAGACTGCAGGGTCCCCACTGTTCTCAAGTGATTTCGAAATGACTTTACTGGAACTCTGCTGTTTCCATGTAGATTTTATTCTACGTGTCTGGGCACTCACATGTCCCTGGTCACCAGAGTAACTGAGTCTATCACAGTCCTGCGTGGATTTTATCCTCGGAGCACCCCAGAAAGGCAGGGAAATATCACCCCCATTTTACAGTTGGGCAATGGTGACAGAAGGTAGATTAACTGATTCACCCAGGGTCACAAAGGCCTTCCAGGGCAGAGTCAGAATCAAACCAAGTGCATTCTTCCTCCTGACTCATTTTATAACATAGCCACAGCAAACCCTATGGTTGGCATTCTCCATCTCATAAAGCAACGGTATTGCTCAGAGCTGAATGAGGACCCTGTGAGAGACACTCCCTCTTTGCAATTTAGAGTGATGTGGAAACTCGATGGAGCAAAAGGCTCCATTCCAGTAATCCCTCTCCTTCCGCTTTCCTACCTCCATACCTGGGATTTGGCCTGGAAATTAGCTCTAAGCCTGTGCACAGAAGCCACCTGTGACAGGTTTTGGACACAGAGCTGCAGAGGGGCACCTTTTCAAAGCAACACACATGGATTTAACTGTGTCACTCCAATGAATGCCAATGGGACTTGCAAAGCTAACTCCCCCCCTCCAGCCAAAATTCTGGAAATATACTCCATAGCATCCAAGGAAGAGACATAAAATGCCTTCTTTCAGCTGAGAAAGGGTCTCATACAGAAGGGTGCATCTCCCAGGACTTCAATGGATGATGAAAGTGTTCAGATGACCTAGAAAAGGCAAAAAGAGGAGTTTCTCCTTTTCCAAGGTAATGGAGCCTCTCTTGGCCTCAGTAACAGTGACTCCTGACACCCATGACAGTCTGGCACGTCTATGGACTATGAAAAGGGCCCCACTTGAATCGTGGGATAATTGTCAAATAATTGCAGCCGAGTTGTAGACAAGACATGGAGGCTCATGGAAAAGTTATAATGGACCTTTAATTGTGTCTGACAGCTGAGGCCCCATATATGGACGCAGTGGAGAGCTCATTAAAAACAAAATGGTGGTGGAAGCCTAGGAGTGCAGAATCGGCAATTTCTACAATATTTTAAGTAGGGCCTTAGCGACGAAGGATTTACACATTGGTCTGTAACAGATTTTCAGGGGCCATTTTGATTTACCGGGTAGAAAAAGGAAAGGTCTTTCTCTTAAATAAAAGCCTAAATATGTTTTCATTTCCACATCCCAGTAGCCACAATCTATTGTGTCTGCTCTTTGGGAGATAAGAATACCATCAATGAAAATGCACAAGGCAGCTTACACACCCGGTAGCAGAAGGCCTATCTTTCAGAACAAGAGTGTGAATATGGCCCCTGATGAAGTTCCTGCCACCTAGAGCAGATGCTTATATATCATTTTATTTAGCCTCCCCCAACTAATCAGAAGAAAGGGAGAGTTTGGTAATGGAGTTGCTCAAAAATGGCAAAATAAAAAATAAATGGCAAATTTTGGTCATTTACACACACACACACACACACACACACACACACACACACACAAATAAATTAAATTTTGGACCATTTGTATTAACTCTGTGAGCTAACCTGTGAAATATTCCCTTTTGCCATAACCCTCAGAACCCAATGCTCCATAGCAGTCTCTAGGCACATCCAACCTTAATGAATGCCAAAGCTATGAAGGAATTGACAGAAACCCAGAGCCAGACTGATCCCTGAATCAGTGCAGGCCCCAACAGAGGAACCAAGCAACAGTGGCCAACCCCGGCCCCTCCTCCAGGGCTGTCCCTATGGGCTGCCGTAGCTTGGAGCTCGGGCTCTGTGGTAGCTTGGGTGTGTGGATGACCTGGCCACACCTCCTCCGCACTTCCTCATGCACCCTCCCTGCTCAGTACATATCCCGGAAGCCTAGACAACTTGGCATCCACTCAAATGGCAGCCTAGACAATGGTTTATGCACAGGAGGGTCTTCATTTCCTTACATTTTATACATTGTGGGCTTTATCCTACAAGTCAATGTCAGTGGCAACACGCGCACTGAGTTCAATGGTGCAGGGAGAGACCTCGTGTGAAGTGCTGGGCCCGCATGTTGGGGAAAGGGAGAGGAACTGATGGAATGGGGAAGATGACAATACAAGCCAATACATTGGCAATATTGTACTGAGAGGCCAGCAGGAAAAGGGAAAGCTGGGGGTTCTGAATCGTTTGGGAGCCCTCTAGTGAATCTCCCTGTCTGCTGTCCAAATGGGTCTGGTTTTTGGAAGAAAAGGTCAGATTTTTGGTTTGAGTCTCTGTGAGGAAGTGACCGGGGAGTCCACCCTGGACCTCAGAATCCTTCCTGTTAACATTTTTGCCAGAATCAATGTCTCAGGAATGTTTTGGTTTTGATGAAACAACAAATCTGGATGGAAAAACCATTTACTGGAAACATGTTCAGACCAGCTTGAGTGGTTACACTGGGCCTGACGCAACTACCACTCAGAGATTCTGAGGCCTGCGCAAAGCAGAAGGTCAGACTAACTGCTCCCAGGGGTCCCATCTAGCCATGAATCTATGAATTTCCTCTCTACTGTCACTTCCAGACCGCTAGAGGCCCCCGTTACCTTTACCTACCACTAAACCAAATAATTTCTTTAAAGGTTTTATGCAAAAAAAAATAATGTTTTTCCTCCCCCCAGGTTGTTTTGAGTTGTATTGTTGGGAGCATTTCTTTCCTTTCCTGGCTTGTTTTTTGTTTTTGTTTTGTTTTATTTTGAAAAGGGAAAGAAAGCGCACCCCCGGGAGGTGTTGTTAGACTCCTAAAAGGCTGGTGATTTGATTGTAAGGTGCGTTTGCACTTCCCACACTTCTGCACTCAGTGACGCACACTGCAATCAATAGAGAAGGGATGATTACACCTGCGTGTTCTGCTTTTCTCCTGCCACAACCACAAAGCAATTAAAATGCACACACACTCTCTCTCTCTCCTTAAGAGCAGGGTTTTAAGAACTGTTTTGCAGGTATCCTAAATTACTCACTCAAATTGCAGATTGATTCTTCCATTGGTCCAGCCTCTCTGTCCCAAGTTCTTCGGTACCACAGCAGCCTGTGGAAAGTCACAGATCTGGCTTTCATGCTCTCCTGATCCATTTGGTTCTAGGGAAGCCACTGCGGGTAGGGAATGAGAGTAGGAACTCAAAGACTTGAGTTCTAGTCCCTGCTCTGCCACTGACCTGCTCAGTGAGTGTGGCCACACGCACCTCCACATCTGCATTGTCTGTACTTAGATTGTAAGTGCTCTGTGTTCCCTTCTGTCTCACTGTGCGTACAGCTCTTGGTACAATCCTGGCCTCAGCTGGGGCCACTGTAATATCCATCATCAATACTAAAGTCTAAGGCAAAAATTCACCTTTCAACTCCAATATTCGACATGGACAGATCCATTGGCAGTATCTGGCTCTTCGATGTTTCTCTATAGCTCCTAACCCCCATGCACCTACCTGCCAAACAGGCCATTTCAACCTGCCAAACACCACTCCTTCCCTCTCCTTAGTCCCAGGAGCTCTTGTGGGTTTCTTGTTCTGTTGTAGTTTCTGTGGTAGTCAGAGATCCACCATGGGACTCTGAGAAGAAAATACGACCCTAAAATATGACAGGCTCTTCAAACGTACGTTCTCTTTCCTTCCCCTTGCATGATGGTGCAGTTTGGACCTAGAGAGCCAGGCAGTAGCTAAAACTTCGGTCAAATGAGTGCTTCTCTCCATTCCTGGTTCCATGGAGGTGTTGCTGTAGCCACCGCAATCCCTGTTTATGATTGTCACTCAGGCTTCTAAATCCCTAAATATAGTCTGGCCACCAGAGTGACAAAGATCCACACTAGCCTAGCATGGGTTACATTACCAGAGAGAATGGGGAGCTGGAGGAGGTAGCGAAAGTGGCTCTCTCTCTCTCTCTCTCTTATTGAATTTGCTCAATCCATATTTTGCTATATTAATGCATTTTTAAAGGACAGTGTGAGTTAAGGTCCTTCTCAGCTGGAAATCTCTACCACTAGAGTGGGTGGAAGTGGGCGCAACTTGGCCATTATCAGAAATTAAACCTTAGCTGTTGATGGTGGAGAAAAGTGGGGAGGATAAGGCTGCCGTATTCACAGTCATGAAGGAGGGCAAGCTAAGGTGGAAGAGCAAAGTGATCATTCCGCAGGAGCTGTGCTGCAGGATTTGGGTGCCATGCTGGGAACTTCAGGGAGGCACGGGGGACATTGGAATTGTGTACACAACCCCACAACCCCGAGCTGGAATTGCTCTCAGAGAGAGCTCCTATGTACTAGCCATGGAAAGAAAATGAAGCTCTAGGGGTTAGATGAGCTTGCCCCTATGGCTAGCACTAGCAGCCTTTCTAGCTGCTCCCATTAGAGCAGGGGTTCTCAAACTGGGGGGGTCGCAACCCCTCAGGGAATCACAGATGGGGGTAATATGAGCCGTCAGCCCCTACCCAGGGGGGTGCTGACAGCCTGAGCCCCTCCAGCCCAACTCCACCCCCACCCCACTCCACTCCCAACATTTAAAATAGAGTTAACTATAAAACAAGTGTTTTTAATGTATAAGGAGGGGGTCGCACTCAGAGGCTTGCTGTGTGAAAGGGGTCCCCAGTACAAAAGAGCCCCTGCATTAGACTGGAGGATACATTTGGAATACAGCGCACCTCCATCAACCACAGACGCACGCACGGAAGAGGAATGAATACACCATGGCCAATCAAGCGTTTTCGGCCCTAGATTTGACCACTCTTAAAACGAGTCTGTGTTAAATAATTAATATTCACATTTTAAAATAAAGTAAATGAACAGCAGCCGTCATTTATACCCTTCATCAATTATATACGAACCACAGGCCGGGACACATGAATAACAAACCGATATTGGTTCTCTTTTCACAGTTACACCAGGCCAGGGGCCGGAGACACAAAAATCACTTGGTCATAAACAAAGCAGTCGTTAACAGAAAAGGGGGAAGAAGTGCTTCAATGCACGCACGGCCATAAGCTGCAAGGAGCCCCGTTGTGCGCAAGAGGCCTTTGCACCTGCTTATGGTTATACACGTCCTTTGGCGCTGACTGATTCACGACCTTCCAGGGGTGAAAGTAATTTAACTTTCTTACCGGTACGGGGGCTTGGCTGGGGCCGGCTCTGACCCCTGGAAGGGGTGTGGCCTCTGGTGGAAGGGGCGGGGCCACAGGGGTCAGAGCCAGCCCCAGCCCAGCCCCCATACAGGTAAGGCCCCCCCCCCCCCCCGGCCTCCAGGGGCCGTTTAAAGGGCCTAGGGCGGTAGCAGCACAGCGGGCTCTTTAAATAGCTCTTGAAACCCCGCCGCAGCCACCCCAGGGCTCCGGCAATGGGGATCCGCGGGGACGGGAGCCCTGTTGCCGGAACCTTAAAGAAGCGGCAGCGGGGCTCCGAGAGCTATTTAAAGAGCCCGCTGCGCCACTACAGCCCCCGGCCCTTTAAACGGCCCCCCGGAGCCCCGCTGCAGCCTCCCTCAGGCTCGCAGCAGGGGCTCTGGCAGCAATTTAAAGGGCTTAGGGCTCCAGCCACTGCTGGGAGTCCCAGGCCCTTTAAATTGCACCCGGGGAAGCCGATCCGCCCCGGTACGTGCCGTACCGGCTTACTTTCACCTCTGCGACCTTCACATAGGCACCAACTTCTCCTGGCGCTGGGGGGGGGGGGTGCCCTGCCCCTCCCCCTCCTGCCCCACCCCCATTCCAACCCCGCCCCCGTCCTGCCCCGATTGGACTCCTTCCTCAAATCCCTGCCCTGGCCCCACTGCTTCCCTGACTCCTCCCCTGAGTGTGCCACGTTCCCACTCCTCCCCCTCACTCCCACAGCTTGTGTCACAGCAGCAAGTGCAGGGAGGAGAAGCGGGGATGCGCCAAACTCAGGGGAGGGGGTGGAGGTGAGGTGAGCTGGGACGAGCTTGGCTGCCAATGGGTGCAGAGCACCCACCAATTTTTCCCTGTGGGTGCTCCAGCCCCGGAGCACTCACAGAGTCGGCGCCTATATGCCTTCATTCAGCAATGGTAACTGCCCAGTTTGCCCTTACCCTACAAGGGAGCCTTTCCATACTTGGCCATATGTGCTAAAATATTGTTGTCCTTTTTCTCATACCGTTGTCCTATTCGGATATGTGTTGCCCCTCCACCAAGCAGTAGCAGATGTCCAAGGTCTTGCAGGTTGGCTTCCCAGGAGAGGAGAAATCAGTGACAGAGTATGGTCTATATTTAAGTATAACTGGTTTATTTACACACACATACCAGTCCTGGTACAGAGGTGGTCAAACAGCATGCAAGACAATTCCCTCTTTCAGCAATCTCAGCCCAACACAAATGGCTGTTTCTCAGGGAGTAACCGTGCCCCCCCAAAATGAGTCTAATCATGCATCAAGGCAGAGAGCAATCTCTCCTGCTGCTAGCACAACTCCTTCTCACTATAAGCTGCCTGTACCCAAAACTAACAACACAAAACTAAAAGCAACATCGCACGTTTTTCCAAGAGGCAAAACTTGCTTATGTGTTAAGAACTTGAAAGACTGTGTGTAACTGCACCCCCTGATGGCGCCTGCCATAATGCTAATGCTCTACATTATTTTATTCAGCTCTTCTGATTCATAGCAATGCTGATACATTAAAACTATTCTACTTTGAAGTCTTGTTGAATCCCTTCAGATTTTAATAGGCAGCTAGTTGCATATTTTCAGAATCTACCAGGAGGGTTTTTTAAATAGTCATTATTTTTGTAGGACATCTGAAAAGTCAAGGGTTTTGTTTGTTGCCCTTGCTGGCTATGCAAATCCTATTCCTAAAGCAGTGCTGGCATAGTTGATGATGTTGGTGTACAGACAAAGGTATTTTGGCATGACTAGAAGGTAGAATTGTTTGAGTTGTTACTAACGCAGCTGTTTATTTCATCTCTGCTCCCAACAGGGGGGCTAGATGGAAAGAATTAATGTTTGTGAAATAGGAAAGAACAAAAGAAGGGGGGAAATTATACTCAAGCTTTTTGGAAAGTAGTATTATAAACTAAGAGTGAAAGAAAAAAACCTCTGGGAGAAATAACTGGTTGGCATTGTCCTTTAAATATATGCTTTAGTTTGCACTCACCCTTTCTAAGAAGAACTTGAACCTGGCCTACACTTTGAACCAATGCAAGCAGATTGCTATTCAACCCACAGTCCTCTTCCTTGCTGCTGAATAATGAGAAAATTCAAGTGCATTATGAGGATTCAAATTACATTGCAAGAGGCCCAGACATCAGGCAAAGACAGTTTAAAAACCTAAGGTCTAGATTCTGCCCAACTGTAACAAACTTGGATTCTCAAGATAGGGTAAATATTTTTTGCCATGTATAAGCAAAAGGCCAGGTTCTGTTACCTGTACTCATACGGGATACCTTTTTTCAGCTAAAAAAAGTCCCACTGACTCAAGGAGTCTAGTACGAATCAGAAAGGAGTATCCAAATCTAAGCCATCATTATTTATATTTGAGTTTGACACTTGCAAGGGGTGGACATGCAGAAAGGGTATATATAGTTTATAATTAGTTAATAAATGAATAATGGATGCTATGAGCATGTTATTGACCAGAGCAGTATCTAGGCTTGATGGTTGTAAGGGAGCACATTATTCTACCTGTTTATAAGCTTTGGTTTTAAGCAATGTTTTGACCTGTTGGACGCTATTATAACAATTTATTAAACCATCTATTAATCACTTTTTATAAAGGGTTAGTAATATTCCTATAATAGCAGTGGGGCCATGAAAGGAACCAGTTCAAGTTTATACCCCCAAAAGATCAGCATCATGTTCACGACATTTCTTACTTTTCATCCTTACTTTTCTGGGTATATTCTTTTTCTTTGAATTGTTATTAAGTGGTACAAATTGCTAAAGGTAAAGAAATGGTCTGTAAAGTATTACGCTGCCATAGGTTATCAATCTAGTGGTTTCTGCTATTGAATTGATAAAGGTTAGATGTCAATTACTCTGATAGTAAACAAATTAGGGTTTGGTTTAGCTAGACCAGCGTTTTTCAAAGTTCTGATTAGGACCCAGTAATAGGTCGCGGCACGTCAGGCACTGGGTCGCTCTGGCCAGCACCGCCGACTGGGATGTTAAAGGGTGGGAGGGGGTCAGGGCTCTGGGCTGGGGCAGGGACAGCATGCGGAGCCCCGTGGCTGCCCCTGCCTAGAAGCCGGACCACTGATGACTGTTTGCGGGGCGGAGCGCAGTGTTGGAAAAGGTAGGCACTAGTCTGCCTTACCTGGGCAGCAGCATCAGTGGGACTTTTAACGTCCCAGTTGGTGCTGCTGACCAGAGCAACCCAGTGCCGCACATGCTGTGACCCCAGTACTGGGTCATGACCTGAACTCTGAAAAACGCCGGCCTAAGTCACCACAGATTGCTGGAGGAGCCCAGCTGAGAAGGAAGAGGTGGGGCTAGTACAGTGGTTCTCAAACTTTTTCTACTGCTGACCCCTTTCGGACACCAGGCCTCTAAACACGACCAGGCTTGGGGGCGGGGCAGGGGCCGGACTGGGAAGGGTGCCAGCACCCCCCCCGGGGCAGAGGCTGGGCTCGAGAGGGGGGTGCCAGCAGCCCCCCGGGGCAGAGGCTGAGCTGGGGGGGGGGTGTAGGGTGCCAGCCCCCCAGGGCAGGGGACAGGGCTCGGGTCGCTGCCGGCAGCCCACTGCAGCAGGGACTGGGGCTCTGAGCGCCGCCGGCAGCCCGCTGCACCATGGGCAGGGTTTGGGGTTCAAGGTGCCGCCAGCAGCCCGCCGCCGGCACGCCACAGCAGGGGCCAAGGCCCAGAGCACCACCAGCAGCCCACCACGGCAGGGGCAGGGTCCGGGGCTCAGGGCGCCGCCGGCAGGGGTCAGGGCCGGCGGCTGGCAGCAGGGGCTCGCGACCCCCACATAATCAGGTTGCGGCCCCTCGAGGGGTCCTAACTCCCACTTTGAGAACCAATGGGCTAGTATAAAGTCAGGAAGCTGGCAGCTGACAAGGGCTGTAGTGAGGGAGCCTGCAGCCACGCTCTGGATGTTAGAGAAGGAGGGAAACCCAGGAGGAGAGTAAAAACCCCACGGGATCCAGGCCTTGAAGGAAGGATTTATGCAGAAGGGTGATGAAGCAAAAGCCTGGGAGAGGTGGAGTAGGAAAAAAATCAGGGAAATGTCAGCAAGATGGGACGTTGCAGACCTTGGCTGCTGATTAGAGGTTCCCTGATCTGGAACCCGGAGTAGAGGCTGGGCCCAGATTCTCCTATCAGCCACGGGGAAAGTGGCACAGATTGGGCATAGAACAGAAGATTGCTTGGGAGTCATCCATTAGGACTTTGCAACCCGGGAAGGTGAGGACTATAGTGACCTGACCAGAGGATCAAGCCAGGAAGAGAGAACCCCCTGCGTTGTGAAGAGAGGGGCTGTGGGACACATAAATGAATGGTGAAAGGGAGCATTGGACCGGAAAGGAGCTAATCCCCACACTAGCCAGGAGGAGGTGCCCCATCAGTGAGTGTACTATCTTGTGGCAGATGCCTGCAGTAAATTGTCAGCTGATAATCTCTGGACCAGCTGGGAGCCCTGGTATTGTATTTAATGTAATCACTCAAAACCATCTAGGTGCCTGGATCAAGTGACAAGATCAGGTCATATGTATTTGTACAACACATCTGTAGCAATGCTCCCCCTCCCCCAGTCTTGATCTGGTCCCTGCACACAGCTGTTATACAAATAATGTGTGTGACTCATAACAATTTTAAAAGAGATTTTAGCCGCTAACGCTGTTCTTCTGCTTTTGCATGAAGCTGGATTTTTTTCTGAGGAAAACTGGAAACCAAAAAAAAGGGGGATTTGTGGCCCCAATTCTGCAAAGACCTTGCACCTCATAACTTAAAATACGTGAGTAGCTCCCCTGACTCCAGAGGTGCAACATTCAATCCCAGCCGGGGGCCTAGTCAGGATGTCGGGATAGGTGGTGGCCTGTATGAGGGCAAGGATAGAGAGAACGGAAACACAACTACAATACAGTGTTTCTCCAGCTTAAGAGGGAAAG
This sequence comes from Sternotherus odoratus, assembly GCA_032164245.1. NCBI lineage: Eukaryota > Metazoa > Chordata > Testudines > Kinosternidae > Sternotherus > Sternotherus odoratus. The sequence goes on from JAVMKO010000011.1 coordinate 2,668,874, forward strand.
GTATCGACACAGATCTTTAACGTAGTTCACACCTCCTGAGAGAATCAGGAGAATTAGAAAGTAGTATTAAGGTTTACTGATCACGTAAGTGATCAGTTTACTAACTCAATTAAAGTGGGGGGATAATACCATCACATGGACCCTTTGCATTGACTCTCTTTTTATTATGTATATTTTTAAAATGTGGTTTGGTCACTTATGGCAGCTTGATGAGGCTGCGTCTCACTATTACAGTGGCTGAGGAGAGAGATGAGTCAAGAAAGATGTGTTCCTCCTAGAATTAACAGTGAGAAATCCTTGCAAAGAAGGGGCAGTTTTTAAATGCTGTGTAACTGCAAGTAGAGTGGATGCTGTACTACCCTATCAAGAAATAATATGTAATCAGTCATTTTACAGAAGAAAAGTCTGATGGGGTACAAACAAGACCCCCACCTGAAAGATCTGGAAATTAAATAGTTGGGGATGGATTGGAGCAGGTGTCCTGCAACTCTTATTGCTCCCACGGTAGGGGTAGTTTTCTTTGCCAGTTCATAAAAACCTGCCCTTTGTGGCAAACACAACCACTGCCAATGAAGATATAGGTGAGATATAGGTGATAGATATAGGTGAGAGGTATAGTGAAGGAATGGGTGGGTGAGATTCTGTGGCCTGCGTTGTGCAGGAGGTCAGACTAGACCATAATGGTCCCTTCTGACCTTAAAGTCTATGAGTCTATAAGATGGCAAGTGGGTCATTTCCAGTGCGTTAGGAATAGAATTTGGCTCAGTTCTGCAATGAGGGATCCCCCCCACACCGAGCTCATTGCAGGACCAAGCAATACGTCTAGGATAGCTAAATTACCAGACGGGCCCTTACATTCCTTATGTTTTTACTAGCACAGCTAGACACGTCAAGTATTTCAGTAATGCTCTAGGTCCTCAGATTCACTGCCTCACATCTCCCAAATATGCATCTCCTCCTACAATCCCAGCTCTCTTCCTTTACAGCTGAATCACAGCTTCCAGACCCTGGGTGCTATCTGACCTCAGGGAATAAAGACTCCATTCTAGTCTCCTGGCCATGAATCTTATTCTAGACTAGACTGGCAGACGTGTAGTATTTTCTTCTGAACCTTTCCCAGGCTTGGATCACGTGCCTGTCTTTGTCACTTATCCATAATGTCAAAATCCCTTCCCTAAAATTCAGATTCTTTACTTTCTAGATGATCCTCTAAATCAGATCTTTACCATAAGGACTACAAATGGCTCCACTCTGGCACTGATTACCAGTGACTACAGAGCAGGGGCTCTGATGACAAATTTTTTAGTGGCCTCAGTATGTGGCTACAAGTGCTGGTGGCCACACTGACAATTTTTTCTAAAACACTTAATTAACTTTAGGAAAAACAAATAAAAAAGCACATGAAAATCATTGTACTTTATTGCTAGCTAGTAAGTCGGCTGCTGTGAAAAGTGATATTCATATGTTTAATATTTTTCACAGCCTCCCAGCTAGCTACTAGTCAGCTGTGAAACGTGATATTAACATACATACCAGTATCGCTTTTCACAGCAGAGTTACTCAGCCGGGATAAATTAAGCCCTGGATGGGGAGGTGGATGGATAGGCCGCAGGGGCCAGGGGCAATGAGGGTAGGGTGACCAGACAGCATATGTGAAAAATCAGGACGGGGGGGGGGGAGGGTAATGGGAGCCTATATAAGAAAAAGACCCCAAAATCCGGACTGTCCCTATAAAATCAGGACATCTGGTCACCCTACATGAGGGAGGCACTGGGGAGCTGGAGCTGGAAGCCCTTGGGTTGTAGCCCAGAGCCAGGGGATGGGGCCAGAGCCCAAAGCCCCAGGGCCAGGGTCCAGGGACAGAGCATGAAGACTGAAGCCTCGTGGCCAGAGCATACTACCCCACCCCCACCAGGAAGGCAGGGAACTCACTGTCTGCCTGCTCCTCCAGCGTTGCGCCCCAGGTGTCTCCAGAGTGGGACAGGGGTAGGGCCCCATCCCTGCTGGCAACCCCAGCACCCAACACCAAGGCGGCCCATCTGGGAGCAACAGGGAGGGGGAGGGGTGGCTGCTTTGCCCCCCCAATCACTGCCCGGGAGGCTGGGGGTGCAAGAAAAGCCCCTGGTGGCTGCATGTGGCCCTGGTGGCAGCGTTTGAGAAACACCGCTATAGAGAACACTCTCAAAAATACCCTCCCCCCCCCGGCACGTACTCCAGGCAGTGAAGGCAGCCTTCCCGCCCACCTCTCAGGCCTTCCTTGAACAGGTCTGGTGGGAGGGTGCTTCCCACCCACCCCTCGCCCCGGCCCTCTGGGCCTTGTATTCGGGCCCCTGCCCTGTGAATCGCCCCCACATACCCGAGCAGGCTGCGTGACCTGCAGCCAGTCTGTTTCCGAACCATGCCTAGGAAACAGCTGTATCCACACCTTTTATTTCCTCACCCTGGCGTCCTGCCCCAACCCCAAGTAGAGGGACCAGCTACCACCTGTGAAGAGTGAGGATCCCTGGTGGGCCAGCCTCCACCCTAGTCCCACGACCCGCCAGGGATATTAGTTGGTGGCTCCTTCATCGAGCCGTTAGCACAGGTGCGTCCCTGGTGTGGTTCTCCCCCTCAACCCTTGCCCCTGCTGTGGCGTGAGGAAGATCCTGATGCACATTTACCTTGAGTGCACCAGAATGCAGCCTCTTTTCTGGCTCCTCCGGAACCTTCTCCTTATGTTCTGGCTGCACTTTTCCCCAGCCCTCGTAACCTACACTCATCCCATCCATAGCCCCATGATGTCGCGAGACCTCCTGGTCCACCTCCTCCTGGCGCTGGGCCAGGGGGCTGTCCGCCACCCCGGGAGGAGGCTGCTGGATAGCGAGGTACTCTGAGACTGTGGGGCCTATTTGCCTCCCTCGGCTCATGTATCTGGGCAGAGTTCCTTTGGGCCATGACTGCTAGCTCCCTGAATGCCTTTGAGGAGCAGTGGGTGCTGACCAGGGTTCTCTGCTCTGTGTCCCCCTCTGACTCTCTGCTTTCGAATCCCCATCCCTGTTTTTCATGGGTTGTCCCCTGATTCCAGTGGAGATGTGCATTCAGTGGCTCCGCCCCTTAGGCTGGGGGAGGGGCCTTTAAATAAGGTGGGGGCGAGCCTGCTCTCCCGCCCTATCATGCCTCCTCAATCGGCACCTCAGGTGCTGGAGACTCCTTGGCTGGGGAGACACTGCTTACTCCCAGATAGCTGCCTTGGTTGGCATGTTTGTGGTCCTTCCCCTCAGGAAGGGAGGCATCTAGCTCCTGGCTCTTCACAGTCAGCCCCAAACTGAGCCAGGTCCCCTCATTTTCTTCCCCTCCAGACCTGGCATTGGCTCAGGTACAATGGGACAGGCCTAGCAGGGCCCCTGTCATGCAACTCATGGTGGCTGTCATGCAAAACAGACGCTCGGGATACACCAAAACCTGTGTCTGGTTATTTCCAGTAGTATACCACCTCTAGAGAGAAAGATTAAAGGAACAACATCACACCCAAACAATGCTTTTGATACTGCAAAATCATTCTTGATTGTGGTGCCATCAATAGAATTGCTTGCAGCATTTAAAGAAGTTGGGAGTATGGATTATAAGGTGGATAAAAAGCTGGCTCGGCAGCAGTTCTGCAGAAAAGGACCTAGAGGTTACAGTGGATGAGAAGCTGGATATGAGTCAACAGTGTGCCCTGGTTGCCAAGAAGGCTGAAGGCATTTTGGCCTGTATAAGTAGGGGCATTGCCAGCAGATAAAGGGACGTGATTGTTCCCCTCTATTTGACATTGGTGAGGCCTCATCTGGAGTACTGTGTCCAGTTTTGGGGCCCACACTACAAGAAGGATGTGGAAAAACTGGAAAGAGTTCAGAGAAGGGCAACAAAAATAATTAGAGGCCTGGAGCACATGACTTGTGAGGAGAGGCTGAGAGAACTGGGATTGTTTAGTCTACAGAAGAGAAGACTAAGGGGAGATTTGATAGCTGTTTTCAACTACCTGAAAGGGGGTTCTAAAGAGGATGGATCTAGACTGTTCTCAGTGGCACCAGATGACAGAACAAGGAGTAATGGTCTCAAGTTGCAGTGGGGGAGGTTTAGATTGGATATTAGGAAAAACTTTTTCACTAAGAGGATGGTGAAGCACTGGAATGGGTTACCTAGGGAGGTGGTGTAATCTCATTCCTTAGAGGTTTTTAAGGTCAAGGCTTTTGACAAAGCCCTGGCTGGGACGATTTAGTTGGGGATTGGTCCTGCTTTGAGCAGGGGGTTGGACTAGAGACCTCCTGAGGTCCCTTCCAACCCTGATATTGTGTGATTCTATAGGATCTTCACAAGGAAAGGGGCTAGAAGCACACTGGTTTTTTCATGTGAAGAAACCAAAGATAGGAATATTATTGAAATCAGCAAGTTCAGCCACCTCCAATTTCAGAGAAGTTGAGTTCTCTTTGCATCTGTGGCCAAATGGCAGGCAGGCACATTGTTAATAGTAGTTGCATTATCCCTTTGAAGCCACATGTTTGGGTTTATTTCTGATTCCCCCCTCCTCGCCCCCACTCCCGTCATCTGTTATCCTCCCATGAAGTATGTTTCATGGTTTTGGGAGGGCTGCCACCCAGAGCTGGCCCAGCCCAGAATTTCTACAATTGTGATCCATTCTGCTAGCATTCCCAGGATGGATTCAATTGATGAGAGGCTCTGCAGCCAACCCCCTTAGACTTCACATGTGTTTCTTTAAATGTCACCGGCCCACACAAGCTGCATATCTATGAGTTAGAGCATGCATCGGATCCAAAACACAGCTACAGCCCATATCTACTGTTCAAAGAGCAGCTCCTTTTACTGCCTTCATTTCAATATCCTCATTTACCAAATTGTTCATTAAGAGTCAGGAAGTTAGATTAGTTTGAGGCAGTGCTTCGCAGTGTTTCTTTCCTGTGAGTTTATAATGCCAGTCTGTAATAAATATGTAGCTAAGGTATAAAAACCACAGTGCATTGAAGTTTAGCGAACAGTTACAACATTCACAGCAAGAGTCAAAATACAAATGGCCAAGTGGATACCTAGGATACGTCTTCACTACCCGCCGAATCGGCGGGTAGCCATCGATCTTCTGGCGATCGATTTCTCGCGTCTTATGAAGACGCGAGAAATCAGTCGCTCGCGGTGCTCCCGTTGACTCTGGAACTCCAGCTTGCTGGGAGGCGCAAGCTGGAGTCGATGGGGGAGCGCGCCGCTGACCGCCGCCGCCATGAGGAGAAGCGGTAAGTCGGCTGCAGATACACAAACTTCAGCTACATGATTCACGTAGCTGAAGTTGCGTATCTGCAGTCGCTCCCCTCCCCCCCCCCCGTAGTGAAGACCAGCCCTTAGTTTATACATGTGGAAGGTTCTTTTCCCAGTGTAGCCTATACTAGTTAACCAAATGAATAAGCTATATTGGCAACTGGACTTTTTTTGCTTTAACTGCACCTACACGGGGGTTTTGCTGTCACAGCTATATTATTTAGGGTATGGGGTTTTCACATTCCTAACCAACAGAGCTGTGGCAGCAAATGTGATCTATGCCATCATGTGCCAGCAATGCCCCTCTGCTATGTACATCGGCCAAACCGGACAGTCCCTACGCAAAAGAATAAATGGACACAAATCTGACATCAGGAATCATAACATTCAAAAACCCAGTAGGAGAACACTTCAGTCTCTCTGGTCACTCAGTAGCAGACCTAAAAGCAGCAATTCTTCAACAAAAAAACCTCAAAACCAGACTCCAATGAGAAATTGCTGAACTGGAATTAATTTGCAAACTGCCTACCATTAAATTAGGCTTGAATAAAGACTGGGAGTGGTTGGGTCATTACACAAACTGAAATCTGTTTCCCCATGCTAGTTTCCCCGCAATGTTACTCACACCTTCTTGTCAACTGTTTGAAATGGGTCATCTTGAAAATCGCTACAAAAAGGTTTGTTTTCTCCTGCTGATCATAGCTCACCTTAATTATTTAGCCGCTTAGAGTTGGTGTGGCAACCCCCATCTTTTCATGTTCAAACACAGGAGTTGCATATCCTCTAAAGGGAGGATGAAGGTAAGAGAAAGATCGCATATGCAACTAATAGCATAAAAATCCACTGCCCTGTTTCATTTTTAATGGCTGGTTTAGGGCAATAACGTTTATTGAAACAAGTTGCAGTGGTGCCTGTGGTATTCAATTTCTGGGTGGATTATCCTTTCTAACCTAAGTAAAACTATTTCAAGGGGCATTTTAATTCCATTGGCAGCATTCACTCATGCTTTGAAACTTGACATCCCAAATCTTAGTCTTGAGTGAGGATGATGGTTTAATCTGTATTTATTTTTTTTAAAGTTTAGCTACAGATTGGGTATGTGGAGAGGGGGGAAATTAAGCACCATGTGTTCTGCTGGTATAACTCCACTGACATACATGCAGTGACTCCAACAGAGAATCTGGCTGTGGTGGGGTGACCACGTGCCTCCTTCCGGAAGGGGCTGGAAATAGCCCAGGAAGGGGGGTTGAGGCCGGGAGCTAGTAGGCTCAGGCCTGATTGGGGAATAGGCACAGCTGGGTGGCCACGCCCCAAACACACTCAGGCCTGTATAAAGGCTGAGAGGCAGGGGCCTAGAGGAGGAGAGCCTCCTCGGTACTTAGAGGAAGACAGGCCTAGCTGCTGGGGCTGAGCAAGGTACCTAGGTTGGTGCAGGGCTGGGACAAGGCAGAAGGAGCTGGAGAGGCTCTATCCTGAGAGCCCCAGGCTGTTGGGCCTGGCAGAAGGCCCAACCCAGAGGTACTGGGGTTGCAGGGGGCAGCCCATGACTAGTATTAGAAGCAGCAGGCCAACCCCCCTTGCCGGTGATGAGAGGCCATGATACTGCAGTCTGCCTCAGGGAGTGGGAGCAAATGGTGACTGGCAGTGGCCAAGTCTGAGGCAAGGTGGGGATAGTGGGTGGAGGGTTCTCCAGGGAGGGGACCTGGGGGGGGGTACTGTGGGGGAGCAGGACCCTTAGTAAGAGGGCACCAGGGTCCGGGAGGGACACGGGGCCGAAACAGAAGCGGGGCATCAACCTGCGGAGGGCGCTCTGGATGTTGGAGAGCCGATTCCCCGATCAACCAGCGGGAGGCACCGCAGGGGTGAGTGTGCGCCCCGTGACACTGGCCCTAAATATTTTCTACTTTCATATGCACTTGTGTAACTTAAAAATGGGGGTTATAAAAAATGCCCACAGTACAGAATATAGACCAGTGCTGCTAGCTCACTAAAAAGCAGGGAAAGGTGATGGGATGTAACAGAAGATAGGTATTGGGATAGGGATATTTTTTCTGAGGCTGATGGCGTGAATCCAGCCCACGTGAGTAGTGACTGAAAGCAGTAAACATTTGGTGGTGGTTCGGTGACCTCTGTCAAATGAGTTGTGGTCCCATTCCAGTTCCTAGCGGTTAGGTATGCATATTACAAAACCCACCACTTCCCTTGGCATCTTTGCAGGATGTCTCAACAGACAAGCCAGTGACTGAATCCGCAAAGAAGGAAACTGAACTAGCCTGCACCTCCAGATTAGTGCCTCTAGGACTGGGCGGAGGTACATTGCCAAGACAGTTTGAGGAAATTTGTATTGCCCCTGTTCATGCTGGCTAGAACACAAGAATGGCCATACTGGGTCAGACCAAAGGTCCATCTAGCCCAGTATCCTGTGTACCAACAATAGTCAATGCCAGGTGCCCCAGAGGGAATGAACAGAACAGGGAATCATCCAATGATCCATCCCCTGTCGCCCATTCCCAGCTTCTGGCAAATAGAGGCTAGGGACGCCATCCCTGCCCATCCTGGCTAATAGCCATTGATGGACCTGTCCTCCATGAACTTATCTAGTGCTTTATTAAACCCTGTTATAGTCTTGGCCTTCACAACAGCCTCTGGAAAAGAGTTCCACAGGTTGATTATGCATTGTGTAAAAAATGACTTCCTTCCATATTCAAGATGTGGGAGTACCATGGATTTCTATTGCCTCTGCAGAGGCAATATGATATTTTAGGTTTTATTATTTATCAATTTCTTAATCATTCCCAACATTCTGTTCGGTTTTTTTGCCTGCCACTGCACACCGAGTGGATGTTTTTAGAGAACTATTCACAATGATTCCCAAGATCTCTTTCTTGAGTGGTAACAGCTAATTTAGACCCCATCATGTATAGTTTGGATTATGTTTTCCACTGTGCATTACTTTGCATTTATCAACATTGAATTTCACCTGCCATTTTGTTGCCCAGTCATCTAGCTTTGTGAGATCCTTTTGTAGCTCTTCACAATCTGCCTGGGACTTAACTATCTTGAGTAGTCTTTTATCATCTGCTAATTTTGCCACCTCACTGTTTACCCCTTTTTCTGGATCATGTATGAATATGTTGAATAGGATTTATGCCAGTACAAACCACTGGGGACACTCCTATTTCTCTCTCTCCATTCTAAAATGAACCATTTATTCCTACCCTGTTTCCTATCTTTTAATCAGTTACCGATCCATAAGAAGACCTTCCCTCTTATCGCATTCTCCATGCAGACACAATAGAATTCAGTACCAAGTCTGACAGTTTGCGCCTCTTATGAGCACTCTATTCTTTGAAAAATTAATTTAAAATAAAAGTGAGCGCAGTGTTGCCTAGTGGATGGAACACTAGATGGGGACTCAGGAGATCTGGGTTCTATTCCTGGCTCTGCCATTGGCCTGCTGGGGTACCTTGGACAAGTCACTTCACCTCGTTCGGTGCCTCGGTTTCCCCATATGTGAAATGGGTCTAATGATACTGACCTCCTTTGTAAAGTGCTGTGAGATCGACTGATGAAAACTGCTAGACAAGAGTGGGGTATTAATTATTTATTTTTTTAATGGATGAGTTACCTTGGAATAATTACTGCACATAAGCTTTAAATTCTTTAAATCCTAAGGTTTGCAGTTGCTTATTGTCTGTACACGTACAAATTAAAGAGATCATTGGACTGCATTGAGCCCCACATTTTCAGATGTTGCCTCTCGTTCTGATTGCCTCTGTTTTCGAGTGCCCAGCTGAAGAAATCTTGGGCCATGTTTTCAGAGGCGGTGAATTCAGGGGGAGTTGTGGGTGATCAGCACCTCTGAAAAATCAGACCCTAAGAGTATGCAGTTAGATACGCGCAGCTGGCTTATGCCAGTGACTGGGGCTTGCGGGACCGTTTAATTGTGGTGCATTCGACCTTGGGCTGCAGCCCGAGTTTTGAGACCCTGTGAGGTGCGATGGTCTCAGAGCTCAGAATACAGCTCCGCCCCAAACTTCTATACTACAATTTAACAGCACCTTAGAGTGAGCCCGAATCAGCTGGCATGAGCCAGCCACAGGTTTTTAATACCCACAGTGCCTCAAGTTCAGTACCCGGTAGCTGAGGCATCCAACCTTCTAGAAAAATTCAGCCATGAATGTGTAAGCAAGTTTCCATATTGTTAGCACCAAGCTGGGTCAACTTCCAAAATTCCCAGCCTTGTGACAAGATCCACACAGGCCGTCTCACATGGGTGGATCCCATTGGAGGATCTGGGTTTGGGGTGGCCCAGCCAGTCCTGGAATGTATATTGATATTCATGCGATGATTCATTAGCAGAGCTGTTGGGGCAGAACTGGACCAGCAGGCCTCAGAAAGAGCATTGAAGTGCATTGGCAGAGCAAGTACACTCTGTCTGACCGAGCTGTTAGTTCTTGACTTTCGCTTAAAATTCTCTCACACCCTTCCCCCTCCTCACCCCCCCGCACAGCACCAATCATGAATCCAAAGCTTATTTTCAAAGGAAATTCATAATTAAATCTGTAACAATATGATACCAGGAAGAGGGAGATGACTATGCCCAAGAGCTTTATCAGCAACAGCTGTTACCCTGTTTGTTTACTTTACTGGAAAAACAGTCCCTTGAAATATATGACTGAAATAAACACACAAACAGCTGTAGGTATTATGGATAAGCAAACAAGTGACCTGTGCTAAAGCCATGAAACCTTAGTTCCGATTCCCCTAAGTCAGGGCAACAAGATGCTTTCCTTGTGCTTTGGTGTACGATAATTGCCCAGGGCTAGCAGGATTCAGAGGGGAATTTAAACAAGATCAAACATAAAGGAGCCCAGAAAATGTATACCACCTTCCATAGACTTTCCATTCCTGCTATTGGCTCAGCTCATACCCTCCTGAGGGAAAACCCCTGGGAAGGGACTCAGAGGCAGGAAATCTCCTCACAGAATCCCTCCCTCCTTGGAAAAGGCTGCAGGGCCTATCCCTAGACTTGGCAACCCCCCAGGGGACCCTGAGGAGTCTGTGGGAAGCCAGGCCTATCCATGCACAAGCAGTTTTGCCATCTCTCATGATTTTGTCCTGAGTCTCATGATAATTATTGTTGTTGACCTTAAAGCCCCAGATCCTGGAGTCAAGTGAATATGTGATGATTTGAGCTGTCATTCTTAAAGAAAAAGTAAGTTTCTAGCCCTCGTGGCTGTGAAGAAAGCTGTAAAATGTGATCCCTAGTGCACTCTAAAGGCTCAAAAAGCAGAAGGCAAAAAAAGACCACCTCTATTTGTACATAATCTCATGATTTTAAAGCCAATCATGATTTTTGGTGAGCCTGACTCCTGCTTTTGGACCGTTTGGGGTTGACAATACTTCAGAAGGCCTTGGTTCCATACTGCCTGTGTCTCTGGTACCTCCCTTCCCCCCAGCTCCATTGGAGTCTTGTTATAGGGCTGCTCCTGGCTGCGGCTATCTGCCATTGTGGGGGATCAGCAGAAAAGATAATTCTCTGTTTTGACTAATTTCTATGCAGTCCCCCCCACCCAGTCTGTAAAATTAATTTCCCCATTTCTCTGGGGAAAAAATACCTAAGGTGTTGCAGTTCCTCTGAACTTTGTCTGTCTCGTCTACTTAAACTGTAAGCTCTTTGGGGCAGGGACTGTCTGGATAGCCCTTCTCACAATAAGGCCCCAATCTGAGGCCTGCTCTATACCTAAAATTTAAGTCAACCTAGCAACGTCACTCAGGGCTGTGAAAAATGTCATGCCCTATCCAGAGTAGTTAGGTCAACCTAACCCCCGCTGTAGACACAGGTAGGTGGACCGAAAAATTCTTCCATCGACCCAGCTACCACTTCTTGAGGGGTGGATTTACAAGAGCAACAGAAAAACGCCTTCCATCGCCGTAGTAAGTGTCTGTGCGACGACAGTGTACCTGGGCCGCAGCAACACTTGTAGTGTAGACATGCCCTGAGGTGGGACCTAAAATCCCATTGTGATGTAAGCAGTGTCAGGATGGGTGACATCCGGTGGTGAGTTGCAGGAATTGCAGTGACTTTTGGAAAATAACACCTTATTTGCTTAGACACACCCACCGCACCTAGCCTGCACTCTAACAGCCCAGATGGTCACTTTGGCTACTGTGGGACCCCCAGTTTCTGTAGTATTGGGGCAAGAATGATAAGGTGTTGATTGACCTGTTTATGTGAATGAGGGGTTGGGACATGTATTTGGCCTTTGGCATGCTGGAGGGACTCGCCATCAGCTGGGTAGCGCTCACTAGACAAGGGACAGGGGTTCCAAAACCCACTGAATTCAGAGAGGCTATGGACAGGTTTCTATACTTTGTGGTGAGGGCCTTGTCTGAGGGCCTCACAGGCCTATTGCACCTGGCCTCTCTCCCCTGTGGAATATTAGAGCTGACTTTTGCTTCCATTAGAAGTCTAACTTCAGCTCACTGAGCTGAAGTTGCTTTGGGTCTGGTGGTGCCTCTGCACTAAGGCCCCCCCACTATGAGCTGAAATCACTTAAGAGCTGAAAAATCACTGAGCTTTATCTTAAGTGGGGGGCCCTAAGCAGAGCAGTTTCTGTGCCGGCTAGTGGACCAGTTCCTGAGACAGCTGGTAGAGCAGAGTCGAGCCGCTGACAGAGCAGTTCCTGTGTCGGCTAGCAGGGCGGCTAGTGGAGCGACCAGCACGACCGGAGAGGTGGGGCAGTCGGCCTCTGACCAACGGGACTACAGCACGACTGAAGAGGCGGGGCAGTCGGCCTCGGACCACGTAAGGTGTCCCATAACCTGCCCCCCCCCACCTCGGTGGGGAGGTACAACTCTGCTATGAACTTTTGAACTCTGCTGGGGCTGTTGGACTTTTGGGACTTTGGGGGACTTTGGGGCTTGTGGGACTCAAGAACCCAAGGGAAAGGACACAGCCCATTGGTGTATGTGTGTGTGGGGGGGGATTCTGGTTCATGGTTTGGTTTGTGACTTTTGTTTGTGGTGTTTACCCAATAATATGCCACAGTGTTTCTCTCTGTTATTAGAAGGGTTTTGGTACACTCAGACTCTGTGCTTGCGAGAGGGGAAGTATTGCCTCTTAGAGGCGCCCAGAAGGGTGGTATATTGTTGTCCCAGGTCACTGGGTGGGGGCTCGAGCCGGTTTAGTATTGTGTCATTAGAATGGAACCCCTGGATACTGAACCCGGCCCTTGTTCCTGCCAACTCTGATGAGCAGAAGGGATACAGTAATATAAATCATTAAAGATTGAAACTGTGTGCAGTACAACAACTGGCCCATTGCGGTCATTTCGGAAAGATTTCAGATTGGATTAAAGCCCCACCCATCCTATATTCATAAGATAAAGAACATAATATGAATGTTCAGAGTTTATTATTTAAAAAGCCTCTCTTAGCCCTTCTTGGATCCCCTCCTTCTCCTCTTTCGGAACTCCGCTGCTGCATTTGATGCATTTCTGATTGATCTGAATTCTGACAGAAAAGAGCTCCAGAATCTTTTGAGACCAGCTTTCAAGTTTTCAGGTTCATCAGAGGTCACTTTCACCAGGCAGTCCGCACCTTTTGTAGGCAGCAGTGCGGCCCCAGGGGAAGAATGAGAGGACAAGAGAGCTGTGCACAGCACTGCTAAGAACAACACACTGCAGCCCTAGGAGAGAGGAGAGGATTTGGGGCGTCTGGGAGAGAATTGGAGGGCAGAGTCTGGAAAGACAGACGGAGAGAAGACAAAAGGGAGGCGAGTTCTTCCCCTCTGCTCCTGCACAGACCCAAACAGTCAGACAGAGCAAGAGTAGGATTTCTTGACCCCCTGCTCTGCTAAGCAGAACTCGCCATCTGGTACTCTGCTCTGACATATTACTGGGGACTCCTGGGGAAGAGTAGAGAAGGGGAGACAGAACATCAGGAGGAAGTGCCCGCTGAAATCTTTGTGCAGGGGATTCAACAGCCCTCTGCTCTACACAAATGAGGGTCTCCAAACTGCAATGGGGGGGGGGGGTGTCTCTCCATCACTCATAGGCGTATATATCAGCAGGGTGAGCACCAATCCACACAGCGCTCAGATCTAGAAAGGCAACTGGTGGGTTCTTCCGATAGCACCTAGCATGGAATATCAAGCAGATCTTTTCTACATAAGACAAACTTTGCTACCAGTCACAGATGGGGCTCTTCCAGAGGAGACGCATGGGGAAGGTACGTCTCCCCCCTCCCCCCCGAGTTCTGCCAGAGTTTATATGCTCACTGCATACACCTAGAACCTTTAAACGGTGCCCCACCACTACCAAGGTGTCTCCTCTGGGGTTTTCCACTGAGCCATCATTTCATCCATTTATATACTGCAGTGCCCATTGAAATAGGGGCTTTTCAATGACACACACATTGAGCATATACTAGGTATCAAATCAAAATAAGAGCCCTTGACTGACTGTGTGCATCCTCCATTGCGAAGTGTATTCCTCGCTGAGTGGCTAGAGCTTACATGTTCTGCTCGTGACTCTCATAGGACATACTACTCCATGGCTTGTTTATAGTAGACAAAAAACTTAATATTAACTGAGGTTGCACCTTAATATTAAGTCAAAATATACATATTACAAGAAAAGTGACAGTTAAAAATCCCTATGCATTTAAAACTATGGCAGCAAACATTCAACTACCCTGCATGAGGCTCAAGTTCATTTAATCTAATCAATGTCATATAATTTATATATTATATTATAATATATATAAAACATATCTATATTATAGATATTATATAATCATATTTTATAGTATGTATTAAAATAACACATCACTCGATCTGTCCTCCACTTTATATCAGAAACTCCCATACAGCTACCCAGTTTGGGCCACAAATCCCACATTTATGGGCCACGGACCACCTTCCAATTCATTTGCCTGCTCTGCGCTCACAACGCCAACCTCTCACCTCTTCACCCTCACTTCCCGGAACCTCTTTCACACTTATAGTGATGAGATCACAACATCTTGAATATGAATCTTTAGCTGCAGCCAAGAAACAACACCGTCTCCCTGTGACCATTCAATCAGGGAGTCCAATCTATCCCATCCAACTTCTCTATCCAGCCGAGAAAGCCTACTAGATGGCTTCCATCTTTACTCCGGCAATGTGAGTTGGAGACCATGCTGTATCTTTAAGAAACCTGTTAATATCATTTTAACTGTATATGCTGAGGTATATTTTATGGGGCAGTATCTCCTCCTTATAGTCTGCACCATTCTCTCTTCCTTTTGGCTGCAGTTAATTCATTTGTTTGGTCCTACCCTCTTCCTTTTATGCCATTCTTTTTTCTCATACTCCTAGAAATCCAATAGGTAGATGCAGCTAGAAAGGCTAAGATATTACAATGATTGCTGCCCTAGAAGGACCTTAAGTAGACGGAGAAGATATGAGGTATTTCAGTGCTTCCTAGTGGGTACAAATCCAATACCAGCTGTGGTTTTGGTTTTGTTAGAGGAAAGGCAAAACACGACGATTGAGGTTTTGGCCAAAAACAAAGCACAGTTGCCCAAACCTTCTAATAGATGTAGATATTCAGGAACTGCCTAGATTCAGAATAACTGTGGCCAGTGTAAAAAGCAGAGGTTGAACGCGATGGGAGCGTGACCCTTCTTAATCACTTTGCATGCAGACACTTCTGCCATTGTTTCTATCAGACTATTCTGCTTAAAGCAGAAATTGTTTTTCCTGTGACACCTCGGGCAAATAATGCCAGGAGCAACCATATTCGGACCAAAATGATTAATTTCTGGACAGCACGTCGCTTCTGTCATTGGGCATTTTTGTTTCCAGATCAGGTTTGTGGGTTTGTGTGTACAAGTCTGGTGTCTAGCTGTGCCTTGATTAGAGAACATTCATCAGCACTGACATCGACTGACAGTCTCCGATGCGTGGAGAAAGAGAACCAGGAATATTATCAGAGTGTAATGAAGGAAAGGCAAGACGGCATCCACTTTCCTAACTGTAGATTGTCATGCCAGCTGTTCTGAGGTTTGTGTTTTGTTTTTTAGAATCAGATAAATAGGGCATCAATAAGAAGTAATCTTCAGCAAGTAGTTAGCCTGCTGCAACTCAGACCAGGTCTACACTACATGCTTACATCTGTATTACTAGGTCAAAGGTGTGACAAATCCACACCCCTGAGTGACCCTGACCTAACCCCCAGAGCAGACAGCACTATGTCAAAGGAGTGTGGATTGACATAGCTACCGCCTCTCGAGGAGGCGGACTAACTATTCCAACGGGAAAGGCTTTCTCATCAGCCCATAGGATCTGTTGCACGTTAAGTGTAGGCCTGCCATCAGTTACATTGTTTCTAGCCTCCATGAAAAGACTAAAGTGCTCACAGATTTTCTGTACCACATTGCACCTTTCATACCTCCAAAGCTCCAAATGTCAGGCGGGATGTCACAGAGCAAGTACAGCGTACATTGTCTTGCTATAGACATTACATTTTGTGACAGTAGATGCTGGCACAAGGATTGGCCACTTATGAGAAGCTAAGAAACGTGTGAGCAAGCAGCTATGTTGACTAGAGTCCAGTCTATTTCTAGCTTTGTAACAGTGTTACATGTCATGTAATATTGAGTGTTTTCAAGGAGAGTGGACAGAGTTTCAGTCCTTGCATGAAAACTTCACTAGTTTCTGCAGGAACATTTCTGCCAACGATACTATTTCCAGTCCTTTAGGTAATCCTCCATTGCCCCCCCCCCCCTTCCTACTCTCCCAGTAAGCTCTCCATACAACTTCCCTGGCTCGTTCTTTCAGCAAATAAATACATCACATATCTGTCTGTTTGCTCTCACCAAGTCTCCTCCTGTCTCTTGAGCCTTGACACCATCTACTGGTATTTTCCCTGATGCCCTAAAGATTATTCCATCACCAAAAAAAAAAAAAAATCTTTTGGAGGGACACATTTCTCTGCCAGCGATTTGCCTATCTCATCATTAGCAACAGATGTCTTAGCAACATCTTTAAAAAAGTTGTCTCTTCTCTAACTACCTCTATGAAAGTCATTTTTCATTTCCAGGTAGACTTCGCTTCTTTGACGAGCTACCCTTGGATGTGTGGTCAATCATGTTTTTCCATTTTTGTTTTACTTTCTTCTCAGCCTCAGGATCTATCTAAGGTGTGTGTATATGTCTGTCAGTACTGCAGATCTGAGACCTTCAAAACCCTTAGTGTATTTATCCTCACAACAAGGAAATGCTATTATCCCCTATGTTACAGATGGAGAACTGAGGCACAGAAAGACTAATTGACTAGTTAAAGGTTGAACTTTGATCTCCCAAGCTACCATTCTAACCACTAGAACATGCTATCTCTCAAAGCATTTGATATTCAGCCATGCAATTTTTTCAGTCACCCTGGTTCTTTCTAATCTGATTTTTCTCATAACTATTTATCTTTGTGTGTGTGTATGCCCACCAGTCTTCTATCACTAGATGTACAGCCCTGATAAAATCAACCTCTGGTACTTCTGTGCAGATGACATCCAAAATTTTATCACCTTCAATGTTCCAGCCTTTTCCTCACTCCATTTCTTCATCTCCTAAGAAGAACACCTCAGCAAGGACCTACAAATACCATTTTCTACCCCAACTCAAAGTCTACATTTTTCCCTGAATGTTTAGCTTGTTAAGTTTGGGGGCTGTCTTACAAGACTTCAAAAGTGGTGGTGACCCCATTTCCCAGTTTCTTTCCCCTCCACACCCCTAGCTGTTCAGGGATATGTGCATGGAGAATCCCTCCACTTGTGTTTTGTGGGAAGAGGATCCTCCCCAATGTGAGGACATCAGGATGTGACCAGTGCCCACTACTTGCATGACTGATGCAAACATTTAGTTGTGTTTACCTGCATGGGCTGTAGCTGGCTGTAGAACATTGAGATCTGTTTTAAGGAAAAGCCTATGCAACAATAAATGACATTATATTGTATTTCATCCTCTGCCCCTAATTTTAGCAGTGAGTCTTCTTCTCAAGCACACTGCATTTCTGGTGAGTTGTCTGATAGTTAGTTTGGTACAATCTAAATATTATCAAGAGGGCATGAGGGAGCATACACTGGGTGACCGTTTCAAGGGCAGCAGATAAAAAACATACTGTCTTTCATTACAGAGCTACAGGTCTATAGGCAAAATACAGCAATTCGGAGACGATTCAATGAAAGACATACAACCTGAACAAAAAGCAAGTATTTCATTCAGTCTATGAATGCTTGTGAAATTTATTTTTGCTAGCTTTTACAGTCCACAGCCTTCTCATTCAATCTTGAATAATAGCTCTGAATTGAGCTGTAAAAGCTTCCGAAGTTTGAAGTCTTTTGACAAGTTAATTTAGCTGCACAGTAAAAAGTTTTTCCCCAAGATAGAATAAAGCCATTATATCATGAATGTAGTAGTCATCCCCAGGAAAGAAAACACCATTAGGATTAGAAATGATGGGCTTTATGGAGATAGTTGTGGTTTAGTGTAATCTACTATCAATATTTCAGTGGGAAGATGTTCTACTAGTCATTCAGCTAGAAGTCAATATCTTCACTTAAAACCAACACCCAGGGACCAGCTTGCATATATTTTTATTGAAAAAAAGAACTGTTCTTTTGTGGGTTTTTTCCTCTCTCATTCATTTCAGTTCTAATTGGCTTTTTACCCTCCACACTACAGGATCTCTTTAGTTTCTGGCCATAGGAAATATAATGGAAAAATGAATCAATATTTTCTTTGAGGCTACCACTGTGTGCACACCCACAATTCTTCCCCAGTGGCTGATCAAAATCCTGTATTTAGCTGATGGTTGAAAATGGAACGAGTTTCCAGACTCAATGTCTCACTCTCACATTCTCTCTCTTTTTTCCTTTTCTTTTTTAGTGTTGGGGTAATTTTGTTCTGCAAGTAAACAATCAGTAACCATAATGTCACTGATAAAATTGTGAAGTTGGAAGAATAAGCTGTTAGCAAATTATCGTGGCCTTGACTCAGCAAACCTTCCCTATTCAATTTAAGCACATGCTTAAGACCTGTTGACTTTCCTGGGACTTGCACATCTGCTTAAAGTTAAGCATGTGCTTTAGTGCTTTGCTGAATTTGGACTTATTGTAGGAAAAGGAGGAGTAAAAAAAAAAAACAAGACAGCTATGGGTCCTTCTGAGTAGTGTCCCAGGGGTGCTCCACTCAAGTGTGCATGAGAGCCTTTGATGGGAGATTTTCAGTAGCAAAGCCTGTTTGGGCCACACGTGCTTTCAAGATCTCCCTGTGCACCATACCAAGGTTCTATAGAGCTGCATAGGTGAACTGCCTTCAGTTCCTTCTCAACTGCACTTTGTCCTGAAACAGGATATGTCTACCCAACAGTTAAACACCCATGGCTGGCCCATGTCAGGGACTTGGGCTAAGGAGCTGTTTACTTGCATTTTAGACATTTGGGCTCGGGCTGAAGGTCTTCAAGTGCAGATCTAGAAACAGGGAGATTAGATGGAGGCTCCTTGTGATGTAGCACACTCTTTGACCAACTTTCGACCCAGGCCCAAATACTCCTGATATATCTGCCTCCAAGTGAGCATGGTGCCCCATCCATTTCTGTACCTGCTCACCTGGAACTTTGCAGGATAAGAACCAGCAAGCCTTCCATGAAGAGGAATTCCAGATCTCCACAGAAAGAGCCTGCTTCAAAAAAGCCTCAGTCATTGCAGAAATCAACTATTTTGGAGATCTCTTGTACCAGAATGGGTACCACTGAGGCTCCAGGCTTTCCCAGTACTGGGAGCTCTTCATCAAAAATGACAACCTCTTAGAAGAATCAAAGTACCAAGCATACCATGGTGCCAAAGCCATCTTCAGTACTGCCTAAGCATGCTCACACTTGCAGAGACTCTAAACACTCTGTGTCAGGGAAGTCCACACCATCTACAGAACTATCCGTGCTAACCCAAGTACCTAAGCTGGTGTTCCAGGCTACTCCACTGGTACCTCCAAAGCCATCAATAGTTCAGTTCTGACGCTAACTCCTAGACCATAACTACCAAAGCCAACGGCATCCTTGGTACCGCCTGTGAATATTGCACAGCCTGGCTCAGTTTTGATGCAGATTCACCCAATACCTCAAGAATTTAGAGTCTCTAGAGACTTGTTTGTCTCAGATGAGCCAAAGTTTCCTTGGTAAATGGGTTCCTGAACAACTGTCAGTACTAGAATCTGGTGGGTCAGTAAGACCTTACCTTTCCCTCGTACCTCCTAGTTCTCCAATATCCTCAAGACCAGACAGACAGGAACCATCACCTCTACTGTCTGCTCCTCCCTTGGGCTATGCTGAAGTCACATCCTCAGATTCCCAGATTTCTATGCCTGGATCTTCTACTGACCAGCATAGAGACATCTCTCCAGACATCTTCACTGAGAGAGAAGATCCTAAAGTGAGACAATCTTGAGCCCTTTCTCATTGGATGCCCTCTCCTCTACCTCACGGTCCCCCTCAGTGTCTCTACTAGGGCCCCTGGGCTGCCTACTACCAACAATTTTCAAGAACTCTGAGGGGACAATCCTGAGGGGACAATCATGGAAGACAGTCTCCTTCCCCATCCCTCTCTCTTCAGCAACCTAAAGAGGAGTCTCTTGAGGAGCAAGAGGCTAGAGGTGACAAGGAAGTGACACCAAAAACCAATATCTCCTCATTCACCAGAGGAAGCTTCTTCTGTGAATGACTTTAAATATTTTCAAGAGCTTATGAAACAGATTGCTGACTCATTCCATGTCCCCTTGGAGGAGATCCAAGAGTCTCAGCACAAGATTTTAGACATTCTTCACATGACAACTTCTGGTTGAGTGGCTTTGCCAGTGAATGAGGCTCTCCTTGAACCCATCAAGACCATCTGGCGGGCTCTGGCTACTGTACCGCCTACATGCAAACGTGTCAACAAAAAGTATGAAATCTCATTAAAAATGTGTGAGGATTTTTATTCTCACATCCTCCACCAAATTCTTTAGTTGTGGAGGGTATCAGCCAACACAGCAGGCCCCCAGTCATAGGCTACCTCTTAAAATAAAGACCAAAAAAGGCCTGGGGCTCCTCCTCTATGACACTACAGTTTATAACTGGGAATTGCAAAAGATAATCACACCGATTACTGCAAATTCAGTACTTTTATTGAAGCTCTCCCTCCGGAAAAGCAGGAACAGTTTCAGGCCATCCTAGTGGAATCTCAGCTCCCAGCAAGGACTCGTTGTAAGCCATCCTAGATGCAAACAACACTGTGTCTTGCTCCATTTCCACTGCTACCAAAAATCACCAACCAAAGGCACATGTGCACCTGAAGTGGAGCACCCCTAGGGATCCCTATCTTGAAGAACTCCACTTACTGTCCAAAGTAAAGGAAACAAAATCTTGTGGCACCTTAAAGACTAACTATAAAGTTTTGAAGCATGAGCTTTCGTGGGCTAATACCCACTTCGTCGGATGCAAGCAGTGGAAATGTTTAGAGGCAGGTCTGGGAAAGTAGGTAACATTTCCACTGCTTGCATCCGACGAAGTGGGTATTAGCCCACGAAAGCTCATGCTTCAAAACTTTATAGTTAGTCTTTAAGGTGCCACAAGATTTTGTTTCCTCTGCTATTCCAGACTAACACGGCTACCTCTCTGATTCTTGTCCAAAGTAAGCAACCTCTCCTTCTTTAAGAAAAGCCACAGACGTATAGTTCAGAAGGATGATAATAAATGATGATCTCGTCCCCAAAGACATCACAGTGTTATGTTTAGAAAGCACCCCAGTCTACTCTGAGTCTAAATGCTGTCACTGTTTAAATATTAAATGAATAAAATAATATGTGGTGAGACCCAGTTACAAGAAAAATATTTTTTTAAATATATTCTTAGGAAATTGTCATAATGATCCATTGGCACTCTTTCTATGAGCATTCTTTTCTCTAAGATATCTTATTAACAGTTTTTTCAGTCCCCACGTACAGTACTAGACTCTTTTCAAACAGCAGCATGACTTTACTTCATTGCAATTCAAGGGATAAAGCAGCAGATTATGAATCTAACTAAGCTGGGCAGGCATGCACAGCAAAGCCATTTTTAGGTGCAAGTCAGGGATGGAGACATCCAACTGTGACGCTAACTTAGATGAGAACTTAGGCGGCATACACATGACCAGGCCTGGCGGCAGCAATTCCAGGCCGCAGGGCAGAACAGTCAACAGCCCCTCACACACGGACAAGCCGCGCCCATGGTCCGCCTGACATTTGGGCGGGGCAGTGCTTGCGCTGGCTGGTGCCAAGCGAGCTGCCGGCTGCACTGCTGGCCATGCTCTTCTGGCACCGCCAGGACTTCCACATGCCTGCCTGGTAGGGTTGCCAACTATCTAATTGCGCACAGTCTAACGGCCCCACAGTCTCAGGGTCCCCCTCCCCAAGGAACCCTCACCCCCTATCCCCACCTTGCCTCAGTCTAGGCAACTGCCAGTCACCACTTACCCCCGTTCTCTGGGGCAGACTGCAGTGTCATTGCTGTTCATCACCGGCAAGGGGGGTTGGCCTGCTGCCTCTACAGCCTTGGGCTGCCCCATGCAACCCCAGTACCCTTTGTTGGGCCTTCCCCTAGGCCCTGCGGCCTGGGGGTTTCCAGGCCCGAGCTCCCCCAGCTCCTCTTGCCTCCCCTCAGCACTGCTTCAGTCAAGGTACCTTGTCAATCTCCCCAGCAGCCAGGCCTGTCTGCCTCTGTAGCCTTTCCAGTGCTACAGCCCTGCAAAGGACCGTTTTAACCCCTTTTTATCTGGAGTGGGACAGCCGCCCCACTACAAGGGGACAGAGTTGAACACCGAGGGAGAGTGAGGATGGTAGCAGAGTGACTGTGAGGAGAATGCTGGGGGAAACCACCCATCCACAGGCAGAAACTTGTGCCCAAAGCTTAAACTGTACAAAACCGTGTGACATCATCAACATCTAGGCCTGGTGCAGGTCTGGTGGGGATGAAAGAACCCCCAGTGGGACCACCCTGCTTAGGGTGACCAGACAGCAAATGTGAAACATCGGGACAGGAGATGGGGGGTAATAGGAGCCCATATAAGAAAAACACCCCAAAATCGGGACTGTCCCTATAAAATCGGGACATCTGGTCACCCTAACCCTGCTGCAGCTCATCCTGGAGACAGCCAAGATGCCTTACTCTACTTTCACCAAGTCCACGTGACAGGGGAAGGAGGCTTGCTGGGGCCTGGTGATGTCTGTTTCCTTATTAAGAACATCAAAAATGTAACCATTTTGTCAAACAAGAAGTAGCAATCAGCTAAAGATAAGGTGGAGGTGGGTGGGAAGTACTTTAATTGCATCTTATTTAAGCCTTTATGAATTAGCCATGCTGAATTTTTGTGGATTTCAATAGCTTTTAAGCAAAATTTCCAGAATAATTACAGTGTGAAAACAGACTACCCTGAATACACTTGAATTTAACATATAGTAAAATGTGTTTTCGTGATAGCTTTTGATTTTTAATTTAAAGAGACAGCTACATGGTTGAATTTTCAATCAGTGTGCACAAGCACTGGTAAGCTTAGACTGCATGTTAATTGACGTACACACTCCTTCCTCTCCTCCAGTAGCACATCAATCAAATCTTGAAGCTAATAGCTACACCAGGGGTGGGCAAACTATGGCCTGTGGGCCACATACAGCCTGCGGGACCTTCTTGCCCAGCCCCTGAGCTCCCGGGCAGTGAGGTTAACCCCACCCGGCACCACCCCTGCTGCCCCCCCCCCCCCCCGGTCTCCTGCAGCCTCAGCGCGCTGCCAGCGCAATGCCCTGGGCAGGGCTGGTGACAGGAATTTTGGGGCCCCGTACGCAGATCATGCGGGGCACCCCCCCGGTCTCCCGCCGCCCGCGTCCCCCCCCCCCGGCCAGTCTCCCGCCGCCCCCGGCCCCCCCCCCCCGGGCCAGTCTCCCGCCGCCCGCGGGGCCCAACCCCCGCATGCGCTGGCCGGGAGAAGAAAAGGGGGGCGGGAGGAGGCTGCTGGGTGCCGGGGGAGGGGGCTGATGAGCGCTGCCCGGAGCCGCGCCTTGCTCACAGCCCCGGCGACAAGGGCGTACAGCTGCGTACCGGGCCCGCCCCGGATTTAAGGGGCCCACCCTTAAGTCCGGGGCCCGGTACAACTGTATCCATTGTACCCCCCTGTCGCCGGCCCTGGCCCTGGGCAGCGGGGTTGTGAGCTCCTGGGACAGCACAGCTGCAGATCTGCAGCCTGATCCGGTGCTCTGTGCTGCGTGGTGCATGACTGCCTGTTCTGGTGCAGCCACGCTGCTAGACAGCTCCAGAGGGGTTAGAGGGAGATTGGATAGAGGGTAGAGGAGTTTGAGGGATGGTCAGGGGCCGGGGGTGGGGATAGGGGTCCGGATAGTCAAGGGCAGGAACAGGGGGGTTGAATGGGGGCAGGGATCCCCAAGTGGCAGTCAGGAAGGAAAGGGGAGGTTGGATGGGGAGGCAGGGGATAGACAGGGGTGGCGGTTCCGGGGGTGGTCAGGGTGAAGGGGTGGTTGGATGGGACAGAGGTCGGGGGGGAGGGAGCATCAGGAAGGAGAGGGGGGCTTTGGATGGAGCAGGAGTCCTGTGGGGACTGTCAGGAGGGCGAGAATCAGGGGAGATCAGATAGGGGTCGGGGGTCATGCCATGCCTGGCTGTTTGAGGAGGCACATCCTCCCCTAACTGGCCCTCCATACAATTTCATAAACCGAATGCGGCCCTCAGGCCCAAAACGTTTACCTACCCCTGCTCTAAAGGTTCCTATATGGGTCTGACTGAACTGTGATCAATGCTGACTCAAGTGGGGGAACAAGGGGTCAGTCCAACTTCTGAACATAACTGGAGCCTTGAGACACTCTGCCCACATTCTATTTCTCCTGATCATTTCCCCTTATGCTTGGGACTGAAGGCAGTGACATGAAGTCATTCCTTTCGCTCTGCCACTGGAGGAATTCCCAGCTGGCCAGATTTGCTGGCTTCACAGTCTTTTTGCACTGCTGGAGTAGCATACAAAGGTGATAGCAGAAAAGAGAATTGTACCCTAGAAGTTGCCTTATAGCATAGCCCAGAGGTGCGCAAAATGTTTGGCCTATAGGCCGCATTGGGTTTCTGAAATTGTATGGAGGGAGTGGGCACAGCAGGGGAGGGGCCAGAGGTAGCTTCCCCGGCTGGGAGTTCAGGGGCCGGGCAGGAAGGTCCCATGGGCCGGATGTGGCCCACAGGCCGTAGTTTTCCCACCCCTGCTTTAGAGCCTCCAAATATTAGTCTGTCAAGTGTACTACCCACTATTAATACACGTTAAGACCCAAGTTACTTTGGCCCAGATCCTCAAAGGTATTTAGGCACCTACACACCATGTACCCATGTCTCTTAGCACTTAAAAAAAAATTGAAAGCATATACACATGGGAGCATAGAACTTGGCCCAAAAAATAGATAGCAGAACTACCTCAGAAGCAAACCCAAAACCTCACCAACTAAAGAATAATGGGCAAAAAAGGCTCCAAACCAATATAAACTAAAAAGGAAACAAAAAAGGGCTTCAGCTTTATGCAGAAGAATTCCCATGATGTACTTAGGCATATATTAAAGGGGAGAGCATTTTAAAGTTTCAAGTCTTCCTCTATAAAGAAGGGTTTGTTCCCTACTTTCTCATCCTTAGGACGATCGGAAGTCCCCTATTCGGTGCTCTTAAGTGTGCATTTGCTGGGGGTGTAAGGTCACAGACCTTGCCTTGGATAAATTGACCCTACTGTAGAAATATTTGAATAATAAAAGTAACACTAGAAACCTGATCCAGAATCCTTTGAAGTCAATGGGAGTCTTTCCATTGACTTCAAAGGGAGCAGTATTAAGCCCTCGCTGAACTATGGAAGCCACAACAGTTCCCAGAGCACAGGCATCACTGAAGCTGTCAGATGAAGGCTCTTGAGTAGCTGAATTGCCACATTCTCCAATAGTTCCAATCTGCAAGTGGTGTCCATGAGTTTCTCCAAGTAAAATTACAGGGATCTCTCCTAAAGAAGTGGACTGCTAGGGAGAAGCCTGAGCCTTGTGGGGAAAATATTACATCTGGATACTGTCTTACAATTGCCAAAATGTGGATCTTGGTTAAAAAACCCCACCAAGGGTGACAAGCCAATCCTTCAAGTATTTTATACCAGAAGCTCTTCCTGGCAGATAAGGAGCTACTAACTACCGCAAAGAGAGATTGAACATTACCAGTAAGTAAAACTGTCACATATGATTTAAAATAAAAATACAGTTACTCTTAGTTTCCTTCAGGTTCCAGTTTTTACTTAACCCCAGACAAGTGAATTGTGGGAACTATACGGCAACAGAATTATTTTTCTCTGTGGTAGATCTGGGACCTTAAAAAGCTAAGCACAAAATGTCAGATCAGTCCAAACAACTATCACAAGCACTATGCTGGGATGATGACACTTGCAGTAGGAAATTGTGAATCTTATTTTCTATATCTTGCAGATGAGAATGGCAGGAGGCCGTGCTCGTGAAGGCTGGTGCCTGGGGATGTCGTGAAAGCCAAAAGCATAACTGGTTTCAAAAAAGAATTGGATGCATTCCTGGGGGATAGATGCATCAATGGTCATAGCCAAGATGGTCAGTGATGCAACCAAAGCCCTGATTGTCCCTAAACATCTGACTGCTAGAAGTTAGGCCTGGATGACAGGGAATGGATCACTAGATAAATTGCCTGTTGTTTATTCCCTCTGAAGCATGTGGCACGGCTGCTGTAGGAAGATGGGATATTGGTCTACATGGACCATTGGTCTAACCCCGCATGGATGTTCTTATGAATATTGCAGGATAAAATGTTTGAAGCATGTTTTATTAGTTTCAGGCATGGTGCTGAATGACTCCAAGCATAATGAGAGTGCTGCCAACCAAATCCTCAGACCAAGCAAAAATCTACAGATGGTGAAGATCCTACAGTATATCTGAATAACTTTTTAAAAGTACAAAATCCAATTAAACACTAAACGATTGCCAAGAAAGTATGGAGGTAAACAAAGGGGCACAGAGGACTCCTGATTGCTACTTATGGCAATTCACATAAGGGTCTCTTTTATACCCTCTAGTGGATGTTTGACACCATGAGGAGGTGTGCGTGACAGCCCGACAAAACAGAAGGCTGAGTGCAACTCAAGAGCAGAATCCCATATAGACAATTCCTCAGAAAGAATTAACAGTCTGATTGTCTGCTAATAATTGATCATGTAGTAGATGTCCAATATATTTTGCATTTTCTTTCCCCCATTATTCCATCAAAAACCAGTCATTTCAGATTTGCTGAAATTTACATTACCGGCACTAGCTAAATATATATGTGTCATATATAGTATGATGGCTTGTCTTATTCCCAATTCTTGTTAAAATTGGAATAGAAACAAGAAGTTCTATTTTTCTAAAAAGAAATTCAATGTGTAAAACACTGTAAAAATTAGAGGTAACAAAGAGTCCTGTGGCACCTTAAAGACTAACTAAAAGGTGTCACAGGACTCTTTGCTACCTCTGCTATTCCAGACTAACACGGCTACCTATCTGATTCCTGTAAAAATTAGCTATAGTAGTCTCTCCATTGTTACTTGGTTCTTTTTTGGGGCTTGTATTTTAATATCCACATTTGATCCAAATTTAAATTTTTCCACACCTGATTTCCACTTCCTTGTGGGAAATGGGCTGGAGGTGGTGCTTTGATGTTTGTATCAGAACAGAACCTGTAATGTTACATGTCATCTCCCCAAAGGCCGGTTTGCCTGGGATAATATGAAACTTCTCCACAAAAACTCAGGAGTTTGAAGCGGGTGGAAACACTGGAAGAAGGTGCAGAGGGTAGAGGGCGTAGTGCGTGCTGTGAGAAAGCTTTGATGAGAACTGCAGGGTACCAGGCAGCTTCTACTAAAAGGACTACTTTAGAACATGGACAATGCTTTGCCCTGGAGTCTTCTCTTCTTGTTGCTACAGCTCCTCTCCTTGGCTTCTGGCTCTTATTGTCATCTAGTGAGAGCACTTTCAGTCAGTGGGGAAAAGTGAACAGACGAGCTCCTGGTGCTGAGGAAAGATGCAACGTGTGGCAATGGGTCAGAAGACGTTCAAAGGGAAAGCACCATCACCACTCCCACACTCCGTCAGAATCAGCATGTGAAGTGGAGGAGAGACTGCTGCCTGTTCTTCCCAAGACTAAGGGCTAGTCTACTCTGCACTCCTTCACGTTGCATCATGCCCCAGTCTCCCCTCATCCTTTCCCTCTGCAACCTACGTGAAGTTATCCAAAACCCTTGCTATGTTTATTCCACACATGTGCATTTCCTCCCATCCACCAGTGAATGGAAGTGAACTGGGCGGTGGAGAAGGGAAAGAGTCTGCCAGAAGATCTCCTGTGTAAGCTTAGGCAAGGAGCTCAGCCCGCTTTGAACAGATATAACAGGAGGGGCCAAACTTATTGACCCTCTGCGCTGCATACAATAATTAAAAAAACAAAAAAGATGAGGAATACTTGTGGCACCTTAGAGACTAACCAATTTATTTGGGCATAAGCTTTCATGGGCTAAAACCCACTTGGTCAGATGCATGGAGTGGAAAATACAGTAGGATGATATATCTACAGAGTACATGACAAGATGGGGGTTGCCTTACCGAGTCTAACAAGACAATTTAAATAAAGGAGGCTATTAGCAGCAGCATGAAAAATCACTTTTGTAGTGGTAATGAGGGTGGCCCATTTTAAACAGTTGACAAGGTGTGAGTAACAGTAGGGGAAAAAATAGCATGGGGAAATAGTTTTTAGTTTGTGTAATGACCCACCCATGCCCAGTCTTTCTTCAGGCCTAATGTGATGATGTCCAGTTTGCAAATGAATTCCAGTTCTGAAGTTTCTCGACGGAGTCTGTTTTTGAAGTTTTTCGGTTGAAGAATTGCCACTTTTAAGTCTGTAACTGAGTGTCCAGGGAGGCTGAAGTGTTCTCCGACTGGTTTTTGAATGTTTGAATTTTCAGAAGCTGAAGAGCCGCAAGACACGAACAATCTGCTTCACTGGATGGTGCCTGCCAGGTCATGGGGTTAAAGTCCTTAGATCTCCCTCCCTTGCTGCAGGGCAGAAGCCCCTAGTCACAACACTCCACCATAAGGCAAAAGCCCCAAGCTCCCCCACCCCGCCACTCTGGTAAATGAATGGTGGGGGAAATGGGGGTGGGGAGTCTGTGAGCTCCACTTTAACTATAAAAGAACTGCAAGTGGCTCATGAGCCCCAGTTTGGCCACTCCTGAGATTGACCAAGGGGAAGCTCTATTCCAGATAGATTGTCTTCTCATTCCTATGGGCCCCCAGAATCCTTAGTGGACAGGATTTCCCTGTGCTTCAGGGGGAAGCCCTAATACCACGAGCTGGGGGTTCCCTTACCTAGAGAAACCCCCACGTTTCTTTGGCCCAGATCCATAATGGTATTTAGGTTCCTAACTTTCATTGACTTGTGCCTAAATACATTTGTGGATCTGGATCTTTGGGCTTAGTGGAAGCCAAACCAAATTAGCCAGGTCTTCCTTTGCACAAGGAAAATCCCATCCAAATGGGTGGATTTGATCTGTTTTTTTAGGGATTCCCTGCTTTTATGAGAATCCTACCAAAAATATCCTTCCAAGCTCTGCCTGAGCTCCAGCGGGTGGGACAAAAGCAGTGACTTCTCCACAGCATTGCCAATTCTTGCAGTGTTATCAAGAGTCACAATATTTGATGTTTTTCTTACAGCCTCAGCTCCTGGAGTCATGTGATGTATGTGACCATCTCAGCTTTCATTTAGAGGAAGAGTATGTTTCAAGCCCTTGTGGTTGTAGAGACAGGCTTGAAAGTGTAAACTAAACTATGAAGACATGAAATCAGAAAGTACATAAAATGACCAAACATTTTTTTAAAAAGTTGATTTTGGGGGGCTTGGCTCATGATCTGTGAACTCAGAGTCAGCAATACTGATACACATTCCTTGAAGGATTGAGGAGGAGCACTGTCCACCTTTGAAACCCTCCTGCAGATGGGAGAGGTTGTCCAGCTAGTCATATCCAGGAGATGTGCGAGGTAAAGGGCTACTCTTCTTGACTCCTAAGATAATTTGGCCCCTGATGGCCTGGAAAAGAGTGTGTGTGTGAGAGTGTGTGTGTGTGTGTGTCAGACACTAGTTAAAAAGGCCATGGGTTTGAGAAAGGACTGCGGGGCCTATGGCAAAAGGGACTTCAGCTGGAGCCCTTGTGTTTGGGGTCAAGGGTGCAGCATAGAGACCATCGCCACCCACCCCTCCAAACCCCATGGCTCCCTGCTTCCCATTACCCCGCCCAACATTGCCCCTCACAGCTCCCTGCCCCTGCTTGCACCATACCCTTTGCATCACCCCACAGGGCTCCCTGCTTCCTCTCACTCCACCTTGACCACCCCCGCTCCCATCACACCATCTCTCCCACACATCCCCCTCCACCGCTCCCACCACCCTATATGTCTTGCACACCCCTCCCTGCTCCACATTGTGCCCCATCCCTCCTGCACCTCTTCCCCCACTACTCCCTGCTCCCCCCACCCCTTATGTCCAACCCACCCCTCCCCACGGCTCCCTGCTCCTGCCGCCCCATCCCTACAGTACCCTCATCCCATGGCTCCCTGCCCCATATTGCACCCCCCTCCCCACTGCTTCCTGCCGCACCATCCCTCCTGCACCTCCCTCCCCACTGCTCCCTGCCCCTTATCTTCCCTCCCCATAGCTCCCTGCCCCCCACTACTGCTCCCTGCCCCACATTGCATCCCCCTCCCCACTGCTCCCTGCCCCTTATCTCCCCTCCCCATAGCTCCCTGCCCCCCACTGCACCCACTACGGCTCACTGCCCCACATTGCACCCACCTCCCCACGGCTCCCTGCCCCTTATCTTCCCTCCCCATAGCTCCCTGCCCCCCCTACGGCTCCCTGCCCCACATTGCATCCCCCTCCCCACTGCTTCCTGCCTCTTATCTCCCCTCCCCATAGCTCCCTGCCCCATATTGCATCCCCCTCCCCACTGCCCCTTATCTCCCCTCCCCATAGCTCCCTGCCCCCCACTACTGCTCCCTGCCCCACATTGCATCCCCCTCCCCACTGCTCCCTGCCCCTTATCTCCCCTCCCCATAGCTCCCTGCCCCCCACTGCACCCCCTACGGCTCCCTGCCCCACATTGCATCCCCCTCCCCACTGCTCCCTGCCCCTTATCTCCCCTCCCCATAGCTCCCTGCCCCATATTGCATCCCCCTCCCCACTGCCCCTTATCTCCCCTCCCCATAGCTCCCTGCCCCCCCTACTGCTCCCTGCCCCACATTGCATCCCCCTCCCCACTGCTCCCTGCCCCTTATCTCCCCTCCCCATAGCTCCCTGCCCCCCACTGCACCCCCTACGGCTCCCTGCCCCACATTGCATCCCCCTCCCCACTGCTCCCTGCCCCTTATCTCCCCTCCCCATAGCTCCCTGCCCCCCACTGCACCCACTACGGCTCCCTGCCCCACATTGCACCCACCTCCCCACGGCTCCCTGCCCCTTATCTCCCCTCCCCATAGCTCCCTGCCCCGTCCTACGGCTCCCTGCCCCACATTGCATCCCCCTCCCCACTGCTTCCTGCCCCTTATCTCCCCTCCCCATAGCTCCCTGCCCCCCACTACGGCTCCCTCCTCCCACCGCTCTCCACCAGGGCTCGCGGCCCCCCCCCCCAACCGCCGCCCACACGACCCCCCCTTCGCGCCTCGCGGGGGGGGGGGGGTGAACTGTGCTAAAAATAGCTGTCGCTTCCTGATTGGCGGAGGGAAAAAAATGGTCGCACCACGTGACTTTCCATCTAAAAATTCCAAAATGGCGGATCCCATCACGGGCTGATTCCGTTGGTGGCGCGCGCGCCGCTGTGTCCGCCCAGCGCCGGGCCTTCCCCGTGCCTTGCCGCCGCCCCACGCGCCCGCTACGGCCGCACAGGTCAGTACCCGGCTCCCCCGGCCCGCGCGGGCCGTGCAACGCGGGCCCGCATCTACGCGGAGGGAGGCGCTGCGCAGCCCCTTTAAGGCTGCCGGTATTTATGTCCTCCGGCTTTTAATTCTGCCGAGGCCGCTCCCGACCGCTGGGTCCTTAAAGGGATGGGTCGCGCACGGCTATTTTTCTCTCTGGACCGAACGCATAACGCGGAGGGTTCCGGGCAGGAGGTTGATGGGCAGGTCGGAGCACCAATGGGGGGCCTCTCCGCTGCAGTGGCGGGTGCGTTTGAGCCGCTTGAAGACTCACGCTGCCCCGTGATTAGGCAGCAGCGATGAGAGGGCGGGGCTCCGCCAGTCCACCAATTGGGGAGGACGAAATGGAGTCGGGGGCGGGTTGTGAGGTGACTGACCCCTGGCGGGGCCATTCAGCGCGGGGTATGCGGGCTCCGCTCTCCGGTGGTTCGGCGTGGCTTGGGTTTTTGTGAATGGGCCGGGTGGGGCTGGGGCTGGGGCTGTGGTACGTTCCGCCCCCTCCGGGTCTCTGCGCCTCCCCTCCCCCCCGCCGCTCAGTGAGCCGCGCTGCCGTCGCTGAGCGGGGCTCGGTGGGGAGCGATGCGGCTGGGGTGAGTGGAGGGGCCGCGGCCCGAGAGCTGCCCGCGGGGGCGGGCTGGGTGGGACTGTGTGTGTTGTGTGTTGTGTGTGTGTCGGGGGGGAGGGGTTGTGTGTTGTGTTTGTGTGTGTGTGTGTCGGGGGGGAGGGGTTGTGTGTTGTGTTGTGTTTGTGTGTGTGTGTGTCGGGGGGAGGGGTTGTGTGTTGTGTTGTGTTTGTGTGGTGTGTGTGGTGTGTGGTGTGTGTGGTGTGTGTGTGTGTGTGTGACAGTAACTCGGGGTGTGCGCGCGTATATCTGTCTGTCCCGCAATCTGTGTGTGGTGGGGTGGTTTGTGCTGCAGTCACACGGTGTGTGCGTGCATTGGGTGTGTGTGGGGGGGAGGGTTGTCTGTCCGGCAGGTCACTGTGTGGGTAAGAGGGGAGTTGTGTGTGTGTCCAGCAGACCCAATACGTGTGTGGGGTAGCGTGTGTGTCTTGTCTGTCTGGCAGTAAGTGTGTGTGTTGCCCAACAGCTGCGGGTGTGTGTGTGTGTATGTGTGGAGCTAGGGGAGTGAGTGTCTGTCTCTGTCCAGCAGTCACCATGTCTGTGTGTAGGGTCGCTGTGTATCTGTCCAGCGTTGTGTGTGTGTGTTGGAGGGCTGACAGGCTATCACAGGCACTGGGGTGTGTGTGGGAATCTGTCCTTGCAGCAGGGTCACCCTTGCAGATGGAGGTGATGAGGATTCACATCCCCCCCCCCATCCCTACTCCCCCAATATCTCCCTTCCCTGTGCAGAGGTGCGTCTGGCTCCCCCCAGTTAATAGTGAAGACCCGTTCTGGGTGGGAGGTTCTGGCATTAGAAGGGTTGAACTCACTTGCAAATTGATTAAGCTGTTTACTGCTTTTTAAACAAAATTTAATAAAATCTCGCAACTTTGCCCTTTAAATTGAGTGACCAAAAAAAAAAAAAAAATCCTGATAGTTGGGATAGTACTATGTATATATTAAATTTAGGAAATAAACCCTTAGATAAAATGGGAATTTTGATAGTTGAATTATTCATAGCGCAGAAATGAAATATAAAGGAGACTGCTGGGATAAAGCGGTGCAGATGACTCTTTAAACTGTAATTGATTACTGCTTTGAATGCTTAGTTATAATTCCTGTATTTGGGAGATGGCACAAAACAAAGCTACGCAGTGGCCTGTGTTCTTGTAAAAGTTTTTAAAAATATGATTGTGCCCTATTGCACCTTCTGCACATGTGCCTGTGCTAATATGATGCTAGTCCAGGCTATACATACATGCATGTATTATTCAAAAGTGACTTTATCTGATGCTGATACCCATTCAAAATAGCTGTTTTGATCTTTTTAGTAAATAAAATGTATCTTATGTAAGTTGTCTGTAGACTTATGTTTGAGTCTTGTGCATTTTATGCATATGATCGTTTTTATAGCTTGTAGTTCATTACCTTGTTTGAGATGCTAGTAAATCAGCATTACAGAATTCTGGTTGTCCATTTACGTGAGCCAAATAAATATTTATTGATTGGCAAACAAAAAATAATTCTGTCATCTTATGGTAAGAGTGGACAGTAGATTTTGTGTAACAAATTTTCATGATTATTTTTAGGCTGTTGGTATATGGTTCATATACAACACAAAGTGATAGTATCAAATCAAACTTATGGGTAACATTCTGGCCTACCCCCACACTGTACCTTGTTCCCTATTTCCCCTGAATTGCTGTGTGTTTAAAAGGGAGTTTTACTGTATAAAATATTGGTTTGTGCAACAATTTTCCCATCATAGTTTCAAAAAATTAATTATAATATATTTGGAGCAATGGGAAGGGAGGTGTTACTGAGCTGTTGTGTGTGGGTTTATGCTGCAGGAATTTATCAGGAAAGATGCTGTGTGCAATACTTGAGTTTCTTTAATCTTTTTTTTTTTTTTTTTGGGGTGGCATTGCAAGTGCAGCATGACCTCTTAAGCAAACACACTTTTATTACATGGTGATTATTTGACTTTATACCAAAACATACCTCATACCTTTTGTAGGGAGGTAGAACTGATCCATTCTGTTACTTAAAAATACGTGTAATGATATTAAGTGGCTTATGTACGTATTTGCATGACACTGAAGGTTTTTTCAGTTTGTCATTAGATTTGCTGTGACAGCTTTCATATAAAGCTTTGCATACATTAGACTTGTCACTTTTAAAATCTTGACGTTCTGGATTTAACAGAATGTCCATTACTATAGACTTGCCTAATGTTTTAGGGGGGAGTTTATGGAAGTTGATTTCACAAGTAACTGAGCTGTCTGTGAGAGAAGTGGTGGATGGATTGGTCAGGTGAAAATTAACACACACACCCCCGGACTCAGGGCACCCAGAACGTAGTAGTTGTGTATTGGGGTCACTAAATCACAGTATGGATCATCCTCTGGTCTCACCTCATCCATCTCTGTCTATATGGGCTAGTGTAGAGATGTCTGCATTTTACTTTCTGCATCGCCCCAATGCAAGATTTAAGTCCTGTAGATGTAGAGGGCCTTGTATTTGCACTCTGTACTTAAGGTGAGTTTCACTCTCATTGAAGAAGGGCATCAGAGTACATCTGGATTTACTGCGGTGTTCACTACTGTCAGTGCTTTTGGTTGTGGCCAAAAGTTACTTGGTGTTCTCTATATTTAAATGAGATCTCTTAAAAAGAACAATATGTAAAAAAACCCAAAGGAACACAAAAGTTTATGTAGCCTGATTCTTGACAGGATTTCTTTTTTTGTAATGTAGTCTGTCATTGCTTTGAATAGTAATAGTGATTGAAGGATCAAAAATTGTTTGAGTTTTCACATTAAAAGATGCTGTTGTAGCTCCAGAGTCTGCCTGAAATATTTGAGGGGGGCATTGAATTAAGAAAGCTCATCTGCTTGTATACAAATGTCCAGCAATTACAAGGCAACAAAATTATTGCACAATTCCATTGTTACCATGGCAACATGTTCACTCAATTACAGTTGGAAATGTAAAATGCCACCCCGTTAGAAGAGACCAAATTTTTTTTATAAACCAAAATATGTGAGGGAAACTTCTTGAATCTTGTGCTGCTTTTATATTTGCATGTCTCAGGCATGTGCATCTTATCAGATATCCTTCATTATTAATATCAATTGTGTTCACTGATTTTTTTGGACCTTTAAAATGCCATCTTTGAACTTCAGTATTTAATTTTGCTTCAGGGTTTTGATTTAGAGAGGTAAAGTGGATTAAATGAAAACAAACATATTCTGGAAATGGGAATAGATGGGAAGTTTATCAATTATTTAATAAAGGCAACGTAAAAACAAATTTGAGTAAAAGCTGTTGTCTCATCTGGTGGAACATGCTTGGAGAATTTAGTGTTCATGAGCCAAGATTTTCAACATACTGCAAGTTAATGTACAACAGATGTAATCAGACAAGTCTGAACAGGAGATAACTTTATAGGGTCAGTGGTAAGAAAGAAGTGAAAGTAGGATCCCAGGATGCCTTGTTATAAGTAGTAGCCAGGAACCAAAAATTAGGAAACAGCAGAATCTGTGCATAAAGTTCCTGATATGGGATTGATAACATAAATTAGATCTCTTGTCTAGTGAAGTTAATCAACAATTTAGAAATAGCTTTTAAACAAGGTGGTGATGGATATTACAAATTTTTAGTAATCTAGTTACTTGTTACTAGATTATGGTTCATGTTTACATTTATAAGAACAGAATACAAAATTATATAGTCAACGTGCAAATTTCAGCTTGAGTGTAAAGCTTTAAAGTTTCAAGAATGACTTGAGTCAAATACGTTGATAGAGGATGGTACAAAAGGAAAAATGGAGGTTTCTTCCATACCAGTTTCTGAACCAGTAATTTCTGTTGGTATCCCAAAATTAATAGGCATACTTGAAAAAACAGGTGACTGCGAGCCAGAACCCACATGAAAGATGAGGATGGGGACTTCACAAGTGATGTCCAGGAGCAATGAATTCTCACACACAGCTTTTGAGACTTTAGTCAGGTTGCTGTCCCTGAGTCACTCTAATCACAGCAGCTTCTGATGGCTGAAACTTACTGTTCAGCTCCCCTGTAGCTGCTGAAAGGGAAGAGACTGTTTCTTCTTTCCACTCTTCCTTAGACCTTCTTCATTCAGTGTATGAGCGGGAAGGTTTCTATTACTTTACCCAGCTCTTGGAGCCTTCTTTCTGTTGTGTGGATTTGGGTCGGGAGCAAGTCTTCCATGCAATCTGCAAAATTCTTCATTACCATGAATTACTCTTTTAGGTCTGCAGTTGCCACTGCTGGTAGCTTTCTGAAGCAGCAGTGGTTTGAATTGACCTGATTTGAGTTTCCTTTCTGCTCACAAGGAACACAGTGAAACTTCCAGTTTCTTCTTTATATACTCTGATGCTACCATGAACATCAGTAGAAGTACATCAGCAGAAAACATGGAATCCATTCTCATTCTTTTAGCATCTGGGCTATCTTTACAATCATATGAGTGAGACATAAGAACTTATGAAAAAACAAAAACTTAGTTTTTACTGAAATTGATCACTTTAAACTCACGTAGCCCCCTGACCATATAGCTAGAGACAGCTTTTCCACGTACCTCAGTGGTGTAGATTTTTAAAGCTATATCCAATGTTGTCCTTGTTGTGAAGAGGTCGAATGTATGAAATCTCCACGTGAGGGCCCTGATTGTGCAATTTATAGTGCATAGGTGGTACATTCCTCTACCTGGGCTTAGCAGTCTGCCTGCAGGCTTGGGGCCTAGGTTTGTAGTTTAAGGAAGTTACAGGCAGGTTTTTTTTGTTTGTTTGAAAACGCATAAAACGTGTATCAAAGAAACTAGTGGGTACAAACGTTGGACTTGATAGGAGTACCGTATTTTTCGCCCTATAAGACGCACTTTTTCTTCCCCAAAACGGGGGGGAAAAAGTTGGTGCGTCTTATAGGGCGAATGTGCGCCCCGGTTCCCCCCTCCCCGCCGCGGGCGGGCTGCCGGGAGCGTCCCGGTTCCCCCCTCCCCGCCGCGGGCGGGCTGCCGGGAGCGTCCCGGTTCCCTCCTCCCCGCCGCGGGCGGGCTGCCGGAGCGCTCCCGGCAGCCCGCCCGCGGCGGGGAGGGGGGAACCGGGACGCTCCCGGCAGCCCGCCCGCGCGGCGGGGACGGGAGAGCGAGGCGCTTTTTTTTTTTTTGGTCCGGCTTTTTTATCGAAAAACGAGGGGGCGTCTTATAGGCCGGAGCGTCCTATAGGACGAAAAATACGGTAACTCTTCTTCCTTAAGTATTTAGTCATATTGCTAGTGCCCTTCAGAATTTTGAGAAGTGGGGAGTAGTCAAGGATTTTTTTTAAGGTAACTTCAAAGATAGGCAACAAGATTTGAGATACAGACTATGAGAGAGAACTCATTTTTCCTCATTTTTTTTCTTTAAGTTGAATATTTTCTTTATTGTAAGATGTTTATATTATTGTTTACCCTTCCCTCAAAGAACAGTGGCTGATTTGATGTTATATGCACTTAAATCCTGGGTGTGTTGAATGCTTGGGTACATGCAACCGAAGGCCAAAGAGGCAAATTCGCCTTTCTTAGATTCCTTGAAAATGCTGCTGAAATTGCAGTTAGGGCCTATACTATCCTTTTGGAAGGTCTTGACTGTAACTAGACCCCTGCACTCTTTTTGTAGGACAGGATGGTGTCATATTGGCTAAGTGGAGGAAATAATTATCAAGGTTATGGTCTATGTAGAAGAAAAGTCAGGGCTTCAAAAATTTGATACGTATAGCCCAAGGCCTAAACAGATATGCCTGGGTGAAAGTACTTGCTACAATGCCCCCTGCAATTTAAAGAAAGAAAATGGCTCCAGCCCACTTGAGAGTATAGTCATAGAACCACAGAATATCAGGGTTGGAAGGGACCTGTTTCGAATACTGTTAAATATGGTATTGAACAACTTTCAATGTAATAGAGATTTTCAAATGTGACTTATTACTACGACTGAATGAATAGTAGAGGAAATATTCATTGACTGTATTTGATTATATGCCCAGAAGTATAGTATAGTATTTGTCTAGCTACTGTACTGGTCGACAACCACAAACAATGGAGTACAGTATTTGATGAACATTGATACCATTCGTTAAATATTTGCCAAGTATTATTCAATCAATACTACTTACTACATCCTCTGGTATTTTCTTTTCCTTCCTGCCTTCACTCAACATTTTTTTTCCTGAGCTACCTTTGGTTAATTCTCTCATATCTCTTTTATTCCTTTCTTTGCCTTATGTTCTCTGCTGCCTCCTATATAATATCTTCTTTCTGCATCACCCCAACCACGAAAGCCACATATTGGAGTAGAAACTTTAACCGGCCTCCTTGTGGCTGAAGCACTAAATCTATCATCTGAGAGCTTGTCTACATTAACCACCAGATCGGCAGCAGCGATTGATAAATAGACCGTTCAGCGCGCTCTCATCGACTCTGGTACTCAATCAGAACGAGAGTGCCAGCGGAGTCGATGGGAGAGCATCAACTGTCGACTTACCGCAGTGAAGACACCGCAAAAAGTAGATCCCAGTATCTTGACTTCAGCTTCGTGAATAGCATAGGTGAAGTTGTGTATCTTAAATTGACCCCGCATGATACGAAAATGATGGTAGACACTGAACGAGGTAACTTTCCTGATTTCATCCCTCTGCTTTGTCGCTGCTGAGAGTCAGTTTCTAATACTTGACCTTCTCCTAGTTGTAATTTTTTAGCACATTTCCCCAAATAATAGTGTTGGTGCCTGCCTTTTCTGTTGCTTTCAACTTTCTCAAGTCTTGTCATAATGAAACTGACCTGATTCTTTTTAGTTTCATTGCTGCCTAGAGGTCTGAAAAAATAAGTCAAAACTGGTGAGACTGAGTCAGTTTTTTCTCTGCCGTAGATCAGGGGTCTGCAAACTTTTTCCCCCGCAGCCCCTTTCTGCAGAGGTAAAAGTCTGGCGGCCCCTAGGGCGGGTATGTCCTCTGAAATGCCGCTGCAAAAACCGGAAGCTGCAGCTGGTACCAAAATAGCCCGCCCGGGAGTTTGGCGTCTCCCGGGTGGGCTTAGTGTTGGTGCCGGGGGCACCCCAGTTTGAAGACCACTGTTGTAGATTGTGGGTGCTGAGAAACAGCAGGGGTATTGAAGCTATCTGTAGAACCAGGAAAACAGCAGTACATCATCATTTTATTCAGTTCACATTCTGCAGGCCTTCTAACCATAAGAGCTAGATAATTTTTTTTAAAAATGAAAACTTTCCTTCTGCAGAAAGTGGTGGGAAAACTTCCTGCTTGCCAGACTTTGTTCAAATTCTTGTATGCCTTTCACTACTGTAGTATTTGAGTGCCTTGGATAAGCAATTTCTCTTGCTATTTGATGGTGTTAACTAGGAAACTGAACTGGAGGGATGCTTTATCCTACATTGAGCCATGTTGATCAGATGACGTGTGATAGATGTATGGAGTGATTCTTGTCCTCCTCAATTCTGTCTAACCAGTAAGCAGGATATTTGGGTAGTGCCTCTTTACCTGGAAAGGATTTGCACAGTTAAACTCAGAAGAGAAAACAAATCCTGCCTTGTGTTTCCTTGATGGGGTTCTGGTGTAGTCATTGCAGTCCTAGAAAAAGTTAGAGAAGGGGAGAAAAGTATGAGAGGGAAAATGGTGCGAGATACACAAGGTTATAGAAAGGCAGTAAAAGAAGAAATAAGAACAGACTATCAGATTCCTTGGAAAGCTTCTATAGTTCTTCCTCTGCAAGAAATTTGCTTGGCCTGTCTTTTATGTAAATATAAAAAATCAACCTCAGTCCTGGTGTTTACTGTTGTGCACATCTTGATCCAGTTCATTTTTTCCCTCCTGTTTCCCTGGCGGATACATCCGAGAGTAGTTTTGGTGACAAACTGTTTCTGATGACATTATAATAGTACTGAGGAATGTATGGGGATTTGGTGTCTGACATATATGTCCCCAATTCTGATGTTTGAACCATAGTTCAAATACAAAAGTATTTTCAAATAAGATAATCCGAGAGGAACCTCTCACTTCTCTGACCGTTTGTTTGGCCTTGGCTACCACGCACAGAATTTTTGTTCCCTAGTGTGATAGGGGCATAGAGCTGGAAACCAGTTTGAATGGTCTGAAGACTTCAGGTGTGCATTTGCAGTCTCCTCATTTCAGCTAATGAAGCACAGTGCAGGTCCCAGGTGGTGGCAGCTTCACCTTCCTGTACCCCATTACCAAAAAAGCCCATCTTAGTAGGTAGGATTCCATCATGTGTTAACTCAAGATGGTACTGAATGTGTTGACCTGATCTTAAGGAATTGGAAATTACCATAATCCTTTAACAGTATGTCTCCAGAAGAGAGACAGAAAGGAGGTAATGCTGTGGGGGAAGGGGGAGCAGGAAGCTATAGGGGGGTGTGTGATATGCAGGCAGCTGATGAGATGGTGAATATGTATAGTGGGATACTTTTTCTCTTCTCTCCGTATAGCTGAAACTGAATACCCAAGACAATGCCTCAAGTGCAATCTGGATGTCATGTCTGGTTTCTGGTGTGTTAAACCTCTCATTTTGTGAAGTGTGAGCTACAGACCTGTCCTGTATATATCTGCTTAAGAGGGCTAGGATTTTATAACAAACCTGTAAATTAGTGGGCTGGGACAGTAATGAAGCAGAATACTTCTTTAAAAATAAATTTCAGGATTAGAACATCAATAATTTGGTGACCTGTACAGTGAACAGAATGGTAGCAACACCATATGGTGTTTTAGGTGACCGCTTATAAACACGCTTTCATTCTGAGGACAGCACTAGTATCTGATGAAATTTGTATTCATTTACCTTTCATGTATACAGTAGAACTTTGATAATTCATATTCCTTTCTTTTTGGAAAGATTTAATAGTGCTGTAGTAAGGTCTCCTATTAAGATTTAATTACGTTTACAAAGTGTGTTAACATTTATTATACTCTGATTTATTGTAATTTAGTTTTATGTATACTTGTAAAATGAGCAAAATAGCTTTGGTTTCCTTTTCAGTTTGCCTTAACTGAGTCTTGAGAAACAGTGAGTAATTCATTATAAGCCTATCATTACTGCAAGTTAAATTCCCCTGTATTCGTTCATTTTTCTAACTTGCAAAGCTCTGTATTCCATCTTCTCCGCAATCCTGCAGGGAAAAATGCAGAGATTTGTAGAACTGGGGTTACATCCCCACTAATAACTGCCAATATCAAACTACCTCAGGAAGGAGAATCTAGTATATTAAAGAGAGCCCTTTTTAAGCCATGAGCCTCTAATAGCAAAAGGGAAAAACAGGAACACTAGCCAAGGAAACTTTTTCTAATGTTATGTTTTTTCCCCTCTGTTTTCTTCAGGGGATAGTCATTTTGAATGATATTTTACTTCATTTTAACAGAGTTAATCTTGTAGCTTTTACAAAACTGTACTCTATTAACATAGTTTCAATGTGTACATTTTATAAATACACTGATATGGTTTATAGAAACACTTTAAGTCTGCTCTGTATAAAAATATGCATGTTAGGGCTTTCTGGTTTAGATTTGTTTATAAAGCCCTTAGTTTTATGCAGTTCAGATGCTTTTGTTGGATTGATGTTTAAGCCTGAAACAATAAATTAGTTCTATTGTATGACAGCCTGAACCAGCATTCGAAGTGGGAGCGTTGTTCAAACCATTATGGAATTACATTTTCCCTAGAGAATTGCACAGTCACCTGGTTGTGTGTTGGTATTTGTTCTAGTTTGTGTGGAACTTCAGAATATAGGTTCTTATCAGTCAAGAAACTGGACTGACTCTTTTGGCATAGTGTCCTATAAAATATGTAATTACCAGTCTGGTATTATGTCTAAATAGTACAACATAGCCAAGTAAAAAAGCAGATGTTAATTATATAGTATTGGCTTATTTAACAGTACATTTTTTTTTAATTTAAACATTATTGAGCCTGTATAACTTTAAAAAACAGAATGTACTGTAAGATTGAGACAACTTAATTTAGGAGGGACGGTGTGTGTACAAAGGAGAGCTAGGGAGGGATTAATGCTGGTTCTGTTCTGCTCTTAGTGAATGTTTCATAATTTGAAAGAGGAAGGGTTAGACATACT
Source organism: Sternotherus odoratus (assembly GCA_032164245.1). Taxonomy (NCBI): domain Eukaryota; kingdom Metazoa; phylum Chordata; order Testudines; family Kinosternidae; genus Sternotherus; species Sternotherus odoratus. Next base: position 2,710,995 of record JAVMKO010000011.1, read on the forward strand.
CTATCTTTCACTCACACCAGTGTCAGCCTTAACTTTGAGCTTCCTTACTTGGGTTTTTAGTTTAACAGTCTAAAGGTTCTCTAACTCCCCAAGAATGAGGGAGAAGGGTACACCTCACAGTTCAGATTCAGACATGGAAGATCCTAGTAAGCTTCTTGGCTGTAAATTCTGTAACTTAAACATAATACACCATAAGGGAAACTTTTGATGTTTATTACAAAAAAATCCTCACGTTCTATAATGAACCAAGTATCTCTTATCCACGAGACTGCAGGGAACTCAGTCTTCTTTATCTGTCAGATGCAGTGTAATTGTAGCAGTGTTGGTCCGAGGATATTGGAGACAAGATGGGTTAGAGAATATCTTTTATTGAACTAATTGTCAAATAGAGGAACAGCTCTGTGTGTCTCGAAAGCTTCTCTCACCAACAGAAGTTGTTCCAGTAAAAAGTATTACCTCATCCACATTATCTGTCAATATAATTTTGTAAATACTCTACATCAAATGGGTTCTTAAAGCATTGGTTTAGTATTTAGACCAGGACTTGAAAAATGTTCTTGAATCCTACAAGCAGGCAACCCATATAAAAATACAGGTCGGCCCCCAGCAGGTTTCAGAGATGAGCACCTAACTGGGAAGCCCAGCATGTGTACCTGTTAAGCTGCTGGGAAAGGAGGGGACCTGGACTTGCCATCAGGGATCTGTTTCAGGACTGTGTTAGTTGGGTCATGTGTTAGTAGCCTTGTTGAAAAACAGTGTAGAATAGCACCCTCCTCCTCGCAGTTTCTGTCTTCCTGTGGATCAGTGAAACTAAACATTTCTTCTTTGAGTAGCATCCCTGTGGGCGCCCAACTTTAGGGGCATGTGTGCCTTTGGTGATTTTTTTTTGGTAGTGGTGCCTGCCTGTATGCTCCTGCACCTTACGTGTCCTTGTATCCTGCAGCAAGACTATATAGGATTGTACGCGTGAATCACTTCAGCCTGAGATGGAGGATCCAGCTTGCTTGCTTCAGTCAGTCAAGCTTGCCTTGCCTAGTTGTTGTTGTTATTTAATTGGATGTGTTGGGTTTTGTAAGAGGATTGCTCCTTGTCCTCTTTCCACCCTCCTCCTCCTGGGAGTACTTTCTCTGTTGAAGGGGTATGCCAGCATCACCAGGGTTCAGACATTGCCTCACTTACCAGGAAGTGATCCCAGTCAGTGACAGGCCTTTCTGGTGTGTTTGGAAAAACACTTTCCATAGAAGTCCAACTTCTTTAAGAGCAGGGCAAGGAAGAACTAGGGAATCAAGTTGAGACAGCTTATGGTGGAGCATTCTTTGTCCCACTTTGGACCCAGGTTACTAGATCCTCCCTGTTCACCACTTTCCAAGCACACACAATGCCTTGTTGACCTCAGCTCGCTGTTCATCTAGATCTTCTAATGGAAAGACTTTAGAGACCTCTGAGAAGGTCTCCAAGAAAAGGAGTTCTGTTTCTCCCCACCAAGAGCCCATATTGAACAGACCTCCGTGTCCTCATAAGTTGACTGGGCAGGTTCCTGACCTCGTAATGTTGGGGCTCCAGGCTCCTCCAGTACCGATGGTGCTCCCAAGTCCCTGTGCTCTTCTAAAGGCCAAGGCTCTAACCATGCTTCAATACCTAGACCACCTTCGATACTGTTAGGACTTGACCAACTCAAAAGGGAGAGACTTGTTCTAGCAAGTCGGTACTGATGAATATTTATGTGTAGACTCCAATTTCCAAGAGCCTTGGTACTGCAGAGGCCTAAGTGGCTGCATCAGTCTATGCCCGCATCCAGGCAATCAACATTGTTGGTACTGTCAACTTCCTCTGCAAGGGATATACTTGAACAGACTGAAAAGTTCATTCATCTGGCAGTGCAGGAATTTAAATATGCTAAAGACCCAGAGTCTCCCTTTCTGAGGAGTACTGAGTGCATCTTGGTACCAAGATCCATGTGGTCACAGGAACTACATCTTTCCGTGGAATTAGTAGCTTCTCCCTGTTCTCTGGGGAGGACATTTCTTCAGTCTCAAATCTCAAAGCAGGACTCTCCTACCCTACTTACAATTACAGTTACAGGAACCTGACACCTTCAGGGTGATTCTTGGAGGATACACTTTGAAGCTCCTCATTGGAATGAATAGTGATGGATACCACCCTCTGTTCTGTACAGACCCCTTCAGTGGCCACATTGGGACCCTTGAGCAGCCTCCTGTCAGAAATGTTCTATAGCCTATAGCCTTGATTGCTGGGATCATCTGGACTGAGTGTCTCCTTCATCTGTTTCACTAGGAGGCTGGTGAAGCACTGGAATGGGTTACCCAGGGAGGTGGTGGAATCTCCATTCTCAGAGGTTTTTAAGATCTGGCTTGATAAAGCCTTGTCTGGGATGATTTAGTTGGTGTTGGTCCTGCTTTGAGCAGGGGATTGGATTAGGTGACCTCCTGAGGTCTCTTCCTACCCTAATAGTCTGATTCTGCTCGGCTATCTGAGCAGCAAGAGGAAAAGGCTACGGTGGAAAAGGATGCCACCTCACAGCTAATATCTCTTCCAGATGAGGCCATGATGTCTCCCCTCACTCTTCCTGGCTGGTGACTGTGACAGGTTGAGATCACAGAAACCCCTTAGGAGCTGCCACCTGATGTGCCAAGGCTACTTCTGCCTCAGTTTTCCTGCCCCAACAGCTTAGGACCTCAGTACCCTGGCAGGTCTGAGCCACGTCCCCTTACAGCTGTGGGCCTTCCTGGAAACAGGCAGGAGGTATCCTTACCTCTGACACTCAGATGCTCAACTCCCAATGGGGTCAAACCCGGAATAAAATTTGTTTTTGTTCGCCCTTTATAACAATGATAGAGATATGCACAACTGTTTGCCCCCCCCAGGTACCAACAAGTACTCCAGGTTAACTAATAAGTAAAAAGTGATTTTAATAAAGATAGGAAATAGGATTTAAGTGGTTCAAAGTAGTAACAGACAGAATAAAGTGAATGACCAAACAAAACACGCAAATTAACACTATTACAGTAAAAAACCTCACCCTCTGAATTCCTTCTTTCAGGCTAAACTCCCTGTTAGCCTGGGTCCAGCACTCACTCGCACCCCCCCTGCAGTCAAAGTCCTCTATTCCAGTTTCTTCCAGGAATCCTTTGGAGATGGAGGGCTGTTGCTTGAGCCAGCTGAGAACAAAACGGAGAGGTCTCTCCCAGGTTTATATAGACCTCTTCCTCTGGGTGGAGAGCCCCTCCTCCTTCCTATGCAGAGTCCACATGGCCTCTCAGAGCACATGGCTCAGTTGCAGGCCAGAACCAGACTCCACTCACCACCAGCCAGGCTGCATTCCTCAGGAAGCTCGGGTGTCGACGGGCGTCCACACAGTTCATTGTCTGCTTGATTGGTTCTCAGTTGGGCTTAACTGAGAATAGTTTTTTTTCTCAGAGAGCTGTTCAGCTACTTTTCAAAGTCCACCTACAACCAACCAAGCATATAGTCAATATTCATACCTCTCAATACAACGCAGACACATATATACACATAGGATGAACGGATCCAGTGGATCATTACCTTCACAGAGAGAGAACTTTTTAGCAAAACGATATACCAGTAACATCATACATGTATTCACAGGCACACACACCCCATAAAGCCTTATGGGGTACACCGTCACAATGACTTCAGGTGGTTTCAGGGCCTTTTGAAAGAAGGTGGCAGATTCTTTGCTGGCATTCCTTGAAGTTGCAGCACAAAGTGTTGGACGTTTTACAAACAGCATCATCTGCTTGACTGGCCTTGCCCATTTATGAGGCACTTCTGGATCCTGCCAACAGTAGACCCTGGCACCTACTTATAAGTGTGCTGATAAAATATTCTGTCCAGCCAAGAGCTCTGAGTTTTTATTTACCAACTTTCTCCTCATGCCTTGATCACTGAAGCTGTAAACGAACGTGGAAGACTGCACCACACTAAATTGATGCCATACAACAAGATTCAAATTCTTATTCTTTTTGAACGTAAGAGTTATAAATTGGCAACCCTGCAGTTCAGGATTGCCACTTAACAAGCTTTTATGGCAAAACATAATCACACCAACTATTCCAAGCTTCACTCCTTTATTGAACACTTTCCAGGAGAGCATTGAGAGTAGGTCCAAGCCATCATAGCTGCAGGTTGGCTACTTGCCAACACTTTTACAGGCCTCCCTGGATGTCACTGACACTGCTGTTTTGTTCCATATCCACAACAATTGTTACATGTCGGGCATCTTGGCTCCAGCTCTCTGGATTCCATAGGAAGGTCCAAAATGCAGTTGAGGATCTTCCCTTTGATGGTTTGAAACTTTTTACTGAGAACAGACTCAAGAGCCACCTTGAGATCTCTTGGAATCTACACACCTGCAAGTAAATGAAGATCCCAGGTAGCTTAGAGATCCTGCCCCATCCAGTCGTCTGGATTCCAACCCAAGCCTCGGAGGAGGAAACCAAGATTTCAGAAGAATAGACCATCCATTACACCTGGTTCAACTACAGAACCCTTCTCATTATTAAAACATCTATTTTGACAGACTGGTTCAGGGTCTGAATCATCCGTTTTTTAAATCTCCAGTTTCAACGGTTTGCCCATCTCCCTCCCTTCAAGGACACACCCTCCCATTTTCAACTGTCATGAGAATAGATTACATCCAACAAATGGATCTTGGAAGTCCTAAAATTAAGATGCTCTATCTGGTTCTCTCTCCTCCTCTCCCCCCCCCCCCCCCCCCCGTTCCTCATCCCTCTTCCGGGACCCCTCTCATGAATATTTATTGAGGCAGGAAATTGACTCTAACATGCCAAGAGAGGCAGGACCTTACCTGCCTTCTGGATACTCCTCATCTACTTCCTTAAGATGCTGGTTTGGTTCTTCAATTTAATGTCACTTTCAAGGAGTATGTCAGCAGTCCTCAGTGGTTCCTGGAAGTGGAGACTGCTTGCTTTGTGGAAGTACAACAATATTGTTGAAGAGCAGGACATAATCCACGCAAAATACTTCCCTTCTGAAGTGGAGATGATTCAACAATTGGTATGAACAGCAGCATCCTCCACCTACTCATTCTTCCCTCTCTGCTGTTCAAGGCTTTCTCCAGAAATCGAAAGACAGGATCATCTTTCTATCAGAATCCACTTGTGGCTGTAACGGCGTTTCATATCTCAGTAGAGGGATTTTTAGTGTGGCTAGCTCTGCAACAATGAGATTTATCAAATGATTGGGGAACCTTTTTTCCCTCAAGTGAAACCACTCCTGTTTGGGATCTGAACTTCATATTCAGGTGTCTTTCATGAGACCTTCCTTTGAATCAGTAATGGTCTGTTCCCTTCTTAACCTATCCATGAAGACTGTTGAAAAGTCAGGGAAATAGGAGCATTAATGACAGACCCATTTTTAATAGTATTTTTTTCATTGGCGTTTTATTACATCTCTGATCTAAATTCCTACCTAAGGTATTGTCCAAGTTTCAGATTAACCAGGTTGTCCATGTGTTCTCCCCCCTCCCCCCCAAAACACACACACACACACACACACACACACACACACAAAAACCAAACCCCCACACCAGGCCAGGAAGGATGCTGTTTACACAAACTGGATGGCAGGAGGGCATTATTACCCTTTTATCTGGACATAACCAAGTCCTGTAGGAAGTCTCCTGGACTGTTCATGTCAATTGTTGACTGATCTAAAGGTCCCACAGTCTCCACACAGAGGTTCTCTAGATGAATTTCTGGATGTCATTGCCTGTTCTGAATCTATTGATATACAGCCTCCTTCTATTGCCCAATCCACAAGGGCTTTCTCACTACTCAGTGCCACTGCTCAAGAATGTTTCCATTGCTGAGGTTTGCAAGGCTGCAGCTTAGACTTTAATACATACATACCTTTCCCAAACAATGTGGTGTGGTCTATTTTTCCAAATTGGATATTGCCGTTGGGAATGCAGTCATGTCTGTAGTCCTAGAATTCTGATCTAAAACTCCCCCTCCGGCTGCGGGTACTGCTTGGTAGTGACCTGAGGTACTAGTAGGAACACTTCAAAGAAGAAAGTTACTCTGTGCAGTGACTGGAGTTCTTGGAGATGTGTGCTCCACTATCCGTCCGTCCTTCCCCCTCTGCTATGGAGTTTCCTCTACAAGACTGTGCAGTGGGGAAGGTTTGACCACATACCCTGTCTAGCCTCTGGGGTATGAGGATGCACAGGGCACATGAATGAGCCAACGAGTAGTGCTACTGAAGACCTCCAATCGAAGGTGCAATGTGTGCGTGCACACCTGAAGTGGCGCAACAATAGGGATGAACATCTTGGAGAACTCCAGTTACTGCACAGGGTGAGTAATCTCTCCATTCTTGTTAATTTCACAGTTCAGTTTCTGAAGATCGTGGCTGTGGTAAGAGAACACAGGTCTTCCATTCACCACATATGCACTCAGAGGATCAAATGGTTTGAGTTCCTGTCTTGGCTGCTTATATTTCCTGACCAACAACAGTGACTGGATTTTTGTGAACTTTGATTTTACTGCTGCTGTCGACCTGTAATCAGCAGCAATAAAATGGACCTGAAATCTTGCAGACTTCAATTTGTTGCCACTGGCACTGACCAGCAACCCTCAGCCACTCAGGATTTAGCTTTGGACCTGCAGAAATCCATCCTGCAGAGTATGGATACTCTGCCCATACTTTTCTATTTAACTGTCTTTTAGTGCTTTCAGAGTCACCATAGACCACTGATCAAAGGGAAAGATTGAGTCTCTGCTTTTCAACTATAATCAGGTGTTCGGAAGTTCTTTCTCCAGTGTAGGATCTAGAACTCGGCCAGAAAAAACACGTGAGTTAGACTTCTTTCCAAATCCAGAGGATTGGAAGCAGAGCTATTTAATAAATGAAAGCTGTTCCTGCTGATTGTTTACTGAATAGACATTTGTCTCAGTGCTTCTGCCTCTTTTGTTTGGAATAAGAGTTTTTTGCAGTGGATTCCTTCCTCTAGGAATTTAGCTTCTCTTTTCCTCACCCGCCTTCCTCAGAGTCTTGTATTTGAAATGAAAAGGAAAGATTGGGGAAGATTTCTTTGGCGCCAAAAGATTTTCTCCAACTCTTACCCACAGTTAGAGGTTCTCAGCAGTGCCTTGTCTCTACATGATCCTGACGAGATAATGACAGAGCAGTTTTGAACTAATACTGCATCTAACCAGAGCCTGCATAATGTCTCACAGCCTGCAAGCAAGTTCAGGAGAAGGGAGAAAAGTTTTAGGTGTTGAAAATGAACAGTAAAAGCTGAGATGGACTGATGGCCTTGCTGGAAAAACTGCACGTCTAATTCAATGGTAGAGATATGATTTGGATCATTAAATACTATGAAGAAGATGTAGATGAACTCGTCACCATTACTGAGAATTGGGCTGGCTTGTTTCAGGAGGAGAAAGACCCAGTTCAGCACTTCACTGATCAATAAACTAATACTAAACCCCATCGTAATCTGATCATTGAGATACTTTGCAGGACTGAATAAATGTCGGCACTAGTTAAGAAAACCACAGCCCTTTGGTGGTCCCCATCAAATCTTTCTGGCAGCAGAATCTTTTGGCCAAGTTCTAAAGGTACCATGGCTGGCTATATTTCTGTACCAGATGCCTGGAGGTTAGCTAATGTAATGTCTATTTTTAAAAAAGGCCCCAGAGGCGATCCTGGCCATTACAGGCTGGTAAGCCTAACTTCAGTACCAGACAGATTTGTTGAAACTATAGTAAAGAACAGAATTATCAGATTTCAGAGTAGTAGCCGTGTTAGTCTGTATCCGCAAAAAGAACGAGGAGTACTTGTGACACCTTAGAGACTAACCAGTTTATTTGGGGAAACTTTCATGGGCTAGAACCCACATCATCAGATGCATAGAAACGAATATACAATAGGAAGATGTATACACACAGAGAACATGAAAAGGTGGAAGTTGCCATAGCAACTTTGAGGTTTAATCAATTAAGGTGAGCTATTATCAGCGGGAGGGGAAAAAACCTTTTGTAGTGATAATCAGGACGGACCATTTCAAGCAGTTGGCAAGAAGGTGTGAGTAACAATAGGGGGGATATTTAACATGGGAACTAGATTCAGTTTGTGTAATGACCCAGCCACTCCCAGTCTTTATTCAATCCTTCTTTAATGATATCCAGTTTGCAAATTAATTCTAGTTCAGCAGTTTCCCATTGGAGTCTTTCTGAAGTTTTTTTTGGGGGAAGAATTTCCACTTTTAAGTCTGTTACTGAGTCACCAGAAAGATTGAAGTGTTCTCTTATTGGTTTTTGAATGTTATGAATGTTTTCTGTACGCAAATAATAAATGGACACATTTGACATCAGGAATCATAACATTGAAAAACCAGTAGGAGAACACTTCAATCTTTCTGATCACTCAGTAACAGACACAAACCTAAACATATTCCAGAAAGGTGGTACCAAAACATCCTGATTCCAAGTTGGGTACAAACACATTTCCCAGAAATAACAGGAAAACACTGTCCTCTCTTAAAGATAAGGACAGAATAACACTGGAATGGATAGAAATGTTTTGATCGAATGAACCTGTACATAGTAGATGGTGGTAGCTAACCATATCAGCGGGTCAATAGGTAACTTGTTTGTATTGGCGTATAAAGTGGAGTCTCAGAGTGTCTTTGGCTTGTCTATGACTGAACTGGTATTTTGTGATAGGCATACATGTGTTAGTGCAGCGTTCTTCAAAGTTTTCTGGCTGTGGCCCCCTTCCGTGGTTCGGTGTCCACTCACGGCCTCCGGAGGTATGACTGACTAAATGCTGCTGAATTGAAAGCTTCCGCTTTCGGCAGCAGCATTTCGGCGGGGTGAAAATAGACTGCCGGTCTATTCCGCGGTCTCCCGGGTGTGATCAATGGCGGCACCGGGGTCTCACGCACCCCCGAGGGTGATCTCGCACCCCACTTTGAAGACCATTGTGTTAGTGGTCCTCTAGAGACTGTGCTTCATTAACAATAAACTAACCAAGTTCCTTTGCTATTAATGAGCTTGTGGCTATTGGGCAGTTCCATCAAGGTCTGCTCTGCCAACTATCTGCGCAGAGCTGGGACAGCACACCGAGAGAACACACATGCAGTCAACATCTGACAAGAGGAGGGAAGGTCCTGTCATGGATTTAGTAATTGGTTAAAAGAAGGAAACAAAGGGTAGGAATAAATAGTAGTTTTTCATAATGGAGAGAGGTAAATAGTGGTGTCCCCAGGGATCTGTGGTGGGACTGGCACTGTTCAGCATATTCATAAATGATTTGGAAAAGGGGTAAAAAGTAAGGTGGCAAAATTTGCAGATGATACAAAATTACTCAAGATAGTTAAGTTCAAAGCAGACTGAAGAGTTGCAAAGGGATCTCACAAATTGGGTGACTGCGCAATAAAATGTAATCTGAACTGCAATGTTGATCAATACAAAGTAATGCACATGGGAAACCATCATCCCAGCTATACATACAAAATGAGGAGATCTACATTCGCTGTTACCATTCAAGAAAGAGAGATTGGAATAATTGTGGATTGTGCTCTGAAAATGTGCTCAATGTGATGCAGCAATCAAAAAAGTGAACCAAATGTCAGGAGCCATTAAGAAAGGGATAGATAAGAGAAAATGTCAGAATGCCACTATATAAATCTGTGGTATGTCAGTGCCTTGAATACTGCATGCAGTTCTGGTCACTGTATCTTAAATAAAAAAAATAAATAAGCATTGGAAAAGATGCAGAGAATGGCAATAAAAATGATGAAGGGTCTAGAACAGCTTCCATTTGAGGAGAGATTAAAAAGACTAGGACTTTTCATCTTAGAAAAGAGATCTATTTCTTTAACATTGTGAATGGTGTGGAAAAAGTAAATAAGGAAGTGTTATTTACTCCTTCACATAGCACAAAAGCCAGGGGTCACCCAGTGAAATTAATAGGCAGCAGGTTTAAAACAAACAAACGAAAGTATGCATTCTGTGAAGTAGTCAACCTGTAGAACTGGTTGCCAGGGGATGTTGTGACCACCAAAAGTGTAACTGGCTTTAATAAAAGAATTAGGTAAGTTCATGGAGGCTAGGTCCATCCATGACAATTAGCATAAGATGGTCATGGATGCAACCCCATGCTCTGGGTGTCCCTAGTCTGTGATTGCCAGAAGCTGGGAGTGGACAACTGGGGATGGACTGCTCAATAAATTGCCTTGTTCTGTTCATTCCCTTTGAAGCACCTGGTTCTGGCCACTGTGGGAAGACAGGATGCTGGGCTAGATGGACCTTTGGGCTGACCCAGTATGGCCGTTCTTATGGTTACAGTGGCTGACAGGATCTGAGAGTGGAGGGAAGCATTATTCAGATTCAGCTGAGCAACGTGGGGGGAGGGGAGGGATAGCTCAGTGGTTTGAGCATTGGCCTGCTAAACCTAGGGTTGTGAGTTCAATCCTCAATCTGGGGTAAAAAAAATCTGTCAGGGGACAGTACTTGGTCCTGCTAGTTTAGGCGGGGGGCTGGACTCGATGACCTTTCAAGGTCCTTCTAGTTTTATGAGATAGGTATAAAAGGCTCTGGATCAACTCTGTCATCATCAATGATGGTCATTCCAGGGGTCTCCATCTCAATTGCTGGAGCCAGCCACATAAGTAGGCAGTCTGCTCAAGTAGTCAGAATAGTCGGCTGGGGACTGGAGCCAGGGATCAGAGCAGGAATGCGGACAGGCACTGGCTGGGGCAGGAGCAGTTTTTCAGAACCACTAAGCGGTTGGGGATACTTCTGGCGAGGTAGCAACATTGAACAACCTAGAATGGCTGTTCTCATGTGGATCCTGTATTGATGGCCTTGGGGTCATCTGGTTAAATCTTCACCTCTAGATTGGCCTGGTTGCTTATCTGAGGGCTCCGTGTCAGTCAGGCTCAGATATGGCTCAGTAGCACTTATCAAGCTCAGTGATGACTCATTATGTTTGGCCTGGTGGTTGAAAGCTTTCTTAAACATGCATGTGCAGTATTGCTTGAGATAGGACAGGTTTTTTCTTTATACATATCATTTTAGGGCAACGCTAATGGTAGGGATGTTTTCCTCCGCACTTAATACCTGGGTAAAGTCATTTATCAGTTTGTGTGTTTACCGTAATGGCCAATTCTCTTTTTATAATCAAACTACTATGTAGAGTCACAACCTTTAAATATGTAAATGGTGGCTTGCTGTAGCTGGCGAATCTGATGTTCAATGGCAGATTCAGGTATATGGATTTTTTTTTTGTGTGTGCCACAAAACGTGAACAAAACAAGCCCATACACTTGTGAAACAAAACACGCTCCAACACTTGATGCAAATGTCAGTGAATGTCTCAAGTAGAGATGTTTCCAGCCACCTCAGGCTGTTCTGCATGGGCTTGAAGGTGGACTAGGGGAAAAAAAATCCGTGACAATAACAGTGAATATTCGAAAGCAGGCAGTAATAGTAGAGCACTAGGTTGGTACTTTTCTGCATGACTGGATCTAGACTTCATCCTACATGGCCATTGTCCATAATGTTGTGTTAGTATTAAAAAATGTTGTTTAATTTGAAATTACTGCATAGTCTCATTTCTGACTGACCCTCAGACTCGTGGTGGCAGTGGTAGATTAGTTTATAATAAGGACAGAACTAAACACATAAGATCAAGTACACTGAAAACAAAGTGGAAAAACCCTGGCACAATAGACTGAAATAGAAGTTGCCTAAGAAATCATTATACAGTAATAGTGATCATAGTGTCATTGAATTCCTAGGGAGGAAAAAGTGAAAAAAGTATGCCAGAGGATTATTTTTTAGGATAGAATAAATCAAAAGTAAGGAAACTAAAATCCTTACAGCAGTGATGGAGACTTTTTTTTTTTTATAAGCTTGCCGTAAAACTCACAAGGCAAACCCACCCCTACATGAACAAGGAAGCAGGAAGGCAAGAAGTTGAGCTGTTGGCAGATTAGAATACAAAACTCCTGACACCAAATCGCCTGGTACAACCACTAGATCAGATCAGTGGTTCTCAATCAGGTGTACATGTGCCCCAGTGGTACACAAAAGTCTTCCAGAGGGTACAACAACTCATCTAGATATTTGCCTAGTTTTACAGCAGGTTATGTAAAAAGCACTAGCGAAGGGAGTGCAAACTAAAGTTTCATACAGACAATGACTTGTTTATAGGGCTCTCTATATATTATACACTGAAATCTAAGTATATTTTCCAATTTTTTTTATTATATGGTAAAATGAGAAAATAAATTTTCAGTGTTTGCTGTAACACGTTTGTATTTGTCTGATTTTTTTGTAAGCAGTAGTTTTTTAAGTGAGGTGAAATTTGGGGTTATTCAAGGCAAATCGTACTCCTGAAAAGGGGGACAGGAATCTGGAAAGGTTGAGAGCTGCTCCACTAGGTCATGCTCCCTCCATGTAGTCAGTATTTGAAATCAAGTTTCAGTCCACTTTGTACATAGGTAAGCACACAGACAATGCTGTGTATACATTAATGATGCATTTAACGATCTAATTATAAAATGGTGGTAGAAGCAAAATTATTTGAGATTTATCTGATGTATGTGCCATAGAATCATATAGGTTTCCAGGCCAGAAGGGACCATGTCTAGTCTGATCTTCTGTATACCGCATAGGCCATTGAATGGTTTTCTAAAAGGTACTATCTCAATTTTGACAGGTTCAAGAATAGCAGCCGTGTTAGTCTGTATCCGTAAAGAAAGCGAGGAATACTTGTAGCACCTTAGAGATTAACCAGTTTATTTCAGCATAAGCTTTCGTGGGCTATAGCCCACTTCATCGGATGCATAGAATGGAACAGAACTAAGATGCATTTATACACACAGAAAGAAGAAAAAAAAGTAAAAAAAAGTTGTACATTAGCATACCAATTCTAAGAGACTGTTAAATCTGGATGGGCCATTAGCAGGAGAAAAAAGACCTTTTGAAATGGATTTCTGTGTCTGCATGAGATAGCAAGTGTTGAAGGTAAATTAACTAGGGAAATACAATCAATTAGTGTAATGAGAGAACCATTCACAAGTCCTATTTAGCCCCTGGTTAATTGTATTCAATTTGAAAATTAATTCCAGTTCCTCAGTTTCTCGTTGGAGTCTGTTTTGGAAATTTTTCTGTTTCATAATCGACACCATCAAATCTTTAATGGAATGGCCAGGAAGACTGAAGTGTTCTCCTACTGGTTTTTGAATGTTATGATTCCTGTCGTCAGATTTGATTCCCTGATTAGTTATATTTAGAGACTATTAGTTAGCAAGCTTCTGATCCTTTTAATGTGTGCCATCTTAATATTCTGTTTTCTAGTTTTTTAATCTCAAGGTCATTGGGTATCAAGTCAAATACCTTACAGAAGGCTAAATATATTACATCAGTACTATTACCTTTTTCAACCAATCTTGTAATCTCATCAAAAGAAGATATCAAGTTTGACAGGATCTGCTTTCCATAAATCCATGTAGGTTTGATTATTAATAAAGAATTTAAGGAGGGTAATATGAATGCAGAAAAGGAAGAAGTGTTAGAATTTATAGCATTTCCATCTAGCAATGGAGCAGTACATTAGTAGGATTCTTTTTGTTCCTAATATATTTCTTAATTCTGGGGACCATATGTCCCTCTGCTTCCCTTAATTTTCTACAGTTCCTAGCTTTTAGTTTATGTTCACTACTATCAACTTTCCTTTTCTTCCATTTGTTATATATAAAATAAATATTTTTTTATTGCTGCCTTCACTTTCCACCTAAAGCAGGATGTTTTTAAATAAATACGTCCTTCTTCCTCAACTGTGGGATTGTGGCTTTTGGGGCATTTAATATAGTATTCTTGTATATCTCCCAACTATCTTTGACATTTCTCTGATTTAAGTTTTTCCAGCTGATTTGGCTCATAATTGTTTTCAGTTTTGTGAAATCCTCCTTACACCCCTCCCCCCCAGTACTATATATCACTGGTCTAGACTTCATTCTGTTTACATGTAAATGTGATTAAGTCACAGTCGTACCTAAACTAGCATTAACTTTTTACTTCTGGGATCAGTTCCTCTTTATCTGTCAAGACAAGATCTGATATACAATTCCCCCATGTTGGATGCTTTCTGAGAGCGTTTGTGTAAGAGTTTGACTGCATGGGGATTGCCATACTGTATTAATGAGAGATAGTATAGTTGTACAGTTGGACACTACGTTCAATTCTTGGATCATGTATAATGCTCTCCACATCCCTTTCCTCATTCTAGAGAAATGAACTGGCTTAGGAAGGCTGCTAAAAGGAACCCCAGGAGCAGTGGTTCTGAGGAACCATAAATTGAGTTGCCAAAAAGGATGCACAATTAAATGTGTTTGAAAGGGGTATTTAATTTGGGAGGGACAACCTCAGCAGGGTTAATTCAGCATAGCTCTGGAACAGAAAAATCTAGTGCTTGCACTCTTCAGCAAGTTTGCAGATGACACTAAGCTGGGGGGAGAGGTAGATACCCTGGAGGGTAGGGATAGGGTGCAGAGTGACCTAGACAAATTAGAAGACTGGGCCAAAAGAAATCTGAAAAGGTTCAACAAGGACAAGTGCAGAGTCCTGTACTTAGGAAGGAAGATTCCCATGCACCACTACAGGCTGGGGACCGACTGGCTAAACAGCAGTTCTGGGGGGATTTGGGGATTATAGAGGACAAGAAGTTGGCTACAAGTCAGCAGTGTCCTTGTTGCCAAGAAGGCCAACGGCATATTGGGCTGTATTAGTAGGAGCATTGCCAGCAGATCGAGGGAAGTGATTATTCCCTTCTCTTTGACACTGGTGAGGCCACACATGGAGTATTGCCTCCAGTTTTTGCCCCTCCACTAAGAAGGAAAGTGGACAAACGAGAGAGAGTCCTGTGGAGGGCAATGAAAATGATAGGGGGCTGGAGCACATGATTTACGAAGAGGGGCTAAGAGAACGGGGTTATTTACCGTAATCTGCAGAAGAGAAGAGTCAGGAGGGATTTGACAGCAGCCTTCAACTACCTGAAGGGGGGTTCCAAAGAGGATGGAAATCAGCTGTTCTCAGTGGTGGCAGATGACAGAACAAGAAGCAATGGTCCCAAGTTGCAGAGGGGGAGGTCTACATTGGATATTAGGAAACACTATTTCACTCGGAGGATGGTGAAACACTGGAATGGGTTACCTAGGGAGGTGGTGGAATCTCCATCCTTAGATATTTTTAAGGCCCAGCTTGACAAAGCCTTGGCAGGGATGGTTTAGTTTGGGTTGGTTCTGCTTTGAGTAGGGGGTTGGACTAGATGACCTCCTATTCAGAGCAGTGAGTGATTTTAAAATGAAGGGGGAGCTCTAAAGAGGAATGAGTTGAGGCTATAAACAGATAAGACCGGGGTTCTCAAACTTTCCATGTTGGAGACCCCTTTTTTCAGTTTGGCGTGCACTGGGGTGTGTCCGCCGAATTGCCACCAAATACAATACTTCCAGTTTCTGTGGCATTTTGGTGGGTGCTGCGCTTTTCTGTGCTGCCAAAAATGGAAGTGTTTCATTCTGCGGCTTTTCAGCGAAGACACAGAGAAGAGCAGCGTCCACTGAAATGCCGTCAAATACACAGCCCCATGGGAATCACCCCATGCCCCCCCCGGGGGGTCACAACCCCCAGTTTGAGAACCCCTGGATAAGACTAATCATCAGAGAGGGGTGTCTGTATCAAAAGTGATTTTTACATTCCTTGAGTGATGAGGTCCCTCCTCATGAAGATCAGTTCTAAGTTTTTAGTGTATATTATACAAACTCCTTACATACTTGTGGTGTGTTTAATTTTTGGTACTAGAAGTACCAAAGTTGCTGAGTAATGGGTGACTTTTAATGTATGCACTTCTAAGTACTCAAACTCTTTAAAAAGCCTGGGATTTAAAGTATATTAAAGACTGGGTCTTGCTTTCCTATTATTGCAACACTCTGGTCCAGACTAAATATTTATCTCTGTTCAAAGTAGAGCAGCTACTGCTGAGAACTGATCTGATATACTTAAGAGATTTTCCTTAAGGAATTAGTTTCCTTTTGCTTATAGTGTTATCATATATTTAAATTCCAGTCCCTTCATGTACAGCACTGAGGCTTGTTCTTAGTACTGGCAAAGAAAACCCAGATTTTGAAACAGTCTCTAAATACAGATAACTGTAATTTTCTGAGCATATGCTGTGACCAGTATGTGGGTGTGAAATTCCAGCAAATTGAGGAAATGATACAATATTTTAACGTGGATGCAAGAGAAGCAGAGATTCCGGGCCATCTCAGTTGAGGAGCTCTCCAGCAGTTATTGCAGGGCTAACCTGGAGTAGGGGAGACCATAAGAGATCTTACAGGAACAACTTAAATCCTCCTGAGTCAAGTATCACATACCTTTTTGCCTGAGATCGCTTCCTTGCAGGGTATGGAACAGCATTTTGGGATAGCCCATTGTTATAGCAGCCCTGTTTTCAGAGCTTATCAGTGCTATTTAACTAAACTAATAATTGAAAAATCAATTATTAAAATTGTCATGTTAGTTGAATCTCTGTGGAGAGGTCTGGAAACATTTTTCTCTACACAGTGCTTTTGGAATCCTTACTTCTACCTAAGGATTATTTCTAAAGAAACACAAATTGCCTTAAATCTTTGTAGCAATTTACCTTTTGCAGTAACATGAAGGGCACTTTAAAAGAAACCTTGTCTGGGAAATGGGAAACTTCAGCCTGTCTACAGTTCTTTTGTCGTCACAATGTGTATATGAATGTTTATGAAGCATGCCGGACTGAAGTCCCCTAGATGCAAAACAAGTGTACAGTAGTCAGCAGTGCTGCAAGCTTTGACACTTTCCATTGTTGTAGGACCTTGGCTCTTGTCTACTGAGATTACTCAGGGTGAGAAGAGGGTTAATTTTCCATGCACATTCAGTCCTAGGCCTTTTTGCCCATCAAGCGTGCTAGTTGTGCTGGTGGTTTGTGATGTGTATGCTTGTCCACTAGGAAATTGACTAATCCAGTTAGTTGAGTGAATAAAAATCAGGTAGCAAGTACTGCAGGTCATATCTGATCTAGTTTCCATTCAAGCCGCTGTGTTTAGAGCCATCCTGTATGTGCCAGCACAAGATGGCTCAAATCTTCTATCCAAAAGGAATTCTAGAACTTGTCCTTCTGTTAAACCTATCAAACCCTTTGGTTCACAAGTGCTATGTAAGTAAAATGAAGTACAGTATTCTCAGTTTCCTTGGGTTTTAGTATGCTTGTTTACTATTTCTGTATTTTTCATTATGTGTTTACCCTCCCAACAAAAAATAAAAAAAAACCCAAGGACAGAAATCGTTTTGGAGGCAACACACCTTTTTGTGTGTGTATGTTGCCTTCTCTGAAAGACTAACTTTAAGTAATATTAAAATGAGCCATTTAAATTGTAATTCTAATCTTACAAACTTCTTTCATTTGCGGGGGACAGAATTTGTTGCCATGGTATCAGTATTCAAAGGAAAAAAAAAAAGCAAAAAAGCATTTTCCTCAGTCATTTTGGAAACCTTCTTTTTTTTTTTTTTTTAACATTATTTGGTTCATTCTTTGGCACTATCCTTGATGACTTCAAGTCTGTATAGATCACTTTATAATTTTAATATCTGCAGAGCAATTAAATTGTTACTGCTCTTGCTTTTCCTCTGTTCTTAATGGCTGAACACTTGTCAAGGAAGAATAAGAAGTTGTTAGTTACTTCCATTGGTCGCCACTCCTCTGCTTCATTTGTACAATGTTTCAAGGAATTATTCAGCAAACTTTTTTTTCTGATCAACATTTCTTGGGAGCATTTTTATGCTGGTGAGCACACCATAATGCAGTCCCCTTCACCTATAGAAAGGAAAGAAAAGTCTGTGACCGCTTTTAAAAAATGCTTCAAACTCAAAAATGAGTAAATTTTCCACTCCCCCTCCCCCCGACCCCTCCATCCCCCTAGTGGAATTTCCATTTGTTATAGTGGGAGTCACCAGATGGTGCTATTACATATAATTTTACAAGTTCTCTCCCAAGCTGGGAGCAGTGGACAGACTTGGGGGAAAAAGTGTCATTGTTATTTTTGTGATGTAGGTTATCTGGGGGAAGCTGTTTGCCATAACATCTCTAACCAGGTATTGGTGCTTTGGACTGAGATTTTTGCCTGTGTGCCTTCTGACCACATTTATTCAGGAACTGGTGAATATAAAGTTTCCCTCAGAAAATATCCGGACTCCAGGTTGCTGACTTCTCATCCAGTGGGGAACCAACCTATCAGGCCCAAACATCTGCTACCCCATTGCAGAGGGGTGATACTACTACTCTGTATATGAGTCTAGTGATACACTAATTTAAGCTCTTGGACTTCTGGAGTACTATGAGGTATTGCTATATTAAAATATGTAACTGCTGATGTGGCGAAACTGCACTAATAAGATGGTGAAAAATGGAGTGTACTATAATATCTTTCATTTCTTCCTCTGTAGCGTCCTAGTAGTTCTGTTTTGGACTTCACGTACATCAGAATTGAAAACTTGTGCATGCACATTCCCTGTGCAGGTGAAAGTGATAGTTTCATTTTAATGTTGACAGTCTAGTATTGAAGGGGGTGTAATCTTAATTATCTTAATATTATACCTTTTTGTGAACTCCTATACTGTTTATGCACTTCGGCACAATAGCCAATACTGAGATAAGTGCTCAGTTCTTATATCTCATGAGCTAACCTAATAGTGCTTCGGTTCTGGCAGGTGTATTTTCATACTGTCACATTGTGCTCTTATAATATTTTAATACAGATGGTTTTGTTATACTGCGCTCATCTGTTTAACTGAAATGGAATATTAAGTAGTACTGGTAAATGGTAAATTGGGGCAATAAAAACATCATACCATTTAAAAGTGTGATTCATAAATACTTGACTGTACTTTGGATTGAGGCAATCTTTTGAGACTAGAGAACTATTTGCTCAGGAATGAGAATGTAAACATGATGCTTCACTTTGACCAAGATGGATTTAGTTCCACACTACAGTTTGATAACTTGCTTACATGCCATAATAATTTTCAAACCACTAAAATATACTAGCTTCTTTTAGGGTTGAGAGAGATGACCTAAGTTTTCACTCACTGTTTTGCATGCAAATACTAAGTATAGGGCCTCTGTCCCTCATCTCCATTTCATAACAGGAAATTCTTCATTTTTCTAGAATCTACATCTTTCTAGCCTGAGCATACTTTGAATGCAGATGTGTTTAGAGCTAAAGAAGCATATTTGTGTTGTGGTTACTGCATAATAAGGATATTGCTAAAATGTAAATTTCATTTGAAGAAAATACGGAAATGAAATCCTCAGAAGTCATTTGTCTTCTGTACTGTAGCATAACTAGCAATACATTTTCATTGTGGCGTTACAGAAAGGCATCATAGTGTAAGCAATAGTTGTTAATCTCAATTTCTAGGCTATGTTCCCTTCATCATAATGTTACATATTAATCATAGTGTGTTCATGGTGACAGCAATAAGTCTCCAGATTATCATAAAAAAACCAAGATTTTGAAAGTACATTGTATCCCTATCCACCCCCTTTCTTCAGAGTAAAACAGAAAATGGTTCATAAAGCAAAGGGGTTTCTGTTGTGCAGCTTCCTGGAAACTCTTAACATTAGATTTAGTAGCTAATGGCTGTGGAACATGAAATCCAAGCTGTTCCTTCTGGTTTATCACCTGAAAATATTACCTCCTTTGGGTCTTCATGCTAATCTGGAGCATGCAAAGGTGTCTGCAAATAATGCAGAAAAGAACATGAATGTACGACTTTACAGATATTTTGCTATACAACAGCAGGCAGAAGTGAAAAGCAACAACACATACCTTAAACTGCTGTGACACTCTACTTCAGGCCTGCATAACTCGGAAAGCAGCGAGGGCCATATTACTGCAAACAACCCAGCTGCGGGCTGAAAAGCCCCGCCCTCGCCCCACTCCCATTCGCTTTCCCCAACCCAGCCCCGCCCTCGCCCCACCCCCATCCGCTTTCCCTAACCCCCCCCCCCCCCCGCTTGGCTTGCCCCACCCCTACTCACCCCCCGCAGGCCACACATGTGGCCCCCCAGGCTGCATGTTGTGCAGGCCTGCTCTACAAAAGTTCAGTTTAAGAAGCATGTGTTTGTATGTACACAGTTCTCTAGTATGAAAAGCTCTAAATGTATCTGTGTACAACTTTATGTACAACCCCTTGATGGGGGTAGGGTGGATCATAGAAATGTATTTAACTCGCATGTCTAAGCTAAAGCTGACAAAGTCCTGTGGCACCTTAAAGACGAACTATAAAGTTTTGAAGCACAGGACTTTGTTACCTCTGCTATTCCAGACTAACACGGCTACCTCTCTGATTCTAAGCTAGAGCTTTAATTCTCCTGTGGGTGGTGATTGAAGTCTGTCAGATGTTGGGTGATAAGTGAATTAAAGGGATGCAATGTCTTAAAATTTAGTCAATTAAGAAAAGGTAAAAATAGCTTCAGATAATATATCTTTCTATGAATTTCGCTCCAAGTTTTTATGGTTTTTAGTCGAATTTTCTATTTTTAAAAAATGTCCTATCCCAGTTCCTTTGTGAAAGATCTGCACAGACGGGGAAACTGACCATATAAAGTGTAATCAAAAGCGCAGAGTAAACAGAGAAATATTTTTCTATGAGTTAAATAGTAATCTTGGTGTACTTGTACTTGTAATACCTGCTATGTAAAACTGTTAAAGTTTGATGGTATCCCTTTTAAAAGTGGCCTGCAAAGGCCTCTTAAAAAACAAACAAACAAACTTGTGCACTTCTTCCTTTGATAGGCAAACAGGCAGGGTCTAAATGGGTGTTTGAGATGTTTCTTTGGTTTTTTGTAAGTTTACCATTAGAAGTACCCGCAGTGTGACTGCGGCTTTTCCCAGACTTTTGCTGGGCTCTTCAGTATGTCTTGTGAGCTCTTGCACCTTAACTGAAGGAGTGGCAGTGTTGAATCTTTAACCATCATCCCTGTATGTTAATTAGGCACTGAAGTAAAATAAGTGGTGGTAACAGTTTCATATTCAGATCAAAATCCGTGGCCTTCCTATTGTTTGGCTTTAGCTCTCTATTATCGTGAATAGGGCCCTTCCATTTGGTCATATTCATTGACATAGGATTTTTTAAGAAGTACACCTCGTGATTTTAGATATTTAAATCTGAAATTTTACCTTGTTTTAACTGAAGGGGTCCTGATCCGATGGGGGGAGGGCGATGGGGCAAAGTTATTGTAGGGTGTCTTGTAGTATTGCCACCCTTGCTTCGGCACTGCTTTCCGAGCTTGGTAGCCGGAGAGCATGATGCTGGCTGGGCGACTAGCTCTTAAGGCAGCACCACCACCAGCAGCAGTGCAGAAGAAAGAATAACATGGTATGGTATTGCCACTCTTATTTCTGCGCTGCTGCTGACGGGGTGCTGCCTTCAGAGCTGGATGCTTGACTAGCAGCTGCCGCTCTCCAGCTACCCAGCTCTGAAGGCAGCACAGAAGAAAGAGTGGCAATATCGAAACCCCCCTACAAAAACATTATGACCTCCCCTCCACTTACCCTTTTGGGTCAGGGCTCCCAATTTGAAAAACTCTGGTCTCTCTCATGAAATCTGTATCGTATAGGATAAAAGTATACATAAGACCAGATTTCATGGAGGAGACCTTGAATTTGGTAATCATGAATTCATTGTTTCTTAGCCTGGAAGACTCTCATAGCGAGAGAGAATTTGAATTTTTACATTAGAAATTCAAGCTGTCCTTCTTAAGGAAGCAAAGGACACAACCCAACTTTGCAGGTCACCTTTTAATAGTCTGGGTTCACTTGCTAGTGGACACATGGCTCTGTCTACTTTATTTTTTTTCTGTGATGATGGGTATGGTATAGTACAATTAGCAGCCTCAGCAGGTAGGCCAGGAATTGAATTGTCTAGAGACAGAGCTATCCTCCATCCCTAAAGTTGATCTCTGTAGGTCCTGCTTGAGGCGCACTAGTACTTTGGTAGGGGAAGCTTACATTGTCTTGGTTCAGGTTCAGTAAAGCCAGAGATTTGTGAAGACGATGTGCCAGATAATCCCCGTGAAAAATCAGCTAGAAAGGGAATAGGTTTATGTAAGAATATAGCTGAAATAACACTATACATACTGTAGAAAATCCCAATCTACCCACTACTGAAAGTTCAGGCTTAATCAGGGTGACCTGGCTTTTTAAATCCCCATTTCATTGGCTTTAACTTTACCCATGTGACTTACATACTTCAGCGTTCCCATT
This sequence comes from Sternotherus odoratus, assembly GCA_032164245.1. Classification (NCBI taxonomy): domain Eukaryota; kingdom Metazoa; phylum Chordata; order Testudines; family Kinosternidae; genus Sternotherus; species Sternotherus odoratus. The sequence goes on from JAVMKO010000011.1 coordinate 2,733,364, forward strand.
TTGATGTTGACATGCAACTGCATTAGACATTTTTCATGCACTGACGTTGAGAGTTGTAGTACTAATATTGATTTTTACCGTGAAAGGAAGGCTGTAGGTTTGTTCAGTGCTGCTTTCTGTAAATGGATGACATACTTCCTATTGACAAGTTAAACAGACTTGAATCAGATTTTTTTTTGTTAGTGGCTCCCTTATTGTAAAACCTGTCTTTACAAAAGGAAGTCCAAACATAGCATAATTATAGCTGCATTTCTCTGTTCTAGAGGCTGTCATAAAAACAAAATAATCAAAATGGGGATAACTGTTATGGTAATACCCAAAAGCTAGTCATAATCGGAACTCCATTGCGCTAGATCCTGTGTAGACACTGTCCCTACCCCAAAGAGCCTTGTCTAATTATCATTTGTCATTGGTGTTTCTTGTTAGCAAAGGTAAGAGGCAGTGCAGGAGTTACAAATGATAGCTAGGAGAGAGGATTAGTGTCTCATCAAAAATTATATGGGGAAGTGTGTACAACTTAATGTTTGCAATAGTTCAGACTTCTTTAAAATTGGAAAGATTCTCTACCAAACCAGTATCCCTTTATGTGCCCCTGCAGAGGGTGATCCTGGGAATGCCATCTGCTCGTAGATCAGGCGTGGGCAAACTGTTTGGCCTGAGGGACACATGGGGGTTCAAAATTGTGCGGAGGGCCAGGTAGGGAAAGCTGAGACTCCACATACAGCCTGGCCCCACCTCCTATCCGACCCCCACCCAATTCCCACCCCCTGACTGCCCCCCTCAGGATCCCCAACCCATCCCCCCCCTTCCTTGACCCCTGATCGCCACTTCCAGAGGACCCCCCCCCCACTCTGCCTCCCCAGGACCCCACCCCCATCTAGCTCCCCTGCTCTCTGTTCCCTGACTGTCCCCTCCAGAGACCCACCACCCTAACCACCACCCTCTGAAACCCCACCACCTAAGTCCCACCCCAACTTGCTTACCTGCTCGGCCGGCCCCCGGCTCGGGTGGGTGGGGCCACTCACCAAGGATGCCAGGGACAGTGGCGGGGCCACTGTCACCAAGGATACCAAGGAAGTTGGGGTGCCAGGACGTGGAGCTTTAGCTCTGCATTGTGTAAAAAGCACCCAGGGGGCACCAGGGCTCAGGGCTTTTTCTACGAGGGGAGTGCTGGTTTCAGCCCCAGCACCCCCCCTTCCCCCTCCCCTTAGCTAAAACCCTGAGTCCTGGCACAAGTCCCTCCCTTGGCTGAAACTGGGAGCAGAGCTGTGGGGAGCCCCGGCACCACTCTTGGGGCAGAAACCAGGAACGGAGCTGCGGGGCTGAAGTTGAGTCCAGCAAATCCACAAGGCTGAAACTGGGAGCAGAGCCACGGGGATGAAACCCCAAACCCCAGCGGTCCTGCAGGGCCAAAGTCCTGGCCCCTTACTGGAGGCACCCCGAGGGTCAGTAGTTCTGAGCCTCCCTTCCCCGCCCAGAGCCCTAATCCCCCTCCTTCCCATGGCTGAAGTCCGTAATGTCTTGTTCGGAGTTCTGGAACATTTCCGTTCCAAGTAACCTCCGTTCCTAAGGTGTGTCTGAAGAACTCTGAAGTTCTGCTGTAGTTGCATGCAAATTTTTAGCATAGAGAATAACTTGCATTTGGTATTAGAGATACAAAAGAAATGGATTGTACTTTTAAAATCTTCCTGGGAGAGTGCTCACCTGAAGTAGAATTGTGTTCTTAGAAATCAGTACCCTGTGTTGAAGTTACTGAGGTAGGTAGCAATGATTGATGACACATATATAATGTTCTCAGCTACTTTGTTTTTATGTCAGTGGACCAGATGGGTCAGGCACAGCTAGTGACCAATAATGTTTAAACAGTTCATCATAAAGAACAAAAAGGTCAGAGGTGTGCTGTAAAAACTGAAGTGTCTAAATAGGAAAGGTAGCTGCTGTGTTCTTGGCGCACACTGGTAATTCTTTCTTACTGCCTTCCTCTGTGTGGCTTTTTTTCCACTTGTAGGCTGTGGTATGAATAACGGGGTTGTGTAAAAAGCATAGCTGGTTTTGGTAAAGCATCAAGGAATATCCATTTCCATTAATCCAGTCTAGATTGTAACCATTAATTGGTGCCTAGGTAGCACAGTACAGTAGTCAAAAGTGAAAAGCTGCTTGGAGACTTGAGTTCTAATGGGACTCATTTCTGGAAAGCATACGAAATGTGTCTCAACATAGTACCTAGTGAATATTCTCCATGCTATAGCCATGAGCAGCTGTGTAATGCTTTATGCAGTTCCTAGGTTATATGTACACATGCAAAAAAGCCTTCTGGGTTCTGAACCAGGCCTATAGGGTGCACCGAATGATGCTACAGTGTTTTCCAAGGTCTATTTTGCAACTGGTAATTGTGGTACTAGTATGCTTCAGGTACATCGGCGCCAGTTGCCTCCGCGGTCCAGGGAGAGGTGTAGGGAAAATGCTTTTATAGCTGACTGTGTGCTTTAAAGCTCGGAGTATGACCGGGTAGATTGAAGTCACCCCAGTGCAGCCGAGAACTGGGGCAGCAACACTTAGTACCACAGTGTAAGGAAGTGCATGTGCAGTGCTGCATATTCATCCACTATGTGAATACTGAAGCTTCAGTGACATAGACTCCTAGACTAAGGTCAGAAGAGACCATTGTGATCATCTAGTCCGACCTCCTGCACAACGCAGGCCACAGAATCTCACCCACCCACTCCTGTAGTAAACCCCTAACCTATGTCTGAGATATTGAAGTCCTCCAATCATGGTTTAAAGACTTTAAGGTGCAGGGAATCCTCCAGCAAGTGAATCGTGCCCTGTGCTGCAGTGGAAGGTGAAAAAAAACCCAGGGCCTCTGCCAATCTGTCCTGGAGGAAAACTCCTTCCCAACCCCAAACATGGCGATCAGCTAAACCCTGAGCATATGGTAAGACTCACCAGTAGGACACCCAGGAAAGAATTCTCTGTAGTAACTCAGATCCTACTCCATCTAACATCCCATCACAGGCCATTGGGCATATTTACCACCAATAGTCAAAGATCAATTAATTGCCAAAATTAGGCTATCCCATTATACCATCTCCTCCATAAACTTGTCAAGCTTAGTCTTGAAGCCAGATGGGTCTTTTGTCCCCACTGCTCCCCTTGGAAAGCTGTTCCAGAACTTCACTCCTCTGATGGTTAGAAACCTGTGTCTAATTTCCAGTCTAAACTTCCTGCTGGCCAGTTTATATCCATTTGTTCTTGGTACAAAGCTTAAATAATTCCTCTCCCTCCCTGGTATTTATCCCTCTGATATATTTATAGAGTAATCATATCTCCCCATAGCCTTCTTTTGGTTAGGCTAAACAAGCCAAGCTTTTTGAGTCTCCTTTCATAAGGCAGGTTTTCCATTCCTCCAATCATCCTAGAAGCCCTTCTGTGTGCCTGTTCCAGTTTGAATTCATCCTTAAACATGGAAGACCAGAACTGCACACCATATTCCAGATGAGGTCTCACCAGAACCTTGTATAACGGTACTAACACCTCCTTATCTCGACTGGAAATACATCTCCGGATGCATCCCAAGACCACATTAGCTTTTTTCACGGCCATATCACATTGGCGGTTCATAGTCATCTTGTGGTCAACCAGTACTCTGAGGTACTTCTTATCCTCTGTTACTTCCAATTCATGCGTCCCCATCTTATAACTAAAATTCTTATTAATCCCTAAATGCATGGCCTTGTACTTTTCACTATTAAATTTTATCCTCTTACTATTACTCCAATTTACAAGGTCATCCAGATCTTCCTGTATGATATCCCAGTCCTTCTCTGTGTTGGCAATACATCCCAGCTTTGTGTCATCTGCAAACTTTTTGTGCACTCCCACTTTTTGTGCTAAGGTCAGTAATAAAAAGATTAAATAAGACTGGTCCCAAAACTGATCCCTGAGGAACTCCACTGGTAACCTCCCTCCAGTCTGACAGTTCACCTTTTGGTATGACTCGCTGTAGTCTCTCCTTTAACCAGTTCCTTATCCACCTTTCAGTTTTTGTATTGCTCCACATCTTTTCCAATTTAACTTATAATTCCCCATGTGGAACCGTATCAAATGCCTTACTGAAATTAAGGTAAATTAGGTCCACTGCATTTCCTTTCTCAAAGAAAGAGAACAGGTTAGTTTGTTAGCTTTTGTAAAACCATGCTGTATTTTGTCCTATTTACCATTGACCTCAATGTCAATAACTACTGTCTCCTTCAAATTTTTTCCCTTACATTTTAGATAATGCTTTCAGGGCTATAAAGCCGAGACAGATGTGAAACTAACAATTACCCGGATCACTCTCCTCCCTCCCCCTTTCCCCCCCCCCCTTCTTAAAGATATCCAGTAGGACCTTTGTATTCTCTCTTAGAATGATACAGGAAGAGGAGCTGTAAGATTACTTACTGGTATTTGGTTTTTTTTTCTTGAGATGTTGGGATTTATTCAAAATAATTTAAAATGGTTACGTGCCCTGGATAATGTAGGATTATGATTCAGGTCTAAAGTAGCAAACCATTAGTTCATAATCTTTATTCGCTCTTGGCACTTAGTGCGGTTGTTTAGGTTTCTTCAGTCAAACTTCAGATGGCGGCTTCAGTGCATGTATATATCGGTATAAGTATTCTGGTTTTGTTATTTGGCTAAGCACATTATTTCGTGATACACAAACTGCAACAAAAGCACCTACTGGGTATTTTTTTTTTCCCAATTATAATTATCCCTGGGGCAATTGCAGTAATATACAGTAAATAGAAAATAGATATTATTTTTATCCTTCGGGTGCACACAGCCTTGTTAAGATTGACAGACATCTATACTTTTAACAGTTGGGACACTGTTGATATTGTATAAAAGGTTTCAGGGGAAAAATTGAGAGTTAACAGTGTGAGTGAGCAAATAGGAGCAAAGCTCTTCACAGCATATACTTTTGAAACAAAGGTTTAAGGATGGTGAGAAAATGGCACGTTTGCTCTTCTCTAGTCTGACATTAGGATAGTTCTTGAATGGTTGGCATTGGTTAGTAAATGTAGAAATGTCGTTGTTAGAGAAGATAGTACAGTAAAACCTCGATTTAACGGACTAATTCGGGCAACTGGGTGTCCGTTAAACCCAAAAGTCCGTTATTTAATAATTAAAAAAAAACCAGCCTGCCCAATTAGTCCTTAATTTGAGGTTTTACTGTACTCCCCTCCTCCGAAAAGCCCCGATTTTTTTTTTTAAATAAAACAAAAAAAAGAAAACGTGCCCTGGACCCCCATGCACCCCGACCCCAGTCCCCACTGGCGGCCGGGGCTCGGGGCTCCAGCCGCAGCCCCGGGAGCGCGGCTTGATCCGCGCTCCCCGGGGCTTGCTCCCCGGGGTTCGGGGCTCAAGGCGCGGCGCTCTCTGGGGCTTGCGGCTCCAGCCGCCGCCCGGGAAGCGCCTGGGAGCGCGGATCAAGCCGCACTCCCTGGGGCTAGGGGCTCGCTCCTCCGGGCTCAAGGCGCGGTGCTCCCCGGGGCTCGTGGCTCCAGTCGCCGCCCGGGGAGCGCGACTTAAGCTGCCGCCTGGGGAGCGCGACTTGATCCACGCTCCCCGGGGCTAGGGGTTCACTCCCCGGGGCTCAGGGCTCCAGGCGCCGCGGGACCCCGGCGGGCGCCGGCAGGCAGCCCGCCCACTGCCGGGACCCGGGCGGCAGCGGGGAGCCGGCAGCCGGACCTCGACAAACGGATTTCGGATGCATCGGACTTTCTTAAAAATTTTGTCCGTTGCATCCGAAGTCCGTTAAATCGAGGTCCGTTAAATCGATCGAGGTCCGTTAAATCGAGGTTTTACTGTATTCATATGTCGTGATACCTTAACCAGTGTATCCTCAAACAAGTCTTAAGAGGTTACTGATGACATTTGTCATGACCCATAGAACATGTCGTATTGTATTATGCTGTTGCAAATAGTATCTGCTTTGATATAACTGGTCTTTCACTATCACACTACAGTTATTTAATAGATCCAGCTGTACTGTATTGATATTTTGAAAAGTCTCCAATTGCTTTTGCATTGCTGCATTCTTTATGTAGATATTTAAGTTGCATGATAAATTATTTCCTTTGTTTTATCTGACTAGTACATCTGTAATTGCTATTAGTGGGTGCTGAAGTGTAACACTGAAGGTTCTAATTACAAGGGAGAAAGGTCTAATTTGAAATAATTTTAATGCAGAAGATACAAGCTAAGAAGCTACCATGTCACAGGCTGAGGCAGAGGACAACTGAGCATGTGTTTGTGTGGGAAAGATTGTATATGGCAAAGGTTGTGTAGGATTAAAATTTTACCTCCACTCCTGTTCCAGAGGAATTGCCTTTGGGAATGAAGTTCTCTTGTTTGGTTAGGGCCTTTTCCAAGGAATACAGAAATCAAAGAACTACCATTTGGCTTCTGTGGGCTTTGGATCAAGCCCTTAATCCAGGGTTGGGGAACCTTTTTTGCGCCCCCCCCCCCCCCCCGGGAAGCCCAGGCTGGCAACCGGAGCTGAGAACCCAGCTGGCAAGGGGCCAGTGGGGGAAACCCCAAAGCAGTGGCAAGCGGAGTGCTTAGCTCTGCACTGCTTTGGGGTTTCCCCCGCTGGCCCCTTGCCAGCCGGGGTCCTGCCGCCTGCCCCAGTCAGCTCCCGCTATCAGCCGGGGTGTAGGGGGTGATGTTGCTTTACCCCCGCCCAGCCTCCCATCCAACTGCTTTTTCTTCCCCCACCCCTGCCTGGCCCGGCCCACCCCACCAAAGCTAACCTCCTCCCCCCTCCCAGCCCAGCCTCCCCCCACCAAGCCTCCTTCCCTCTTGCACCCACACCTCGCCCCCCCCGGCCTCCCCCCCATCCCATTGACCGGCGGCCTCGCGGCGCCGGCAGCCCCCCCAGGATCGAGCTGCCCCCACGCATCCCTGGCCGGCGGCTCTCCCAGGCACTCGCTGGCCCCAGCGCGGAGCCACGCCCGCCTGCCAGCCGGAGCGCAGAGCCACCCCCGCGGGTCCCTGGCCGGCGGCTCCCCGAGGCGCTTCCGGCCTCTTTGCTGAGCGCCGAGCTGCCCCGGGCCGCCGGGGGGGGTGGGGGGCGGCTCCGTGTTCGGCGAAGGGGCCGGGAAGCGCCTGGGGAAGCTGCCGGCCAGGGACGCGTGTGGGCCGGGCGGAAGGCTTTGGTGGGCCGTATAAGGCCCGCGGGCCGGAGGTTCCCCACCCCTGACTTAATCCTTGGCACCTTTACTAAAAAATCCAGAATGGCTGTTGCTTATGATGACTCCTGTCGTGGGGATACCTCTGTATTTAGAATTGGAGTAAAACAGTGGTACCCAAACTTTTCCTTTCCCACTCCCCCCTTACCAGTAATGGAATCTGTCTGGGGCACACCCCCATTACTACACAGCCAAGACTTCCTCAGGAGAGAGCATGGGCTGAAGGTGGAACTGGGGATGGGGGAAGAGGTGAGGATGAGGGAGGAGCTTGGGGCTAGAGGAGGAGCTGGCCTGGAGGCAGAAAGGGAATGAGAGCAGAGTGGGGCTAGCGCTGCAGCTGGAGGTGGGGCCGGAACTGTGGCCAGGTGATGCTTCCTCTCTGCCTGCTGTGGGGACTGGCCCGGGCCTCTCTGCACACCCCATAATGTTCGTCCCCTCAGGTGCACACCCCAGTTTGGGGACCACTTGAGTAGAAGTGTTGCGCCTTTTCACAAAGGCCACTGTACAGTGTCAGATAGAAAGAACTTACCCAAAAGTGGCCTAGCAGTGAAAGGTTCCATATCCTGTTATCAGGTGCTGGAGATGTCTAGTTTTTCTTCCTTCATTAGCGACTGTCTTCCACAAAGCTTGGTGGTTTATATAAGGCTGTGATACAAGTTGTCTTTAACTCTGACATGGTTTAAGGCTTGTGTAACAAAGGCCTTACGTTGGTCACCGAAGTAAATTTGAAACCATTTCAGCCTGTAGCAGACCAGTGTAATATGCACCAAGAATGCTACACTGAGTAGTCAGAGGGCTGCGTTCTGTACTACGTGAAGTTTGTAAAATGATATTTTGTTTAACCCTGAGTGTAGAGCATATTGTAATCATCCCAGCTTTTAGTATCAAAGGCGTGGACGTCTGACAAAGGCCCAATTTGAAATGAGGTCACTACTGCTATATGGGCATCCTGACACAACCCAGTTTTCTTTGTTTTAAGTCAGTCTTGGCTCTTCACCAGGGCCGGCCCACGACATTTTGGCACCAGAGGCAGGGAGTTCAAATGACGCCCCCATGTCCCCTCTCAAGGACCAAAACTTTGAAAGGTCTCTCCAGCACAGCACTCCCCCTTCTCTGTGGAGCAGAGAGAATACATATGCACCAGCAATAGACACAATTTTCTACACTCTGGGGCCTAATGGCGCCCTCCACCCCCCCCACCCCCCAAGTCTGGCACCTGAGGTGGCTACCCTAGTTCGCCTCATGGTAAGGCCAGCCTTGTGCTTCACCCATAAATTTAGTTTGTCTTGAGTGAAATTCTGTAGCGATTTAAACTCCTTTAAAAAATAGGTTTGAAAAGAAAAGTGTTGTCATAAACTTAACTACTGGTTAGTTCAAATATGTAGCTATAACTAATGCAGTGACACAGCTGTAGTGTGGGTAGAGGGAAGGAAGGGAGATGCAGATTTGTCAAAACATACTGGCATGATAAAACAGCATAGGATTCTTGGTTATTAATGAATTAACTCAGTTCAGTATAGAAAGCTTTGTCTGCTTTCTTGGCCACAATACATGTATAAACATATCTGGAAAATTGTCTTACTGCATACAACCTTCTCCTGTCCATATATGAACCTGTACCCATTGTTGGCTAGTTGGCTGACAAGGAAGAAAAGTGGTCTGGGAGAAATGGGGAAAAATACTCTAGAACTGTAAAAAGTGCTCTGAAAATCTAGATAGAGGGAGAACTGTGGTGAGGCTTCTAAAATGAAATTTAGTTATTGGAGATCTGTTAAACGGTCCTATCATAATGTTCCTGGAAACATCGAACGAACTTCCGTTTTCCCTTAGGGACTGCAGGTTAGCTGGTGATTAGGCCTGGTCTTCACTACGGTGGGGGGGGGGGGGAGGGAGAGATCTACTGGAGATTTCCAGCCGACTTACCTGCCGTCCTCACGGTGGTGGCAGTCGGCGGCGCGCTCCCCCATCGACTCCAGCTTGTGCCTCCCGTCAAGCTGGAGTTTCGGAGTTGACGGGGGCGCCGCGAGCGATCAATTTCTCACGTCTTCTGAAGACGCGAGAAATCGATCGCCAAAAGATCGACTGCTACCCGCTGATCCGGCGGGTAGTGAAGACCAGCCCATAGTCTGAGTGCAGTGAATTCGAGCCATTCTCTCTCCCTGCCCAAATTTGGTACACGTCCTGAACCAGAGGCTTGGGAGGCAGAGTATATCATCTCTGTGCACTTCAGAGGCTCCCCATGTTGGAGGTATCCACTTGTGGGTTGCTTTCTGCTCTTTGTGGCACGCAGATGTTGAAAAGATCAGATATTACTGCCTTAGAATCTTTGGATACCACAACTTACTTTTTGACTAAAGAAGTCTGTCTTGTGGCAGTCCCTTTTTTTCAGACCAATCAGATCTGAATACTCTAAATCAATCAAAAAACCCTCTTAAAATTCCATCCTGAGAAATTGGCACTATGGACAAATCTAGAATTTCTTTTCAGAGGTGTTTCTCCTTACCATTGGAATCAGGATATGATTCATAGGATCGTTCTCTCCATCCTGTGGAAATAAGATTGCATCACTTAGAGCTCGTCTACAAGGCAAACTATTGCATGGCAAACCAAGGTATGATTTTACAGCACTCTAGCTTGCTGTGCACTAACTTACCCTGTGGACACTATTACAGTGCACTAAAAATTCCCTAGTGCACTTTGACATATTGCTCTTTGAAATGGTGGTATGCCATGATGCACTAGGGAACTTTTAGTGCACTGTATCAGGGTCCACCCAATGAGTTAGTGCACGGCAGACTTGATTGCTGTAGGTTCACACCCTGGCTTGCTGCAGGTTAACTCAACATGGAGGCAAGTGCTTAAATGTCCGTGGAACTATCAAATCTTACCCATACATTACTGTTTTCTTCAAGAAGTCTGATGTCTTGTCTTGTTCGTGTTAAGCTTTCAGGAATAAAGGTTTAGAGACTTTAGATGCAACAACTGGTGGATTCTGTTATTGAGTCTTTTGGGACGATTGCGGATATTCTCCTCCCAAGTTTGAGAGCACATTGCATAAGAACTGTTTTTAGTGTGTGGGCAAAAAGGAATATTGTACTACTATCGCCTGCTGCTGTTTGGACTGCTTTTTAATGCTCAAATTGCCTATTCTAGACTAATGGATTGACTATGAATGAAAGTAGATAATAGTTCCTTACCTATATGTCTTCCCATGGCAGGAAATCTTTTGTTCCTTGCCCTTGTAAATATGTTAGAAACATTACAGCATTTAGTTTTTATTCGGGTGACCAGATGTCTGGATTTTTAGAGAGTCCTGATTTTTGGGTCTTTTTCTTATAGGCTCCGATTTACCCACCACCCTGTTCTGATTTTTTTACACTTGCTGTCTGGTCAACCTAGTTTTTATAAGGCAAAGATTGTTGGATCTTTGATGCATTTACCAGGCTTTAGATGGGAAGTCTCGACACCAAACAGCTCCCCCTATCAGTGAGCTGCCTCAGTATAGATGACCATGGTCCACCCAACTGTCCATACCAACCTAAAGGATTTCCTATTATATGAGAGTGTTGCATGCTGCGCTATTATAAAGGCCTGCTTTCTAACCCACAGATGCGTCTCACAGGCAACCCCCTAATAAGACACTTTCTAATTTTAGGGCAAATAATGTTTCTGTACTTTAGTGGCTTGCCTTTTAGTTTCATATTGTGTTTTGAGAAAGCTGTGATTCTTAAAGCAAATTTGATTCTGAAGAATGAAGTAATTCAGGAAGAATCTTTTCCGAGGACAAAATACCACTTGATAGGTCTGCCGTCCCAGGCTAAGGCAAAGCACAAGCCCAAATTCCTGCTGTCTAAAAGATGAAATTGGAAGAGTCCTAGCACAGCCTACCTCCTTAATCTACACAGATACAGGAGAGCTCATTTATACCTTAGCTCTGTTTGCTCTGTTACTGAAACAAGTGTCTGCTACCCTTCCTATTGCTATAACAATGTTGCAGAACAAGAAACTGACATCATTGGGCAGGAGTGATTGTTTCCTTTTAAAACAAAAAATTAACGTTTAATCAGAATCTTGATTTAAACTTCTAGTGCCCTCCAATAAAACCCTACATTGTGTGTGTGTGTGTATACAACCTTGGGGAGAGAGAAAATATATATAAACTACTTTGTCAAATCTGGAACTAACACAGCTAAATACAAGTTGGAGAACAGATTGTTTAGCATAAGTAGTTAATCTGTTCCACCTTGTATTTTGCTGTGACACTCTGCATACATTTCCCAGACCTGAAGAAGAGCTCTATGTAAGCGCAAAAGCTTTTCTCACCAACAGAGGTTTGTCCAATAAAAGATACTACTTCACCCACTTTCTCTCCAATATCCTGGGACCAACATGGCTACAGGAGCACCGCATATTGAAGTAGCATGGCCTATGTCTACCATCATCCTGCTCGCTCTGGTTGTAGCTTGTACTGCTATTGTCTGCACTCAACCTACCTGTTAGCTCCTGGTGGGGAAGGGATAGCACAATGGAATTCTGATTGGGATCACTCACTGATAGGATGGCGCTTCCTCATGGCCGTTCTGGGGAATAACTCTAGTCTAGGTCAATGCCTCTTCCTACAGTTGCATGCTCTCTCTCTCTCTCTCTACCTCTCTCTCTAGGTCAGCAGCCCTTCTCTTTCTCAATGAGCTGATACTGCCTCTGCAAACTGGACCCTCCAGCCAGGTCACCAAAGGGTTTTCCCTTCAGGGGTTGGAAAGTCTCTTCCCATGAACAGACTTGGGCAGTCTTCCTGTTTACTGCCTCATACTGCCACTACCTCAGTGACTGGCAGGGAACCCGGGCCTGCCCTTTATTCCGGGTTCTGGCTCAGGGTCCCTCTAGCTAGCAGTCAGGGTCAGTTCCCTTCTAGACCTTATTGCCTTTCCCTAAGCCCTGTCCTACCTCCCTGGCTTCCCCCGGCTTGTCAGTCGAAATGCACCTCCCTTCTCCCAGGGAGTGACTGCAGACTTTCCCAGCAGCCCCTTTCTGCTCCCAATTTCCTGCCTCTATAGCTCTTACCCAGCTTGTTTGTTCTCAGCTGGGCCCCCTCACTCAGTCAGGGACTTATTTGACCACCTGATTGCTGTGACCGATTAGGTTAATTAGCCCCATCTCAATCTGCGTTAACCCTTTCAGGGTAAGTGTGGGTAAATATCCTCTCACAGTGTCCCAAGAGAAGTTCTTTTTAATCAGTAAAACTTCTGTTGAATGTGAAGATTTCCACAAAAATGTGCAACTGGGTTGGCGCACTCACGAAGAAACCAAAACTATAATGGACCCAAAGCAAGATAAAAAGTGAGTCTTCACCTGAGGGGGAAAAGTAACATCTCAAGATCACAAACTAGATTTCATAAGTAGATGGTCACATTAATGATGCAAAACAATTGAGACGGGATGATGATCTATAATTTGTATGGAAAACTAGGTGACTATATTTTGGTAGCTATCCGTGTCAATGACTGCATGAGTTGATTATTTTTTTTACATAGAGCTCGTAACCTCAATTGACTGCCTTCTCCATTTGGAAGCCTGAAGTGACCATGTCACAGAAAATATAAATATAATTTAACTAGGTAGATAAAAAAGGAATGAATTGAATATATCTTAAAGGTCAAATCTTATTTTTCCTATACCCAGTTTCCCAGAATTAATGCACTAAACTTCAAGGTTCTAATTAGCAGGATTATGGAAATTGTCACCAGCATTTCTTGAGTTAAATGGATCCCATTCAGTTAATATCTTCAAAATAAAAGATACAAAGACTAGATTAGCAGGTAAAGGTGTAATTTATCAAGCTGCAAGGACATTTGTTAGTGTGACCTGCTGTAGAATTGTGGATTTATCCTCTTAGAAATAGCCTGAAGCAGTCAGTCCTCTAATATCTTCCTGTTTCAAAGATGTTTGAAAACAAGGGAGGTGTCAGAGGAATGGGGGGCAGGGTGTGTGTGTGTGTGTGTGTGTGTGTGTGTGTTCTGACTCAGAGTGTATGATCCTAGCAATTGTGGGCCCAGTAAATCAGACTGGGGGCGGGAGAGGGTATTCTGTTGTAACTTGAGTATGAAACTTGTACAACTCACTTAGAATATAGAATATAGGAATAGAGTATTTTAGAAATCCAAGCAACTTATCTCCCTAGTAAAACACAGAATAATCATTAAGACTCTGTAAACATGTAGAAGATAATTAATTGTGAACAAAACAAGCTGAACTTCTTTACAGAGAAACCTTGTTGGAAAAACTTGATTGCATTTTGATGTTTACAGTATTCGTGAAAGGAACATGGCATATGCAATAGCTTCTAATAAAGTATTTGATATGTTTTGTGATATACTGCCAAAACGTGGACCGGCATACGAGGACTGCTATAGCGGTGCCTTTAACAACTGGGGTGGGTGGAGTAGGAATGTGTTGAAAACTGCATAAAAATAATGGTAAACAGCAGAGTGACAAGTTATGGGGTGGGATTACTGGGAAGTATGTACTGGTATGCTGCAAAAATCTGCTTTGGTCAAGTCTTTTCCATGTCTTTATTACCCTGGAATAATGAGTGAAACCTTTCAAAATGATGTTTAGAGTGTTAGCTGTGTTAGTATGTATCAGCAAACACAACGAGGAGTACTTGTGGCACCTTTATAGACTAGCAAATTTATTTGGGCATAAGCTTTCATGGGCTAAAACCCACTTCATCAGATGCATGGAGTGGAAAGTACAGTAGGAAGAAATATATATAGCAGTACATGAAAGGTGGGAGTTGCCTTCCCCAGTGGGGTGTCGACACGAATTAAAATGGGCTATTATCAACAGGATGGAAAATCACCTTTTGTAGTGGTAATCAGTGTGGGTCATTTCAAGCTATTAACAAGGTAGTGTGAGTAACTGAAGGGGCAAATTAGCATGGGGAAATTAGTTGGGAGTGCTGGTTGCTTAGGGCCTAAGGAGAGTGTCTGTATAACCTGACAATCCTGCTGTCAGGGTGCCAATGCCTGAGATGATGTGGCGTCCAGGATTCCCAGGTTTATGGATCTTGGGTAGCAGATAGAATACCCCTGGTTGGGATTCTAGGGTTGTCTTGGTGTAGATTTGTTCCTGTGCTTTTTCAGGGAGTTTCTTGAGCAGATGGTGTAGTTTCTTTCGATAACCCTCAGTGGGACCAGAGGGCAGTGGCCTGTAGAATGGAGTGTCAGAGTTGCCTAGCAGCCTCTCGTTCAGATTCTGACCTGTTCATGATGACGACAGCACCTACTTTGTCAGCCTTTTCGATTATATCAGAGTGTTTCTGAGGCTGTGGATGTCATTGTGTTCTGCCTGGCTGTGGTGATGGGACAGGTGATGCTGCTTTTCCACAGTTTCAGCCCACGGACGTTGGCGGAAGCACTCTATGTAGAAGTCCAGTCTGTTATGACCTTCAGCCCTGCAGAACACAGGAGAGGTTTCTAGGTAGCTCTCTGACACCGCATTCTACAGCCCATTACCCTCTCTCTTCAGGTCCTATGCTACCAGCACTCCCAGCTATCTTTGAGACACCACTGACTTCCTGAGGAAACTACCGTCAGTTGGTGGTCTTTCAGAAAACACTATCCTGGCCACTATGGATGTAAAAGCCCTCTACACCAACGTTCCACACAAAGATTGACTTTGTCCTCACCCACAAGTATTTCACATTTGGGGACAATATATACCTTCAAGTTAGTGGCACAGCTATGGATACCCGCATGGCCCCACAGTATGCCAACATTTTTATGGCTGACTTAGAACAATGCTTCCTCGGCACTCGTCCACCTAATGCCCCTACTCTACTTGGGCTACATTAATATCTTCATCTGGACCCATGGAAAGAAGCCCTTGAAGAATTTTCCATTAGGATTTCAACAATTTCCACTCCACCTTCAGCCTCAAGCTGGACCAGTCCACACAAGAGATCCACTTCCTGGACATACAGTGCAAATAAGTAATGGTCACATAAACACCACCCTATACCTGAAACCTACTGACTGCTTTACTTACCTACATGCCTCCAGCTTTCATCCAGACCACATCACAAGATCCATTGTCTACAGCCGAACTCTAAGATACAACGGCATTTGCTCCAATCCCTCAGACAGAGGCAAACACCTGCAGGATCTCTATCAAGCGTTCTTAAAACTACAATACTCACCTGCTGAAGTGACGAAATAGATTGACAGAGCCCAAAGAGTACCCTGAGGTCGTCTACTACAGGACAGGCCCAACAAAAAAAGTAACAGAGCACCACTAGCCATCACCTTCAGCCCCCAACTAAAGCCTCCCCAGTGCATTATCAAGGATCTACAACCTATCCTGAAGGACAATCCCTTACTCTCACAGTCTTTGGGAGACAGGTTAGTCTTTACAGATAGCTGCGCAGCCCGAAGCAAATACTCACCAGCAACTATACACCATACAATGAAAACATTAACCCAGGAACCTATCCCTGCAACAAACCCCATTACCAATTCTATCCACATATCTATTCAAGGGACACCATTATAGGACCTAACCGCATTAGCCACATCATCAAGGGCTCGTTCACCTGCACACTACCAATATGATGTACGCCATCATGTGCCAGCAATGTCCCTCTGCCATGTACTTTGGCCAAACTGGACAATCTCTATGCAAAAGAATAAATGGACACAAATCTGATATCAAGAATCATAACATTCAAAAACCAGTAAGAGAACTCTTCAATCTTTCTGGTCACTCAGGAACAGACTTAAAAGTGGCAATTCTGTAACAGAAAACCTTCAGAAACAGACTCCGAGAATTCGCAAACTGGACACCATCAAATTAGGCCTGAATAAAGACTGGGAGTGGATGAGTCACTACAGGAACCAAGCTTATGCCCAAACAAGCTTATGCCCAAGTAAATTTTTCTATAAGGTGCCACAAGTACTCCTCGTTGGCTTTTATCATTTTAAAAGAATCCTTAGCTCATTTAAGATGAAGTGAAATAAAATAAAATTTGTACTCTCTATCATTGTTTATTTCTATCACTGCATTTCATTGTTATTTAGGCAATGGAAATAGACAAAATCTGTTAATTCCATTTTCTGGCTCTTCTGTATCGTTAGGCTAGCCCAGTGTATAGGCGTCAAACACACAGCATTTAAAACTGTCGTCATTTGAGTTGATATCATGCAGAAAATTTTCTTTTTGTAAAATCTTGTGCTTATGAAACCTAAATGTTGGGTCTGACTCCTAATTTGCTGAGCTGGAAGGTGTTTTGAAATCTAGCAATCACAGAGACCTGGAGAGCAGTGGTTCTCAATCTATCCAGACTGTGTGCCTTTTAGGAGATTGATTTGTCTTGCATGCCCCAAGTTTCACCTCACTTAAAAACTACTTGCTTATTAAATTAGACCTAAAAATACAAAACTGTCACAGCACACAGTTACCAACAAATTGCTTACTTTCTCATTTTTGCCATATAAACTAAAATGATTGAAATATAAATATTGTACTTGCATTTCAGTGTACCCCAGAGCTCGTACCCCTCCACCCAGGGTTGAAACATGTAACTTCGTTAGCTTCACCTAGGGCCCCCTTTAGCACGGGGCTCTAGGCAGTTGTCCTGCTTCCACATCCTAATACTGACTTTGCACTTGCAACCTTCCCCCCTCCCCCCCAAACCTGTCCCTGTGACCTCCCTGGGGGTCACAATCCCAAAGTTGAGAAATACGGAACTAGGCAAATGTCTAGATGAGTTCATGTACCCCCAGAAGACCTCTGTGTACCCTCAGGAGTAGGTGTATCCCTGGTTGAGAACCACTGAATTAGAGTGTTGGCCAGAAATTGCTATTTTCATGCTCTCTAATTCATAAAAGAAAAATAGTCCAAAACACTAACATTCAAAATGGGCATAGAAACTTGGCAAGAGCTGACATTGAGACATCTCAGGGGTGCAGACGAATAGCAAATTGGAGACTGTTGTTAATGCAATATAACAACAAAGGTCAGCCTTTTGGGGCACAGGTGCTGGGGCATTATATTGCAAAGCAGGAATGTTCAGTAATTCTGGTCACCTCATCTGAAAAGTAACAAAATGATAATGATTGCAGGGATTAAAGAGATTGACATGGGAGTAAAAATTAAAATAATTAAGATTGTTTGTGGAAACATAATCTGAACCACTTTAACTGTACAGGTATAGGGTAAGGTAATACAACCACCTTTAATGTAGATTGTTATACCTATATAACTGTGTTTATATCTGGACATCTTATTCCTGTATGGGAAGAGGAATAACCTTTATCAATATAAGGTATAAGTATAACTGCATCTGTATTGAGTCTTGTACAAAATAGGCCTGCTTTTTACACAGGTATCACTATATGATTACTAGAATCAGAGAGGTAGCCATGTTAGTCTGGAGTTGCAGAAGTGAGAGGCCTGTGCATCTTAAAGACTAACTAAAGTATTGAAGCATAAGCTTTCATGGGCTAATACCCACTTTGTCAGTCTGCATGCAAGCCCCCGAAAGCTTATGCTTCAATACTTTAGTTAGTCTTTAAGGTGCCACAGGACTCTTTGTCACTATATGATGACTGCTACCTAAAAATACTTGAAGGGTATAATGCGAAAGAGAATGTCATTGGGTGATACAATGGGTTATAACTAGGGTAAATAGATCCATAGGATAGATAGAAATAAAATATGAAAAAGAAAATCTCAGGCTAAATATCAGGACTCCATTCCTTGCAGCAACATCTCCCCATGGAAATCTTTCAAGATGCATGATAGAAGCACCATCTCTGGAGCATTTTAAGATTATACTGGACATACTTGCTAGACCATATATTTCAGGGGGTAAAGTTGCATTTTGAGAGGGTATACCAGATAAGACAATAGGTAGTCTTCAACTGTATGGCCCAGCAGAAGATTGAAAACAGCAGATTATTCTTTTAGCCAATTTTACTTTTCCCTTTATAGAA
The DNA here is from genome assembly GCA_032164245.1 of Sternotherus odoratus. Taxonomy (NCBI): domain Eukaryota; kingdom Metazoa; phylum Chordata; order Testudines; family Kinosternidae; genus Sternotherus; species Sternotherus odoratus. The sequence continues at coordinate 2,751,590 of JAVMKO010000011.1, forward strand.
AACATGAGCTGTTATTGTGGTGTTCCTGTTTTTCACGCCTGAAGATTTTCTCCCATAACGTAGCATAGGGGAATATGGTGACCTGCCATTTAGAAATCTTTCTTTGGATTCCTGTTGAGGCAAATGAGAACAGATGGATGAAGAGCAGTCACTCCTCATACATATGGCTGAGTGTGGCTGTTGAAATATGGAAACTATTGGAAATGAAGTGGTTTCCTGCAGTACTGTTGAAATATCAGATTAATTAAAAAATAAACAAACTTTTGTTTAAGATGTGTGTATTGAGAGGCTTTCTTACTATGGTTCATATTTATTTGCATTTTTCATGTACTGTAATTCTAAAACTTCTAAATAAAGACCACATCTACACATTTTGAAGTCTTTTTTCAGGAACATATGTATGTTTACCTTTAAATAGTACCTTAATTTAAAAATTCTCCCAAAGAAACAGTGTTGTTTATTGTATAACTTCTGCAGTTTTAAGAAACCTACTTTTCTAATATAATCTTTTTCTTATAATTACAGGTTCACATTCTGAAAACAATTTGAAGATATTCTGCCATCCTATTGGATTACCTTGTTTACAGCACAGAATGTTATTCTGCCCTGGATTTAATTTGGTGTTTATGATTTAATCCCCCTTCTCTGTATGTCTGTTTATTGGTGAAACATTGGAGCTCTGCAGGGCTGCTGTTACTTGTGTGGAAACTGATCCATTTTGAATTCCTTCCAAAGGACCAGACATTGCTAGCAATGAGCTCCCAAAACCATCCAGGTAAGGGGAATTTTTCCTTCAGTATAGGAACAAAATGATCAGAAGAGCTGGCAAAAGAAAAATAATAAGCTATATCTTGCTAATTGCAAGTGGATTTATTTTATTGTTGCATTGAAAGTACTTTTACTTTTTGTGCTGAATGAACAATTTTTGGCGGTTATAATAGCTTTTTATTGTCTAACTTCTCTGAACATATTTTATTTTAAAATGAAACAGTAAAACTGGAGATTTTGATTGCACCCATATTAAATTTCACTCAAGAATGTGGAGAATTATTTTTCCCTATTACGTTTCTATCTGTTAAATCTTTTAGCCGTTTCTCTGAGGAACTCCCTTTTGCTCACATTTAATTCCTTTTAGAATTAAATACATAGAGTGCAGTATAATGTATATTAATGGTTTGTAGCCTCCCTCCATGTGATTGAGGGATTGTGGTTCTGTTGGTGCTTTTCTTACCAATTATTTAGCACATATTATTTAGCACATAAACTAGGTTACTAAACACTCTTCTTCCCCTTTAATGAGCAAGAATACTTTTGTTACAAGTTGCAAAGTTCAAAGATATTTTGGCAGTCCACACTGGCGTATTTTTGTCAAGAGCACTATAGTTAAATAATATTTTTCGTATAAAACTATGTATTACCATTTTCTGCAGGAAAAAAATGTAGGCATCCTGAGCCTACCCAACAATTTATAGTTTAAACTTTGAATTCCTGTATTCAGCAAATCCCAGTTAAATTTTGTTTTAGGGAAACAGGTGTTTTTTAGTGGCTCCAGTAGCGCTCTGAAACTTTGTCCTCAGATAGACATAGATGAAACATCACTATACGTTTCCAACTTCATGCGTAGTCTGTAATAGGTTTAAAATAAATAGCGGAATCTTGATATTTTGAAGAGATATGGTTCAGCTAATGAAAGAGGTTAACTCTTTGCCGTTTATTCAATATGGGTAGGGAAACTAGTCTGGTGGGTTCTGCGTTCAGGTTGTCCTGCACTAACATGATGTTTTTTGTTAATATTCCATTCTCAGAAAAATGGAGAGAACCCCCAGAATACGGCGTTTAAATTAATGTTGGATTTCCTTTTTGCGTGTGTGTGCAAAACCTTTATTCTAGGCCTAAATTACTTGGCATAGTATTCTTTTAAATGTTTATGATGCTGGGCGTAGAACCAAGGAAGTCAGTGGGAGATACTATTTAGTGCTTTCCTCAGTAATACTGAGAATCACCTCTACTGCTTTTAGGAGCCTAAATCAGGATGGAATGGCCTTAAATTAGGTTTTTGTTTTTGAAAATCTTGGTCCAGATCCGAACAACAGGTTAGCAGGAGATTAGAAGAAGCAGTTTCTTTATTTTAGCTCCTGAAGTTTGCTCTTGGCATTATGCAGTGTGGAGACTAGATATAGGTCTTGATTTTTTAAAAACAAAATTTGTGTTGGAATATTTGCGTGGCAAAACTGAAATTGCACAAATGATTCCAGTTTGAGTCATTGCTGTGTGATAAACTGTATTCCATACTAATGGATGGTTATATTCACTCTAAGCTCCTTTTCCTTTTCATGTAGTTATGTAGGGGTGTGAGGGAGAATGACCTTGCCATTGTGTGTGTAGAGTGATGTTCAGTACGTGCTTTATACCACTCTTAGAATGGACCATTTAATCTTGAACCTTGCATCCTATCATGTTACCTTAATACCTGTCAAGTATGAAATTTTGACTTCAGTCAAGTGTGTGTTTGCCTCACTTTTAAATCTGACCTTTTATTTTGACTAGAGATGCAATTATCTTGAGAAATGTTGAGCTAGACTTCTGTGGTGAATCACGACTTATTTTCCTCTGGTTTACACTCGGATATTCTTATTGCCTATTTCTTTTAAAACATGCTCTGTAATGTTGGGTAGAAATGTATTCTTCTGTGATAATTCTTCTGAACCTTGCCAAAGCCAGCCTCTAGATAGTTGATGTCTGGTCTGATAGCTGCTTTGGTTATATTGCTTCAAATTATTATTAATGATGTGCACAGCCTAAAAGACTACTCTAACTCAGCTTGAGTGGATGTTGATCATTTGCTTTTTCGCAAACATGAAGTGTCAGAAGGCTTTCTCTTCCTCCCTCCCTTCCTCCCCAAACTGACCACAACTGGGATATGTAGTCACATAGGGCTATAAGAAGATTGTGGTATAGATCAGTGGTTCCCAAAGTGGGCGATACCGCCCCCTGGTGGGCGCTGGAACGATTCAGGGGGGCGATAGTAGCCTCAGGTGCAATTGGCAGGCGTTGAATAAAAATAGGGGTGGTGAAAGAATAAAGAAAGAGGAGAAAAGAAAATTTTGAAAAACCGTTCGTATATGTTTCATCCGTTGTGTAACACAGGATGTCGTAGTGATTAGGTACTTTATTTTCCAAATTGGGGGGCGTTGAATAAAATTATTAGCAAATTAATTAACTAAAAAAAGAAGCAGACTACAAATAACTAATCACGGTGATTTAAGAATGCTGCTGACAAAGATAGAGCCGAATATTAATAAATTGATAGCAGCGCACCACGTTCATCCTTCTCATTAGAATTATTTTTAATGTTATTCGTGATTTTTATTTAAATATTATCCTTCGTTATCGTAATTTTCTGTGTGTAATGCGAATGTTACTATGGTCGATTTCAATAAATAATTTTAGAATTTTAAGCTTCAATGTCTTATTTGCAACAACATCTTTTCTTTGTTGTATGACGTAGGTAGAAATATAGATACATAAAATAAAGCAAATTTGTCACTGCATCTTTCTGTTTGTTCACTTAAAGAAGGTAGATTTTCAGTGGGGCGCTGAGTAATTTTTTATCTGAAAAAGGGGCGGTAGGCCAAATAAGTTTGGGAACCTCTGGTATAGATGAATCAAAAACTCTGTTTGAAAAGGCGGTATATGTTGGACAATGGGAATATGTTGAAGAGCATTCATCAAACATGAATGATCTACTAAGGACTATAGCACCATCCAGCTTGACCATGTGGATGGCGCCAAGCCAGGCATTGTGTAGAGAAGTATCCAAATCTTTCTCAGTCCTGCAAATCCATGAATCTCTGGGGCAGCCCTGTGGGTGGTACCAGGTAGGGCCAGGGCTTGCACCTCTTCATGTATTGGAGAGTTTGGGAGCACAATGGGCTGTGATGTTTATCCATATTGGAGACATGAGTGAACAGCATGCAATACCGCTTTCCAGTATAATGAGCAACTAAAGGAATTCCAAATCTGTGATTGACATTTACACAAAGCCAAACCACTACATTCTCAGGATTTGGCACTGACAGCATATATGCAATGCCTTTTGCCATTCCAAGTAAGAGGGTCCAGGTTTCTGATCCATATAGCAGTACAGTTAGTACACAATTTTGATATATTCTAAACTTTGTCGCAAAGATGGGTTTGCATCCATATGTAAGACATGGACTTCGTACAGGAGGTTGCAAGGCCTCTTTTTTCTTTCTATCTATCTATCTACCGTGTTTCCCCGAAAATAAGAGTGTCTTATATTAATTTTTGCTCCCAAAATTACATTACATTACATTACATTGAGAGGCAAAACTGGAAGTACGTCTTATTTTCGGGGGATGTCTTACTTTCGGGGAAACAGGCTCTCTATCTCTCTATCTCTCTATCTCTCTATCTCTCTATCTCTCTATCTCTCTATCTCTCTATCTCTCTATCTCTCTATCTCTCTATCTCTCTATCTCTCTATCTCTCTATCTCTATCTATCATCTGCCTTGCAGCCTCCTGTATAGTTAGTCCGGTTAGTATATATAAAAGAGGCCTTGCAACCTCCTGTATAGTTAGTCTGGTTTGTGAGCATTTGAACTCTACAGCCTAGGCAGAAGAATTATGCAAATTCTCCACAGTATTTGGTTCCACCTGCAGTTGGGATTTTAGTGGCCTAGCCTCCAGGTTCTAGATCTTGGTCTTTTACCATGAGATGTTCAACCCCATAGTGTGTGTGGTGTCTTGGAGATCTTGGAAAGTGGGACTGAAATTCTGACTTCTCTACAATATGCCGATGACTCTACAAATATGTGGAGTCATCGGCATATTTTTGGCCATAAGCTTGCCTTGACCACCCTTGATTCTGATATTTGGAGTGGCAAGTCCTGATATCCAGACAATATCTTGACAGAGTGGCGCCAGGGTGAGACTGCACCCCTGATATATGCCTGAGGTTGTGTAAGACTGTGGCGGAAACAGTGAACCAACTTTCACTCTTGTGCTGGTAGTGGTGTGAAGATAGCGCATCCGATTTAGTGCTTTGGCTGGATGCAAAATAATTGGAATAACTACTTCCTCAATTGCTGGATTATACAACTTCCTTGCTAAAGTACAGTAATTATCTTATGTTTATCGAGGGCTCATAGATATTATGACCAGTTCCTCCACTATTCGGTTTTGTTGGAGGAAAATATGATGCTGCTTATTCTCACATTCTGGAAAAAATAGGTGGAGTAGGAATACTAGAATAGATCATATTGAGATTATTGCAAAGTGTAACTAAGAAAATTAGGCTAATCAATATAATATTTAGGGTCATAAAGCTTAAAGAGAGCAAAGGCATATCTAATTTCACATCTAGTGACCTGTGGCATGCCCTGTAGTTTAAGCTTGTCTTCATGTAATAAACAGCTTCTTTTAGAAACCAACATGTTACAAAATAATCACTAAATATGTTGCTATGTTGGTGGAAAGACTATATTTAAATCTTTTTCTTCCCTTTCTTTTCTGTGAGTATTTGACCAGCTGTTTAAGCAAACAGGTTAGACTGGACCTCATTATCACGTATTTAGTCCTCAGTGTTACTTCCAGCATTATAAATTGGCTTGTAGCACGATTGTCAATATATACCCAAAATACTGAAACGTCATTTCTGAGCTATGGCTAGTGAGTCTGATTTCCACTCTTGTAGCAAACTGGGCTTTATAACCTACCGGTATGCTTGTTTAACTTCCATTTTTTAAAAAAATCTACTCATTTTTTCATAATGAAAGTGGAATAGTGAATATTTAGTCATCATGTATCAAATGAAAAGTCTTAGGTGCTTTGACTTGGTCCTTCCTTGGGGCTTCTTAGTTCCAGCAAGACTTGTTTATAGCATGTTGTTGAGAATAGGTTTCAACAGTTCTGGCTGCAAATATTTGGTTGCAAAAAAATGTGTTGCTGGTGACAACTTCAGTGAACTTTGAACCTAGGACAAAAAGATGACTTGCTGCTGATGCTGCTTTTAAAAAAGAAAAAAGGTTTAGATCCATATTAGTTGCTTACTTTGTGCAAACTTAAATTAGAAATGAAAGGATATTTGGAAATTGTACTTGAAAATAATGCATCCATAATTCTACATATCTATCTTGCTAACAATCTATTGACTATTTCCTTTACTAAAGGCTATTAGCTGACATTATAACTATGATTGGAACACTACTTTTTAGGTAAACAAGAATATATAATGTAAGACTTCAGATAGCTTTTTTCCTTATGTGGGGGCTATTTATCTTACTGTCCTCTGTAGTTTTCTTCACTGTGGTGCAGCGGTTCTCAAACTTCATTGCACTCTGATCCGCTTCTTACAACAAAATTACTACATGACCCTGGGGAGTGGGGGCAGAACCTTACCCAGGGCTGGCCTGGATAGTGGAGAGGGGGCCAGAGCCTGAGCCTGAGCCCTGCTGCTCCAGGTGGGGGTGGAGCTTGGGCTTCAGCCCTTAAATGGAGTCATGACCTACTTTCAGGTTCTAACCCGCAGTTTGAGAACTGCTGCTGTAGTGTCTAAGTTGGGGTTGTGAAACTATATTGAGGGCCGGGTAGGGAAGGCTGTGCCTCCTCAAACAGCTTGGCCCCGCCCCCTCCCACTTCCATCCCCGTAACTTCTCCCCTCAGAACTCCTGACCCATTCAACCCCTCCTGCTCCTTGTCTCCTGACTTCCATGTCCCCGGAATCCCTACCCCAAGCACCCCCTGGAAGCCCACCCTCATCCAACCCCTCCCTCCCCCTGTTCCCATGACTGCCCTGACCCCAATCCACACCCCTGCCACCAACAGGCCCCTTGGAACTCCCATGCTTGTCCAACTGCCCCCTGCTCCCTGTCTCCTAATTGCCCTCCTGGGGCACCCTGCCCCTTATCCAACCCCACTGCTCCCCGTCCCCTTACCATGTTGCTCAGAGTAGCAGGAGCTTGTAGCCCTGCTGCCTGGCCGGAGCCAGCCATGCCACCTCGCTGCCTGGCAGGGGCAGCAGGCCAGAGCACTGGTGTCGCAGTGAACCGAGGTTGTGGGGAGGGAGATGGCGGGGGAGTGGCCGGGGGCTAGCCTACCTAGCCAGGAGCTCCAGGGCTGGGCTGGACGGTCCCGCGGGCGGGATGTGGCCTGCGGGCCAAACAGTTTTCCCACCTCTGGTCTAAGTGCTACCTAGATAAATTAAATCTTCATGGCAATATTATCAGTGGACTTCAAGGAGATGACATTTTTTGGGCATGTCTTCCTTATCATTCCTTAATTCCACTTCTGAAACCCATTTTAAAATACATATTTACTATATCAGAGCCTATTGTTTAACTGTCTGGCCCTCCAGTTGATTGGCCCTCCCTTCCCAGTCCCCTAAGAAAAAATCCTGGAACCTTTAATTTTTAATGTTGTTTGGTACCTTTATCAGCATAGATTGTTCTGAAGGACATATTATCCATGAAGATTCTTTTAAAAAAAACAAACAACCACCCCACTTCAAGTTAATCACTCAACTGATTTGTATGCGTCTTAAATTCACTTTATTGTAAAATAAATGAATATTTTCATGTTCAGTGAAGCGTTTTGTTTATGAAATGTTCCCTTCCTAATTTTTGAGTGTGACATTTAAATTCATGTTGCTTCTGAAAAGCTACTTTTGCAGAGATGCAAATTTGAAGTTCTGAAATACTCAATGCTTGATTAAGAATATTGAATTTTAAGAATGAGTTGCGTATAAGAAAGTTCTGCAGAAAGATCATTAATAACTAGTGAGAGCAGTTTCATATGCAGAGCAGAAAGCTTCATAATTGCAGAGCACTGGCAAAACATGTTACACGTGTTACATACTTTCTTATGATATGTTATTTGACGAGGTGTAAGAAGCCACTCTACTTTCTTCTTCCATAGAAAGTTTCATGCAATATACATACAAAAAAACCCCTCTTTTGTTTAATCAGTTATTCTCTCTACAGCATTTTGTGCCATAAATATTTTACATGCCATTTTTTAAAGGCTAAGAAATTTCTGTTAAAGATGTATCTCAGAATGGGTTTTAAATGAGACCTATTTTCTGGCAATAAAGAACCTTTTAAAAAAAGTTGTAATGGGGTGAAAATGTTCTTTCAATAAGCAGAAAAAAGTCCTTTAAACGCTAACTAAGCCCAGTGCGTCCAAGTATCATCCTTTTTGAACTGTACTTCAGAAGAATATATTTAGTCTCTTCTTTTCTTTTCTTTCCTGGACACCTGACATTCCATGATCCATTTCAACTGGATTGCTCTTCCTCGTCTTCCAACTATGGAAGCTCCTCTGTTTTTAAGTTCTCTTTAGGTTTACAATATAGTGCTAGCAAGTGGAGCTGTTTGGAGAATTTACTGCCTCTAACTCAGGGCTTAACTACGAGAATAATGTAGCTGGAATGGATGTAGCTTAGGTCAACTTGTTGGAGAGGTGGACTACTGACAGCCAGCCTCACAGCATAGGCACTGCAGGAGCCACCACTGTGGGGTGAGTGCCAGGGAGGGCCCAACCCCGCAGGGGACAGGATCCAACCAAAACCACCTCAGGGCTTCCACCCCTAGACAAATTACTGTCTCATTATAGGCCAAAAACCATTTACAAATGGGTCCTGAGCCTGATGGGATGATGCCAGCCGCCTTTCTCAGGACACCTAATAGCCCTGGAAACTGAGGGGAACTGCTGTGGGTTCAAAGGGACCATTCTTACCTCCCAGGCACAGGAGTACCATCAAGTTCAGGCACAGGTCCATGGACGGTAGAAATGCCTGGAGGAATAGCAAGAACGACTCCTTGGACAGGAGGAGTAAGATCCAACCTCCAACTCGGAAGATGACAACTCTGCCCTTGTATGAAACACAGGTCTTGAAGCCTGCCATAGGAGGCATGCCTTGGCCCCAGGGAGCAGACAAACTCCACTACAACACAAAATTATGGATATCTCATGGTGGTCATGAGGGTGCAGATCTGTCAGGGCTATGAGATTCCTAGCTGCCTTGAAGGTCTCTGGCATAGAGGGAAGGTCTAAATCTTCCACTTGGCCCAGCTCTACCGGCTCTACTCTCCAGACCTCTCTGTGGGCCCAGAGTCGACTGTACCCGGGACAAGTCACAGTCCTTGAGCGTGAGTTTGCCTGAGTGGAGGAGCACCCCATCAGTCTTCCTGTGGTTCTTTGGCCTGGCACTGGTGACTGAGCTCGGTGCTGAGACTTTGCCAGCAAGGCAGTTTTTGGTGCCGGCCAGGGAGTGTCAGTGCTGAGGGTCTCTGACCCCAGAGTCCTTCCTCGGCACTTCATCCGTAATTGAAGACAGTACCGCAAACTGATGCGAGCCATGGGGCTCGACTCCAAATGTGGCCCGCAGGGCTGCCTCCATCAGCAGCAGCTTCAGCCTTTGGTCCCTCTCCTTTTGTCGGGCGTGGGCAGAATCCTCTATGGATTTTACACCTGTCCATTTGGTGGGATTTCCCCAGGCACTTCAGGAAGGACGTGTGCAGATCCGCCCCTTGCATTTGGTAGACCCCACATGGTTTAAACCCCTGGGACCAAGGCGTGCTCCAGCCCCGGGAGAGGAAAGGGGAAGGGGGAGAAACCCGTTAATTAGGATTCAAACTAACACTTATAAGTAGCTTATTTTAACTATTTACAGATACTAAAGAAAATGACTAGGGGACCACTTGAAATGAGAGAGAAAAAACACTGTCATTGACAGTAAGAAGATACTGGAGAGGTGGCGGGTCAGCAGGGCCCTATGTTCAGTGCCATGAAGGCGGGATTCCAGGGGGCACCTGGGCCAACCCGACAGGTAGTGCTAGGGGAAAACTCTTCCGATGACTGCGCATTTGGCATTCATGCACCTAATTGGAATCAACATGAGCAAGCACTCAAAGAACTGGGAAGTACCCACTGGTAAAGTCAATCTCCACAAACTGGGGGGAAACAAACAAGAAAACTGAACCAAGAGGAAACATACCTGGAATTTTTTCCTTCTTCCTTTACCCTTTATATGAAGGGTTTTAGTGAAGAAAAACCGAGCGAGGCTATGAATCTTTTTGTCCAAAAACTTCATCAGATAAAGACAAACACATCCATTTTAAAGTGATGGTTAGGAGAACACATTGAAGACTAGGTAGTTGTACAGCAAAATTACTTTTTGTTCTGGGGATGAAAAATGCATTGTGCTGTTCTGTACAGGAAACAGCCATATGGCTGAGGGAACAAGCCTTGAAAGAAAGGTGGTCTTTTATGGACAGTTTGTAAGCTTGACAAACTACTGAGTTTATCCATCTGAAAATGGTAGGTATAGATGCCTTGTAGCCCTTCGTAGGTCACCCAATATAATACTGAAATTACAGCCAACTTACTTCAAGGATTTGTTTAGCATAAACTGAATATGAATGACTTGACCATATCTAAGGAGTGCAATTCATTCTCCTAGTTGTGGGAGAGTTTTTGGCACAGAAGGCAACCTATTTTCCTTCAAAACAATTGTTGGGGATGAAATGTTTATAGCAAGCCTGAGAATCCTCTCACCTGGGGGAAAAACTGCACACGAGGATTCCCGATAAATAAGATCCCCAAACTTAACTCTCCAGGCCAATGCAGCTGCTAACCGGAAAAATATTTAATAGAAACTGTTGGGAAGGCTTTGCCGCATATTCAAAAGAGAAGGTTCAGGAATTGACACAAGACTTCAGGTAATCTACTAATCTGACCGTGTCTCTATAAAGACACATTTTAAGGCATTGGGAAGTGAGGATGCTGTCAGAAAACCAAACTAAAACAAAAAGGACCAGAAGTGAAAGCAATAGGCTACAAAGTTCCAAACACTGAGAGTTGGACCTAGAAGAAGCTCCGTTTTATGCCTGATTGTAGGCCAAATTGGATTTTTACTTTCAAGAGCACAGTGAAGATCAAGTTCTTTGAACCCGTTGAAGAGCTCAGATTTGTGGATCATTTCTAGAAGTGGATGGGAAGCCCATGAACTCCCCTGCATATTCATGCTGTCGAAAGTAAAACCACTCAGGTTGCAGGGGAACAGCCTCAGGTACTGTAGGTCTGAGGCTCCTGAAATAGAAGTTCCCCCAGCATAGGAAGTTCAAGAATGCTGAACTTCCCACATTTATCTGAGACACACTAGATGCCAGATCACTAGTTTCTGCTGAAATCCAAAGTAATCAAAAACTAATAATCAGTCCAGAACCCCTTTCTGTGTACAAGAATCTGACCCCTCAATTTGTTTTCAGCTATTATACTGCCAAACTACATAAGCAGTTTTACATGGGAGTTGTAACAGGCATGAAGTTCAGTTTGTGAGCCTTGAACTGCTGCTAGCCTTGGCTTTAGATAATCTTTATTTCTTCCTATCAGATAAAAATCTGAGGCTGTTCTATGACAACTGTAGCAACCTTCAAAGCAGAGTGCGCCACTTACTTTTTGGCCATGTACTTTGTTGCATTGTTTGTTTTTGATTTTAGGTGGTACCTTCACTTCAAATGAACTATTTTGTGAAGACTTTGATGCCACTTCCAACTTTTTAATCAATAAGGCAGGATAAATGCAACTGATTTTTCTACACACAGTTGTTTTGAACATTAAAATCCCACCCCCTTACTAGCTTAATCCGAAGAGAGCAAAGTTTTCCTCTGTTTCTTTTTCTGGAAGACCAGTGGGGTAATTCTTACCCTCTGTAACACTGATTTCCAACTTCTGATCCACTTTGGTGAGTCTCCCTGATCAAGTGATCGATCATCAGATAGAACATTTTTTTAAAACCTTTGCTGGTTTTCAGATATGGATTTGCTAAGGAGTTAGTAAAATGAGACTTGCAAAGGATATTTTAAAAATTGCTTACTCTTGTTTGTTACTGATTTATCTTATGTAAAAGATATTCTATTTCATTTCTAGTTACAAGGAATTGGATTTTGTTTAAACATTGTAAACTTGTAAATAAAAAAGGTTGGGTATTAGGAAACATGAGCTATTTCTTCTGAATCTTTTAAAATCCCAATTTTAGATTGGTTTGCTATAAGTGTTTATGCAGCTCTTTTGTTGAAAGCAAATGTACACAATTCATTAAAGACTGAAGAGTTCAAAAACTTATTTGACAATCCATCAAATGTTAGATCACGGCCACCTGTTACTACAAGAAGACATGTCAATCTCCTTGTTGCTGTAGCATCCTAAAGTGAGTGAACCCATTCTTATCCCTTCTTGGGTAAAGGGATATTATCTTCCAGCTGGAAACAAGAGCGTAGACATCACTCCCTCTCGAAGAGAGACAATCTGGTTAGCATTCAATTTTTATTCTCTCCAGCAGATGGAAGGTCTGTTTGATGGTTTGTAGCTTCTTGGCAGGTTTTACTGTGGTGGCTCCACAGCAGGTAGTGTTGGTGCAGTACGGTCAGAGGTATATGGCTTAAAGTTGCCTTCTCTCTCCTATGCAGCTTCAACCAATCAGAAGGAAAGGAGTGTTCTAGATAGTTTCTTCAAGTGGGTCACCATTCACCTTGTTCCTCAGTTATTTCTGCCTCTTACTGTATTGGGTGGCGCAACTGTTACATGCTGAAAATCCTCATACAAAAAAGGCAAAAAGTGGCCAACTTTTGCAGGCTCTTCGTGAAACCCACAATTGCAGGCCCAGTTTGTATTTCAGCACTTCTAATTTTGTCGCTTATAACTTGATAAGGTGACCAGAACTGAACACCGTATTTGTGGTGGGACATAGCACTGATTTATATTGACATTAGAAAATACTCAGTATTGTACTAATTAATACAGAATAGCATTTTATTTCCTTTTGTGAGAAAATATATACCTATAGTCAACCATAACATTATCATTTCCAGCTGCTGATTGGATACAACTTACCAATGAATTCAAGGCCACTTTCTGCTGGCCTTCTTGACTCAACATTACTGTTCATCTGTATGCTTTGTACTTGCTTCTATTGTATGTTCCTCCTTATATGATGAAAGCCATGTAGAACTCGGCTTATTTTCTCTAGCACTTAAACAATTCAAGAACCTCCAAGTGGCTGCCTGAAAAGAATTCTTCCTCTTCCAATTTCTGGCATGTAGCATGAAATATCTTTCATCAATAAATTGTCATAAACCTTTGTTTATTGATATCAAACATAAACACAATGCCAGACTCCACCATGGCTGAAAGTAGACCAGAGGCTGCTAGCTCTACAGCTCCAGAATAGCTAAATCTCTGTAGGGTATGGTTTGAAAGCTGTCATTTTTTAGGTTATAAGTTACTTCTTAGTGGTAATTAAGTTGTGGAATTTGTGGCTTTGTTTTTATTTATATAGGATATTGTTACAAATATCTCCAAAATGAGTGTGCATTTTTAAATGGACATTTGTCTTGGTTAATAGGGTAATTATGTAATTTTTAGAATTATCACCATACCAAATGCCTTTTATAACCATACTTTATTCTACTTGAATTAAGTTGTGGTGTGTGTGTGTGGGGGGGGGGGGGATTTTTTTTTTTTTTTGGGCTATGAAAGATGTATTGAGTGTAATCACCTTCTGGCTGGTTCTCTAAGGTTTTGCTTATTACTCCACAGAGCAATTTTCACTACTCTTTAATTATTACCTTCTGAACTCTTGTTATTCCAGTGACGTGATTAGCTCCATGTGTTAATGACTAAAGGGGATTTTATGCATAAGTACATGGTGATTGACAATCATTTCACTTGTGAGTCAGCAGAAATCTGATCTCCAGACTGAAATGGTGCTTCCTTACTGTAGTTCGTGTTTTACGCTTTTCTGCATCTTTGGTTAGAGAACTGGATTGAGTCTCTGGAGAGCTGGATTCATTTCCTAGCTCGGAAACAAACCTTCCTGTGTGACCTTCCTGTGTGACCTGGCCAGGTCACTTTTGATATACCCTATGCCTCAGGTTCACCATCTTTAACATGGGAATAATGCTTCTTTTGTCATGGATTCTGTGCTATAAAATCCCATTAATTCCTGTGAGATGTTCAGATGGTCTTGTGCTGAGGGCTATACAAAACCTAGATATATTCTTTTTAATCTGTCTTCATAAGAAACATCTAAAATGAGAGAAATGATCTGCTCGACCATTTCCTATAACAATAATCATCATACACTCTAGACACTGCATGTTGCAGGAAATGGAAGGCAGGAAATTTGTCAGGTAGCTTAAACTAGTTACCAGCTTTCAAAGGTATAATTGAGTTTTATTAAAATAGTATCCATATCTACCACAGAAATCAGTTAAGAAAACTTTTACATTGAAAAATGTATGGCCTGGTGTACAGTACGATTTTACGTCGACTGTAACAGCATTAAATCGGCATAATCCTGTACCCCTCCTCACCTTTTCTGTTCACTTAAAAGGCCTTTACAATCTATTTCTGTACTCCTCCCCGACAAGGGGAGTAGCGCTGAAATCGACATCTCCAGGTTGACTGTGGGCTAGTGAGGCCATATATCAATGCTATTGGCCTCTGGGAGCTGTCCCCCAGTGCTCCATTGTGACCGCTCTGGACAGCACATTCAACTATGATGCACTGGCCAGGTAGACAGGAAGAGCCCCAGGAACTTTTGAATTTCATTTCATGTCTGGCCAGCGTGGCGAGTTCACCTGCAGAGGTCACCATGCAGAGCTCATGATCACCGGAGATCATGCAGTTCCAGAATCGCAGGAGACCTCCAGCATGGTCCACACAGGAGGTTCTGGATCTGATCGCTAAATGGGGAGAGGAATCCGTGCTGGCAGAACTCCGTTCAAACAAACGAAATGCCAATACATTTGGCAAAGTCTCCAAGGCTATGATGGAGAGGGGCTACAACGGGGACCAACAGTGCCGTGTGAAAATTGAGCTGAGGCAAACGTACTGGAAAACCAAAGAGGCAAACGGACCCTCCGGGGCACAGCCACAGACATGCCGCTTCTACAGTGAACTGCGTAAAATGCTAGGGGGGGCCGCCCCCACAGCCCCACCGGAGGCAGTGGACTCCGCCGATGGGGTAATCCTCAGCCGGCATGAGGATTTGGCGGATGAGGAAGATGAGGATACCATGCAGCAGGCAAGCAGAGAGACCCTCTTCCCCTTTAAAAAAGGGTTTTTTTTTCCTCAGAAAGCGTTTGATCAAAAAATCAGATTTAAATAAAAATCAATTTTTAAATGTTTTTTTAAAAAATCAATGATTTTTATCCACCCTATAGTGTAGTTGGATGAACACTAAGTGTTCATAAAATATTAGTAAAGAAAGCGAGGAATACTTGTAGCACCTTAGAGACTAACTAGTTTATTTCAGCATAAGCTTTCGTGGGCTATAGCTCACTTCATCGGATGCATAGAATGGTTTACCTGGACAGTTTTGTTTTGAAATAGAGATATAGGATGTGAAGGTTTCTAACTTCTGTTGCACGTTCATTAGCTGCTTAATGTTTTCCTGTTTTACATGTGACTAAAATTATACTTAGACATGACTACTTTTTTTACTACATCAGTGCATAGTTTATAAATGACTTGAATATTTACTTATATTCACAGTGTTAAACGGATGGCTAAATTTCAGGTCAGGAAATAATCTCTGTTATGAATTCTTCTTCTCTCCCTTCGCTTTCATTTCTCTTCCCCTCAGTGATCTTGGTTAACCTTTGTGGAGGGAGTATTGCCTTTTTTCTGGAGTATTGGAAGGGTGGGAGTAATCTGCTAGGGTGATGGAGAGGGGACAGGGTGCTGCTGGACTTTTCTCATTGTCTATCTGACTTCCAGATTGAAATGTTGTTGATGGAATCTGGCTTTCCAGAAATTCTGCATAGAAAAGTATGCTTGTTAGATATTTTCTAGAGGTATCTAGGATTTAAAAAGCAATAATGTTGCAGTTTGAGGCAAAACTAATAGTACAGCGCAAGCTCGGGCAATGTGTACTGCTATCAGTCCCTCCCTTTTAAGTATCAGACCAATATTTTTTTAAAAGTGAGGAAAATAAATTCTGCTTATTGCATTTGCTTGGGCTCATAAAATACCAGGGTGCTGCTCTTTCCAGGATAACAAATACTAAAACATCTAATGAGAGATCAGGTTTTCATTCCAGGCTTCACATATTAGGGCATTCTGATATGTTGCACAGATTTTTCAAACCACTGACCTTTACAGAATGCTCTCAGCAATGCCAGTAGAGAGACCATGTTGGCAGCTTAAAGATGTTTTGTCTGGCATTCAAGCAGAAGTGAAAAATTATTGCTGGTGGAAATAGACGGGGGTTGGGGGGGATTCTGAAGCTCTGGCTACCCAGCATCGTTTGACAGTGAATAATTGTGGCAGCTTATTCTTTTGTGTTTAAAGGTGGCATTAATGTTGAAAGCTCTTTGTATCAAACACGGACCGGATATCATTTTCAGCAGCTGTGCAGTCAGTCATGGTTTGTAGCCCAGGTGTAGCCCTTTATTGGTTGAAATGTGGTCCTGAAGCTACACATTTCATAAATACCGTTTGAAAAGTTGCTAGACCACAGCGTAGCAGCCAGACTTGATGAGTTGCTACCAGGTGCACCTGTTAATGTGTAGCAAAAAGAGGCAGAAAATGTAGTATTTCCTAACCAGAAGGAAAGTAGGATAGAGCTATAGTACATGTGGGCAAGCCAAAGGAATCAAATGGTGATGTGTATATATATGTAAGACAGGCAATCTGGAAAAAAGGTGGCTGGCTTTTAAAATATTCACATGAACAGTAGCTTCACTTAAACCTTCTCTGACCATCAATCCATAACTCATAGGGGTGTAGTTCTCTTGAAAATAACAAACACAAGTGACTAAGAGCTCTTGGAATTTTGGAGCCTAGGAAACTGCTTTTTCAAAGTTTGGCTTCTTTGAGAAAGCCAGAGCAGTGCAGCTCCTTCTCCCTCACACTGTTCCTAAATGGGGTTTCTTCAGATAAAGGCAATAAAAGGAATATCTCTGTACTCTTCTTGTACAGTGCTGTTCTGTTCTTCCTTGTGGTACTTGTTGCCCCATGAATTAATATGACTGTTCAATCTCTTGTTTGCAGATGACACTAAACTGGGAGGAGTGGTAGATACACTGGAGGGTAGAGATAGGATACAGAGGGACCTACACAAATTAGGATTGGGCCAAAAGAAATTTGATGAGGTTCAATAAGGAGAAGTGCAGAGTCCTGCCCTTAGGACGGAAGAATCCCAGGCACTGCTACAGACTAGGGACCGAATGGCTAGGCAGCAGTTCTGCAGAAAAGGACCTAGGGGTTACAGTGGACGAAAAGCTAGATATGGGTTAGTGTGCCCTTGTTGCCCGGCTTGACAAACAAGGGCTTGACAAAGCCCTGGCTGGGATGATTTAGTTGGGGTTACTCTTGCTTCGAGCAGGGGATTGGACTAGATGACCTCCAGAGGTCCCTTCCAACCCTGATATTATAATAATCTGTGCCAAACCAGTTTAATTTCCTTCCTTGACAGGGTAACTGGTTTGGTGGATGCAGTGGTCATCATGTACCAGGACTTTAGCAAGGCTTTTGACACATTCTGAAGTTAGCTGGAGAAATGCAGGCTCGGCGGAGCTACCATTAAGTGAATACCTGATTGGTTAAACAACCACAAACAAGGGCTAGCTATGAATGGAATGATGTCAGATTGGAGGGAGGATCCCTGGGGTTCCACATGGATATGTTCTGGGTCCAGGGTTTAACATCTTTATTAATTACCTGGATGTAGGAATAGGGAGCACACTGATCAAACTTGAAGATGACCGAAGGCTCAGGGGGAAGGGTGCCAACACTCGGGAGTATAGAACTAAAATTCAGAGGGATCCTGATAAATCGGAGAACTGGGCTATACATAACGAAATAAAATTCAGCAAAGGCAAATATAAGGTGCTACAGTTAGGGGGAAAAAAAACAAATGCGCAATTTCAGAATGGAGGATAGCTGTGGATCTGGGAGCTATGGAGGATCACAACCTCAACATGAGTCAGCAAAGTGATGCTGTTGCAAAGAACATATGCAATTTTAGGTTGCATTACCAGGTTGCATAGTATGCAAATCACGGAACGGGATACTACCACTCTATTGAGTGCTGGTTAGGCTGCAGCTGGAGTACTATGTCCAAGTTTGGCCACTGATGTATAGAAATGTCAGGAAGCTGGAAAGAATATAAAGGGAAGCGAAAAAACTGGGTGGAATGCAAGCTGTATGAGCAAAGGCTGAAAGAACTGGGTATGTTTAGTTTGGAAAAGAGGAGATTAAGGGGGGACATAACAGTGTTCAAATACTTGAAAGGCTGCCATAAAAAAGGTGGAGAAAAGTTGCTCTCTTGCCGTAAAGGGCAAGCCAAGATGCAGTGAGTTCAAAACTAGAGCATAGCAGATTTAGATTAAATCTCAAGAAAAACTTCCTAACTGTGAGAACGGGAGGCCAATGTAACACTGTGTAGGGAGATTATAGAAGCTCCTCACTGGAGGTTTTCAAAAGAAGGCTGGGTAGCCACCTGTCTTGGATGGTTTAGACACAACAAATCCTGCATCTTGGGAGGGGCTTAGACTAGATGACCCTTCCGGTTCCTTCTAACCTGATGGTTTTATGATTCTGTAATTAATAACAGTTCATACGTATGAGGGAGTAGATAAGTTTATGAATGCATCATTTTGTCACTTCCTGAAAAAGTGCTTAACTGTCCAAATTTAACATTTATATATTTTGATGGAAGAGATTTATATACATAAAGCATGCATCCTGGGTACATACACACTTCCTGGTAGAGCCAGGGATAACGAACTACACAGCTATTACAGAAGTGATGAAGACTAAAAAAATGTTTATCTTTTTCTCTGATGGAACTGGTCATTTGATCGCAGTGCCTTTGTTGAATTGAAACATGCCTATATGTGTCTCCCCAAACAGCCTGGCCCTGCCTCCTATCCGACCCTGCCAACTTCCCAGCCCCCCCCCCCCACTGCTCCTTGTCTCCTGATCGCCCCCTCCAGAGATCCCCCTGTCCCCTAATCACCCCCCAGGACTCCACCCCCTATTCATTTCCCCCCGCTCCCTGTCCCCTGACTGCCCCGACCCCTAGTCACACCCCCACCCACTGACAGGCCCCCTAGGACTCCCATGCCCTATCCAGCTTCCCCGTTCCCTGTCCCCTGACCGCCCCCTGAGACCTTCTGCCCCTTATCCAGCCACAGCCCCCTTACCACACCGCCAGCCATGCTGCTGTGACTGATTGCTGGAGTGTGCAGCCCCGACCCCAGGAGCTCTACTCACGTGGCGCACTGAGGCTGGGGGGCAGCGGGGCGGGGAAGAGCTAATCTCCCCAGCTGGAGCTCAGGGGCTGGTTAGGAGCTGTAGTTTGCCCACCCCGATGTAGAACATAGCTTGAATTTTTTATGAGGAAGAATGTAAACATTAGAGCTGCAGAAGACTCTGCAGAGTTCCTTTGTTGATCCTGTTCATCGTCTACTTCTTATGTAATCTGATATAATAGAAGTGAAATAGAAACCAGATGTCAGGATGGAGCAATTATGATTCTTCATCCAGGAGTATTAGAGTAAATGGGCTTTTTTTGTCTTCTCTTATGAAGTTCTGTTTGTTTTTTGGGTTGGAAATGTACAGAGGGGATTTCTGGATTCTAAACTTGATTCTTTGCTGAAGATGGTGTCTTGTATTTAAAAGAATGCTCTCTTGATCTTCCAAATCTTCCTTTCTTTTTAGCCTTTCTTTTTCATGTAATGAAGCTCTGCATGTGACTTCAATTAGTCAATTTAACTGCAGTTTAAGATGAATTTGCTAGAATGGTTTTTAATTTGGATAACATTACCTGCTCACTATATTAACTAAACAGTCAGGATTTTAGGCTTTCAAGAGACAAGAAGCTTTCTTGATTTTTCATTTTGATTTAGCAAGATGTTGTAAGAAAATCGTGTGGAAAGAAGTTAGAGATGAACTCCTACACCAGGTTCTTCTGCTACAGAGATTTTTAGGATCTACACCTGGCTTGTTTGCTCTTGAATACATGGTTTGGGGTTTTAAAGGAAAATGGGTCAGCAGTGACCCTCACTCTGATGGGGAAATGTATTTCTTCTTTGAACCTCTTCACCAGCTAGCCCTATTTTCTTCTGCTAGATTAGACTTTCACTGTGTGTTTTTTAGAATTGAAGGTATAGTCATCTTAGTACAGTAATTGATGCCATCTAATAAAGCTTTTGTTTCCTTATGTCATATTTAAGGTATTTAATTGTCAATGCTCCAGAGCAATTCCATAATTAAAGCTGGGTTGAGATTCACACTTGTATAGAGAGGTTTAATCCTAGATTTAATATATAGTTGTGCCATATACTTGTACGGATGACCAGGGAAGAACTTGTGTGAGTTGACAAAGTATCAGAGAACATAAAATTATGGGACACAGATTGAATTTTACCACTCTTTCCCTTCCCTGTTTTCCCTTAACCTCCTTCAGTATTTCCCTTTCTGCAGAAAATTCTAACTTCCCCCATTCAATGCTATTCTTTCTAGTTTCAGACTCAGAAGACAACTGCACTATTTACATTGAGTTCATGTAACCATGAGGTCTAGAAACTTATGTTTTTTAATGAAAGCTAGAATTCTGTGGAATCAGACTGTTGCAGGGGGCGCACAAATATGTTAAGGAATCCAGATGCATTCTATAGGCTGGATGTTTGACACAACTGATTTCCAGTTCCTCTTGTGCTCTGTTTCATTGACAGCTGTGGAGTATGTCATGAAGGAAGCTTGCATAATCTACTGAATAAAAATCTTTATTTTGCACCGACAGCTTGTTTTTATGGGGCTGCTGCTGCTTAGTTTTGCTCAGCTGCTAAATAGGTCTTGATTTCATACATTTCTCTTGAGGAGTGATGAGACAGCAGCTTTATGAAAGAACCCTATCTTTATTTTGATAAACATATTGATATTTTTAAGAAGGAAGACTTCTTTAAAGCATGTAGTTGTGGAACAGCTCTTGGCTTGGGCATTTGAATGAAGTGTCTTGCTCAGTTGCCTTCCTAGTTTCCATATGCCCTTTGTTCCTTTAAAAACACGTACAAGGATTAGAACAATTGATCAACTTCTGAGATTCCATCAGCTGTCACAAATAAAATCCAGTCGTCTTCATGCACTCAGGGAAAAACTGGGAAATAGATCTCGCATTATCTACTGAAGATCATATAGATGGGCTTTGCTGGTTGCCTAATACTTGAAAAGAAAGCTCAGAATTTGTTAATGGTCAAGGTTTTGCTGTATGGTTATCTTAAAAGCCAGCAGGATGGTTAAACGCTCCCTTGACAGTTTGCATGTAATGGAATTTCAGTGTTCATGAAATGTGCCAGGCTAACAAAACAGCACACGGAAATCTTACATATCTCCACCGAACCAGGTACAGGATGGTGAGAGCAAATTTCCTCATCTAGCCTTGCCACAGTGTTCCAGCATAGTCTAGAAAAGAGGTCTCTGAGGATAGTTCCATTCTTGGCCTCATTTCTGATGGTCCTATAATAAAAATATCAGTTGTGGTGATGGCTCTGATGTGAACGCTTCACTGGGAATGGCCCTGAACCTGTTGCAGGCAGCCCATTGAGCTGCCTGTTTTGTAATTGAAAATAGTTATTACCTAATATATGAATCCTGAGGGAATTATGCACCAAAGAATTACAAAATATGTGCACAATATTTTAAAATTCTGCAGATTGTATTTGTCCATGAATAAATGTGGCTCCGGCATGGCAGTGGGGACACAGGCCACTAGCTGCATTGAGGTGGGAGATCACCCTGAAGCCCTCACCTCCCTTAGTACAAGGACTTGGCAGCGAGGCTGCCTCTGCCCCATATTGTATAAGGTCTGAACCTGCCCCTGAAACACCCCAGGGCCCTGCCCCTCTGTGCCAGGCTCACCCCGTGTGGGTAGGCAGGGTCAGCCCCACAGAATCTTAGTGTGGGGGTATCCAGGTGTGGGGTAAGAGGTTTCGGTGTGGGGCAGTCTGGGTTTGGGCATCTCCGTGGGAGATCTGGATGCACAGGGGCTCGTCGGGGTGTTCCGGGTGCAGGGACGATGGGACTCCAGCTGATGGTGGCTGGACTTAGCAGGGGGATATGGGTGTGAGGGTTCAGTGCAGGGGAGGTGCTGCGGGATTAGGGTTTGATGGGGTGGAGGTCCAGGTTCAGCTGGTTGGGGCTCAGTGGGGTTGGTGTCTGGGTGTGGGGAGCTTGTTGGGGGGTCCAAGAGTGGGGGGAGGGTTTGTTAAGATTTAATGGGGGAGCCCCAGCTGCTGCCAAGGGGATGCCAGATGCTGGGATCCTGCTTTCCCCCCGATTCCCCTCCCCCTCCCACACCCCTGCTTACCCAGCCCCATTCACTGTTCCACATATATTCAGCAGGCTCCCAGAACACGGACGGGGAGCACAACTGGCACTGGGACCCAGAAGCGTGCATTCAGCTGTGGAGTCAGCAGAGCCCTAGAGGAGAGGCCGCCTCCAAGCTGGGCAGCTCTGCGTTTGCAGAAATGAGGAGGGATGGGGACAGTGGCTCCCCGATGCCCCCCTCTGTGGGCAATGCCCCCCCTCTGTTTGTGGGCAATGCCCCCCAGAACTGCACACGTGCTTGCCCCTGCGAGGCTTCCCTGCCGTTTTCTGCAGGGAAAGCAGGAGGTGTGTGTGCGGGAGAGGTGGGGGGAGGGTCTCAGTTTCTGCGGGCGTGCAGTCCTACAGAATCCCCCCCAGTACCAGGAGTACTGGGGCGCACATACACTCCACCCCACCCCTCCCCCCATGATGTTCACGCATACCCAATCCCCCTCCCATATCTCCGGGGCTGTTTCAGGCCTGCTGGAACAGATGCACTGCCAGCGAAGAGTCTCCTGTCCCCTGGCAGATTCCTCCCCCCCCCCCCCCCCTTTCCATTTTTCTGCACGGGGAGCACAGAACAATGCAGGCCGTATGAAATCTGTGCTCCTGCGTTGGCGCAGAATCCCCCCAGGAGTAATCTATTTTAAGAGTGCTTCATTCTGAGTCCCTAATGAAAATATTTTAATTTGGTGGTGGGGTGAAAAGGGGAGATATGGAATCAAGCTTTGACCCCCATGTGTTCTTGTTAGCCGATCAATCAAAAGGGAGTGGGAAGAAATCAATTCTTAGGCTAGCTGCTTTTCTCCCATGGCTCCAATCTATCCCGAATGTTAAGGGGCTGTCTGAAAATACTAATTTGTCAGGTGTGCAGTAGGCTATACTCTTCCAACTCAACCTAGATGAATACAGTGTAGGCTAGTAACTTTTCTTTTCTGTCCTCTCTTGCCCCGTTGCCTGCTGCCCTTCCCTGAAATAGGGAACCACCACTGTGACCTGCAATAGAGGCTTCAGCATGAAATAAATTGGCAGTATATTTGGAGAAAACTCACCTGTTTGAGACAACTAAGCCTTCTAACTCACACACTGGATGTAGAGTCCCACCACTGCAAAGGGCCAACAGGGAGTCGGATGCATCACTTATAAGTTCTGAAGAGAGCAATTAAGTGGGACCGAAGTGTTGCATTAGATCTCATTCTGTCCCTTTGTATCTGTCCCAGTTTCAACTGAAGGCCTGGTGTACGCCTAAAACTTATGTCAACTGAACTGCATCACTAGGCATGTGAAAAATTCACACCTGAGAGATGCAGTTAAGCCGACCTAAGCCCCAGTGTAGACATTCTGTCACTACATTAGTGATACAGCTGTGCCACTGTAGCACGTGTAGTAGAGACCAGACGTCTTCAAAGCTGGGTGCGCGAGACTCCGCCCCCATGGGACGGATGGGGCTGCGGTATCCCGGCGCTGCTGTGGGATCAGCCCCGGGACGCTGCTGAAAGCAGAAAGATTCTATTTGTGTCCCGCCGAAATGCCACCAAAAGCTGAAGCTTTGTATTCAGTGGCATTTTGAGGGACACACCCCCGGGCTGCGAGAGGACCCGGGAGAATGGAAGGGGGCTGCGGACAGAAAAGTTTGGGAGACACTGGTATAGACTGCAAGCATTAGTAGCAGCATTTAGGGCCGCCTTTTTATTCCTGTTTTAAATCATGTTAATTACACTGTAGGAAACAAATTGGAGGCAGAGAGAGTAAATGAAGGATAGATCATTTAATTGAACTCTGTGGCCCTGCCTACAGCAGTCTTTAAGAAAAAAATAAAATAAGGTGCTGCAGTGTTGCCTAATTCTGTTTTGTGCATATCTTGATTTCCTGGCAAAAACAGCAGCTGCTTCTGGTACCTTGTGTACATTTTCAAGAATAGCAGCCGTGTTAGTCTGTATCCATAAAGAAAGCGAGGAATACTTGTAGCACCTTAGAGACTAACCAGTTTATTTCAGCATAAGCTTTCGTGGACTATAGCCCACTTCATCTAAGTGCTACAAGTATTCCTGGCTTTCTTGTGTACATTAGCACTCCATCTAGTCTTTCCTTGCCCGCATTATTATGGCCACTGGAATTGAACCTATGGTAGCAAGACTGTGGAACTCGGGAGCCTGGGGAAAGCCAGTGTGAACAATGCCAAGGGCAACGGGGGCAGAGGGAGAAAGCAACAAACCGAGTAATGCTATTAAAAAAATAATAATAATTGAATGATGGTCAATGAGGGACAAAGTTTTAAAAATCAGTTGAGTAAATATTTTACTTAATTCATGACTTCCTGCTGGAGTACTGGTGTTGTTAAAAAAATTTGTTCAGCATGGTTTTTAAGGTGTGTATGCAGGTGCCGGGGCTTGCTCGCTCTCAATTCAGATGGAGACTGGAGGCTTTCACTATTTAAAAAATACAGAAAGAAAATAGTTTTGTTGAAAGTGACCTACAGTATCACAGGGAGCATTTTCAGTCTTGTTTTTAACCCATCTGTTTAATTTTCCAGTATAAACGTCAATGCCAGTCTATTGTGTACAGTTTCCTCCATTCTTACCTTCTGCTTTCTGTTGGGCATGGCACATCAGTTGAAAGTGCATGTTTCAAGACTCACTAGTGTACAGTGGGCTTAATTTTTCTCTCTCACTGTGTAGAAATAAATGTCTTGGTTTCATTTGGTATTCTTGTTTAAGGAGCTACTGCCATTTGTGTTTCTGTTTATTTAAAAACACAACAAAATAAAAAAAACAACAACCCAACTGAGCTGAATACTTTAACCAGGTTTAAAAATAGATGAAGTCTGGAAAACCTGTACTTTGATTAGTTTGCCGTGACATTGGCATCAGCTTGTGACATTATCTATGTGCAGATTTGCCATGCTGTTGACTAAGGTCATATTTACACACTAGGAAGATATTTATCCCCATTGGGAAAAGGGGGAAGAATATCTTGCATGCTAATCCAGCTCCTTGCTTTTGTGTTCATGGAAAATGTTTGTTTGAAATGCTTTTTGGTCCTGGTGCTCTCTAACATTCTGCTTAGTATTAGGATGAATGGCAGAAATATTAGTTTTAAATTAAGGACATCTTTTTTATATTATGTTTTGACGTCATTATCATGAAGGTCATGGAATTGGAACACTTCTGCGGTGAGGCTTGGTGCTAGTACAGTGATGTATTCTGGAGACTGATGGGTTTCTTGTCACTGGAATCTCTTTTAACAGAGAGAAGTTTAACATAACTTATCTAATATCAAGATCACTGTACAGTTTACAGCACCATGAAAATAACAGGTAATGGTAATATTCCTCCACTGAAAGCTTGACATGAAATGTAAATGAACTAGCAGTTATAGGTTAGCATAACTAATTACATTCCCTGTACTTTCCATGTGTACTGTTTCTATCCATTAATTCTTTTGATTGTGATTAATAACATTTGTTTGTCCAGATTTGGAGCTAATTTTGATGGAACTATGACTTGCTCTGAATACTATGAAGTTCAGTCTACAGCAGTTGATCTGGCAAATGTGACTTTTCCACATGTTAAGCAGCTGAAACTTTTCAGATCATCATCTTTTTCAGGACAGAGCAACATGACTGATTTCCCCCACTCTACTTGCTCTTCTTGTGCTATACTACTAACTGAAATAATATGCACACTCCATAACCACTTGATCCTCAACCTGGTTCTTGTAGTATTCAATTTATATTAGAATTAAGATTTCGGTGCTCTTAGTTTTGGATTGGTTGACCTGGATAAAAATAGAAGAATAAGGGGAAAGCATCAGAACAATTGCTCTGGAATGTGTGTTGTTGCAACAGACTCTGATGCCCTTGTAACTTTAATTGTCTGATAAAGTATATTTAGCATCCTGCTGCTGCTTTTCTCTACTGCTACTTAGCTGTACTGTGTAAAGCAACAGAAAAGCTTAATATAGTTGCTCAGAATGTCAAATTTTCAGTAGAAAATCTGACCGGCTGTAATATTTTAGTTTTGGTAAAGATTGTGTTGGAAAAGTGGTGCAGTAATACACTAATCTTCTATATGCAGAAGTTAAGCTCGAATAATGCATAATATTTTCTATATACCAATCTAGCAGGCAGAGACTAAGTTAAATGCATATGTCATCATGCTGCAACTGTTCTGTGAACTTTTTCCTATTTTTCCCCTCTACATCCTTATTTCTTTCCCTCTTAGGAGGGTGGTTCTGCACTTTTGTTATCTTTTTGATTTAGGAGGGAAACTTGAATATATGCTTAGACAAAGGAATACCTATCAGGACTCATTGTTAACCCACCAAATTGTTCAAATTGTAGGTAGCCTCAAAACACTTTTAATGACCCCATACATAGTTCTTTTCCCTTGCTATACCTAGACTAGCATGAACAGAGATTTCTAAACATTAGTAGGGTATATTGTGTGAAACAGAAAATTAAGTCTCTGCTTAGAAAAAAACATATTTTAAGTGCTCTTAAAATGACTGTGCAATATCTTAGGCAAACAATTGAATTTAAACTGCCATGAAAGCTTTTTAAATGACTGTGTGGGAATTTTTCAAACAGTCTGATGTAAGCCCATCAAAACAGGAGAAAATTAAAATAGATCTTCATTTACAGTAAACCCTCGATTTTTGCGGACCTCGGTTTAATGGACTTCGGATTTAACGGACAAAATTTCCGGTCCGTATGTCATATGTGAAAATTAACACCCTGTTAATTTTAAAATGCTTTTAACCAAGATTTGCTTATAATTAAATTAACAGGTTATTTTTTGTAATTAATTCACTGTTACAGTAGATGTCCGATTATCCGGGTGCGGGTTAACCGGGCTGCGGATTAACCGGGATATCTGAACGGGTCGGTAGGGGAAGCCCCAAAGCGGCGGCCGGCTGAGTGCTCAGCTGGCTGCCGCTTTAGAGTTTCCCCGCAGGCTCCTGCTAGACGCGGTCTGAGCTCCTGCTGCCAGCCTGGGTTCCCTACACCCAGGCTGGCAGCGGGAGCTGACTGGGGCAGGCGGAAGGAGCCTGGGGAGAGAGCCCAAACCGGCGGCAGGCTCAGCACTCAACCTGCTGCCGCTTTGGGCTTTCCCCCCAGGCTCCTGCCAGCTGGGGTCTCAGCCCGCTGCCAGCCTGGGTTTCCTACACCCAGGCTGGAAGCAGGCTGAGACTCCAGCTTGTAAGGGGCCAGTGGGAGAAGCCCCAAAGCAGCGGCAGGCTAAGGCTGAGCCCGCCGCTGCTTTGGGGCTTCCCCTACTGACCTGTTTAGACATCTCGGTTAAGCCGTGCCCGGATAATCGGGAGTCTACTGTATAGAAAACTTTTCTGTGAAATTAAACTTTTCGTACATACTTAATTTTAATTACACAAACGTGTCTACATAAGTAAAAACAGGTAAACTAACTAATTTGTCAATTTTTTAACATAAGCATTCGGAAAACCTACTTTATTATATAACGGACTTTCGGCTTTAACGGACACCCCCTCGCCCGAGTTAGTCCGTTATATCGAGGTTTTACTGTATTCTATTACTCTACCTGTGTGCATGTACGTATCCACTTGAGTAAGAGGTGATTCAGTGAAAGGAAGTATTGAGGCAATCCCACTGTGATGGCGGATGCCACTCTTGGGTTTTAACAAATATTCAGGACTCCATCCTACCCCCTAAAACCTTATTAGAAGTTGTTACATTACTCTGCAAAATTTTACCAAACAATATTCAAAGCTAGTATGAATTATTTACCCGAGTAGCAAAATACCAAACCAGGAACACATCAGTGTGTTCCCCCGATATGATCTGAAAGATGCTCATAATGTTACGATTACAAGAAAGCCATAAAAGGGGAGAATAAGGCAGCTGGTTTCAAAAGTCCAGGGTGCTTACTACCCTGGAAAGACACAGCTCAAATCCACAGAAAATCCACAGCTGCTCTCACAAATCCATCTCTCTCTCCCTGCCTTCCGTGGCCCTTCATTGAGATCCCACCCTGGGGAAGGTAGGTTGGGAACTCTATGGTCACCTGTGGTGTCTGTCCCAGGCTCCCTGTGCTCTTGGCAGGTGGGAGCGAGGCAGTGTCTGAATGCTGCGGCTGACCCCACTGACAAGAGCTGTCTCCAAGGGCCATGTACAGCAGACCCACATGTTTCCAGATGTGCTGCCCACACCCCCCCACCCTCCAAGGAGGCTGCGTGGTGCAGAGCGCTGATCCCTGCTGGTGATGCTAGTGCAAACACGAAGGCGGCACATCTCGCTGCTCTTGGCAACAACTATTCAGGACCAGCAGCTGGGTGCTGCAAGGAGGGGCTTCCTCTGCCCCCAAATCTCCACCCATGCTTTGGAAGCTGTCATGGCCATACACAAAAATCTGCTGGTCGCCACATTTGAGAGAGACTGCACTAGACAGCTCAATCCGAAGAGATATTGCTCTGCGGGAAGAGCACAAAACCCATGTGGAGCCTAAGCAATACAGCAGTATCTCATCCTTTGGCAAAGAGCCACTGTGAGCTGTATAACTTCCCTGACCATCAGTTCTTATTTTCAAAACCAGCTGATGTTTCTATCTGGACACAGAGTACAAATCTGTTTATATATTCAAGAATATAAGACTTAGGATTTTAAGTGAGTGTAACATGACTCCTATCTGGAGCTAACAATCAAAAACACGAACCGTCAAAGTGGTTGTGAATATCACATTGCTTATATACAACTTTAATTGAAATTGGAGTGTGACTTAGGAATTGCCAATGCTACTGGTATTGGAACACCTGATATCTGTAAAAATACAGCTAAAACCAAAGAATTAAATTGCCAGTGTGAAATCAGTTCTGCTTGAATGCAATCATAAACTAACTAATAAGCAGGAAAGTTAAACTGGGGGAGATTTTCAAAGACACAGATGGCTGTTAAGTGCCGAACTCCCTGAAAGTCTATTGTAGTTAAGTGGCTCACTGCCATTTGCTTTTGAAAATCTCCCCTTGTTGTTCTTGCAGTTTAGAACATGTGACAGCCAATGACGGCATGTACCAAATTCTAATTTGTTCAAAAAATTTAGTGTAAGGGGCAGATGGCAGAATAACTGAGCAAGTATCTATACAATTTCCTGTCTTTTTTTTTTTTATGCTTAGCCAGCCATCTAGGCTTCTATGAGCATATAAAATGTGAAATCTAGATAAAGATGTATACTGTATAGAGACACAGTGACACATACAAGCTGAAAGAAACTCAGCTGCAGTATTTGAAGCAGGTGAACAAATATTAAAAAGGAATTGTTAAGATTAAGAACTTTTCCAGTTAATCAATGGTTATTGTTTTGCCTTGAAACAGTGACAAATAAACACCAAAAGACTAGAAACTGATGTGGAAGTCTGCTCCAGCAGTGAGGATTTAGCTCTGTGAAGAAAGGAGATGTGCTTCTGTATCCCTTCAGTCAGGAATAAAAAGCAGTGGGGAAAACGGGGTTTTGGGGAAGTGCAGGTGGAGATTTCTTTTGTTACCGAAGTAGAGGTAACTCTGGAATGCTGAGTAGCGCTGAGTAAGAAAATATCCCTTTTACATAGTTGGTTTTGAGTGGAACGGCACTTAGTTTGAGCTACAGGGGAACTTTTTTGGTGGCTCCTGCCAAGCTAGCCACAAAGGAGAGCTCTAATTTATAGGAAGCTCTTGGTCTGGTGAGGGCCGTTGGCCTCCTGTGGATAACATCAGAAGGAAGTCCTTGTTGAATGGACAGTTAAAAGTAATTGAGTGGGTAGGTAAGAGAGATCTCCCTGTGTACATAAATTAAAGCTTATGAAATTAATGTTTTGGGTTTTTTTCTGCTTGTTCTACAACTTTGCATCCTTTTTTGGGAGTATTTATAAGCTTACTTCTGAAAGATACTGATTTTGTTTTGCAGTTGTAACAAATGTCAGAACATTTTTTCTTGCTTGTCATAATGCATTTTTGTTTGTGGCCAATTTTGATTTGTCCTTGACTTTGAAACTGTAATAAACCTAAAAGCACTAGGAACTGTCTTGGTTAAAGATTGATGCAAGTGAAATTGGCTTGTAGACTTTGACAGTTTATCATAATACTATTAAGGTGCCACTGTAGTCTGTTTCTACTGAAATGTGGGTTTAACTCTGTAAGCCTTTTAAACTGAGTAGGAAAGGATGCCACATATGTCTGTTTGCTGTAGAAAAAGATGAAATGGTTGCTATTTTATGAAGTTGTAATGTTTACATAATGTACTACATATCTCATTTGAAGTGCTCACTTACTAGTGGATTTCAAAGAGATTGCACATAGCCTCTGCCGTGAGGGCTTTTTCTTTGTCCTTTTGTGAAAGAGATACTAAACAATGTTTTATCAGATAGTTTTCTATCAGTGTGATAAATGTTTTATTGGCACTAGTTTGAGATTACATGCAACATACTTGTGAGTAACTCCCTATACCAGACAAGTGTGCTGAACTGAGTTGAAAAACACTATGTACCATTCAGCCACAAAGCCATGCATGTATTGCCCATGGTAAATCTTCTTTCTCAACTCTGCCCCATCCTCATCCAGTCAGTTGCCACTGGTAAAGATCATAGTTCCTCTAGGCAAACTTGGAGGTATGCAACCAGTCAAAAAGGCTCTATTTTCACATCCCTCATCCAGGTAGTTATGTCAGCTTCCCTAGTTCTCAACAGTCTTCCTCCTGACTTTTTGAGGAGAGGAAGGTCAAGCAAGCTTCCATTCTAAGATTGGTAAAAATATGAGGCAAAAACATTTTCCCCAGTGTGTCTTCTTCTAGTAATTTGGGCAGTATGCTTGGAAAAGAGGGACAAAGAAGAATAGAAAGCGAGGAATACTTGTAGCACCTTAGAGACTAACTAGTTTATTTCAGCATAAGTTTTCATGGGCTATAGCTCATTTAATCGGATGCATAGAATGGAACAGACGTAAGATACATTTATACACACAGAAAGAAAGAAAAAATTGTACATTATGGTGCACCATTTTTGGTAACACTAGGCAGTGCACCGTAGCAGGATAATTTTGTTCTAATTACAAAGGCTTCTAGGCTCACTTAAATTACAGGTGGCTTCCGGTGGTAGTTTGAAGAGGTGGAATGGCATCACTTCAGAGCACACATGCATCTTTCAGACAGGGATCTCATTGCTCTGTGAATACTGAGCCTCTCAACATGGCACACATAGGGGATTGTGGATACAAAGTGGGTTTCAGCCTGTGTTTTGTCTGTGCGTTTGTGTATGGGCTCCGCATGGTGTATGTTGATCTGTGACACCTGTGCTTTGATGAATCATTCATTTGACAGATATAAAGGAAGTGAATGGGAAAGAGTTTGGTCTACAACTTATAATGGGGTAATAGATGGGGATATTCTTGTGTGTCGCTTTTGGAAAAGAAGAGGTCTATTGATCTCCTAAGTCCTGGAAGGGTGTGTGTGGGGGTGGGGGGATTGGGTTTCTGGTGTTAACTAGTATGTAACACCTTTCCTGAGAGATGATAGACTGCTTGTGCTCCAAATCTTTGTATTTATAAATGTATTATGAGTATTCATAGAGTGCAGATGTTTTTTTTTTTAAAAAAAAAAGACATCCAGGTCTTTGATAAATGAGTCATTGGTGAATGAGATGCTGTCACAGGTAAGCTTGAGAACCAGGATAATCAGCTTCCGAATAAATTAAGCTTTCATTACTTTTTTAAAAAAATCAGTCTAACTTCTATGAATGTGAAGAGAAGTTTCCAAACACATACATAGTATATAATAATCCAATGCCATCTTCTCTGCTCTGCAGACAGGGCTGTAGTGCCTCTGAGACTGCTCATAGCTTTGTCAAGATGCAGCAGACTGAAAATTTAATAGATGTTTGTTAGTTTTCTCATCCATTGGCAGAGATCTAGCTCCAGTTGTATACTCTCTGCTCCCTCAACTGATGAATGCAGAGAAGCATGGTGTTTTTATTGGAAGGGATATTCTTGACTGAGTTCAGCGAACTGAGTACTAGGAAGAGAGGGAACGGCATCCACCAGCTGAAATGCAGTGATTCCTCTAGGTCCGAGTACTGCTCCTGATAACAGGTGTATTTTGGATGCGACAGTCAAAATGTCTGATATGATTTTCATAATAAGTAGGAATATACGATCAGCCCTATCCCAGAAAAAGATTCTCCTGTCCTGTATGGAACAAAGATTCCTATGTCTATGTGCACTGCCACCCAAGGGAAGATGAACACCACAACTTAATGTGGTTGAAGTTGGATTAGCAGAGTGGATCCTTACTCCGTTGTAAGACAACTTGTTGGGCTGGTGAATGGAACTCTTTGCATCTTGAAACAATAAAGTGTCCTGTGCCCTCTCTGTGTCAGGATCCAGGATGCATGGTAAGTGGCAAATGACCTCTTCTGAAGCTCTGGGCAAGGTATCTGCAATGTCTGTCTTGTTGTCCTGGTGGAAAGGATAGGAACAAGAGAACAGGAGTGCTGAAGTTTATGCTTTTCCGTCTGAACAGGCTATGGCTCTCAGGCTTGATTAACCGAGTATTGGATCTTTGGATATCTCTAGCTCAGAGAATGTCTGCTATTGCAAGGCCAGTCCTCCATCCAGGACCATACCAATTTAAAACCCATACTTGGGTGAAGTCATTGTTTCTCTCATGTGCCTCAAACGACAATTAGAACTTGTTCTGTTGGGTAGTGCAAAGTTCATAGTTTTAATTACCATGTTAAACTAGTGAAAGACAGCCGTGCATTCCTCTAAGGAATTTGGGGGGTATAACAATGTCCAAGCAAAAAAGGACCAGTTTCTGTATTATGTTCTCAGCATGTTTAAAAAAAGAAAAGAAAAGGGAGTTTTATATCCATGCAAATGTTAAATACTTCCTTAGGGCAGCAACCTTATTCCAATCCTGAAAGGTCATAGAGCATGACCTTTGTAACCTCCTTCTGCTCTTTACAGCACTTCCCAGATTAAACTTCTGCAGGAGTCCTCATGATACGGTACATCTGTTCCATTATTGTAGACCTCCCAGTGGCTGCTGTCTCCATCAGACACTTTTTTAATGTGACGTTATGGTTGTCTTAGAGAGAGCACTGGTTATTTGCATTTTTAATTTAGACGGGTAGTCCTCACCATTGCCATAACATTCATTCCCATAGTAAATTCAGTAAATATTTCAAATAAGGATCATGACCCTGTCCTTAGGATCATTGACAATCTCAGGACAGAGTAGATGTGTCTCCTGTACTGAGATCTTCTGGAGTTCATTAGTTCACCAAACTCTGCATGTTTGTCATTCAGTTTTAGCTAGCGCCATTTCTTTTCTTTTAGAAGACGACGATGATGTAGCACACTGTTGTGAAAATCCCATTGGAACCAATTGGTGGACCTTAGCATTAAAAATAGGAAAATGTACCTGTGCTCACTTGAAAGCTTCCTTTCTTCAAGTAATGAAATCCACAGATCTACCCAGGAGAGAAATTTGTAATCCAGAAAAGAAATGGATATTGACACCAAAGGATTAAAGTTTTGTTTTTAGGTGAAATTCACTATGTTCTTCACTGGGTGAAGTTATAGTAGTTTGAGGGAAAAGCACATTTTAACCCAGTCTGTAACTTAGAAAAATAGATTTTACTTCCACAGCCAGGAAAATTAATCTCAATTGGATGGAACTTCAGGAGGTGAGTCATTCCCTTGTTGCCAGTGACGGGCTGGCCTGGTTCTGCCCGAGCTGCAAAGCAGGTTGAAGTACCCATTGTAACAGAACTGTGGATCTTGCTTGATGAAAGGCAACTTTCAGGTAAGCGGGGATAGATTTTTCTATTCACAGAGCAGGATGAAATCAAGATATATTATGCAAATCATGGATTGGAAGCTATGATTTTCACCAGCTCGTAACTGCAAATCTGAAAGGTATTTCATGCCCCAGGACTCCAGCACTTATTCCCCTGCCAAACTTCAGAATCCTGCACTAAACTGCAGAGGAGTTCTCATCAAAGAAATGAATGCAAGAATTTTTATGATGGAAAGTCAGCCCGTTGCTGATCTCCTTCTACAATAGGGATACAGTGGAACGCTTGAGTCCTGATTCAGCAAAGTATATAAAACTGTGGTTAACTTTAAAAAACACGGAGTCCCATTGAGGGACATCTCGCATGCTCACATGGAGGGGGATGGAGCAGAAAGCCGCAGGCTCAGGGGGGGAGGTGGGGCAGGGATTTGGGGAAGAGGTGGGGAAGGTGTGGGCCTCATGGAAGGGGTGGAATGGGCGGCGGGGTCAGGGCAGCAGGGCGGGGGATGTCAGTGATGTGGCCCTTGGGCCAAAGTACTAGTCCTCATGTGGCCCTCCTGGTGATTTCAGTCTGAGATCCCTGCTTTATACTCACGTTTTAATTGCTTTGCAGGTTGAGGGTTTGATTCTGTTTTGTCTTTATATATAAACCCCTACAATAACAAATCTCTCTCCAGTGCATGCATATGTATATAAATCACATTTAGTGCTGACTGCTGTACAATCAGTTGCATTTATCATGCATCTTTGACTGCCTCACATGCTGCCCAGTAATCCATCTATCTATTATTCCAAATCTGTATGGCACAGCTACCGTTTAAAAAACACAACAAAAAACAATCCTGTCCTCCAAATCCTTACATCTTCTTATCCCAAATGTGAATTTTCCCCACAAAAAATACTCTTGGGATCCAGAATTTGATCTTACACTAGTGACTGGTTTAAGGTTTGATAGTTTGCAGTCCTGCAAAGCTATCGATTGGAATCTTACGACATGGAAAAGTGAGAGATTTTCGGATTGGGAAACATGGCACCTGCTTCCAGAGATCAGTCTCGTTATATCTGAAATGCTGAAATACAGAAAAAGAGAGAGATGTTTTGGAAAGTAAATGAGATTTAAATTCATAGCTTTAATAATCTAAGTTAAGAGCAGAAGTAAAATGCTTCTGTAATATGTTGTCACATTAAAAATTATAACTTTTTAAATGCAAGCTGAACAGCAGATTTACCCTAAACGTATTAAAAAAAGACTTGACAGTAATTTTAAATCCTGACTCTAGCCAGTCAGTAAAGTCAATCCTCCTCATTTCTATGAAAGAAATGCATGGAAACTGACTAGATACTATATTCTTCTTGTGTGGTGTACATCTGTATGCAAAACCTTCGAACAGCTGTATTTGCTGAACATCTTTACAAAACTTACCTACAGTTTCAAGTGAAAGGCTTTGCAGCTGCTAACATTTTTCCTGTTCAATAGCAGCCGTTATATTGGCAATCCCATTTTTATCATGGGAGATGTTAGCAGAGTGAGAATGAATCCGAAACAACTGTTTGTAATCCATGCTGTATAGATCAGTTACCATGAAAACAAGTCGCTCAGTTGTTTGCAGCAGGCTTGCACCTTGAACTGTTTCGCTCTATAAATAGCACTGAAGTTATACAGCATCATGTCTTCCAAGAAGTGTGAGCTTGTACCATGAGTTCATAAGAAGGAAAATATTAAACCATGGTGTGAAGTTGAACCACTTCCCCATGTATTCTGGGAGTAAATGGCATGAAAGGACAGTGACACGAATTTATCCGCGTATGAGAACACTGAGTACCTTTCCCAGACCTGAAGAGCTCTATGTAGCTCAAAAGCTTCTCTTTCACCAGCAGAAGTTGGTCCAGTAAAAGATATTGCTTTCACCCACTTTCTCACTTATAGGGGCAGTGTTTATCTTGCACAGTAATATACCACTAATAGCAACATCTTGTATAAAGGCGTGATCAGTACCTGCTGCTCTTCAGTAGTTCGTTTCCATCCAAAACTCTTATGACAGTTTCCAAAATTGTATTGAAGATCTCAGATACTTCAACTGATTGATTTTGTTTAAACATTCAGCACCAGGGAATTTTGTCCCATTGCTAACTCGCTTAAAATAACACTTGAGGATTCTCTCTAAAGAATTATAGAAATTCCAATCGGTTACTGTACTCCAGTTAATTTATTTGCTATAGTGTAGAAGCCCGTATACACGGGCCAACGGTAACGGCTCGCGGCCCCCCCACTTGCTCAGCTCTCTACCTCCTCCCCCCCTCCAACAGCAGTTAATTTATTTGCTATTAGAGAGAAAAATTTAGTTACCTTATCAGCTATACATGGTATAGTAGAGTTGAGACACTAGACAGACAACATGCTGTTATCAATTTGTTTTTAATCACTTCATCCCATTTCTCTTCAAATAGTTTAGTTACAGATAGACAGTAAGTCTTTCCATTTCTCAAATCTCTTATTCTTATGAATCACACTTCCTTTAGAGTAACATTTTTTGGAACCAGAGTAATGAAATGTACATATTGGAGGCTGTCTCAAGGACTCTGAGAAGGTGTATCTTTCCTGATTTATTGAAAATAAGCACATTTCCTTAACAGTATATTAGAATTTTCTTAACGCTGTAATAAGGATTCCAGGTGTGGAGCAAAATCCCAGAAAAGATCAGATAAATCCAGTCTGAATCACCTACTTGCCACATTTCAAGACGTTTGATTGATTAAAGCCACCATAACCAGAACGATCGTAACTGTCCATCCCTTTATCTAACCCTCCTCCCCATAAACAAACAAAAACCAACCCTTAGCCCAAGCAGATCTTCCTATCAACAGAGAGAAGAGGAGCTGAAGCCCTTATGAAGTTTATTAGGGACTTTGATTTGCTATCTGAGAGAGATGCTCAGGTGTCATGGGCACTAGTATAAAAGTCTAGGACGAATATGTAGTTGCAGTAGCTTTAGCCTCAGTTTTCTAACATCAGTCGACAAAACTTTTAATTTGGAATATCCTCAGAAAACTTGAAGATGGTTCCCTATACCATGTAATTCATCCAACATTTTGTTAGTTACTTTGTATTATGTGCAACAAATTGGACAGACACCTTCACAATTTAACAAGTTCCTACTGAGTCTTAGCCTTAAGGGGAAAAAAGCCATTGGTGCTTCACTGCCACACTTGTGTTTGTGTGTGATAGACACAATTGTGATAAATATTTTATTGACTTGTGGGTTCAATTGAGACATTTAAAAGTAAAGAGTTATCCAGATAATTCCAAATGAGTGCCAATAAAACCTTCCAGTCACAATGTTTACTCTATATATGCCACACTTTTCTGAAAAAACATTTAAAAATATTTCAGAGTTGAAAAAAAATTCTTGACAATTTTTCTTGCATCTTGGCACCTGTAGTCAGATCCCGTGGTTACCACTGTGCAGGACTCAAAGAAGAGTCAATTAAAGATCTAATATAAAATCCTTCTAGAAAAGCTTTTCTAGTTCACATTTAGTGGGACAAGGCAGATTCTTTACATTTTTAAAAAAAATATAAATTAAAAATGTAAATACTTTAATAGATTTCTATTAGGGTTTGTAAAATATTTTGTTTACAAATATCCTAATATTGGTACTGAACTACTTGACAATCTCAAAATAAGCTTAAAAATGGACATACTCTGAAAACTTTCAGATATCACCATGCATGGTGAAGTTTTTATAGTGAATGCCTTCACACACAATTCACAGTATGTCCATCTAGAATGCAGGAACTTTGCTGGGGAAGCCAGGTAGGGTGGCTCAAATTTACTGTATTTATGAAGAGAACTGTATTAAGTGTTCCTAAGCCACGTTAAAGACTTTCTCAGATTAAGAAAGGAAACCCGATCTCTGATATCCTGGAAAGAGCAAGACTTTGAAAATAATAACTGCATGAGCATCACCAGATTGTGGTTTATGAAAGAAAATTATACCACTAAGATGTTCTAAAGGCAAAGAAATGTGAGAAATGGGGGGAAAAAACCTCTTTGAATTCCAGTCGCAAGGTAAGGTTGAAGAATACTGGCCTTTAGCTAATATTGCAGTTCTAACATGCAAGAAACCAGAACTAATAGCTATAGTCCTTCTCCAGAACGGATTATAATTGTCCATGCACCTATCATTTGCTTACATACTTCTGTAGCACAATATACAGTAGACTCTCGATTATCCAGGATTGGATTAACCAGGATGTGGATTAACCAGGATGCCAAAAAAAATACACGCAACTTGCAGGGCCAGTTCTGGCTTTGTTGCTGCCCCAAGCGCACACACAAAAAACCCCCACCAGGGCACAGGACAGCCAGTGAACCAACACCCCATCCCCACGGCACAGGGTGGCTGGTGAACCAACCCCCACTCCCATATTTCCTATGGATGGTGATTATCCAGGATTTTATTAACCAGGATTATTTTTTTCCCTATCATCCTGGATAATAGAGAGTCTATTGTACTGAACACTAGGACCTGTATTTACATATAGCTATGCCAGCCCAAAAATATGCCACCTGGATTATAGTAGGACGGTAGCAGTGCTGTGGTTAAGGAGGAGACTGTTACTGCTTATAAACGCTTGTCAAAGTCCTTTAACATTCACATGCTTGCTGGGTCTGTCTTGAAGACTTGTGCTTCATGAGGTCCAGAGTAGAATTAGTGCTCCAAATGTTGAGGCTGTTTGAACAAAATCTTTGAGTCTCTTCCTCCCTCAATAAAATAAACATTGTACATCACGTGACATCAAAATCTTACAGTTCATTTAACAGTTTTTGTATATGCCTGGCGCTTGCACTGTGGCTTTGATTCTCTTCAAACGGATACCGCTGGTTTGCTAGTGTCCGGCACCCACAGCCCTTTGGGAAGCAATATTTTAAAAGTTAGTCAGGGTAAAGGTGGGATCCGCAGTTTGGCGTCAG
Source organism: Sternotherus odoratus (assembly GCA_032164245.1). Taxonomy (NCBI): domain Eukaryota; kingdom Metazoa; phylum Chordata; order Testudines; family Kinosternidae; genus Sternotherus; species Sternotherus odoratus. Next base: position 2,790,756 of record JAVMKO010000011.1, read on the forward strand.
CAGAGATGATGAGCCAGAGAGAGTTGCTTGCACATGTGGAAGCCAGAGTGTTTGCAGGCAGCCTGCCATCAGAGTAAGTGGGTGGCTCAAAGTAACATGTTGTGGCCATTGAACCCAAGGAAAACCCATTTACTGGAAGTTTGAGTCCTTTTGCTTGCATATTTGAGAGGGTATGTTATGCACCTTAGTTGCTCTCTAACTGCATTCTCCCACAGGGCCTCTCCTTGGAAATGTGCCCTGATAGCAAAGCTACTGGTTTTCAAAGTGCCTTAAAAGCCACATGCATGCTCAATTTTTTATTTTGTGAGTAGTGTTGAAGGGAAAAACATTATTTAAATAGAGGGAAGATGAAATACTATTAACTGCAGCATTAGGGTAAGGCCTCGTCCTCCTCCCTCATCTTCTGAACAATGAGACTGGTTGTGATTGAAGAAAAGCAAGTAGCTGTGACTCTCTTCAGGGTCGGCATGTTGAGAAAGGTTGCATAGCACTAGGAATCCCACCTGTAACAGAAGGCCCTCTTCTAAGGGCTGGTGTGAGGCTGACATTAATAATGTGGTGCCTTGATCATATTATGTTTATCATGAAAAATTTACATAAAGAACAAATGTTAGCTTCCTACCATAATCCATCCAATCTACACAACCAAGGGCTCACATCTATCAGTTTCATCTTTCAGTATTGTACTTATTGGGGAAAAGGGGTCTGAAGGAAATGTCAGATGCTTTGAAAAATGCTAGTCACATAGGCTCTTAAAAAGAGTTAATCTCAAATATCTCACCTGAAAACTGGTATAAAAAGATCAAGAAGTGAACAAACCATTTTTAAATGATGCTGTAACCCAAAGAACAATTGCTGCAGACCATTTTCACCCCTGGGAAAATGGAAATCCTGGTGCAACCTCACCTGTGGTTGTGCTACTGCCAAAAATAATATCGCTCTTCCAGGTAGAGTTACTGCTGCAGGTTGGAATCATTAGGGCAAGGGGTTCCTCAGATAGACTTCTTCCCTTTTCTCCATATCAGTAAGGAGCTAATTTGAATCAGTGTTTGAAAATCCCTATCCATTGGGGGAATGTTTGGAAAATTGATATTCCACAACATGGGTTGGGGCAGACTTTGGAAGACCGCAGCAGAGACCAATGCATTTGTATGAATGGGTCAGTTCACACCTCTGCGTGATTGTGTATTTATCTCCATGGGGTGTTCTTCATATGACCCCATCCCACTGAGGTGCATGAGCCACTTCACAAGGCCTTCTAGAAAGGAAGAGTGTGTCAGAATTCTGTCTCTCTGCTTCGCTAGCTACCGTTTAATATGGGATTGGTGTATTGCCATACAGTGGGCTTGTCTACATTGGCAAGTTTCTGTGCAGTAAAGCAGCTTTTTGCGCTCGAACTGTAGACACATTTGCATTGCCAAGCCACTTTGTGCACAGAAACTCCTCAGTTGCAGCGCTGCAAAAAAACCCCACCTCGACGAGAGTTGTAAGCTATTTGCGCAGAGGCTCCAGCGCTCTATGGCCATGTAGACCCTTGATTTGCTTTCTGCGCTGTAATTGGCCTCCGGAGCTGTCCCATAATGCCTCGTGTGACCGCTCTGCTCATTGTTTTGAACTTGGCTGCCCTGAAGACATGCACCTCTTCCCTTTCAAAGAACCCTTTCTGATAGCCCTTGTGTGCTGGGCTGATCTGCTCCAAAACACACAGCAAACCATTAATGTGGAATGCTTGTGCTATTGAACACATAATCAGGGGTGCGTATGTGAGAGAAATTGCTATACAGAGAGCCCGGGGGGGAGGTGGGGGCTGATGTTGGGGTTTCCCCCTCCCCCTGCCTCAGGACTGGTTGCTTCCTGCTGCTATCTGAACAAGACAGCGTGCTGACACGCTCTCTCTGTCCCACAATATACACTGTCTCTATTTCCCCCCCGATATACAGATACACACTCCTGTCATACACTCTCCATCCCCCGCACTTCAGTTGAAAAGCAGCTGGCAATGTAGTCAGATGCCCATGGAACAATGAGGTTGGGAAACCTGCATCATGTGACACTGTGTGCCTGCCCCAGGAGGCATTGCAAATCCTTCCCAAAGCACCCTGCGGCCAGTTGTGCAGTGGGATAGCTACCACAGTGCACCGCTCTCTTTGCCGTTGCAAGAGCTGCTCATGTGGATTCACTCCAGCATCACAAGGAGCACAATGTGGAAACGCAACAGCGGTTTAATTCCAGCGTTTTAATAAAAGTGGTATAACATGTGATGCAGAAACTTGCCAGTGTAGACATACCATATATGTAAACCTTTTAAAGCTGTCTCTTCCGTTAAAGGAGAACTTTAATATAGTATCTTACTTTGAGGTAACTCTGACTGTATTATATTTTATTGATCTCTCATTCTCCTGGGGGAGTGATAGAGATACTTGCAAATAGGCTACAATTTGTATGTGTGCTATTAAACTCCTTCCAGTAATATTATTTAAAATGAAAATAAGCCTACTTTTATTTTCTGCAGTTCACTCAGCTCGGTCAATGACATTCATTTTGATTTTGTGTTTCTTATTCACAGACTTAGTGTTTAGGTTGCAAATGCTGCAAAGCACTGTTTAAATCCAAACTGTTCTGATGAACATTTAAAAGAAATTCAAACATTTCTATTACTGGTAATTAAATTTTGTAAACTTCTAGTAATGTCAAGTAAAATTTGGGCCCAAACTTCCTGACAGTGTCCCTTCAAGTGTTTTTTGTTCTTACTGCCTTTTGTTTCTAAATTGGGAAGTCGTATTTTACTTATAACAATATTCCAAGATTCCTCTTGTGACAAGGTACTTCAGTAGTAGTCTGTCTTGATGCTGGAACATTATGATGTCAGCTGAGGAAAAATCAGCAGGCATAGATAGATGTACTCATAAAAATCTTTTTTTTCATATAAAAAGTTCTGGATAAAGAAAAGAAACAGAAATACAGAAAATGAATAGCAGAATTACTTTGAAATAAACTTTCAGACTTGTTTCACAAGCTGCCAGTTGATGAAGCATTCTTTAGAGTGTGTTCAAAAATGTGTTTGTGTTTAATTTTAGCACTGCTAATAGCTTTGTCATCTATTATCCGGGAGGTAAAAGGATAACGACTGTGGAGATCATTGCAGATTGTCATTAAAGTTGTTTTCTCCATCAAGCCAAAACAGTATAATTTGGTTTTTAGACTTAACTATATCAGTGGTGTATTATTTCTTTTAAGGCCATAATTTGAGAGCTAAAGAAATTTACTATACCGACAAAAAATGTTATACTTATTTGCTCTTGGAAATCATTTCCATGATCGTCAACTGCTAACATTCTGTTTCCCGCCCCCTTTTAATTTAAGAACACGATTAGACTTCCAGCTGTTGAAACGTGCAGACAGTTGCCTGTGGTGTCCTCTCTGAAAATCCCTTCCTGTCATCTCATGGCCAATAAATAAGAAGTGATCTGTTGTTTGGAGAGCACAGCTGAATTTTCATCATGTCAGATTTTTGGGCAGCAGTGTAACCGTTAGGAATGCATGCCCCCCTCCCCCCCGCCCATACTAGATAGGACACTTCTTGACTTGCGCAAGCAAACCAGTAACTCAAAGCTACTCACAAAATCTAGCTAAAGATTTAAACTTGCAAACAAAATACAGAGCTTCTTAAATCTAGGACATCCCCCAGAACTCTTCCATTTCTGGTTATTGGAAAAACCCTTTTGTTTCTGTCTTTCACCAACGGAAGTCTGATCCAATAAGAAATATTGCCTCGCTCACCTTCCGTGTGTTTTTGAACGTTCTGGGGCCAACATGGCTACAACACTGCAAGCAACTTTAGTTTCTGGAACTGTTTTGTAAAGGACCTTGTTCTAATGTTCCAGTTCCTTTGTAGGCCCTAGCTGTTCAGTTGCTTTAGTTTTTAATTGCCCTCCTGATGCATGAACTATAGAAATAAGGCCTTTATGGATTTCGTTTATACTTTACTGGCTTGTGAAGCTTAAACTTTTTTTGGTACAGCCTGGTATTATTTAGGTTGTTTGAAAATTTCTTGCCATTTCTCAACATGAACATGTAGTCAGCCCGATATTGGCTTCTTGGTCTCCTTTCCAGTTCACAGGACCTGTCCGTTCATTTCATAAGTTGTCCTAGATCTGCATGATGTTTTAAGGTGACTAACCAAGAAAGGGAGAAGATGTGACTGCTCCAATTATGTAATTTAAGACTTGTTTTGATTGGTTTTTTTAATGCCCCTCTAAAATATCTATCTCCTCTTTGTTGTCTAGGGGCTGGAGTGCACTCGGTGATTACATCAGCATAGCTATGTCTCTCGGAAGTGTGTAAAATGCATGCCCCTAGACATAGATATGCTGTTCTGCCTCCCAGTGTAGACAGAAGAATTCTTCTGTCAACCTAGCTACTGCCTCTTGAGAAGGTGGATTACCTATGCCAATGGGGAAATCCCTCCTGTAGGCGTTGGGCAGTGGTAATCATCCTCTCCCCCCCCCCCCCCCCAATCCAAATTTCTTGGTCAAGTTGTAGTCAAGGTCCAGACTCCCAAGAAAATAATACAAAAATAACACAAAAATAACAATTACGATAATAAGTAAATCAAAAGATTTTTGTAGTCCATTCAAAAGCGTCTGGTGGTCCAGATTTGGCCCGCGATCCGCCTGTTGTCTATCTTTGGTGTAGGTAATGTCTATACTGAACTGCTACAGCGGTGTGGCTAAGGCCAGTTCTATACTACTGCTTATGTCAGCAAAGCTTGTGTCGGCCAGGGGTGTGAAAAAAAAAAAACATTCCTGAGCAATACATGTAGGTGCTAGTTTATACGGCTCTATGTTGGCAGGAGAGCTCTCTTGAGCGGTTACATGAGTGATCTTAGAGCAGCACAGTTGCAGTGGTAAGCTGTGCTGCTGGAAGCTCGCTAGGGTAGACATGAATCAGAGAGGTAGCCGTGTTAGTCTGGAATAGCAGAGGTAACAGAGTCCTGTGGCACCTTAAAGACTAACTAAAGTATTGAAGCATAAGCTTTCATGGGCTAATACCCACTTTGTCGGCGCATCCGACGAAGTGGGTATTAGCCCACGAAAGCTTATGCTTCAATACTTTAGTTAGTCTTTAAGGTGCCACAGGACTCTTTGTTACCTCTAGAGCAGTGTTCCCCAACCTTTGTAATACCGCGGACCGGTCACTGCGGCCAGTGAATGCTTGCGGCCCGGGGGGGGAGGGGGGGGCTACTACTTTGATCCGCAACCCCAATTTAGTTTTTACCTCGGCGCGGCGGAGGCTTCCATGTCCGCCGAAAAGCCGTGGAATACAGCAGCCGATATGCGGTCCAATTTTAATTTTTGCCTCGTGGCGGCGGACCCGTATATGTCCACCGAAAAGCCGCCGAAAACTTCTGAGTGTCCGGTGGTGCTGCTCCTGCTGCGGCCGATACGGAAGTGCGCAGAAGTGAACTGCGCACATCCGGAAGTGCGGAAGGGAAGGTGCCCGCGGCCCGGTAACAATTCATCCACGGACCGGTACCGGTCCGCGGACCGGGGGTTGGGGACCACTGCTCTAGAGTAGACATGGCCTTAGTGTAGCCATACCCTAATAGTTGAGTAATATAATCTCATCCTACTGCCCTAAGGGTCTGTCTGAACCTCTCTGCTGGTTGAGGTGTGTCACTTCCTTATACTAGCACAGGTATCTTGAAGCTCTTAACATCTTTATGCAGTTTTGATGACATGCTAGGAAGGTTTGAACTGCTTATTTTACAATGTAATGGCTTAAAAACAAATCTGTCAATACCAAACTGAATGAGTTGTTAACCAGAAGAATTTACTCCATTGGTTTAAAAAGTAATGTAGAGGTGTCCTAGATGAAGATGCTCTAAAATGTATCTTAGCAGGTTTGTGATTGCTAAACCAACTAGAGGGATTTAAAAAGTCTTCGCTGTGTATTGTCTCTAGGCTTTTCTATTGTCGGTTCCTAATTTGAAGTTATTTATTACCTGAACAACATTGATATGCTGCCTCTTTATAGTGCAAGTTTTCATTATACCCTTGTCAGTAATTTGTAATGTAGAAAAGTGACAGTATGAAAGGCACTGTAGTTTGGTTTATATGTGAAACTTTTCGTAATGACTCTATCCTTTAAAGAGCGAGTGTCCTGTGTAGGGCATAATTTAAACAATGATGTCATTATCAGGATAACTTAACACATGTCATGGCCTTGTTTTCTCAACACGACCTAGAGATGGGTTTTGCTTTTGGAACTGTAGACCAACGTGTCTAAGGATTTTTTTTATTTTTATTTTTATGTAATGAATTCTAATACCTAAGTTCACAAGAAATTTTGGAGAGAGAACACCTTTTCCTAAACAGTAAACAGGGCCAATCGGGGTAATTTGGAACCCCATTAATAATTTATATTGTGGCTTAGCATTTTTGGAATCTACCTCTGTCTATGTAATTAAAACCTTGTGCTGAGAGAGATTGGATGTTGAAATGGTTTTGCAGTTCCTGTCTTCCTTTTGTGGAGCTGGATTAGTGCAATATTGCATCTACCTCATGGTCTGAAATATCCAACAATGAAACAAATGGGGTCCGGTGCATTAGCCTTCATTGTATTGTCTTAACTTACAACCTGCGTTTCTAAAATATAATTCAAAGGGATACTGTCACCTCTAAGGTTAGGTTTGTCTGAACTGTTTTACCTACTGTTGCCAATTAGGTCTTAGAATGGATTGTTAAAATGGAGATTAGACGGAAAGCAATATTTTCAGTGAATTGTGTTTATTTGGCAGCACTTTATGTATATAGTCTGTTCCACTTCTAGTCTCTTGCCTAGCATAATAATGGCTCTCGTGCGCTGCTTTGGGTGGAGTTCATATACATGCTCTTCCTGCGCATGGCAAGAGTGTAATTTACAGTAATACAGCACACTGTTGCTGCTTTTGAGATTGGGTGCTGAGAGGATGCAAACTGTGAAGCTAGGAGGGGAGCTGGGATGTGGTCAGGAGATTGTCCTCTCCCATGTTTTCTAGATGCTTGAAGGGGAGAAATTTCCGGAGTGGGGTTCCCCATAAATCCTTTAAAGGAACCTAGGGAGGAAACAGCTGGGGAGATTCCACCTCCCCTCCCACTTTCCCTTCCATTTCACTTATACGTAGAGGAAGGGGAGGAGCAGCAAGATCAAACTGGTTCTCTTCTCTCCCTAGTTTCCCAACACAGTAGGAATGAGGATTATATAGGAGGCAAATGATGTGCAAGAGTTCCAATAGGTTTAATCTTCCTCCCTGTGCCTTATGTGAAGCCATGATAGAGGAGCACTAAAGAGGGACAGAAAGGGTATCTCCTCCTTGGAGCTGGTTAGGCCTAAAGGAGATCCATTCATCTAAGCATCTGTAGAGCCAGGCAAGAGCAGCTGAACCTTGGAGTTAGGTCTAATGGTTGCTTCCAGTTTCTGTTTTGAGCCTCGTCCATGGCATGTGGTTCATTGTTCTTGGGTACATTAACATGTCCGATGATGCTCTTGGTCCCCTGAAGTTTGTGGGAGTGGTGTTTCGAAGTGAAGGGAAGAGGAACTGTTTTTTTTTTAATGGGGCCAGAGTTGGAGGGAATGAGTTTAAATAGGTTGGGCCCAGAATTGGTAACTGAGTCAGCCATCGGGTATGCTGTCAAATGTTGATAAAATTTGTAGAAATTAAATGGGCAGTGATACTTAACACCATTGGACACACTAATCTGGCCTGTCAAGAAATACTTACACCAAAATTTGATTCTACATGTTTCTGTTGTAACAATCCTCCGGATGTTGTGGTTCAATCTGACCTGTAGGAAAATCAGAACTCCCTCCAAATTTACAGAATGAAAGAGCCTCATCCTAGAGATTTGTTTTGTAGGTGAGTGTTCAAATCTGATACCTATCCCGGTACATACTGAGTCTTAGAATGAATCAGCAAGTGTTACGGTCCAACAACTATGAATCATTTGCTCAGCTCTTGATTTGCGTCAATCAGATCACATGTAAGCCAGGCTTTGCTCATAGTCTGGAATGCAGGACCCAGGGAAGTTTGCTAATGAAAGTTTCAAACAGATTCTCTTAGAACTGGATTCAAGGCTCTTGCTGATACTCTAGAGAAATGCATGTGGTTAAATTATAAATATTTTCTGTTTCTTGTGTATTGGCTGGAATTATAATTACACTTGTTACTGATCACTGTGGATGTTTCCTTTGCAGAAGAATTAATAGTTTCCTTCTAGTGTAATCATCTTTGTCAACAGAATATTTACTAAGGTGGCCTTTTCAGTTAGGGGCAAATCAGTAAGCCTTTTATCTGCTACAGAAATCTAGGTGCTAGTTAAATATAGGAAACATTTTTCATACAACCAGAATTGGTTTGGTCAAATTAACCTTCCTGTTGTAGTCTTAATTTGGGAATCTCTACATCCGGTGTTCTCTGGACCTCGAATGCTTTTAAGTGGCTTTAGCCCTAAGAGGGAGCTTCATGGCATTGCATGTACACAGCTTTATTTGGACACTTTCTTCATGAAAGGGGTTGCCTGCCCTCCTTCTGGAGCTCTTGCTTTTTGCCTGTCCATTATCTTGGAATTGCTGGTACCTGGACAGATGTCATTTTTTCTGTCATTTTTTGAAGAAAATTCAAAAACTAGACATTGGGCCTCTTCCAGGAAATAAAGGGCAAAATCCTATATTTTCCATTTGAGAGTGCAGATGTAGTTAGCAGTAGGACAGGTAGCGTTCTCTGCAGTATAGCTATTGTCAGCACAAAACATAAGACTTTCCTCTTCCCATTGCCCACAGTATGCCACTTGTGTTGACAGAGCCTTTCCGCCCTCTCTCGTCCCCCAACCCTTCTTCCTGCCCCTGTCTCCTAACTTCCCCGGCCCCTCCTCTCACTTTGAACAGGTTTCATTGCCTAATTTCTCTTCTCTTCATCTTCATACTCTTCAAATGCATTGTCTACAACTGCTGCCTTGAGTTAGTTTCTTCCAGATTTGATCTTGTCTCTCTCCAATCTTTGCCCTCTGCACTCCATTGAAACTTCTTTCACCAAAGTCTTTTTATGACTTTTTGATTGGGTGTATTCAGCCCTTTGAGGCCTCTGCTGGAGGCCTGGTGATTCTCCCACACCCTGTCCTAGAAAAAGGAGCAGTGAATGTGGGTCCTCCAGATCTGTCTAGAAAGGCGGCAGGGAAGCAGCCAATTAGAATGCAGCAAGCTCAGTTAAAAGGAGCTGCAGGGGCTGAGCAGTTCAATTGCTGGCTAGGACCAGAAGGGTGAGGAACACTGGAAGGCTGTGAAACTCTCCAGCCAAGGAGGCCTGGTCTGGGAGAGACCCTGCTCAAGCAGGGAACAGACAGAGAACTTCAGCCCTGAGGTACAAGTGAAGAGGAAGGGGCTATGTGGGAAGTAGCCCAGGGAATAGCAACAGAGTTAAAGGAAGCAGCATGTGACTGCTATTTGTAAGGTCCCTGGGTTGGAACCCGGAGTAATGCGTGGGCCTGGGTCTCCCCATGGGCTTCTGAGGAAGCGGCCTAAGCCCCAAGCAGGGGATAACAATTAGTACTAAAAGCCCAAGATGGGGAAATCCCTGGAGAACACCAACCATTTATTGCTGCTGTAGCTGAAGTACTTCCAGGAGTATGTCCTGCTGGTTTTTTGCAGGGGGGGGCACCTGGACCTCTTGTTGCCCTTCTGCTAGTACCTGCTGAGTTTCAGCTGAGCTGTGCTGCTGCTGGACTAGAGCTCTTTCCAGCAGCTACACTGTTCCCCGGTTTTCAGGGGCTGGTCTGAAAATCATAGAATCAGAGGGCGGGGAGGGTCCTCGAGTGGTCATCTATTCCAGTCCCCTGCACTCAAGGCAGGACTGGGTATTATCTAGACCAGTGGTTCTCAACCCACAGACCACTTGTGCCCAATCAGCACACAGCTGCAGCCCATATGACATTTTCCGGGCCATGCAGATGGGGTGTGTGGGGGGATGGGAGCCACCTGACACAGAGAGAGCTGCATATGCAGCCCACAGTGGTAAATTGGTTGACCTAGACCTATCCCTGAGCAGGTGTTTGTCTAACTTGCTCTTAAAAATCTCCAAGGATGGAGATTCCACAACCACCCTTGATAATTTTTTCCAATGCTTAACCACCCTGACTTTTAAGAAGTTTCTCTTAATGGCCAACCTAAATTGTCCTTTTCTGCAGTTTAAACCCAATGCTTCTCCTTAATCTCTGAGCATAGGGCAAGAACAATTTTTCTTCCTCTTCTATTTAACAACTTTTCATGTACTCGGAAACAATTATGTTCCTCCTCACTCTTCTCTTCTCCAAACTAAAGAAACCCAATTGTTTTCAATCTCCCTTCATAGGTCATGTTTTCTAGACCACTAATCATTTTTGTTGCTCTTCTCTGGACTGTCTCCAGTTTGTCCACATCTTTCCTGAAATGTGGCACCCAGGACTGGACACAATACTCCAGTTGAGGCATAATCAGCGCGGAGTAGAGCAGAAGAATTACTACTTGTATCTTGCTTACAGAACTGCTGCTAATAATACATCCCAGAATGATGTTTGCTTTTTTTGCAGTAGTGACTATAGTTACAATATTGACTCAGCTAAATATGATCCCTTTCCACAGTGCTACTTCCTAGGGAGTCATATCTCATTTTGCACGTGTGCAACTCATTGTTCCTTCCTAAGTGGAGTACTTTGCATTTGTCCTTATTGAATTTCATCCTATTTACTTCAGACCATTTCTCCTGTTTCTCCGGATCATTTTGAATTTTAATCCTATCCTCCAAGCACTTGCAACCCCTCTCAGTTTAATGATATTGGATAGAACTGGACTCAGAACTGCTTCCTGTGAGACCCCACTTGATATACCCTTTCAGCTTGACTGTGAACCACTGATAACTACTTTCTGGGAATGGTTTTCTAACCAGTTATGCACCCACCTTATAGTAGCTATCTCTAGGTTGTATTTCCCTAGTTTGTTCATAATACCCCACTTCTGGGACCAAAGTTGTGACAGGAATGCTAACCTCTCGTGTGCCTCCTGGTGGTTGTGTGTGTGAACCTGCAAACCCTCTCCCTTTCCCCTCCCTGGGCCCACCTGTTGGCTGTTAACCTCCGGCCAAGTCACATAGTATAAACACCTGAAGGAATCCCTTCTGAGAGAAACTCCAACAAATGGTTGCCCCTTTCCCATCCCTTCATGCCTCTTTTCTTTGGGTGGGGTGTGGCGTGGCAGGACCGCAAGACCTCCAGCAGATGGCCTAGTACACCAAATCTCAGGTCTCTATTCCATCCATCTCCTTCTCATCCCCTACATGAGGTAGGAAAGTGGGATTCTGTTTGAGTCCTTGGGAATAGTTTTGTACAAGGCTGATTGGTTAGAATGTTCCCTTCTCCCTGAAACATGTGAAGAACTTTATTTTTTAGTGTTGCATCTGAGAGAAAACTGGTCCTTGGCTGTGAGGGCTGTTTGTTCAAGACTGCTCTTTGGAAGGATATCACCTGGCAAGTCTGGCTGCCATTGAGGAGGCCAGGGGGCAAGGGAGGGAAGGGAGTCAGTTGATGTCAGGTCAGACTGTAGAGCAGAGATCTCTTCTGAATGCCATGGGATGTCTGGAAATCCCCTGTTACTTTATTAAGTCCCTCTGTGGGCTATTACTGGTTTATTAGAATGTTTTTGTCTTCAACATCTGTTTTTGCAACATCCATGTCTTTATTAAACCAAGAACAGAACTTTCTAACTACTTTGGCACCAGCTCTGGAGAGCTGTCTTTAGTAGACCCTCTTTAATTGAACATTCAGATCCTGCTGCTGATTAATCTCAAGAAGTATAGATTTGTGCAGGCAGTATAGTCTGAGAACTGTAGCTACTGATATGCAACCTAGCTTTTATTTACTAACAATAATTTTGGGTCAAATTCCCATGAAGGGTATTCTGTAGTATAGCTAGACTGCTGCATTAGTGCCTTGTGCTGTCATTTGAAGGGTAATCCTATACTAAGACGCTAAAAGGGTTTTAAATATATAAAGATCAACAATTATCAGCTGTTGTGTGTAAATTGTTTTCAGATACCTTTTGAATGTTGATCTAAGAACAATTGATTTTCAAATGTAGCAAATGGCTAAACGTTAGACTAATGAGCAAGTAACACTTCTATTTTACTGAAGACTTTAAAGTAAATGAGAATGTTTACTTTAGAAAAAGAGGCTTGCAGTATTGCTTCCTTCTGATTTTCCTTCTTTTTGTGAATATGTACATAATAGTTTGCTTTTTCCTTTTAAAAGAGATGATACAGTAATTTCACATAGGCTTTAGTTTGACTGCATCCTAAGAAAATACATTTGTACTCTGAAAAGTGATTGGGGGGAAAATGACATTGTGGGGTTTGGGGATTTGTTATCAAATGTGTGTAGCATGCAGTCATTGAGACAAATTGTAAGTGCTGCAGACTCAGCCTGGGATGTGAGTCAGGATGAGAATTTTCCCTCTTGCACATGATCATCAGTAATTAAGGTTCTGCAGGCCAAATTAGGTCCTCAGTGACATCTCTGTGATCTCATTAGTGCCAGTGGGTTTGCACAGGTGTAACTGATTGAAAGTTTGTAAACAATTCTGTTCGATTCACAAGAAGGCATAGAGTCCCCCTTTCACCTTGTTAGCTGTGTAGGCTGTGCAGTTAAAACACCCCTTTATCACTAAAACCAGCAGATATGACTTCATAAGGGAAAGGTTCAGATCTTTTAAGTAAGAAGGTGACATTTTTACATCGTGGCTTTGCAGACTAGGACTGCACTTTGAGCTGTCCAGGAAAAAATATACGCAAGTAAAATGGGGTGCTGAATTTGTATAGGGTTGTGCCCTGCTCAGTCCCCTTCTCTCACCTCTTGTACACTTTTGAAATTCCTCTGCGGGTTGATTCTTCAGGGGAGAGTCCCAACCTACAGTCTACCCCCACTAAAAGCTTCAGAATAAAACTGAAAAGGATCATGTCTGTCATGCTTTTGTAATTTAAAGAAACTCCTGGTAGAGTATATAAACTCAAGCAAAGTGTCTCAGACGGCACCAGGAGTCTTCTAGGAAGAGTTGAAAGAAGGCTAGACTAGCATGACATTAAATACCACACATGTAATGGTGGTAGAAGCCAGCCTGTGTTCTGAACTTCAAGAGAATTTTGTGTTCTGAATTTGCATTCCTTTTTCCTTTTGAGAGAGCAGCCAGGGGGAGAGAGGACCAGCAGGGAGACCTCTGGGGGAAAAGAGGGAGTAGCTTCTCAGTGCCCTTGGGAGAAGCCTAATGCAATGGAGAAAGCTGTTATATTTGGTTGGTCTGTTAGTAATCAATATAGTTAAACTTGGAGTTGTCGGCATACTTCTCTTCCCCTTCCAACCTCTTGAAAACAAAAGCCCATACTTTCAGATGCAGATCTACTGTTATTATAATTGAATTTTTGTATCTGTCTTTCATTTAAATGGAAAATATCAAGTATTCTGGTATCTGTAACACCTTGAAATCCTGAAACTGAAATCGTAAGTTTTCCTCTCCTAGTCTCGCTTCCCTAACAATCTTCTATAGGGCTATTCATGAGTGTTGGGTTGTGCAGGCAACATGTAAGTAAATGTTTTTACTTTGAACTTTACTCTCTAAACTGATGTGAAGAAAGAAAAACGTTAGGCAAAATATCTGGCCTACAAACCTAGATAATACTCACTCATGTTTGTTCAAAATTTATGGACCTGGGCATTTTCAACACAAATGTTGAGTGAGTTAAGTTAGGCTATGTCTCCTCAACGCCTTATGTCAGCATAATTTGTTGCTCAGGGATGTGAATAAATCACCCCCCTGAGTGATGTATGTTACACCGACATAAGCACCGGTTTGGACAGCGCTAAGTCTGTTGGGGAGCTACTCCTACCAACATGGCTACCGCCTCTTGCAGAGCTGCAGTCCTCAATGTGTAGACAAGTCCTTAGTGAAACTAGTTTTGTTACACAGATACTGCTACTCTCTAAAGTCTTTTCTTTCTAACTCTTGACAACTTATGGTATTAATGGAATATGCTTATTGCAAACCGATCCACTGCCCTAAGGGTATTGTGGTGTTATGATTTTTCTAATACTGAAATGATTCTCTGAACCTGGTGATTTTTAGAAGCTTTTGCTTGGAGTTACTGCCCTGTAGTTTTTCTGTAACTGAAATGGGCCATGTTGCACATATAAATCATAGCTGGTGATATACATATTTCATGCCATTTAGGGGCAAATATTGCATTAAGAGCCTGTTTACTCTGATATTTTTCTCATGGCCCTATACAGAATACTAAAACACAGCTACTGTGCATTTGTTGTGTATCTCTTCTTTGAATGTCATTGGAACTGTACTGATGACTAAATAATGCAAAAGCTTTGTTGGCTGTCTAAGGCTTGACTTTGCAGCAAAGTTAACTCAAATTAATTAGAGTGTCCTGAATTCAAGTCCTGCCCACACTAAAACCTTGAATTTGAATATGGTGGTGCTTTTTAACCCAGATTAGCTGGCCTTCCAGGGACTATAGGCTATGACTGCTAACACAAACCCCTCTTTGTAGTTCAGGTGTGGCTCCTCTCATTTCAGTCTAGGCAAACTCAAGTGTAGATAGCTTGAGTTATCTCTGCAGTGAAGACAGACCCTCAGCTGGCTTATCTGTGGCTAGCCTGTAGACTCTTATATCTGTTTCTTGTAAGTATCTGCATAACTTTTAACAACATGCTTTGTGGCGGGATTACTGACCATATCTCTCCTTTTCCTTTCTCTGTCATAATCTTCTGATGGAGAAACCGTGAAGGTGAAACAAATGTTCTCACTCAAAATATCTCAAGTGTTTTTTGTAGGATTAGATCTTGGGCTTTCACAGGCAGCCATTTTTTCCTGTTGTTCTCCAGGAATGCAGAGAGTGAAGCTGACCAGGACTCCAGGTTTGTTTGCTGTCACTGAAGACAGCACTATGGGTAGTGATAATACCATGATTACTATAAAGTGTAGGGGTCAGGTGAGAGAAGATATGGGAGGGAGGAGCTGTGAGAGAGGAAAGATCAGTGAGTAACTCTAGTGGTGTGAAAAGCAGCTAAGAATTTTAGGCTGTTACAGAAACATGCATGGAATAACTGCTAACTATCAACTATGTATGAGACTTGTATGTTGTAAAACTTGACTTATGGCTCAAACGTGGGCTACATGTGCTAGGAACATCAGGAGACCAACTGCTTCCATCTGAGAGGCCCATGCAAGATCCCTAAAATAAAGTGGGAAGGCAAAATACCAAACAGAGGGGGGTTGTGGTGTGCAGGACTGAGACACAGAAACTACAATCAAGAGGAGGTTGCGATGGCCTGGTCATGTCAGAAGAATGGGAGGAGACTGTATCCCCAAGAATATTTTGTATTGCGAGATCTGAGATGGCTTGAGAAAGCAGGTTGACCTTTATGGCATTACCATGACATGGGCAAAAATGATATGAAGTCATTGAGCATCAATGTAGAAAGCTGGAAGGAGTGTGAAGACTCCTATCCAATTTGGAGGGACTAGTCTGGCACTGGGTGCAGCGCTACATGAAGTGATTTTGCATTCAGAGGATGGAAGCACAGTGAGAAAGAAGAAAGCAGTATGCTATAATCGTAGATACCAGCTCAGATAACGTGTGGATGTGTGAAATTTGTAACAAGCTGTGTTGCTACCAAATTGGGCTTGTCAGCCATAAATGTATTCATCAACCACCTGACTAGACTTTTTACGTGTACCTATGATCCGCTGGATAGATGGTTGCCTATCAGGCTTTCAGTTTCTTATTGGTTAAATTAATATTTTAAAGAAACCCAGAATGAGCTCTTACCCACTAAAAACTTTCAATTCTGTCATCTCCTTTAAAAGCTTTTTTGAGGTGTAGGGAGGCAGAGAAGGGTCAGGATATTTCCTCATGTGAAACACAAACCCTGTAACATTAATTGTTGCAATTTGGGCAATTGCTTTTTGTCTGTTAATACTTTTTTAACCTATGGGTATGTTTTGTGGTGGTCTTCTATGGAAAACAGGCACATTGTACTGTTTGTACTCAGTCAAACCTTTTTTTCTGTAAATACAAAAAAAGTCTGAATCTGAAATTACATTTGGTTTAGATGCAAAAGCCTTGCAGTGATTTTTTCAGATGAAATGTTACATGCTCAGAAGTCAGGAAATATTGTTGGTTGTCCCATGAGAAGTATAACTCTTCTTAGTTTATATACATACATATGTGTCTATTACCCTGTTTTGCTAAGTATTATGCAATTGGAATAAGTGTGTGTGTGTGTATATATGTGTGTGTATATATAAAATAACATAGTGGTAGTTATGGTTACTGTGTGGGAACAACTATTTGAAAATCTCTAGCAGTGCTTATAAAATCTCAACTATGCAGTTCCATCAATTTATTGCTGGCCTGTCTTTTAAAAGGGGAACTCACCCCACTATACATAAACCACCCACTGATCAATGTTTTTTGAACATGCTGTCTGGGAACCTCTCCCTCTTCTTTAATAGGTTTTGTATGTTCCACCTATTTTTCAAGGAGCTGGTCATAGTTGTGTATATATTTTTTCTAAATTTCCACATTGTGAGGGTGCTTTCTGGTAGTGTCCGCCATATTAAAATTAGATTGATTTTTTTTTACGTGGTTTCATACATTTGTTGAATGCTTAGGGAGTCCTGCAGGAGATTCTGTCAGTGTAGTAATGACAGAGTTACTGCTCCTCCTTCTAGCAGAGGGCTGCCAAGCTACCTAAACTGCTAACAGCAACTCATATTGTACCAAGCTAAACTTACAGCAAATCAAGAGGAAAAAATCTAATTCCAATAACCAAGGCTGGCTGTTTTGGCATTGAGATAAATCTTTATACTTCTTCAGTAAACAAAAATTGGAAGTTAGCCAGAATCTGGTAAGCATGTTGTAAGGTAGAGGGAAATTGCATCCCACTCCAAAGAAGAAGGGGAGACAACTAGGAATATACAGCAGGGGAGAGAAATTTTGTGTGAGTGTGTGTGTGAGTATGAATTACATTTAGAAAAGCTTTTGACATACACAATTTAGTCCTCCAGTGCACTATGCATCATTGTTCTGCTGAGACTCGGGTGATCCATTCCCTTTTTCTTCCAGTTGCTGATTCCTTTGCTTCCGTTTTCATCTACTGTTCTAGTTTAACCTTCCTCTCTTTCAAAATAAACAGTATTATACACATTTTATTTTGTGTAACTTCATAGTAGTATTCTCTGACCACTGGTCTGATTTGATCAAACAGTAGATGTATTTTTCTCTGCTTGTAAAGTTTAACATTGCTTAATTGCTTGTGTCCTCTTTTACAAGGGAGTGACAGTAAATAACATCCCTGTCTAACCGAGGCACAGTTTCTAGACTTACTGTGTACCTTGCAGCTAGATTAAATGTGTATGTTACCCAAGAAGCTGGCCACACCCATGTCCTATAATTCACTTTATTATTGAGAGATTAATACAACATGTGGGGTAATGTCAGTTTAAGTAAATCTGCAGTATTTGTGGAGATGTCATGAGAAAATTCATTAATATTACACATTATATGCTACATGACGACAGAGCTGCAGATTTGAACACCAATTTCAATTGTTGTAGAAGTATTTGTAGTGGTGAGCATGTGTGATATGGCAGTATAACTTTCAAAGGCTGACAGTAAATCAAGTGTTACATTTGCTGTTGTAAGTTCAATACTGTCATGCTTTCAGGTTTTTTTCCTGTGGTATTAATTCCTACCTGTGGTATTAATTCCTACCTGTGGTATTAATTCCTTGGATTTGAGTATATCAACCTCTTAACTATTTTAAAATGTTAAGTGTGTTACTGCTTGTAAAATCTACTATATTGATAGCCCTGAAAAAGGAAATTGTTCCCACAGAAGAGTATCAGCAATTTTTTTCTGAACTAATTTGATGTTCCTCAGCTCTTCTGGAGAATCACCAACTAAGTTTTAACTGTAGAAGTGCAGTCCCTGGACTTTCTCCAACCATTGCCCTTGTAATGGTGATGTTTCTTTGGTGATTTGCTCTTTTCTGCTAGGAATTAAAGGGCTTTTACATGGGGATATTCTGGAATGGTGAGAGAATTAACTACAGGTCTGAAGTTAAAGCGCATAAATTAAAGCTCATTAAACCTCTATCAGGATGCTCTTATTAAGAAGCAAAGTGACCTTAGTTTGTTTCTTAATCCAAGATTAAGAGAAACGAGACAAAGTTCTTTACATGGAGTTCACTGCCATGTGATGGCAATGTATTTTTATCACTCCCAATCAATGTGGTTCAAACCAGTGTGTTAAAATTTGTACACATTGCTGTTTAATTGCAAATTTTCACCTGCCAGAAAGGATATAGATACCAGAGTTCTTCTAATTCCTGTGCATATTTCTATTATTTATTCTGTCCTCCTTGTTAGCTTTGCTTATGAATATTTGACTTGCATCTAGAAATGAAATTTCAAGTGCTGTTGTTACATAATGGGGGTTAACGTTTGTGTTCTTGTTTTAAATTTAAAACATTTTTTATCCTAGCCTCTGTTTGCTAAACTAAAATATCTCAGAGACTAACCAGTTTATTTCAGCATAAGCTTTAGCCCACGAAAGCTTACGCTGAAATAAACTGGTTAGTCTCTAAGGTGCTACTAGTATTCCAAGCTTTCTTTATGGATAGAGACTAACATGGCTGCTATTCTTGAACCTAAAATATCTCGTTTATTAGCTGGTTTTACACATACTTAAACTCTATACTTATGTTTATCCGTATATGTTTATCCTCACTAAAAAACCCTCCCTCCCCCAGTCTTACCATTTGAATGACTTGATTCCATCAATGATAACTGGTCACTTCTAGTCATAAGTCTTAAATGGCTGTTGAGGCTATCCCTCTATTGTAGTTTGTATACATGGACTGTTTGGTCTTCTAAATTTCTGACAAAGCTACACTATTAACTTTTCACAATTCATACTTCTGATTCCTTTGGGTGTTCTTGGATTTTTGGACTCTGTTGATTTTGCTTATATGTTTTCAGGGAAGCACCGTGCACACTGGTGCTGTGTACATGATTTGATTTTTAAGTGTCATGTATAGATTCTTAATCCTGACACCATGACTGTTGCAACTCTTTATCCCCTGAAAAACGTCCTACTTCTTACTACTAAACTGTAAAACGTTGCTAAATTCATGCTGACTGAGCGTTCACCTGTTACTAATTTCTGCAAATTTTCAAACAAGCAGATAAACACAATTTTAAAAACATAGTGAGGCTAATGCAGCTCATTATACTTCATTTTGACAAATAGATTTGTGATTTAATTTATGCTTATTGGATGCTAGTAATATACTGTAGTATAAATATTCATGAACGTTGCCTATAATTAATGCTGTGAAGCAATTAAAAAAATTAATCGTGCAATTAATTGAACTGTTAAAAAAATATTAGAATACCATTTATTTAAATTCTTTTGGATGTTTTCTGCATTTCCAAATATACTGATTTCAATTACAACATAGAATACAAAGTGTACAGTGCTCACTTAATATTTATTTTTGATTACAAGTATTTGCACTGTAAAAAATCCAAAGAAATAGTAAATTTCAGTTTGCTTAATACGAATACTGTAGGGCAATCTTTATCATGAAAGTTGAACTTACAAATGTAGAATTATTTACCAAAAAACTTGCATTCAGAAATAAAACAATGCAAACTTTTAGAGCCTGCAAGTCCACTCAGTCCTACTTTTTGTTCAGCCAATCACTCAGACAAACAAGTTTGTTTACATTTCGCGGAGATAATGCTGCCTGCTTCTTGTTTACACTGTCACCTGAAAGGATGACCAGATGCCCCAAATATCGGGACTGGCCCTATAAAATAGGGACATTTTCTTCTGTAGGTACCTGTTACCCCCCACCTCCTGTCCCGATTTTTCACACTCGCTGGATGGTCACCCTATTTGAAAGTGAGAACAGGCATTCACATGGCACTCTTGTAGCTGGCGTCACCAGATTTTTACGTGCCAGATATGCTGAAGATTCATATGTCCCTTCATGCTTCCAACTACCATTCCAGAAGACGTGTCCATGCTGACAGGTTCTGCTCGATGACCATTCAAAGCAGTGCTCACTGACTCATATTCATTTTCATCATCTGAGTCAGATACCTGCAGCAGAAATTGTTTTTGGTGGTTCGAGTTCTGTAGTTTCCTTATCGGAATGTTGCTCTTTTAAGACTTCTGAAAGCATGCTCCATACCTCGTCCCTCTCAGAATTTGGACGGCGCTTCAGATTCTTAAACCTTGAGTCAAGTGCTGTAGCTATCTTTAGAAATCTCACATCGGTACTTTCTTTGCATTTTATGAAATCTGCGGTAAAAGTGTTCTTAAAATGAACAGCATGTGTTGGGTCATCATTCGAGACTGCTATAACAGGAAATATATGGCAGAATGCAAGTAAAACAGAGTAGGGGAGACACAATTCCCCCCAGCACTCACCGGCAGTGCAGCTGGGGCCAGATCGATGCACTTCCCACCACTGGTGGTGAGTGTAGGCCTGGCCCTGCTACAGAGCTCAGGGGAGTGGGGCTGGGGTGGAGCAGGGGTGGGGAGAGGTGGGGCTGGGCAGAGCAGGGGCCCAAGGGAAGAGCAGGGGTGTGTCCTATGTATCTTGTGTATGGGTAAGGATGGCCCTGCTTGGAAGTACTTCTGCATATGGGTGCTTTAGAGAAGTGATTGACAGTTGGGTGTGTATCAGACACTGATTTTCTCAGTCATCAGTGCTGAGTAGATTAACCCCCTCAAATGCTGTGGACTGGAGCATGTACAAGCACAAAGAAAAGATAATTTATTAAAGACATTTATTAAAAGATCATTTCTTAAAGAATCAGAAATTGGGCTGTATGGGTTCTATACATCCCGTGTGACCTGATACGTGTATGTAAAATCATGGGAAAACACTGTGTCAGTAAGGTTGTTGAGAGGATAAATTCATTAATGAATTTAAGATGCTTATATACTATCGTAATGAACATTATAGAAAAAGCCCATACAATTATTTTGGGTAGAAAAAAGAAACTTGCAGGTGGGAATGTACCTGTTCTGAGTAATTTGGATCATACAGTCTCTGAGGAAATACTACTTGCAGTATAGATCTCCCCCCCCCCCCCCCCAGTTATTTCAGTATTACATCTAGTTTTATGCTTCATAAACATGTTACATAGCATCCATAACGCAAAGATAGGATAGTGCACTACAGAGAGTAAAATACCTGAGCTTTATGTGGCAAAACATTTTCCGTATGAAGCACTTAACTTTGTGAAAATGCATTTGCCAGTCTGGATTTGTTGCATTTCTCCAAACTAAGAAAAATACTATTTATATCTTCCTTGATGGTTAACTGTTGAAGTTTCACTTTACATCCACTGACTCACAGGAAAGAGAGTCTATGCTGAATCTGTTTTTTCCAAGATTAAAAATGGATTGAATGCCAAAAGCAACCTATTTTCTCAGTCAGTTTTGCTAGAGTATTACTAAGACTCTGATGCAACAAGTGCTTTCTTTGCTTTATGAAATTTCAGTAGTCTGGTCATCATTCTAGAGATTCCTCTCCGTTCATTCTTATGTGTAACAACAGTACTTATAAGAGCTCAGGGAGACTAACAGTCTAAATACATATGTGAAAAGGAGAAACCTCGTGTTTGCTGGAAACTAGAATATCTGATGAATCTACAATTTGAAGTTCACCTGTCACTGTGAACTCTTCAATAAAAGGATCAGCTCAATGAATAGCTCTGCTCAGTGTCCACCAAAGGAGGAAAAAAACATGGATTCTGGTTGGAAGGAGATCATATAATGTTATGTAAAAACAAATGGCATGTCCTCCCATTTTATACTGGCTGGTTCTGGTCACCTCATCTCATAGAGAACATGGAAGAACATTTGTGTAGAGAAGGGTAGCAACATTGTAAGTAGCAGGTGATTGTATTTCAACTGCGGAAGATACATATTGAACATGGTGACTTAATATCAGTTAATATGCAGCTTGGAATTGAAACCAGAGTTTCTCTACATAGGGAAAATCTGCATCCTACAGTTGAGTTGCAATGTTGTTATTTTTGTATTAAAGTAGTATTCGGAAGCTTCAGTCCGGATCAAGGCCTCCTCCTGCTAGGGCTGCACAAAAAGAGAGAGAGACATGGCCTTTGGCCCTTCAGTCAAGAAAGGAAGCAGCATACAAAAGATGGGGAGCATATATAATGTTTATAGATGTATGAATGTCTGGTTTTTATAACTTTCATGTATATTTTTTAGCTGTTCATATTTTAGCAGCTGCATAGAACAGGGTTTCTGGGGGGTCGCGAGCTCCCAGCGCTGCTTAAAAGCCGCTGAATGAATTACTTCCGCCTTTGGCAGTTTTTTGGCGGACATGCTCTGCATGTCTGGTGAAAATAGCTGCTGAATGCGGAAGTAATTCATTCGGCGGCTTTTCGGCGGCCATACAAGGGTCCGCCACGGCAGCCGATGAATGAAAAAGGGGTGGTGGTTCTCAGAAGTTTGAGAACCGCTGAATCTGCATTGGAAGGGACTCCAGGAGATCATCTAGTCCAACCCCCTGCTCAAAGCAGGACCCAGTCCAATTAAATCATCCAACAGGTTTTTGTCCCATGTCCCCTCAAGGATTGAACCCATAACCCTAGGTTTAGCAGGCCAATGCTCAAACCAGTGAGTTATCTGTCCCCTTTTGTTGTATGCTTTGGAGGTATGAATACATCCTTGGTGTAAAGGGTATATCCAGGGTGGTAAAAGAAAGACTGGATTCTGTGGGAATCAGAGTTTTAGCTGGTAGTTTGGTAATCTACTGCATATTTTAGAATATTGTTGTGGCATTGCCTTTTTTAATATTGCTGTTTGTTCAAGCAAAAGGTAAGTAATGCTTTAGAATCAGAACACAGTACTTGCTGTTTACAGTGAAGAATGAAATGAGCCCGTTGTTCCAGGAATGGAAAGATTTTAAAACTAGAATTTTTGATCATGAAAAAAGGGGAAAAAAAAATAGATATAATTGAGGTTATGCAAAACTGAACGGTGTAGCAAAAGCCAGTCAGGGCATTTATCCACTCTATCCTGTAACATGAGGATATTAAATAATGTATTAATTTCAATGATAGGTATGTGTTGAAGACAATGAGATATGCAAAATTGCAAGTTCCTCCTGTTGTCTTCAACAGTAGAAAATATTAGGATATACTGACTCCTGTAAGTGTTGACCTTGTGCCAGTGGCTATCCTTATTTTTCCCTTGATCAGGTCACTTTAATGTATCCTTTTTGAAAGTATAGACATTTTTCATGCTGTTGTCCAATCACGTACAGGTGACAAGTTGGCTTAGAGATTAGTTGGCTAGGATGTATGCCTTGTTAATACTATTGCTAAAGATTCAGTCTATGTAGTGATGTAGACCAGGCCTGCTCAACTCCGAAAGCAGCAAGGGCCATATTACTGCAAAAACCCCAGCTGCGGGCCGAAAAGCCCCGCCCTCGCCCCGCCGGATTCCCCCCCACACCCTTTCTTGGCTTGCCCCACCCCTATTCACTCCCCGTGGACCACACAGTGAGCCTGTGCGGGCCACATGTTGTGCAGGCCTGCTTTAGACATTGTGTCAATAAACAATTGGCCCTACAGGGAAACTGTAGGTGAAGAAATAGTTGCGGTGGATAGAAAAGCCTAGGGCAAGGGGGAGCATTTCTGTTACTTTTTTTATTTGATGCTTTGGCTGTGTTGTAGGAGAAGATGTCCAAAACACTCCCCCTCAGTTCTTCCTCTCACAAGATTGTTTGGGCTACTGCTAGGCATTGTGAACAGTGCAGACTAGCTTGGTGTAGAAAGGGAGATTTTTGGTCTTGTCTGGTAAACTTCCTATGGAGCGCGCTACTAATGTTGAGGTGCCACTGGGGTTTTAATGTATATAACCATGTCGTTGGTTTATCCCAGGGGTCTCCAAACTTTTCAGCCCGAGGGCCGCATTAGCTATCAAATAGCAGTTCGGGGGCCGACAACACACTCGAGGTCCAAATAAAAAAGAATCAAAACATGGATGTTGTTTTTAATTATTTATTTAATATTATTTTATTCAGTTATTATTTAATAACACATTGATACACTACACATGAACACTACACATGAACACCTGTTCACTACACCTGTTCACTACACCTGTTCACTACACATCAACCCCCCAACTGACCCACCCAGCCAGGTCTCTCCCCCCCAAAACCTCCTTTCCTCCAACCCCCCTCCCCCAAATGACCCACCCAGCCAGGTCTCTCACCCCAAAACCTCCTTCCCTCCCACCCACCCCCCAACTGACCCACCCAGCCAGGTCTCTCCCCCCAAAACCTCCTTTCCTCCAACCCCCCTCCCCCAAATGACCCACCCAGCCAGGTCTCTCACCCCAAAACCTCCTTCCCTCCCACCCACCCCCCAACTGACCCACCCAGCCAGGTCTCTCACCCCAAAACCTCCTTTCCTCCAACCCCCCCCCAAATGACCCACCCAGCCAGGTCTCTCACCCCAAAACCTCCTTTCCTCCAACCCCCCCCCTCAAATGACCCACCCAGCCAGGTCTCTCACCCCAAAACCTCCTTTCCTCCAACCCCCCCCAATGACCCACCCAGTCAGGTCTCTCACCCCAAAACCTCCTTTCCTCCAAACCCCCCCCCCAACTGACCCACCCAGCCAGGTCTCTCACCCCCCCAACTGACCTGCTCAACCCGGTCTCTCCCCACAGACCGGTTCGCCGCCTGGCAGTGGGTGGCTCCTTGTTTCGCCCCCTGCAACTGCGTGGTGGTGCGGCGCGTCCCGGCCCCAGCTCCGAGCTGTTCCTGGCCGGCGGCGGCAGCCGAGCACGCGGCGCGTCCCGGCCCCGCGGCTGGCGGCGGCGGCCGAGCGCGCGGCGCTTCCAGGCCCCGCGGGTGGCGGCGGCGGCCGAGCGCGCGGCGCTTCCAGGCCCCGCGGCTGGCGGCGGCGGCCGAGCGCGCGGCGCTTCCAGGCCCCAGCGCGGAGCCAAAAAGATCTCCGCGGGCCGGATGAGAGGGCCTCGCGGGCCGCATCCGGCCCGCGGGCCGTAGTTTGGAGACCCCTGGTTTATCCTGTGTCATTTATCAACATAAAATGTCTGTCCCAGGCACTATATATCCTGTGTGTTCAAAAATCAGTTGCAACAGGCCATCAGAAAGCCAGTGATTAAGTAAAAAGTCAACCAACCCCTCCATCTGAAACAAGACAGCAAGAGAAAGGTTGCAAAATAAAATGTTCCCTCCCTTTTACCCTCTCAACCATCTCCAGCTATCTGCAAAATCTGGGTTTGAAATGGAAATGTTTTTGAGTTGGTCTTTTTCATGAGAGGTGGACACAGACAGCTGCAGTTATGGACGCTGCTAGGAGCCAAAAGATAAACTGCTTGCAACAGAGTGCCCTAAAGGATGCATTGTTCTTTAATGGAAACCAACAACGCACCATCTGAGGAAATTGCCAAGGAGTTTACACTCCATATTACCCATGGAAAAGGTTTAGAGCAGTGGTGCCCAACTTTTCCTATTGCACTCCTCCTACTAATAATGGGAAATCTGTCCCTGCCCCTCTCCATTCCTGCACAGTTGGCTCAGTGGAGGAGCTTGACCTGAAGGCGGAGATGGAGATGGAGATGGAGCTGGCCTGGGGATAGTGAAAGGGGTTGGAGCTGGGCTGAGGGCAGAGCAGGAGGCGAAGTGGGAGCTGGACTGGGGGTTGAATGGAGCTGCGGCTGAGACCGGAACTTGCCTGAGGATGGCTCGGGCCTAAATGCCATTCCCTTCCTACCCTCCGCTGTGTCCCGAATGTTCCTCTTAGTTGGGAGCACCCCCCCCAGTTTGGGGATCACTCGCTGAAAGACTAATTTGGCATTTATTTGGAGCATCTTTACTGACTTCATGAAAGATCGTACTACAGTAAACCCTCGATTTAACGGACCTCGATTTAACGGACTTCTGATGCAACGGACAAAATTTCTGAGCAAGTCTGATGCATCTGAAATCCATTTCTCATGGGCTGGCTGCCGGCTCCCGGCTGCCGCCCGGGTCATGGCACCGGGCAGGCTGGCTGCCGGCTCCCGGCTGCCGCCCGGGTCCAGGCAGCGGGCGGGCTGGCTGCCGGCTCTCGCCCGCCTCCCGGCTGTGGGTGGGCTGCCATCTCTCACCCGGCTCCCGGCTGTGGGTGGGCTGCCGTCTCTAACCCGAGTCCCGCCAGCAGGCGGGCTACCGGCTCCCGGCTCCCGCCCGACTCCTGCAAGCGGGCGGGCTGGCTGCCGGGTCCCGCAAGCGGGCGGGCGGGCTGGCTGCCGGGTCCCGCCCGCGGGCGGGCTACCGGGTCCCACCCGAGTCCCGCAAGCGGGCGGGCTAGCTGACGGCTCCCACAGCTCATTTTTTTTTAAATTAAATAACGGACTTTTTGATTTAACGGACACCCCTTCGCCCGAATTAGTCCGTTAAATGGAGGTTTTACTGTACTTTGAACATTTCATAAAGAACCTAACCAAGAAATGATATGACAATCTACTATAAAATACTTTTTATGCTGAAATCACGCTTCCTTTTACTCCTTTTTCTTTGCTTGTTGTAGGTATTTTGTTCTTTCTGTGCTGTCGTTTACTACTGGTGCACATACACTTATTTCATGAGGACAGTATCAACCTATTTACTTTTCAATTTACATGATAGCATTGGCTCATTTCTTGCTTTGTGAATTACACTTTAAAATTTAATATTTGATAGGGGAGCGATATATTTACAAAACAAATGTTGATTAATGGACAGAAGGAGCCAGTTAATTTAGTTTTTGGCTGGCTCATTTTACTTAATACTGAGCAAAGAAGCATTGAATACTGAAGATACATCATATGGATTGGTGTCTGTAGTCCAAAATGAAAATTTGTTAGACTAACACACCTGAATTTTTCTTGGATTTACTTGCATTTTCTTTGGAAAAGAGAATTTCCCATGGAAGCACTCCTGATAAATTTTCAGGCAGCCAAAGTTTGTTCTTAATAAAGACTATCACTTACGAAAGCAAAATGACCTATAACCTAGGAAAGCATAACTAGCTTTATCAAAAAGTCTTTTTTTTAAAAAAATAATTGGATTGTATAAATTCAAAGAACCATTTCATCTAAATGGCCAGTTAGCAAAGACAATAAAGGGGGTAACCCAGAGATTGACCCCTATTGTTGCAGAATAATTCTGTAATCAGAGGTAGACTTGAAAGATGTGGTTCATCAGAACAATACAGGAACAAATGTTAAGAAGCCCACTTCCAGCACCGTGGGATTTCTACCAGAATGCTGTTCCTGGACTCCGTTGTATCGGTGCCTAATTACTATGTTTCTGATTTCAAACTTCTCCCCATCAGTACCTCCAGTGGTTCCCTTTCTTCTTATAGCACTTTGAGTATGTGTGTGCAATTGATGCGATTCTTGGCATTTTTACTGCTGCCTGCAGGGTTTTGACTATTATTTATATTGATCAGTCTTGTAAAATTTGACTGGTATATCTTAACAGTGTTACAGTATGCTCAGCAGCAGGGGCACTGAAGCAGTCTGCAGACTCAGGAAGTTTAGTGAGTCCATTTAACTTTTTACATTGTAGCTTTGCAATGATAGGGCTAGAAACATAAATCCGTTTTGAACTCTCAAGAAGTTGGTGTCTTAGGCCCCATCATTTGCCCTGGCGTAAACTGTAGTTGGTTTATCTGCCTTCCACTGCTACTTGAGAGGGAGGAAAATGCTGCAAAGTTGTTTCTTTCCTTCCTTCCTCCTTTCTTTCTTTCCTTTCTTTTTCGCCACCTAAAACTGCAAGGAAAGTTAAATACATTAAAAAAACCTACAAGTGTCTTTCTTTGGTAAATACTCATGTATTTAGGAAACAAAGAGAACATCTTAATCTACATTTTTCAGCCATTTGCATTGATTAAAGATGAATGATACTTTGAAAAGGTGCTGTTTTTTTCAGATAATCTTTGATTACTCAGAATGATGGGTAATTTCTTAGCCTTACTGTTTTTAAAGTTGGTTTATTGCACTGGTGGTCATTCTCGTTCTTTGTGGGCTTTTTTTAAAGCTGTGGCTTTTAATTTCCTGCTTGTGGTGAATTACTTGTTCTTTAAAATACTGCATAGCTATGGTAGTGTGGATTGCCTTTCCGGTATCAATTAGCAGGTTACTACTGTTTAGTAAATCAAACACTTCACTACACAAATTTAAAGTATGTGGTTATTGTATTAAATATAGCCTGCAGAGGCTTTTATGTGTGGACTTGTTGATTTTAAAACTTATATTTTCAGTGGCCATAAATCAGAGTCATACTTGGCTCTTAAACAAGTGGCCCTTTAACAAGAAAAGCAGTGTGTCTGATAATTCTCTTAGCTCATTTGATTTTTTTGTTCACTTAATTTTTCAGACTGGTTTTTGGCATAGGGATCTGTTACTTTAGTAATGGACTAAGGAGTAAATAAACTTGATAATGTTTGCACCTTCCTTTTATGATGTCAAGAAGATGCTCTATTGTGTCATGTAATATGCATCTCTGGTGATTGCAGCTGGCTACCTCTGGCCCCACCTGAACAGAAATAACCCTTTCCCAATGTAAACCTTATAGAATATTGTTGGCTGCTGACCAGTATATTTGAAACTAATTCAGCAGAAGTTTTTATTTTTCTGAACTTTAATAGCAGATAACTGGCAACCATTGTTTTGAAAATAAATTGTGCAGCTGCATAAAGTTAATACATGGTCTGCAGATAAAAGTGAGTAGATAAGAGACACGAAGCAGATATTTCCTTCATTCTGACTGTATGTCAGATTTGGTGATAAGCACTAAATCTTGTAAACGGTTTTCTTTTTTGTAACACGTGAGAAATATTTCATCATGCAGTCATCTGATGCTAGTTTAAAAGTCAGACATAAACAGAAATCCTTAAGGACTTCAGACCTCACCTAGATGTTAAAAATCTACTGAGATTTCCTATTGCCATTATGATGACTAAGCTGGGTCTCTGGATAGGCATCATGTAATGTGTATATCCAGGTGGCTAAAGTATTTATGCAAACATTGCCCATGGGTTGTTGTCACTCCTTATTCCCCAGTCACTCTTTAAGTCCTGCATGGGACAAAGATTTACATGAAACACAAAGTGCTAATTTTGTGCTTTCAAAGGAATGGACAGACACACTTAATAGCAGTCAGACAACACTACTGTTATCTCCCTGTTGGATATAGAGATTTTGGGGCAGAGCGATAATTTGCTAAATTTCTTTGTAGTCCAATTGATTCAAAGTTGTTGCCGAGTTTAGACTTTTATGCTAAAGTGCTTCCTAGCCTAATGTAGATATTTCCTAGGCCAAGATGTTCAGAACCGCACACTGCACGTTTTCTTTACATGTTAATGGGGATAGCCTATCTGCACTCATCGTTTACAGGTTAATGTTAGTACACTTACGCAGTGCTCTGTAAATGCACACATTCCCTGCCCCAAAGGTTTTTGGAGCTAAATACAGTAATGTGTTAATCAATCTGCTTTGCGTTAATTTCCTGTGTTCTTTCATCTAGGCTTACTTACAAAAGCATTAAACAAGATTCATGTTTTCAGTCAAAAAAGAAAAACAATTTGTGTGGGGATTTGGGGGACAAAATATGGGATACACTGGACTGTCTCTTTGACATGAAATCTGGCTACCTAGGAGGGAGATCCGTCTGTGGAACTACATCCTGAACTGTATCTAGTTTAATTGGAGAAAATCTACAGTCCTTCACTATCTATTGGAAAGAGTGACATCTACTGGAGAAAGGCTTGTTAAATGCAGCAGCACTTGAAATATCTTGACGGTTTTCCTTTACAAAACACAAAGTTTAAAATGTTCATCTTGAGTCACTGCTTGATACACCTATTTGTAAAGATAAATTGTTGTTTAATAGAAGCATGTGAGATCGCTCCTGCATTAGTTTTAAGAATCATTGGACAGGATATGGATTGAACACAGTCATTTCTAACCTTAAACTAAAGCAATTTTTTGAAATTATACTAATTACTTATTACTAATACAATAGACTCATGTCAGTTTCTTATGATTGTCTGGGAGCCTGTTATCTGCTAGTTATGGTTATTGGCAAGGTTACGGAGAAGGCAGTGACATCTAAGCTCCAACATATCACCTATCCTTTCCCAGCCTCCTGCATCCCTCAGAATTGGGCTTCAGATCAGGGCATGGTACAAAAACAACCTACTGGTCCTCTGGACAGAAAAGAAGCTCTTAATGCTAAATCTCTGTAGCCTTTGACAAAGTTGCTTCTATGATGTTGATGAAATTCTGCATGAGCCAAGCCAGTCAGGTGGATCTGTTCATTCAGATCAGATCCGAGAGAATGGTGATGGCCTCATCCTCTTCAACCCTGACCCCGTCTTATGACATTCCCAAAGGCTCAGTTTCTCCCTCCTCCTCTTGGACATGTACAAGAGACTGCGTGGGATGATCACAAGGCTTGGTTCCATGGACTTATTCTAGGAGTATACAGATGATGGAAGCGATGTAGAGTTTTGTTTAATCGTTAAGATGCTTTAACACCTGGGCAGCTCATGGATGGCTGTTTAAAACCACCCGCAAAAGACAAATATATTAATGGGAAGGAGAAAACACTTGACAATACTCTTGCTTCACCAGTTAGGAGCGCTGACTGAAGCCTCAAGGGTCCCTTTTTCCAGTCAAACCAGATGCCTGGCAACCCTATTGCACTTTGGAGGTAAAGAGGAATAGAGCTGCTTAGAGTGACATCTGCAGATAAGCATGTTACTTATCTGCTCAGTTGTCCACTAGACATTACAAAAAGGAACAACTCTTACGTTGCGTTACGCAGTCTGGTTTTGCGGTGTGCTGTGAACTCGTAACACTGTCTGTCTCTTATTATTTAAGTTGTTCCTTGTTTGCTAATTCCCAGTATCTTTCTGGAGACTGATGGATTCTTGCATACAAAAATAAGGCAACTTCTTTGTAAACAGTTTTCTCATAACAATAGAGTACTCCAGTCCAGAGAGACCATTCTTTTTACTTTCTGGACTTTGTCATCTAACTGTCAATATTTATTGTATTTTAGAGTACCTTGGGTTTGATACACAAATTGTGAGCACTCAAAACTCCAGCTGAACTCAGTGAGAGGTTCTGTAGCATTGTGTGTGTGGGGGGAGGGAGGGGAGCAGGGGGGTTGGGAGTGGAAAGTTTGAACAGAGCTGTGGTAGTCTTATTAGTGCCCTCTAGAATAACTTGATGATCTGATATTCCTTACCTGCTGTAAGAGCCCATTTCTGGTTAAAAGTATAATCAGTAAGATTTTAAATAGTTGAAAGTTAACTTCAACTGGTAAATTCATATTTTGGTGATTAAGGTACTAAGACACTTCAAGGGCTCCTGTTGGATCAGTTGCTTCATGGTTCCACTTATATTATTAATTAAAAAATAAATAAAAACACTGACCACCTAGGAAGAGTTCTTGTGACCATGGAGTGATACTTCTTCTGAGGGGCAGGAAGATGCATGTGAAGATGCCTGCTTTGTAAACTTGAGCTGGCACAGTGACGCTTAATTCTCTTACACGGCAAGTGCCCATGGTTGAATGAAAGGCCTTTGAGTGGATTTCTGCCACTCTGTAAATAAACGGGCGTCTGTTCACGCTTGCAATGTCATCAAGACAGCAGATGGCAGTAGTAAAAAGTCCCTTTGCAATCTTCCTCTTACTCCAGTAAGGACACATCAGACTGCAGTACGTCTGACCAGTTTTCATAATATCAATCACTGCTCTTTTTACACATTGTGAGCCCTATTGGAAAATGGTTAAACTAGAACAATTTTTTGTTGGTTCCAGTTCAGATATGTCTGCCTTAAACATTAAACATAAACATTTTACTAAATTTGTGGGTCTAAAATATTATTGCTGCTTTTTTTGAGTGTGAAGAGTTAACTGTGTGGAAACTTCAGTGTTTGGTGGCAGCTGTTCTGAACTTACTACGTATTAAAAAAACGAGATTGCTATTTACTCTTGTTCTTTCTAGGATGTTTTCAGAGTTAAAATTATCTTGTTTAAACAATTGTCCCTCCATGGCCACTGAGTCTGCTGTTTGTATTGTAAATTCCTCGAACCAGAGGATTTAGAAAGAACTCCATCTGTACACTTTTTAAAAATCTCTTCAATGGCTGTCTTAAATACAATGCCATTGTAAATTCAGTACTGATCTTGGCTTTTTTTTGCAGGCTTTTCTTTACTTTCCAATGCTGGTATGTAAATACTGTATAAGAGAAATTCTGAGATTTTCCTTCTACTCTGTCCATTTCCAAACTTCAGGCAATTCTGAACAGAAATGTATCTCTTCATGCCTTGCCATCAGTTTTCATCTTGAACTGAGTTGGAGCCTATTCACTTAAGCTTCGGGCCGAACAAAGCTGGGACCGTTATTCTGCTATACTTACATTTTTGTGTGACGGGTTATGGTGGAATGTGTGACACATGTATAATGTACTTTGTTTGGTTTTTGGTTGACCATAGTTTTATTTTTATATATTTTTATATAAAATTTATTTTTATAAAACTATGGTTATATCATTGGTTCTTGAAAGCCTGGCCAAAGGGATTTCCTGTAAGGAATGGCATGTCTCATTCTGTCTGATCTCCCTCATATTAGACTTTGAGTGATTAGTGTGATAGCAGAGTTTTCAAGCTGTGTGCCAGAAATGTCTCATAACATTCTAGGAATCCATGCAGCTCTCTCATTGGAGGTGCCTGCCCAGCCAGCTATCTCATTGGGGGTAGTGGTTTATATCTTTTGATTTTTGGTTGTATCTACAGGCACTAACTGAGCTCAGGGAGCCATTATACTGGGTTCTGTACAAACACGTACTAAGGGCATGTCTTCACTACGACTTAACGTCGAATTTAACGACGTTAAGTCGAAATAAACATGTACCCGTCCTCACATCCATGCCATCTAAGTCGATTTAAAGGGCCCTCAAAATCGACTTTTGTACTCCTCCAAAACGAGAGTAGCGCTGAAATCGACCTCTCTAGGTCGATTTTCATCTAGTGAGGAGGCAAACGACTTTAAGCCTTCGACCTCCGAGCAACCCCGCGCCGGACCCCCCGCCCGCCCGAGCAGCCCCGCGAACTCCCCCCCCCCCCCCCCGCCCGAGCCGGGGGGGGAGCCGGCGTGGGGCTGCTTGGGCGGGCGCGCGGGGCAACCTTTCAGAAGTGGTGGGCCAAGTCTTCATTTATTCACTCTAATTTAAAGTTTTGCGTGCCAGTAATACATTTTAGAATTTTTAGAAGGTCTCTTTCTATAAGTCTATAATATATAACTAAACTATTGTTGTATGTAAAGTCAATAAGGTTTTTAAAATGTTTAAGAAGCTTCATTTAAAATTAAATTAAAATGCAGAGCCCCCCAGACCAGTGGCCAGGACCCAGACAGTGTGAGTGCCACTAAAAATCATCTCACATGCCGCCTTTGGCACCTGTGCCATAGGTTACCTACCATTGATCTAATTATCTACTGGATGACTACTGCTCAGATAGCAATGTATTCTCTAATTCTAAGCTTTGTATGAGAAAACTTGACAGAAATTGGGTTTCTTCCTTAGCTTCTGAAAACAGTGATGCTTTAATGCAGAATGCCAACATCCATTCAAAAGATTGTCTCTCTTCTTGGTTCTTTATCATCTCTTTACATTACTCCATCCTAGAATCCTGGAGGAAAGTGAACATTTTCAGTTACCTATAAATATTTTTGCTATTCAGTCAAAAATCAAAATAAAGTACATTCAGACTACATGTTTTTGCTGTTTTAAACAAACTTGTAATTACCTAGTTTTGGAACAGGCCCTCGGTGTCTTCTCATTCTCCTTTTTTTTTCCTGGGCAATTCTGTCAAGCTCAAGTGATGTAGTGTCTGATTCTGAGAGGGTTGAGTATATGCAGATTCTGCTGAACTTAACTGGAGCTGTGTTCATTGCTTGTGAAAATTAGACCCTTGTAAAATAAGTTTCGAAATAATATTGAGTAGTCCACACTTCATAGACACTTAACCTATCTGGTCCTTTGCCAGTTTCTCCAAGATAT
Organism: Sternotherus odoratus; assembly: GCA_032164245.1. Classification (NCBI taxonomy): domain Eukaryota; kingdom Metazoa; phylum Chordata; order Testudines; family Kinosternidae; genus Sternotherus; species Sternotherus odoratus. The sequence goes on from JAVMKO010000011.1 coordinate 2,825,011, forward strand.
CAAAGCAATGTTTTGACTGATTGCTGTCTTTTTACAAATTACAATCCAATATTATGAAACTTTGTTGTTTGCAGTGCTGTTGTAGCCGTAATGGTCCCAGGATATTAGAGAGACGAGATGGGTAAAGTAATGTTTTTTTATTGGACCAACTTCTGTCAGAGAAAAAAAAAAGTTTTGCAAAGCTTGTCTCTTTCATAGATTTGTAGATTCTAGCTTTGTAGACTCTATTTTGCTTTTATACCACTGATTTGCTGCAAATGTTTAGATGTGCACATAGAATGTTGGCTTTATCTCAAAGTTACTCAATACTATGTAGTAGTTTAAAAAGCCAACTTCCATTATAAATCACTGTTAAAACAGATCATGTCATGCAATTGTCGAGAGATAAGAAAATATTTTACAATAGAAATCAGGACAGTCTTTATATTCCTGACTTAAGATATTTTATTAGATGCATTTTACTTGATCACATAGGAGTAATGGGTAGTGCTGTCCTGTGGAAGACTCTTTCTTGTTTTATTTCCACAGGACCGTAGAGTGCTGTGGAGAGAGTAATCCAATTTGAGAATCTTATTCCTCTATTTCCTGTACGGATGCTGTAAGAGTGTGTATTCCCTCTCTCTGAACCTGGGGTACAGAGAGGGGTCTCTTCTATGCCAGACCAAATAACTACAAGCTGCTTCCCAGCCTATGTTAAGTCTTTACACCCCCAAACCCCACACTCTACCAGCTGGGAAATTGGAGTGTATCTCCAAAACCCTGGAGGGGGGCACCCAGACTCCCCCAAACTCTTCCCTAACTTCCCCTCTGAAAAGGCTAGCGACACTCTAAATAGGTACAGAAACTTATGGAAATCAACATATTACTCACAGCACAGCTACTTCTGAATATAGGAAGGAAAGTAGAAGTTTTCTCCCTCCGTAGCTAGAGGCGAAAAACTGGGTCTCTTGCCAACGCTGGAACGGCAGGAAAACTGAAACTTAAAACTCCCTCCCCTCTGCCTCGTGGTCTGGGGCTCTTACGTCACTCCCTCTCAGGTAACATTAACCCCATACAGGCAGAATAACACTCTCTCCAGCACTTTACACTTATGACAGATGCTTAGTATGGATACTCAGTGTGCACAAGCAGTACAGTTATGGGATGAATAAAATTTGACTGATTTTTTGCCAATATAGATAGTTTTATTTGTGTTAGATCTCTGATTTTAACCACAGGTTTCAAATGCAATGTTAGTTGAGCTTGTTTTGGATTTCTTTCTCTAAAGAAAGCTGACTTGTCTTACGGCAAGTGCCTCTTGTATGCGAACCTGGAATTGGACAAAGAAGATACAATATAGTGCTTCACATTAAAGTTTGTATGTGGCTATATATGAATATCTGTCCTTTCCAGACATAGTAGAGGAAGAGATCCTTTTTGGAGGTTGCCAGGTGCCTCCTTTCCCCAGTCAGGTGGGCTGGCAGAGTCAGAACAAAAGCGGCAGAGATAATTTTCTGAAGAGCACTAGGGCTTCCTCTCTTTATCATGGAAGCACTTCATTGCATGTACTATGTCTAACTAGGTATTCGCACAGTGACAAATCCAGTAGGGTCCCATTCCTGTTGCTGCAGTATCAAGTGAAACAAGTCTCTTAGCTAAATTTTATGAAGGGAGATAAACAGAATACTATTTAAATGTAGTCATTTTCTTTTTCGCTCAGGTTGAGAGAGTTTTTAAAGCGCAAATTATGGAACTACATGCAGTATGCCAAGAACTTCATATTTTAAAGTAGCCAAAATTGTGGTAGAGGAAACTAGTTTGAGTGAATTTTTTTTTAAAAATGCCCTTAATAGTCTGAGACTAAACAATCTTTATCTGATTTGCATGGAGTTATAGATTTTCAGTCTCCTGAATGCCAGCTAATCCTCGAAATAAGATTCAGCTTTTGTGATTCTACTTAATATATTTACTCAAACATTGGCATAGTCCCTAGTTTATAATTCCACAGTTGAACAGAGTATCTGTTGCAGTTTGTGAAATCTGTTGAATGATAGGTCAAGCACATCCTCTTTGTTTGTTTAGTCATACTGAGATTTGACCACAGTTTGGCCAGTCCTGAAATTCAACATATGAAATAAGAAAAATCTTTGGTTAGCTGTGTGAAGTATTTTCTTGCCTTTTTTCTTGCTTGAGGTCTATGCTGTCTACAGGACTGGTATTGACCCAGTTATCTAAATTATGCAAATATCACTTGAATGAAACAATGGCGAGGTTAGTGAATCTAATTGCAAATTGTTATATTATTTGAAGTGGTAACATGTCTTTTTAACTTGTCGTGTGCACCCTTAATGAATTAGGTGAGTTACCTGGCTAAGTGCAAATGACACCTATTTATTACTAGTAAAGTAAGCTTCCCTTGCAGATAACCAACTAAAGAAGGTACTGTTGAATATATTCTGATTTAATGTTTTGATTATTGTCAAGATAAAGGAAGAGAGGGTTAGAGGATGCCTTAAATTATGGTGTATAAAATACTGTAAACAATATGCAGCCTTTTTAACTCTTTGGGGTTTTTATTTAAAATGCATATGGGAATTAATATTTCTGTGAATCACTCATTAAATATAGCAACAACATATGCCTTTGTTCTATCTTTCACTTCTCTGGACTCAACTATGGCCCAGTGTTTTAACAATGTTTCAGTTGTATAATAAGATAATAGTTTGCACTATTATGGCACCTTCCTTCCCAGGGTTTTAGAGAATTAACAGCGAGTAAAGTCTCGCACACTGAGCTAGGGAAATATACAATCCCTATTTTATGGTAGAGGAAACTGAGACAGAGGTTAAGTAGCTTGCTCCAGGACACACAGGAAGTCTTCTGACACAATCCTGCCTTTACTATAAGATGATACTTGATCTAAAATATGTTCTTTAAAGATCCCATGTGTGCAGGAATCTGTCTTGCCTTGTGCTCCGTGGCACTACTCTCCTAGCTCAAAGAAGAATCTGTTCACTGTGAATGTACACAGATAAAAATGCTCAGACTTCGTCACCCACTCAGTGGTACATCCAGGGCATGACTGGTTCTGCTAGCAGCTGTGGCTTGAGGGATGGAGCTGCTGGTGGAACACGGTCTAGGCCTGCCAGGGAAGATAGTCACACACAAAAAATCCTTGCTCCACAGGTTCAGAAGAAAGGGAGAGCTCAGCAAGAATAACCTACTGCTAGTGAAAATGATGTGTTAATTAAGGGAGTTGGTCTAAATTCATCATTCCCTTTGGAGAGGCCTCCAGGAAACCTCAGCTTCAGAGAAAGCACATCTGGAATGAAACTCATGGCAAAATGAATATTGTCACCGTGTGCCATCAGAAAGATGCTACGTAACTAAATAAAATGAAAGGATCTTAGTAGTGGAGCAAAAACAAAAGATCAGGAACAGTTGACTATCCTAAATGGTCCAGCCAGTCAGGGCCATGATACCCAGATTAATGAGCCTGGGAGGGCCTTGTTGGAGTCCCTTGAAGTCTCTGCAGGGGGTTGAGATGGTTGGTAGCAAAGCATGGTCTGCAGTGGAGCCAGTGAATGCATGGACTTCCTTTCTCTTGGAACTCTTGAATACTGCACTAGCTGGGCAAGGGTTTACAAGGGTGCAGCACTATGGATGGTGCCTGATGTTAATAAGTAAGGAGACCGCACAAAACCACCAGGAATAGTGCATGAAGTCTACACTAGTAATACATGAACAAGACCATTGCTTACCGGCAATCACCTCAGTTTATAACTGAAGAATTAAAAGCAAAAATAATATTCACATTGTTTCCTGGAAGCAGTCATATGTCTGACTGTACATATGTTCCTGGACATAAGATATCAAAGCTATTAAGTGAACGCTAAGAGATTTCACCTTTGTTCCTTGTAGGTTTAAAATCTATCTCCGAATCTGCTATATGAAGTATAAGTGTGAGAAAATCCAGCTTTTATAGCCAGTATGGTAGCTCACATATTCATTAATTGATTTTTTTATATTAGGCAGAACAGTAATTTGCCATATTTCTGGTAATGATATTGGTCCTCTGTCATGCCTCTCAAATGCAGATCTGCCAGTGTCTATGTTGACACAGAATCAGAGAGGTAGCCATGTTAGTCTGGAATAGCAGAGGTAACAAAGTCCTGTGGCACCTTAAAGACTAACTATAAAGTTTTGAAGCATGATCTTTCGTGGGCTAATACCCACTTCGTCGGATGCAAGCAGTGGAAATGTTCAGAGGCAGGTCTAGGAAAGTAGGCAAGAACCAGGTGGGAGGTGAAAAGGTTAGTCCAAATAAGCTGAACCAGCTTGTTATCTCCGATCAGGGAGTGTGGATTATTCTTCTAGCATTTGAATGGGGTGTGTGAACATGGGGAGAGGAGAAACAATGTCTGTAATGAGCCAGCCATTCTGTGAGACCAACACCTAGGAGATCTTCACCAAGCTTTCTCAAAACTACAATACCCACACAAGGAAATAAGGACACAGATCAACAGAGCCAGACGTGTACCCAGAAGCCTGCTGCTGCAAGACAAGCCCAAGAAAGAAAACAACAGAACACCACTGGCCATCACCTACAGTCCTCAGTTAAAACCTCTGCAACGCATCATCAGTGACCTACAACCCATCCTGGACAATAATCCCTCACTTTCACAGGCCTTGGGAGGAAGGCCAGTCCTGGCACACCGACAACCTGCCAACCTTAAACAAATTCTCACCAGCAACAGCACACTGCGCCACAATAACTCCAACTCAGGAACCAATCCATGCAACAAACCTCGATGCCAACTCTGCCCACATATCTACACCAGCAACAACATCACAGGACCTAACCAGATCAACCATACCATCACTGGTTCATTCACCTGCACATCAACCAATGTCATATATGCCATTATATGCCACCAGTGTCCCTCTGCCATGTACATCGGCCAAACTGGACAGTCCCTACGAAAAAGGATAAATGCACACAAATCAGATATTAGGAATGGCAATATACACAAACCTGTAGGTGAACACTTCAACCTGCCTGGACACACAATTGCAGATTTAAAAGTTACCATACTGCAGCAAAAAAACTTCAAGTCCAGACTACAAAGGGAAACTGCAGAACTTCAATTCATTTGCAAATTCAGCACACACAATCTCGGATTGAACAAAGATCTAGAATGGCTGGCTCATTACAGACATTGTTTCTCCTCTCTCCATGTTCACACACCCCATTCAAATGCTAGAAGAATAATCCACACTCCCTGATCGGAGATAACAAACTGGTTCAGCTTATTTGGACTAACCTTTTCACCTCCCACCTGGTTCTTGCCTACTTTCCTAGACCTGCCTCTGAACATTTCCACTGCTTGCATCCGACGAAGTGGGTATTAGCCCACGAAAGCTCATGCTTCAAAACTTTATAGTTAGTCTTTAAGGTGCCACAGGACTTTGTTACCTATGTTGACACAAGCCATTGAAGTGTGTGACAAATCACCAAATTATAGGACCACCTATGTTTTGGTGAGTATTTGTTACGTGCATAATGGTTTTAACTTTAATATCTGATTTGAAAGTTCTCATCACTTCAAATCAAATAAATCAGGTTTGCAGTCTCTAATTCAGTGTTTCCCAAACTTACAACATTCGAGTATCCCTTTTGAGACATTTTTCGTACCGGCGTACCCATTCTCCGGTGAAGATAATTGGGAGGGGGTAGCCACATTTTTATAACACACTCCTAATTTGTTTAATTTTGGATTAAATATTTATTAGAAATGTTCAAGTGTACACCATTCTTATACATTAAATTTTAGTGAATTTTTTTTTGCTGCTAAAAACCCCCCACAACCTATGAAAAAGTAAAATAATTTTTTTTGCCACGTACCTCTTGAAACCTTTTCATGTACCACCAGGGGTACATGTACCACACTTGGGAAACATTGATCTAATTGATTAGGGGAATGACAAAAAGGAATGAGAATAGTTGGTGTGGGCGTACTGTGCTAAAAGAAAACAAAAATAAGTGGCAGTATACACCCAGAATGATATTTTACAATAGGATTATGAAGAGTATAAGTGTCTCTTCGGTGTGTGTTTGAATTTCCTTTTCCATTTCTCTCTTCACTTGCCTTCAGTTACCTAATTCACCTATTGAACGCTAGCTGATCTGTGTGAAAGAGTCCTAAACTCCTTTGTTCCCCTAAGGAACATGCACATTACAATTGCTAAATTTCCTTTTATCATACTTATCCTGGACTGTTTTTAACTGATTCTCAAAGCTTTTGACCTAATTAACAGCCTTGCAAAGTGCCATCTTACTTTGCAAATACTTTTTTAAAAGTACATTGTTTTCCTTATTGATAGCAGAGTTTTGAAATTTATATTTAGTGTGTGCACAGGTCAAATCAGGGGAATCTGTGGAACTGACTTATGATTGTCCTGAAGACATCATTGTAACTCAGTTGCTGTTAATCAAAATAAAAGTATTATGGAAGAAAATGAGTATTTCTGAAAATACTCAGGGGCTTGCTAGGAGATTTCACTGATAATTTGTACACCTTGTCAGTCATAATCATAGAATATCAGGGTTGTAAGTGACCTAAGGAGGTATCTAATCCAACTCCCGGCTCAAAGCAGGACTAACGCCAACTAAATCATCCCAACCAGGGCTTTGTCAAGCCTGACCTTAAAAATCTCTAAGGAAGGAGATTCCATCACCTCCCTAGGTAACCCATTCCAGTGCTTCACCACCCTCCTAGTGATTTCCCTCCCGCATATCCAACCTAAACCTCCCGCACTACAACTTGAGACCATTACTCCTTCTGTCATCTGGTACCACTGAGAACAGTCTAGATCCATCCTCTTTGGAACCCCCTTTCAGATAGCTGAAAGCAGCTATCAAATCTCCCCTCAGTCTTCTCTTCTGTAGACCAAACAATCCCAGTTCTCTCAGCCTCTCCTCATAAGTCACGCGCTCCAGGCCCCTAATGGTTTTTGTTGCCCTTCTCTGGACTCTTTCAAGTTTTTCCACATCTTTCATAGAATCATAGATTTGGAAGGGACCTCAGGAGATCATCTAGTCCAATCCCCTGCTCAAAGCAGGACCAATCCCATTTTTGCCCCATATCCCTAAATGGGCCCCCTCAAGGATTGAACTCACAACCCTGTGTTTAGCAGCCCAATACTCAAACCTCTGAGCTATCCCTCCCCCCGTTCTTGTAGTGTGGGCCCCAAAACTGAATACAGTACTCCAGTATACAGTACTCACGTCCCTCAATCTGCTGGCAATGCCCCTACTTATACAGCCCTAAATGCCGTTAGCCTTCTTGACAACAAGAGCAAGCACATTGTTGACTCATATCCAGCTTCTCGTCCACTGTAACCCCAAGTCCTTTTCTGCAGAACTGCTGCCTAGCCATTCGGTCCCTAGTCTGCAGCAGTGCATGGGATTCTTCTGTCCTAGGTACAGGACTCTGCACTTATCCTTGTTGAACGTCATCAGATTTGTTTTGGCCTAATCCTCTAATTTGTCTAGGTCCCTCTGTATCCTATCCCTTCCCTCCAGCGTTCTACCACTCCTCCCAGCTTAGTGTCATAAGCAGTGAAAGGTCTCCAATGCTAATACTGTATGTAAAATCAAGAGCCATGTTGTGTGAACTTTTTTTCTTACCTCCTTCCCTTATTCCCATCCCCAGTTAGCTGTTACACCACAATTGCTGTAATAGGAAATAGAGGTAGTCTAGTAAGAGCTGCTTATAGCAAATATTTGTTATGATGTTTTCTGCATGCTGTTAGGATACACTGGATTTTAATAATAGACTAAGCGGTCAACTCAATTGAATATGCTCTTGGTGTTTCTTCTTGGTAACTGCTATAAATCACATTGTGAGAAGGAAGTGAAGGATACTTTCATTCTGTTAGACTCCTTCCCTTTTGGATGCGCTGTGCATCTTCCAGCTCTCTGGGCTAATTAAAATGCCATTACAGTACATGTGCTACAGTCCAGTCCAGGGAGAGTTCCAAAAATAGATTCTTGAGTGCAGACAAATTAGAATGGAAACACGTAAGAGCATTTTTTCATAGGTTTGAGGAAAAATAATGCATTTGCTGCCTATAATTGCTCTCTCACTCATAAATGTACAGGTTTTTTTCCCATCTTGTAAACTTCAAGTGGATAGGTAGATAAATAATACATTCACAAAAGTTACTCTTCTCATTACTAATGTTTTAACTTAGTGTTCTATTTCTCAATTACCTTGTATGACAGCAATCTGTAATTCAGGAAACAGTAGTGGGCCACATTTAATTGGCAGGCACAGATTGAAGATGTATGCTGGTTTTATTCCTCACACATATTCCAGTTCGGCATTCTTCCATTCCAATAATACTACTGAAGGGCACAGTTTCTTACTACATTTTAGGAAGACAAAACCCCCAAATCATCCATGAACTGAACTGTTTCCCTCAAATAAAAGGTGCGGATGAGTATTTTGGGCATTTTTATTCAAGAACTATCCCTCCCCCTTATGCTTCTTTTACAAGTTCGTAAACAGAAGTTATATGTGATGTATATGCATGTATACCCTACAGCAGAAACAAATATCTAGTTGTTTTTAGATTTGGAACATGTCCATCACATAGCCCCTGGGTGCATATACATAATTAAAACACACAATTCAATGATCAATGCATGGGTTATGATGCATACAATACTACAAACATCTGAAGAAATCTTGATAAAATAGGTGAGCTTTGCTGTGTCCTGTAGGTCAATAGATTTCAGGCTACCTTGGACAGCTGGGAGAAATGAATGCAACATAAGAGGATCCTTTTCAGTGCACCTGCTCCCCAAGATTTCAAATGTAAGCCCTGAGCAAGATCATAGCATACGATGTCATTGGCTGTGATCTGATCATCTGCCTGCCTGACTTCTGTGGCCCAGAATCTCCCTTGAAAATAAAAATAGACTTCTAGACCATATGGTTGTGAAGAAAATCATCTGAATATAAACTAAGGATAAACCAATAGCCACGTCTTCCTATGCTTGCAGATTTGGAGAAGCATCAATTCCTGAAATGACACATTAATGTCACTTAATGACTGTATTATATTGGTCATTTTAGCAGATGGAATGAGGAAGTGGGAAAGAAGCCCTGGCTGGCATTGGGAATTGCTGTAGGGAATGAAGTGCAGAGAGCAGAAGAGAGAAGATACAAAGACTCAAGGATGAGAATCAAAGTAGGGGTTGGGAAGGAAGAGAGGACAAATAGTGGTGTCCCAGGGTGGAGGAAGCGACTTATTTTATCACTGAGTGCTTAATAAACAGTACTAACTAAAAGTATAGTAATTATACAAAGGCCAGATTCTATCTTTGATCTCTGCAAACATCCCCTTGACTTGAGTGGGCATGCTGTTGTGGATGGGGAGTACTAAATTTATGCCCTGGCCTTTTTTTCTCCTGCTGATAATAGCCCATCTAAATTAAATAGCCTCTTAGAATTGGTCTGGCAACTTCCACCTTTACATATTTTCTCTCTGTGTGTCTGTATATATCTTACCTACTGTGTGCTCACTTCTATGTGTTCGATGAAGTGGACAATAGCCTACAAAAGCTTATGCTGAACTAAATTTGTCTCTAAGGTGCCACAAGTACTCCTGTTCTTTTCACTAGTGGAATGCAACCCTTGCTACCAAATAGGATGACATGCTTGCTTTAAATGTAACCTAGCTCCACTCCAAAGGTGTGAAGCTGCATTTTTCATTAACTGTATGTTCTCAGTGGCTTTCTAAATTAGGCCCTTTCAGAGAACACCACAATAGGATCACAAAGGCAGGAATAACTCAGACATGATCTATATCAGAGATGGTCACGATCATTTTACTAGAAAACAGTGGGAGAGAGAGGAAGATACTTCTGGTCACTGGTGCCAAGTGAGGATGTGGGAGCTATCAAACCTAAAAGTATTCGTACACTGCAAACTTTTCAGACAAAGTTTAGTCAGTCTTGTCCTCCATGTCCTCTGGAAGCTGCCCTCAGGTGGTGAGTGGTGTCTATTTTGTCTGGGCTGAGCTTTGGCTAGCTTGTCAAAGCTATTTCTGGGTTACTTGGAAAGCAGAACTTCTCCTCATATGGGCTTGATGAAAGAGATGCACTTTTGTGTGTGTCTGCATACCTATGGCAAAATAGCCCCAAATGTGTCTACTCAAAAGCCTCGCCACCTGGAAGATGGAATAGAACAGCATAGAACTCCACGGGAGTGTCATTTTTACTATTGATAGCAGCCTCTAGAAGCTCTTTGAGAACAGAACTGTTGAAGAGTGATCCAGTCTACAGGCAAGTAAACAACACAGTTTATACCATGGTATCGAAGACTGCAGACCAATCAACAAGCACAGTATTCTCTTCTTTGTGCTATGCCCAGCTCAAAAGCCAGGTTGAAATGGAACATCAAATTATGTGGAATTGAGATGCTGCTGCTGCCTCACTACTACTAACTCAATAACATGAGTTAGAAAAAACAAAAGGATAAAGAGAAATGGGGTGAAAATTGGCACGATCACTAGCCTCATTGGTCTAAGGACTTGTCATCTGAAGGAGATTGATACCAGGCTCTCCTATAGGAAGGTGTTAACTATCTTAACCAACATCAGGCTGAGTGCACTCTGCCCAGGTTATCTGGTCTGTCACATGAGGCATCACTTATTGTATCCCCTCCCCTCCATGTTTTTCTGCGATGTGTAACTTTTTACTCCCTTGTGGCTTCCCCTCCTGGAGAACACAAAGGGAAAGAGGACAGAGAAACCTGAGCAATACAGGTGACTTGGTAAAACAGCCTGGAGAAATATCTACTCTTTTTTTCCTTCAATTAAATTTGCCTTGATTAATCTGATTGTATTTTGTTGTAGTTTGTTTGTTTGGGTGGCTGAGGAGGAAGAGTTAAAATGTCTTTGGAATTTTGCTCACAGAAACTAATTTTATTCATTTTGTCATTTTTCAATCCAGAATGTCTCCTATCTCCTTGCTTATTCATGAATGTTGGCATCAAACACTGTAAAAGCATTTCTCTTGTATTGTAAAGGTCAGTTACATGTCATCAGAATTATGAATTGAACATCTGAAAGTAACCATGGTAAGAAGGGAACGCAGCTCAGCAGAAGAAGAGAAAGCACTTCTTTTTATTCAGAACCTGAAGTAAAATTCCACCAAGACTGCCAGCTTATTTTGAGTGTGGTAGCACAACATATGTTATATTGGCTGTTGTGTCACATTTTTTTCTTTTAAATAACATTTTTCTCTAATATACCTAGAGTGTGTAGTCACAGCTGTAAAGTTGCCTAATCAGTCCTCGTCCAACAGCTCCCTTTTTCAGTTGCTCATAACTTTCTCAAACTTTCACTAGATTTGCTGTTGGCAGAATGATGATTTGTTCTGCTACTTTTTTTTTTTTAAAAAGTTTGCTCAGGTATGATTACATCTTTGTTGAGAGCAAAGACAATCCAGGCAAATTTTCTCATCTTCTCTGAATAGCTGTAGCACTCCAGAAGGAGAAATAATGTTGGTTTTTTTGCAGGGAAGAGAGCTCTTAAACTTTTGTTATCTGGTGAAAATCAGACTTGATTTAGCAGTTATGGTTAAAAAAAATCTTATTTCAAGCACACACGGTAAATCTGTTTTTTAAAATATTTTTGAATAATGGTCTTCAAATATTCTAATAGCAATAGACATGCATCCTTAATAACATTGTATAGAATTTTAATCTTCGCAGCAAAAGTTGTGGAAACCCTAACCAATAGATCAGAGTAGCTTTTGTAGTGCTGGTTAGATATTTTTTCCTGAGCTGTTTTTTGGAAACCAAGTATCTCTTTAAGGGAATTTAGTTGCTTTTGGGAGGTGACACCTGACTTTTTTTCTTTTTTTATTCAGTTTTGTGATTATGGTTAATATGCAGCATCTAACTTGTAGTGATACCTGACCAAGCTCCTTAATGTGTAGTTTTGATGTAACATTACAGATTTTACTGTGTTAATGTTAATTCCTACTGTAGCAAATGCATTGACAGTATGAAGTTGTATGATTTAATTCTGATGATGTCCTCAGTCCCTGGATTGCTATTTGGTCCCAAAATGTAGCTTTCTAGGATATCTTTTTCTTTTATTACTAAAACTGATTTCCCTGGGCAGACCAGATTTATGCTTGTCCGCTGATTTAAAATAGCGATTTTTAGAGTGTGCTGGCAACAGCTGAATTATTATGTTCAACTGATCTTTTCAATTGTTGGGTTATGGCAGATGTGGAAAAGAAGGATTTCTGCTTTGCCTGACCTGTTCAGGTAATAACAGTGATAGGAAAACCAAAACTCCAGGTGAAAAAACTGATTTTTCTTTTTGAGGAGTTAATTGCTTGGGAGATTGCTTTATAGGAGTAAGATATGAGCAGAAAGTTAGTTAATATAAGGGATAACTTGCTTTATTTTGGCTGTCATTGACATTGTTTTGGTTATCACCCCACTGAATATTCTCCATACCCTTCCTTTGGTGTTGAAATGGAATTGTTGTAATGAATTAAAACTCATGGAGATGATTCTGATCCCTTATTACTGGGTTCTTTATTTTAATCTTTCAAGCACTCGGGCTCCTCCCTGAGATTCTCAGTGTCATGTCCTGCTGGCAGGGAGAAGTGTTCAGAGTATTGCTAACTCATCAGTCTGCCTGCCACTCAGAGGTAGCTGCTTCTCTAGGGTCTCCAGTCAGGAAGCCTGTAAAACGGACATGCTGTTGTCCTCTGGGATGACATTTGTGTGTAAGGTTCTGCAGTCTTCCCTTGGGTTTCCTTCATTAAACCCTGCAGCTATCTTTTTAAAAAGTGGGAAGTAAAGAGATTCATGCAAGAGGAAAGGGGGAGAGCTCTGTTGTTTAGAATCTATGGAGGAAGTTTCTTGTAGTCGTGATCTGTTACAGAACAGCAGGTGCCCATGTCCTGGGCGGTGAAGTTACAGGATAGAAAGTGTAGACTATATTTTCTAAGCATGGTAATTAGAAACTTTACTCTATGCTAAGCCTTTTATCAAGAGTATTAAATCAAAGATAAGCATGTAAACTGAACATTTTATTGCTTACGACCCATACATCTATCTGTACTAGGTGCCTGTGTCATAACATAATATACAGTCCATAATAATTAAATTGCATCATTTCCATCCCATGTAATCACCAACTAGCAAGCTAGCTAAACTAACCATTGAACCAGTCTTTCCCGTTCAATACGTTTAATCACTGTTACATTTCTCTCAGTTAAAAAAAAGAATTGTAGAATGCCTTCCAGGTGATCAGATGAGGGCTGATAGGAATAAAGAGGGAGAATGTTACTTCCAGGAACTAAAGTGGGGAGAATCTGGTGTATAGGCCAAAAGTCTATTTCCAGAATTAATGTTAAAATGGAGTAATGTGTAATAGAGTCCTGTGGCATCTTAAAGACTAACTAAAGTATTGGAGCATAAGCTTTCGTGGGCTAATACCCGCTTCGTCGGATGAAAGCATTTCATGTGTGTTGTTAGCAGTCTGGTCTCTGGTGCTAGCTTTTTTTATTGCAGTTCTTTCTATAGGAGCAGTGAGAAAAGTAAAAAGTGTAGTGTAGGTTATTTAGTTTTAGCCAATTCAGTTTTAAAAAAAATACTGTCGAACGAGTGAATTGAAATGCCGTCTCTTCCCCATCACAGGATCACTTCAGTTATTCTTCACATTTTGATATTTGCATTGTCCCCTGTCAAGGCCTTGTTGTCTTTGGTGCATTAGGAGCTATGGGTGGGATAGAGAGGGGGAAGCAGAAGGGGGAACACTGCTAGAACTACTGCCGGAAGCCCTGAACGTTGGAGCCTCCCAGTGGAACTGGAGCTGCAAGTGCCAACTTGCCCAGTTGCGGGGGGAAGCTAGGGTGCCGGGCTGGTCAGTTGGCAGCCCCTACGCGCAGGGGCAATCAAGAAAACTCCAAGTCTGCGTGCGCCTACCCCTCCTGTAGGTGCCATCCCTGCAGCTCCTGTTGGCCTGGAACCGCGGCCAGTGGGCGCTGCAGGGGCAGCACCTGGGGGCATGGACGGCGCGTCTGCGCAGAGCTGCTTGGCCACATTGTGGCCGCTTCCAGAAGCTGCACGGGGCCAGGCGGAGGTGGGGGGGCCTGTCGTTAGCCCTGCCGCTGACTGGGAACCACCTGAAGTAAGCTGTGCCCCGATGGAGCCTGCACCCCAACTTCCTGCCCCAGTCCTGAGCCCGCTCCCCCACTCCAAACCCCTCATTTCTGGCCCCACCCCAGAGCCTAGGGGAAGCCCCAAGCCTCTGTAACCCCCACCCGGCTATGTGTGGCCTGTGACTGATATTTTTCTGTGTCAGTGGCCCCCCGATAGAGAATCAATCCCCCACTCCTGCTGTAGACTCCTTCAGGGGTAGGAAGCTCTCACAGAGAATCCTGTGCCACAAGCACCCTCTTCTGTGTTGAGAGAGCTTCACTGTTAGCATCTATGATTAAAGCGGTGACAATGTAGTATAGGAAGGAGAGGCCTTCACTCTGATAACCCAGATCCAAATCATTAAGACCATGTATTCCTAGTGCAAAGCTCTGCTTAATATGTCCTCCAAACACCAATCTCTTATAGACAAATCTCTTGTATTCATTCCACTGCAACTGTGGGATCATCCATTATTTTACTGGCTATTCCATTTCCTTTAATAAAAAATAAACACACAAACTATAACTGGCATGTGTTCCAGGGGCAATATTTGCTCCCATTTGAAAAGAAAAGCTCATGACACAGCTCATTTTATTGACACATTGTACCCGAGGTTTTACCAAATCGAAAATGGCACTAAGTAACCAGACAACAGAGAGGTCTTTTAATTACATTTTCTCTTCAAAGTTTTTGGAATAGAGAAAATATGCAGAAAAGATGAGCGAGTGTTATTTATGTAATGAAAAAAACCATTAATATCTAAATGATAAATTCAGTGCTGTCTGTTGATTTGATTGTGAGAGACAGGGTACCTGCTTTGATGTTTCTAGAACTGTATATAGCTTGATTCACATGATATTAGCAGGATGTTGGAGATGAATGAACAAAAGAAGTGGGTATGGGACACAGTTACATGGTTAGTCAATACTTTAAGTGTTTGCTCTTTCAGTTTTGGGCAAAAGTCAAGAGGTCTGGTGTGACATTGTGCTTAGGTGCTTGTAACTCCTATTTCTACCTCAATTTGTTTTGTATGGAAGGTGTAATCTTTAAAATAGAAAAATGCTCTGACCAGATGGAATTCTGCATATCATAAAAAAGAAATGTGTGGTTTTTAAGTGTTTTTTCTGAAATTCAAATCACTGCAAAACAGGGCACAATTCATGGCTGTGCATTTTAATCTCTTGCAACACACTGTTTTCTTTACCATCTTTTCAGCATATTACAGCTGTTCTTAGTATGTGCCTCCCAGGTCTGTGTTTGCGCGCACCCCAGTTTGCGGACCACTGTCCTAAGGAATTGCTTAGTCTGCATATCCCTAGCACTGGCTGTTAATGACTTGGTTAATTGAACTACTTTAGACATTCCACAAACAGGTGATGATGTCAAATCCTTTTTGTGTTTTCCAGATGGACTTTCTGGCCCAGATCAGCCCGTAGAGCTGCTAAATCCACCTAGAGTGAACCATATGCCCAGTTCTGGTAAGAAGAAAAATACTTTTCTGTTGAGCATTATTCCAGGAAGAAAGAGGCATGCAGAGTATTGTCCTCTTTTTTTCGTTGTAACAGGGTTATGCAGGTTACAGCTGTAAATGTATTGAATGATCTCTACTAGGATTTACAAAAATTCATTTTTCCAGGTGCGTGAAAGGGCTGACCGAGTGTGATTGGGAAGCTGCTAACTTTCTTCTGGAGAAGCAGAACAGTCCAGATGCTCCTGGGGTTTTTTTTAGGGGGGGGGGGGGGAGGGAAGAGGACAGGGAGAAAGCAGACTGCTGGCTGGAGCTGTGAGGTTGTTCACAGAAGGTGAGGGGGGAGGGGACAAAAAGCAGAGTACCCCCTGATTTACTGGTCTCCTCACAAGCTGGAGGGAATTACAAAGTGAAGTGTCCTCTGAGCTGCTGCTCCTTAAGAGTTGGGGAGGAATAGTGAGGAGCTGAAATCTGAACTGTTAGTGGCTTTGAAGAGCAATTTAGGAACATAATTCCATCTACCTTATGTTGTAGGTGATCACAAATACAATTTCTTGTTGCAATATGTTTTTTTTTAAAGCTAATATTTTGCAGGACCAAGATAACACAGTATGTAAACTCTGTCAGGGATGAAGTAGCAGTTTATTAAAAAACCATAATTTCCAAAGTTGCTTAGACCCTTGCTGATGTGATGTGTGATGTCACATTATATAAATGAAGTATAAATGAAGCAATGGTGACTTCTGCTTCATTAGGAACAGAGAAGAAAATGTTTTGGAAGAGGCTAAAATCTGTCAGGCACAAGTGATTTTTCGATATCTAAGAGGGCATTGTAAATAATCGAGAAGAGGTTATTTTTAACAACTATTTTCAAAGTTGCATGAAAGTGTCCGTCAAGTATATCATTTAAATATATAAAATGAACATTTTCTTTGTGTGTTAGAGGTGGATTAGGTAAACATTTTTCTGTAGTTCAGTCACAGGCATAGCAAAACTAAAATACTTTCATATGTATATGTTCAAATCTAATTTGTGGGATAATTATTTCTTAAAATACAACTTTCTTCCTGGTTAATGGAAGACTTAATGTGCAATGATTGTGAAGAAAGGAAACGTTTTCTCTTTGAAATTGCATTATTTGTAAGTGATCTTGCTGCTTTTTAAAAAAGATACATAAATAAGTTTAGCTGGAAATTTCCTTTAGTCTTCCAACTAATGGAACTCATTAATGCTGCAATAGTATTCAGGGGACCTAAAAAACGTCTGAGTAGCAACTTTAGGGGAGGCAAAAATGTTGTACTTGTGATAGGGAATTTTTTTCATATGGGCCTTTCTCTTTATTTTTATTTGCTGAATTCAGAAAAGTTAAGGGTGGTTCTAAGGTCTTCTGACCAAACTGATTAGTTTTTCAAGCAGCATGAACCAAACACGCATAGCTTGAGAAATTAGCTTTTCACATGTCTGTTTTAGCTCGCAGGTGTTCACTAGATGTCAGTCTGCTTATTCAATGAACTTGGATCAGTGATGAGGATGTGAGGTTCTGCGCACTGGAGTTTAGCCTATATATTAATATGTGAGCTAGTATTAATATCTGTCTATGCCACTTGGATGAAAGCTGCTTTGAGTTTTTCATTGTAAAACTAGAAATATTCAACAGTTTAATCAGAATTGATGCATTATGTAAAATATATAGATAAGCTTCTTCAGGATTTAAATCAAATATAATGTTTTGTAGAATGCTCTCATTGCATGTTTGATCAAATACAATGATGTCTACGTCAGGGTTCTCAGACTGGGGATTGAGACCCCTCAGGAGGTCGCAAGGTTATTACATTGGGGGTCGTGAGCTGTCAACCTCCACCCCAAACCTCACTTTGCCTCTAGCATTTATAAGGGTGTTAAATATATTAAAAAGTGTTTTTAATTTGTAAGAGGGGTCACACTTGGAGGCTGGTTATGTGAAAGAGGTGACCAGTACAAAAGTTTGAGAACCAGTGATCTACAAAAGTGTACTTTCATTTTAGCTCTAGAATGAATATCATTTCTTTTAAAAATGTTTCATGCCGCTTAAGCTGGAAACACTTATGTGAAGTAGTTTTCTTGTCAGTGCAAACTTTATTGTTGTTCATTTTGCTACAATTGAAAGTAATCTTAAGCAATTTTTATACTATCGGAAGTATGAAAACAACTTGGTGTATTTAATTTGCCAGGAAAATGCTAAAATGCAACATGGGAACATGTTCTTTTTAAACTCAAAAGTTTTTACTTTGAGTAGCAAAACTGTGCAAATTGGCACTAGTTTTCCCACAGCTCTTCTACTATGCAAGTCATGACAGATCTGTAAGGTTTAAAGGTGACTGGGCTGTGTTCTTGTAACATATTCCAATACATTGACTGAGTTTGTTCCGAGAAAGTGTTATCACATTCCTTAACAACGTTTTGGCTGTGTTTTTTATAGATGGCTGGCATTCAAGGAAGAAAGCAGTTACTTTGACATGTCATACCAACCACTGTAAAAGAATTGGTTAATGAGGGAGATAATATACTGCTTATAAACCAGGTATTTAGAGCAGTGTTTAAGCACAGCTAACATGCTACTTACTCTGTAATGTGGATGTCATAGTGGAAAAGGTGTATCAAGATGATTGTCTGCAATAGCAACTTTAACCACCACTCTTCAATGGTTTGATGGTGAATCTTGGTGGTTGTAGTGACTAGCAGACCAGAGATGGGAGATTTCAGCATTGTCTCAGTAGGCTAAACAAAGCCTGTTGCTGCCCAACATACAGAGTAATCTTCTCCCCCCCCCCCCCCCCAAGTGCTAGGGATCGGTAGTAAGCAAAAGAAAAAAATAGATTCTACTACTTTCTTAGTTGCCTACACAGTTAAAATGTGTTAACAGATTAGTGTGGACGTTTTCCTGGACTCTGAGACTGCAGCATAATGCCTTTCAGAAGTTCAGCAAAAGAAAAGTGCTATGCAGTGATTCTCAAACTTTTGTACGGGTGACCCTTTTCACAAAGTAAGCCTCTGAGTGCGCCCCCTCTTACAAATTAAAAACACTTTCAAATATATTTAACACCATTGTAAATGCCAAAGGCAAAGCGGGGTGCGGGGTGTGGGGTGCAGGGGGAGGGATAGCTCAGTGGTTTGCGTATTGGGCTGCTAAACCCAGGGTTGTGAGTTCAATCCTTGAGGGGGCCATTTAGGGATATGGGGCAAAAATGGGATTTGTCCCATTGGACTAGATGATCTCCTGAGGTCCCTTCCTACTCTGAGATTCTATGATTGTGTGCACTGGACCTCTACATCATAACCTAATGATCCCCCGAGGGGTCTCAACCCCCAGTTTGAGAACCCCTATGGTATAGCAATAGGATGCATGAACTTTCAGCACCTTGCTTCATCCCCTTCTTGGACCCAATTAACCAGTGTCACTTTCACAGATTCCTTTTTAATAAGCTACAGCTGTTTAGAAATTGGCCATCACAAGGGGATGGACTCAGTAAAGAGCAGTTTGTCAAGCCTGGACAGAAGTTTATCATCTCTGTTTGTTAGTTTAGACATCCAAAAGGAACCCGCCTTTTCAGTGCATTCAGACTTTCCAGCTATCAGGTCACTGCCTCTAGTTCCTCTACTCCAAAAGCTTTTGAAGAAAATACAGAGGGTTGCTCACTTTACTGTGGTTTTCTGAACCTGGTTTGGGTTTCAGACAGATCGCTTAGAATTCTTGGATACTCAGAGCTACTTGGTCTTGTTCAAGAAAGGAGACCATTAAAACGGATAGCACACAGGATTATTAACACTCCAGAAGATTTCTCAAGCTGAGTAAGCTTAGTGTTTTACTGTACATGGCCTGTCCTTCATGGAGACTTAACCTATAGTGTTAACAAAGGTTAACGTCCAAGTTACTGTAAAATCACACATTTGTTGGCATTCATGTGGTAACCCAATTAATCAATTGTACTTGTTAGCATTAGTGATAACTGTGTAATTGGTCTATACCCTATTGCTGTTTGGGTACTATGGTTGTTTTTGTGTCTCTAGGTTTGGTATGTTTATTAAATCACATGGGGGTGGCATTTTCAGATGATATTACATAAGATGGAGAAATGGCAGGTTTGGACTGCCAAAGTTTCATTACAATTTCCTAAAAGAAAATTAATTATTTAATTATGTCAGCCTGAAAATAACTCCTTCCTACACTAGAGGGTCTGAAATTTAAAGCCAGAAATTTCCCTATATATTTATTTCCTAGTACACTTTCTGGCTTCAAATCTTGTGACACCCCATTTTGATTTTCAGAGTATCTAGTCTTTAGGCAGCCTAGTCTTGTGGAATAAGGATAGTGCTGAGAACTGGAAGCTCCTAAATTCTGATCTCTCTCTCTCTCTCTCTCCCTCCCCCCCCATATAAGAATGGAAATGACACTTGCCTATTTCACAGGGGTTGTAGGGTTAATTCATTAATATTTGCTCACCTCTTTGAAAATGTCAAGCAGCATTTAAATGTTATGTATTCTTTTTAACCCATAGTACAATTCATCTAAGATGAATAATACACATCCTCAGCTACTTTTCTTTCTTTCTTTCTTTCCCACCCTCCCCCCTTTACAACAAGCCCCCAGTTGCTCATTTACCCCTCCCAAATCCTATTCGGGTTATTTAAAATTCCTTATGTTGATCCACTGCAGATACTTCGGTTTCACCACAGCCTTGAATGGGTACAGAAGTGTGACTTGCACACCTGCCTCTCTGTTTCAAAAATCTAAAACGTGAATTAGCATTTATACATCTGCAAAGCAGTATTAGAAGAGAGCTTTTGAATGCAGTAGTTATGAAGACAGTATTGACACTGAGCTTTCAGATTTTGTAGGGGAAGAAGAAAAATTAAAGAGATGAACACAAATTTTAAAGAATCATTTGCATCTTTAATTAGTAATTGGTTCTCATTGCCTCTAGGTTTTCTAAAAATGTTAATGTGTCATGAGTGAAAAATAAATGATTAATATTTCATGGGGAGTTGATCCTGAAGAATTTTTTAGTAGGAAATTCTTCAGGTTTCAGATGTGACCTATCCATTGCTTGGATCATTTCCTCCAACTTTCTGTACAATTATAACCTCTTTATTTTGCCTGGATCTACACCCTGCTGGAGAAAACGCCAATCAGAGGAACCGGGCTGTGATTTCCAGGACAGCACCGTTTGATACATATGATTAACATATATTGCAGCAGTATTCTGCTTTTCACTGAAGATGATTCAGAACCCCTGTGTTTAGAAGACTGTTTGGACTTATCAGTGTCTTTGAGAGGCCTATTTCTTTGTCTGCTAGAATAGCAATGAAAATTAGTCCTCCATTTGTAACTTCAGTTTTGTCAACAAAGTTTTATAGCTTTAGGATGGAGTGGGAGACCATGATCAAACTTCAAAATTTCCTAGATTTTGACTGTCAGTTCTACCATATAGTTAAGGAATTGCCTTAATCATTTCTAAAGAATGAGTAAAGCAAGAAAGTTCAGATGTTGTATTCAACGTGGGATTTTATGCTGGTAATACTTACCAAAACTCCTTAGCAAATTTTTTTCACAACATATGACGAGAAAGTATCTGCTACTTTTGATAATCCACAGAGTTAGACTCAAGTTGGAAAAAATATTTTATTCAAAGTATGTTTTTCCACAAAACGATTTGGCTTGATCCAGAACAGATTTTTGTGATGCCACTTCATACTTAGGAATCCCTGAAGTGCTTTATAATTAATAGGATCTCTGTAATCCAGTGACCGCATAAGCAAATGCAACTGTTACATGCTCAGCAACAGTATACAGCCTTGGGTGTAGGAAGCTGTTTTACTGAGAAAGTATATATTGAACAGGACATCAGACTTTATCATCTACACAGCTTTTCAGGGCAAGGCATTTGAATCCAAGATCAGAGCAATGTGTCAGCCACCCCATCTGACACACGAACCTGCCCCTCATTCCTCCTTTCCCTTCTTTGCAGAACTGAGAAATAGAGAAACAAAACAAGGAAGAGAAGAAAAGCCCCCAGACCAGCAAGAGGCTAGATAGAAGGGTTGAGAAGGGAGGAACAATATCCCCTTGTAATATTGGGGGAGGGTGAAGGATGGAGGCGTGAACCCCTCTTCACTCCCAGTACCTAAACTGATGTTACTCTTCTGTTTGCAATAAGACATGGCTTCTTGATGCAGTCTTTCATGGATTCCAAGGTCAGAAGGGCCCTTTGTATATAGTTCAAATGGCTAATTGCTCTCACTGACAAAAATTTACATCTTTATTTCCAGTCTGAATTTGTCCATCTTCAGCTTCCAGCCATTGGATCCTGTTATACCTTTCTCTGCTAGACTGAAGAGCCCATTATTAAATACTAGTCTAAAAGCCCGTGTACACGGGCCAAGGGTAATGGCTCGCGGCAAAAAAAAAAGTTGTACATTAGCATACCAATTCTAAGAGGCTGTTTAATTTGCATGGGTCATTATCAGCAGGAGAAAAAATACCTTTTGAAATGGATCTCTGTGTCTGGCAGGAGATAACACCTATCGAAGGTAAATTAACTAGGGAAATGCAATCAATTAGTGTAATGAGAGAATTGGTATGCTAATGTACAACTTTTTTTTTGGCTTTCTATGTGTATAAATGCATCTTACTTCTGTTCCAGTCTATGCATCCGATGAAGTGGGCTATAACCCACGAAAGCTTATGCTGAAATAAACTGGTTCATCTCTACAGCGCTACAAAGTCTTTCTCCTCTTATTTAGGGATACAGACTAACACGGCTGCTAATCTTAAACTTTTATAAGGCATGTTTTCTAATCTGTATCAATTCTTGTGGCTCTTCTCTGAACCCTCTCCACTTTATCAACATCCTTCTTGAATTGTGAACACCAGAACTGGATGCAGTATTCCAGTGGTAGTAGCACAAATGCCAAATAAGGAGGTAAAATAATGGTTCAGTTCTTACTCGAGAATCCCTTCTTTATGAATTCCGAGATTGCACTAGCTCTTTTGGCCACAGCGTCACACTGGGAGCTCATTTTCAGCAGATTATCCACTGTGACCCTCAAAACAAAGTCGCTACTTCCCAGGATAGAATCTGCCATCCCATAAGTGTGACTTACGTTTTTTGTTCCTGGATGTGTACATTTACAGTTAGCCATATTCAAATGCATATTGTTCACTTATACCTGATGTACAAAGTGATCCAGAGCGTTCACAATGAATGATCAATCTGCTTCAGTATTTACCATTTCCCCAATATTTGTCACATGCGAACTTTCAGTGATTTTTTGTTTTCTTCCAGGTCCGTGATCATGTTTTATAGTGCAGGGCCAAGAGTCTATCCCTTTGGGACCCCACTGGAAGCACACCTGCTTGATGATGATTCCCTGTTCACAATTACATTTGAGAGATCTATTGTACAGCTAGATTTTAATCTCTTTAATATGTGCCATGGTAATTCAATAGCTTTGTCATTTTAAAATAAAAATGTTATGGGGGTATCAAGTCAAACACCTTACAGAAATCTAAGAACAGTATATTACATCAACGCTATTACCTTTATCAAGAAATTTTGCAATTTCACCAGAAAAAATATCCAGTTAGACTTTTTTTTATTCATAAACACATGTTGATTTGCATTAATTATATTATCATCCTTTACTAATCAAATCCTGTATCAGCTGTTCCATTATCTTACCTGGGAGCAATGTCAGGCTGACAGGCCGGGAAGTATCTTGGTCATCCTGTTTACCCTTTTTAAAACAATTGGCACATGAGCTTTTTCCAGTCTTCTGGAAGAAGTGTTCCAGCACTGACTGAGAATCAGCATTAATGGTCCAGCGATCTCCTCAGCTAGCTCTTTCAAAACTTGGATGCAAGATATCTGGACCTGCTGATTTTAAAAATCAGCAACTTTAGTAGCTTCTGTTTAACATGCTCCAGAGATAGTAGTGAAATGGAAAGAGTTATCAGCATGACTCTATAATTTGATTTTCCCCATATCCAGAACAGAAATATTTATTGACTACTTCGGCCTTGTCTGCAGTCATACTAATAATTCTACCATTTTCATCTACTAAATAACTAATGCCATTGTCCAGATGCTTTTTGTCCCTTTATATTTTAAAAATATTCCTCGTTGTCCTTAACTTGGTTGGCCATAGATTTATCCTTGTCTGTTGGCTTTTTATCAGTTTTCTATCATTCTTAAATTCTGATTTATATTCATTACTATCAACTTCCCCTTTTTTTCCACGTGGTATTATTTTCTAGCTACCTTTCCTTTCCCTTTAAACCATGTCAATTTTTACCAGCACAACCTTCTTCCTTAACTGTTGATTGTGGCTGCTGGGGCATCTAGTAATGCATTCTTAAATGATTTCCACTTGTGAGTTAATTTTTTTTTGATTAAATACTTCTTGCCATCTGATCTGGCTTATAATGGTTTTCCCTTTGTGAAATTGGCTCTGTTAAAGTGCTCTCTGTGTCTCTCTATTTTTTCTTTACTGGTCTAGACTTTAATTTGCTTGCACATTATAAATCAAGTGAGGATCAGTTGCACCTAAGCTACCTTCTGTGATCAGTTCTTCATTGTGCTAACAGATAATGAGGAATTCCTCTGTGTTGGCTGTCACGCTATTTGAGTTAGTCAACTGTCCTCTACAGTGGTTGGAAATTCCAAGAATATTTTAGTACTGGTAACCTGGAACCTCTTGTATCTATCACTCATATTTCAGTCACCCATAATCAGTTATTTCCCCAGGAGTAAAAGGAGGAAGTCGTTATGTTCCCTAGTGTGATTTGGTGGTCTGTAACAGACACCAACTAAGACCTCATCTTGTGCTTTATCTGTTAGGTTATTGATCCATAAGTATTCAAGTTCATAATCTTCTGAATCATCAGTGACTCGGAAAGAGGTAATTCCATTTTTGATATAGAGTGCCACTCCCTCTTCCCTTTTGCCCACTTAAGTAGGTCATAACTATTGATTTTAACATTGTTTGTATGAATTATCCCAGCAGGTTTTAGTAATTGCAATTAGATCAAATCTATGCTCATTAATGAGCAATTCTTCCTTCTCTTGGTTGTTAACCAGGTTCATAGCATTGGTGTTATAGGCAATTGAGCAATTTCTTCTCACCATATCCTTTGGTTCCTTGATTAATTTTGTTCTCAACATCTTGATTTTGTGCTAACTTTGCACAAGGTGGGATGTTCCATCACAATTGTATTTTACAAGTGTTGAAGCTTGAGTACCACTGTTTTGTGTGTTTGGTGTTACTGGAAAGGGACCTCTAGTTTAATGGCTTACCTGAAATCACTTCTAACACACTGTCCTGTGGCACCTTAAAGACTAACTATAAAGTTTTGAAGCATAAGCTTTCGTGGGCTAATACCTGTGGGCTACCATGGAAGCCACTGCTTGCATCCGACGAAGTGGGTATTAGCCCACGAAAGCTTATGCTTCAAAACTTTATAGTTAGTCTTTAAGGTGCCACGGGACTTTGTTACCTCTGCTATTCCAGACTAACACGGCTACCTCTCTGATTCTAACACACTGTAGCAGTTCCCATGTATTGCTCTGAAGTTACTTGTTTGGAGCTGTGACTTTGATGCAGGACTTGAGTACTCTCTTCCCCTTCCGCTACTGTTGGGCTGGAAGGTGCAAGGTCCAACCTAAACAAGAATGGCAGCATAGCTTTTTACCTGATTAAATGTAGGAATGCTTTCAGTTTGAACCATCAAGTGTTGTTTTGACTTTTACCGTGAAGGGCTTTGGAGATGAGATATCAAATTGGAGATCTTCATCAAATTGGAGCTGCTGAGACCTGAGTGGAAACGTGAGCCACTTCCGTCTCCTCGTGCAATTTCCTCCTTTTCCCCTCCTTTTCCTATATTGCTTGCTCTACAGACTTTGGAAGGTCTATTAGCGAATATCTACCTTCATTCTCTCTACCTGTTGTGACAAACCAGCTGGCTCTTCATCATGGAGCAAGTATGGGTTCTCTGCCCAACCCCAGCCTCTTTCTTCCACTGTTGCTTTCTGTCCTGTTGGGAAGGGAGGAGGATGTGACAGCAGAAGTTGGTAGGAGGCTTGGCCCAGGAAGAGTAATGAGGTGGTAGAATGAAGTTTTCTGCAACCTACCTCCCAGTAGCCCCAGAAATTTGTCAACTTCATGCTAAATGCTGTTGGGAACGGGATAATTTTCTGTTTGCTGAGTACACTGTCGTACTTGAGTAGACTCATGCCACAGCCAACTCCTGAAAGAAGCCTGTGGCTGGTGCTGGGCTCCCTGCTTGCCCCTGGGATGGTAATTTGAGGTCAGCTTTAAACCAAAGGCTCCTATGTTCTTCTTGGAACATTTTGTAATTAAATATCCTTTCGTTCTGCTTAACCTTAATACCTTTTGACCTAAGCTACTCTCTCTTGTTACTCGTTTCTCTTTATTTACCATTTGTCAACTATGTCATGTTGGATGAATCATTCGTGTTTGATTAGAAATACTTGATTATAGAATGGCCCTCAGTCCAAACATGTAAATTAGTTTTTATTATCACCTAGATGATGCTTACAATTTAATGTCACTTTGCTAGAGAGGTTTTTTTAAAACTGGGAAGGAGCTCGTGCCCACAGCAGTTCTATCCAGTAAATTTCATAAGCCAATTTTGCTTAGAAGCTTCTAACACAATTCTGAGAGATGGCTAAACTTTATCTGTACTCGCAGAGTGGTCAGCAGCAGCTGTAGCAGTTACTTACCACTGTTCTTCATGGCAACCGAAGTCCACATGTTTTGGGACAAACCTCATTTTTATCCTGGCCACGTTCCTGTCCTGTTCACGAAGATATTCAAGTTATGATGGTACTGTTAATGGATCTTTTCCAACCCCCCGAGTTACCAGCATATATCAATGATAGACAAGAGGTGCCAGGAGCTAGAGCAGCAACTTTTTGGGGATTTTGGACCTTTAGTGATAATTTTGAATCTCAGCAGACACTGAGAATATGAAGAATGTTTGCTGTGGAACTTAACTATTTACAGAGTGTGTGTGCTGCAAACCTTCCTTTGAATAACTTTATTAGAAAAAACTAATGAGAGCAACGTCATTTTCTGTCCAAAATAGTTTTGACATTTGACCCGTATGGGGAAATTGTCATGCCAAACTTTGAGTGCAGTCCTGTTGTGTGTGTTCCAGGAAATTGTTACTTTCAAACTATTTGATAGCATATTTATTTTGATTTGAAAATTACAAGTAAGGCAGATCATAAGGGCTCAGGAAAGATTGCACACAGATGGTGTCTATATAACATGATTGAAAAAATATAAAATATGAATCAATCAAAACAAGACCTGGACTTCTTTAACAAAATACTAATTTAATGTTTCAGAAGAAAGTATATTTACATTCTATTGCTGTGAGAAATATAATAGTTTCTATTCATTGGCCAAATCGGCCAGTCTCTATGCAAAAGAATAAATGGACACAAATCTGACATTGGGAATCATAACATTCAAAAACCAGTAGGAGAACTTCAGTCTTCCTGGCCATTCCATTAAAGACTTGATGGTGTCAATTTTGAAACAGAAAAACTTCCGAAACAGATTCCAACGAGAAACTGGAATTAATTTTCAAATTGGACACAATAAACCAAGGGCTAAATAGAACTTGCAAATGGTTCTCTCATTACACTAATTGATTGCATTTTCCTGGTTAATTTACCTTCAATAGTTATCTCCTGCCAGACACAGAGATCCTTTTCAAAAGGTATTTTTTTTCTCCTGCTGATAATGGCCCATCCAAATTAAACAGCCTTCTTAGAACTGGTATGCTAATGTACAACTTTTTCTTGCTTTCTGTGTGTATAAATGCATCTTTCTTCTGTTCCATTCTGCACATCCAATGAAGTGGGCTATAGCCCACAAAAGCTTATACTGAAATAAACTGGTTAGTCTCTAAGGTGCTACAAAGTCTTCCTCGTCTTATTTAAGAATAGTTTCTGTTAACTCTTTTGGCCATGTGGAATAAGCTTAGACAATCAGGAAGCAAAAACCAATACCATACAACTTGTCGTATCACTATAAAACTTGAAACTGTTCTAGGTGCCCTTTCACTCAAGTTTCTGAAAAAGCATTGTGCAAAATTTTCTGCAATTCCACCGCAGTTCAACAAATTCAGAATCAGCACATTTGAAAACTTTGAACATTTTTGATCAGCTGTAAAGTAAATACATATCTATACAGTACATGCCAAAGAGGTGTGGAATACAGCTCTGGGAGGGGCTTCTGTACATGGCAGGCTTAACCTGCAGCTTTTTGATGTCAAGTAGCACG
The DNA here is from genome assembly GCA_032164245.1 of Sternotherus odoratus. Classification (NCBI taxonomy): domain Eukaryota; kingdom Metazoa; phylum Chordata; order Testudines; family Kinosternidae; genus Sternotherus; species Sternotherus odoratus. Next base: position 2,853,049 of record JAVMKO010000011.1, read on the forward strand.
CAGTATGCAAGATGCACTACATAGCATCCACAAAGGATACGTGTGCCTGATTTTAAGACATGTTGTGTATATGTGGTGCCACCTTACTGTGTACTAAGTGTGTGGTGTTATCTGAATGTATCCCATGGTCCTTTGCTTTGCTGGTGGATGGTGTTCACTCAGGGATTGCAGAGTGGCAACCAGGCATGTTTAAAAAATCCCATGTTTCCGTGGTCTCTACCCCTATCCTTCCTTTCTGGGTGGGCCAGCACCATTTTTGATTGCTGTCGACCAGCACAGGACCCAGCTAACCGTGAATACCCAGCGACTGCTTGAGCTGTATTTCATTGCTCAAAGCTGAATGAATTCTGCTTTGATCTCTGCTCTCTACATCATGGACCAGGTGATGTGACAGCAGCCTGAAGAGTGTCAGAGTGAGAGAAAGCATGATGAGGAAGAAGCGGAGGACACTGAGCAACTGATAATACCTGAGTGGTTTCTGGAGCAGCCTCATGCTGTGAAGTGCCATTTCTGGGCTTTGGAAACCAGCATGGTTTGGTGGGAAGGGATTGTTCTGCAGTGCTTGGACGACCAGCAGTGGTGAGAGAATTTCAGGATGGGGAGGGCAGCCTTTTCCTGGGATGTGCTAAACTTGTTTGGAGCTGCATTGGCAGTGTACCGATATGCGATGCCCCTTGCCTGTTGAAAAGCGGTGACCATTGCCATCTGGAAGCTAGTCACCCCTGAATACTATGAGTCTGTAGACAAGCAATTTGACATGGGAAAACCGACTGAGGGCCATTGGCATGTAGGTGCGTGATGCCAGGGAAGAGGTATTGTTGCACTAAGTTAAAAGGTTGGTAGTTCTGAGGAAATTAGTGATGGCTTTGCATACATGGAGTTCCCAGACTATATTGGGCGAAGTGATGGGACCCATGTACCAATTACTTGGTACTCCCCTCTCTCCCTGCTCCTCGCACGCCAGGGCTCAGAATTCATAAACCAAAGGGTTATTTCTCCATGGTGCTCCCAGGGCTGACTTATGAACAGAAACACTGGATGGCCTGGAAGGGTCTACAGCACTGGGGTCTTTCAGAGCTCAGCTCTGTGGACCTCAGTGGAGAAAGGACTCTGTCCCCAGGAACACAATGAACATTAATGGTGTGGAGACTACTCCAGTTCTTCTGGGAGGACCCAGCTCCTTGGCTAATGAAGCCATTCACAGGCTGTTTGGGTAGAGGGAAGGAACTGTTTAACTACCTCTTCAGTAATTGCAAAATGGGAGTGTACATTTGGACATTTGAAAGGAAGGTGGCCCTGTTTCTGGAATGGTTTGGAAGCCGCCGCAGCAGCAAAAAACAAACAAAAAAGTGGCAAAAATTATAGAAGCATGTTGTATTTTGCCTGGTATTTATGAGTATAAGGAACGTTTTGCTGTGCCCTGGAGGTGCTATCTGAGGGCACGCTGTATAGTAATCCCCTCTGCATTTACTTTAGGCTGCCCTGACTCTAGACTGACTGACCCTGTAACAGTGAGGTGTGTGACTGAGAAGAAGAAAAAAGCCTTATTCAAAAAGACAAATGACAGATCAGTGAGATGCTGTGAAACCTGTTCACTAAGATTGTCCACCCCAGAAGTGCTGCAGGAGTGGAAGTTGCAAGCTATAACAGGGAAACTGTGCAGCTAACTCTAACTGTCTGGACAAAAATGGAGCAATTTCTCAGTCTTAGATTCTGCTTTATCTCTCTTTCTCAGACGGTGAAAGTGCAGAGAAAAAGAGATGGAATTCTACAAGAATTGTGTGAAGCTCACTGTTCCCAGTCTTTCTCCATTTAAGCTTGTGAAAAGCCATGAAAATCTTTGGTATGCCTATGGTAAAGCTCTTTGCCTGTAAAAATGCATTTTCAGGTCATCTATAGTTTAGCAGGGAACTGTAGTCTTTGTAACTTTGTGGTCATGTAGGGCATGTCTTCACTACGACTTAACGTCGACTTTAGCGACGTTAAGTCGAAATAAACATGTACCCGTCTTCACATCCATGCCATTAAAGTCTATTTAAAGGGCCCTCAAAATCTACTTTTGTACTCCTCCAAAACGAGAGGAGTAGCGCTGAAATCGACCTCTCTAGGTCGATTGCGGACTAGTGAAGCGGCATGGGACTTTAAGCCTCTGACCTCTGAGCAGCTCCGCGGACCCCCCCCCCCGCCCGCCCGAGCAGCCCCGCGCCGGCTCCCCCCGCCCGAGCAGGGGTTCGCGGTGCTGCTCGGGCGGGCGGGGGGGTCTGGTGCGGGGCTGCTCGGGCGGGCAGAGCCGGCGCGCGGGGGGGTCCGGCTCGGGGCTGCTCGGGTGGGCGGGGTGGTCCGGCACTCCCGGCACTGTGGGCTACCTACCCAGAGTGCAATGCGGGCTATGTCGACCCCTGCAAAAGTTGAAGGACAGACACTGTCGACCTGCTGTCCTTTGTGGGGACACACTGATTCGATTTTCTAAAGTAGACTTTAGAAAATCGACTTAAGGGAAATCGACCTACTGCTGTAGTGAAGACGTACCCGTAGTGTCCACATCTGTCTCTTGTCAACTGAGAACACTAACGAGATTTATTTTTCTGTAATCACGGTCTCAAACTTTTGCGGTTAGCACACATGAATATTTTCATTCTTGGACTCTGCCACAGAAGGCGGTGGGGTAGAGGCTGCGGCTGCCATTTTGAACTGGTGAACAGGTTGGGGGGGGGGACGCATTAGTGGGAGGGAAAATAGGAAAATGTGTGCGCTTTCTGTTTTAAGGACTGTGGCAAATTACTGGCACTATTATGGTGGGTCCCGTGCTTTCCCTTCTTGTGAGGGGTTCAGGGCACCATTTCCTGCCCCCGAACAGGGTTTTAACTGCCCCCGAACAGGGTTTTAACTGCCCCACTAGTATCCTAGGGGAGGGGAGTGGAGAGGGAGGGACCCGGGCCCGCCCTCTACTCCGGGTCCCAGCCCAGGGTCCCTGAGGATAGCGGTAATCCACCTGAATTAGCTATTCCTTCCCCTGGGCTACTTCCCTCTCCTACCCTTCAGCTTGTGGGGCTTCCTGCCCTCTCTCTACACAAGCCAGGGTCTCGTTACCTAGAGTCTGGGTCGTCTTGGTTCCAAATTGCTCCAACTGCTCCAACTCCTTTCCTCCTCCCCTGTCTGCCTGAAGACGGGGGCTTTATTAGGTTCTTAACAGGGCCTTAATTGATTGCAGGTGTTACAACCAACCTGCTGCCAGCTTCCCTAGTCCACAGGGAGCCACGCCTCAATTAGCTCTGAGTTTACATATCTCCCCTCAAGCACTCTACCGCAGCTCCCTGATCCTTCTCTATCACAGGACCTAAAATGCTTGATAGTTGGGGCTTTAATATGAGCCAGAGGCTGACTGCCTGGCTGCAACATTAAGGAGGAGAGGGAAGGGTATAGCCAGTGTGGGCTGAGGGAGGGCAGGTGGGGACCTTGGAGTAGGAAAGACTCCTAGCTCACTCCATCTAAAATGGCTGTAGCCATGGGGCACCTGGAACAGAAACTGACATAACCCTGTAACCTAATAACAATATTTTTTTTAAAATAGATTTGCACATGCTGAGGTTCCCTCCATAGGATCTGGCTTCAGTCCCAGCCTGGGTTGCTGCCTGGGAGTTGTGCTCGGTTATTGTACATCAGGAATCAGGCTCTGTTTCTGCAGGGCTGGCATCATGGTCCTTCCTGAGTCCTGAAGAGATACTGACTTCTGGGAAGTTCTCACTGTCTTGCTTGGGCTCCTCTTCCAAGGACTTGCTGGTCCTCTTCAGGGGTAGAGTGGCATGCAGCAGGCTCCACAGTTCTCCTGGGTTGAGTTGTAATGCAAAATCCTGCCCGGCTCTTCAAAAACACATAAGTTATTCCCTGCTGGATTTTTTTGTTTGTTGGTCATCCATGGTTTTAATGTAGGTCGTCTTGAGTGGTTTGCTCTTTATCCGGTGCTATTTGATCTCCTGGGCATGACCCCTTACAGACATCTGCAGTATCCGCAAGCAGATGTTTATTCAGGTGGCTAGCCACAAGAACTTCCTGCACTGATGCTTCTCTGCAGATGGCGATGAGATCCACAGTCTTCGCACAGCTCCAAGCAGCTGCTTGAGGCACATTGTAGGGTATCTGGGGTGATGTTACATCAGTTCTGATATATTTGAATCCAAGGGCAAAATCTGGGCTCATACCTGCTTCTAAACTGGGGAGGAGGTATCAGTCAGCTTTACACCAGAGCAAGGGCAGGAATGTAAACACACAAGTCAATAACCTTTGTCCACAAAGTAGTGTGGGACAGCCATTAGAAGACAGCCCAAGTAGTGTGCAGCAGCATTACGTATACACGATTAGACTGAACTAACTTGATCTGCAACAATTAGTTCACTTTGAAAGAGGACTCCAGAGTTCATGATAAATGCAGACTTAGTGTGCTATAATGAATTTCATCTTGTGTATACAAACCAGATTCATATTCAGTTTAACTCCCTCTCCCAATGTAGACAAGACCTAGAATTGTTCTATTGCAAGTCATGAAGCCACAAGTGAATTATGCAGATGATCCCAATGCATGTCAATACAATCCCTATACTTTATTAGCCTATATTGCATGTAAACCATATAGTTTTTCAGTAATTTTTTTTTATATGTGAGTGTTTGGAAGCTGTACTCTGCTACTTTTTCTATCCCCTCCTGGGATAGATACTTTATTCTCCTATCCTGCAAAGAGATGCATGTGTGCAGAGCTCAGGGAATGAGCCACGGTTGTCTGCTGAATGAAGTTGCTATCTGTAGGACTCCTGAAGTAGGAAGGTGTATAGCAAATGAGGCAGGGGGACTGCAGGAAGAACAAGAATAGTCTGGGATTAAGACAACTGAATGTTGTCCAAGGGAAGTGAGTTCTATGTGTGGATCTGCTAAAGACTTTCCATGTGATGCTGGCTAGTCACTTAAACCAGTGTTCACAAGGGAACCACTAGTTTTGTGTTTCTAAAGTTCTGGGTACCCAATATGAGATGAATCTGGCCCGATCTTCAGAAGTGCTGCAGCTGAAGTCAGAGGGAGTTATGGATGTGCAGGACCTTTGGCAGTGGGGCTGCATGTTCTTCAGAAATAGTTGTGTCAGATTCATAGATTTGAAGGTCAGAAAGAGCCATTGTGATCATGTAGTCAGACCTCCTGCATAACACAGGCCAGAGAAGCCCACCTTGTAATCTGTGCTTCGGGCCCATAACTTCATCTTTTAGAAAGATATCCCCAATTAAGACAATTACTTAGAGCCTTTCCATTTTCAAAGGGTTTGGTTGATTTTGTGATACATACACATGTAATCCTCACAGACCTTATGTGAAGCATTTAGTATCCGCATCACTAGGTTGGCACTAGAAACCAGTTCTTAGTCTGTTTCCAAATTATCCATGAGACCACCATGCTTCCTAGTCTTTTTGTCCCTTCTTTAAAGTTCTGTTCCTCTTTGAAAAGTAACTATAAAAGTAGTAATTACCTTGCTCAAGAAATCTGCTTTCTTTCAGTCAAAACTGCTGAATTTAGTGACATAAGTATGCATTATTTTCTGTTTTTCACTCCTCTTAGCCCTGCTGAGCCAACACAACTGAAACACTGAACTGGAATCTATTCCATATTGTACATTATCATTAACTTCATTTCCAAGCTCTAATTAGTTTTATCTGTGCAAACCCATTGTAATATAATTGTGATGCTTTCCCACACTCCCATAGAAAAGTCAGAAAAACAACTGAACCTTTACATTTGAAATTTGGCATGTTTCTAGAGAAATGGATTGCACAGGTATAAGTGATGGCTTGATTTGGCCTGCAGAATCTTTACCATTAGCGAGGAATGAGATGGAAAGAATCTAGCTTGCCTTCCAGGGTGCAGCCTGAATTTGTAGGGCTGGCATTTAGGGAAAAAGACTTGGAACTCCATGATGCTGTTTGTCCCTTTTCAGAACAGAAGTGCTCTTTTAAATGGGGGCAATAATATTTTGTATTTATGTAGCACTCTTTAATTTGTGTATTTCAATGTACCTTACAAAAATGAGGATACTTATCCCTGATTCACAGATGGAAGGGATAAGTTGGAGTTGCAGCCATTGGCCCTAGTGAATAAAACATAGGCCTAGCAGACCAGCAAACTGAATTCTGTTCCTGCATCACTTGCTCTCTGGTGTTCACAGCTTGCGTTTTCTTTGCTTTTGCACTTGAAAAATGGGAGCAATATTATTGATTGGGGTGACTTGGGGTCTCCCTCCATAGGGGTTGTAGAAGGCTAAGTGGTAAGTCCAGTTAGAACTCCTATATCCCAGCTCTTGTACTTATTGCAATAGGCCAAGATAAACGTTATTAATATCCCTTTTACCAGATCCTGGAGTTTCTGAAACATTATTGAATCTATCTTCTCTGGATCAGCACAATGCAGATGTCTAGGCATTTCACTTAACCTAGCAGCATTGTCGTGCTCACAATTCTGAGAGATGACAGCATACAGGTATGGTAGCTTAAAGTTTACTTTTCATTGCAGATGGAATGTGCTGTACTGGAGTAGAGACTTCCAAATGTATTCCCAAATATCCAATCTTAACCCAAAGTCTTTAAGATACCTTAAGGAAACCTGAGGTGTAATGTACCTGAGCTATTTGATCTACTCTTTTTAGAGACAACATGATTAAAAAAGAAAAACCCAGTAGGTCTGAAAAAGTAGTAAAGCCTCCCCTTTAAACTGAGTTATGATGTGTATCTGTATGCTGGCTGGATTGGTGTGAAACACACAGCACTGAAGGCTCTCTTTATGAACGGGGAGCCCTTTGCTTCTAAATATCCTGAAATTTGATGTAATACATTTATGCAAAAATAAAAAAACTGCTTCAGGAATCACTCTGTGACTTGTGCAGATTTGCTTAAAATGTTGCGGCTTTCTTTCAAAACAGAGATTATTACTATATTCTTAGTTGAAAGGTATCATTATAAAAATTGAACAGAAGTCGCCACACTGTTTGCACAGTGGTAACCACAGCACATTCCCGAATGGGTAAGGAAGGTGTGGAGTTCAACATGGAATGCTAGGCCCCTGGGCACTGAAATTTAACAGATTGGGGAGGTAAGATTCCCACTCCATTTGAAGTGTGGGGGGCTTAACCTCACTACTTAGTATCTGGATTCTAAAACCAGTTACAACATTCTGCAGAGAATTGCTCACCATAGCCCTCCATGCCTCAGTAGTGTGTGAAGTCTGAAAGCAGCCAGGCTCTGTTGGCAGCAAGGATAGAGAACATGGTGTGCTGCAAATTGCAAAGGGAGCAATTTCTAGACAATTTTTTTTAAAAAAAGAAATAATAAACCACATGTTCACTATGAAAACATTGTTGCTTATTATCTGTGTATCCCTATAGTTGGGATGCGCTGTGTCCTGAATTTGAAATGGGTTCAACCTCCTGATAGGGAAAACCTAGCCCATCGGAACTGCCAAATGTGGAGATACAGGCCACAGCTGTCAGCTTCTAAGGTTAATGGGAGGTGGAGGCATCATCTGTGTGCCCTAACTTGTGAATCTCTGAGGAGGAGAAGTGACTTCCAGAAAGGTATGTGTATTTGGGGGAAATCTATCTGGGAAGGAAGAATAAATGCTCTCACCTTCTCCTAGTCCATGAGGCTCTCAAATCAGGCCCAGACAGAGAAATTGTGGAGTTAATGCTCTTGCATCAGTACAATATTCTAGACTGTTTAATACAAAGGGAAGTTTTACTCTATTCACACTTCGGCTTGTCTACAAGATGGTTTTGTATTTTCTCTGTGCGAGGTTGCAGAAAATGGGGACTAGAACTCTGCCCATTTTGGGACCTGAATTAAAAGGGTGGTGACCATAAACCCCAGTGTTGGAGGGGGGCAGGCGAGTTGCAAATCTCCGATAAATGTCAGGAGTGTTGTGCTGTGGTAACAAAGGGCCAAATATTGCAATTTCAGTGCAGTGATGAATGAAAAACAAACGGTTCTAAGCGTGGTCTCCTGCTAGAGAGCTGCTCTAAAGGAGTGGATCAAGCTAGTGAAGGATTTTCCTGTGTATCTGAATCCTCACAAAATGAGCCATTGTCTCTTTAGCTCCAACACTTCATTAGTTCTTGTTTTAAACACCTAGATATAATTTTATCTAAACTAAGAATGACTCAGTCTTGCTACTGATAATTAGGAGAAGGCTTAGAACCTATAATTTCTAATCAGTGTGCATCCACCTGGACCAGGAGAGGAGATCTCCAGTAGCGTGATAGTAGCTTAGTTTCCATAACTAATCAGTCATTGGCAAATAGGAAAGTATTTCACTTACTTTCCTGAAGGATTGTATTTTCTGATGGACAACAGGATGGATTTGATTCAATTTGATTTAAATCATGATTTAAATCACTAGTCAGGAAGACTCGATTTAATCGTGGATTTCTACATAAGTGCATTCTTGGTTGTTATAACCTTAATACAGTGGTCTGCATGCATGGCACTGCTGCCGATCCCGCCCAGGAGACCGCCGTACTCTGAAGGGGTCTATTTTTGTCCTGCCGAAATGCCGCCGCCGAAAACGGAAGCTTTCTATTCGGCGGCATTTCGGCAGACATACCCCGGGGGTCGGGAGTAAAGGTGAGATAGTGAAAAGGGGCTGTGGCGGCATAACTTTGAGGAACCCCGCCTTAATACATATTCTTCACAACTCAGAGATAGATGTTGGTTTCATTTTTAGAAGGTACACTACACACTGATTTATTTTGAAAACTTTTCAGATTAGTTTTCCAGCTATATCATAAAATGAATGATTGGCTATTTCATTTACCAAAGGTAATTGAAGCAGATATTTGATTATTGGGAGGTGATTAAATCAACAGGGTTATCATTAATATTTGGAGGATTTTTTTGCCATGCTGTATTAGGAGGAAAACATCACCAGACATTTAAATTGTTTTCTTTAACTAAAACAACAGCATTGTGTATTCTGAATTTTTTTCTTCAACAGCAAACACAATATTTTAACAAAACAAGTATATGAATTTTTGAATTTAGTTAAACATTCAAGTTTTTTAAAATAGTTTTTTTGTTAAAATTGTTTGTAACTAAAATAGTTAAATGAAATATAAAACCCAGAAAGAAGGGTGGTTTTTTTTTCAGAGCAATGGCTGCAAAGTGGTTGTTACAGAAGTATTTTGCAATTTCAACAACATTGGCCTTTATTTCTGGAACATTGAAGTCTTCGGCTAGAAGGTGCATCAAATGAACACTGCAACCATATCTTATTAGGTTGGGACACTCTAAATAATTTATTCCCATCATGCATATATTTGCATCATTATCTGTGACCAAGCTACATACTAGACATTTGAATTTTTTTCAATTTGCATTTCAATTTTTTTCAATTTTTTCAAAAGTAGCTTTTACTGCTACTTATAAGTAGTCTGCTATCTCTGCACGTTCTGATGTATCCGTTGTTTCTGTAAGGAAAACATTCCCTTCTGTTGTCATGCAAGCACATACACAACACGATCATTGTGGACATTGCTCCACCCATCAAGACTCAGGTTAATAATTTTACCTTCTAGATCTTTTGCACAGAGCTCAATTTCTCTTTCATACACTTTATCTGGCAATTTCTGCTCTGTTGGGGGGTCTTAATGACTGAACCTTGTTAATGAAGTGTGGATTCTCAATCATACAGAAAGGAGAGTTGCATCAACAAATTGGGCAATTTTTTTCATCCATTACCTCTTTTTGTAAAATGCTGGTTCTAATCACAAACTTATCTATGGTGGTTTCTGAATGATGGAGATTTTTTTCTTTTTGATGATGATATACTGTGGCTATGTGACATGCATGATGTGACTGAAACACTAGTATTGGCAGATAACTCGAAACTATGGGAAACTATGGAAAAAAAGGTTTTTCCCTCAAAAAGCATTTTATCAAAAAAATCCAATTTAAATAAAAAAAATCATTTTTTAAAAATCATTGATTTTTATCTACCCTAATGGACCAACCTACCTTAACTCTCAACTACTGAGGGACAATCTTATATTTTGCTTTCCACAACCAACTCTCTGTACAACTTTTCGTGAGTGATATAACTGAATACTTGGATACTAATATCTAAATTCTAACTTTATTGTTAAATTTATTCATGTAAATTTTGGTCATTGTTGATTATGCACTATATGTATCTTATGATTTTTAAAACAAATTTTGTATTTGTATTTGCAGATAATCTAAGCACTATACCCAGATGTACAGGCACTCGTTTCTTGTGTACTATATATTTTTTGTTAATATTAGCTTTAATAAAATATCTTGAAGAATTTTGGAGAATGATAGTTTTGGTTTAGTTCATCTTTTTACCTTATTGCATTCATTTTTATGAATATCAGCAATGTTGTGAGCCAAATAAAATAATTACAATTAAGGAATAAAGGCACCTGAAACCAAGCCACTTCAAGTAATGTCCCATTGTGGATGCTTCACACATGCATCTCGTACACATCTGATGAGAAAATTTTTTTGGTAGTAATGCCTGTGTGTCCCGCAGATACACTCCTGACCTTCTCCTGCTCTGTACAAAGGTTACATAGAGTTGCATGGGCGAATGACTCTCAGTTCCTTCAACCACCCATGGCCTGACATGGAACATCTTGCATACCCACTTCTAGGAGTAACTTATTGAAGTTTTAGCTTTAAACTTAGGTCTAATTTTATATTCGCTCGTTTAGTTTTCCTTTTAGAATCCCTCTGTTCATTAAACAAACCTTTTTTCCCTCACCTCTGATTTTTTTAAGGGGATTTCTTCCTAAGAGTTTTTCTGAGGGTATGTTTGGATCCCTGGGATTCAAAGCTGCTTCACTTGCCGGGAATCTATCACAGGCAGCAATGGGCAATACTGTTGCATTCACTGTTTTTGAGATGCACACATGCCATCTAAATGCAAGATCTGTTCGGAATTCAAGAACCGAGCCAGAAAAAATAGGGAGGTTAAGCTAGGCTACTTATGTTGCAGAGCTTCTTTCAAACCTACCTTGGATCCAGACCCAAATATCCCCCTGCACAATGGCCTCTAAGCAAATATGCTGCCCCGTCAACTGCCATGCCCAGCTCACCCACAAGATCTTTGTGGGACAGGAACTTGGAGGGGACCAGCAGGGTTTCTAAGAAGAGGAGTACCAGATCTCGTCAGAGAAAAATTGTTTCCAAAATGCCCCTCTCTCCTCAGGGACTATTTTGGCGACCTGATGTCTTAGAAAGGCTTCCCTGGTACGTGGTTCTCATCATTCAAGACTTGAAGGTATTCTAAGGTTCACAGTACCAAACATGCCTCAGTTCCAAAGCCAGCTGTGGTACCATGATCGCACTGGCAGGGATCCTAAGAAGTCTGCATTGAAGAAGACAGTACTACCTGCAGGTCTTCTGCCAGAGTTACCTCTGGCACCTATGCAGGCATCACAGACTGCTAGATCAATGCCATCAAAACAAGTAATATCTTTGGTACTGCTGCTGTCCACTGAGGAGCACAGATCCACTTGGTACCACAGGAATTTTGATTCTCTACAGACTTGTTTGTCTGAAATAAGATGGAGTCTCTTGTTAATGGATACCAAAAGACTGTCTATCAAAATCTACTACCATGACTATAACTTTATCTCCTAGATCCCTGGTACTGTCAGAAGGGCTGGAAGAGGAAGTCGTCATGTTCCCTAGTGTGATTTGATGGTCGGTAGCAACTGGCTGTCTGTTTTTCCAGAAAGTGGAGTTCCAACTCAGCATAGGAAAGTTCACTTTCACTCCAGTTCAACAGATTGTGATCTAGAGAAACCCCTATATAAACTGTGTGTCAGCCAGGATTCAGATAGGCCCGTAGTCAGAAGTTGTCTTCAACTTCTAGGTCACATAACAGCCTAAACTTTTGTTGCACTCCATGCCAGGGTATATCTTCACTGCTTCCTAGGCTAGCTAAGAAAAGTCTACATTCCAAACATTCTTTACAAATTAAGGTCCATTCCTTGTTGAGTTTTTGAATGTGTTCAGTTGGTGAAAAGACTCCACATCCAAAGTCTGTGTGGGAATTCCCTTTACTCAACCTCGTCCTAGTGTCACCACGACTTCAGATATATCCCTCACAGGATGGGGAGTCCATCTCCGTACACAGACTATTTAAGGCAAATGATCTGCCTAGGAGTTTCTTCTCCATATCCTTCTCCTGTAACGCAGTGTGGTCAGGTGTGCCCGTTTTCACTTCCTTCCTGTAATCAAGTCAGTCAGTCAATATCATGACAGACAACATGTTCTTCGTAAATCTACGGGGAGAGGTGAGGTGGTCTTTTTGTGTGGAAGCAATAAATCTTTGGAACTGGTGCATAGGCAATCACATTTTCATTTTGGCCTCATCTTCCAGACCACGGATAGGCAACCTATGGCATGCTTGCAAAAGGCAGCACGCGAGCTGATTTTCAGTGTCACTCACACTGCCCGGGTCCTGGCCACTGGTCTGGGGGCTCTGCATTTTAATTTAATTTTAAATTAAGCTTCTTAAACATTTTAAAACCTTATTTATTTTACATATAACAATAGTTTAATTGTATGTTATAGACTTCTAGAAAGAGACCTTCTAAAAACATGAAAATGTATTACTGGCACGTGAAACCTTAAATTAGAGGGCTGACATGAAGACTCGGCACCTGACTTCTAAAAGATTGCCAACTCCTGTTCGATATTCAGAACACCTTGGCTGACTATATGAGCAGGCACTTCTCACAAGAATGAGTCGGGACTAGATATTTTCATCCTCAAACAAATTTTCCTAACTGGGGTTTTCCAGAAGTGCACCTTTTTACCACCACTGTCAACAGGAAGTGCAAAATATTCTGCCTCAGAGGAGGTCTGAGCTGCCAGTCTCTCGGGGATGCCTTCCTTGTGCCTTGGACAAGAGGCTTTATCTACACATACACCAAAAAGTTGTTGATTCTAAAGGTGTGGGGTTTTTTTTGTTTGTTTGTTTTTTTTAAAGAAGAGTAAGATAAGACAGAGAGTCATTCTAGTTGCTTCAGCTTGTTCAAGACAAGTTTGGTTTCCTGACCCGATTCACCAACTTTCTGCCTGGCCTTGCATCTTCTGACTGTTCCATCTCGCTATCTCAGACTCGGGTTAGGTTATCCACCTCAAGCTGAACATTCCATAGCTCAGGGTTTGGCTCCTTGATGGTTCTGAGGTTTCCTGCTCAAGAGAGGTACGGCAGGTTTTATTAAATGCTAGAAGAGTCCAGTAGAAATACTTACCTGCAGAAGTGGAAGAGATTTCACCATTGATATATCCGGCAATAGTTCTCACCTGTCCATTCCTTCCTCTCAGCTCATCTAGATTACCTGTTGCACTTGAAAAAGTCAGGACGTCCTCTGAATTCCATCACAGACTGTTGATGGTATTACAGCTTTTCACTTCCCTATAAAGGGATTTTCAGTGTTTGCCCATCCCATAACTTTCAGGTTCATCCAGGGGTTAACTTTTCACCACAGATTAGAGAATCCACCCCAGCATAGGATTCAAATTTGGTCATCAACTGTTTGGTGAAACCTCCCTTTAAGCCACTAGCCAACTGTTTTTTCTACATTTGTCTACAAAGATGGCCATTTTGGTAGCCCTAACCTCAGCTTAAATAATTGGAGAACTAGGGGCACTGACAGATCACCCCTTCTGCTTTCTTCAATGAAAGAGTCTCTTTGGTCACATCCTAGGTTTTTACCTAAGCTGTTCTCTGGACCAGGTCATCTACCTTCTGGATTTTTTCCTAGGAGGAAGCCACCCTTCCTAATTTAGATGTTAGGGCATTAGCATTCTATCTGGACAGAATCAAACCATTTAGAAAGTCTCCCCAACTGTTTCTTTTGCAGCCAGGAGTAAAGGATCCACAATTTACACCCAAAGACTCTCTTCTTATGAAACTGTTAATGTTCAGTCTCCTTCAAGAATAATACAAGATGTCCGTCTACTTCCATATCACTGCTAAAAATGTGCCAGTTTTGGAAACAGATTTGCCAGAGCTTTTTAAATAACACTTGCCCTTCAGAAAAGCAGAATAACCGTGGCCCTGGAGCATGTCGGCATGTCGACACTGCAGCTGGGAGTGAACCTCCAAGCCCGGAGTCGTCAAACTGGTGGGTAGTGAGCTTAGCACATTAAAAATAGCACTGTGGAAGTCACAGGTCAGGCTGTAAATTGGGTTCTCAAGCCCACCCAGCTCCCTGGGCTTGAGATCCCAAACTGCACTGTCCACATACTTATTTTTAGTGCTAGCACAGGTCAGTCAGCCTGGGCTGGAGCCCAGCTGCATTGTAAACATACCCACAATGCCAGCTGCAGCTTCCTCATTGCTGGTGTGTTTACAAATTTAAATGACACCTTTACTATAAGAGCATTTAAAAACGGTCAGTTCTGACTTTTGTGAAGGATTTTCCCTAAAAGTAACCCGGTAAGTGTCTGGGTGAAGGAGACGCCACATGAAAGGGTAGAGTACTGAAAATTCACTCTTCACTCACTCCGTTATGTATAGATATTATTCTTGATTCAGCACTCTATCAGGCAGCCTCAGAACAGGTAAATATTGCATATGCTTTATGCACCGTATTGCCTAAGCACGGCATGGAAAAGTGAACTAAGTTTCAACTCTAGATTTGAGTTTCAGGGCAGCCCATGACCTGTTAAAGGAACTGTTTCTCTAAACTAAATAATTTAACTGCCGTCATCACAACTCTATTTTGGGTAGTTAAGCCATCTGGGGGTGTGATTTAAACATTAATTGATGTGTTATTCTTCCTCTCTAAAATTGTTTCCAATTTGTTCTACAACCCAAAGATGATAAAAAAGTGATCATTTTTAATATGCTCCTTCTACATTCATGGAACCTTAATGTTCTTTTTGTGCTGGAGGGTAAATTCCATTGACTGAGTTCCAGCAAAAATGATATTCCTTTCCTGCAGGGCAGGTGGAATTGTAGAGCCCCCAACACTGTATGTTTGATTTGAACAGGCTTGCTGCAGTGCTGAGCCAAGAATAAAAGCTGAGAATGCAGTTACTTGGCAACTTGGCTTTTAAGCAACACTAAAAATACAGTATTTCCTGAAAATTATAAATAGATTCATGCATTATTCTCTGAAATGGTGAAGTTTTGTTTTAGAAATGGCACAATTCAAACTGCATAATGTATAAATTAGAGAAGTTTTAATTCTTACTCTTGGACAGTTCTGCTTACCTTTATAGAACTTAAACAATTAATACTCAAATCACTATCCAATGAGCAAGCTATGAAAACCATACATGCTGGCCAGTGCAGAGTGCTTACAGAATGGCTATTCTATAATTTAACCATAACTGTTGTTTTATTACAGGAAAAAAATAAATAAAAATGTATCTTGAATGAAACTTGGGGAGGTGGAGGAAAAGCCAGAAAAACAAGAATTATGTACATTCCAAAGCTATCCAGTGCAGTGTTAGAAAACAATGTTACAGCAACTTGGGAAATATTTCAGGTATTTTTAAGACACAAAACATTTGTAAATCTCAAATTGATGTGCAGATGGAGAATCTATTTCTTCTCCAGCCTTGAAGCTAGGATTTCATATAGACAAAAAATGGGTGGCTGCTGAACTGAGATTTAGGTACAGCCTACAGTGTTATACAAAACCTGGAGAAGTTATTTTACACTTCAGAACTTTATGCTGTTAGTTGCTATTTGGTATGTAAAGTACAGTAGTTAGCATTTTATCTTGTGACACTCTGTACCTTAAAGTAGCACCCCGGAACTGCCATATTTACCACTGTCATATAATTATGATAATTTTTGAACAGATTATGCTTCGTTGAGGTATGATTTTGAAAGCCTTAATCTGTTACAATCAAACAGGATGCTAATGTTTGTTTGCTATCATTCTATGTGAATTTACGAAGCATTGCTATTCGTTACTTAAATACGTTGCAAGATGGCCACAGCCAATCTTTCAGTTAGAACAAAGGACTAGCCAGACACGCTAAATCTGAATTGCTTATCACCTGATCACCTAGTAACATTGACCTTGTCTTAATCACTGGTAGAGCTGGAGGTTTGAATGATTCTCTCACTCCTTCCAAGACAGGGATGTCTTGTACAGGAATGAAGAATGGTTTAGCAGTTTGGGCACTGGCCTAGGGCAGAGGTTCAACTCTCTGCCCTACCACAGACTTCCTGAGGGATATTGGGTAAGCCCACTAGGGGTTATCT
This sequence comes from Sternotherus odoratus, assembly GCA_032164245.1. NCBI lineage: Eukaryota > Metazoa > Chordata > Testudines > Kinosternidae > Sternotherus > Sternotherus odoratus. Next base: position 2,869,336 of record JAVMKO010000011.1, read on the forward strand.
ACACACTTTTGATACAGCTATAACTATATTGATTTAGAAACAAATCTAAAGCTGTGCCCTCCTGTGTACATGGTTATTCCATTATAAATGTGCTCCTATCAGTATAAATTATTCTCCTAGGGATTCAGGGGAATAAGCTATGCTTTTAGGTGAATTTAGGTGAAAACTCCAGTTCTCTCTAATACCAGTATAACTGCACCCAGGTGAGGGGGTTGTATGTCTTGAACTAGATCTGCCCCTAAATCAATATAGTAAAGTGGTATCAAAATTGTTTGTCCAGGACTGAGGGCTTGTCTTCACTGCTGGCTACATTGGCACTGCTGAGATTGATGCAGCGGCATCTGTTTAGTGGTTGTGGTGAAGATGTGACAAGTCGATGGGAGAGTGTTCTCTTGTCAACTTCAGTACTTCACCTCCCTGAGAGGCGGAAGCTATGTCAATAGGACAGTGTCTCCCCTTGACATAGCATGGTGCAGACACCACTGTAAGTTGATCTAAGCTACATCAATTTAAGTTATGTAATTTTAGTAATTTAACTAACATAAATTAGACCGATCTACCTAATTAGTGCAGACCAGGCCTAAGCCTCTGCTTCAGTTCACCTTCTGCAAATTGGTGAGAGTAGCACTGACTGCCTCACAGGAGTGTTGTGAAGATAAATGCCATATGAGCTTTATCGTATTTAAGTCATACGGTATTGGTGGCCATGTAACTACCTGAGAGAGAGAGAGAGAGATTTAAATTCAAGCTTAATCTGATAGTGTGTGGTTGCAGAGATTACCTGGGCTGTGAAAAACAGAATATGTTGTAGTGTATATCTTGAACCCCGAGAGGTAAAAGTGAAGGATGTGCTTTGCACTTCAAGCCCTTTCAGATATAGTACAGCTATAAAAAGCAGTATGGGAAGGCTGTATTGGATTTGTCCTTTGGAAGCTTGAGTAGATGCAAACTGTCCTGAAATAGAGTTAAAGTTGATCCTCTCCTCTGAGGATCATTACCATATTGTGGTGGTGGTGAGGGTTGCATGTTCCAACGAGCCCCAGGGCTATGTCATCTGGAGCCTAGTGCTCCTGGTAGGATGACCCTAGGCGAATAGGGATGTGGGGAAGGTTCAACCTCAAGACCCTTAAGGAAGCACAAAAATGACCATGCAAACCTCAACTGGACTAGAGATACCAGGACCTTCCCGTGGGGATGATGTCAGGAGAGCATCTGGTAATTGGGCTACCTTTGTAACCCTCTGCAATGGAAACGGGCTCTAGGGATGTGGAACACCACTTCACTGGCAGTAAAGGAATCAGAGTTGGTGGAAAAGGTGGAAAGGTACCGACTATATATAATCGGGCTCACCTCCAAACATAGTACTGGCTCTGGAAACAAACTTGTCGATTGAGGGTGGTCTCTTTCCTACTCAGAAGTGGCCCCACATAAGAGTTCCTGGGCAGGTGTAGGGATACTCGCAAGTACCCAGCAGGTGCTGTGCAGTTGGAGTTTGTGCTGGTTGCCAAGAGGGATGCCTCGATGAGACTTTGAGTATCAGAGAGGGAAAACGTGACTGTTGTTTGTACCTATGCGCCTAACAGCAGTTGAGAGTACTCTGCCTTTCTGGAGACCATGGGATCGGTGCTCAACAGAGTGCCACTGACTGACCCGGCAGTTCTACTGGGGGGACTTCAACGCTCATGTGGGAAATTATGGAGATACCTGGAGGGGAATGACTGGGAAAAACTGTCTCCCTAGTCTGGATCTGAGAGAGGAGTAGTTGCTGGACTTCTGTGCTAGTTATGGATTGTCCATAATAAATATCATGTTCGAACACAAGGTTACTCATAAATGTACTTGGAACCAGAGCACCTTGGGCCGAAGATCAATGATCAACTTCATAGTTGTCTCGTCGGACCCAAGGCCATATGTTCTGGACACTCAGGTGAAGAGAGGGACAGAGCAGGCAGCCAATCACCACTTGGTGGTGAGTTGGAGCTGACGCATGGGGTGCCTGATGGATAGACACGGGAGGCCCAAATGATCATTGTGAGTGGCCTGGGAACATCTGTTGGAGGACTTCAATTCCCACCTCCGGAAGAACTTCTCCTGTAGTCTGGGTGAGGTCTTGGACATTGAGTCTGAGTGGACCTTGTTCAGGGCCTCGGTCATTGAGACAGTCACAAAAAGCTGTGGCCTGAAGGCAGTTGGGGCCTGTCATGGTGGCAGCACTAGAACCTAGTAGTGGACTCCAGTGGTGAGGGAAGCTGCCAGGTCAAAGAAGGATGTCCTCCAAGCAATGCTTGTGAACCCGACTCCTGATATGACTGAGAGGTACCAGCTGGCTAAGAGGGCTGTGGCAAACACTGAAGCGAAAGCCCAGGCTTGGGCGGAGTTTAGAGAAACTATGGAGAATGACTACTAGACGGACTCAAAAGTGTTCTGGCAAGCCATTTGTTGCCCTAGGAGGAGTCAGCAGGACGTTGCCCAGGGTGAACTTAGTAAGGGTGGTGAAATGCTGATCTTGACTGAGGAGATGATCAAGAGGCGGAAGGAACACTTTGAAGAAATCCTCAACCTTATGGACATGCCCCTGCCCCCTCCAGGAGGCAGCGCCTGAAATCTCTGGTGAGATTGGATCTAATTCTGCTCCTGAGGCCAATGGGGTGGTAAAGTGCTTTCGTAGTGGTAAGGCAGCAGGGGGACATGGTTTGCCCAGAGATGTTTAAAGCACTGGACAATGTTGGGGTGTTGTGGTTAATGCACCTCTTCAATGTTGCATGGAAGGTAGGGTGCAATACCTGTGGACTGGAAAACTGTAGTGGGCGTTCCAGCTTTTAAGAAAGGAGACCAGAGGTGTGTGTTTCAACTATAGGGGGATCACACTTAGCCTCCCTGGAAAAGCCTATGTCAGGTTGCTGGAGAGATTACGCCGGTTAATTGAACCTCAGATTCAAGAAGAACAATGCCGATTCCATCCTAGCTGTGGAGCAATGGAGCAGCTCTTTGCTCTCTCGCAGATCCTCGAGAGTAGTCATGGGAACTTTCTAATCTGGTCCACCTTTTGTTTTGTAGACCTGGAGAAGGCAAATGCCTGCGTTTAAGTTTCTTGTGGGAAGTGCTGTGGGAATATGAGGTGCCGGTGTTGCTTTTATTAGAGTTAACAAAGTCCTGTGGCACCTTAAAGACTAACTATAAAGTTTTGAAGCATGAGCTTTCGTGGGCTAATACCCACTTCGTCGGATGCAGGCAGTAGAAGTGTTCACAAACAGGCAGTTATAGAAAAGTAGGTAAGAGCCAGGTGGGAGGTGAAAAGGTTAGTCCAATTAAGCTGAGCCAGCTTGTTATCTCCGATCAGGGAGTGTGGATTATTCGTCTAGCATTTGAATGGGGTGTGTGAACATGGAGAGACGAGAAACAATGTCTGTAATGAGCCAACCATTGTAGATCTCGGTTCAATCCCAAAGTGTGTGTGCTGAATTTGCAAATGAATTGAAGCTCTGCAGTCTCTCTTTGTAGTCTGGATCTGAAGTTCCCTTTCTGCAGAATGGTGACTTTTAAATCTGTAATAGTGTGTCCAGGCAGGTTGAAGTGTTCCCCTACAGGTTTTTGTATATTGCCATTCCTAATATCTGATTTGTGTGCATTTATCCTTTTTCGTAGGGACTGTCCAGTTTGGCCGATGTACATAGCAGAGGGACACTGGTGGCCTATAATGGCATATATGACATTGGTTGATGTACAGGTGAATGAGCCAGTGATGGTATGGTTGATCTGGTTAGGTCCTGTGATGGTGTTGCTGGTGTAGATATGTGGGCAGAGTTGGCATCGAGGTTTGTTGCATGGATTGGTTCCTGAGTTGGAGTTATTGTGGTGCAGTGTGCTGTTGAGAATTTGTTTAAGGTTGGCAGGTTGTCTGTGTGCCAGGACTGGCCTTCCTCCCAAGGCTTTTGAAAGTGAGGGATTATTGTGTTGCTTTTGTGTGCTCTCTAGTTCCTGTATTCATGGAGTGGGAGCTGTGTTCAGATTCTTGGCATTAAGACAAATACGTTCAAGGTGGGCGTTGGACTTCTCCAAGGGTGTGTCTCGTCCCCACTCCTGTTTGATTTTCAGGAACAGGATATCGAGGTGCAGCCAATATATGGACTGTATCTGGTAAGGGGACTCAGAAGTAGCATCTCTGCTGTTTGCCTATGAATGTGTCCTCCTTGCTTCTTCAGACTGCAATCTCTGATGCGCATACGAACATTTCACTGTTGAATGTGAAGTGGCTGGTATGAGAATCAGTACCTCCAAATCAGAGGTCATGGTCCTCTCCCCAAAGAAAGGGGACTGGTCTCTCCAGGTGAGGGAGCAATTGCCCTTAGTGGACGAGTTCAGATATCTAGGGGTCTTGTTCACGAATGATGGCGAGTGGGAATGTGAGATCAACCGGCAGATTGGTATGACGGTGGCAGTGATCTGGGCACTGTACTGATACATCGTGGTGAAGCGGGAACTGAGTTCTCAGGCGAAGCTCTCAGTTTACAGGTCACTTTGCATCCCCATTCTCACCTACTGTCATGAACTGTGGATAATGACTGAAGGGAGGAGATCGTAGGTACAAGGAACAAAAACGAGGTTTCTAAGCAGGGTGCCTGGGCTTACTCACTGAGACAGGGTGAGGAGCTCGGCTTTTCAGGAAGGCCTTGGAGTAGAGCTGCTGCTACTCTACATCGAGAGGAGCCAGATGAGGTGATTTGGGCACCCCGGGAGGCTTCCCTTGGAATTCCATCAGGTATGTCTCCCTATGCTTAGGACCCAAGGCTGACCCAGAACAGGCTGGAGGGATTTTATCTACCGGCTGGTGTGAGAGCACTGGAAAACTCCACACAAGGAGTTGGAACCTGTTCTGGAGTAAAAGTTCTGGTCTTCCCTACTCTCCAGGCTGCTGCCACAATCCTCACCAGGAGAAGGGGGGAAAAAAAGTAGAAGTTGATTCTCCCATAAGGAAAACAAGTTACAAGTATGTAATTAATTCAACTACCTGTTAATCTCATATCATCTGGTGTCAGACTCTGCTGCTGCGTCCATTTGTCTACTCTTGGGGTTCTGAAGAATTGTCCCAGACGCTTGCGCAGATTAAGTAAACACACTTTTTGGGTGTTTATTAAAATGCAGGTCTTGCCCCTGCTCAGTCCAGGCATGCCCTCACAGGGCTCAGCAGTCTATTCCATCTGGTTGGCACTGGGCAATAAAAAGAGGACATAACCCCTAAAACAGTTCAAGTATCAAGTCCCTTTAACAACCATGCATGCTGCCTACTCCAGGCTGCTTCTTTCTCAAAATCCTGTTCTTTGGCCAGGTCTATGCTAGCGGGGGTGAGGGGGATGTCGACTTAGGATAGCGTAGCTGAAGTTGGCACATCTTAGGTAGACTTACCTGGCATCCTCACGGTGGCAGCGGGCTGCCCCGTCGACTCCACTTGCACCTCTCAGTGAGTTGACGGGGAGCGCCTTTGGGGATTGCTTTATTGTGTCCAGATGAGACGCGATAAATCGATCCTCGATAGATCGATCCGTACCCGCCAATCCGGTGGGTAGTGAAGACCAGCCTCTTGGGGCCTTCCAGTTCCCTCTTAAAAAGGTTTTTTTCCTCCTGACTGTCACTCCAGATCACTCCCATTAAGCTTCTTCCTGTGGCTGGTGTGGGGACCCCTGCAGGTGTCTCCATGAAGCTGTTTGTCAACTGAGCACGCTCTGTTTTATAGGAAGTACTGCCTCTTGGTTATCACAACCTGTTTTTGAGTCAGGTGCCCAGGCACCCAACACCATAACCTATCGTATAACTAGGTACAGGTGAGGATGAGCCAATTTCACCAATATTGGGATATCTGTCATGTAAAATACTTTGCACAAACACCATCTACTTCTTAAACATAAAAATCAAGGCAGGTAGTAAAACAAAGTGCCCTATAAAATGTAACAAGCCTGCTAACCACATATGTTGTGATGCCACATAAAAATTCTTAGATAGTGTTTCTGGCAACCAGTAATGATTGTTTAAGGAAGAGAAAGTTTGAAGATGGCCAGGATTTTTTGTTCTTCGTTTTTTTGCCTCCAAAGACTCGTATGCAGTAAAAATCCCAACAAAACACTAACTCTTAATCTTTTTCTCTGACCTTTATAATTTTTGTTTGCATATTACACCTGATTTTTCTAGCTCTGTTGTAATTCTAAATACTGCAAGCTTTTTTTTAAAGACCTATTGTGACCGATATTAAAGCTGCCTGACGAGCTCTCTTTTGAGGAAACATTTGAGAACATTTTATTATGCAATGAACAAAGAGGTTGCTCTGATCTCAAGATGGTAAAGACATGACATAATTTATTTCCAAATAAACAAACAGTTCTTCATACTGTTATGATAACTTGTTTCTTGTCTGGCTTCCCTCTATCTCAGTTGGTCAATCAGAATTTTCAGTGTCCTTGTCTCTGATGCACTTAAACTTTTTCTTTTGTAGTTTAATCATTTTATTTTAGTTCTAAGAGTCAATAGTTTTAGTACTTTCTTTTAGGTAGACTTTGGGTTTTACACCCCCACCTCCCACCCCAGGACTCGCGGCTTCAAACTGTGCCTCTTGCCCATGTTCCTTCTCAGTCAGTGATGACCACAAACACCGTCTTTGCTGTCTAGGGGAAGCTGACATCATGTCCAGGAGCAGTATTTGTCAGTCCTTCCCCAGTACATCGGACGAGTCTGTGGTTTTTGTCTCTGGAAGCATCTCATGGAGTTCATCATGAGACCTCACTTGGACCCAAGCGGGGGGACCCCCCTCTCCTCCGTTCATCAGCCTGATTCAGCAAGGAGCATAATTCCTGCTATCATGTCTGACCCCAGTGCCAGTGGAACAATACCCAGAGGCCCCATTGCGGGGCCTAGGAGAGAGGTAAGGAAGCACACTCATAAGCACTAAGTCCTCCTCCAAATAAAGAAATATGGATGTTTTCCACTAGTTTGTTCCAAGGGGACTGAGCACGCACCAAGTCCCATAGACACAAGAAAAAGCCCCACAAGCAATTCCCTCCTGTACTGGGAAAGGCCCTTAGCAACAGTACCAATACCCAGGAAAGAGAGAGTGCCTCTTGCAACGGGGAGATCCAGAGCTGTGGCTGCACCTGAAGGTGTATTTACCTTGCCAGATCTGGATTCACCCTTCCATCCGGTCCCTCCTCTTCTAGAGAGAACAAATCCACACTATGGGACATATGTCTGAGGAGCTGTGAGATAAAAGGAGCTATTGATACGTGGAAGTGCTTGTATGGAGCACTCACAGCTGGGAAATCAAAACCACCTATCTGTCGCTGAAGACAAATGCTGGTCAGCTTCCAAACCCACATGGAGCTCATGCAGCCAGCACCTACTCTACTTTGGCTGATAGATTCTACAGACCTGAGAGGGAAGAAAGGAATAATACACAGAATAATACGCAGAGGACAGGAAAAAGGCCATGCAAAGCTTATAATATCTTGCCTCCACGCAGAAGGAAGCGTAACAATCTCTGAATCAGTGGATGTTCATTAAACAAGAACATATGTTTTAGCAATTGTTTCAACAGTCTAAATGCATTAATTTCTTTAAAAGTCAAGAATCTGCAGCCTAGAAATGCTAGTTCTTGAAGTTCAAAGAAGGGTAAGAATACCAGTAAGATGTTAGAAGTCACCTATGCTCCTTCTAGGACATACAGTATTAAAAGGAGTACTCAAAATATTTTAATAGTAAATGAACAGATGGATAATGTTGATTTAATGACCAATCAATCCATTGATATCACGTTTCAGAAGAGATGTACTGCAGAGCCCCAGAATAGTTCAAGAGAAGTTGTGTAGTTTACCCTTAAAATACAAACTAATCCAGAGATTTCCCCTAGTCAGAAGGAAAATAAAAGGCTTTCACATAACTGCAGTATAACACAGCATGCTATAAGAGGGAAATCTGACTGTTCTCAAGAAATGCAAGTCTGCCTTGCCTTTCGGAACAAAAGTATTTTCACTAGATCATGAGAAAACAAGACCCTGATCCAGCAAAGCAAATGCATGACTTCAAGCGGGTCAGTAGTCCTGTTGATTTCGGCATTCCTTGACGTCACTGGGACTTCTGCTTAAAAGTAGCTCACATACTATAATCCTTTGCTGGATTTTATTTCAACACAAGATTGAAATAAAATGTAATTAAAAAATTTCAGAGAATGCTAATGGGACCATGATATATTCAAATTCTATAATACTGCAGACACATTGCAATAAATCCATTTCCTAATTTTGCTTAGTCAACAGATGTTGCCTTTCAGTTCCCCCAGTGCAAACTTTGTGAACCAGCTTTGAGAGTTTAGTTTTTAAAAGGAAGTGAAAAGCATCTTTATGGAAAATATCAGGTGAATTAATCTTCACTCAATGCAGTTAGATTAAGGAGATTCAAGAATCAGTTTTTAAGGTATTTTGTTGATAATGTTTAAGATTAGCAGCCGTGTTAATCTGTATTCGTAAATAAGATGAGGAAGACTTTGTAGCACCTTAGAGACTAACCAGTTTATTTCAGCATAAGCTTTCGTGGGCTATAGCCCACTTCATCGGATGCATAGAATGGAACAGAAGTAAGATGCATTTAATGTTGATAATGTCACATAGCATAGCTATTAGGGGGCAGTAACACTCAATTTTTTAGTAGTTAGTATCAAAAGATAAAATGTCTGTTTTCTGTATGCCAACCCTTTCCCAGCTCTGCCTGCCCCCTCCCCCCCCCCAAATTCACCAGTCTTCACAGGGATAAATTTAAATTGGAGCAAGCTTTTCATTGGTCCTTGTACATGCTCCAAGAGCTACTGACATCAGCTCACTTTTTCGCATGCACAGAACAGATACAAACAGCACTCTGGATTTTCTTGAAAACTCTGGCAAATCCTCTGAAGTCCAAAGCACTATTCTGTTTTATTTGCACCATACAGTAGACTCTCGATTATCCAGGATGATAGGGAAAAAATAATTCTGGTTAATAAAATCCCGGATAATCATCATCCATAGGAAACATGGGGAGGGGGGTTGGTTCACCAGCCACCCTGTGCCAGGGGGAGGGGGTGTTGTTTCACTGGCTGCCCTGTGCCCTGGTGGGGTTTTTTTTGTCTGTGCTTGGGACGGCAGCAAAGCCAGAGCCAGTCCTACGAGTTGCTCGTATTTTTATTTGCCATCCTGGTTAATCCAATCCTGGATAATCGAGAGTCTACTGTATACACATATGATACTGCTTCTAATCCATATGGAGCACAAATACAGTACCAAACCTTTAGAACCATACAGACACAATTTGTGAACCAATCATAGTCTGTGAAAACATGATGGTTAAAGAGCAGAATTTAGCCATATAATAATTCAAACACACTCTCATAAAGAATAATAGATTCCTTAAACAAAGGCTCTTTTAAGAGCCACCGTTCTAGTGTAAAAAATTCTGTGACAAGAAACCCTTTTAAAGCTGTGAATGATCATACTGCATACAGGAAAATTAAAGTGGGGATACAGTTAAAAAGCGACAGCTTTACCATAATGGTTCAAGCGGCTAAAGTTTTGAATGCTTTTAGTACAGGCACAAAAATGGATCCAACTGAATTTAAAATTGGATCTAGAACACATCACCTATTATGCTAAAAAAAAAACAAGGAAAAACAAAATGTACTCAAAGCACTAATGTGAACATTGTACTTTACAGAGGAATACAAAAATATCTCTTCCTCCCCTCTGCATCTTATCCTGAGGGGATCTAACTCTCTCCTATTGTTTCAATTCTATGGCACTGGCTGACGAATATACCTTCTCCTCTCATGTCGCCTGCTGTTCGGTCATAAATTTCAGCTTTTTTTTAAAAAAAAAATCTTTCTAGCTCTCTTGCTGACAACTTGTTTAAAATGGCTAAAAAGGAACTTATATTTTCTTTTAACACCTTTCTCCCTTTTCTCCATCTTCTGGTTCTGTTAACATCACCTCTGTTGCTGGTAATCATTTTGACTTCATGCTCTTCTTCACAGTCACTTATCTCACATATTGAAGTAGAAGGGTACGTCTTCACTACAGGAGTAGGTCGATTTCCCTTAAGTCGATTTTCTAAAGTAGCCTTTAGAAAATCGACTTAGTGCATCCCCACAAAGGACAGCAACTGACAGTGTCTGTCCTTAAACTTTTGCAGGGGTCGACATAGGGAGTGTTGCGCTGTGGGTAAGTATCCCACAGTGCCGGGATTCCTGTGCTGTCACCACCTTTCCGGGCAGCCAGGCACGCTCCCCAGGGGACCAGCCCCAGTCCGAGCAGCTCCGTGCCCCACCCCCGCCCGCCCAGCCCCGCGCCGGACCCCCCCGCCCGCCCAGCCCCGCGCCGGACCCCTCCGCCCGCCCGCCCGAGCAGCCCCGCGCCGGACCCCTCCCCCCGCCCGCCCGAGCAGCCCCGTGCTGGCTCCCTCCGCCCCAGCAGCCCCACGCCGGACCCCCCGCCTGCCCGAGCAGCTCCGCGGACCCCCCCGCCCGCCGGAGCAGCCCCGTGCCGGCTCCCCCCGCCCGAGCCGGGGAGGAGGGGTGGAGGAAGCTGGCGCGGGGCTGCTCCGGCGGGCGGGGGGGGGTCCGCGGGGCTGCTCCGGCGGGCGGGGGGGTCCGCGCGGCTGTTCCGGCGGGCAGGGGGGTCCGCGGAGCTGCTTGGGAAGGCGGGGGGAGGGTGGGGTCCGGCGTGGGGCTGCTCGGGGCAGGCGGGGGGTCCGGCGTGGGGCTGCTCGGGGCAGGCGAGGGGTCCGGCGCGGGGCTGCTCGGGCCGGCGCGGGGTCCGGCGCGGGGCTGCTCGGGCCGCCGGGGGGTCCGGCGCGGGGCTGCTCGGAAGGTCGGAGGCTTAATGTCACCTGCATCCTCACTAGCTGAAAATCGACCTAGAGAGAGGTCGATTTCAGCTACTTCTCTCGTTAGGGAGGAGTTATAAAGTCTATTTTAAGGTCCCTTTAAATCGACTTTAAGGGCATGCAGGTGAGGACGGCTTGCTAAAGTCGACTTTAAGCTGTAGTGGGGACTAGGGCGAAGTGTCATCTCTATGCTGTCTCCCAAGTGACCTGCATGGGATGTTTTGAGGTACATCTGCAACTTTTATTTCTTTTATGTCCCCCAGATCAAATATTCATCTGTATTTGAAGTTTTTCCTTCCAAGGCAAGCACATACTACTTTCACTTCGAAAGATGAAGTTAATTACAGTTTTCTACTTTCCACCTGCCTCCTCATCTTTCCCAAAATAGGCAGCTAGAAACACACATTCCAAGAGATTCAGGATGACCAAGAAACACAGATCTGAGAAATCAGTGGTCTTTCCTGCTCAGAGGTAGGCAAAATCTCCTTCTATGAATCGAACAGGAAAGGCTTTTAAAAATAAATAAAAAGTACTGATGATTGGACTGTATTCTAGAAAAGGACCAGTCCACCCTGGATGTGTCAGATGAGGAAGTGGACAAAGTTTCGCTTAAAAAAGAAATTCACTAAAAATGAAAATATCCAAAGGAGCAGCTTGATTTGGCCACATGTTTTTTTCCCCATTGAATCTAGAATGGATTTCAGAGGACTGGGCCCAGAGCATGAAAAACCAGGACTTGACTTAAACTGTCTAAAGTCTAGATCAGGGGTTGGAAACCTTTCAGAAGTGGTGTGCTGAGACTTCACTTATTCACTCTAATTTAAGGTTTTGTGTGCCAGTAATCTATTTTAATGTTTTTAAAAGGTCTCTATAATATATAACTAAGCTGTTGTATGTAAAGTAAGTAAGGCTTTTAAGTTGTTTAAGAAGCTTTGTTTAAAATAAAATAAAATGCAAAGCCTCTTGGACTGGTGGCCAGGACCTAGGCAGTGTGAGTGCCACTTAAAATCAGCTCGCATGTCATAGGTTGCCTACTCCTGGTCTAGATGGACAAATATACCAAACCTAAGGATCGATGCTATTGTCTCCAAGTTGAGTAAGGTGTTTAATACCACTCAAAGGCACTGCGTTTCTTAAGGACTCAATTGATAAAAACACAGAGCAGTGGCTTATAACGGGCCTTCCAAAACTCTAATATCTTCTCTTAGAGCCACTTTGTCCTGTGCAGTCACATCCAAGGCTGTTATCTTGTGTCAATCAAGCTTGTGCCCTTAGCATTTTGATAGCAATGACATCAAAACACTTCAAACACTCTTTAAGGGTTTTTTAGTTGTCATGCTTGATCTAAAATGTATGTAATTCCTGATCCTCTATGTTGTACAATGGAAAGATATGGTATATCTAGCTCAACAAATGGGTTGAAGTTCTGTCTCTAAAGCCAATATTCATCTTCCATTCATATTTTTGAAAAACGTGGGCAGAGGCATCCTTACGCAACTTTTTATTCTCTGAGGGAGAGGGATTCTTTAACTATTCCTCTGGTCAGAGAGCCATGCTTGGGGCTGTCTTCCTAAATCATCCAGCAGCATCACCATCTCTAAGTAACAATGAGCATAGGGGCCAGCCCAGATTACCTCAGCCATGTAAGGTGAAGGCCCAAATGAATTCTTCAGTGTCTAGACAATTTCAGCTTCACCGATGGGCCCTGAAGATAACCTGAGTGGGTAATGCAGTTGAGTGTACAGTGCATCACGCTTCGTACACAGAATTTCTTTCTTCATACCGCCATCATTTCTCCTAATAAAGAAACAAGCTCTTCTGGATATAATTCACAAATCTGGAATTTGGGGTTTGTACTCACTCTATTCCATCTTGGCAACTTCCTGGCCAGAGGGAAGCAAAACCTTCTCAGAGGAGACTTTAAAGTTATTGTTACCTGGGGTTCCACTTGCTTCTTTATTGTGCATTACAAAATAGATTTAGCGGCTGCCTCAGGTTTTAGTCAGAGGATCCTGCCCTTGCTCTCTTGCTTTTCCTTCAAAATAATCCAAATGAAAACAAATGCTAATAATCTTGGACACAGTGTAGATCTGGTTATTCTCTTACTTGTGTCTTATTGCTTACTATTTCTAAGTCGTTCATCTCTAGATTATAGCACTTGTGGCAGGGTGGGCTTGACCCAGCCTGCCGCCCCTTTAAGAGGGAGAAAAGCCCTCTGCAAACCTCCCCTGCAGAAAGCCTAATTAGCCACCTGGGCTGCAGGGCAATCAGCCTGGATGAGTTGCACCTGGCAGCTTCCTCAGGGGGATATAAGCCTGACAGGAAGGAAGCCCAGGGTGGTGGTGGTATGGTAGTGTGGAGTGAGAGAAAGAGCTGTAAGCTGTAGAGCTGTGCTTAGAGCTGTAGAGCTGTGTGTAGAGCTGAACTATATAGAGCTGTGTAGAACTGTAAGCTGTAGAGCTGAACTATAAAGCTGTGTATATTGGTGGTGGGGCCTTGCACTGTGAAATAAAGAGCACTGTTTGGAGCCAGAGAAGAGTTTCCTGCCTGTTCCTGAAGAGGGGTGAAAAGGCGATCTGCTACAACTATTTTTGTCTTGACTGATAATTAGTCTTCCAATAGAAGTACACATCTGCCAATCGGGAATATCTTTCCCTTGAATTTTTCTATGTTGTTGTCCTTGTTTTCCCACTTAGGGGTGTAAGGCATCAAGCAGGCTGTTGGATCCCAAAAGAGAATTTTCATAATTCTACCTTTGCACATAATTAGGTGGAATGATGTTTAAGTGTCTAGGTTGGTGCTTTCCCATTCCCTGAGGAGGCCATTTAATAGGCAAGACAGAATTGTTCTAAAAACTGTTCACTACCTTGGAGGAGACACAAAATCCATCTTTCCATAGTATTTTAAGATTCCAGTACAAAGGAAAGAGTTGGATAAACCATCTAGTCTTCATTCTTTGATCTTCAATTTTAGTTTCCTGACTGAATAAAACTTAAGCATTTACGAGAGGGATCTAAATTGAAGTGGAAGTCATTTTAATTTAAAGATTTTTGCCAAAAAAAGTTATGTATTCCTTAAGTATTTTACAGGAATACCTTTAGATTGTATTAAATACGAGAAAACAAGAGATGTTTCTTTGCAATGAGTAAGTAACATTAAAACCCCATCTATTGTCCAATATTCAGCTCCTCATTTGAAAACTTTCAGTGGGTATTAGGATAATTAAGTTCCCATTCAGGCTGAAATTTTCTCATATCCTCAAAATATTCCATTTCTTGTTCACATTGCAACCTGTGTGTTGGTTTTACGGAATCCACACTATTACTAGAAATGTGTGTGAATTCCGAGGATGATGACCAAGGCTGTATTTGAATTCACCCCACACACATCCAAAGTATGCAAGTTTTGAGCTGTGCAGAACTAAGAGCAACTGTGGCGAACTGATACACCTGCTTTTTGAGGATGGACAAATAATCAGAAATGCTGTAGCCTGTGACAGACCGTATTAATGTGCTGTGGAGGCCCAGTGAGTTGTGGGTGACAGAATAGTTTGAATAAGCATTCACTTTTTCATTTAAACACATGGTTTGGTCACACTCAACATAGTCTCTAAATTAAAAAGCTTTGCCGTGATCATCTGTTTCGTAGCAAACACTGACTTTGAAGGTGGCCAGTAACACTGTAAATATTTGATTATTTTATGTAACAGGCAGTCCCCAGGAAAGACATCATTGCTGGTAGGAAATCGCTCATAATAAAGACTAATAGTTCTAGATTTTGTAGGGTTTTTAATGCATTTTCTGAGAAGACATGTGGAAAGAGCAGGTGGATATTTGATATTCAGGGTTCTCTGAGATAAAATGCAATGCTCTGCAGTTGATATTCCATTCGTGTTTTAATTGTTAAATGTCCCACTTCAGAACTCACTACCTGAAGCACTGTCTATGGGTTATGAATTCATGCTAACATAAATCTTTTTTTTCTTTTTTGTTCTAATGAACATTTCTAGTCTTGCATTGAAATGGATAGCTGGTTTCTTGATTCCCAGTTTAATGTGAGCTAATTTCATTAGCATGTTTTAATAACAAACTCGATGATGTGCAGAAAACTAGCATATTATGGATTTAAAAACACCTCATACGTGATAATCTTTCAAACATGATTGTGATGCAATTCCTTGTTTTCGTTTCTCATTATGGTTTACAGGAAAATATAATTCTTTTATCTTGGCACTGCAGTCTGTACTGCAGAAGCTTGTTTCTATAAATAGCCCTGATCTCACTGTCTCTTAGTGTTTCGGCGAGTTTTGACATTTACTGAAGTGTAGACAGTGGAAAGAGTGCTTTGCATGCACAATGAACCCCTCAGAACAGTACTAGGTCTTTGGGGGTTTTGTTGTTGTTTTGCTTGATGGGCGTTGTTCTCTTTAGTGCAGACAAACACTGCATGGAAGCAGAAAAAGGGTATTTGAAAATGATGTGGTGTGCTGTTCAATTTTTTTA
This sequence comes from Sternotherus odoratus, assembly GCA_032164245.1. Lineage (NCBI taxonomy): Eukaryota > Metazoa > Chordata > Testudines > Kinosternidae > Sternotherus > Sternotherus odoratus. The sequence continues at coordinate 2,884,728 of JAVMKO010000011.1, forward strand.
AGACACACCAATAGAATACATAAACTTTTCACCTAGAAGAAACTATCCTTACCTCATTTAGGTGGTGGTTTGTACCAAATTAATGCTGTTTTCTGGAAACTACATTCATGCCTTTGATGTCTCCCAGCTGTCCTTTTATGTGACATGTTTCTGACATGTGGAAATCATTCTGACAATAGTACCCTGCATTTTTAGGCTTTGAATAGTGCAGCAGGTCAGCCTTGTGGAAATAAAAAGGTGAAATTAAACACCTCGACACATACAGTACTATTTCCAGTTCAATCTAGCAATGAAAACCACTGAAAATAATTCTATGGAGAGACTTGTACACGTGCTTACTCATTCAGCTGCATCAGAAATAGCTGTCATCCTTTACTGAGTGCATCATACGATGCAAATACCTTGTTTTTTCAGAAAGGTAGTGCGTTATGTTTTGCTTTGTGTTTGATGGTAATAACTGAAAGACTGAGGGGGTGAACCAGGGCTGCTTCATTTTATTTGTATTATAAAACTCTTGACAAGCTGTATTGGCAGAATTTATCTGAAGGGCAATGCTGGCATTGCAGTAATTAAAGGGAAGGAAAACTCATTAGTCAGAAACAAAGCTAAAGAAAGTTATGGGTGGGTGGGGGGTGAAGGGAGGGAGGTTGAGCCAATAGTTTCTGGAAAGCACCGGACGCCTAAGTTCAAATACATTGATCCAGAAGGAGTGTGTTCCTCCCTGATATGTAGTGGTTTGAAATACACCAGGGACTATAAGTTACTGTATGTGTTGAAATGCTCTTGCGCTGGGTTTTTGCGCACTCTGTCTCCCAAGCTCGCTGTCTCAGACACGTGGTGGTATGTCTGTTTTCTATTTAATCTTGCTTTCCTTCCCCCATCCTTCAGCAGCAACTCACCTTTGGTGTATTTATAAGAGACTGTGGAGATTAATGTAGTTCATCCCTTGGATCGGGAGAAAATTTAGGAGTAAACCAGACTAGGTGGCTAGTAGTTAGTATTCTGTGGAATTTGAGGTGTGTGTGTCTGTGCATGTGATTGTAAGAGTGTCACAAAGCAAAAGATTAGTTTAATACATCTGCGTTTGAAGTTGACATTGCACCCAAAGTGCAACAAAGGTATTGTTTTCTATTTTACCTTACATAAACTATTGTGTGAGAAATCTAGTTACCGATTTAAAATTAATTCTGGGACTTGCATTTTGAGTAAAATGTAACTAAGTAAACATTACACTGAAAACGAGAAGATGAATTGAGCTCTTACATTTTTAGATACTGAGGTTATGTTTTCTTTAAAATAAGTTTTTTAATGCATGTTTATATCTTTGTAGTATTTTATGCTTTAATGTTATGCTCAGTGTTTTAAAGACTGCCAGGAAGACTATATCAGGAAAGAGAGAAATGCAAATTCTTTTGAAGAAATGTAGTACATTTATACACAAAAAAATTGCGACACTTCCCCCACTCCCTTTCAGAAGAGATATCTATACACACAAATGCACAGGGATGCAATATTGGCAGAAAGCCATTTGCCAGTGTGCTGGGGCAAGAAGCAAAAAAGAATCCTAGTGCATGAAAATCTAGTAGCGTGATACTACATGGAGACTTAATATGAAATAATTTAATGTCAAAAGATCTCTTTCAGGAAAATATGAGAAACAGTGTGTGTGAACATATTTAAAGTTTAGAGTGAACAGTTCATTATGGCAATTCTTAACCAACAAGTGACTCCCATTAATCATATTTTGGGCAAACTATGATTTTCCAAATTTATCAGATGTAACATTTTAACTAAGTGCCAGACTCTTAATGACTTCAACCGGTAAAGAGTGGGATGCTTTAGATCTTAGCTAATTTACAACATACATTTTCTTGGAAACCTCTAAATGTCTTCATTATTTTGGGGGAGAAGAATAGCACAGTGTGTTTTAGCATTTTATGAAAGTAATAGTAAGTGGAGAGACTGAACAGAATCCCTGCATATCTAGTGAAAAATAAATGCAGTGTCCTCTTTTTCAGTGATTATTTTCCTACAGTGAAGGAAAAGATGTGGAGAACATAGGATAGTTTATTATTCATAATTGAGATCTTGTCTTTTAATTCATGGGTTTGGTATTTCTCATTAAAACTCTGAATATAGCCTTTGTGCTTTTGCTAACGTCATTAATCTGATTGTATTAATATGTTCACAAGGCAGAACCTATAAAAGCAATTTTCTAGTCTACCATAAAATATTCATGAATACAGGCTTTTTTGTTTTGATGATGCGTTCATTAAGTAGAAAAGATTTTATTGTTTTCAGGAGGGCTCTGCAGGTCAGAAACATTCAGTGCTTCTGTTGGGAACTCGTGTCATTTCAAGTAGTTTTTGAGACGGAAATAGTACGAGTCATGTTTGACGCACCACTCATTGAATACAATGAATGAGAATTGTGGTTATGATCTCTGCAGCTGGCATACTGTGCTAGGACTTGAGACATTTTCTGTGGATTTGTTGCTCCATTTTATCTATGCTCAATATTAAAAATGTGACATTTGTTGAGTTCTCTCAGGAATATTAAACTCTCTCTTTTTTAATGTGATGGAACTTAAGCTGTTTTTACAGAGCAAATTAATAGTAATTTAAAGCTGAAAAACACTCTGAATTGCTCACTATTCTCTTCTAAATACTCCAGTGGTTGAGGTAATGCAAAGCTTTAGCTACTCTAGTATCCGTTTCTTTTGCCATTTAATAACATTTATTTTTTAAATGTAGTAACTCTGACACTTGTGTGTGAAGAATTTTTAGGTGCATATTTAGAACTGAAATTTCACTTAATGTGAATAATTTGGACATAATGGTTCCTACGTGGAGATATGCAGATTAGCTCTGTAAATTAGCCAATTGAATAAACAACTTCCACCTACATTTTAGAAATTTTAATATTTAGTTAGTGTTTCCATAAAGATGTATGCAGTACTGCCAACCCCAAATGTTCAGATCTCTTGTCAAGCCTACAGAAGTTATACACTGGACTTAAAAAGCATGAAATGAAAGCAGACAGACTTTGGAGTTCCTTTTGATTTGCCCTCTGGTTTTTGATCTTTTAGGATTCACAATTTCAAATTCTTCTCTGCAACAATAAGGACTAGAAACTTACTATAAAAAAAATGGTGGGATTCTCTCATAAGAATTCTTAGCTGTGGCTTTAAGAAAAACACCGAACATTGAAAGACTCCATAAAAATGTGAGAGCTAGTAAAATTGTGTATAATATTGTTCATTTTCATTATTTCCCTCTCAGGAGCTTTCTGAGCTGGGAACCCAAAGATAGCTGACTACTCTAGTATTAACTATTTCTTTAAGGTGTTTGGATTGTTTTATACACTGTATTTGATACAAAATTCCTGTATCTCACAATGGATTGAAGCTAGATTTGGTTCAACAGTCTAATTTGAGGCTAAATTCTGACTCTCACTGGTACGAAGTCAATACAGATTCTCCAGATTTACTCCAATATAATGGAGATCAGACTTGAGCCCTCAGTGTAATCGTTAGTAGATTCAGAATTACATAATATGAAAAACCAAATTGTGTAAATGTATTGCCACCTGTTTCAGATATAGTTATTATGCAGATTTCATATTGTTTACAGTGAATATGATGAATCATACCTTAAGGTCCCTTTGGAGCAGCGGCTTTCTCTATTAAATCTAAGGCCTGGTCTACACTAAGGGGAGGGGGTCGACCTAAGTCGGTCTAAGTAACACAAGTACAGCTGTGAAAATGGCATAGCTGAAGTTGAGGTACTTAGAGCTACTTACCGTGATACCTACACTGTGGTAGGTAGACTGCTGACGCTCCCCCGTTGACTCTGCCTACCCTTCTCGCAATGGTGGAATACTGGTGTTGACGGGAGAGCGCTCGGTGGTCAATTTATCGCACTGGAGGTCAATTTATCGCACCGGAGGTAGGTGTAGACATGCCCTTAAATGTTGTTTTTATGGAAATAGTAGAATCATAGAATTGTAGAATCAGAGAATATTAGGGTTGGATAGGAACTCTGGAGGTATCTAGTCCAACCCCCTGCTCAAAGCAGGACCAATCCCCAACTAAATCATCCCAGCCAGGGCTTTGTTAAGCCTGACCTTAAAAACCTCTAAGGAAGGTGATTCTACCACCTTCCTAGGTAACCCATTCCAGTGCTTCACCACCCTCCTAGTGAAAAGTTTTTCCTAATATCCAATCTAAACCTTCCCAACTGCAACTTGAGACCATTACTCCTTGTTCTGTCATCTGGTACGACTGAGCACAGTCTAGATTCAGTAAGCAGTCTACATCTAGTAAATTGGCTCCTTCACAACCACAGTACATGTTGTTTCTGAAGATGCGTTGTGCATGCTCTATCTCTTACAATTTGTTTTCTCCTGCTTGCTTTTTTGTGTGATATTTTCATTAGTCTGCATTAGCATCCTGAGACTTCTGGCAGGCTCTCAAAGATGTGTACTCTAGGAATCTTACTGTGAAGATAGTCTTGTTTTATCTTGGGAGGGTGAGGGGGAGAACTTTCAAGTAACTCTGGTGGTGGAAATCCCATATTTAGAAAATCGTATATGCCTGATATTAAAATACTTTATTCATTTGTATGCATTTTCTAGGTTACTATTTATGTATAGGGCTATTTGATAACATTGGAGGTCGGACATTATTCTGCCGAATTCTAAAGTTCTAGTCTCCAGTGTAGCTGTCCGTCAGAGAATTCTCATAGAGCTCTGACCAGAATCTGTTGAACAGATTTCATATGTGGAAGAGATCATAAGGGAAACATGAGGGGAAATAATTTGAGAAGTTTGGCCTAATCTGCTATAATGCACATTTTATGGCTGTATGTGAACCAATAGTTTCTGAAGATGGAATGAACTAGTTGAACATTAGTAAATGTATGTGCATTCTTTAAAAAAAAGAATCTGAATGCTTTTGTTGAGAATTTGGACTCTAGGAAACTGAATATTAGTTTCAAATTAAAAATTTCTTCCCCCAGCTCTCAAACCATTAATGTTCATATAGCATTAGGTCTAACTTTAGTACCCAAAAATTCATAATTAAATGCTGACACAATTCTAAACTCCCCCTTTTATGTCTGACTATAAAATACCTAAACTGATGCACTATATCACAACTAAAATTAAGTGCATCTATGCTAAACAAAATGGATAAGAGCTCTCTTTTCACGGACAAAGACTTGCTTTTCACAAATGTCTAAGCAGTTCTGGCTAGTGAAACGCCTAAGCCACAGTTTCTACCCCCTTCATATTCTTCTTTAGTTGTCATCTGTAGACCTTTTTCCATGCAGCTCACCTATACAGAGGAATCTCTTCCTGAACCTGCCCACTATTCCTTCATGTCCCACCTTTAAATGCAAAACTAAAAATTCCTAGACACAATCTTCCCTTCAAAAAAAAAAAGAAAAAAAAAAGTGGTTCCATTAATTTCTTCAGGGGTACGTCACTGGAAGCAGCCCATCATGTGAAAGACAGCATTCGAACACCGTCTGTGTAGCTATCTGAAATCAAGAATGTCAAATTTAAGGCTATCAATGCAACATTAATGCTGTCAGCTTGTATATTTGCATTACACTACATTTAAAAAAATATATTACCACATTTTTGAACTGGACAAGGAGATGGAAACCGTCTCAGAGCATAAGCAGAGCACTGTTTTTCCTCCAATTTACCTGATTATGTGTAGAGTCAGGGTCCATAAAATCATCATATAGGAGAAGGTCAAGGAGAAGATCATCAGAACCTATCTTCAGGTCTAGCTGTAGTTTCCTTTCCCATATTTATAGGGAGCTGAGAAGTTACGGGAACTCAGTCCTAGAGGGCTCACTTTTAGGTGGGCTGACATAGAACCAGGCCTCAGAACAGTTAATAGATATTTTTGTTTGTTTGTTTAAGGGCTAAAGGGATCAGTAGATCATCTACTCTTTGATGTCCTGTATTACATAGGCCTTAGAATTTTGACCATTTATCACTGTAATTAACTCAATCATTTGTGTTTTGTTTAAAACATATATTCCAGAAAGGTGTCCAGTGTTGATCTGAAGACACACAAATTGAGTAGTCCACCACTTCCCTTGGTAGTTTGTTCCAGTGGCTAATCGCCTCATGGTTAAACATTTGTGTCTTATTTCTAATTTGACTTTGTCTGGCTTTGGCTTCCAGCCATTGGTGCTCATGTCTATCTCTGCTAGGTTAAAAAGCTTTTACCCAGTATTTTATCTCTGTGATGGTACCTATACACTGTAATTCAAGTCAGCTCTTGATCATCATTTTGAGAAGCTGAACAAACTGAGCACTCAAAGGGCATTTCTAACCAGTGGGATAATGCACCCGACAGGCATGTGGTATCTAAGCACACTAGCATGTTGTATGTTAATTGGTCTGTGTAGACGCTGCTGATGTTCCCTGAAGGTTCCCTACTGTGTGTTGAATACAGTTCTCTATGCAACCTTCATTGTATTACAAGCAGGGTCTTCATGAGCCAATTAATGCACAGCAATGCTTTTGATATTACACCCCCACCCCTCTTTAGAGCCTATTACCCCACCCTGTAAACAAGTTTCTCATTGTAAGACAGCCCTCAAAACGTGTTTGTGGCTTTTTTCTGCCCTGGCTACAATTTTTCAATATCCTTTTTGAATGTGGACACCAGCAGTAAAGCACAGCATTCCAGTATTGGTCTCACCAATGCCGTATACAGAGTTAAAAGCACCTCCCTGTTCCTATTCACTGATCCCCTGTTTATACATCCAAGGATTATATTAGCCCTTTTTGCCACAGCTTTGCACTGCTTGTCCACTCTGACCTCTATGTCCTTTTCTGAGTGATTGTTTTCCAGGATACAGTTCCCCATTCTGTAGATGTGGCTTGGATTCTTTGTTACTAGCTGTCTGACCTTGCACTTGGCTGTATTCAAATGTATTTTCTGTGAATGGGCTTAGCTTACTGAGCAAACCTCGTTATTTGCCATTCCTTTAATATTTTATTGCAGTAGTGGGTTTATATTTACTTCCAGATAATTGATAAAAATCTCGAACCGTATGCCTATGAAAGCCCAATAGAAACACCCCTCTTTGAGGAAGGGTATTTTTGAATGGTATTTCCAGTGTATTTATGATGTTGATGGCATAAGACAGTTTTGGAGTGAGAGCTGGCAATCCATCATGTCAGATATGAGAAGATTATTGCGGAGAGAGAGATAGGAAGAGTACTAGGGTAAAAGTAGACCGGTACGGCATACCGGTAAGAAGTGGCTGCGGGTACTGGCACGTAGGCAGCCAACGTTAAAACACTGGTGTGGCAGCACTTTAAGGATCCTCCTTAAAGCGCTGGTGTGGCAGCGCTTTAACGTCGCTGCAACTTTTGCCCCCTCCTCTCCTGCTAGTGGCCTTGGCCTGGGCCCTTTTAAATCGCCACCAGAGCCCTGGGCAGCGGGGGGCCAGGCAACATGGGTGGGCTGGCTGGGGGAGGCTGACCCCACCCTTTACGGGGACCCGGAGTCGGGCCCCCGCACCAATAAGTCTTCTACCTTACTTCACCCCTGAAGAGTACATGTTTAAAGATCATTTGGGTACAGAATACTCCCCTTACCATTGCTCCGTGGGGCATTCAGGATAAAACCCTAACTTAGTATTTATATTTTGTAGATATTTGCAGGTGATGTTTAAGGACACAACAAAATCAACTTGTTCTGCAGCCACGTCTCAGTTCCATAGGGAAGTGACTGCTACAAAACCCATAGTTAAGCAACCCGATTTAAAGTAGAAGATCAGTTTAATCTTGCATAAAACGAAAGTTTTCACTTGAGATGTTAGTCGACAATTAGTTATCTTTCTGGTAGGCAGCATCTCACTTAGAATGGTTAGCAAGTTGGCTGGTTTACATACGATGGAACAATCTCTATAGTTTTTGCCCTAGACAAAATGACCCACACTCCAATTTGTTTCTAAGAATAATTTGCCCTTCTATGTAAATCACGATGTGTCCATCTTTTCGTTTGTGCTAATATTTCATGCCTCAGTTCTCATCTGATTCTGTCAAATAGTTTGACTCAAACTCAGTTATGTGGGTAAAACCAAAGCCCTGTTTATTTTCTATAGAAGACCTAAGCAGTCAAATATTGCAGTCCACACGAGTACAATTTGCTATCAAAGAATCTGAGTCATTTAAAATGATTTCTCCTCCCCCTTCTGGAGCTAGTTCAGTCAGAGCTGTGACTGCTTCTTAGGCAGAGAAAAAGAAATCATGTAAAGAAATTTACAAGAAGGTGACCTACTATATACATCTCTGTTCCTTTATTGAACATTATTAAGGCTACGATTTAGTCCCAGAGGGCACAGCAGTCATGGATTCTGTGACTCCACTGGACCTCCGTGACTACTTCAGCTCCAGCTGTCAGGGGCTGGAGATGGTGCTGGAGGCAAGACTGTGCCCCTGCCCTGCAACTGGGGCAGGAACCAGGACTCTGCTGCTGCTGTCCTATGGCTTGTGCCAGGCCAGTGTGTTCCTCTGGCCATGCGCCTCACCCCCCTGGCTGCAGCATTTCCCCATCACGTGTGGAGGAAATTTCTCATGTACCACTAAAACCTTTTAAACAGGTTAAAACCACTTATGTGTGACCACTGTGTGTGTCATCAAAAACAAGAGCCTAAAACATTTCTGGTTCTAAGCAGACGCATTATTGAAAATTTACCCCAGCAACCACATTTTTATATTCCGATATTTTGACAAATATTTTGTTAGCCCAAGTGTTTTCCAAGGTGTTGCATGTTCTAATTATAGATTAACGTAGTAAATTGTTCTGAAGAGGACTAAGGTTAAATTTATGATTTTTTTTAAATAAATACGGGTGTTCATATAAATATAAACATCTCAGAGGAGATACTGAGTTTTCTTATGGAGCAAAACATTAAAAATACAGCAAATATAAACAGCTGTAATATTTGGTACAGAATTAGAATTTTGGTTGCAGTTTTGACTATTTGGATGATGGTGGATGGTTGTGGTTGTAAAGGGAAAAACAATGGAAATATATGGGATCAGTGTTGCTGCAGTGTTTTCATTAAACACCTCTCCTGTTCGCTTCTTTATGAAAAGTTCCCAGTTCTCAGTGAAATGCTTTGTGTAGCCAAATAACTAACTCCTTAATACTCTAAGTATTCAAGTACATTTTTATACCCTCTTTATTCCTGGATCATGATTATTCAAAGGCTTATCTCCAAACAGATGCTACACTGTACAAAGGGGAATGATGTGCCATTCCTAGGTATCCATCTGCTTTAGAATCCCTGCAGTAACTGCTACTACACTGGGCTATGTTTAGTGCTTCTCTGTTACAGTACAGTTTCTCCACCGTGGAAAGGGAGTGTTCTTGGGACTGCTCCTATCTTCGCCTGACATTTGATTTTTTCCCGTTAAATTTTTGGCTATAACTACATCCCATAAAATAGATTTAATTTAGCAATTTGCATTAAGTATGTAATAATAATAATGCCCTCTTTAGCTCTTATCGTTAGATCTTTTCATCTTTGGATCTCAAAGCACTTTAAACATCGCCTTTGGTAGATGGGGAAACTGAGGCACTGGGAAGAAAGTTATTTAGGCAGCATCACCTATCAGAACAGTGAAAGTCAGGAATTGACCTCCGGTCTTCAGTCGAGTACCCTGTGCATTAGGTCTCCCATTCCAGAAGCGGATTAATGGGAGTTTCTCACCTAGTGTGCTGCTCCTATGGTGTTTAAACTGTGGGCCCTCTTTAGGGTTGCCAGGTCTCAGGTTTTCAACTGGAATGCCCAGTCGAAAATGCCCAGTTGAAAATGCCACAAATCATATTCCTTGCTATGCTTGTTTTTGGATAACACAGGTTTATTCCAAAAGAGAGCGGGCACGTTTTGTTTTTAAAACAGGCAACCATCTCCGGGAGTGAATAAATTGACAAACCTAGGTTGCGTGTCCTTTCACAGTATGAAATATAACAGAGATAGTGTTCTTGATTCAGATATTGTGATTCCTAGAAAGTCTTCTAAAAACCAATTGAATGGGGAATAGGCTGATCACTTTTTGTTTTGTTTTTTTTCCATTTTGCAGTTGATGTGAACACAGCACTGCCTTTGCAAGTTGCACCAACTTCGGTCCCCATGGATCTCCGTTTGGACCACCAGTTTTCCATGCCAGTGACGGAACCTACACTCCGAGAACAGCAGCTCCAGCAGGAACTCCTGGCTCTCAAACAGAAACAACAAATTCAGAGACAAATCCTTATAGCTGAGTTCCAGAGGCAGCATGAGCAACTCTCCCGTCAGCATGAGGCCCAGCTACATGAACATATAAAAGTAAGTGATTGAAACACACCTGTGAGCAGTGGATAGAAATACTACTTAAAAAAAGATGCTCTAAATGTAGATGGACTTTTTTGAAAGGTGAAGAAGCAGTGGGACTGGTAACCCCTGTTTAGAGAATCATATCTGTAGGTTTAATACTGAAAAACCAAGTACCAAAATTTTAACAGAGAGAGTCAATTTAGGTTCCGGTCTCCTAGGTCCTTATTGAGGCACTTGAATAAGTGACCTGACTTTCCAAAGCGCTGAACTGCCCAACTACTCCCATCAAAACCCCCTTTTTAGAGGCCTAAGTGTGACTTTAGCAGTCTGCATTTAGGATTTCATTTTTGAAAAATCTTGGCCTAAGTCAAGAAACAGAGTCCCTTTTATTGACAATATGTCTATTGAGAGTAGAACTTGTTGGAGACCAGTGTTACTGTTCTGCCTAATATCTAAATGTAAAAGTGCACTTATAAGTTAGTGTTAGGTTGAGGGAAAATATTTTGTATGTAATATGATTCCAAGATCAATCTCACCTGATGGATGCTTTATATAGCCAATATTTGCAACATTCTGTAGGAAAGGGTTTGAATGTAAACATCTGAGATTGGGATATTAGAGTCTATATTCGGGGTAGTCATTGCAGCCTATTTTCCTATGGTTTGTAAACTCTTTGAGGCAGGGACTGTGTGCGCTTTGGTATTTGAGCAAAGCCTAGCACAATATAGTACTTTTATAATGGCCTGTGAACATTTCAGTTATATAAATGTGGAAAAACGCTCAGAAACATTATCACGCCACAGGTTAGGCTAGTAGTGCTCTCATCTAGCATTTAAAGCTATTCAGTGTTAATGATGTTAAAATATATATTATAATGCACATAAGGGGCCTATCTCTGCTGAGAGCTACACGTGCAGTTCCGTGGACTATCAGTGAAAATACACCCATGTTTCTGATCCAGAATGGGATTACTGGAATATCACAGTTATGATTTCTGAGACTTCCTGACACAGGTTTAGTAGGAATACTGACTTCAATTTCTTTGCAGTATGATGTAATTTAAATATTTTAAATATTTAACTGTTGTCATACTTTGTCATTGTCGGTAATGTGCCAAATTATAAATTCACCCTGTAACCAAACCCTGTTTGCAAACCGAAAGAGCATTTTAGTCAGTATAGTACAATGCCATAGAAGTGAAGAGGACATGTTGCCAAAAATCATAAACTGAATTCCAGAGCTACTTTATGTGGATCAGATTCTCTATTAACTGCACAGGAAACTCAGCCTGAGTAAGGATTGCCGAATAGGGGAGCATTAATTAATTTGATTAATGGTAGAAATTTGGTGTTAAAATGGAGTGCACATCTGCAAGTTTATAAAGCAGTGCCCTGGATGTTATCTACTCCAGAGCAGCACAAAAGCTCATGCAAGGTTTGTGGGAAGTGGGGGGGGGGGGGGGGGAGTGAGGGGGGAAGAGGTAGGGAGAGGAGCCTGTGTGTGTGTGTGTGTGTGTGTGTGTGTGTGTGTGTGTGTGTGTGAGAGAGAGAGAGAGAGCGCGAGGTGTGACTTTCAATATTAAGTGCAGGTTAACCTCTCCCCTAATGTTTTAAACTTCTCTGTCAAACGGAATGAAAGCTAACATAACAAATGGAAGTAGGAGGTAGTTTGGAAGATGGCTGTTGCACAGTGAAAATGTTAAACATTTATATAAATATTCAGAGTAACAGAGTATTGCTATGGTAACATCAGTTTTCAGAATTGCGAATGTGCTTTCCTTTCAAAGGTGGTTAGAACTGCACAGGGTACATAGTGTTAATGTAACATTAAAAAGTGATTGCACTCTGAATCTTGTGTAACTTTTTCATATATAACCTCTAAGAAGAAAGGATATAGAAGTACTGTGTTCTATTTTCAGACTTTCTAAACAGCAGAAAAGACCTATATTAATTACTGTCCGCCGTAACATAATTGACTTCAGTTGTCAGCTGAAACAGAAGATTTAGTGCCAGCTATTGTGTGGATCATCAGCGCTGTGCGTGTGTGTGATTTTAGGAATGTAATCTCTTTAGGGCAGCGACTATTATTTACCATGTGTATGTACCATGTGTATGTACCATGTTTCTAGCACAGTAGGGCCTAATCTGGGTGTTTGTTGCCTTTGGTAGTTACCATAATATGAATGTTAAATAATGGTACTATCAGTACCACAGTACTAACCTTCACCACAGACTTAAATTGCACTCCGGTTTCTGAGCATGAAAAATGCTATTCAATCTGAATTGTACAAAAGGTGTGGTGGTTATCAGACGAAGAGACATTCCTGCTAGTAACTTAATTACATCCCCATTAATAATAATCTTAAAAACAACATATCACGTGGAACCTCCAAAATTAATGTACATGATGAATGAATCTTGGAAAAATGTCGTCTGATTTGTGTAAAATTTGTTTGACTTCAATAAAATTCTATATAATAAAGAAAAACTGAGCACAAATTGAGAAAGCTAGTTCATTTAAACCAAACTCTATTAATGTCCTCATTTGCAGTTTTGGCATGTTTTTATTGCATTGTTAATAATTCAACCTACATTTAAAAATACTTGATATTTAATAAAATGACTGGCTGAATGAAGTGTGGAAAACTGGCAGCTGTATTTATTCCAACCACCATTAAGGTTATATGAATTTGCATTCAAGAGCTTGAATGAAACACACAACCTCATGCTTGTGGTGTTGGTTGCAATTTATTTTTATTATTGTTGAGTTGTTTTGGAGCATGGGAAATATGGGGGGGCGGGGCGGGATGCTCATCCCGTTATTATTTTTTTAAATAAAGCAAACAAATCACCTTGCAGCTGGGACAGGGAAGCAAGCTGTGAGTTGAAAGGTAAAACTCGACATAGAAATAGCCTTTCTTTTTTCAGAGGAAATAAATTTTGATTTGAAAATCAGATGTTCAGCATATGCAAGAGTTCTGTTAAACTTGCAGTGTATAAGGAAGGGTTTGCTCTGTGTGTGTGTGTGTGTGTGTGTGTGTGTGTGTGTGTGTGTGTTTATATCTTTAGCTGCATAATGAAAGTTAGTCAGGTAGATTGCTGCTAATTATATGACATCTGTGGCTGGAGGAAAGATAAGTGCAGACATTGAAGTATGAGCGTGTTGAGGAAATATCAGTGAGTGCTTTGTAAACAGATAGTTTCGAAGATGTATGGGAGAAGTATGCCTTCCCTGCATACTTTAGAAGTACAGTAAAACCTCGATTTAACGGACTAATTCGGGCGAGGGGGTGTCCGTTAAATCAGAAAGTCCGTTATTTAATTTTAAAAAAAAACGAGCCGTCGGAGCAGCAGCCCGGCCACCACAGGGCCGGGGCAGCAGCTCCGCAGCCCGCCCACTGCCGGGACCCAGGCGGCAGCCGGGACCCGCCAGCCAGCCCGCCTGGGTCCCGGCTGCTGGGATCCGGGCGGCAGCCGGGACCCGTCAGCCAGCCCGCCCGCTGCCGGGACATGGGCGGCAGCCGGGAGCAGGCAGCCAGCCCGCCCGCCAGCCAGCCCTCCCGCTGCCGGGACCCGGGCATCAGCCGGGAGCCGGCAGCCAGCCAGCCCTCCCGTTGCCGTGACCCGGGCGGCAGCCGGGAGCAGGCAGCCCGCCTGCTGGCGGGACCCGGGCGGGAGCCGGCAGCCAGCCCGGCCGCAGGTGGGAGCCGGGAGCTGGCAGCCCGCCCGGGCCCGCCCGCCGGTGGGACCCGGGCGGGAGCCGGCAGCCCGCCCTCTGGCGGGACTCAGGCGGGAACCGGGAACTGGCAGCCAGCCCGCCCGCTGCCATGGCCCGGGCAGCAGCCGGGAGCCAGCAGCGAGCCCTCCCGCTGCCGGGACCTAGGCGGCAGCCAGGAGCCGGCAGCCAGCCCACGAAAAACGGATTTGGGATGCATCGGACTTGCTCATAAATTTTGTCCGTTGCATCCGAAGTCCGTTAAATCGGGGTCCGTTAAATCGGAGTTTTACTGTACTGCAAGAGTTAGTCTGGAGAGAGATGGCATGGGATTTGTGTGTAGAGTATTGCAAGCCAGCAGTCTCTCAAAGTCCTTCAAAATGAAGTGTTTTCTAAAAAACAAAGCCAAACAAAGTATCAAGCAGTGCCAGGTAGGGACTCCCTTTGACCCTTCCTATTTGCTCTAGTGATTGAACCTTTTGCATTGTAGTTGTATGTGATTCATGGCATGACGGATAGGAGTTCTGAGCATAAGTTAGCATTGTTTGCTATGAGTATGTCTGCACTGTGAGTTCGAAGTGTAAATTCCAGTTTGAGTTGACATCCCCACGCTAGCGCTGATTATTAAGCTAATGCGCTAAAAGGAGAGAGTGACTATGGAGGGCAGAGGCTAGCCAGGCTGAATTCGTACCTGTCCAAGATGTGAAGTATAAATTTGGGTGGCTAGCCCTTCCAATGTTCCCTCTAATTTTTGACAAGCTGTGTCTGGAAAAAAAATCTTCTGTGCAAATTTTTGTGCATGCGGTATTTTGCCGTGTGCACAAGTGCACAGCTTAGGGAACAGTGAGCCCTTCCCACCATTTGCACCACTATGGCTTCTCTCTGTTACCCACTGATAGAGCAAGCATGCTAATGTCAACTTGAGATGGAATTTACACCTCCAGCTCAACATGGAGATTTACACTACGTTTTATGGTATCGTATCATCATTAAAGAGATTAAAGAATTGTAGAAGTCTCTAGATTCAACATGCTTAACGTTTGAGTAGAACCTCAACAAGCTAGTTCAGAGATCTGTAAATTGTTCCACAGCCTGCAGGTTAAAGCATTGGCCTTGTAAATTAGGGTCCGCAGTTCAAATCTCCACTGGGCCTTGTGGAAACTTTTGTTTGTGTCTTGTTGGTATAGGAGGGTGTGAAAGATCCCAAAATCAAACGCCGACGGGTCACCTTGGTGCGTGTGACCGTTAAAGTAAAAATAAGGCAAAGATTATTATCAGAAAGGATTATTAACCTCTGGAATAGATTACTAAAGCAAGTGTTGATTTCTCCATTACTTTTCCTCATTAAACCAAGACGTCTTTCTAAAAGATAGACATGTAGTTCAGCCACAAGTCACTGAACTGGATGTAGGATGTTCTTGCAGGAGATCAGACAAGATGATCATAATAGTGACTTCTGACCTTAAAATCTCTGCCATTTCAATGGAGCAAGCAAAGCATGAGATAGATACCTGCTCATTCACATCATCTGCCACGTCATCCTACTTCTGATGTTAATTTTATCACTTCTTAATTCAGTTTAACAGACAGATTTAGCAATTGTCTCTTTCCTGGATTTGCACGATAATATAAATGCAAATAATCTTTTTTGCAGAGGATTGTCTTTATCATTCAGACTCTTTCTATTCTTATATCCATGAGACAAAAGAAATGTTTCAGTCAATGTAATACAACACGTGCCTTAAAAATGAAAATGATTAAAAGCTATGTTAGTTTTTGGAAGAAGGAAGGCTGGCCATGGCCAAATTTATTAGACTCGCTCACATAACAAGACAAACATTGGCTCAATATGGAATGGGAAGATTATGATATCACTGTATTGGTTTCTGCTGCAGTAAAAGGTCTCCTCAAATTGGACCACATGCATTGTTAAATTAATCCCTCTGTGTGGGACAAAAGTGAGAGTTAGCTTATTTTCTGCTTTTCCCCCACAAACACAGTATTTTCTCACCACTCGGGAATTCAGAATTCCTGAGTAGACTCTTGTAGAAGGTTGGACTTTGGGCTGTGGGGTATTCAATTCAGTTCAGTGCTGGATCTGAATGTTTTACAAAGTATGTTGAAATTATATGAAAGGTCTATTTTTCCAACCTTCAGCTTAGGTGTTTTGTTTCTAACTGCTCAGAGGTGGAGGGTTTGAAGAGACCACAAACAGAAGCAGAAACAACAAGAAAGAGTTGCATGTTCACCACTTAACTTTGTGTTTTTCCTGACTTTTCGATTCTGTAAGAGCAGGGGTCCTCACCCTTTTTCTTTGTGAGCCACCCCCCTTTCATCCCAACATACCGTAAAAGCTCCAGGACCCACCTGTGTCACAATAACAGGTTTTCTGCATATAAAAGCCAGGGCTGGAGTTAGGGTTAGCAAGCAGGGCAATTGCCTGGGGCCCCACACCACAGGGGTCCCTGGAAAGCTACGTAGCTCAGGCTTTGGCTTGGCCCAGGCTTCAACCCCAGGTGGCAGGACTTCAGCTTTCTACCCTGGGCCCCAGTGAGACTAATGCTGGCCCTGCTTGGTGACCCGCCGCTGAAACCTGCTCGCGGTCTCCTCAGGGTGTCTTGGACCCCTGGTTGAGAACCACTGTATTAGTGGAACTAAGATCAGGTACCTTTCCTAACCTGCCCCGTAGACGCAGTCTGTGAATTCCAGATTTGCTTCTTCCTTGCGGTTTGGCTTTTGTTAACCCAGAACACAAGCACTGTCACGTATTGCAATTTTATCACCACTCTTGTGATATTTGGTGATTTTTCTGGAAGCCCTAGCGCCTGGAGTTACATGGGTCTCAGCTTTCAGTTAATTTGGCAACATGACCTGTAATTTCAAAAACTAGGGGGCAAATAGACATCCTAGGTCCTTTTCCCCAAAGAGCCACTCCCACCTCCCTTATATCCTAGTGGGACAACAAATTGCCTCTCTGGGTAAATCAGTAAAGCCACTTAACCCTTTGCCTGCAGGATCAACTACTACTAATGGGATTCAGTAGTTAAAGCAAACACTACCAGTCTATTGCTGCAAGTTTAGAAATATTACCAGAAAAAAAATTGTGTATCTTCAGCATTATGGTGGCACATCTTATGGATTGATAGAAAAAGCACTTATTTGATTGATTATGTAGTTCTGTAGCTAGAACATTTTCAATAAAAATATCATCTGATAGACTGAAAATACCTTCTTCTGTTCTAGAAAATGGGGTAACTAATTAGTTTTGTTTTATTTTTGACTATTATGCAGATGCAGGTACAAAATATACCTTTTAAAAATAACTAAGCATGGATTTACTCAGGAAATTAAGCCTTTGAAATATCATAGGGAGAAACTCATTTTGAATGGACAAAAAAGTTTAAATATGATAAAGCTTGTAATATGGGCAATCAACAATCCATGAAATTCTGTTGCCTATCTTTCTGTGCAGGGAAGAGAGAATCATGGCTTTGAATCTACTTTTGAGGTTTTCTTTATAGTTTTCAAGTTAACTATATGTTCAGAAGTACATTTTATATAATTTTATTTTCTGTAAGTAATGACTACTGAGCTGTGGCAATCCTGAGAATAACAATGGGCTAGATTAAGTTCTCCCAGCTGATCATGAATTCCCCCAAAACTATCAGGGTCTCCAGTATTGTTCATTCTATTGTATCCTGTGCGTGTGTTATGACACTATCTTTTTTTTGGGGGGGGGAGGGGAGAAGGGGCAAAGCACTTCTTCTTTCTTGTACTATATTTGTGACATATGTATCTAGAATTTATTAATGTAGGTCTCACATGCTTTTGTATTAAATTAAATGACAGGTATATTAGTGTGTGAATGCATGTGTATACTTACTGCTTATATGTCTCTTTGGGTATATGGGCAACAATGCCCACTTGCCTCTCTGTTGCATTTTATCTAGTTATGCCGTAGATCAGGGGTGGCCAACCTGTGGCTCCGGAGCCACATGTGGATCTTCATGAAATGGCTGATTGGGAGATGCGGGGAGCTGATGGTGGGTGGGAGGTGCTGGGAGTGGTGGGTGGGAGGTGCTGGGAGTGGTGGGTGGGAAGCTGATGGGGGGGCTGCTGACGTATTACTGTGGCTCTTTGGCACTGTACATTGGTAAATTCTGGCTCCTTCTCAGGCTCAGGTTGCCCACCCCTGCCCTGCCTTAGATTATTACAAGCTTTTGCAGGCAAGAACTTTGCTTGACATCTTTTGGATACTGCAAAGCACAGTGTACATTTACAGAACTACATAAATAATAGATATTGCATTACATGTTTGTAGTGGCAAGTAATGTAACTTAAAATAGCTTTGCACTATTGCCCTTATAGCTGGTGAGTAGTTTCAGTGCCAACAGATACTGAATGGCTAAACATTAACCATAGTAAATATTATATAAGTGTATACAGATATACCTAGAGAACTAATACATTGTGGATAGATTTCTTAAGTAGCTTTTTATAACTTGAAAATTGGAGGATACCATGTCTTTTAAAAGAAATGTATACAATCCCATTACTATAAATTACAGCAAATAGTTCTCTAAGTGTTAACTTGAGTTGTAGTCATTTCATAAAGTAGTTAAAATGCTTTCAGTCCCTTAGCCCTCTCCTGCCAATTTCTGCAGTTTGGCAATCACATTTTCCATTTTCTGTCAAATGTTTTTCTCTCTGCTTTTGCTGTGTGAAAGACAAAACGGAAAAAATGACTGACGCTAAAAGAGAAACAGTAACATGCACTATACACATAAAGCTGTTAAAAATACAGCCTGAATAAACTGTGTGATTTATTAGAGACCTTTTTGTCTCTAATAAATCACTTTATAGTAATTTTAGGTGTTATTTTTAACAGGTTTAAGATTAGCAGCTGTGTTAGTCTGTATCCGTAAATAAGACGATGAAGACTTGTGGCACCTTAGAGACTAACCAGTTTATTTCGGCAAAAGCTTTTTTAACAGTAGGTTTAAAAAATGTATTTTAGAAATGTGATTTTTTTTCCTTTTCCTTTTAAAATTGACAGCACCCCTTTTACTTCTCAACACTCGACCTTTTGCCGAACATGACTTCATGTTACAGCCTCAGAGTCTCATGCCCATCCTCCAATGTAGCCATAAAGGAAAGAAGTGTGGTTGTAAAACCTCCTGGATATATTCATGATCCCTTCCTTCCCCCTTCCCCAACGATCGTTGCTTTAATGCAAAACAATGGCAGTTGTTGATTGCTTTTAAAGAATTGGTCTCTGCATAAGTCCAGCCAATACAAAGACCACGAACACTAGAGGACCAGAGTCTGAAAGAAATAATGTGTGTGGTGGAAAAGTAGAATGGGGACAGTTTAGGGAGCTTTTGTTACCAGGGAAGCAAGATCACTGCATAACCAGTGTAATGAGAAAACCCAAACGTGTTTAGAGAAATTCAACTCAGCCTTGTGAAGGCTTCATTCCATATGGAACTATAGAAACTGGCTTTCACAACTATCGTGAAACTTCTCAAATTGCTGAAACTTGGCATCTGAAAGCAGTTCAAGAAAGCAAGTTAAAGGCTGTTCTCTATTGATGGCTCCTGAGGCTACTGAGAACTTGCAGAGGGAAATGTTTGTAACTGTAAAGTGATGGTAAATGGATACATTAAGGAGATGGATTATCCACATAAACATGCTTTGCAAGCCTGTGTAACAACATTTGTAGTCCTCACTAATCTACTTCACTAAACACAAACAACCAAACCATAAGAAGAACAGGAATTTGACTGGGGACTTGGGGCCCAATCCAGCTCTCCATTAAATCAGTCTTTCCACTAACTCCAGTGGAAATTTTATTGCAGCTTTGACTATGAAGGACTTGGTACTGAACTTTTCACTTTTCAGTCTCCAGTTCCAATCCAAACTTGGTTGTAGGGACCCAAAGCTGTTGCCATTTACATTTTAATCAGTAGCATAAGTGACATGCTTGAAGAGTCTGTGGATACAGGTGTTTATCCTACAAAACCCATCACAGTTAGCAGTAACGGATGTATTTATTGGTGGGCTTACCAGAGGACTGAATGGACATTGCCTCTCTTTTCCTTTCTCCCATACAGCTGAGCTCTCCAGGTCAGGATTCAGGCATTTTGGTAGCACGGTATTAGGAAGCTTGCGCAGCCCACTGTCCATGCTGCACTGTATCTAGTTTTAGATACACTGAGGACTTTGCTTTCAGGTGCTATCAGCCTGGCACTTCCATTAGCACTACATGAAATACACAAAACTGTTGTTTTAATGGTGGAACAGATGATACTATGGGAGAGAGACAGGTAAACATCTACAAGTCATGAAATTGTGCATGCAACCGTAACTTTGTCTTCTTGTATGTACATATTGTCATGAAAGTTTCAATTGTATAATCTCATATTGTTCTTCAAATAAAGCTATAGGTTTTCCCTACAATCTTTGACACACCTGGGTACTTTTTCTACTAGTGTGTACTACTCTGTGCATACAAGAGTGTCCATAGAATTAATTTATATACAAGGTGACCAGTCAGTGAGACAAGCAGTTGCCATGGCCACACAGACTTAGAATTTTAAGACAGGAGGAGTCCAAGTATTGATCTGATACAATGTGTATTCTCAGAGAATAAGGATTCCAAAGGAAATTCTTTCCTTTTTAGCCAGTATTATTTATTTCCTAAATTTATCAGTGTCATATATAATATGATGACATTATCTCCCTAACTCCCCACCCCAAAACAAAGAAAACCAAAGTGAAGAATCCATCGGGCTTTTCTACAAGTATTTTCTTCTTTTACACAAAAACAACAAGGAGTCCTTGTGGCACCTTAGAGACTAACAAATTTATTTGGGCATAAGCTTTTGTGGGCTAAAACCCACTTAATCAGATGCATGGAGTGGAAAACACAGGAGCAGGTATAAATACAGGAAAAGATGGGAGTTACCAAATGTGAGGTTAGTCTAACTCGACAATTCAGTTAACAGTAGGATACCAAGGGAGGAAAAATAACTTTTTTGTAGTGGAATTGAGAGTGACCCATTTCAGACTCTTGAAAATGAAGGTGTGAGTAATAGTAGGAGAAAGTTAGTATGGGGGAAATTAGGTTTAGGTTTTGTAATGACCCAACCACTCCCAGTCTTTATTTAGTCCTAATTTGATGGTGTCCAGTTTGCAAATTAATTCCAGTTCTGCAGTTTCACTTTCAAGTCTGTTTTTGACCTTATTTTTGACTGAACAATTGCCACTCTTAGGCAATGCTCACCAACTGTTTTGGTGAGCATATCTTTTGAGCTACTGCTTTTCATAATTCTCAGGCTCCATACATTTTGATCTTATATTTGCTCGTCTCATTTAGTCTGCCTTTGAATAAATCTGCTCAGATGCTTTATACTATTTTCCAATGTTCTTCTGTCTCCAGCCCATTCTCATTCACTCTGCATCATTTTATGTTTGAGGCTAACAACTGATGGCCTGGCCCACCGTCTGCATTCTGAAAAGTCTTTGGCCATTTGGACACTTGATCTCCAGTTTTGCTGTATTATCACGTAGTTGATTTGGTTCTTTGTCATACAGTCAGGTGACCTCTGTGTGGATAAACATCTAGGATGTTTGATGAAGATGGTGTTTGTAATGAGTAGGTGATCAGAACAGCAGAAATCAACTAAATGCCTTCCTTTCTAATTTTGTGAACACAGTCCATTTGCTTCTCATTACTTTTAGAGCTTGCCTGCTCCAAGTTTCTCATTCAGTTTCCCAATTACAAGGATTTATACTTGGTGTTTTAGTGTCTTTTCAAGTTGTTCATAAAACTAGTCTGTTGTGTTGTAAGCCACTATCGAAGGACACAAGCCTGTATTATTGACACATTGATTGACTGGCTTCATTCAAAGGTGAATTGTAATGATACTATTGCTGATTGAATTATATCCAAGCGTACATTTTGATGTCACGTTGGAAAAGATACACGTAACTCCATTTTCTCGATTCCATACATCCATCATCATGAAATGACCCTACACTTCCAATGCAGTTCTGACATTCCACATATTTCTCTTACAATTTTCCAATCCTTTGCTCACAGTGTCAAGATTCCCTTCATACATACTCCTTGTATTCAGTGTTCCTATTCTGCTAATTTGTTTATGAAGGTTTGGGTCCTTCTTTTCCTTGGTGCAAACATCAGGCACTGTACTTCCCAAAGGATTGGTACACCGCCATCATACCTACAGCCTGTACTCTTAGAGGCCAGAGCCTTTCCTCCTGTATAATTTGTTGTGCCTTCTGGCCTGGGGATCTTAACCACCCAGTATCTCATGTGGATCACTTTGCCTTTGTTATGCCATAATAGTTCTCATGGGAGAAAGTACAGAGGGTAGTTTCCTGTTGACGTCCCTCCAATTTATGGCTGTTGGTTAAATCATGATTATGGTGAAGGTTCTGTCCCAGGTATTTTTTAGTAAAAGTCAGAGACGGGTTGCAGGCAATAAACAAAAATTCACAGAAGCCCATGAAGTCTGTCCCTAACTTTTACTAAAAATGCCCTAGGGAGGGAGGGTTCATTGCGAGTCGCTACTCCGGTGGCTCTGGGACTGACTGCGGCAGCTGCTCCAGCCCCACCACAGCTCCTGTAGAAGGGGCTGGCCTAGCACCCCCAGGGCTGACGGCTACTCCATCCCGGCCATTACAGAAGTGGCGAAGGTCCGAGACCATCACAGAATCTGTGACCTCTGTGACAGGATTGTACTCTTAATCATGATTTAACTCTTCTGCCTTTCAATGGCATTTCCTCCAGGTAGGGTCCCACTATACTATTTAATGCTGATAGTCCTGAAGATGTGGGCACTTCCTGGTTATTTAATCTCCACTCGGCATCCAGTGTCGACCAGTCTTAGGTAGTACCGTCTATTGCCATTATGGTATGGTAACAGGCTACTCCCCGGTGACTAAAAGTTAGTATACTCTGATGGCTTTTTAGTAGCCTCTGTGAAATGTGGTGGTGGTCTGTTACTTTTCTAATAGAAAAGTATCCAAATAATAAAACCAGCACCATAACTGACATTATTTGGCATCCTTGTGGACATTCAGTGGCTAGTGAAACTGAGCTGTTCTCTTTCCAAGAATTGTTCCTGATAGGTCACGTATGTAGAACTGCTAGCACTGCCGCTATTCATATTTGTACCTATTTCATTAATAGAGGATTTTCATTTTTAAGGCTTTCAGGCCGATCACCTCTATTCTATTTTTGTAAAAAAAAAAAAAAAATAAAGCCCAAAGAATTGATGAATAGTGTATTAAGCATGTAGAGCAAGTAATTTTCCCTTAGGGTATGGTTAGACTGGCACTTTGCAGCGCTAAAACCCTCAATTAGCGCTATAATTATCTGACCCTACACACTTGCAAGTGACATTTTGCGCATTTAGTCACCCTTCAAAGCACAAGTATAAAACCACCTCGCTGAGAGTCAGAAGGCTTTTAGCGTATTCCCTGCAGCATGAGAGGGACAGTGTAATCACTCCTAACGCGATAAGGGATCTCTGGCACACCTCCAAGCCATGTAAGGCAATCAACAAGCCATTTAAGGGAAATGACGTGTTAAGTGTTTTGTAAATGGAAGGAAAATGCGGAAGTCCCTCTTCAGTTTCTCTATAACAATTCACAGCAAATAAACACTGAAAATGCTTGTGGACGGAGCTGTGTGTCTTAAATAGACAGCCTGTCAGTTTTCGCTAACGAAAACTCACTGAAGGTCTGATCTCGTCTCCCTGCAAACATGTTCCCAGTTCCCCCTCAACCCGCCCTTTTGCAAAGCACGTTGCACCCAGCTGAATGCTGGGATACCTGCCCTATCCCGGTACTGTCACTGCCGCCAGAAGCTCTACAAATGTGTCCAGGCTCTAGCGCAAAACCTATTGCGCTAAATTGGGAAGCGCTATACAGAAACGCGCTATGATCTGTAGTCTAGCCATACCCTAAATGTCATAAAGGCATATACTTAAAGGCACATATCTCTGAATTTAGTGAATATTTGTATATGACTGCCTACATATATTTGAAAATGCAATAATGCTGATATCCACTAGTGTAACTGTAAACTTTCAATAAGAAGAGATGTGAAGACAGAGATCTAGAGACCTCTTTAGGGATCTCACAAAGCAGGTTTCTATATCCCCTAAAGCATTCAGAACTATTAACTTGAGTTGATAACTGCTCACTTGCCATTCTCTTTACATTTTCATTTGGTCACGTACACAGCAGAGTTTATAGTTTTAAGGTTAGACGTAACAAAATGTAATAATTTTACAGGTGTGCAAGAGTGGGCAGTGGATCCTGTGATGACCATATTAGTCTAGAAAGTTGCACCTGAAGGGTTAGTGGTGGGCTATAGCAGACTCCATGGTTTGTGCCTTGTTAATATTTAAATGGGTTATTAATGCTCAAAGTGATTGCTGGTTGGTTTGTTTGGGTTTTTTTACAGCAATTTTAGCCTCCTGTTTCTTTCAGGGGGTCTTCGTTGGTGTTTCTGTTAAAAGCAACTGAGTCCAGTATTTTTAAGCCATTTTAAAGACTTAAGCCTTGATCATGCAAAACCTTACTCAGGTCCTTTGCTTTATGCATGGTGAGTAACAATGGGACTTTCCCATTGTTAAACTTAATAGAGTTAAACTTCTGTAAGCCTTTGCAGGCCCGGGGCAGTTTCTTTTCCAGGGGAAGGGCAATTTCCTATGTTCCCAAAGGCCAAAACCTTTTACTTATAGGCATTAAACAAGACTAATATTGACAGAGCAGGCTCTATTTTTATCTCCCTAAGTTGTGCTGCTGCTTTCAGATAGGAAGGAGGTTGATAAGCCATGCATAGTAATAACACGAATGAAAGTCTGAATAAAATCCAGTATCATAAAGCAACCTAATGGTACTCAGTGTTGTTACTGGTCATCATGCAATGATATCTTGACCTATTCTCAGATACCTGCTGATACAGCTCTTGTTACTTCTGTACACTGTATAAGAAAGAGGTCATTAATCTGTGAAGTTAAGTTTTGCATCCAGAATTTTTTCCAGAATATGAAATTTGTCAGATTTTGCAGATATGTCTGATTTATAATACAAAGAGGAAATCAGAACTTTCAACTTGCACAAATCTCTGGTGCCTTAAGTTTTCCCTTGAATCCTCCTTGCCCAAAATAAATTTTTGTTCAGTATTTTTTCGTTTGCTGCCCAGTGCTGTTTGAGGTTGGAATTATGTTTCCTTGCAAGTATTCACAAGACTATCTAGCAAATATTTAGAGAGAGGCAATTCACTAGTCGATTAATAGGAGATATAAAAGCTTCTTTACCCAAAACATATTTGCATTTTCCTTGCGTTTTGTGTAAGTTATAGCATGATTTATGGAGTGTTTGATCATTATAGCATCAACTTGTCTCCCGTCCAAATCTGAGCGTTATGCATTATGTTTATATTGTGTATATATTGGTATCTTTTCACGTGTACTGGGGTTTTAGAATAAGGAACATTAGAAAAAGAGTACATTACACTTCTCATGAATTTTCAACTCAACTCTTATCTAATTTCTTAACTGTATAAAATAAATTGTAAGTGTATTAAATGAAAAGCAATCAAAAATCCCACCACTAGAAAATAAACAAAAGGAAAGCAAAACAAAAAATCATTAATGAAATGCTATTGTTGAAATTTGACATGCACAAAATACAGTACATTGAAAATTATGGGTCCCATAGCAATTTTGCGATCTGTTTGCCACATTTACGAAAGGGAACAGAGTTAGCATTGGAATGAAAACCATAATTTTGAATAACCAGACTTGTTAAAACATCAACAGTAATGTTACATGAGAATTTTCCAAGTTTCCTTTTCTTGTTTGAAATATGATCAGCCTGTGTGAAACAAATGAATGCATTTAGTATATAATGGTACAGTACGTTGCATTTAAATTAATACACCTAATATGTGCATGGGTGAACATGGGATTGCTCCGCTTTGAGCAGGGGATTGGACTAGATCGGGGTTTCTCAAAATAGGGGTCGTGACCCTCCTGGGGCTTGGTGAGCCCTCCCAGAAGGGTCGTGAGCTCTTGGCGCCGCTTACTTCCACATTCGGTGGCTTTTTGGTGGACATGCCGAGCTATTTCGGGAGCGCTGAATGCGGAAGTAATTAATTTGGCGGCTTTTCGGCGGACATACAACCGCGACCCCTTTTGCGCTGCCAACGTGCGCAAAAGGGGTCGCGGTTCTCCAAAGTTTGAGAACTGTTGGACTAGATGATCTTGTGAGGTCCCTTCCAACTCTGAGACTCTATGATTCTATTCTGTGATTCAAATTCTATTGAATATTTGCATAAACATTTAAATTAATTTTGATGCACAATATTTCTTCATAGAATATCAGGATTAGAAGCAATTTTAGGAGGTCTTCTAGTCCAACCCCCTGCTCAAATCAGGACCAGTCCCCAACTAAATCATCCAACAGATTTTTGCCCCATATCCTTAAAGGTTCACCTCAAGGATTGAACTCACAACCCTGGGTTTAGCAGGCCAATGCTCAAACCACTGAACCATCCCCCCCCGGTAGGTCAGTTGTCTTCAGCATGGACATCTCCAAAGGACAGCACTACTTAGTCCTCCTTCTGACCACTGCCTTGTACAGTGATGCTGCAGCCAGGTCAAGAGGAAGCAGAACTGAAATGGTTGCTTGCATCATGCTTCAGCAATTCATTTACCAATTCAAATTAGAAGGGTAAGGACGAATCTGAGATTAATGGACACAGGAGAGCTCCAGTATCTCCTTAGGCTCTTTTCTCATTGGAGGAGGTGTTCTACTCAGAGGCCATAGCTTATATCACCGAAAATTCACCTTTACCGTCTTCTCTCTCTGGGAGACTCCTTTTCCTCTGTGTCCAAGAAACAGCCAAACAAGGGTACTTCTTTCTCTCTCACCACTGGGTCTCTCCGGCCACCACTTCCATTGTCTTTGAGGACCTTTTCACTTCTCCCAGGGTAATAAATGAAATATTTCCTCTCCTTCGGCTCGTCTCACTTTTTTGAAAGTCCCAAGAAAATGCTTCTAAGGAGTCTCCCACCTCAAAAAACTATTTCTGGCTCATCAAACCAGCAGCATGCTCCAAATTGCATCTTTCCTTCCTTCACGGGGGTCTAAATCTGGTGGTTGGCCCCATCAGCTCTTCCCAAGCACCTCCTCAGAATCTGCGTGCTAGAGCCTGTCTTCCATAATGTTTGGCTGGCCCATTCCAAGCCCTCAGACTTGCCTCTGGATGCCAATGTCACTCTCTAGAGACCTGTATCAGAAGATGGATGAGAAAAAACTCATTTAGGTCGCAACATCTGGGCATCCTATACCTCTAGGTCTGCTATTCAATGGTGGTTTAATGTCTAAGCAGACAAGTGAGTAGCTCCATTTTGTTGGGCAACCGGTTGGCACTCAATTCACACTTCTTCTGGACACAACCACGCTGGCTTTTGGATAGTGGAAGAGAAGTGTCCCTATGCCTTACCTGTGTCCTGTGTGGAGAAGTGTGACGGTGAAGGGAGTGTGCCTGTGTCTGTCAGGGGTATTGACTTGCCTATGGAGGAAGCTACCTCAGTCTCCAAGCAGTTGTCTGTGTGCTGGGACAAGGGAAGTGAGATCCCAAGCTGTGGGTCTAGTGAAGGAGAGTGTGTCTCTAAATCTTCTTTGTCTGTGGAACAGACAGAAAGTGCCTGTCAGCCTGGGATGGTTGAGAGTGGGGCATTTGTTTCAGAGTTGGTTTTGGATTCAGCTAAAGCTCAGAAAGGAAATGGTCCTGAGTTTGTGTCTGCTGGGAAGGAAGGCTCTATAACTAGGGGTGATCTGGTTAATGTCTTAGCAAGAGCCCAGAGACCAAACGATTCTGGTGCTTGTATTTTGCCTGTTGCTAGTGTGTTGCTGGAAAAGGGTGTAGCAACTCTGTCTAATCAGAGTAATATCCTAGCCAGGGCACAAGGAGAGCAGAAAGGAGATTTGGGTGTGTTACCTATCACCAGCTTGACAACAGGGAGCAAGGAGGAAATAATTCTTAAGCTAGTATCTGGCAAAGAGAAGGAGAATGACTCTGACCTCTTGTTCAGTGAGTCTGGGAGTTTGCCTGAAAGGGGATTTTGTAGAAATCCGCCTGAGGCAATCATGAATGTAAGTAAAGCCCAGAAAGAGTCTGTTGCTCAGAAAGGCGTTCCTTGGGAACAAGCCCTAGGTGAAGGGGGTAAGGACAGAATTTCTGTGAGGGGTGAAATGTTGCCTAAAGGAGTTCCTGAGGGAAAAATATGTAGGCAGTTTGATGCAGTTAAGAAGTGTGAAAGTAACTGGACCGGGAAGTTTCAGTTCCTAACAGCCAGACGTTTTCTATAGTAAATGGATCTACAGATTTTCCTGTGGAAAAGTTCAGTGGGGATAGCTGTGAGGAGGAATAGGGACAGCCCTATGACCAAGTGGCTGTGTTTAACCAGCTTGTTGGGGAGACAAGGTTGTTCAGAGAGAGATGTCTCCAGGCTAATTCTGCAGGTGAACAGTTTGTGTCTCAGGCTCAGAAAGATGACTGGGTAAATGTATCGCCAAATTAGCCAGGAAATTCTTTTAAGCAAAAGAGAGCAGAATTTGACCCTTCAGGGCAAGGAGGGAAAAGAGAATTTAACTTTGCAAACGAAAACCACAAAGTGACCCTAGGAGGCCAAAATTCTAATGGTATTGACCCAAAGGCATGGATTGACAAACCTAATTGTAAATGGACACTTGCAATGGAATTGTTGTTGTTACTAATGGTGATTTTTGTAACTACTGTGTTATTACCTGAATCTGTAAAATTGTACAATGGGCCTAGTCTTGTAAAAAATCCTTTGGACATGTCAAGAGAAATACAGGGGAACACACTTTATGTAAAGAGGCCTTGTTCTACTGATGTGTCACAGTTAAGGCCTGTGAACAGTGGTGAGACTTTCCAAAGGGAAAAAGACATTCCACACCTGATGTGCAATGTAAAAAGGGAAACTGAGGCACACTACCATATTGTTTCCATGGCTAAGTGCCAAGATTGCTGTGCTATGGACAACATTGATATCTATATTAATTTGATGGTACTTGGGTTCCAAACATTTGCCAGAGCTTGTATGTATAAAGTAGCTGTTTTCTTTAGCTCTTGGCAAGATCACATAACACAAACCCACGGATGGGGGAGCTTTTGGGATGCAGTCAGTGCTGTTTTATCATCCCTTCCTGCATCAATTTTGCGTTGGGGGTGTCACGTTACTGAAATAATTTGGGACCCTATAAATCATTGTTGCAACCAGGGTCCTATAGTGGCACCAAATCTTATGTACAGGGGGTCATAATGGGTGCCTACAACCAGGTTATGAATGGCTGATTATGAATATGCCAGTGATGTGTGTATCAATTTTGTAGTTAGAGCTATAATATTGGCTCTGGACTGTCTGTCTTTCCAAATATTGTGCTCTGCTGGGGAAGAAGATTCCTGAATACTGGGCGTCAGCTTGGCTTGGCTTGGGCTGCCTGATGGCCCATTAAGGGACTATCAGCAACACAATGGACTCTGGGAGCTTGGAATGCTCCAATTCAGACAAAAAGTCTACCAGAGAAAGCCTGGGCATAATGGCTGCTGCCTGCAAATATGAGTCATGCATGGTCATGTGATCTGCCCATGTGGCTCCAGAACTCCATGGGGCTGGACTTTTCACAGCAAGAAGAGAAAAAACTATAAAGGAAACTGCTACAGCCCTCCATTTTTCGTCTTCTACCTTCAGCCTGCAGCCTGTCTTGCTTCCAGCTCTGAATGGACTTTGCTACACAGGTGAACTTTGAACTAAGGTGCTGACCCATCCCTAAAATGGGATGCTTTCTAAAGACTTTGATTTGAACCTGCAGTTTATTCTACCTTTGCTGCAAGCCTGAACCAAGAGATGTGCCATTACTGCATGTAATTGATTTCTTTTAACCATTCTTAACCCTCACCTATACCTTTTTCCTTGTATAATAAACCTTTAGATTTTAGATTCTAAAGGATTGGCAACAGCGTGATTTGTGGGAAGATCTGGTTTATATATTGACCTGGGTCTGGGGCCTGATTCTTTGGAATTGGGGAGAACCGTTTTCTTTATTTGGGGGATTGGTTTTCATAACCATTGATCCCCAGGACAGGTGGCTGCTGGTGGTGATACTGGGAAGCTGGAGTGTCTAAGGGAATTGCTTGTGTGACTTGTGGTTAGCTAGTGGGGCGAAACCAAAGTCTTTTCTGTTTGGCTGGTTTGGTTTGCCTTAGTGTGGAAAAACCCCAGCTTTGGGCTGTAGTTGCCCCTTTGGAAGCAATCTGTCCTGATCTGACACTCACAGCTGGATCCCACCAGGAACAGCACCGTCACAGGGCCGTTAAGCAAATTTATTCTCCAGCTCTCGAAACTGTCAACTGGGATAGAGTGGTTTCCTGCTGGAGAGAATAAGGGTGAAGAGTCCTGGTACCAAGTTGGCTGCCTACAGATTGTCTGAGATGAGAAGGAGTGAGCACAGTGAATGTACATTCTGGTATTACCCCATCGCAGAAGGTGAGAAAACTGTATTCTTCTGCACTGTATCTTCAGTCTCTTTTTCTGGGAACCTTTATTGCGAGGCTCTCTGAAAACCTCTCACATTCACAACACTTTCTCTTTCCACCAGTTCAGCCACTTACCTCAACCTAACATCATCTTCCCTTGAAAGTAATCTACCATAAAATTAAATTAAAACACATGGGAGAAGAGTCATCAAAAAGGTTCCTAAAATCAGAGCTTATAGCCTGACAATTCAGTAAACAAGGAAGTGGAAACTTGAAATAAGAAGTCAAAGCAGCTAATAAGCAATGTTGAAATCCTTAAAACAGACAGACAAACCTCCACTTGGGGTGATTTCTATGTACGAATAGATCCCCTTCAATCAATACATTTTGTTGTTTTGCAAAGTTTTATCTTTATAATTTGTTAATTTTTTTAGGTTCTGAGCTTAAAGTTTTTCAATGCATGTATTCAGCCAAAAATCTGTAGAATTTTCACAGAACATTTTGCATACAGTTAACACAAGTAGAGAAATATCCTGCTAGGGAGTGATTGCCAAAAAAATAAAAATAAACCTTCAGATGAGAGGACAAGTTATATAACTTCCAAAAGCAGCCATTTGCACATGTCTGCTGACTCTGAGCTTGTTTAGACTAGAAGTTCCTGGGGGAAGAGACTCTTTAAATATTATTATTGTTTTGTAAAGCACCAGGCACGTTGTTGGTGCTTAAAAATAATGATTCTTTTTATTTTTTATAACTTCTGTTAAACTATGCACTTGGGTAGAGTAGACACCAAACTCTGATTCATCTAGTCTTGTAATATGTACCAGATATTCTGCTGACAAGTGGACTGGCTGAGCAGGTCACAGATCTCTCCAGGAAAAGGAACTGAAAAGGATTCTGGCTGATTATCTCAGGGCAGGGCATTCTATCCATGGGCTTCCTTTTTGATGCAAACACCACAATACTCTGTATTGTAGCAAGATCTCTAATCAATAAGCAGCAGTAAGGATGCCTTTTCACAAGAAAGTATTTTCTCCTTTGCCTTTCACTTCAGTGACATGGAAGGCTGTAAAGAAGGTGGGCACTTCTTGGTAATCCGCTGATCTGTGTTGCTCCAAGTGTCCCTAGAGATATCATCTCACTAAGACTATCTAGACTATTCTGAATCTTCCTCCCCCTGAGTTCCATGGCTTTCTGTACCTGGGTTCAGTGTTTCATTCTTCCTCAAGGACCTTAAGTCTTTTGTTCTGGTTTGTGACAGAGCTTTCCTAAAAGAGAGATTGGGTAAAGGGGTCCGGACTGCAGTAACGCTCTAGCACAGATATTACGTGGTGGTGGGCATGGCGTGTTGCCGGGCCAGGGGGGAGCTAATCAAGCCTGGCCAAATTTCCAACACACTTCGATTTTCATAAGAAGGGTTTGATGCAGCTCCTAGCTTTTTAAGAGTACAAACCACAATTCTTAGCACCCTCATATGGTCAGTGAGAGGGGCCGCAGGAAGTTATTTCCATCTGGACTCCTACTTCTTTTCCTGTTTGGAGTCCCACAACTTGTTGAGGCCTGACAAGTTTTCTTAAGATAAACATCAACTTCTCGCTCCACCCCTCCAAAGGCACACTCATTTTCAAGCCATTACAATTTCAACGCTTTCACAAGTGCTCAGTACTGGCCTACTCCTGCTCCTCTTCATATCAATAGTAAAACTCCCATTGACCGCATTGGGAGTAATTAGATCAACACAGTACTTTTTTGAAAATTCCTCCGTAAGCGTCATTTTTTAATATAGTCAAGAATCAGAGAAGTAGCCATGTTTAGTCTAGAATTGAAGAAGTGACAGAGTCCTGTGACACCTTAAAGACTAACTAAAATATTGAACCATAAGCTTTCGTGGGCTAATATACACTTCGTTGGATGCATGCACTCTATCCACTCCTGATTTATTTTTGAGAATTTTTGTCCTTTTTTATCAATTTAAGTATTCACAATTGAGCAAAATTATTGCGGGGGTCAGACCGTAGTTATTTAATGGCAATACACATTAAGATTCAAAATATTAAAGCTCTATAACTGTTAAAAGTGCTATCTTTAAATGGTGATTATCTATGGTAATATTTATTTTATTCGTTTGTGTGTGTACGGTGAAATGAACATTTACTTCATTTACTGATAAAATTCAAATCCTTCCAAATCTAAATATAGTTCTATAGTCCTTTCAGCTTTCTCCCCTCAGCTAGGAAATGAAGAGAGATTGTAGCACTTTCCCAGTTTCTATCCTATTTGATATTCCAAAACAATATGCTCATTCTTCATATGCTTCAATATGCTCAGTGACATGATTGCCAGGTGGATTAGCAATTGTATCTAGGATTGGTACAGAGCAGCAGGAGTGCCTTGTCTGGTCAGGATCAGATCTCATTCCAGGCCCTTTGTTTAGCAGGTGAAAGTGTATGGTGGTAACAGGGACTGATTTTGATCCAAATTAAGCAGCTTTGTGTCTTCACAAAAGTTTAAATTTCAGATTTTAGTAACCAAGAATCTGAAACAAATGTGTTGAGTGTACTTTACCGCAAATCTCTGCTAAAATAAACCATGCACATAATCCTCCTCAGATATATAAGCAGTACTATGCTCTCTGGCTACAGGTAGTTTTACACATCTTTCAATTAACTGCAGCAGATAATTTTTCAAAAGTACCTAGGTGAAAATGAATTGGGAATTAGGTTGCTAAATGTCTTAGTTTGACCACATTTTAGAAAACAAAAAATTGAAGTGCCTTTCAGAAAGTTGTCAAGGAGAAAGGTTGTAAATAGGAGGTTCTAAATATCTTGGGAGGGAGGGAACTTTCCTGAAATTGTGAGTAGGAGGTAGCAATCTCTGGTTTTTTGTGGCTGTGGGATGGGTAGGTGGAGCAAGACAGGGATTACAAGAAGCTTCTGGTCACAGGTAGTTTTGTAGGCCGCTGTTAGATGGTCATATATGCATTTGGACAGAGGCAGGACTGCTACTTGACAGCTACAGCTGTGAATGAGCAGTCCCTTTTAGGATCCACTCTGCTCACCTCGCATCAGAGAGGGCTAGAAAAGGTGCCCTTAAATAGTCTGCCTTGCCTCCCCCCAACTGGATAACCACATCCAGAGAGACCACCTTACTGTGATCAAAACTGAACAATGAAATTTGGAACCTGGAACGTTTGAATCCTCATGGACAACCCAAAAAATAACGGGCCAGAGTAAAGAAAAGCGACTGTGGCCAGAAAATTCAGGACACGTGACATCGACATTGCTGCACTGAGTGAGACTTGACGTGCAGGAGAAGGAAAGCTTGGAACAAGGTGGTGGTTACACTTTTTTCTGGAAAGTAGAAGGTGACCATGCAAATCTAGAGTGTTGGTTTTGCTATCAAAAACAAAACAGTCAACCAACCCTTGGAATTACAAGTTAGCATCATGACCTTCCATCTTAAATTTGTCATA
Organism: Sternotherus odoratus; assembly: GCA_032164245.1. Lineage (NCBI taxonomy): Eukaryota > Metazoa > Chordata > Testudines > Kinosternidae > Sternotherus > Sternotherus odoratus. The sequence continues at coordinate 2,918,881 of JAVMKO010000011.1, forward strand.
ATCAACATGCAACTCATCAGTGCATACACTCCAACCCTTGACGCTGATGATGAAACCGAAGAAGGATTTTATGCCTGCCTTCCTCAAGAAAAGTGCTGCAAGCAACATCGACCTCTGTAGACAGTTTTCATTGACTCCACGAAAGCATTTGACTCCATCAATCTTGAGGCTCTGTGGAGAATTGTTATTACATTTGTATGCCCACCAAAATTTGCCATCCTCTGATTTCCCCCCTCAGTAACATGTCTGTGACAGTTCTCAGCAATGAATCTGAGACGGACCCCTTCCTAGTCAAGACAGGAGTTAAGCAAGGCAGTGTTGTTGCTCCAACTGTTTTTTCTCCATCATCCTTGCTGTCATCCTATTCCTCATCTCTGACAAGTTTCCCTTCGGACTTGACGTCCAATACAGAATGGACAGCAAGTTCTTTAACCGCTATAGTCTCTGATCCAAGTCAGACTATCACTAAATCAGCGATTGAATTCCAATATGTAAATGACTGTGCCCTGGGTGCCCACTCAGAAGAAGGTCTTTGAAAAAGAGTCAGTGCTTTCTCTGAGTCCTACAACCAACTCACCACCAAGAAAACTAAGGTACCCCACCAACAGGACTCGAATCACCAGGATCATGCTCCTGTAATTCAGGTCAGTAAAGGTACCCTGGAGAACATCAAGCACTTTCTTTACTTCAGCAGCTATCGGTCTCAAAGCTGACATTGATGAGGAAATTCAACACCACTTTCAATGCACCAGGGCTGCTTTCGGACACTCGGGAAAACGTGTCTTTGAAGATCATGACATCGAGAATTACACTAAGCTTCTCACGTACTAGGCCGTTGTTATCCCTGCTCTTGTATGGTGTTGATGTGCAATAGACATCTCAAGGTTCTTGAATGACACCATCAACAGTGCTTCTCCAAAATCTTCCAAATCAAGTGGGATGACTGACACACCAACATTAATGTTCTGACCCAAGACAAAACCTCCAGCATTGAAACTATGAACACCCACCACCAACTCCGTGGGGCTAATCACGTTCTTCAAATGCCTGAAAATTGACTCTCAAACCAGATCATGTTTTCATAACTGAGCCACGACCATTGGACAAGGGGAGGGCAACAAAGGTGCTTCAAAGTCATCCTCAAAGCCAATATGAAGTGCAATTAAACTCATCGGAAACTCAAGCCCTCAACTGACCTAAACAGAAAAAGACCTTGTGGCAAAAATCCCAGTATTTTGAGATCCAAAAGACAATGGGAAAAGAGGGAAGAACATGCTGCAGCCCAACTCAACAATCCAGATGTGCTCCTTCCACTGGGAAATGTCTGCACCAGTTGTGGTAAGATCTGTGGATCCTGGATTTTATGGAAGGCAATCATCTTCAGACTCTAAGGGATCACCAATGGACGTGCCTAATCCCTACCATGACAGTGGCCCATTTGTGTCTGTGACTGACCGCATCTTATTATGAAATGTAGTGGCATTTGTTGTGGTAATTGAGTCTTTATTATCATATAAATTTTAGTGATACTTGGTCCCCATGCCTATATTGTATTTGGGAATAATATGAGAGCTTTTATTAGCAGTATTCTATTTTAGTTGTTACGGCTGAAAAGAAAATAAGTTTAGAATGTATTTATTTAAAATGGTGTGATTTGCTTCCTTCTGTTTTCTAAATAAACCTGATATAATTGAAGAGAATGCAAAAAAGTAATTTTAGTAAATGTGATTGATAGTTGTTGTACTGTTGTCTTCACATTTAGCTGTAAAATGGTAAATGCAATTAAATCCACTACATTTTCCTGAATACATTTATTAGCATTAATATATGTCAGTGGAGCCTCAGAAACTTCATCTACAGGTACAGTTAAGCAATTGTGTGTGTTTCGTGAATAGTAAAAGCAGTGACATTAAGCATATGCAGGAATCCCTATAGTTATAAATATTTACAAATATTTATTTTGGCAAGAGCCCCTTATTCAGATGTTCCCTGCTGCACTCTTACTAATACAGTATCTATATTTTTCACAGTACACTCTTCAAATTACGATATGTTCTGGAATTAGTCCTAAGGCAGGGGCTTACCCATGTCATATAATTTTATTTTTTGCAAATATTTAATTTTTCTTACATTGCAAGAAAAACATACTTTTAAAAGAACTGTGCAGTTAATATACGAGCATTGCAGAATTGCAATTGGTAGACTTGCCTGTTGGAGAGTTTGGTGGTAGTGTCTCCTATCTATCTATCTATCTATCTATATAAACTAGCATAAGTGCCCGGCGCTGCTCGGGTCAGTCGGAGGTGGGGAGGGGCAGACAGCTGACACCCCCTGACCAACCCCAACACCCCCCGGCTCACTTACCCCCCGACCGAACCTGACACCCCCACCTCACTTACCGTCCCACCAAACCCAACTCGGATCCGTCGCCGGCGAGGAGGGGGCCCAGAGCTGAGAGATTTCGGGGACCTTCGCAGGTGGGGGGGGGCACAGAGCTGATGGATTCCGGGGTTCCGTTGGGAGGGGGGAGGGGCAGAAAACTGAGGGATCTCCGGGGTTCCGTTGGAGGAGGGAGGGGCAGTGAGCTGAGCGAGTGCGCTGTCTGTTGGAGGGGGTATTATGACATCATCACCACCTAACTGCACAGCTGATGTGATTGGCCCTTAAAGACTTTCATCCCTGGGGGGCGTCAGAGGTGAGATTCGAAAATTTTTCAACCCTTACGACCATCTAGACCCCAATACCTCTAACTGTACCAAATTTCAAGTCTCTGGCTCAAACGGTGCGGGAAGAGTTCGCGGTCATACATACATACATACACCACTTGACTTTTATATATATAGAAGTCAAGTGGTGTATGTATGGTATGTATGTATGTATGTATGTATGTATGTACGTATGACTGTGAACTCCTCCCGCACCGTTTGAGCCAGAGACTTGAAATTTGGTACAGTGAGGGGTCTTGGGGTCTAGATGCTGGTAAGGGTCGAAAAATTTTCGGATCTCACCTCTGACGCCCCCCAGGGGTGAAAGTCTTTCAGGGCCAATCACATCGGCTGGGCGGTTAGGTGGTGATGATGTCATAATACCCCCCTCCAACAGACACTCCCACCTCACCCCCCCCACCAACCGCAACACCCCCTGACCAACCCCAACACCCACACCTCACCCACCCCAACACCTTCCCACCCCCCCAGACCAAACCCGACACCCCCTGGCTCACTTACCCCCCGACCGAACCCGACACCCCCACCTCACCCCCCCCCAACCAAACCCGACACCCACTGACCAACCCCAACACCCACCCCTCACCCCTCACCCACCCCAACAACTTCCCACCCCCCCCCCAGACCAAACCCGACACCCCCACCTCACCCCCCCACCAATCACAACACCCCCCGACCAAACCCGACACCCCCCGGCTCACTCACCCCCCCAAGCAAACCCGACACCCCCACCTCACCCCCCACCAACCGCAACACCCCCTGACCAAGCCCCCACCAACCGAAACACCCCCTGACCAACCCCAACACTCACCCCTTACCCACCCCGACACCTTCCCACCCCCCCAGACCAAACCCGACACCTTCCCACCCCCCCAGACCAAACCCGACACACCCCCGGCTCACTTACCCCCGGCTCACTTACCCCCGACCGAACCCGACACCCCTACCTCATCCCCCCAAGCAAACCTGACATCCCCACCTCAACCCCCCACCAACCGCAACACTCCCTGACCAACCGCAACACCCACCCCTCACCCACCCAGACACCTTCCCACCCCCCCAGACCAACCCCTACACCCCCCGGCTCACTTACCCCCCCCGGCTCACTTACCCCCCCCGGCTCACTTACCCCCCCGGCTCACTTACCCCCCGACCGAACCCGACACCCCCACCTCACCCCCCCACCAACCCCAACACCCCCTGACCAACCCCAACACCCACCCCTGACCCCTCACCCACCCCGACACCTTCCCACCCCCCCAGACCAAACCCGACACACACCCCCCCCCCCCGGCTCACGGTGCACTGTGTAGCACACAGATTATTAAATACACTGTTCGGTCGGGGGGTGAGGTGGGGGTGTTGGGTTTGCTCAGGGGGTGAGGTGGGGGTGTCTGGTTTGGTCGGGGGGTCAGGTGGGGGTGTCGGGTTCGGTCGGGGGGTCAGGTGGGGGTGTCGGGTTTGGTCGGGGGGTAAGTGAGCCGGGGGGTGTTGGGGTTGGTCGGGGGGTGGGGGGGTGGGAAGGTGTCGGGAGGGGTGAGGGGGGGTGTTGGGGTTGCTCAGGGGGTGTCAACTGTCTGCCCCCTCCCCACCTCCGACTGACCCGAGCAACGCCGGGCACTTATGCTAGTAGTTTTATAAAGGTATTAGAGTGGGTTCAAACTAGGGTAACTAATAAACCTTAACAAACCCACCTAAACATTTCTTTGCATATACAGAATTGTATTTCAAGACACTTGTAAACAGTAACTATGGGCAATAGATGCCTGCTTTATGTGCTATCACAGAGAGTTGGAAAAGAATGAAGTCTCTATTTGCAATGTAGGAAAAATCCCAATATAGACAGAGGAGAAAAGTGGGATCTGCGTTTGTCATTGTTGCCAGAGTCGACAGGAGACCTCGGTTCACTGTGTCGTAACAACCTGCTCTAGAATGCTGTCTCGTCTCTTCAATAAGGCAGGCTTTTTTCATTTCTTTTCTCTGAAAAGATTCATAATCTATAGCGAGTATACCCATTAGATAGTGGGTTGGAACTCAAGCAGAAACAATACATCTTTAAGACATTTTTCGAAGAAATCCGGTACAAATCTGTCGTCTTTTCTTCTTTTTACATTTCACTACAGATGTTAATGAAAAAACAATTCCTTCTAAAACATCTGTGTATTTGTCATTTCAGGAAGCATAACATGCTAAGCCCAGCAGACTGCGTATGGAGAAAAAAAGCTCCTGATTTCATTTTTAAAAAAATCCCACGCCTTTTTAAACAAATTGTGTAAAAAATTTCCATTTGCATACTTTTGGTGCTAGGTTATAATAGCCACCACGTGGTGGACTTATAAATCTGTAATATTTTTTTTCTCCCAACAGAGAAGTGTTAGTGGATGCTGCTACTTAATTAAAAAACAAAAAATTGGGCTTCTGGAGGTTTTATTTTTGTATGTGGTTAAATCCTGAATTGCTCTCAGTTGTTTAAATGGGTTGAACTAGAACATTATGAATAGACCACAGTATTTGCAATGAATGTAGTTATAAGCAGTACAGCATTATATCGTAGTTAATATGCTTAAAATTTTAGCAAAAAATAAGAGGAATGTTAAAAACTCTGAGTAGTTAGCCAGTTAGATTCCAGCATATACAGGCATTACTCCTTTCTTTGCTTTGCACATGCTTGTATGGAATTTTATAATACATTTTATTTATAATTTGCTCCCTACAGAAGCACACTGTGCTAAAAATATGGCACCACTTAAAAAAACAACAAAAGACAGCTATCAAATAGTTTAACAAATAAAAACAGATGGCATAAAAAAGGGAGGAAAAAAGCAATAAATACAGGGCTACAGTAGCAAAAACATTATTTTACAAATAAGCCAAACATCTTTGGATTTTAAAAAGGTGTAAGATACTTTCTAAAACTGGAGAGAGGAAGAGTGAGATTTTTTTTCTTGAGGAGGAGGCAGGTTAGAAATCAATTCCTTAGCAACTACCACAGCTCTGGCCCAGTCCCCTCCCAGTTAAAACAAGATGGGGGTAAGTTTTGACAGTGGGTGGTATCTGAGCACAGATGCCCATTAAGTCAAGGCTGAAGGAAGAAGTCTCAACTATCGCCAGGGTCTACTAAGGGTTTTAAAAGTCAACAGTGCCAACTTAAAATCAATCTGCTAGTTTATAAGATGCCAAGGTAAAGAATGCAAGGGTGGGGGGGGGGGTGTAATGTGATTATGGTAACTTAAGCCAGTGAGCAAATGTGTTCCTGTACTCTGAGTAATCTGTGGCATAGTAATATACGTAACTGAACTACGTGGAATATTTGCATCTTGTATGTCAAGATGGAATGAAATTTGGAATCATTGTAGGAGTGATAACTCCTATATTTAGGTGGAACTTCTTTTTTTAAAGAGCTCTAATATCGCCAAGATTTGTTTTGAGAACTTGAAATTTGGCAGGAGACTAGTCCTGTTATGAGGAAGGTACCTTTTTGTCGCTCCATAGAAAACTATTCTCAAGTTATTTGCTACTAAAAATTGTCACTTTTCAGTTGTTTTTTTGTTGCTCGGTGCAGCTGGTTCCTGGCTTGCCATTACAAGACTGAACGTTACGTAACGTTAGCACTGTGCATTCACCCACTCCAGTGTGCTATATCAGACTCAATGGATTCTCCTCCTCCTGCTGACCTCCCCATGTCCCATGAAAATAGCATTTGGCCCTACGGGATGGTACACTGGGCTGAGACTTTGTATGGGATGCTGGGCAAATCACTTAAATCAAAACTTTCACCCATGGTCGCTAGCTGTGTGTTCCTAATCTTCTAGACGTCCAGATTTAAAAACCTGATTTTCAGGAGTGTTGAGCACTCACAGTGATGAATGAAATCAGGGGGAGCTGTGGATGTCAGACCCTCTGGGAGTAAGACCGTGTGGGTTGGCATCCTGGGATTCAGGAGGCCCTCAGTGCTAATGCTGGCTTTGCTATTGGATATGTCTACACCGGTTTATAAAAAACCAAAAACCTCCATGGCTGGTCAGTGCTGCATGGCTTTCAATGCTGTATAGACTTCTGGGCTCAGGCTGCTGCCCATGGCAAAATCTGGACAAGACTAAACTGTGTGCTCTGAACATTTCTCTAGAACTAGTTGCAAATGCAGGGACTAGGGGATTGTTTGGCAAGTTGTGTGTGTGTTAGAGGAGCCGGTCAGCAGAAGACGTGAGAAGCAGTTGTGAGCAGAGACGGAGCTCCTTGGGCATAGACGTGACCGGAAGGGCAAACTAGGAAACTGAGAATAAGGTAGGTCTACACTAACCACCGGATCTAGTATAAATCGATCCCCAAGCACTCTCCTGTCACCTCCTGTACTCCACTGCCGGGAGAGGCGCAGGCAGAGTTGACGGGGTAGCAGTGAAGATGCTGCAGTAAGTGGCTCTATGTCAGCTATGTTGTTCTTGAAGCTGAAGTTGCGTATCTTAGATCGATTTCCCCCTCCCATCCCCCCAACCAGTGTAGACCAGGCCTAAGAAATGGCCTGCTCTTGTTTGTTTATACTGTGCAGGGAAAACCATGACAGTCTTTGTAATTTAACAGGAGTGCACCAAACAATCTCCTTCCCTCTCCTCTCTCTCCTCTTTGAAACAGTATGGCAAGGCCCTGGATATTGGCTAGCCACTTGAGCCAAAGGGGCAACACTACTTAACTTCCTCCCTCACAGGGGAATTGTGAAGATGACTTATGTAATAACTGCCCAGTACTTTGAACAGGTGAAGTGCTACTTAAAAACACTAAATACTCTGAAAAATCAGGTCTTGGTGTCTCAAAATGGGCTCCCAAAATCTGGAGTTTTTTGCAGATTTTGTTCTTTTTCTCCCTGTATCGCAGCTCTTCTTTTGTGAAAGCTCTAAGTACCTCTCAGGGGTGTGGCAAAGATGAGTTCGAATTCTTTGGGCTCAAACGACTTTTATTCTGGCACTTTACTAATTTGTGAGGGTCTCATTTTGTAACCTCAATAACATTTTCTTACTGTAGGCGTGGTGGTTTTGGTTGTAATCATTTTCTTATAAAGCATTTCAGTTGAACAAGTATACTTCAAAGTTGGTTAAAAATGCACAATAGTTATACAGTACTTTGGCCCAGTCTATACTAGGTAATTTTTTTCACCAGTGCAATTACATTGATGTTGGTTATATTGGTGCAGGCCTGTAATGTAGATGTGCACACCCATAATGCAGATGTGCTGCACCAGCACAAAACTGAGCTTTCACTAGTGCATCTTACTTCAGTATGCACTGATGTAAGCTACACTTTGTACCAGTAATGGTTTGTTGGTTTGAATTACCTAACATACGTAGGGCCTCGGTTAAGAAATGTTTATTCATGTATCCTTAAGGCATGATTCAAAGGGAATAATTTAAAAACGATCATAACAACCTGACACAAGTGAGAACCCGCTGAAGTGCCTGAAATTGACCAGTCTGTGAGTGCAGTTGTTTTAGGGCTCTTCTGCCACAGGCTCGTATGGATGGTGGTGCAGATGCGTGCCACGCCGCCGTTGGGTGATCCAGGAGCCACTGAGACTGGCTTAGACAAAATGCCTTTCTGGTGGCTCTGATCATTGTCTGTCCTTCCATGTGGATTGATGAGCATAGCCCCACCCCTTTGGAGAAGTTAATGCTATTTAACCAATAGGTCCATTGCTCACTTAAGTACAGGGGCTCTGATTGTAACTGTCTCCTGCATAGGGCCACAAAGGGTAAGCCAGAGTTGTCTTGTACCACACCCCCAAAGAGGTTAGCCATAACTTAGCATTCTCTCAAATTTGGAATGAGGATGAGTGGAGTGATGTGCCCATCCTAATGCAGGAACCATTTGCACGAGGAGAAATGTTCTTTCATTGTTTTGTTCAAGGTATTAAAATGCATCGGAGTCAAGTTATAACGGTCCCTCTTTTGCGCACTGTGATATGAAGGCTTTGGGTGGTCAGACTGCATGCATTCACTTCTTTTTTCCTTTCGCTTCTCAACAGCAGCAACAGGAAATGCTAGCAATGAAACATCAGCAGGAGCTCTTAGAGCACCAGAGAAAGTTGGAGCAACATCGACAGGAACAAGAACTGGAGAAGCAGCATAGAGAACAGAAACTACAACAGCTAAAAAACAAAGAGAAAGGAAAAGAAAGTAAGTAGGAGCGCAATAGTTTATTTCAGTGATGGAGTTTCTAGTAGGTGAATAGAAGCTCTGGTCAGTAGGGCCAGACTGCAAAGAGAAACTACAGAGCTGCAATTCATTTGCAAATTTGACACAGTCAATCTGGGATTGAACAAAGATCTTGAATGGCTTGCTAATTACAAAAACAGCTTCGCCTCTCTCCGAGTTCACACCTCCAATTCAGCTGCTAAAGGAATACCTCACCCTCCCTGATTTGAGATAACAAGCTGGTTCAGGCTGATTGGACTAACCTTGTTACCTCCTACCTGGTTCTTGCCTACTTATCTATACCTGCCCCTGGACACGTCCACTGCTTGCATCTGACGAAGTGGGTATTAGCCCACGAAAGCTTATGCTTCAATACTTTAGTTAGTCTTTAAAGTGCCACAGGACTCTTTGTTACCTCTGCAATTCCAGACTAACACGGCTACCTCTCTGATTCTGGGCAGTAGTAACTGTTTTAAATTGTGATTGTACAAAGGTAGTTTACAATGCTTATGAAACATCCATGGCTCTCTGCATACAGAGACTTGTTACATGAAATTCTCATCTTAACTGTGAGAAGGGATTGAGGATAAAGAAAAGATGAAACTTTACCTGAGCCCTCAATTTTGTTTTTTATATATGTAAAGTATTTTAATTCTGCAAGTATTTCTTTATACCCTACAAAATATGGTTTACTCTTGCAGATGTGATAGTCCCCAAGGAAAAGTGTGCAAGGAAATGCGATAAAATTATCATCACATAAGAATGGCCATAGTGGGTCAGATATACGATCCATCTAGCCCAGTATCCCATCTTCTGACAGTGGCCAGTGGCAGATGCTTCAGAGGGAATGAAGAGAACAGGGAAATTGAGTGATTCATCCCCTGTTGTCCAGTCTCAGGTTCTGGCAGTCCGATATTTAGGGACATACATAGCATGGGGTTGCATCTCTGACCAAATTGGCTAATAGCCATTGATGGATCTATTCTCCATCTTGATTCTCTCCTGCTTCTTTTTTGAAACCTGTTACACTTTTGGCCTTCATGTCTTCTGGCAATGAGTTCCTCAGGTTGACTGAGTGTTATGTGGACTATTTCCTTTTGTTTGTTTTATATCTGCTGCCTATTAATTTCATTGGGTGACTCCTGCTTCTTGTCTTATGTGAAGCAGAAAATACTCACTTTCACCACACTTTTCATGATTTGATAGACCTGTATCACATCCTCTTAATAGTCGTCTTTTCCAAGCTGAACACCCTTAGGTTTTTTACTCTCCTCGTATGTAAGCTGTTCCATGCCACTAATTATTTTTGTTGCCCTTCTCTGTACTTTTTCCAATAATGATGCATCTTTTTTGAGACAGGTGACCAGAACTGCATAAGGTATTCAAGGTATGGATGTACCATGGAATTATATAGTAACATTATGATATTTTCTGTCTTATCTACCCTTTACTACTGGTTCCTACATTCTGTTAGCCTTTTGGACTGTCACTGCAGACTCGAGTGGATGGTTTCAGAGAACTAGACACAGAGACTCCATGGTCTCTTTCTTGGGTGGTAACAGCTCAGTTAGCCCCCATCATTTTGTCGGTGTAGTTGGGATTGTTTTCAAGTGTGCGTGATTTTGTATTTTGCATTGGGACCACACAAATCCCCCATCAGACATTTCATTTTCTCATTCTGATCCTTTCTGCACATGAATTTGAAGCTTGAGAGAGGTTCTCAGTTAGCACTGAACTCCATGAACATGGATCTCTAAATAAATAAATAAAATAAATAAATGGAGATATACCAATCTCCTAGAACTGGAAAGACCTTTGAAGGTCATCGAGTCCAGTCCCCTGCCTACACTAGCAGGATTGAGTACTGTCCCCTGACAGATTTTTTTTTTGCCCCAGATCCCTAAATGGCCCCCTCAAGGATTGAACTCACAACCCTGGGTTTAGCAGGCCAATGCTCAAACCACTGAGCTATCCCTCCCCCCCAACCACTGAGCTATCCCTCCCCCCCTCTCAAACAGCAGGACTGCGGGTTCCCCTCCCAATGTGTCTCAGTCCTGCCCTGGAGAGACGACTTCTAGTGCTTAATGGGTACTTGATGTACTCAATAACTTCTCTAAAGCAACCAACAAGGGTGCTGTTTGTTGAGGTAGTTTTCACGGTGTGAATGTTTGTTCACTAGAAGCTTCACTGACTCACCAGCTCATTCCTTATAGGGTACTGGCGAGCTTGCAAGTAACCGTCCGAATAGCCTGTTACCGATTTGAACTAATAAATAAGCTATGCAAGGGGTCCAGTTACCACCGCTCCTGAGGCTGCCATTTCCCATCTCCTTACCTGATTGGAAAACCATTGAACAAAGGATTATGCCTTCTGGGTGGCTGGAACTAGATGATAATTTGGAGAGTCTTCCAGTTGCTGTGAAATGCTGTTTTCTGCATGATGGAGTTACAACGGACATGCAAGAAATTGAGAACTCTTATAGAAATACCAATACGTTGCATGTGATGGTTCAGAAAATCTTTTAGAAAAGTTTCCCGTTGTCTTCTAATTACTCTAGGGATTTTCCACCAGGAAAGTGAGAGAAGGAAAAGGAAGTGAGAGGTGGAAGAGGCAGAGTGAGAGGCTACAGGATACGAATGGGGGCCCAGATAAGATATGTGGGATACTGCAATAAAGTAGGATCCAAAAAGGCATTTCCAGAAACAAAATGCCTTTCAGGCTCTGCCAGGACTGGGAGATTGTTTTGTCTGCCTTTTTCCTAGAGTCTGATTTCCCCCATCCCAAGCCCCCTCATTACAAGAGTAGGCAGCAAATCTAATCTCCATTCAAAGTTGTGGAGGCTGTAGATTTGGTAAATGCCTCAAAGAACACTTTTGCGTAGGGTCAGAGCTTTTTTAGATGAGCTGGTGTGACTGAAACAAGAGAGTCAGAATTTAACAACAGTGAGAAATTGGGTAATTTGGTGCTGCTGAGGAGCAGGTGAAGATGATTTTCCATGTAAGATCAATCCTGTGGCTTAACCACAAGGATGTGTGCAGTTGGCTGCCGTCTAAGTGGATACTTTCCCTTTTCTTATTTAGTTGGTTTTTAGTGTAAATCCTAAATGACGACAGTCTTTTAGCATGTGGAAACTAAATATTTCATCTTCACTCCACGTTGTTGTTAGCTCAGATCAACTGATGATGGGGATATATGCTTTGTTCTATCTGCTCCTCCTGTAAAATGTGTGTTATTTTTATTTAAAATATATATATTTTTAAAAATCAATAAAAGTCTAGCTACAAAACACTCAAAGAATCGTAAGAATATTTTTGAAAGAAATTCAGATGAGTACAGAAGGAAAACTAGAACCCTAGGATGTTATGTTGTAATCATGGAAATAGTCTTCCTCTTTACTTTTAAATACTTTTATTTAAAAGGTGGTATTGTGTTTGCATAATCAGTCCAACTTAACCTCTTAGAACACTTAAAATATTTTTCTTGCATCCTAACATTTTGCTAAACATAATTCAGCCACAGTGGTTCTGAGTTAGAAGATAAGGAGGAAATACTAGATACAAAAAAAGTCGACCCCTCTTCCCCCTCCCCAACTCCCACCTCCCCCCGGAATATGAGACCAAATACACTGTGTAGTATTTTGTAAAAGACAACACAGATTTCAGTTAATGTAATAATGGCCTCTCCCTGCTTTCTCATCTCAGGATACCAAAACTGCTATATGTGACTTGAAATACGCTGTCATGATGCATTTGGACCAAAGTATAACTTCCACGACAAAAGGAAAATGTTTAGCAAACAGAGTAGAGCAAATTCAGCTTTCTTGACTTGTAAGTTCTTGCAATACAACAAGCAGTAGAATCCCCAGCAGACAGCGGGACCTTGCCTGTCATCGTCCTACCTTCCCACCATTATCAGTAGGACCTTGAACAAGTTCTGTGCGCTGCACCCAGCCAGACACACATGGCTCCATAATCTGCTCTAACCCAGACCTTCCAGGCATGGAATTTGAAAGTCCACTGCTGCTGCTGAGGCCTTCACAATCCTCCCCAGCACAAGCGGCCTTTGACACACTTTGCCTTTGTGCTGTCAAAGCTTGCAGTCCTTCCATCTCTGAACTGTGGCGCTGTTGTTGTGGCAACTCTAGTTAGTCTAAGCTATAATTAAGTACCTTCATGTGCTGATTTGTCCTGTTAATTCCCTTTTAGCCCCCCTATCTGGTTGTCTGCCTCATTTGCACCCTCTCTGTATGATCTCTCCCATGATGGTAACTACATTCAATCCTGTTTCAGCCCCTCTGCACTTTTCCTCTCCATATTTCCTATCTTTTCAGAGCTCTCACCTCTCCTCTTCACCATTCCATCTCTACTCCCCCACACCTTTGCTCACTTTCTCATGTACAGTTTGTAATAAAACCATATTTCACCTCTGGATTCTCTTTCTGCCCCTCTGTGTTATGCCAACCTTGCTCCAACTCAGGCTTTTTAGTTCCATTTTACCCCCTACAGAACCTTTTCTTACCACAACCTCTATTCCTCACAGCCTTTTAAACCGGTCTAATTCTTACATCCCCACTCCTTTCTTCCTGCCTCCCATTCCCTGTACAATACCCTGTCCATCTCAAATGAATACACCACCACTCACCGTCTGTTCCCCCCTTCTCACACTACATGTACAATGTTGACTCCTCCTCGTACCTAGGAGGCCATGGCCATCTTGCACTCCTACTCTTCAGCTCCTATTGTCACCTGGGTCTTCCCTTGTTTTGTTGGAGGACCTTTAAGTGGCTTCAGCTGTGGATTGTGAAGTTGTTTCTGCCTTTAATTGAAGGGTTAGAGGCTTTTAGTGTAACCAAGAGGGAGTTTCTCCTAAGCATTTCTTAGGCATTTGAGTCATATAGCTGTTAACAAAAGCCGTTTTAGAAGGGCAAGTGATGTTTATATAGCATCTTTTAGGGGGGAAAAATGGGTAAGTGAGATCTGAAGTTTTAACATAAGAGATCCATGTAAGCAGAGAGAGAGGAGGGAAAGAGAACTAAAAATGTACAGGCCTTTTTATATCATAGAAGAACAAAACAAAGGGGGCACTCTCAATAGATCACCTTTAGTTTAAACTAAGCATACAATAGAACCTTGCCAGTCAGTACGCGGTTAATTTTCACACACAATACGTACCCTTTCTCCCAGGTTCTCAGTACAGATTAATAGCAGAGTTAATGTGTTAGGTGTCATATTCCCAAGCCTACTGCTTTTTTCGAAAATGCACTACACTTCACCATTTACTGGAACATCCGGAAGTAGTACAAAGCACCTTTCTGAAGTATTAACATTACTTTTGTGGTGTTCACTAACCTGCTAATTTGCAAAGTTCTGCAGACACAATGTTCCCACCGTCCCCCCATGCACACTAGTAAGATTTTGCTGTAACCAGCTTATACTTTGTTTCTTGTAGGCATTCTTTGATTTAGTACAATTACATAGCCCCCTGGTGTTATTTATTACTATTAGGGTAGCATTTAATGGCCTCAGTAAAGGATTGAGGCCTCGTTTTGCTAGGCCAGGGGTGGGCAAACTACGGCCCGCGTGCTGTATCTGGCCCACGGGACTGTCCCATCCAGCCCCTGGCCGGGTTGGCTGCCCCCACCTCTCCCACAGAGCCAGGTAGCACTGCGGCCGGGGCTGCGCGCTCCACCCTCCCCCAAAGCCACGCTGCGGGGGCAGCATTCTGGGGACCGGGACTGCATGCTGCCCCCTCCCCCGGAACCATGCCATGGGGGCAGCGCTCTGGGGGGCGGGACTATGTGCTGCCCCCTCCCCTGGAGCTGTGCCGCGCGGGCTGCACTCTGGGGGGCTGAGGCTGCGTGCTTCCCACAAGCCGCACCGAGCAGCCATGGTAAGGGGATGGAGGGTGTTGGAGGGGGCGCTCTGGAGGGGTCAGTGAGGGAGAAGGGTCTGTTGCATAGAGGGGTAGGATTCTGGGCTGATGGTTAGGGGGTGGGAGGGTGGATAGGGGTTGGGGCAGTCAGGGAGCAGGAGAATTGGGTAGGGGGTGGAGTCCTGGGGGGTGGTTAGGGATAAGGGGTCTCTGGAAGGGGCAGTCAGAGGATAATGTGGGGAGGGGTTGGATGCGTCGGGATTCTGAGGGAGCAGTCACAGGGCGGGAAGTGGGAGGGGCCCATCCATATGATTTTACACCCCCAATGTAGCCCTCGAGCCAAAAACTTTGCCCACCTCTGTGCTAGGCAGTAGAGAAACACAGAAAGAAAGTCCTTGTCCCAAAAAGTTTATTGCAGCAGCGTGACATTTCATTGACTTCACTGGAACCATAATGGGTTCTGCCCCACTGGGACCAGTAAAGATCATTTCCCTGAGTAGGAACAGTCTTTTTGTTCTGTTGTATATAGGGTGACCAGATGACAAGAAAAAAATATCGGGACACATGGGGGAGGGTGCCACAGGCTCCCCCCCCCCCACTGGACCCATGGGGGCAGGGTCTGAGGAAGCCATGGGTCAGGGGTGCAGGGACCCGGCTCCAGGTGCAGGGGCGCAGCCCCACCATGGGTTGGGGATCCAGGGCCCCAGCTGCTTACCCCCAAGAACTGTTCTCAGCTGGGCCGGGGGGCAGCCGGCAGGTGGGTCAGGGGCTGGTTGGGGGGGGAGGGGCTGGGTGCTGTCTGTAGCCACCCTCCTCACTGCCCCTAGGCAAGCAGCCCCCTTCCCCTGCCCCTGCAGCATGTGAGGCGGTGGCAGAGAGCTGTCCTGCCGCTGCCGCCTGCCCCTGACTCTTGATGCGGGGGGGGGGGGGGGAGTGGGTGGGGGGGCTGATGAGGGGCTGGACTCAGAGCCGGGTTGGGGGAGGCGGCGGGGGCTCTCTGCCCCTCTCCCTCTGCCGGTGCAGGCTGCAAGCAGCCTCCTTCCCCCTCCTTGCAGCACGTGCAGCGGCAGAGATTCTCTGCCTGGGGCAGTGAGACTTGCTGCCTGCTCCTGCCAGCAGGAGGATGCTGCGGCCCCCCGGAAGGAGCGGTTAGTGAGGCACGAGTCTGGCGCCGGCCTCTGAAGGTCCCTATATCGGGACAAAGGGCGTCCCGACCAAAGGATGATCGGGACGCGGGACAAGTCCCCGAAAATCGGGACTGTCCCGATAAAATCGGGACGTCTGGTCACCCTAGTTGTATAGCACCTAGCACAGTGGGATCCTGAGCCATGGCTGGGAGTTCTACGTGCTGTGATAATACTAAGAATAAATGGAATAGACACTAAACAAGGGAATGTCGAGGTGATATTAATGGACATGTCCTGTTAGCTATTTGCCTTTTTACTAATTTTAGTTTTAAACCATGTACTTAAAGGGTTTTAGTTTGCCCTTTATCTTTGCCATGCCATTATTTGCTGTAACTAGAGAACAGAAAATATTTTCGTAAAGAAAGCGAGGAAGACTTGTAGCACCTTAGAGACTAACCAGTTTATTTCAGCATAAGCTTTCGTGGGCTATAGCTCACTTCATCGGATGCATAGAATGGAACAGAAGTAAGATGCATTTATACACACAGAAAGAATTTTTTTTTAAAATTGTACATTAGCATACCAATTCTAAGAGGCTGTTAAATCTGGATGGGCCATTATCAGCAGGAGAAAAAAATACCTTTTGAAATGGATTTCTGTGTCTGCACGAGATAGCAAGTGTTGAAGATAAATTAACTCGGGAAATACAGTCAATTAGTGTAATGAGAGCCATTTGCAAGTCCTATTTAGCCTCTGATTAATTGTATCCAATTTGAAAATTAATTCCAGTTCCTCAGTTTCTCGTTGGAGTCTGTTTTGGAAGTTTTTCTGTTTCAGAATTGACACCATCAAATCTTTAATGGAAAATGTTTTAATTCACATGAAAGTGACACTTAGATGTGTTACATTGATACAGGGAGTATAATTAATCAGTCTTTACATCTGTGTATTCACCCATATTTTGAAGTGTGGGGTAGACTTCTGAATGGAACTGATGGATGTGCAGACTAATTTTGGATGCTTTCCCAGAGTAACAGAATGGTGGGAGTTTCAGTTCAAACCCTCTGGAGTCAGGCTCCAATTCTGCCAGAGCTAACACTGGAGAATGGTGGAAGGTGAAGTCAATTGCCAAAGCTAACGAAGCCAGGATCATTTTTGTCTGTTTCCCCAGAACTGGACAGAGAATGGGAGGCCTTTAGTTTTTGTTTCTCTTTTGGTATATATGTAGTGCCTTTCAACTCACAATACAAAAACTCCAATGACAATTTTTTTTTAAACACTGTGAGCTACAAATATTTGTCTTGATGCTCCTAAAGACCGCCATCTTTAACCAAATCCAAAACCACCAGTGTCTAGCCACATTTGATTATTTTGAAGAAGTTAGTGGATTAAACATGAGAATTGTTTGGTGAGACAGACGTGTGGTCTTATTAGTCACACTCTGGTCCTCTCACTTTCTCCATTATTGTACTATATTACTTCCTACAAACCTTACTCACTTTAACTACCTTTTTGGATCCCCATCCAATCTACTTTATCTAGAAGTAGGAAGAAATACTGTTTTCCAAAAAAATGAATTTCTAAGGCTCCCTATAAAATGTTGAGCAATGCTGCACCTTCAAACAGTGCTGAGCAAATAACTCTGAGGACTTTTTCTTCACAGACAAATGAAAAGTTTTCTTCAACCTATCTGGTGGCATCAAAATGCTAAGTATAATAAGCAAAAGCTGGTGCTTATATTGGCTGACTTTTCTACCCATGACTTGACAGTGTATGTTTCTGTCGAATGACTTCCTTGCATTCCAGATGTTATCCCTTTGGGAGATTGGCTTACATTGTGGATTAGATGAGCCCCCATGTACTACTTGCTATGATTACCAAAATGTGTGTGTGACTCCATCAGAAACACTGTATGAGAATTGGTTCTGCCAACTGAGGGATAATTTTAATCCATCATCATAGTAAAATAGACTGGTCTCTATTGTGGAGTAGATAATGATTAGAAATTACACAGTTGACATTTTAACTCTGTGCTTTGAAATTTCAGATACTTTTTAAAATGCTCTCTTTTCTATTTGAAGAAATGGATTGCAGGCTTGTAAATGAATTGGAATATTGTGTAGGTCTTATTGTACACAGATACATTGAACAAAGAGATACTTATTTGCAAGATTTCTCAAGACAAAGTCTACATATGAGATATTCATCTCATTCCCCTTTTGCTTGCAGATGTGACATTTTAAAAACTTGATTATGCACGAGACCCCTTATCCTAAATACCTTTGATTAAAAGAAAGCTGGAATACCTAATACAAGTGCTTTAGTCTACATGTATTTTTATGCAAGTACAAAAATCCTCTTCAGAAACCTTTTTTTTTTTTTTTTTTTTTTTAGGAAAATGAGAAATCTCTGATTATATCTCCCTTTTCAGACATGGATTGCAATTATGTATGAATCCAGATAGTAAAGAAGAGTTCTTCATTGGAGCCTCTTTGTCTTTTATTCTTTGAAATAAGCCTTTACATTGATCGGAGAGCCAAAGATTTAGCTCTCAATCTTTTTAAATATATATTTTTTTGTCTCTTCGTTTCAACTCAAAAGTTTCAACTTTTAATTCACTGCTGCTTTCATCAAATGAAGTTGATTAAATAACCTCTCTTTATTTTTGGATGTTTCAGGTGCAGTGGCAAGCACAGAAGTGAAAATGAAATTACAAGAGTTTGTCTTAAATAAAAAGAAAGCTTTGGCACACCGGAATCTCAACCATTGCATTTCCAATGATCCCCGCTTCTGGTATGGGTAAGTGGTACTGGGCTTATCATGGTTTAGCCGGTGCCACCTTTGTTCACAATTGCTGAAGGGCTGGGGGAAAGGGGCTAATGCATTTAATGGGTGAACAGTATGTTACAAGTAAAGGTGTTGCAAAATAATTAGTTGAATTGTAACCTCACTAGATCGAAATTTGTAGTGGGGGTGTGAAAAGAATGATCTGATAGCCCATTCATTATATTCTAAATTTGCATGTGGAGAAAGATCCTTTCCCTATAATAGTTAAATTCAAGCACTGTTATGTTTAGTGACTCAAGGATGAGGTCTCTAATGTAAGGGTCTATAATGATGTTTCCACTAGCAGAGGACTTTGATGTTCTTTCCTTTAATCTATGATCATTCGAAGTGGATTGTTCTGTGTAGTTACACTTACTCTACTAGGCATCTAAAATACTTTAATTCAGCATATGATACTAGAAAATCAGGACTCTAGTGTAATGGGAAGATTACTGTTGCATTTCGCTGGATTCAGGACTGGCACCAGCTTTTTTGCCGCCCTAGGCGGTGAAGCAAGAAACATCCCTTACCCCGCCGAGAAGCTGCTTCCGAATTCCCGTCGGCGGCGAAATCAGCAAGGAGCAGTTGCCACCAAAATGCCGGTGATGGCAGAAGACGCGTTGAGCTGCCACTGAATTGCTGCCGTCGGCCAGATCGGCAAGGAGCAGTGGCCGCCAAATTGTCGCTGACAGAATTGCCGCTGAGGCCACCAATATGCCGCTTCCCCCCCACCCCCAATTCCTTCTGCCCTAGGTGACCACCTAGGTCACCTAATGGCTAGCGCAGGCCCTGACTGGATTGTCACTCAAATTATTTTAAATATATTTTAAAGTGTTTAAAGTTTACTCCTCACATTACATTCTGACACTACAGGTATGTGTCCAATCAAAAATTAAAGGATTTGGCCCTTAAAATTAACCCATTATAATACTAAATGCACCTTATATACATCCCCAATCAGGCAAAAGCCTGAAGAAACTGTGGCCTGAAAGTCAACTGAGGCTGCTGGTGGTGGTAGACCAAATGTGGAAAAGAATTCTGGAACTGAAGACCCTGTACTGAAAATGCCCAACTGTTGGCCTCTGGGCATTCAAATCAGGCACTGTGAGCAAGGTAGTGCCAACAGACTTCAGCTGCCACAGTGGCGCACACACAAGAAAAACTAAAGTATTGAAGCATAAGCTTTCGTGGGCTATCCGACGAAGTGCGTATTAGCCCATGAAATCTTATGCTTCAATACTTTAGTCTTTAAGGTGCCACAGGACTCTTTGTCACTTCTGCAATTCCAGACTTAACACGGCGACCTCTCTGATTCTTCACAAAAGAGAGAGGTTTCTCAAGGAGATTTAACTCAACCTGTATACAGCAGTAATTGATATTTATTATTTTTATTTTTTATAAGGAAACAGACAATGAAAAGTACCAAATGGTAAATGACTTACAACTTGTATTGAGAGGGCTGGAGGCACCGCTATTTTCTTCCCAGTATCCCATTCTTTGTATATGAAAGTATTATTGGGACACTACTAACGAGAGAAGATGCTTTATTGTGGTGGGTGTGGGCTGCTTGGATGCACTCTTAAATAATATTTTCCATATGCTAGTGACCTGAACATTGGACTTCCAACAATTACTCAGCACCACTTCTCTGAAAGGAGGAGGAGAAACCACTTCCATGTGCTTTCCAGAGTTCACAGTAGAATGTAAACAATAAATCCAACAAGTGCCTTTCAGTCAGCAGTACCACAGACTGCTGGCTTATCTGAATGAATTAGCTTGAACAGCTGACTGTTAGCCATTGCTGGGAGAAAATCCTTGTTGGAGAAATTTAGGGGGGGAGGGAGGGAAGGGGCATTAGTTATACTATAAATGTCCGGTAAAGGTTTCTTAAGCTATGGCCTAATCACCATTTTTTTCAAAAGATGCTGGCATTCTTCCCTCATTTCAGGAGGGATGTCCGTGAGAGAAACTAGCTAAAACTCTGAGATGGCTTTGTGCCTCCCAGACCCAGATGTGTCCCTGTGGATTTGGCTATTCCGGTCTGTCTTATCCAAAATGAAGATAAATTTACCACAGTGAGAAATATTAGACCCTGTTTCCGGGGGGTGATAGGGAAACTTTATTTTTTTGGCATACTTACAACATCCCTGTAACATTTTTACTGATATATTTCTGATATGAACTCAACTTTGATGTAGTTTTTACTGGAAAATGTTTGGGTGTTTTTAAATTTCTGATCACTAAGAGACATTGAAAAGAATATAATTTTGTGATAGAATGAGATAGGTCTAAGGATTTGAATATATGTAATACCAATCTTAGTTTTAATAAATAAACGTAAGTCAGGATTAATCAGTGCACTCTAGCTGCTGTATGGCACTCTGGAGCAGCACAAAGCAGCCAGAGCATACTGGCCAATTTTTCCCCAAGCCCCTGAAGTCTACACTCACCTGCACCATACTGGTCCTTCTCCACATACACACAAGCTTCCCCTGCAGCCCTAACATTCCCCTGTACACGCGCGCACACAAGTTTATTCTGAGAGACTGAGCTAATGATAACTCTGCTGTGCAACCAGTAAATGTGGTCAGGCAGTGTTTCATGCTGAGTTACTACTACCTCCGGGTGAGAAAGCTTTGAGCTAAGTGAAATCCATTCTGTCGCAGACCGGGAGGATGAATGAGAATGGTACGACGATGCTATCTTTAGAGTTTTCTCCTCCTTCACAGTATTGTCTAGGAAGTCTCAATCAGCGGAAATGTTCCAGGTGCGGGAACAATTGTTATAGACCCAAGAATCTGAGAGTTAAGGGTTAAACTTAAAAGAAATCCAAACATATTGAAGAATGGAAATGCACAATTGAGGCACTTTAAAAAGAAATCTTGACTCTACTCCATAGTGAGACAATGGGGCGAGGTGAGAAAAAAGTCAAATCTCTTTAAAAATTAGTTATGAGCTAATCATGATTGTATAGTTATTGCATGGTATCATTGTGAACTTATCTGTATGCTAAAGTCATGTGTGGGTGATTTATGGGGAGATTTTATTGGTGATCTACTACATGAATCTGAATTTGAAACTGGAGGCATCAGTGGTCTGGTGTGTGTGTGTCTTCAGTCCTGACTGGAAATGTGCCTACCTATAGACATTTGCCCATACTGTTACTTTCTCCTTTTCTCTCACATAATTGATTATCCAGCGTTCTCTTCAATTACATGAGTCACTGAGACATATTGGAATTATGCTAGGAAAACACTTAAGCACTGTGAACAGCAACATTCTCACTTTCCCATTACTTTAAAATGCCTTAATTTTATTATGCAAAAGTTGCATTAGGGCAGCTACAGAAACAAGAATAAAAAGGGAATATTTTAATTCCAAAAACTTAGCTCACTTTGATGCTGTGGCCTGAGGAAAGTTTGATATATAACTTTGATATCCATCCCATCCCATCTGTTATAAAAGTTATACAATGTCTGAGAGGGGACTCACTCCGTGTGTGTGTGTGTGTGTGTGTGTGTGTACATGGGTGTGTTTGGGTGTATATAAAAAATTAAAATCAGCGCCCTTAATTGATTTAAAGATCAGAGTCTTCAGTCTAGTCGAAAGTGTTGCATCAAAAGGCCATGGTAATGCAGCATGGTAGTTAACAAGTGTTTTTGTCCTTTGATACAGCAAATGCTGACAACTCAGTGAATTCTTCAAATCGTTCTGAAGCACAGAACGCAGCTAGTCTGGTTAAATACATTGTGATGTTTTAAGTTTCTCAAATTGAAAATCCCCTCTTTGATCCTCTTTGCCAGTCCAGATGTTGCCAGCAGATAGATAGCGCACACACATTTGCTGATGTCATCCCATTGCCTATGTATTTAAGGGGCTTGCAAACTCAGAGTTCAGTTGTTGCTGTCTGCAACAAATGGAGAGATCGTACTTTACTCTGCTGACACAGGGGACTAAAGAGGGGGGGAAGGGAAGGGCTGGAGGCCCCAGAAATCCATCTAAGACTGAGATCCCAAATTTTGTGGCCACCTCTATTTGTATCTTCCACAGAGTTACCAACAGTCTTCAGACTACCAGTTACTCCATCCAGTGGGCTGCTAGCTCAAGGGACTTGATCCGGCAGGCCCCCAGAGGTTGACACCGAGACACCCACACCAGACTATTCAGGCCACTGCCAGGTATCCTACCCCTCGTGGGGATCATGAAAAGGGAATGGGGGTAAGGCGACATCTGCCTGAGAGATCTCAACAGCTAGGGCATCTGGGCAAGACAAGGCAGAAGCCCCTCCCATTGGGATCAGAATCCATTTAATTTAGGACAGTTAAAGACAGTGAGTTATAAAATGTCAGACTGTAAATGTACAGTAGATGATTCAATACATTCACAAGAGCAAGTAAAGCAAACGTTAAAAGCTCCCCCCCCCTCCCCCACACACTTTTAATTAACCAGTAACTTTAAACCAGATCCTGTTATTCCAGAACTCATCTCAGGTCTAATATCCAATTACGTTCACATGACAGGAAAATACGTATTCATTTACAAAATAGCTAAAGTGCACTCCTTTAACTTACTCCATCTGTAAGCTGCAAAAAACCATACCTTTATAGCTCTTTGATATAACATTGAATACTAGAGACGAGCATATGGTCAGTCTTGTTAATCAGAATCAGTTTATAAATTCTGTTATAAATCCATGAAAAGATTTAATTAATATGTGGTACAGTGGTTGTTTATCAGTTAGTAAAGGGTGACTGGGACTACCTCATTTAATAGAGTTAGTCAGGAAAAGTTAAATCTTTTCTGAAATCTTTTTTCAGTTGAAAAACTTCTTTTTTTCATCTTTGGGAAAAATGTTTCCAATGAAGAAGCTTGATTAACACTAGTGCTCAACAAATAGCTAGTGTTTGTGTGATAAATCTTGCTAAGTTGGTTCTTCTAGGTTTTGGTAAAGAAACCAACATTAAATGTATAGTTAAACTTCACAGTGGAGCTGTTTGTTACAAGTGGGATAGCAGAGAGCAGCAGTGTTACTCACTGTCTTTCAAGGACAGGCTGGAAGCCAGTAGCAGCATTGATTATCCCCAGTAGTCGCTCCTCTTAAAGGGAAATAATTTTTGTAACCATTTGATAGCCCTATTAATGGAGATTAATCATGAGATTAAAAAATATTTGTGATTAATCAGAGTTTTAATCGCACTGTTAATAATGGAATACCATTTAAATATTTTTGGATGTTTCTACATTTTCAAATATATTGATTTCAGTTACAACACAGAATACAAGGTGTACAGTGCTCACTTGTATTATTTTTGATTATAAATATTTGCAGTGTAAAAAAGATA
The DNA here is from genome assembly GCA_032164245.1 of Sternotherus odoratus. Classification (NCBI taxonomy): domain Eukaryota; kingdom Metazoa; phylum Chordata; order Testudines; family Kinosternidae; genus Sternotherus; species Sternotherus odoratus. Next base: position 2,942,955 of record JAVMKO010000011.1, read on the forward strand.
TACCACAAAAATAGTATTTTTCAATTCACTTCATTCAAGTACTATAGTGCTATTTCTTTATTGTGAAAGTAACCTTAAAGCAAGAACGCATGTTACTGTTGTAGCTGGCATTGCTAGTGTGGTAAACCCAGGGCAGGCGAGGGCCAGAGAAGGTTGTGGTGAGAGGGATAACTGCAGTTTAATTGGATCCAGCTGAACAAGGCTGCCAGAAGCAGGGCCAGCTGAGGCCAGTTAAGGAGGCTGGCAGAGCCCTTTAAAAAGACTCCTCCCCAGAGAAGAGTGTGGGAGTTGAGGAGCGAGTTTGGAGGCAGGAGGAATCAGAAGAGTGAGGTTGGGGAAAGCAGAGAGGAGTGAAGGAGAGCGAGAGACAGAGTCAGAGAGGCTGCCAGCAGACAGGAAAGCAGGAAGGAGGGTGTTAGCCCTTTCTAGCCAGCTGGGAGCCAAACCCCAGCCAGAAGAGAACAGCTAAAGGGCCTGAGTCCGGGGAGTCTGAGGAGCCACCTTGTCACACGTGGTGTCAGAGGTGGGATGCAGTGAGTAGACTCGGTGGCCAGTCCTCTCGGGCAAGGCAAAGGCCCCCTCAAAAAAAAAAAAAAAAAATTTAAAATGGAGGAGGTGGTGAAGGCACTGGTTCAGGCCACTGCGGCCCAACAAGAAGCAGTGCGAGTGCAGCAAGAGACTAACCAGTTGCTGATGTCCCAGGCAGCCCAGGACCGAGCTACACTGCAAGAGCTAGCAAAACAGATAAAAGTCCTGGGCACCATGGCCCGTGGGGGCCCCGACCCCCGGCCACTGAGGGCGGGCAACTACTTACAGAAAATGACAGTGGACGACGATACCGAGGCCTACCTTCTTGCATTTGAGAGGACAGCCCTGCGAGAGGCCTGGCCCCGGGAGCAGTGGGCGAGTATCCTGGCCCCCTTTCTGTGTGGGGAGGCCCAGAAGGCCTATTTTGACTTGGCGACCGAGGCAGCGGCGGATTATCCCCAGCTAAAGGCCGAGATCCTGGCAAGGGCGGGAGTGACGCCAGCCCTGAGGGCCCAGCGGTTCCACGAATGGAGGTACAAGGCCGACAAGGCACCGCGGTCCCAGCTGTTCGACTTGATCCACCTCGCCCGGAAGTGGCTGCGACCCGAGACTCACGGCCCCGAGAAAGTGGTAGAAATCCTAGTCCGGGACAGGTATATGCGGGGGTTGCCACCGGACATAAGGGGGTGGGTCCGTAAGAACGATCCCTCCTCCTATGACGAGCTAGTATCCCTCGTGGAAAGACACCTAGCCTCCCAAGAGTTGCCTCGGACTTCCAAGGAAGGAACGCGCCCGAATAGGAGGCAAGTCTCAGGGCCAAAACCCCGGATTACCGTGACTCCAAGCCGATATATGGAAGGAGGAAAAGAGGCTGGGGATCAGCCTGAGAACCTGGAGAAGCTTGGGGACTGGGGGAACATGACTCGGGGGGAAAGGCCTAACAGCCCGAAAACCAGGGGACTAGCCCGAGCAGGTATACGTTGTTATGCATGTGGGGAAGTGGGGCATATAGCTGCCCAGTGCCCAAACCAGGTGGAACCTATGCAATGTGACTGGGGGGGGATAGAAAGTCCATGTGACCTGATAAATCAAGTGGGGGTCGCGATGGCCCCCCATAGATACACCCGGCCCGTTAAGATGAACGGCATTAGCACCACCGCGTTAGTCGACTCAGGGAGTGCGGTCACGCTGGTCTCGGGGAAGCTGGTCGGGCGGGACCAACTCGCCCGGGCCAAGCGCTCAGGAGTATCCTGTGTGCATGGGGATGTTAACTATTACCCCACCATCCCCGTGAGTATAGACATCCTGGGAAACCCCACGAAGGTAATGGTGGGAGTAGTCCCGAAGCTCCCTTATCCAGTCCTCATTGGGCGAGACTTCCCAGGGTTCGATAGCCTGCTCCCCGGAAGGGAAGCGGAAGGAGTTAGCGCCGAGATCCAGGAGATAGCGCCAAGGGATCGTGGGCCCCCGGCCTTCCGGGAATTTGACCCAGAGCTATTTTCCATGCCTGGGGGACCCAAGAAGTCTCGGAGGGAGAGAAGGGCAGCTAAAGAGTTGGGGACGAAGATTTTAACCCAGTACCGGAGGGTTGTGCTGGTAGGGGAACAAGTAAGCCCCAGAGGGACGAGGGCTCGGCGAGCTCTGGGGGAACCCGACGCCGGACCTAGTGCCCCCCAGACTGCCCCTGAGGAGGAGCCGGGGGTAGATTCCCTGGAGTTGGGGCCAATTGGCCCGTCAATGGAAAATTTTGGGCAGGATCAAGCCAATGATCCAGCCTACCACAATATCCGAAAGGAAGTAGTTGAGGTAAATGGAGTCCCGGTGGAAGGAAAAGTTAAGGGACGAGGGCCGTACTATGTGATAAAGGGGGACTTGTTATACAGGGTAGACCAGAGGCCGGACCAAGCCGTAGAGCAACTCTTGGTGCCCCAGAAGCACCAGAGAGGTGTGATGGACCTAGCCCACAGCCATCTCTTCGGGGGCCACCTAGGGGTAGATAAAACCCTCGACCGGATCCTGAAAAGATTTTTTTGGCCCGGAGTTTATGCGGCTGTCCGGCGGTATTGTGCCTCCTGCCCGGACTGCCAATTGCATGCCCCCCGGCCACACTTACGGGCCCCTCTGGTACCCCTACCCATCATTGAAGTCCCGTTCGAGAGGATCGCTATGGACCTGGTAGGCCCCCTCGAGAAGTCTGCCCGGGGCCATCAGCACATACTGGTTGTGCTAGACTACGCCACCCGATACCCGGAAGCCGTGCCCCTACGGAACACGATGTCAAAGACCATAGCCCGGGAGTTGGTGCAGATCTTTTCCCGAGTAGGGATACCCAAAGAGATCCTGACCGATCAAGGGACCCCCTTTGTGTCTAAACTGATGAAGGACTTATGCGACCTGCTCCAAGTGCGGGCCCTAAGGACATCGGTTTACCATCCCCAGACTGACGGCCTGGTTGAACGCTTCAATAGGACATTGAAGAGCATGATCCGGAAGGTAGTGAGCAGGGACGGGAAGGATTGGGACACCCTGCTCCCCTACCTACTGTTTGCGGTGAGGGAGGTACCGCAGGCCTCAACGGGATTCTCCCCATTCGAGTTGTTATATGGACGCCACCCTCGGGGGTTACTCGATATAGCCAAAGAGGGTTGGGAAGAACAGCCGAATCCGGGGAGAAATGTCATTGATCACGTATTACGGATGAGAGAGAGGATCGCTCAGGTCACCCCCATTGTGCGAGAGCACATGCAGAAGGCCCAAGAGGCCCAGCGAAGGTACTACGATCGCCAGGCGTTGAGCCGGAAGTTCCAGGTGGGGGACCGGGTGATGGTGCTCGTACCCACGGCTGAAAGTAAACTGTTAGCCCAGTGGCAAGGGCCTTATGAGGTGATTGAAGCCGTGGGGGACGTAGACTATAAAGTCCGACAGCCTGGACGCCGGAAACCAGAGCAGATCTATCACGTGAACCTACTGAAGCCATGGCAGGATAGAGAGGCTCAAGTGGTCGCGCTAGGAGCAACCCCCCGGGAAGGGAACCAGCCTAGCCAGATAGGGATATCCCCCGAGCTGACCCCAAACCAAAGAGAGGAAGTGATCAGCATGATCAGACGCCACCCGGACGTATTCTCGGAAGCACCCGGCCGAACCAGGGAGGTGCACCACCACATCCACACGGAGCCCGGGGTAAAGGTACATGTCAAGCCCTACCGGATCCCAGAGGCAAGAAGGGAAGTGATTGGTGTAGAAGTCCGAAAAATGCTAAAATTAGGGGTCATAGAAGAGTCCCATAGCCAGTGGTCCAGTCCCGTGGTCTTGGTACCCAAGCCAGATGGCAGTGTGCGATTCTGCAACGACTTCCGGAGGCTAAATGACGTTTCCCAGTTCGATGCATATCCGTTACCCCGAATAGACGAGCTGATTGACCGGCTCGGAACAGCGCGGTTCCTGTCCACCCTTGACCTGACCAAAGGTTACTGGCAAATCCCCCTGGCCCCGGCGGACAAGGAGAAAACGGCCTTTGCCACCCCAGAGGGTTTGTTCCAGTATACGGTCCTCCCCTTTGGGTTGCACGGAGCCCCCGCCACCTTCCAGCGGCTCATGGACAAACTGCTGCGGCCGCATCGTAAGTACGCAGCCGCGTACTTGGACGACGTGATTATCCATAGCCCCGACTGGGAGACACACTTGGGGAAGGTAGAGGCAGTGCTAGACACCCTGAGGAAGGCTGGCCTGACTGCAAATCCCGCCAAGTGCTCGATTGGGCTAGCAGAAGCCAAATACCTCGGATATATAGTGGGGAGAGGCCTGGTAAAACCCCAGCTTAACAAGTTAGAGGCGATCCAGAAGTGGCCACGACCAGTCCGGAAGAAGCAGGTCCGAGCGTTCCTGGGGTTGGTTGGGTACTATCGACGGTTCATTCCCCATTTCGCCGCCAGGGCATGCCCATTAACGGACCTGACGAGAGCCCGTGGCCCGGACATCGTGAAATGGTCGACTCCAGCAGAGGAGGCGTTTAGGGATCTGCGGACAGCCCTCTGCACCGACCCCGTGCTAATAGCCCCGGATTGGGAAAAGGAGTTTTTTTTGCAGACTGACGCCTCTGAGGTGGGGCTAGGAGCGGTGCTCTCCCAGATGGTGGATGGAGAAGACCACCCAGTCCTCTTCCTCAGTCGGAAGCTACTGCCCAGGGAACGGAAATATGCCGTAGTAGAGAAGGAGTGCCTGGCGGTAAAGTGGGCCGTAGAAAGCCTCCGCTACTATCTGCTCGGGAGACGGTTTACCCTGGTCACTGACCATGCCCCGCTGAAGTGGATGCAGCAAAACAAGGACAAAAATGCAAGAGTCACCAGATGGTTCCTCTCGCTGCAACCCTTTCATTTCCGTGTGCAACATAGGTCCGGCCGCCTGCACGGAAATGCGGATGGCCTGTCGAGGGTCCACTGTTCAGCGACCCAAGTAGCCCAACCCCATGGTGTTGAGCAGGGGGGGGGGATGTGTGGTAAACCCAGGGCAGGCGAGGGCCAGAGAAGGTTGTGGTGAGAGGGATAACTGCAGTTTAATTGGATCCAGCTGAACAAGGCTGCCAGAAGCAGGGCCAGCTGAGGCCAGTTAAGGAGGCTGGCAGAGCCCTTTAAAAAGACTCCTCCCCAGAGAAGAGTGTGGGAGTTGAGGAGCGAGTTTGGAGGCAGGAGGAATCAGAAGAGTGAGGTTGGGGAAAGCAGAGAGGAGTGAAGGAGAGCGAGAGACAGAGTCAGAGAGGCTGCCAGCAGACAGGAAAGCAGGAAGGAGGGTGTTAGCCCTTTCTAGCCAGCTGGGAGCCAAACCCCAGCCAGAAGAGAACAGCTAAAGGGCCTGAGTCCGGGGAGTCTGAGGAGCCACCTTGTCACACTAGGTATTTACAGAGATGCTAAACATTCATATGCCCCTTCATGCTTCAGCCACCATTCCAGAGGGGAGAGATCCATGCTGATGAGGGGATCGAGCAGATAACTCTCAAAAGCAGCGAGGATGCATGCATGTTCATTTTCATCACCTGAGTCAGATGCCACCAACAAAAGATGGATTTTCTTTTTTTGTGGTTTAGGTTCTGTAGTTTTCAAATCAGAATGTTGCTCTTGCATCTTGCACACCTTGTCCCTCTCAGATTTTTGGAAGGCACTTCAGATTTTAAACTTTGGGTCGAGTGCTGTAACTACTCTAGAAATTTTATACTGCTACCTTCTTTGTGTCTTGTCAAATCTGTTGGGTCATCATCCGAGACTGCCATAACGAAATATATGTCAGAATGGGTGTACAATCACAGAGCAAGAGACATACAGTTCTCCCCCGAGGAGGTCCGTGACAAATTTAATTAATGCATTCATTTTTTAATGAGCTTCATCAGCATGGAAGTATTCTGTGTTGTAATGTAAAAAAAATCAAAATATTTATAATTTTAAATTGGTATTCTATTATTGTTTAGCATTGTGATTAAAATTGTGCTTCACTGCAATTAATTTTTTAATAGTTAATTTGTTTTAAGTTAATCACTTGAGTTAACTGCAATTTAATTGACAGCCATAGAAAATAAATGTTCATTCCTACTTTCAAGACTTTTTTTAAAAAAAGAGAGAGAGCCCTTTGCTTGCTGAGGCCTCAGTGAGAAGACTAGCTTTTCAGTTCCCATTCTTTCAGAAGGGAAGAGGATGCCCTTTTAAATTAACAAATTATTGGCACATGTATGTATATAATCACCAAGTCACTTATTTAGATACTTCGGTATAGGCATACTTTTGACATGAAGTAATCAATAGTAACTATATGTAACTAGCATAAGTGCCCGGCGTTGCTCGGGTCAGTCGGAGGTGGGGAGGGGGCAGACAGCTGACACCCCCTGACCAACCCCGACACCTTCCCACCCCCCCTGACCAATCCCAACACCCCCCGGCTCACTTACCCCCCCCGACCAAACCCGACAACCCCACCTGACCCCCCCGACCGAACCCGACACCCCCACCTGACCCCCTGAGCAAATCCGACACCCCCACCTCACCCCCCGACCGAACAGTATATTTAATAATCTGTGTGCTACACAGTGCACCGTGAGCTGGGGGGGTGTCGGGTTTGGTCTGGGGGGGTGGGAAGTTGTCGGGGTGGGTGAGGGGTGAGGTCTGAGGTGTGGGTGTTGGGGTTGGTCAGGGGGGTTTGCGGTTGGTGGGGGGGTGAGGTGGGGGTGTTGGGTTCGGTCGGGGGGTAAGTGAGCCGGGGGGTGTCGGGTTTGGTCTGGGGGGGTGGGAAGGTGTTGGGGTGGGTGAGGGGTGAGGTGTTGGTGTTGGGGTTGGTCAGGGGGTGTTGCAGTTGGTGGGGGGGTGAGGTGGCGGTGTCAGGTTTGCTTGGGGGGTGAGGTGGGGTTGTCGGGTTCGGTCGGGGGGTAAGTGAGCCGGGGGGTGTCGGGTTTGGTCTGGGGGTGTTGCGATTGGTGGGGGGGTGAGGTAGGGGTGTCGGGTTCAGTCAGGGGGTAAGTGAGCCAGGAGGTGTCGGGTTTGGTCTGGGGGGGTGGGAAGGTGTCGGGGTGGGTGAGGGGTGAGGTGTGGGTGTTGGGGTTGGTCAGGGGGTGTTGCAGTTGGTGGGGGGGTGAGGTGGCGGTGTCGGGTTTGGTGGGGGGGGTAAGTGAGCCGGGGGGGGTGTCGGGTTTGGTCTGGGCACCCACCCCGACACCTTCCCCCCCCCCCGACCAAACCCAACACCCACACCTCACCCCTCACCCCCCCCCCGACACCTTCCCACCCCCCCAGACCAACCCCGACACCCCCCGGCTCACTTACCCCCCGACCGAACCCGACACCCCCACCTGACCCCCCCAAGCAAACCCGACACCCCCACCTCACCCCCGACCAAACCCGACACCCCCACCTCACCCCCCAAGCAAACCCAACACCCCCACCTCACCCCCCGACCGAACCCGACACCCCCACCTCACTTACCGTCCCACCAAACCCAACTCAGATCCGTCGCAGGTGGGGAGGGTGCCCAGAGCCGAGGGATTCCGGGGACCTTCGCAGGTGGGGGGCGGGGGAGGGGCACAGAGCTTATGGAGTCCGGGGTTCCGTTGGAGGAGGGAGGGGCAGAGAACTGAGGGATCTCCGGGGTTCCGTTGGGAGGGGGGAGGGGCAGAGAACTGAGGGATCTCCGGGGTTCCGTTGAAGGAGGGAGGGGTGAGCTGAGCGAGTGAGGTGTTTGTTGGAGGGGGGTATTATGACATCATCACCACCTAACCGCCCAGCCGATGTGATTGGCCCTGAAAGACTTTCACCCCTGGGGGGCGTCAGAGGTGAGATCCGAAAATTTTTCGACCCTTACCAGCATCTAGACCCTAATACCCCTCACTGTACCAAATTTCAAGTCTCTGGCTCAAACGGTGCGGGAGGAGTTCGCAGTCATACGTACATACATACATACATACATACATACATACACCACTTGACTTTTATATATATAGATACACAACGTTAATGTTAATAGAAAAGAAGCATGACATCTGTGCTGTGAACAGTCAAGCCAATTAAAGGGTAACAGATTCCAGAATAGACACAAAATAGACACACCTCCAGACAATCACTTGCTTCATTCTCTTTGTTAAGGTTTATCGAGATCCAGAATTTTAATACAGAAGGCATTGGTCTGAAAAGCAAATCTGTAAAAATGGCATTATGGGATTTCATGTTTGTGTGTCTGTAACTTCAATATCAAATGTGTGCCGTTTACAAGGGAAATAATTTCCTTTGCTCTAGTTTTAAACTCCACCTAGGTATGAAAAACAAACTGCTCCTCTTGCTTTTTGCAATGTGTAATAAAGGTTGAATTCTGCTCCTAGTTGCATGCATAACACCACTTGTTTTCACATTGCCATGAGTGAACCCTGTGGAACCCTGTTGCCTTCAAAGGGATTTCAAATGTGTTAGCTTTGTTGATGCCCAAGAAGAAATTGACTCCAGCTCTCTCTGTCCGCTTTTTTGGCTCTGCGGCGCTAACAGGAATAAAAAGCTGTCACTATTCGTTATTTTGGTCAGTAGATATGATTCTGAATACACACAGGCAGAACATCTGCTGATTTGAGAAGGGGCCAGTTTTACACAGTGGCTTTACAGAGTACAGCTGTTCACTAAAGGATCTATTCAGTGAAGGAGAGAAGCTATCAGTTCTTCAAAGATGTAACTCTCACTAATATTTAGTCAAAAGTTTCTTATGGAATACATATTTAGACTGTATTTACATGCAACAAATGCTTTCATGCCATTCTGTAAACTGTTTTACATTCATATTCCATATTCATTCTTAACTATTTAAACATCCTTTCCATACTATAATTGTCAGCTTCTGGTAATGAGTAACAGTTACTTTCAAAATTTGTCATGATATTGTTGTCCGCTGGATAACTTTTAAAACTAATTTGACAGTCATAATTTTGTAGGGGGTTAAACATGCTATAATGTTGGTTCAGCTGGTTTCATTGTAATAGGGACAGGGCACTGAAGGGTTAGTTGCAGAACTGCTAAGTTTTCTGAGGGAGTTCTCAATCACCTATCTTGCTGGAATTGAGTTGTGAGAGTGGCTGCTCCCCTCCCCCCCCCCCCCCCACCAAAAGGAAGAAAACATGGTAGTTTACTATGAATGCATCTGGGTGTATGTTAATATGTGTCTCTCTGGGTAGGTGTACTTATGATTGCATTGATTGAGATGAATCAAATGTACACAGGTGTGTACATTCTATGTATGCATGAGATTCCATCACAGGTACATGAACTGAATGTACATTCAAACATAGGTGCCATGTGTGTATAGTTGGAGTATCATACATAGTTATTTGTGCAAACCTGTGGGAAGAATCACAACAGTTCAAATAATATGTGTATGTATTTGGAGACATGCATGATCAGAAATGCTCCTGAATTTACTTCACTGCAATTTTAGATGTTCAAGGTATGATCAGTTACCAGACTTCTGAAATTCTTTTAAGGGTGTGGATGCATCATCCGACCGCCCCTTCTCCCTGACCGCTCCCAGAACCCCTGCCCCTGATTGCTCCCCACTTCCCCATCCATCCACACCCCTCTTCCTGATTGCCCCCCAGGAACCCTGCCCCCATTCAACCCCCTCCGGTTCCCTGCCCTCTGACTGCACCAACCCCTATCCACACCCCTGCCTCCTGACCACCACCCTGAACTCCCCTGCTCTCGATCCAACCCGCCCTCTTCCCTGGCTCCCTGCCCCCTTACTGTGCTGCGTGGAGCACCGGTGGCTGGCAGTGCTACAGCCACGCCACCCAGAGCACCAGGACATGTAGACGTGCTGCCCGGCTGGAGTCAGCCACGCTACTGCACAATACAGAGCAATGGGTCAGACTGTACTGCTTGGCAAGAGCTCGCAGCCTCACCGTCCAGAGCATTGCAACAGCAGTGCAGTGAGCTGAGGCTGCGGGGGAGGGGGAACAGCTATGGATGGGCCGGGGGCTAGTCTCTCGGGCCAGGCGCTAAAGGGCCGCGTGAGATGGTCCCGCGGGCCGTTATTTGCCCAACTCTGCTATATAGGGCTGTGAGCATGAACCACCCTCTGTTCCTTCTCAACTGCCATTGGCCAGTTTAGTGTGTGCTTGTTTTTTCTCTAGAGTTATAATAGTGCATAGTGTTAATTCTTCAGTAGCTTGTGGCATATTTAATACTTTATAGTTGTTGGAATTGTTTTCATTTTCTTTTTTTCCCCAAAAATATTTTTTGTTGTTGTTTTTTCCCCTATTGAGAGGGAGGTCAATTTTTTTTCTTGCATCTGGAATGCTGGCTTTAAAGGTTGCCTCTCCTGTAGAGAAGCTGTGCCCATCAGCGATGGATATTCTCAGTATATTCATTGCTTGGAAGACTCACATATCCCCAACAAGTACAAGATTTCCACTTCTTTTAAGGAAAGATCCTTTAAAAACAGGAAAATTAAGTATAGACTATTAATGAGCATGCCTTAAAGCCAGCTTTGGCCCTACGTACAGAGAATCTTCCTGTTACAGGGACCTCTGCCTCTGTAAGTGCTCTGTCTATATCAGAAACACTGTAACGAAGAGCTTCCAAGATGATAGAGTGGAGACCCCAGCCTCCCAACCTTCTCAGTGATCGAGGTACCTATAACCACTAGCATGGTACTGAGGGCTTCCCACTCAAGGAAGAAGGAAAGAGATTAGAGGAGCACACTAGAGACTTCCTCCTCAGACAATTGAACAAACATGTCAGACATCTGAAATTTAGGATGGTGTCCATAGCAGCTATAATTCCCTCCATGTACTGATTTGTGATTCTCGTCCTCAAGGATTCCTACTTCTATATAACAACTCATAAAAGATTTGTCCTCTCACAAACGATTTTGTGTTTTCCATCTGATGACAATCACTACCATTACCAGGTCCTACCCTTTGGCCTTCCTTCTGCTCCAGGGATTTTCTCAAAAATGTTGGTGATTGTAGCCTCCCACTTCTGTTACGTAGGAATTACTATCTTTCCCTTCCCTGACGACTGGCTCATCAGAGGCCCATTTATCAGGAGCTGCTGTTGGCAGCTCAAACAACTACTTAATTATTCTGCAGTTGAGGCCTACAAATAAATTTTGAGAAATAGGCCTGGACTCCTACACAGTGAATACTTTTTATAGGAGTATTTCTGGATTCAGTAACAAGCAAGGTTTATCTCCCTCCTGACAGGTTACTCACTCTAAAGAACCTTATCTTAAGAAAGTAGCTCAGCCCTCAAGTTCCAGCAAAGACATGTCTGCTGTGTCTAGACCATGTAGCAGCTTCCATTTTTGGTAACACAGAACACCAGATTACACTTTCGATGTCTCCAGGGTGACTCAGGACTGTTTGTGCCCAACACAGTCTGAACAAACAGGTGTCTATGTACCCAGTCAGGTCCTGCAGTCACTCACCTGGTAGAAGGATCCTTTCAAAGTTTGTGCAGGAATCCCATTAATCCAGAATCCCCTGATAATATCCGACTCTTCCCTCTTGTGAGGGTGAGCACATATGGCCCCTCACACAGCCTAAGGCAAATGGTCAAAGCGAAAGCAAGATTTGCATGTCAATCCGGTAGAGTTAAAGGTGGTCAGAAATGCTTGCATCCACTTTCTTCCCCAATCAATAAAAAAAACAAGTCTTTCAAGATCAGGACAGACAACATAGCTTGTGTTATATCAGTTGTCGGGGCGGAGCGCATTCCCCTTCCCAGGCTTTATTGCTTTGCAGGGTGAATTGGCGCATAGCTAGGCCGATTTCAGTTTGTCCCACGTAGACAAAACACTATGGCATACTACCGCAGCAGACTGTTCTCCCGAAGTTACAAATGAGACAGGTTATGCTTTCGTTCACATTGCTAAATTGGATGCTGCAGTTTGGTAATATAGTTTTCTTCTTAGTGCTGGACTCTGTCCTGAACCTACTGCCTTCTTAAAGCGGTTACTACTCAGAAGCCACCTGAAATGGAGCACCTCCAGGGCCATTACTCAAAGAAAGATAAGTTACTCACCTTGTGCAGTAACTGGAGTTCTTCCAGATGTGTTTCCCTATAGGTGCTCCACTAGCTGCCCTTCTTCCCCTCTGCTTTGGGGTTTTTGTGTGGGAAGAAACTTAGGGTGGTTCACCCATGCAGCTCTATATAGCCTTGTTGCAGGACACATTTGCAAGCCAAATGGGAAGTGCTACCAAAAATCTTTAAGCAACGGCATAGGTGCACAGTTGAAGTTGAGTGCCTAGAGGGGGACACATCTTTAAGAACTCTAGTTATTGCACAAGTTGAGTAACCTTCTTTTTGTCTAACTACATTGTCCAGGGTTAACTCTCACTATCATGAATGGGTATTCTCTGCTTTGAATGTCAGTACAGGATCCTTTAATGTAAACAGAAGATTTATCTATACTATCCCCCCGTACACTTAACTTTTATAAAGTTTCCACTTTCTCTTTCTACTCCTTTCTATACAGGAAAACTCAGCACAGTTCTCTTGACCAGAGTTCTCCCCCACAAAGTGGAGTATCAGGCACCTACAATCACCCTATACTGGGGATGTATGATTCCAAAGATGACTTTCCACTCCGAAAAACAGGTAACTTCAATATTAATTTTGTGTCTTGCACCCTAAACATCTTTACTGTAGTAGTCTGTCTGTTTGTAAAAGGAATAAATGTTAACTAAAATCATGGGTCATGTTTTTAACATGTAATCCTTTTTTTTTTTTTTTAAACACCTCTACCAGTAAAGCAGTGTAAAATGAATTAAAAGTGTTAGAATTTGATAATGTTTAGCTTGGCCAGGCAGAAATGTATTAAGAATTTTAAAAACTTCACCTGGAAGTCTAATTTACATGAATTTTGTGAGTTTGTCATCCTCACAAGTGCAAAATTAAAACAGATTTGTCTTCGGTGAATAAATGTCTAATTGAATGAGAGAAATGCGTATTTCTTAATACTATTTTAAGGGCTTTTTTTGTTGTTGTTGTATGTGTGATACTATGCAAAAAATTGTCTCTGCCAGTCAGCGCATGAGGATGTACACCAAAGTTACTGCCTTATACCTGCGTATGGTGGTTTCTCAGATGTGCTATTCCCTGTGGCTTGATAGAGGGACCAGTTATTTCTCAGTTATATAGTATGCAAAAATCTGTTTTGATTGGCTACTCTCATCAACTTTACATCATATGTCCGTAGCCAATATGGATCCTTGGTTTCTAACCTCAACAGCCTAAAACTCTTTGAATAAATATACCCTGATGGGCTCCTCTTGATTTCACTAAGAGCCAAGCTGGGAAGGACTGAGCACATGTACTGTGTCTTTAAAGTGCCTTTTAAATAGGGAACTTTAAAATTACCTATTTAATTTTAAACTTCTCTATTTAAAAGCGCTCTTTTTGATTTTTTGAGGTGAGAGGAAAGCGGGGGGAAAACTCATGCTTCAGGATTTCAGCAGACTACCTACAAGGGTCAGGAAGGGATTTTTCTCCCCCCATGCTATATATCTTCTTCCAGTGAAGCATCAGAGTTGGCCACAGCCAGAGATGGGACATTGGACTTTGAAAGATCTCTTGTTCCCTCCAGCCCAGCACTCTACCATCTCTGCATCTAGAGCAGAGAGAATACATATGCGCTAGCAGCAGACACAATTTTCTGCACTCTGGGTCCTAGTGGCGGCCGCTCCCACTCCCAGTCTGGCACCTGAGGTGGCCCAGCTTGGTTCACCTCATGGTAAGGCCAGCCCTGATGTGGGCTCAGATCACTTGCCAAAATTATCTGGGTATGTTTCACTTAATCATCTCAAGCACTGTTGTACCTTGATCCCTCCTGTTCTCTACCTGTGGCACATAATAGTCTAGTTTCCTGTGGGCTGTAAGACTTTGGTCTCAGTTCAGTGGTGATGGCTGTGATACAGTGGTGGTCAGTCTAGATGATCTGGTGGTCCCTTCTGGCTGTAAACGCTGACTCTAAAAACAGAGGTGTATTTGGACAAAGGATTTGCATACAGAACTCACTTTGGCTTTTTTTAAAAACTGTCAGCCTACATGGCTATTTCTCTAATTGTATACCATGCAAATCCTTGCACTCTGATTGGCTAAGCCCCCAGACAGTAAATGTGCAGTGATTTCCATAATCATGTTATGATTGTTTTACAGTAGCCATGTTGCGAATATGTAACTCTGTACTCTGTTTACTGTACTCTGTGCTCTGATTAGCTGCTTTAATTCAGTTGCTGCAACCGACTGTCCTTGATTAGATAGCAAGTGTGAAAAATTAAGTTGGGGTGGGAAGCAATAGACATCTATATCAGGAAAGGCCGTGAATATCGGGACTGTCCCTATTAAATCGGGACATCTGGTCACCCTAGACTGACTCACTCTCTCACTCTCACTCTCACTCTCACTCTCACTCTCACCGCTCCCCTCCACTTAGTGAATTGTAGTGCCCTTACTGGGATGCATTTATTTGTATGGTGTGATCATGACAAGCAAAGTTTTATTGTGTTAAGTAAAGTGCTATTACACTATTCCAATACTATCAACTCCTGTTTATAGTAGGCAGTATATATGTCAATTGTGCCTAGGTTAGCTTCTCCATTTGGAGCCAAAATAGTCTTAAGTGTCAAGATGCGGAATGCTGTCTTAATAGTGGTGAGCTACAGGTTTCTTAGGATGAAATGGTCCTAAAGTTGCACACACGATTGGTATTTGGCTAGCATAAGACCAGTAAATCAAGGTGGATCTCTGGCTGATCCCTACAATTTGTTTTGTTGGTTCTTCTGGACACCACACTCATATCCACGAGGCTTCTGGATTCATTTTTCTGGCACAGTTAGGGGAAGAGCAGACAGAAAAGACCTAATTTTACTTGATTTGTTTTGCATTATTTATTCTTGCTCCTGTTCATACTGCATGAGCCAGCGGAGAGAAGACCGTGTGAGTGGGTTGTATTCCTTGTACTCCGCCATAAAGCTCTTTACTAAGTTCCAATCAGTTACACCCATGCAAACTCACTGAAGGTTAAAGGGGTTACACAAGAGCTTCATATAGCCTGTTGAACTTTTATTACACATGATAGTACACAAGAAGGAAATTTTTTAGCTTGACTCCGAGTCCGGGATTAGTTTGCAAGTCTGGCAGAAATTAAAAAGAAAATATGTATTATGTAAATCAATGAGAGAGAATGAATATTAAACATCCTATGCTATTTTTTTCAGTCATTTCTCAGAGCAGAAAACACTTCAAGGAATGTGGTTTCTTTTAGTATTGGCCCAGATGATGAAACTTTGATCTGCTCCTATTTAATCTACTTTTGAAATTTAAACATTACAGGTAGACACTAGCCAAGGCAATCATACAATAAATCAGTATTTGTTCTGCCACTGTGGAAGACTTTGGCTTAGATGCCATTTATGTTTCCAAATACATCCTGTTCCTCCAACATTTATAGTTAGCTTTGGGAAATCCTGTGTCCTCTTTTCTCTTTAGTTACGCTTTATCTAAAAAGACTGTGTGTGTGAAGAGATATGGGTATTGGTCCTTTGTGTTTTCGGTACACCATTTTTGTGACATATGGAAGCTTAACTAAAAGTTTGGGACTAACATACTGATGTTTATTCTTGCAAAAGTGTTGCCTAAAAAGCTAGTTTATAGAAGATAATTGGACACTCCATCTAACACCTATCACCTGTATCTAACATTGTTTCTGCCCGCAGTGTTCTTAGTCACTTTTTTCAATCATTTAAATTGTTGTTTTTGTAAAGTCCTACAGCAGTGGAATTTTAATCCAAATCATGTATAAAAAATTAGTATTACAGCTGTCACTCTATTTGGCACTTATTGTTCTGTACCCCATAGAATTTTAGAAACATACTTTTGTCAGCTAGTTACATTGTATTTTTTGCATATTACTCTGACATAAATAAACTGCTGTCATCTTGTGTAGCTGGAAAACAGTTTCTCATTTCGTAGTTTCAAACAACTTTCATCACAAAAGAAGCAGAAAGAGGGAAAGGCCAAAGAAAATAAATATTAGAGTAAGGAATACCAGTTTTAACATTACTAGTTCTGTGATTATAAAAATGATGCAACACTGACAAATATAAAAATTTACAGAGACAAGTATTAGCAATCAACAGGAGGAGTCAGGAGAAACACCCTAATACCCAACTAGAAGTGAAAGAATCCGATCCCAAATGGGAGGAAAGATCTCTACTTGCTTACATAGATTGAAGTAATAGGGGAAAAAATGGGACTGCTCAGATATCTACGTAAATGTAGAAAAATGTTGGTGATCACTTGGTCTTAGAGGACTCATGGAATGGAGTCAATACTGTGATATTTTTGTCTGTGCTTATTAAGCTTAAAAATCATAGAGTATCAGGGTTGGAAGGAACCTCAGGAGGTATCTAGTCCAACCCCCTGCTCAAAGCCGGACCAATCCCCAACTAAATCATCCCAGCCAGGGCTTTGTCAAGCCTGACCTTAAAAACTCCTAAGGAAGGAGATTCCACCACCTCCCTAGGTAACCCATTACAGTGCTTCACCAGCCTCTGAGTGAAAAAGTTTTTCCTAATATCCAACCTAAACCTCTCCCACTGCAGCTTCAGAGAGAGAGAGATGCATACACTTCAGCCTTCCAGAGAGTAAGGGACCCTGACTGTGTCTACCCCATTCTGAATGATGATCCCTTGAACTAATCCTTCCCTACTGCTCTCTATTGTCCTCAGTCTTCCTGTGGCTTCTTGTACTTTTCTGCAGCCTTCAAGTAATCTTATCTCTGGTCCTCAAGAAGTCCTCCACTTGATCATTCTGTGCCTTGGGAATACTGTCCCATCCCACTGCCTTGTTTTTCTGCAAACTCTTTGCTTGGTCACTTTCATCTGCCACCTGACCTTTCTGCTCTGACACTGTTCTCATTTACGAAGAACTCCTGGACTGGCTCTTTCCATGCTCATTCTTCTATACCATGTCACTGTCTTCATCAACATGGATCACCCCCTTTTTCTCCTTGGGTTTCAGTGTTTCCAGACCACATTTTAAGGTGCTCTGGATAAGACTGCTGTTGGATAGAGAAGAACCCTGAAGAGCACAGAATAAACTGCAGATGATCAATTTATTTCACTCCGCTATGGGAGTCGTCCTTAAACAGGGAATAGCAGTTGCCAGGATTGGGCTGTTAAGGAATGGGAATTCTGTAGTACCACAAAGCAGATTCTTTTTTTAAAAAAACTTACAGAATAAATCTGCAAAAGCCTGGTTTCTGATTGACAATGAGAGTTATTTGATACTACACTGGCACCACATCATCCACAGTACAGATATTGGTCCTTTTTGTACATCAGTATTGATATTCCTTTTTGGCAACACAGTGCAATGTATACAAGTACCACTGCATTTTTTCTTTGACTTTCTGGTGCACTGATATTCTATTTAAAAAACAAAACAAAACAAAACATTGCCAAGAATGTTAAGCTGCTTGGGGAAAAGGACTGAACATATGATATAAACAAAGAGAAAGGAAAGCTGGAGTCCATCCTGACTAAAGATCTTTATTAGTATATAAAACCCTGCAAGTGAGCTTTCAGACTTTTGGGACCAATAAAAATACTGCCTTCAATTGTATTTGTAACTTGAAACGGCCATATCATGCCTTCCAGCTTTTATTAAATTTGATTAAATTTTCTTAGTCAATCACAGTGCAGTTCTGATTACAAGAACTGAAATCCAAACATATAATCTTTGATAAAGGTGGAGTGACATAAGAGGCTGAGAGAACACAGATTGACTCTTATTCCAAGTTAAACATTCGGTGCTGGCAATTTGACTTGTACACTGACAAAAGTTTAATATGAAGTCATTCAGAGAATAAATATGTAACCACAGTAGGTTATCTTTAGTGTCACTTTTCTATCTTTTTCAATGACTTTAGCTGAATCATGACATCTTGGGCAATAGAGTTTTATATTCTTTTGTGCACTTCACATACTTCATTTGATGTTACTTTAAAATTAAGACACAAGCATAGCCCTTTTCTCCTTTTTAAACAAACAAGGTCAAATGCCCATATAAACTGGTATCTCCTCAGAAAAAACAGAGATTATGGGCATGAATAATTTCTAAAGAAGAGTTCCTGCAAAGCTCAGTCTGTGAAACAGTAAATACTAACAGCATGCTATTAGTATATCCTATCTCCCAAAGTGCTGTTCTAATGTATTTTGTGGGGCTAGATTGATCTGTTGCTGTTTCTTGGCCTTTGGTTTCTGCATGAAATTGTTGTACTATCAGACTCTTGGATATGCAGTTTGCCATTACTTGTGCCCTGTTCTCAGTCGCTGCTAGATACATTTTATGGTACTATCTCAAATACAATCTCATTTTCTTTAACTGAAAAGTTAATAGTTTAATGCTCTCGTGACTTTTTTCTTCCATTGTGTATTATACCTTGTCTATGAATTTAATATTGACTCCTTTTTTCCATTCATTGAGATTCCTTGATGAGGGTCTTGAGTGTACAAGTCCTGTTCACAGCTTCTGAGAAAATAGCAGTGAGGTTTTCCTAAAATGAGGATGACTCTTCATTCAAATTTAATGTAGCTGATGTGGTGCCATGCACTGAGCTAAAAAATTACTGCCTATTGTAGTAAAATCTCAGACTATCCAATGACAGCTAACCTTTTATTGTTTTTGCTAGGCCTGAGGTTTGGTTGTCTTTTGTAACCTCTCCAAACCCCGCTGCAGTTTGTCAGAAACTCTCTTGTATTTGTTGAAGTTGTATTTAATTTATTGTTCTTCAGGTTTACATGATTAGGGATATAGGGTCCCTCTTACTGAGATTCCTATATCCAGATTCTTTTGCTTTTGCCTTTCTTGTTGTCCCTTGACTTTTGAGAAGTTTGAATTCTATGAAATGTCCTGCTTTGTCCTGGAATAAACACACGGAGACTTTTCTTTAGAAACTAAGGAAGAGAAATGGTGTTACTGTTCTGTATATTTTTTTCTTGTGGATTGTCCATCTTGCAAGGTGCTGACCACTCTTTGTCAGGCACTGCGTGTCCTGAACTTTCATTGACTTCTATGGGAACTGAGAATGGTTAGCATCTCACCAGACTGAGCTACAACAGTATCGTGGGCCCAAGGCTGCCAGATGCTGAATGCATTTAATTGTTTGCTGAAATTCAGCAGTTCTGGAGGGACTCAGCACCTCATTAGGAGAAAGGCAGCTGATAAAAAAATAAGTCCTTGAAATCTGCTCACAGTAAAATTGCCTTTGTCTTGATATCTGTATTTGAGCCTTTCCCCAAAGTGAGCAAATCAATATAGTCTCTGGGCTTGTTCTAGATATTCATCAGAAGTGCCCCCTCCGGCATCATTAGTATAAAATTGGTATAAAAACAAAATAGAGTGGACAAGTGCCAATTTATTTTTCTAGTAAATTCTGACTGGAAGGCCTGACTCCTAACAGGAAAGGTATACCTAAACCAGGGGTTGGCAAACTATGGCCCGCGGGCCACAGGCAGCCCACCGGTCCTTTTTACCCGGTCCGTGAGCTTGGGCCAATGGGGTGGGGCCGCTGGCCCCGCCCTCCCGGCTCAGGGTGCCGGGCGAGCGCAACAAGCCATGCGGCCCCGCGCTTCCAAGCCAGGGCGCCGGGGGTGACCTGAGTGCCACCCACCGCGGGGCCCTGCGTTTCCAGGCTGTGGCACCGGGAGCGAGCCAAGTGCTGCCCACAGTGGGGCCTCATGCTCCCGGGCCGCAGGCCCCGCCCTGTGGCGCAGGGGGCGAGCTGAGTGCCACCCGCCGCGGGGGCCCTGCGCTCCTGGGCCAGGCAAATTGCCGCCAGCCCAGCTGAGCACAGTAAGTGGGGGGGCAGGAGCTTAGGTAGTGGGGTCCGGGGGGGCGTTAGGGGGGGTCTCAGGAGGGGACAATTAGGGAACAAAGACCAGGGGGGCTTCAATAGGGGGTGGGAGTCCCGGGGGTGGGGGTTAGAGTCGGGGGAGGGGGTCAAGGACCAAAGAGCACAGGGGCTTAGATAGGGGGTTGGGTCCTGGGGGGGCAGTTAGAGTTGTGGGGTCTTCAGAGGGAGTGATCAGGAATGGGGGGGTTGGAGATTCTGAGGGAGGCAGTCAGTGGGTGGGGATTGGGTAGGGCCACGCTCACAGCCTTCCCTACCCGGCCCTCTGCCCAATTTTGAAACCTAATGTGGCCCTCGGGCCAAAACGTATGCCCACCCCTGACCTAAACCAACTTCCCATCAGTCCAAAGCTAGGACTATGAAAATGGCTGCCATTACAAAATAGCCTAGACAAGTTGACAGGTTGACAGGTGTTGGGTTTTCGACTTTCCAGTTCAAAAGGGAACCTGTGTAGTGTCCGGTCAGCACTGCTGACTGGACACCAAAAGTCCAGTTACCGCAGTAACCACGATCAGCCTCTGCCACCGGGAGGGTGGGAAGAGCAGCTGCTGCTAGAAGAGGAGGGATCTTGACAGTGGATGGTGTTTGAGGAGTGGGGCTGGCAGCAAATCCTTCTACCCCAGGTCTGCAGGCGGCAGATGAGCCCCTGGGGAAGGAGGAGTAAGTGACAAAGGGGCATCTAGTGTTTGGCTTTGAGAAAATGGAAAGTTGGCTTTTGGATCAGAGAGAGGCTAGCTAGGAAGTATCAAGAACCATCCTTACCCAAGAGAAAAGTGCCAACCCAATCCCGCTCCTGGGACTCCAACTTCATACGCTAAAGCCAGAGTATGCAGAATGGGCTTTCTTGTGTAAACCGTATACCAATTCCCTTCCTTCCCCTCAGCATCATGTGCCTCTTCTCATGTGTGATGTCATACACACATCAGCACCAAACTGAGAACGGTACTGGCCCAGCAGAGTTCTTCTCACAAGCTTCACAGGTCCGCATAGAGTGTTACAGGACTCTAGAGATATCAGTTTGTAATTTGGTCTACTGGCTAACCAGGGGGACTTGGAGTCTCTAGGCCTGGGATCTTTTCCAACAATGCTCATAAATTACTTGTCCATGTTTACAAACCTCAGATTTCCACCCTTTCCCCATCCATCCATAAAGCAAATGAAGACAGATATGCTGATTCTTAATGTGCTGGTTACTTAAATACATAAAAGGTAGAACTTCTTCGGTACTAAATTTCTTAAGTCTCTTTAACATAGCCGCACTTTTATAGAACACAACAAAGATGAACCTGAATGGTTTCTTAGTTCTAAGGTGCTGAGCTGGGGGCGGGAGGGATAGCTCAGTGATTTGAGCATTGACCTGCTAAACCCAGAACTGTGAGTTCAATCCCCAAGGGGGCCATTTAAGGATGGGGGCAAAAAATCTGTTGGATGATTTATTTGGGGATTGGTCCTGCTTTGAGCAGGGGGTTGGACTAGATGATCTCCTGAGGTCCCTTCCAACTCTGATCTTCTATGAGCTCCCATTGACGTCAGTAGGAGGTATAGGGGCTCAATGCCTCTGAAAACAAGGCCTCATTCTGTAAAGATACCGTCTGCTGAGAGTCTCACTCCTGATGGTGTGAGACCGTTGAAATCTCCAAACTGTTGACATGTTGATTCCCTAAGGAGGGTAGCAGGATAGAGTATGAGCTCAGTCCACTGAGACAAACAGCTGCCCTTGGAATCTTCCAGTCAGATCCCCCTCAATGTCAGTGGGGGGAATGCATCTTTCCTATTGTTACTCTGGCTCTCTGCTCAGAACTGTTTCACTCATTGCTGCGGATTCCTTTCCATAGCTCAGTCTTCCAGTAAGGTCCAGATTATTGAAAAATCACCTGTCGGTTTCCCTGAGTGCTTCAGTACCTTTGCTGTGGTGCTGGACACCAGCACATCATCATTTACTCTTCATGGCTTCACTCTTTGCCCTGGTGCCTTAGCATCTATTTTTCAATTCTCTGTCTTGCTTTGGCTTTTCAGCAGTTCTCTGCTTAACTTTTCAGCTAGTTCTGGGTCACTCCCAGTTAGTGGCCTGTGCTCCATCCTGCTACTGCTGCTGCCTTTAGGAATTTAACAAAACCAAACCAAATCTTCAGGAGCTTGTGTAGATCCTCCTATGTTGCTTTAGGTAGCTGAGGCCTGAGCATGAAAATCCTGGCAGATGCCAGCTTCAAAGGAGCAAAATGACAGGTCAGTAATTTTCCTGAATTTGCCGCTATGAAGCCTGTCAAAGGAAAGGACCAGCCTGTGGACTCCACATGCTGACAATTATATGGCATGTTTGAACTACTGAGCAGGTCAATTTCTAAATAACAATGTAAGAGACATGTCTACTTTATTGATGCACTGTTTTCTAATGGGGAGAAGAATATGGTCTTACAGATGGTCAGATCATGTGGTGATGGATGCAGGATAAGAAAATGCATGCTTATAACTGAATGATCTCCTGATTTAGCACTCATTCCCATGTGCCCCCATGCATCATGCAAGTGTCTGTGATGGAGTATAGAAGGGGAACATGCCCAATAGCTGCGGAGTGAAAAAAATGTGTTTCTTTGATGTTGCTAGAACATGGGTAGGGTGGTATGATGCTGCTAAAGTGGTAAAATTGTGCTGCGAACACCTTGTATTAAAAAGAAATTACATTTTGTCATTAATTAAAGCACTGCATTCATCAAG
The DNA here is from genome assembly GCA_032164245.1 of Sternotherus odoratus. Classification (NCBI taxonomy): domain Eukaryota; kingdom Metazoa; phylum Chordata; order Testudines; family Kinosternidae; genus Sternotherus; species Sternotherus odoratus. The sequence continues at coordinate 2,965,626 of JAVMKO010000011.1, forward strand.
AAATGCATCATACCTCTCTGAGCTTATTCTGATCCTTTGGATGTGTGAAGTGGCTTGTTTTATGACAAAGATTGTTTAGAGGAAAATAGAGTAGGCTGAAATCCCAATGTCGTGTGGGAGTATAATTTAGAGAAAGTATTTGAGTTTTGTGTCACTCAAGTTTAAGAGAATCTTTGTTTTCCCACCCACATAATATTTCCTGTTGCTGACGTGATCCAAGTTCTGGTTCTCCTGCATTGTATGCTTTGTACCACATATCCACACATTACTTCAGGACATACTCCTCTAATGAGCGGTAGTCATCGACCTATTAATTCCTGGACTAAGGGGGAAGGGAAATATCCTTTGTGTGTATATATGTTGTTAAAAGTGACTTCTTAAAATGCATAAAAATTGCCTAATATTTTAGTTCTGTAGAACATCTATTCAGGTCAAACTGTAGAAATTCTAAGAAATAGTAAAAGAAACCAAACAGCAAGCTGGAGGAGAGGCTTGCTTTTAATATCTTCCCCCATGTTCTTTCAGAAAACCAACTCTAAAATGCATGTTAGGGGTTTTCTTTTTTAAAAAAAATGCTACAGGCTTTAGCTGTAAATGCAATCAAAGCTTGCTAATCACCTGCCATGGAGCCCTTCTCTCCTACCACCTGCTGGCTTCTGTCCTAGTCCACCTACACTAGATTAAGAACCTAAATAAGGAGGCTATAGTGCAGTTGAGCTTTCTCTGTCAGAAGCCACACCAAAGCAGTCCAACCAGCTCTCTTGCACTGCTAAGTGCTATGACAGGGGTCGGCAACCTATGGCATATGTGCTGATTTACAGTGGCACTCTGCTGCTGGCCTGGGGTACTGGCCATGGTGGGTTGAGCGGGGCTGGCGGCTGGGACCCCGCTCACTGTCAGCCTGGGGTCCTGGTCGCTAGCCCCGCTCAGCCTACTGCCAGTCTGGGGTTTCATCCGCCGGCCCCTGTAAATGTAAAATGTATTATTGGCATGCAAAACCTTAAATTACAGCAAATGAATGAAGACTTGGCACACTGCTTCTGAAAGATTGCTGAACCCTGTGCTACGGTGCGAAGGGAGGGGGAGCCATGGCTTCTCTTTGGAGTCCTGATGGAAAATGAACATGAATAGTGATGCACCAAAGGAAAGATACCGTTTCCCCTCCTAACCTACCACAGTGCTCCAAGGTGCTCAGGAAGCAGCCAAGTTGCTTTGAAATAGTCTCTAGCTAAAGGAATAAGACCTAGAGCTGCCCTTAGTGGGCTGGTCTCCACTAGGGGGGGGGATCGACTGTAGATACGCAATTTCAACTACGTTAATAACTTAACTGAAATCGGCGTCTCTACAGCCGACTTACCTGCCGTCCTCACGGCAGCGGCGGGCGGCGGCGCGGTCCCCCGTCGACTCCAGCTTGCGCCTTTTGGTGCGCTGGACTTCTGGAGTCGGCGGGGGAGCCGCTGGTGATCGATTTATTGCATCTTGACAAGACGCGATAAATTGATCGCCAAAAGATCGATCCTTCCCTGCCGTAATGAAGACGAGCCCAGTTTCTTGACCTTATTGGATCAACTTTTGTTGTCAGAAGAAGGTAGCAGATGGGGAGAGGAGCAGTAGCTCTGAACTGCCTCTTCTGGTCCCCAGGATGAACCCAGGTACCCTTTCTGCACCTGGTGAGCTCCCACTTTGTAATCCAGAAATTACATTGGGAGTATTTGTTATGTTAATTTAGATTTAATATTCCCCATGTTGTTCTTATAAGAGTAGGAGGGAGTTGAAAAGGGGTCTTTTGGCCACCTATTGCAGCAGAAAGAGCAGTCGGGTTTTTTCTAAAAAGCACAATGGAAGATGTGGATGTATCGTGGGGAAGGGGAACTGTTAGAAAAATGTCATGATGTAGTGTTAATTGTAGAGGGAATGTTTCTACCCCTTCCATGCGTCAATTCTCATCCTTCCCTATGAATGTTACATAAATACCATCAAACTTCTTTTCAACAGATTAAAATGTCAACATCAGCAGTCTTATTCTAGTACCAGTAAATCTTATTCTACTTGAGACATGCCCCAGTAACATACTAATGCACCCCCTGTTTTGGCTTATTACTGTAGTTTGACTTCTTTCTGATCTTTCTGAGGCACTGTTGCCATCCTCCTGCTATGCCAGCTTGGAATGGATGTCCAGCATCATGCTCTCTGTAGCCATTACAGTAACTCAAGTGCTTTTGACCTTTTCTATCTAAAGACTTGATGCTTTCCCTATGTATTTCCAGAGAGCTGAGCTCAGCATATTAAGCACCTAAATGAAGTGGTCTGATTTTTAGCAGTGCTCTGCACCCAGCAGATCCTTTTCTTCTCCTTAGGTGTTGAACACTTGGCCCTTATGCTGCTTTCCTACCATTCCTTGTGACCTGCCCTCTTCCTTGTGACCACATCTTCCCTCTTCATTAGCTGACATAATGGAGGGGGAGTGTTTCAAACTAAGATGCGCAACTTCAGCTATGCTATTCGCGTAGCTGAAGTTGAAATATCTTAGTTTGACTTACCTTAGTTCGACAAGGTGTCCGCACGGCAGCGAGTTGGCGACTCCCCCATCGAATCCGCTTACTCCTCTTGCGGAGCTGGAGTTCCGGAGTTGATGAAGAGTGCGTTCCGGGATCGATCTATCGCGTCTCTAGACAAGACGTGATAAATCGATCTCCGATACATCGAACACTACCCGCCGATCCGGTGGATAGTATAGACTCAAACTTTTTGAGACTGCGACCCCTTTTTCTCCTCCGGCAGCGCGACGCGACCCCTCCATGTCCGCCAAAAAGCCGCTGAATTCGCAGACCCCCCTGCGCCCCGGCCCCAGTGGCGGGCGGGCTCCCACCTGCGCCCCACCCCGGTCCCCTCCGCGGGCGGGATCCCGGCTGAGCCCCAGCCCCGGTCCCCGCTGGCGGCTGGGGCTCGGGGCTCCAGCCGGGGCTCAGGGCTCCAGCCGGGGCTCGGGGCTCCAGCCGCCGCCCGGGGAGCGCGGCTCCAGCCGGGGCTCGGGGCTCCAGCAGCCGCCTGGGGAGCGCGGCTCGAGCCACCGCCAGTCCCCGTGGATCCCACAGCAGTGAGTTGCTGCGGTCGGGGCTTGCGACCCCCACAAAACTGGCCCACGACCCCTCGAGGGGTTGTGACCCCCACATTGAGAACCCCGGGTATAGATGTACCCATAGTTTCAGGGAGGTAAAACAGCGAGGCTGAAAGAAACCAGATAGAATGGCTCAAGTCATATTGGGTCCTGGGAAAAGCACATGATGAGTATCTTGTTTAGGAGGACCCTATGGACTGGGGAAGCAGATGGTTCTACATGTCTTAATTTCTTAAGTTATTAATTAACTCACAATATGTTTTCTCCCTCTCCTTACCCCTGGACTATGCTTTGACGTAGAGGGAAGGCTTGTGTGACCCCGTAAAGGCAGTGGTGAAGGCCCTATGTTCCATATGCTATAGAGAGGCCTGAGAGAGAGCAGAACACATTACTCTTGGGGGAATTCTGCATGAAAAAATTCTGCATATTTTATTTGTCAAAATAATGCAATATAATCAAGCCAGTTTAAATTATTTTGGTAATTTATTTAAACTACGGTACAGAAAAAACTCACCAACTCTGCAGCGCTTTCTAAAAACATGATTGTTAAGTTATAAATCCTTGGTAACCAATACCCTGCATTCCAGTTACAATCCTCGCTAGCTACTTTAGCAAGTGTTTGGATCTGACTGTCCTGACATTTTATTGACTGCTTGATAAACATTTTATTTTCCCTCAAAGTCTTTTTTCCTAAATGGGTAAGTAAAATAGATCCTGAATTGTTATCTCCCCCTTGTGCCACTCTGGCACAGAAAAAAAGCAAGAGAGCCCATAGATCTTCCTAGCTGAGGATTCCCTTACTGTCTTTTACAATAAGGCACCTTTACACCACTCTGTCAATGTAAAGGATCCTGAAAAGTTTTATACCTCGTGGAGGAATTCACTACAAATGGGAACAATTAACTAACAACAGTAGGACAATTAGCCGTAAATATGCCCAGTGGCCTGTGATGGGATGTTAGATGGGGTAGGATCTGAGTTACTACAGAGAATTCTTTCCTGGGTGAGTCTTGCCCACATGCTCAGGGTTTAACCGATCACCATATTTGGGGTTGGGAAGGAATTTTCCTCCAGGGCAGACTGGCAGAGGCCAAGGTGGGTTTTCGCCTTTCTCTGCAGCATGGGGCATGGGTCACTTGCTAGAGGATTCTCAGCACCTTGAAGTCTTTTTAAACCATGATTTGAGGACTTCAGTAACTCAGACATAGGTTAGGGGTTTATTACAGGAGTGGGTGGGTGAGATTCTGCGTTGTGCAGAAGGTCAGATCATAATGGTCCCTTCTGACCTTAAAGTGTGTGAGAATGAGAGTAATTATGCAGGCAGGCTGCTACATTTTCTGCTCTGCTTGACAGGACAGAGCCTGCCTCATACCTACCTCCAAAGAACTGGAAGCCTTATCCCTCCACATCAGGTGTGCACACATCTGCCCAGCCCCACATCTCTCCACACATGCAGTCCAACCCCCGTTCTCCCCACACATTTATGTCTCCGCCAGCTGCTATGCATGCTCGGACCAACACACCCGGGCTGCCAGGAAGGGGTGTTTGTCCCCTCCAGATTTCTTTGCCTCTCCATTTTGCTGTGTGTGCACCAGGAGTAACATATTTCCTCTAAATAAAGTGAGGCACTAAGGCCAGTATTCAGTAAGGTCATTGAACATGTGAATGGTCCCATTGACTTTAGTAAGACTAATGACATGTTTAAAGTTAAGCGTGTCCTTAATTATCTGGCTAAGTACCTAAGTGAATTTTTGAGTTACCGTATTTTCCGGCGTATAAGACGCCTTTTTAAGACAGGAAAATCGTCTCAAAAGTCGGGGGTCGTCTTATACGCCGGATATAGTCTTTAGGGTGGGTGCACTGTGCACTAGCAGGGCGCCGGGACTGAAGGGGCGAAGCGGCCACTAGACGATCACCGGGGACAGAGGGTGACGGGCGGGCAGGCTTGGGGCAGGAGTCTCCACCAACTACGGCCCCAGCGTGGCTCTCCCCCAACTCCGCAGCCCCGTCCACACTTACCGGGCTCGCGGCGCCTCTCTCCGCTGAGCCGTGCCCAGGCAGGACGCGCCGCTCAGGCGGGGTGGGTAGTCGCGCCCGCCGCGCTCCGGCCGGACCGGCTCGCTCAAAGTTTGGCGCCGTCGCCCAGCGCCCGCATCTCTGGCCGCCACCTGCTCGGCTGGCGGCGGGGACCCGGGGCGATGCTCCCCCGGTAGAGCGCGGCAGGGGCGGGCGGCGCGGCGATGCAGACATGGGGGAGGCGGCTCCCTGCAGCCAGCCCAGCTTGGGCGTCTTCCCGCGCGTGGGGCGGGGGCGGGGGCGGCTCCACCCCAGCTCGCTCCGGGTCATGGGTTGTGGGGGCTGCGGGGAAGGGGACGCCGGAGCCGGCTACACCAGGGCGGTGGCTGCTCGGGGCGCTGGGTAACAGCTGGAGGCTCTTGGGGCTGGGACTGCACCGAGCCCCCCCGCCAAAGGCTAATGGCTCGGCCAGAGGTGGTCGTGTGTGCGCATGGCAGGTCTGCAAAGCCCTGGGTCCGGCGGGCTGGCGCCTGCCAGTTGAGATGGGGGGGGGCCCTACCGCGCCAGCGCCCCTTGCCCAGCTAGCGATGATGTGTAGCGGGGGCTGCTGCCTAGGAACGAGGGTCGGTTATGGGCTCCCCACCAGGCTGCAAAAACGCCGCTCCAGCAAGTGACCCCTGCCAGAGCTTGTCCTTAGCCCAGGGGCGCTGGAACAATTTGTACAGTGAGGGTGCGGAGCACCATGGACTCAAACTGAATATGAGGGAAACCACTGGGGTAGTCTTATATGGCGAGTATATCCCAAACTCTATATTTTAACTGGAAAAGTTGGGGGTCGTCTTATACGCCCCGTCGTCTTATACGCCGGCATATACGGTATTTGGTTCAGAATCTTTTTTTTCTAGATTTTCCTCCTTTAAAATTAGGTGCGTCTTATATGCCGGAGCGTCTTATATGGCGAAAAATACGGTAATAAGTGTATACCATTTGATTAGAAGACATTACGTGACCTGAAAAGTCCAAACCTTTTAAGACTGACTTCAAAGCACTATAGATTGCATTAAGACTCTGAGAAATGCTTCATTTGGACACATTGTATGGTGAGATGAATTTGAGTTGATTTTCAGTAGAACTGATGTGTCTTAAAGAAAATTAAACCTATAGCCTCAAACTCCATAGTATTGTTTGAGTTATGTGCTGACCAATTCATGGGTTTTTTTTGTTTTTTTTTTTCCTTATTGCTACTTTTGAAGTATAGGTCTCCTAAATTTAGGCAACATTTTTTTGTTAGATGACAGTAAAAAAAAAAAAAAAAGCTTATTGACCTTGACTGAGCTTTCAGTAATCATTGTTGAAAATTAAAACACTTCATAACTCTGAGACATTCAGAAATGACATATGTAAATACCTAGAATTTCAAATTATTCTGTGCTGCTGGCAAGGTGTTTTTAATTCATGTAACTCAAGTTACATAACACCTAGTGAAATATATACAGATATTTTCATGTGCCTCTGATCTGAATGACAGGTGAAATGGGATACCAATGTTTAAAAAGCCCTTGGAGATTTGATAAAGATTTCTGTATAGGATTAGTATAAAATATAAAAAGGAATATTGTAGAACAAAGTCTAAATGTATAGTTGTAGAATGGTAAGGGTTTAAACAACTTCTCACTATTTTGAAACTTATCTTGAGATGATACATTGGTCTGGGAAGTTCCAGTGTGTTTTCTTTGAATGGCCATTTCTTCCTTTGGAGATGTTTTGTTTAAGAATGTGGTTCCTTATTTTCATTCACACTGAAATTCTTGTTACAAAGAAGGATTCTTATTAGTATATTCTGACCTGTAGCATCATTTATAATATTAACTAATCTGATACCCTGATTTTTTTCTCCATTTTTAAGGTGTTTCACACTGACATTTTCTTCATTGTATACCTTTAAAATAGTGATTTGTCTATTCCCAACACAAAATGTAATTCAGACAAATACCATACAAGAATAAATATGAATGAAATTCTCATTTTAATGTAATTTATATTATCATGTTTATCTTTCAGTAGTCAGATGCTTTAGCCAACTGTAGAATATGCCTACATTGCATGCATATGTAGATAGATACTCCATATATATGCGCAGTATTCATAGCCACAGTTATTTGAAACATTGCTTTGCTTTATTTTTAAAGTATAAACCCAAGCATCTAATCAGTTAGTTTATTTAAAATGTAAATTGGCTGCAAGTGTCAATTATCTACCTTAAAGAATAAAGACTATATCGTGAGGCCCTGAGCGTTCATGTCTATTGTCTACTTTCAAACTAATATTAGGTCCTTCTCTTTAAAGCAGAGCTCTTTTTTCCCTGAACTAACATTGAAGAAAGTGCAATTGTTGTTTAAATAGCCCCCACTTTAATTTTGTCCTTCTGGCAAACAGAATTTATATTCATTCCACTTGCTTTCTTTATGTAAATGGCATTGAACATGATTTTGCCCTTTACTAATGGATTTCAAATTGAATTTTAAACATCATCTTGATGAGTCTGACACTTTTTTAAAGTACCTCCTTTATCTTTTTTAAAGCAAATTTAGGTAGACATTTTTTTCTGTCCATGGTATATTCATGAAAAGCTCCTTTTCTAAAGTTTCATCAGAGAACAGTTTTAATGAGAACTTTTAAGCATTTGATCATGAAGTTGTCAACTTCCAATTTGTGTGCTCTCCACATTTAAAACATTCTTTGGCTTCTACACACTCTAGTCTGTAGCCAGACTTTGTTAAACAAAACCAGTTTGTAAATCTGACTTCAAGTCTGCTGAAGAAGTTTTACATCGTCGACCTTTGGGCACAAAGAATCAAGTGTATCAATATTTAGTGGTGAGGGCATAGAACTTGCCAGTCAAAGGAATTAGACAGCAGAAGTGCTGGGGGGTGGAGGAAGGAAAATATGTGGTAAATTCAACAAATCCAGTAAAAGTAAGGAGCCCTGAAGCACTCACAGAAATATTTCAAATATACTCAAGAGAGCACAAAGTTTACAAAGATGTCTTCCAGTGGGAATCTGTTCCCTATCTCATGGCTTCCTACCTACTGAAAAATATTTGAGAGAGACGTAGTGCTGGCAGTTCAGTTTCTTTTCTGATTCCTTCTTAGGAGGATGTGGTGAGGGTTCTGTGCACATATCCTGACTCTTCCATTTGATGAATATAGTATCTTGGAACATTCCCATGCTTGAAACTTTCATTTAAGGAGATAGTTAAAATGTGTATCACATGATGTAAAGGGATTCAAATTTTACACATTTCCTGTGGCCACAAACCTCTTGGCAGTCCTGATGATCTTAAGGTAGTCATACATTTTAAGATAAACTTTTGAAGTATTGCATGTGTGTTAATCATACAATAATCCTTGAGCACTGCTTGGAAAATTAAGATAATTATTCTTTTATTATCCGCTCCAGTGGCCCGTTGATTCTTTTACTAATTTATAGAATATCCATTCCAAGGCTCTATCTTTGTGATAATCTTAGTAATCAGCAGTGGAGTGGTTATAAATATATTACAGGTGAATATCTTACTTTGTATTAGATCTCATGAACTTTACAACAAATCATGCAGCAAACCACTATCTTCAATCCATAGGTAAAACATTGTAACATTATTTGTTAATTAAAAAAAACCCAACACTATTAATTCTGATCATCAGTGTTTTAACAGAACTAGTGCAGAGAAGGCATCTTTTGGTATTTTTTCATTCTACTGATAATTTTTCAATTATGTCATATGACCTATTTCCCTCCCATTTCTGTGGTATATACTTCATTGAAGGTTAGCCAATATAGTGAGCTGAAAACAATGAATAAGATTATATTAAATGGAACTCTGCATACAGTAATGAATTTTCCTTTCTTTGTACAGCATCTGAACCCAACCTAAAGTTACGATCCAGATTAAAGCAGAAAGTTGCTGAAAGACGGAGCAGTCCCCTGTTACGCAGGAAAGATGGCCCAGTAGTTACTGCTCTTAAGAAGCGTCCTCTGGATGTCACAGGTATGTTGGGAAAGCAACTGAAAGCCATGCCTCTATTTGCATTCTATATAAGGCTTTAAAACCTGTTTACATATCTGATTAACTCTTTGGTCAGGCTCTAGTCCTTGGACAGTCATCAATGAAGGCGTTGTTTCCAAGTCCATGGGCTCTGTTTCACAACTCTAGTTTTTAAGCTTGTGTAAATCAGATATAGATATGGTGCCAGTGTAGTATTTCAAGATAGTAGAAATTACAGGTTGTTGGAAAATACAGCATGAAATGTCTCAAAGGCATCCCTACTAATGTCCATTGATCCAGTTGCTAAGCATAATTCATAATTGTACTACTTCAATAAATGCTTTTGACGCTGTATTCTTTTTGAGCCTCATGCAGACCTCCATTGTTCTTCATCAAACGATTTAAATTAGCATCGTCCAGCGATTTAAAAAATGAATCGTGATTAATCGCAAGATTAAACAATAGGATACATTTATTTTTAACTAGCGAAAATACCCGGCGTTGCTCGGGTCAGTCGGAGGTGGGGAGGGGGCAGAGAGCTGAGCGAGTGCGGGTTGCGTTGGAGGGGGCAGAGAGCAAACCTGACACCCCCACCTCACCCCCCCAACCAACCCGACACCCCCACCTCACTTACCCCTTGACCAACCCCCTACCAACACCCCCTGACCAACACCCACACCTCACCCCCCGTAGACCAAACCTGACACACCCACCTCACTTTCCCCCCAACCAAACCCGACACCCCTACCTACCACCACAAACAAACCTGACACCCACACCTCACTTACCCCTCGACCAACCCCGACCCCCCTCCTCATCCCCCCGACCGAACCAGACACCCCCACCTCACCCCATCCACCAAACCCGACACCCCCTGACCAACCCCAACACCCACACCTCACCCACCCCGACACCTTCCCACCCCCCCAGACCAAACCCAACACCCCCGGCTCACTTACCCCCCGACCAAACCCGACACCCCCACCTCACCCCCCGACCAAACCCGACACCCCCACCTCACTTACCCTCCGACCAAACCCGACACCCCTACCTCACTTACCCTCCGACCAAACCCAACTTGGGTCCGTCGGAGGTGGGAGGGGGCAGAGAGCTGAGCGAGTGCGGGGTCCGTTGGAGGGGGGAGGGGGCAGAGAGCTGAGCGAGTGCGGGGTCCGTTGGAGGGGGGAGGGGCAGAGAACTGAGCGAGTGCGGGGTCCATTGGAGGGGGTATTATGACATCATAACTATGTCACCCAGAACAGCAGCTGCCCAGCTGATGTGATTGGCCTTTAAATAATTTCACCCCTGGGGGGGTGTCAGAAGTGAGATTTGAAATTTTTTTGACTCTTACCCTGATTAGGACCCTAAGACCTATAACTGTACCAAATTTCAAGTCTCTAGCTCAAACGGTGTGGAAGGAGTAAGTGCACATACATACACACATACACCATTTGACTTTTATATATATATAGATTTTAGGACAAAAAAAAATCCCCTCATACAAATACTTGTGACAAAGTTCTTCCTCTGCCTTGGTGGTCCTGCACTTTTTGACAAATTTGCTCACCTCAGAGGTTCACAGCAGCCCTCGGTTTGGCTGCTTCTCCTTGAGTCTCAAACCTGCCATTCACGCAGCTAACCTCATCACCGGCCAGCATGGGGGAAACTGAGAACAATCCCCACAGTCTCTGTTGTCCCACCTAATGGGTCGGGGACAGGCAAGATCCCTTTCCAAATTAGACCTTCCCTTCTGGTGTTGCTCACGTTCCAGGTCAACTCCTCCTGTGTCTGATCAGGAGTTTGCGGGATGGGGGAAACCCAGGCCCGCCCTCTACATCGGATTCCAGCCCAAGGCCCTATGGATAGCAGCTGTGTACAATGTCTCCTCTATCAGCTGCGTGACAGCTACAACTCCCTGGACTACTTCCCCCTGGCCTTCCCCCAGCACTTTCTCTGTCCTCACCACGGGATCTTCCTACTGAAGCCTGATCATGCTTGTACTCCTTAGTCCTCCAGTAGCACACCTTATCGCTCCCTTCTCCTTGCATGCTCTCCGCTAACAGATGGGAGGTCCTTTTTAAACCAGGTGTCCTGATAAGTCTGCTGTCATAATTGATTGTAGTATGTTCCTAATTTGCTCCACGTGTCTTAATTAGCTTGCCTGTCTTAATTGGTTCCTGCTTGCTCTAGCGCAGCCCCTGCTCTGGTCACTCAGAGTACAGAAAACTGCTTATCCAGTGGCCAGTATATCTGCCTTCTTCTGCTCTGCTGTACCCAACTGGCCTGGATCACATATTGTAGTGCAATCTTTTTATCATCAATGTTGAACTTACAAATGTAGAATTATGTACAAAAAGCTGCATTCAAAAATGTAAAACTTTATAGAACCTACAAGTTCACTCAGTCCTACTTCTTGGTCAGCCAATCACTCAGACAAACAAGGTTGGTTACAATTTACAGGAGATAAAGCTGCCTGCTTCTTGTTGATAATGTCACCTGAAAGTGAGAACAGGCATTCGCATGGCACTGTTGTAGCTGGTGTTGCAAGATATTTACGTGCCAAATGCGCTAAAGATTCATATGTCCCTTCATGCTTCAACCACCATTCCAAAGGACATGCTTCCATGCTGAGAATGGGTTCTGCTTGATGATGATCCAAAGCAGTGCGGACTGACACATGTTCATTTTCATCATCTCATTCAGATGCCACCAGCAGATGGTTGGTTTATCTTTTTTGGTGGTTTGGGTTCTGAAGTTTCCGCATGAGAGTGTTGCTCTTTTAAGACTTCTGAAAGCATGTCCCATGCCTCATCCCTCTCAGATTTCGGACAGCACTTCAGATTCTTAAACCTTGGATCAAGTGCTGTGGATATTTTTTAGAAATCTCACATTGGTACCTTCTTTGCATTGTCAAATCTGCTGTGAAATTGTTCTTAAAACAAACATGTGCTGGGTCATCATTCGAGACTGCTATAACATGAAATATATGGTGGAACGCGGGTAAAACACAGCAGGAGACCCACAGTTCTCCCCCCAGGGAGTACAGTCACACATTTAATTGATGCATTCTTTTTTAACAAGCATCATCAGCAAGGAAACATGTCCTCCGGAATGTGGCCGAAATAATGAAGGAGCATTTGAATGGTTAGCATATCTGGCATGTAAATACCTTGCAACGCTGACTACAAAAGTGCCATATGAACGCATGTTCTCACTTTTAGACGCCGTAAATAAGCAGCAGGCAGCAGTATCCCCCGTCAAAGTAAACAAAAGTGTTTGTCTTGGTGATTGGCAGAATAAGAAATAAGACTGTGTGGACTTGTAGGCTCTAAAGTTTTACACTGTTTTATTTTTAAGTGCAGTTATGTAACAAAAAAAAATCTACATTTGTAAGTTGCGCTTTCATGATAGAGATTGCACTGTAGTACTTTTATGAAGTGAATTGAAAAATAATTTTGTTGTGTTTTTTTACAGTGCATATATTCGTAATCAAATATAAAAATATGAAGTGAGCACTGTACATGTTTGTATTCTGTGTTGTAATTGAAATCAGTATTGAAAATGTAGAAAAATATCCAAAAATATTTAATAAATTTCAATTGGTATTCTATTGTTATAAGTGTGATTAATCACAATTTTTTTAATCATGATTAATTTTGAGTTACTGGCGTGAGTTAACTGTGATTATGGACAGCCCTACTTTTAATGTAAAAACACTTTATGCATTTAATCATAGCTAATATGTGCTCAAGTTACTTACTTTTTGCAAGAGGCTGTGAAATAATCAACATTTCTTTTCTGGATAAATTTCATATTCGAAGGTAAACAAGGTAGGATTCTAGGTTACCATAAAGTTTAATTTCTAGCACCATCTACAGAGAGCTGTGTGTAAGTCCATTTAGACAACCATTTTTTTTCTTTTCTCAGACCTCCCTGGTACTTCAGAGCACAGTATCATAATTCATGCATCTTATAATTCAGCTATGCTCTGAAAAGTGACTCTGTAGAAACACTCATGGAACCCATGATGCCATATGTGTGGGTGTGTGATCTTCTTACCAAATGTTCTTGGTTTACAAGGCAGGAGGTGCTTTTTCTAACCGGCACCCTGCAAACTCCACAACAGAGCTGAGGGATAAGCTTATTTCTTTCCTGCTCATGCTACTGCCTTTTACAAAGGCTCTGCAGACCAAGTTAGGGCCTTTTTAACACTTGTGCAACATCACTGTTTTCAGATGGTGCCCTCTTTGACACTTGTGCACACCCATCTTTGCTGGGTGTCTACAGATGTAACTGGAACTGAGTTTAAAAAAAACAAGGGCTGATTCCTGCTTACACTCTTAGCTGCTTGGGCTCTTGCTGCACTAATAGGAATGAAAAGCATGAACGTTCTATTCTGGTCATTATCAACGGGCCAGACTAGGTAAATACAGAGTATGTGAGTTGAGTTGAAAATGTAATTTTTACAGCCACTTTTCAGGGGAAAATTGTACTTTTAATCCATCAAGAATATCCCTGGATGAAATTAAGGCTTGAATGTATCACAAAGATAAATTGAGTGCCACATGTTTTTCTTTTGTTTAGGTAATACACATGGAATCCAATAAATCATAGCTCATGGCGTGTTACTTACAGAAGTGCATGTGTTTTCTATCCAACCAAAATGTTCTTTCGACCAAGCCTAGGTTTTCATTAAGCATCACAGGTGCTCATTGTGGAGAAAGTTGAAGGGTAGTAGTGAAACTTCAGGTTAATTGGGTTTTCTTCTCTTAAAATGGTGGTGCTTAGGGCTCACTTAATTGGACAGAGGAAGACCAGCCCTGGTAGCAGGAGGCAAGGCACAAGAAAGAGTAATGAGGTTGTTTTTATACAGAATTGCCTTTTATTTCCCAAATTGTGTTCTAAAGGTCTGAAGGGCTGCTTTACATTCATGACTAAAGCGGTATGTTACGGGGTGCTACAGAGGTCTCTCAACCTCAGAAAGTAATTTTATTTCAAAGCACAAAGTGATGCTGCAAAAAAAAAGGCTTTTCTGCCTCCATGGTCTGATTGCGGAGTGTCTGCATTCCTGTCAGCTGCGGTGATGGTCACATGTCTAATTAAGGAGGAACCACATACTTGATCAGCGTTTTTAAAAGCCATCTTTGGTTAATTTCTTCTCAAACTCTTCCTTGAAAGAACTTTTCTCCATTTCCAGTGTCATCAGTGAACTAAACGAGCATGCATCTTGGTAATGTTAACAAAGTAATGTAATTGTTCTCATATCTTTGCAGTAGAATAGAAAATACATTGTTATTTTGGGCAAGTCCATGGATGAAAAGAATTTCCTTTTGTTTGTAGGTTAACTTCATATAGGAAGGAATAGTGCTGAGTGCTAACCTTTGCTTACAATGTCAGGAATAAGGCTTTGGGCAGGGGGAAAAGGTTATCCTGTCCAGTACGTTCAGTAAGCCTGCTCAGACACGTATGTGTAATCTGCACATCTTCTGGGTGTGGGGTTCTGTCCCATTTAGTGACACAGAAGCCTCTTAGAGTCATGAGTTTGCTCCACAACCTTTGCTGTTAGCCGTTTAGCTTGTCGCTCCTGTGGCAGAAGCTTATCCACTAAGCTCCAGAGGTCCCCGGTTCGATCCCGCCTGCAGACGACTAGCATCTGGTGGTGTTGCATATGCATACTCAAATACGTTGTGGTGTTGGGTTCTCATTCTTCACAAGTATATTGGGAATCAGTAGGCAGTCAGTTTTAGATTGTTACTTAATCCTTAAATTTCGCTTGATTATAGAGGACAGTAAAATCTACTTATTTACTCCTACCATAATATGTGCTGAATTACTCTACTAACCAGGTTAAGGGGGTTTCAGCAATTAAATAACTAAAACAAAAAAAAAATCATATCCCCAAAGTCATACCAGTTGGCTCCATTTCCACTAGACATCCCAGTGAAATGTCCCAGATTGCATCGGGCTGTTATATCACAGCTACCAGAAAATTATACTGGGGTCAGTCAAATCCTATTTTCTCATATTTGGAATGGCTGTCAAAAGGTTGCAGTGATTTCTGCTTTCTAAGTTGTCTTTGAAGGTTTAGATTGCTTTTGGTAAATGTTGGTAAACATTCATTTCATTGTGCAACCACAAACTGACAAAAAATATTGGAGTGATGACTGTCAAAATTTACAGACAGGCAAAGTAAGAAAAATGCTGCTGGAGAACTTATTAGAGCTTGATTTTAAGGATATTTAATTTGTGTAGTTTGACATGTGATGCTGACAGTTTGTGTTTTAACGGTTATAAACTTTAACTTTTTGAATCTCAATGGCTGCTCTCATTTCATTATAGTCTACTTCCTTTCCCCCGGCCCAAATGATTTCCTTCAACTGTGAAAATTTACATGCATAAAAACGTTTAATAATGGACATCTATATTCTGTGTCAAAATTATTTTTAAAAACCAGTGGAATTCTGTCAAGCATACTTCTGAGATAAAAAGAGAAACACTGAAAACTGTGCCATATGCAAAATAAGAGAGGCTCTTTTGAGCCAGCTCTGTGCTCCAGAAGAATTTTCCGGTAGCCATGAAATCAGTGAATCTGCAGTGCAGCATTGGAGCTAGGAAATGTTGCTTTATAGGCTGTTAAAAAAAAGTTTGGGGTTCAGGTCAGATGTCCCACTTGCCCTGGTTAGTGGGCGTGGTAGGAATATAGTGAAGTTTGGGGCATTTTGTTCGTATAATAAGGGTTTACAGCAATAGAATTATAAAGTGACATTTTAAGTACAAAATCCTCGTTGTGGTGTTGTAATGAGTTGTACACCCTCCACACTGGACCAGTGCAGGAAGGGGCCAATGGGCTGTCCTGGAGACAGGGACTTGTATCTCTCCTGTCCTGCCATCCTTGTCAGAAGTAACAAGCTGTAGGTAATTAGGAAGGAATAATAATATAAAGTGGGTGAGGAAGGCCTCAAAGGCAGTTGCACTCATCCCTAGTGGCTTAGAGCGCTAGATGTATAGGCCTGGAACAAGCACTGCAAGTGAGATAGCGGGAAGGGAAAACTCAATCAGTAATTAGTGCAGGGGGTCTCAGTCTGAGGATTGGGACCCCTCAGGGGGTCAGGAGGTTACTATATGAGGGGTCGCGAGCTGTCAGCTTCCACCCCAAACCCACTTTGCCTCCAGCATTTATAGCTGGGTTAAATATGTAAAGCACAAAAATCAGGGTTGCACTCAGAGGCTTGCTATATTAAAGGGGTCACCAGTACAAAAGTTTAAGACCCACTGACTTAGTGAGTGGCCAAAATAGACTAGACTGTGTGGGATTTTGTTACCTCTGAGAGACTTTGACCACTATCTACATGGAGGATTTCAGTATAATATCATCTGGGAACTTTGAACGTTCTCCTGAAGATAGAGTTGTCCAGCTAATGCTGCAGGACAAAGAGTAAAGAGACGCTGGAGACACTCAAAACAACTCTTATGTGGTTTCCTTTTATTTTCTCAATTATCCTCCCATTTTTCTGTCCTAAGATGGAATGCAGCACATGGAGGCGTCTACCAGTAATCTAGGGCAACAAAATGTATTCCTGAAAGTCAGACTTCACCCTCTGTGTTCATTGTTTCCTCACTTGGAAGCCTGGAGACCTGCTTGTACTTTTCTGATTCCAGCCCTTTCCTAGTGCTTCCATGTTGGGAATGGAAAGAAGCTAGTGCTTGGATGGGAGACTTCCAAGGAAAACCCAGGTGCTGTGGGAAGTGTTTTTAATTATCTAATTAGTGCTGTTCCCTTTAACTCCATACTGGACCACGGCTCTAGATTGGTGCTAAGGTCCTGTGTGCTGCCGAAGCTACAATTCTGTAGATGTCAGCACCTCAGGGAAATAACTGCTTCTCCTGGGATACTGGGCATGCTGCTGTCAGCTCTTAACAAATGACCACTAAGGGCATGTCCGCTTGCATTCATTGGGGCACTTTTTGTCCAAGTGAATGTTGGTGCTGGTGTGAAATAGCTGTCAAGGGTCGATAATGAAGGCATCTTTCCATTTAAAACATGAATAAGTTCAGATATAGAAGTCCAGAAAGTTACTTAGTTGTGCAAGACTGAGAGCATGTGGATTGGAGGAGGCACTTCATAAAACTGTGGTAGAACAGTTTGACACAGAGTGACACACAGCCTTCATGTTTGGAAAGGTGCTATATAATTATCCAGCCCCTGCTGCTGCGTTTCGTGTTTGTTCATGCTTTCTGAATTGTTTATTGTGTGTTTAATCCGATTTAAAGTTCTTGACTCACTATGCAAAAAAGGTTGCAGAGAAAAGACGTAAGGAAGTGTCTGAACCTGCTTTTTGGAAGTACATCTTTGTTGAGATATTCTCAATATAGAAATGTTTTATTAGGTTTCCAGGGTTTTGTTGTCCCTGACAGATCTCCAAATAGCACTGCAGAGAGAGTTTGTTCTGTTTCTAATAGTTGTTTTTGAATGTGCTTTAGACTCTGCATGCAACAGCGCTCCTGGATCTGGTCCCAGTTCTCCAAACAACAGCTCCAATAACATAAGTGCTGAGAATGGAATCACCGGATCAGTCACAAGTATTCAAGCAGAGGTACAGAACTGCTCTTTATCCTGCGTTTAACATTTGTGCTTCCAGTGAACTTGTGGGAGCTTTTAAATATCCAAGGAAAGCTGAACCTTGAGTTAGATGGCTACTCTCCTAGCTGGTGAAGATTTGATTGTGTTGTGTACATAACATGCTTAGTCTGAGCTGGCTCCTAAAATCTGTGCTTGGGGTAACTGGCAGTAGCCATAATATGAATTGATAGATTTTAAAAAAAGGAAAGAAATGTTGGGAGAACATCTTGAAGAGTGTTCCTTTCTCAGATATAGGTTGCCAAGTCTCTTGAGTATTTTAAAATGTTGGATATTTTCATGCTTCATAATGTGGGATGGCATCACTTTATACAGGGGATTAATACAAGCATTGCTCAATTATAGGGATGGTGGAATATATTATTACGTGGTTTAAATTCCTTCTCCTCCGCTCAGTACTCAAAGGCATCCTGGTAGTGTGTTGACGTTTGCCACCAGATTTTAGCATCCTCCCACCTTTCTTTATGCAGTTTAAATCTTCGCTTTTGTTAACCTTTGTTTTTAAATTGCATCTTTCCATTACTGATTATTATTAATAAATAATCCCATAAACCGCAGGGTGTTTGCACCATCCTCTTAAACATCTGTTGTTGGCCAGTGTCGGGGACAGGATGCTAGACCAGAGTTAGGTCTGATCCTAGTCTGGCAGTTCCTACCTTCCCGTTGCTGAATCTGAAAATATGCGACCCTCTCTGTCATCTTGCAACCTTCGTGCTTGGCAAGGTGGTGTGTAATTATCCAGACCCTGCTGCTGTATTTCGCATTGCAGGCTTCGCATTTGCTGTTTCCCTTGAATATTATATACATGTAAATTCATGTAAACTTTCCTGACAAAGCTGAATTTTGGTTTAATCACACTGTCCTCCAACCTGTAAGTTTGGAGAATGGTATGGTGTTTTTTGAAGCATAAATCCAGGCTGTTTGAGCTTTCTAGGTTTGTACAGTATTTTGGCTCAATTAGTGTTTCTAATAGTGAATTAACACACAATTTTAAAAACCTTCAATCAAAATTTATCATGGACCTCATAACACAGTCACTCATGCAGTGCAGCGTTGGTCACTTTGCCTCACACAATACACCAGGGCTGTTCTAAAGAGATTGGCTCAGACTCTGGTTTGGGCTTTATAAAAGGAACAATAGTTCTATTTCGTGCGTTTAGTAGGACTCAGGCAGTATGGGGGAGGGTAACTATAGCATCCACCATAACAACAGCTTTACTTAAGGTTACATAGTGTATGCATTTCCATGACAAAACCCTCATTTCAGTTGCTCCTGACTTTGTTCAGTGAGATGCTCTAGTATAGCTGGTGGAGGATTTGGTCTCCTCCCAAATGGAATTGAGCTTCCAATACCTGAACCAGAATAGAATCCAGCTGCCCCTCTCTCTGAGGTTTCACCTTTGATAGCAAAAGGCAGATTCACAAGTGGTTGAATCACTGCTAGATTCTGGGCTCATGTGTCCTTGCAGCCCTTTGGCTAATAGAGGCATACTCTTCCCTTGTTCACTCTACACTCCTCCCAGGAGTAAAAGTAGTAACAGTGCCTTGTCACTACAGCCGGTCCTGTCCCCTAAGCGTTCTGCTCTCATCACATCTGGGAATAAAGCGAGAAAGACTTTGTAGCACCTTAGAGATTACCGTATTTTTCGCCCTATAAGACGCACTTTTTCTTCCCCAAAACGGGGGGGAAAAAGTTGGTGCGTCTTATAGGGCGAATGCAAAAAAAAAAAAAAAAAAAAGCACCTCGCTCTCCCGTCCCCGCCGCGCGGGCGGGCTGCCGAGGTTCCCCTCCCCCTCGCCGCGGGCGGGCTGCCGGGGTTCCTCCCTCCCCGCCGGACCAAAAAAAAAAAAAAAAAAAAAGCGCCTCGCTCTCCCGTCCCCGCGAGAGACGCATATGAGACGCGATAAATAGATCACCCAAAGATCGATCCCTCGCCGCTTTAGTGAAGACAAGCCCTTAGGTGCCACAAAGTCTTCCTCGTTTTATTTACGGATACAGACTAACAGGGCTGCTAATCTTAATCACATCTGGGGTTTACCAGAAGGTGCATAGGCAGTCGGGGACTGCTGAGAGATTTATAAACTCAGCTACAAACACTCTGTGCTGCACAGGAAAGCTTGTACTGTTCCAAAGGGCACAGCTTCCCCAAAATCAGTGTTCTGTGAGGGCTTATTCCATGAGTGTGGATATGCAGAGGCAACACACTCTCCAAATAACCTTGCTTTTTATAAATGACTGTATTCATCAGAGCTATAATTCCAGTCATTAGAAAGGTCTGCACAAAAAATCTTTTAGATACACAAACTGTTGCAAGCATCTGATGTGCACTTTCAGTGACTACCTATTCCCTCTTGTAAAGCAGCGAAGTCATAATTTTAAGACTGAGGCATGATGCCAGACATGTAAAGTCTGTGTATTGCCAAAACAGTTCTCCAAACATGTGAAAGATACCGGCCACTTCCCCCACCCCTTTCACAGTTTTACTACAATGTTTGATTCATCAAAACATAAGAGCTGCCATACTAGGTCAGACCATGGTCCTTCTTGCCTGTCTCTGACGGTGGCCTGTACCAGAGCTTCAGAAGGAGTGTAACGGGAATTATGGAGTGATGCACCCTGTCTTACAGTCCTGACTTCTGTCAGTCACAAGTTTAGGGTTGCGCTGATGTTAGGACCGGAAGACATTGTGACGGGCAATCACTAGGAAGTGCAGTTACACTTCTAAGTCAACTCCAGGAGAGTGCATAATGGTGGTATTATCTGAGAATGACCTTGCTGTTATCTGTGTGTTTGGGTACCAGTTCCCAGCTGCATGAGTGTTTACCCCGTCTGTGTGAGAATGAATGCATGGGAAACCAAATGGGGAAACTAAGGCAGGACTGCGTAACCAACGAGTGTTGACCAATCAGTTTGTTGCTTGCTATTAATGAGATGAGTATGTATGAGATGCAAATGAGCATGGGTATATCTGTGCTGACACACCTCTTTGGGTTGGGCTTCCTCTTTGGGCTTCTCTGGACATTGCCCGGGTGTGTCAGTCATCTTGTATTGCGGCTGTGCTGGCAGATAAGCCCCCCAGCACAAAATGCCGCTCCCTCTAATAAACTCACCACTTTCCAACTAGCCACCTGTGTGAGGCCTCGTTTCTCCCGGCAACGAGATAAGCCCCCAGCAACAGCTGAGCATAGGGTTGCATCCCTGACCATTTTGGATAATAGCCATTGATGGACTTAGCCTCTATGAATTTACCTAGTTCTTTTTTGAACCCCATTATGCTTTTGTCCTTCACAACATTCCACAGCAATGAGTTCCGCAGGTTAATGTTGTGTTCTGTGAAAAATTACTTTCTCGTTTATATTAAACCACCTGAATATTTAATTTCATCAAATGATCCCTGGTTTTTGTATTGTGTAAAAGGTAAATAACACTTTTCTATTCATTTTTTCTACACCTTAGTCCTGGGCCATATGAGAAGAAGTCCACTTGGATCTACGAATTAATTTAAACTGAAACGCTTTAATATAGCCAATCCAAGCAACCTATGTGAAAAGTAAAAACAAATCCTTCTGCTGTTTCTCTGTAAATTGCACCCAGAATTTCCTCACCTTTTTTAATGATTTTATGGAAGAGAGCAAAAATGTAGTCTGTAAACTATGGTGCTATAGTGCTATAGTGATTTTAGAAGTAGGTGTGATATGAACATTCAGTCCACTAGATCTTTGAGGCCGCAGTCCACAGGAAACTGCACGACCCACTAATGATGACAAATACTTTTTGATAATCTGTTGCACTAACTCTCTTGATGTCAACAGATCTTAGAGTTTATTCTTTTAATTTAATCTTCCCTAACCTCAACATTCACATCTGCCAAAAACTAGTCACCCCCTTGGTTACCAATTCTTTTCTGTAAACATTGGATATTTCATGATGGTAAGTGAGCCATTCCACCAAACTTTTCTGCATGCATTTGTCAGGAGCTATCCAAATGCAGTTAATTAAAACAGCATTTTAAATGCAGATATTTCCTTTCAAATGAAGCTTGTTGTATACATCAGGAACTAACATTACCTGATTACTGCTTGCTTCCATGTATCTTGTACGAGGCCAATGTAATGTAGACACCGGACTTTAATTTCTGTATGACTCCAAATAACAGACTGTCTCTGATAAATCAGGCCCATTTCCATTTTGTATAGTGTAAATAAGCAAGAATTTCTGAGCAATTAGTCTTCTCCATTGTGATCGTTTCACATTTACCTGAGTGTTTGGTTTTAAATGAGAAATGTGTATATTAGCACATCAGTTGATCAGAGATTCACCTCTCGACCCATACCTAATAGGAAAACTGATCATTTTTATATTATTTAAATTAAAATACTTGCCTCAAGTGTAGGTAGCATACAGCTCCTTTCTGTTCCCAATGGATAAACAGCGTTTATTTTTTAAATATCATGTTAAATTTAACAATGTTTTTTCACCTCTGCAAGGCTATTTGACATTCACTGACATTTTATTTCATATATACCGTATTTTTCGTCCTATAGGACGCTCCGGCCTATAAGACGCCCCCTCGTTTTTCAATAAAAAAGCCGGACCAAAAAAAAAAAAAAAAAGCGCTTCGCTCTCCCGTCCCCGCCGCGCGGGCGGGCTGCCGGGAGCGTCCCGGTTCCCCCCTCCCCGCCGCGGGCGGGCTGCCGGGAGCGTCCCGGTTCCCCCCCTCCCCGCCGCGGGCGGGCTGCCGGGAGCGCCAACTTTTTCCTCCCCGTTTTGGGGAAGAAAAAGTGCGTCGTATAGGGCGAAAAATATGGTAGCTATAAAGAGTGCTGCCTGAGTAGACAAAAACTGTAGGTGCTGGCTTTATGCTGTTCTCTCTGTTTCCACAGCATTTATGTACAATTCATAGACCGATTCAGTATATTTAGGATGATGATAATGGAACTGAAATTTTGTGTGCGCAATTAGTTTCAAGCTGTTGTGTTTTTCATTCAGTTGTGCTTAATACAAATCAACCCCGTGAGACTATTTGAGGCACCACTAAATGGGGATTTGACTGTTTAAAGTGTAAATTGATGTAATTTTGTTGCTTTTATAAGATCAATACCCTGTAAAAGTCAGGAAGAGATTTCAGTACCTCACCTACAGCACAGACCTTATTTTCAGCATGTAGTGCAGTAACATAATGTTTACGCTTTAAAGCAAAATTGCTGAGAAGTGTTTAAAATCACCCTGGCAAATAAGTGAGTGGAAACACAAACACACAAACAAGTTCTTTACTATTTTGCCTTGGTGTAATGTGTGTGCCAATGGAAATTATTTAACAACTACAGAGAAATTAGTGATGACAAAACCTTTGTGATAGAACTGATCTTCAACAAGTTTTTAATAATTATGATTGACAAGATTGCAAATACACAGGAGGAGACTTTAGAAATGAAAAGAACCTCCCTTGGCAAATTGACCTTAGCTTGAGCATATGTGAGAACTAGATGACTTTACTACTGTAGCATGTGAATAAATGGTAGGACAGTAAAGGGAATGAATAACTGACTAATGTCAAATTAAATCATTTATTTGGAAATGCAGAGTCTTTGACCATAAAGATGGCAAATGCAGTCTTGTAAAGATACCATTGCTACACTTGTCTATGGTTCTCTCTCACAGGAATAGCTTTAATGTTACAGCATTCAGCAATTCCAGTTTCACTCTTCAATACATCAGATTTTTCTTTTAGAGAATATCTGTATACAGAAGACTTGCTTTTCAATAGTAAATGTTAGGCATGTGCTTCTTCCCTTTGTGGATTGCAATAGCATTACTTTATCTTGCAAAGTTAAGTGCGAGTCTCTTCAGTGGAGTTTAAAAAAACCCCCAAAACTCCCACCCCCCTGGGAAAGGTGTTCCATGGGGTGGGAGGAAACCATCGCTGCATGGATCTTCCAGTTGTCTTTCTTTTCATCATCCAAAATTGGCCTAATCCGGCACCCATTGAAGTCAGTTGCAAATTCCCATTGATTTCGGTGGTACAGAGCAGGCGTAATATGAGGCAACAACCTCTAAAACTCCATAAGATTAAAATCCCTTCATGGCCATGCTGACGTGTATAGATCTATAGCAGCAGTCCTCAAAGTTTTTTGGCCGTGGCCCCTTTCGGCAGGTCGGCGGCCAGTCGCGGCCCCCCAGGGTATGTTCACCAAAATGCCGCCGAACGGAAAGCTTCCAGTTTCTGTGGCGGCATTTCCGCAGTCCAGAAATAGACCGCTGCCTAGTTTGGTTGTCTCCGAGGGTTCGGTGCTGGCGGCACCAGGGTAGTCTCGCGCACCCCCAGGGTAGTCTCGCGCACCCCACTTTGAAGACCACTGATCTATAGAATGATGAAATACTATTGTACCCATCATATACCTTTTTTTCTAAGCATCAGAGTTAAAAATTGTTGCCGCATGAGAAATGTTATAGAAAATGTCTTGTTTTATATTTGATTAAACTCGTAGGATTGAAAACGATATCCACTCCATAATGCAGTAGCATCAAAATAACTATTTTCTAATCAGGGCTTCAGACACTTTTCAATAGCTACAGCTAATATTTGCAATACATATTTTAGTCCATATTTGTAAGTAATAACTGTTGAATTAAAAATGACTTCCGTGGTTCCACATTAGCTGGCTATAACACAATCCTCCCAGTTAATTTCACATGCCTTCCCTGAAAATGAAGAAGTATCCACCTAAGAGGAACATCCTGGCTTTTTAATGGAGTCTTACCTTGTGTTTAAACAGCAACTTGATGGTGACTGCATTTCATGATGTCCTTGTCCTGGTGATAAAGAACATCCATCCAGTATAATGTAAAATTTGTTTGTTAAAACCTCCTTTTTTAGCCAGGTACTTTTAGAGACAAATGAGCCATGGAGGCTTTCTTGATAGACAAACCGATGTTTCCTGCACAAAGGATTAAAGGAAACAGGATTCTGGTGGGGATGCACAGATGATCCCCACTCCCTCTCCAGGGACACGTAGAGCAGTTTGTGGAGGTGGGAAAGGTGTTCCAGGGGGTGGGAGGAAACCATCGCTACATGGATCTTCCAGTTGTCTGCCCATGTTGGGGCTATGAATGGGTCAGAGGCTCCTGTAGCCATTAAGTTGGATTAGCCCTTTCAGAACGGCTGTGCTACCTTTGTGGGAGGATTACACATCCACGAGTGAATCTACCCCGTACCGATCCCAGCTGCTTGGACTGGGCCCAGATTAGCCCCTCCATTTGGAATCTTTTAGTATCAGAAGTGAAGTTATCTGCCTTCTATTTTTCTTTCTCTTTCCCTTTTCTGATGTGCTTTATACTTAAGGTGACTCATGAATTAGGCAGCCTATAAACGTGGCTCCTGTCTCTTCTCATTATATGATCTGAAAGTCCGTTTTCTTAATTCAATTTCCAGACCAGCCTGGCTCACAGACTAGTGAATCGTGAAGGCTCAGTAACACAGCTTCCTCTCTACACATCTCCGTCCTTGCCCAACATAACGTTAGGGTTGCCTGCAACTGGACCTGCCAGTGTAAGTGATGTTTTAATGTGCTCTTTGGGATTGTGGCTGCATTGACTCATTCATAAGCTGAATGCTTTACCATTGTATATTTGCAGGGGGGATCAGGACAGCAGGATGCCGAGCGACTTGCTATTCCAACCCTACAACAGCGGCTTTCCTTATTTCCTGGCACCCACCTCACTCCTTACTTGAGCTCTACGACTTTGGAAAGGGACGGGGGAACTTCACACAACTCACTACTGCAACACATGGTCTTACTGGAACAGCCAACTGCACAAACTCCCTTAGTCACAGGTGAGCATACCAAAGCTTGTGTGCAAAGGCTAAGATATGCAGCTCCTAACTGGGGCAGTGGTACAATCCATTTCAATGTATGGTAGTCTTCTTCATGAAAGGAATAAGCGAATACCACTTATCTCTTAAATCATATACGTTTATGGCATGGAGCATGTATTGTTGAGGTCATGGGCACCTACAACATTGGAAAAGGTCTGTGATTGACCAAATTACACATCTTTAAGAGATGGGAGGAAGCTAACATTGTTTATCATTTTGGCAGGATTAAGATAAATTAGTTTATACATATAATTGTAAATATAAATCTATTAATATTTTAATAGTAGACGATCCCTACACAGTTGATCAAAGGAACAGTGAGAAGGTATTTTCTTAGGGAAAATTCCATTTTTCCCCCTTTTCTTATAATTTACTGTCTTTAGTACTTACGATTCCTGCATAGATGCAGTCTGTATAATAATAATGTGTCTTTCAATTGTAACTAAACCTGTTAAATTTGAAAAGATAATAAATTAGTAGTGTTTCATATTCATTACTAAGATTTTAAAAACTATCCATAATCCCTTTGAATCTGAGCCCTGTGTTGTCTCTCAAAATTATCCCCTTGCGGGTGATTGACTGGAGACACGTATTTGCTCTAAGAAGAGTAAATAGAAAACAGTGGCCACCTCTGAATCATGTTTCTGGTCTATGCTTTCCAATATTGGGCTAAGGTGAAAGATGCAAGAAAGCGTTCAGTAGTACTTAAATTTGATTTCTACATCTTGGATGATGCTTACATTTGAAAAGCAAAATTCTTAAGGGTGCTGATCATCAAAACCTCACTCTGAAGTCTCAGGATTTGGTCCCTTGTAGACAGTGTTCTACATTCTAATCCGCATAACTCCGTGTGTGCCAGGATAATAAACCTTTGTGTGTGGGGAAGGTGAGGCAAGAGAGTGATTTTCCGTAGTGCTTCCGAAGGAATCAGTTTCATGAGATTTAGTGGCATAAACACATTTTACGAAGCTTAATGTACTTTTCTATGATTATCAATATCAGAAAACAGAATTCTAAATTAGAATGTACTATTGCTGTATTGGTATGTCCTTGATATTCTACCTGTCTAGAACAAACAGGTGATTTCCTAATCGGACGTTAATGGCATTTTCTCGTTTTCCACATTTCCACATACCCAGCCCCTTCTCTGCCTTGAGCAGCTCAGCAGGAGGTTTTGGTTTTAAGTACTTAGCAATTCTTTTTCTCAGGCAGGTGTGTAGATTGTAACAATGGGCCTTCAATAGACCTTGCTGCTCTGGAGGCAGGCTGAGCTCTTTCCACTGACCAGCTGTCCAATCTGTTCAGTTCCCAGAATTGTGCAGGAGATCGGACAGAGTCTGCCACAGAGCAGGAGGACGGGGAACCCTCTCAATTTCCCCTCCAGAGTTCCTTAACTTTGTTGCAGTTTGGACTAGAGGCATTTTTAATCCATTTGGCTCCAATTTTTGCTGGATTTTAGTTTTGTTCAATTTTTCGGAAGTGCTGCTATGGCTCTTCCTTGCTGGTGGCCTGACCAGCGTTCAAAAATGGCACATCATCTCGGCGAGGAGAAGAAAAGTCTGTCCTGCACTCTACCAGAGCGCAGCGAAAGAAAGTGTTCCCCTTTGGAACTGGAGGAAAGCCTCCAATATGCTGGAGCTGCTAGATCTCCCGCGATCGCACCCTTCCTCTCCCCTGCCCCACAACAGAGGTCACCAAAGGTCACATCGTTCCTTTGTCCGGGAGCAGTGCTGCAATACCCAGCAAGCCAAAACTGAGTTTGCAAAAGCTTCTACAGCCCCTTTCAGACTGGCTGCCAGGTCTGCTGTGTCTGCACCTGATTCTAAGGGCTGGTCTTTACTACTGGGGGGGAGACCAACGGCAGATACGCAATTTCAGCTACGTGAAGTTTGCGTATCTGCAGCCAACTTACCTGCCGTCTCACGGCGGCGGCAGTTGGCAGCGCGCTCCCCTGTCGACTCCAGCTTGTGGCTCCCGGCGAGCTGGAGTTCCGGAGTCGACGGGGGCGCCGCGAGTGATCGATTTATTGCGTCTTCACCAGATGCGAGAAATCGATCGCTAATAGATTGATCGCTACCCACCGATCTGGCAGGTAGTGAAGACCAGCCCTAAGACTATGCTCCCTGCAGATCCTTCCAGGTAGTAGGAGCAGAATCCCTCTGAGCCATTAGGTGGATCACATTCTCCTGCATAGTCTGCGACTTACCCAACTTCAGCACCCCTGTCCCCAGGCCGTGCTGCTGCAGCTCTCGTCAGCATGACTTCTTAAGCCTTTTCAACCTTTTTCCATTTGCGGACCCCTAAACATTTTCTAATGGAGGTTTGGATCCCCCTGAAAATCTTTGAGAGTGGACCAAATGTTGAAACCACTGATTTAAAAGACAAAGGGAGTTAGCAGTAGTGTGTTCTCCAGTGAGGCCCTCTGCTGAGTCTGGGAGTGGAAGCTCTGTGAGGAAGAGGGGTGGAGAAGAGGCCAGAGCAAGCAGTAAGCACAGGGGGAAGAAGGAAGGATGGGCTGATGGTATCCAAGCACTGTGGTGGTGCATGGTGTTAAGGGCATTCTTTGCCCCACTTGGCACTGTGTCTACATTTTTCTACTGCCCATGCTCGGTATTCAATTTTCAAATGGTGATATTGGTATTACATGAAAAACAGCAGCATTTAAAATAAAATAAAACAAAGGCATTGGTTCCCTGTTCATTTCAAGTTTTATACGTAGGCTGTTTTTGATGTAGTTTTTTAACAAGTGTTATTAGATATTTTACAGTATATATGTGTGTATATTTTCCCCTTCTCATGGCAAAATTCTTTCAGGTATTTTCTTAATACTGTATCTTCAAAAAACATTCCCTGTTTGGCAAAAACCAAGTGTGAACATTTCCACACAAAAAAGTGACTTTTTCATGAAGGCATATATGAACATATGGGATGACAATGGAAACAGAAATCCCTTTACATGTTTAGCCATGCCAGCCTGCCCCATAGTGATTTGCTTCTCTCCCCCCCCCCCCAACTGCAGTAACAGTACTAGGTTTTTATAGTTCTGATATTCTTGAAATGCTTCAGGGGAATGATTTAGCAACTGTAAGTCCATACAAGTAATGCAGAATAGCATGAAGCTGATGAAGTCCAAGATTTTTATGTAACCATGAATAATATTTACCAGGAAATCCTGGCATTAATTTCATCAGCACTATTACTGCTAAATATTAGTTTAAACTAAAAACACTAAACATGTATTTTAAACATCTTCCCCACCTCCTAAAATATACAGTGGCTAATCTTAAATTTTTTGCCTTAGTTAACTACATAATGTTAATTCAATATTCACTGCATTCCATGTTCCAAGTATACAGAATATTGAGGTGACCATATTTATTTAATAGAGGCCGAACTGGCTAGATTGACAGGGCAACCACTGTATTTAATGCTCACGGAAAGTGCTGGGTTTACCGTACTGGAAGTTGTCATCTCCAGTTTATTCTCTAGAGTAGGTACAGCACAGCAGTGGCAATGCAGGCTTCCCCGGTGTGTGTAACTCTGATCTGGGGTGAGAAGGTAGTTCCATCTCCATGCCTCTTCTATCCCTAGTGTTTCTACTGAGTGCCCAAAAGAGTGAGCAGATAGCAGTTGTGATATATTGTGATGACACTTTTTCACTTGAAACTAGGCGTAAAACCCTGTCGTTTCACATAGTTCAGCTGTCAGGTTTCAACTCCTTGTAGATTCCAGCAAACAGTGATCTAGAGATGAAAGGCTTCATATCTCACTGTTAAATCCCAGAGCTGGTATAAATTCCCTGGAAGTGCTAAAATACATACATATACCACATAGGAGTATTTCAAACATTCTTTTTTCTAATGGTAACTGATTATTTTCTGTTCTTGTTTACTTTTTAAGGGATGATACTTCAGCTGCAAATGACAAGGTGATTGGTTTTAACAATATGTATATTATTGTCACCATCAGAGTTACTCAATAGCCATTTTCTCCCTTCCTTTCTTCCTTTTTTTCTTTCTTCTCTGCTGTTTTTTCCTCCATATTATCTTCAGACTGGTATCTTTCAGGCTTGGGGCCACTGCCCCTCCATGCACAGTCTCTGGTTGGTGCAGATCGGGTCTCCCCCTCAATACACAAACTCCGGCAACATCGCCCCTTGGGGCGCACGCAGTCTGCTCCCCTTCCCCAGAATGCCCAGGCCCTCCAGCAGTTAGTGATCCAGCAACAGCATCAACAATTCCTGGAGAAACACAAACAGCAATTCCAGCAACAGCAACTTCACATTAACAAGGTAGGCACACTGATTGTAAATGCTTTCTTGCTCATGCAATTTTGATGCAGCCTTTAGCTAACGTTCCTATTTAATGGTTTCTCTCACTATAATATGTATGGCCTCTAACAATATAATCAATTGCTCTTCATCCTTGGATCACTTTCTCATAATTTTATGAAATATACTAGGCTACATACGGTGGTTTATTCATATTATCCTCTAGGTAAGAAATGATACCTCTGATGCAGATTCTGGGAAAGGAAGTACAATTTAAGCTAGTGATTTTCCAATCATATTTTCAAAACTCTTTATGCTGCCATTCATCCACATCAGCCTCAGATCCAGTTCTAGAGAGGAGAGTGTATAATGCTGTCAAGGAACAGAGAGGAAAATGGATTAATTGTACATATATTTTGCTTGAAGAAGGAGAAAGATTCTAGTATAAAGCGTTGTAATAAAATAAAAGTGAAGTAAGAGTCCATTGATGATGAACTAAAAATGAATTGAGGAAGGGGTGTTTCTTCCATGACTCCTGACTTCCATTCCCAGCTCCAATGCCGACCCCACCCCCTGACCCCGGCGTTGGGCACATCATTTATCTTATCTGCCTCCATTTCCCCATCTGAAACCAAAGGGGTTTAGTGAGTATTAATTAGTTAATATTTATAAAGTGCTTTGAAGATGGAAAGTGCTCTCTGCGTTTAAGTATTATCTCACTTTCCATGAAGCACCTGGAGAACAGCAGATAAGTATGTGTGTTGCACAAAGCTGTTCATCAGTACACAAATATTGCATTCACTTTGCAGGTCAGATAGGTTATGGTGTACAGATAGATTATCTATAGCAAAAGAAGAGGTTATTTCAACTTGTTGTGCAGATATGTTTCTTCAAAGACAAAATGGTTCGCATACGTGAGGATAGACTCTGAATTTAAAACTTGTCCTTTAAACATGGGGGAAGATCTCAGCTGGTGTAATTGGAGCTACGGCAGTTTACACCGGTTGCTAATCTGCCCCACTTCTTTGGAAGGTAAAGTCAGTTGCTAGTCATTACAATAGAAAGAAAGCTGCTCCAAGTCTGGGGTAGATCATAAATGTTTGCAATTATTTTTAGTTCTGTTCTGACCGTCATACTTGTACTAGTATTTAAAAAAAAAAAATTCTCAAGGAGCCCCGTTGTGGTTCTTAAAACATCCCCCCACACTGACAGTCTGAAAGAAAACTCAGACTGCCAGTTTGCTTTTCAGAGTGCTGTGGGGTTTTTTTTTTTTTTTTTTTTTTTGGGGGGGGGGGGGGGGAGGAGATAGCTCAGTGGTTTGAGCATGGGTCTTCTAAACCCAGCATTGTGTGTTCAGTCCTTGAGGGGGCCATTTAGGGATATGGTGCAGAAATCTGTTGGATGATTTAATTGGTGATTGGTCCTGCTTTGAGTAGGGGGTTGTACTAGATACCTCCTGAGGTCCCTTCCAACCCTGATATTCTATGATTTTGGGCGGGCGTTTCTCCAAATATTTTTACTGTTCCAGTTATGAGAAAATATAACTACTAGAACTTGGATTAGCCTGATTGAGTGGTGGCCCATATAAAATCTTTCCAGTAAAAGAGAGCGTCACAGTTTAAAGGAAGAAAACCCCCCAAACACGTTGTTTATAGAAGAACGCTAAGTTGGGATGATTACACAAGTTACTGACGTCAATCTTGTACTTCTGGATATTTGCCACTATACTAAGAATGTGCCAGGCCTGACTTCATTCAGGCTAGCATTCTGATGTGGTGTGGAGCTGCTGCTGCCATGGAGATTTCCCTTACCTCACTCTAAACAGCTTTGTGTAGTGAAGTTCAAAATCAGGAGTGCTGGAAGCAGGCAGTAGGTTCAGCTTCTTTGTTAATAAGTAAATTGCACTTCAGTGGCTTGTTTGTTTAGTTTTTAAAGACTTCCCTTGCCAGCACTTGTAAGTGTCCAAAGACTTCACTGTGACGTACCTACTGAACTCATTGAGGCTTTCATTTAGACCTCCCAGGAGTTTGAACTGTGTGTGTGATATTGTGCAGACTGATGCCTCTTTCAGAAGCCTGAACTCAGACCTACTTAGAATTGTGATGTGTCGTGTCCCTGGAAAAAGGGGGGAAAAAAACATAGCTAAACCGGGACAATATCCATTTGTTCTACTTGTTAAAGTGGTGAGTTAAAATGCTTTAGCATATTGTGTGTGTAGCAGTTTTATCAAATGCTGACGTGGAAAAATGTATTCTCAGAACGCTCAGATATGTTAGGGCCCTTCTATGTAGTGTAGCAGCATAACTAAAAATCACATAATGGATTATTGTCTTTCGGGTGGGGCTTGGTGGGTCAGGGCACAGCTATTTGGGTGGGGGTCTGGAACTCCCGATGCAGGGGGTGAGCCTCAGTGGGGTGGAGATTCAGAGGACTTGGAGGGGTTCTGGGTGCAGGGGGCTCC
The DNA here is from genome assembly GCA_032164245.1 of Sternotherus odoratus. Lineage (NCBI taxonomy): Eukaryota > Metazoa > Chordata > Testudines > Kinosternidae > Sternotherus > Sternotherus odoratus. The sequence continues at coordinate 2,998,051 of JAVMKO010000011.1, forward strand.
TGATGCGAGGGCGTCTTGAGGGTTCCAGATGGGGGGAGAAGACACTGTACGGGGAGCTGCTCCCCCTGTTCACCCAATCCCTGTGAATCTGGGACATCCCCCTGCCCACTGAGCCTCACCCCTCACACTCTGAACATCCATCCCACCAAGCTCACCTCCTGCATCCAGACCCCCCAGTTCCCATCTGCATAATAGGCATATAATACTCCCCTCCCCCATCACCTCAAGGAGGAGGAGCGCTCCTGCTCTGTGTTCATGAAAGCCTATGAGGGTGTATCTGATGTCACTAAGGGGGGTGGATTAGTCACGCCACTAAGTGACACAGGCTTTGTACACATAGCCTTAGGTTGGCTTAAGTAGGTTGCTATGAGGTGTGGATTTTTGACATTCCTGAGACACGTAGCTATGTCAATGTAAGTTTCTGGTATAGACCAGCAGTAATACTTGACTTAATAGGCTACAAGCCTTGTCTAAAGCAGTTTCTCACGCTTGAAGTCTTTCTGCAGATCTTGTTGGTTTACAGTCAATCCAGGATCTGTTCCTTCATGAATTACTCTGCCAATAGCAAGGAGAAAACCTCAGTGAAATGGTTTTCTCCTTGCACCCTGTTATTGTCCAGTAGACCTGTTGGTTGTTCCATGGTGCAACGCTACCATGTTGTGCTCACATTTCGCCCTCTCCCCCATCAGCTTGTTTTCCCAATTGATTTTGCATGCCAGTATAGCTCCCATTGTTTTTGGCTCACAGTGCTTAATCTGCCTACCACAGAGAACTACTTTACCTCTGGACTGGGACAATCTCGTTTCTCCCTTTGTTTGGTTACACACTTTTTATAGCCTGATATTAGTATGTACACATAATTCCTCATGTGGTGTTAGTACATAAACCTCACAGTGATATTAGTGACCCATGTGTCACCAGTTTCCATTTAATACCTCACATGATATTCTTTATAGCTAGGTTCTGTGACAGCATTGTGTTAGGTGTAGTGAGTTTATCAGGCGCGATAGGAGTTGCTGACAGAACAGGAAACCCTTTGCCAGTTGGTACGGAGGCACTTTTAGGGTGACAGTCACATGGACTCCCAAACACTTGGGAACCGAGGTTGCAAAGCGAGTGTGACAGCTGGAGGAAACAAACTTAATAGCAGCACTTGACTAGATGCAGGACAGCACGAATCTTGGTGTTTATTTTTGTAGTTGATACAAATCACCAAGCACAACTTTTCTCTCCCATAGCAACTAAAATACTTGACTTCAGCTTCATTGGGAACCGTGATGAAGGCGTCTGTTTTTGTAAGATGCAGTTTATGGGTATGTCAGAAGGAGACTTGGCAAACAGGGAAGCAGGAAACTCAGATGAGAACAAATTGGTCACTCGTTTGCTTCTGGGTTTTTACTGCCATATGGTTGTTTTCTTGCGGACGTTGAATGAAGTGGAGCAGCCTTGCAGAGCATACAGGCTTTAGGGGATTCCAATTTCTTGAGACAAAAATCAAAGAAAAAAATAAGAGAGTCATTGTTACTTAGGACATGGTTTCCTGATAAGAGATTAATAGCCTAACCCAGTCTCTTTCTCTTTACTATAATTATTCTGTTGTTTTGGAGCTAGTTTGTAAGAAGCACTAAGGGTACATCTACACTACCTGCCGGATCACAGATAGTGATCGATCTATTGATTTATCGCATCTAGTGTAGATGCAATAAATCGATCCCCTAGCGCTCCTTCCATCGACTTCGGTACTCCAGCGCTGCGAGAGGCGGAAGCGGAGTCGATGGGGGAGCAGCAGTGGTCAACTTGCCGCTGTGAGGGCACCCAGGTAAGTCAGCCTAAGGTGTTTTGTCAACCTAAGCTATTCGCGTAACTGGAGTTGCGTATCTTAGGTCGACAGCCTCCTCCCCCCAGTGTAGACGAGGCCAAAGTCACTTTTTATTTTGCTTTCATTAAGCTGATTCTTTAGTTGAGAGCACAGTCAGCTTTAACTCTGATGCGTTACACTTTATTTATCAGTTAACCTCTGGGATGTTTTCAGATGATACCAAAACCGAACGAGCCAGCCCGCCAGCACGAAAGCCACCCTGAGGAGACAGAAGAGGAGTTACGAGAACACCAAGCACTTTTGGAGGAGCCATACATTGACCGAGTCTCAAGCCAAAAGGAGGTGCAAGGGTTGGCCAATATGGTGCAGGTGAAACAAGAGCCCATTGAGAGCGACGAAGAGGAAACAGAGCCACCACCGGAGCTAGAGCCAGGGCAGAGGCAGGCTGAACAGGAGCTGCTATTCCGCCAGGTAAGGAGGAACAGAGTGAGAATCTGCATATACTGAAGTGTTCGCTTAGAATATGATGGAAGCAGACTGGCACTGTACTTTTGGTAAGCTTCTGCTGCCACCATATGCTCTGTACCTGCTTTGCAGCTATGTCAAGATGGGGTATTTGAGATAAGTTCGCAGAGGGTAGTAATATGGATTAATATCAGTACTAATGAAATAGCTAGAAGGGCAGTGTATGCTAGCATAGCTAAGCAGGGCGTGCCAATGGGAGATATGTCTTCCTTTTGGTGGAGGCAGAAGTAGCTCTGAACTGCTCCTTTTTTAAATATTTGCCAGCGTGCCAAAACATCCCCAGCAGTGGGAAGGGCACAGCTGCCTGGGAAAACCCCACAGCACAGTGAGCTGCCTGCTGGACACAGCAGAGAGACTCCAGAGCTGCTAGGTCCCCTTCGAAGTGGGACAGAGCAGCAGTGGGCAGAGGACTGAAGCCCTGGCAGTACCATATGATGGTCAGATCCACTTTGAGGACTGAGCCAACTGCTTTCTGGGTAGCGGTGTTCCCATCATTTTGCTGTACACAGTGTAACTTGGTGCTGTATTCAGTGATCTGCTTCAAATCATATCAGTAAAAACTGTATTATCCGGCTCTTTATCAACCAGAAGATCTCTTAACTGGCATTTCTAGTATCTCTCAATACAAATTTTCAGTCTAGTAACTGGGACTAATATACTGCCCAGCACGTTATGCAAATGCACATTCTGCTCTCTACTTTTATGCAAAAGAAGCAGAGGACAAGTAAGAACGCTGAGATCAGGGATGTATTCAAAAAAGCAGACAGATTCAGCCCGATCTCCTACACCATCTGCGTCTACAATGATAGTTAATGTTGATAATGATGCCCCAGAGCTCTGCAAGATCCTGAAGTGCCTCCTGTATTATCAAAGAATGATTAAATTATGTTCAGTCTAGTTTTAGTGTTCAGTGTATTTTTAAATAAGACGAGGAAGACTTTGTAGCACCTTTTAGTATTTTTAGTGATCTGGGTGTACGCCAGGCGCTGTCCGTAGTGATATGTAGTGTCATAAGGTAACCTACTGTATAGAAAACTTTACCAGTCTACACCTAAATGCTTCAAGAAACCAGCCACTCTGCAATGCAGTACCACTACTGGATTGGTGAGTGTCTGTATGCTAATTTATTCATTTTCTTATACTCTAATTCCTTGAAAATTGTTATTCCATTGGTAAGCATAACTCTTAGTTAACTGGAATTTTCGACTGGCTGGCACCCCCATTCTCCCAACATGCTGCATAGCAAAGCTTTTACTGTACACTTACTATTGATTTTAAAGAGACAAATATGTGTGAAGCATAGAGTATTTATAATTGGTATACATTTGATGAACAGGTCAATTAACTACATGAACTACATTAACTTAGCCGACTGGCTAAGCAGCAGTTCTGCAGAAAAAGACCTAGGGATTACTGTGGACGAGAAGCTGGATATGGGTCAGCAATGTGCCCTTGTTACCAAGGCAACTAACGGCATATTGAGCTGTATTAGTAGGAGTATTACCAGCAGATCAAGGGAAGTGGGTTTTCCCCTCTATTCGGCACTGGTGAGGCTACATTGGGAGTACTGTGTCCAGTTTTGGGCCCCCACTGCAGAAAGGATGTGAACAAATTGGAAAGACTCCAGTAGAGGGCAACAAAAATGACCAGGGTGCTGGAGCACATGACTTACGAGGAGAGGCTGAGGGAACTGGGCTTGTTTTGTCTGCAGAAGAGAAGACTGAGGGGGACTTGATAACAGCCTTCAACTACCTGAATGGGGGTTCTAATGAAGATGCAGCTCGGCTTTTCTCAGAGGTGGCAGATGACAGAACAAGGAGTAATGGTCTCAAATTGCAGAGCAGGAGGCCTAGGTTGGATATTAGGAAACACAATTTCACTCGGAGGGTGGTGAAGCACTGGAATGGGTTACCTAGGGCAGTGGTGGAATCTCCATCCTTAGTGGTTTTTAAGGCTCGGCTTGATACAGTCCTGGCTGGGATGATTTAGTTGGGGATTGGTCCTGCTTTGAGCAGGCGGTTGGACTAGATACCTCCCGAGGTTCCATCCAACCCTGATATTCTATGATTCTATGAAAACACTTTTGAAATTAAAGCAATCTAATAAATTTAATAAGCAAAGAATAATGAAGTACTTGTCCTTAGAATTATAGAAATTAAATAATACATCATTAAGCATCTTATTGGCATCTCTAAATATGGTTAGAAGATAGAAAGGCTATGGGTATCATTACACAGCTGTATATTGAACCCCATTAGAAGAGGAATAAGGACAGCAGTGCACCAATGTATGGTCCACAGAGATGACAGCACTTGAATTTTATGGATATAGTATTATGTTCTTTGGCACAAGTGGGGGTTGAGGGGAAGCACTGCCATAAGACAAGACAATGCAATTAGGACCTGATCCAAAGTCCATTTAAGTCAGAGTTTTTTCATTGATTTCCATGGACTTTACCTAAAGCAGCTTAGAGGTATGTTACAAATTGGTGAATCCCCATTGCCTGAGGAAAATAATGTTCGCTATAATTGCAGCGCGATATAACTTTTTGAAACATTTCCATGTCCTTTGGGATTCAGCTGGAACACTGCACTCTTCACCAAAAGTTGGCCAGCGAACCAAGTCATCTGCAGAGGCTGCATACAGGAAGAGTGGCTGGGTTGACGCGGGAAACGAAGCATCAGGGCAAAACTGTATAATTCTTGTAATGACTTCTCCACAGGGACACAGTACACATCGTTCCAGGTTTATTAGCTTGGTCGAAAGTATGCAAATTGGACCTGCATTTAGGCGGAAAGAAAACAGTGATTATGTCTAATGCCCATGCCTCTGCTTTTGCCAGTTTCAGACACTGTGGGGGAAGCCTTCTCCAGCTCCCCCGTACCATCAACACATGACTTGTCCACTAAATTCCTCCCTTATCACAGTGGATACTTGCCTCTTGAGTCTCCAATGTACTGTGACTGGTTTGCGCCACTCTGACAGCACAAAACAACCTTAAAGCTAGGGTATCTGGCTGCTGGAGGATTCCTCCTAATTGAAGGCATCTTCAGGTGATATTTGTGCTAAAACTGCTCCTATGTTACCTCCCCTCCATGCAGGCGGCATCACAGATGTATCCCTTTGGTTAACTGATCCCAGCTACAAGAGCAGCCCTGAGTGTTAAGGAAAGCAGCCTTCAGACCACAGGATGTTCATTGCATCCAATAAAATTCGGATACATAAATTAATACAGAGTATTTTGCACATTTGCATTAATAAAACACGTAAACAGCATTTAACATCATGTTGCTAATTGGTTGCAGCAAGAATTTTCCCGCTGTACAGCTTCCCCCTGCCATAATAAAAATATAGACATGGGGTGTTAATCTCCGACAATTACCTGAGCAACCCTAAAAAGAAAACGTCCTTCACAGTTCAGACAGAAGACTGAGCGTTTTTCTATGTGGGGACACTCTGAAAAGCTAAGTGGAATTAAAGATATGTCGTTAAAATGTGTTAGTTGTAAGCTTACTAACCTCCCATGTGGACACTCTCATTCAGAAGTAAAATGGTCTTAGTTCACTTTAGCTTAATCTCCTTTGGGAGCTGAGGCCAGTGCTCTGAGGTTGCACCGAGCATTCTCTCCTCAGGTGCTTGCTGGCTGGTTCTTGCTCACATGCACAGGGTCGGTCTAACAGTGGTCTAATTGGCAGCCAGTGGGCCAGCTCTGGCCCTCAAAAGCGTCCACACACACCCCACGTCCCACCCCCCAATACACCTGCTCTGCAAAATGGCATCCTCCACGCAGCATAATCTCACATGCTGTACCTGAATGATTATGCTTCATGGAGGTCACCATATTCTACAGCATGTATTTCTGTATGTGGACTGCAGAGGTGCCCCACATGTGACATCCAGCCCACGGCACTGAAAAGGTTGTCCCAATGCCTTCTGTGGTAGGGAAGGACTTGTTTCCCTAAGTCAGCTTGACGGGTCCTGGGGTAAATTTTGCCTCCTCTGCAGGTTTCTTGCTGGGATCAACTGGGTGTATCTTGTGCAATTGCTTGCCATTGCAAGGGCCCCAGGCACTGGTACACCTCAGTACCCGCTATTCTTTACATGTGACACATAGAATCGTAGTTTAGTCTCCTGATGTCTGTAATGCTTTGATTTAATTTGACTTATTGTGGTTTAGTGTGTGGGTGCAGGTTGGTCCTGGTGGCCTGTAATATACGGAAGGTCACACTCACCTTAAATTTCTATTTCTAAAGTAGACAGTCTATGCCGGGATTTTATGTGATTTAACTTAACACCTTCCATTAATTTGTCTTAATTGTTTCTGGGTGTCTGCACGAGTATATGAGCTTGGCACTGTCTTGGTTCTGGCCCATGTCTGATGGATCAATATGGGAAAGCCATTTAGTGACGGGTTCTCCACTGGGACCATTCTGCCATCAGCCCTGATCCATTCAGATGTAGGGCCTCTGGGTGATACCTCATGGGCAGATCTCGACTATTACGCACATTCAGAAGGAGAGTGGTGCTCTTGAGTAGCAAAAATCTAAATCATGCAAGGCTGCAAAGTCAGCAGGTGGGTTTGTACCCAAAAGCAAATTCGAGCTTTTTAAAAGCTGCACTTGAATAGCAGTGTAAGGGTGTGTAGGCTCTGTAGTGTGAGTGTGTACTACCGTATTTTTCGCCCTATAAGACGCACTTTTTCTTCCCCAAAACGGGGGGGAAAAAGTTGGTGCGTCTTATAGGGCGAATGTGCGCCCCAGTTCCCCCCTCCCCGCCGCGGGCGGGCTGCCGGGAGCGTCCCGGTTCCCCCCTCCCCGCCGCGGGCGGGCTGCCGGGAGCGCTCCCGGCAGCCCGCCCGCAGCGGGGAGGGGGGAACCGGGACGCTCCCGGCAGCCCGCCCGCGGCGGGGAGGGGGGAACCGGGACGCTCCCGGCAGCCCGCCCGCGTGGCGGGGACGGGAGAGTGGCACGAAAAAAGCAGCGCTTTTTGTGTGGTGGTGGTTTTTTTTTTTTTTTTTTTCCCGGCTTTTTTATTTAAAAACTCGGGGGCGTCTTATACGCCGGAGCGTCCTATAGGACGAAAAATACGGTAAGTCCCTGATTTAGAGCTCACGGCATTTAATGGGACCTTTTCCACTGTTTCCTTGGGCTTTGGATCAGGCCTTTATTTTTGCACACCTCCATTTATATGTCCAATGTATGTGTGTGTTCACTGTATCCAGGAAACAAAGCAAAACGCCAAACCAACGTTGTTTTTAAAATTCCATGCCAACATTTTTTTATTGTGGTATTTGCTTGAATTATATTCCTTTCCCCTTATATTCCTTTCCATCCTCCCCAACAGCAAGCCCTTCTTCTGGAGCAGCAGCGCATTCACCAGTTGAGAAACTACCAAGCGTCCATGGAGGCAGCTGGCATCCCCGTGTCTTTTGGAGGACATCGGCCTTTGTCTCGTGCACAGTCCTCGCCCGCATCTGCCACCTTCCCCATGTCCGTACAGGAGCCACCCACTAAGCCAAGGTTCACAACAGGTAATGTTTCAGGGCATTGGATGTGGCTGAGAGTTCTGTCTGAGTAAATGATCATTTATTCCATAAAAAGCATTTGACTGTGTAGACGTGGAATGGGTGACGCTAACACATTGTTGGAGGAGGCAAAGATTGCCCTCCCATGAAAAAGCCACCCCCAAATCTGGTGTCTTCCCAATTATCATTTGGAGGCAAGGACACTTTTCTGGCTGTGGCTAACCCCAGGCTCTGTGGCTAAGTATGGGGGGGCGGAGGGGAGTCAATCTGGGTCAGTCATTATATACTATATTCCTTCCCCCCTCCACACACACACACAACCTCCATCACCAAAGGGAGAGATCCTATAGAGGGAGAATACAATAGATGTATTTTAAATAAGCTGGGGGAAAAGTGAAAGTGATGCAGTGTTAAGACTGTACTCTCCCAGAAACAAGGCCAATGCAGACTAAACCATTCAGTGTCTGTAAACGTGAAGGCGGAAGAAGCATAGCGTGATTGGTAAAGGACAACCAAGCAACGCTTCTAGCCTGAACTCTGAATTTACTTCCAAGCAGATTTTGGATCATGTTCTCTGCTCCAGTTCAACCCTTTGCGTACCGCCCGAGTGTCACAAAGAGGCTGTGGTCCGGGTGCAGCAGCCTAGTTGTGAATTCCTCCCAGAGACGGGGGAAACACTCAGCTATTGTAGCATTGGCAGAGCTAGGTCCTATGCCAACCAACTCCTGCTCCTCCCTGGTGTAAGGAGCAGGAAGGGGTATGTCCGAGGCAGATCACTTCACAGATGGCATATGGTAGCCAGATGTCTTAAGGTAGAGTAGCCGTCACGTTACCTGATGGCCTAACTCTCCTGTTCTGAAAAGATTTTTGTGTAGGAGACGCTCATTAGTTTTAAATAGATCTTTTTATTTATTTATTTATTTTTACAATTTGATTTCACTGTTGCATTGAGAGAGAGAGAGAGAGAGAGAGAGAGAGAGAGAAAAGGAAAATATTCGGTCCATACAGTAGGTGGTCTGGCAGCTGAGCTTAAATTGTAAGTATGCAATAATGGGCTTTTTTATAACATGGATATTGTTTTCTTGTTATAGACCATAATAGCCCCATCCTGCAAGGTAGGTAGGCACAATTCCTCGTTCTTGGATCAGCTACCAAAGCGTGTCAATGTGTGTAGAATGCTAGTCTTCCCCTGAGACCAAAGAAAGAAAAGTTTGCTCCTTCCTAGGCCATTAAGGACCATCATCAAAATCCTTTCAAATGCGTTCTGGTTTCTTTGATAAATTCTTTTTTTGGATAATCACGCATTACATGGAGTTTTTCAATTCCTATGTTTGGTAGTTAAGAAGAGTTTTGCAATGTGCACTGATTTCTTCCCAACGTACCAAAGGTCGTTTTGTGAATGAATGTTTTACCAAATAATGCATGTGCAAAAAAGTCTCAAGGCCAAATCACAATTCCTGTTTTTATTTTCTTTGCGCTCAGTAACTTTACGTGGATAAACCAATATTTTTCCATACCCTGAAAGACAACCAGCTTGGTCTGTAAGTTTGTTGGCCTACATTAATAACAGCAGTTAGAGGTAAAGTACGAGCCTTTGGTGTCTGTGCCTGCCAGTTGGGAATTTGAGCATCCATGTCTAAAAGTGCACACGCCCAAGCAATTGCCTGCTTATTGAAAATCAGGCCTTATAATGTCAAGTTGTTATACCTTGATTTCTAATGGAAACAACAATAAGCAGTCAGTGTGGCACCAGAAAAGGGCAAGGATACAATAGTGTATGCTGGCATTTTCAAAGGAGTCTAAGGGAATTAGGCACCCAAACCCCACCGAAGGTCAGTGAACAGTGAGCACCTAGTTCTCTTAGGCTGCTTTGAAAATCCCAGTCTTCAAGATTACAGATCCCATTTACAGTTTAGAAGTTGAGTGATGACTTGCCCTTATCCATTTCCAGCTTCACCATTTCAGTTGTAGTATCAGTCGTGTGAATATTTACAAAAATTGACTGTACTGTAACATTTACTGTCATGGGATTTACATTTTACATAACTATGTGCCTCGTAATTTTAGTTATAATATATATATTAGAGTGGAACAATAAGAGTAGTGATTTTGAAAAGTAAATAAATCTGCTCAAAGTTCTACAATTGTAGACATCAAATTAAAGAAAATAAGTGTTTAGGTAGGATTTAAAAATTGCTTAAAATGAGAAGAAACCCACATTATCTTTACATTGTATGAGATGCACAATACTGTGACAAGACAATAATGTGCAGAGTACTTAGTGTATTTTATCTAGTTAATATCCTTTTCACAACATTTAATTTGTGAAATGTTTTCAACTCCAGAGGCCTGATTCCCCACTACCTCGAACATTGAGCAATCATTTATACTCATGCAATCACTGGAAAGTGGGGTGTAAAACTCTTCAAAATTGGAATTGCAGTATTTTACCCTTTGCACAAGCACAGATGACAACCAACATAAGGTGCAAGGCCTTGGAGAGTCACAAGTTGTCTGTATCATTGAAATTAGGTAATAGAAAATGTTGAGGAAAAGGAATATTTTTATGTTCTTTCCTTATACCATTATAAATGGTACATTTAAATCCTCCTCTTCCCTTATTCGAATCGTGACTCTTCTTTCTTGCCAGGGTGGGGAGGGAGAAACTTTTAGACAAGTGTTTTTGGTATTTATCTTATTACCTAGGATGGGAAAGAATGTTTTATCACTAATGGTGACTATTTTTGAAGTCTAATACTATAATTAAGTGCCTTGAATTTTACAGTAAATTAGGATTTAAATGAATTTTAAAATAATCCCCTTTTTAAGAAGTGGCTTGAAAAGAGAATCTTGGTTTGAGTTCCTAACCAAACTGACCCAAGAGGTCAACAGACTCCAATAGTGCATCTTTGAAAGATCAGCCTAGTGTAAAATAGGAACTCAATTAAAATTGCCTCTAATTTTGTATCACTTTTATTTCTAAAGCGTATAGTAAATCCTTCTAATGCATTTTCTTGGGAGAGTTAGAGACATTGATATGCCATAAAGACTTAAACCACTGGGTCTATCTATTTCATTATCCTGTTTCTAGCAGTAACCAGTTCTTAATCATAAAATACCAGGGTTTGGAAGGGACCTCAGGAGGTCATCTAATCAACCTCCCTGCTCAAAGCAGGACCAAACCCCAACTAAATCTAATGTTTAAAGGGTATATTGGGGGTGGGGAGGCAAACTGCATGTTTGAGGAGGGCATTGCATTAGAACATATGAAATTGGAAAAAAAAACCTTCCTGCTTATTGCAGGCAATCAGTTTTATGTCCTGCAGCATGACATTGTACTTGTGCTGTGTGAGAGGAAAGTAGATGTAAACCCTGCAAACTCGAAATGGCAGCATTTTGCACTTGTGCAAGGGTAGATGACAACCAACATAAGATTGGTTACATTCGGGATGTAACCCTTTGTTCTTGCTAACACAAGTAGATCCATTGACGTTATTTGGAATACTGGTGCATGTACAATTTTACTCCCTTGAGTAAGGATTCCCAAGTTGTGCCATTGGTTTGCAGTTATCCAGCTTGTGATCGCCTGTGAAAATGAATTCCATAAATTATTCTAATATTCTGTGTCAAAGCATTTTTAAAAAAAATTTCTGATGAAGGACATTTATTCTTTCCTTCTCTGCAGAAGCAGTATAATTATCTGAACCTCAAATCATATGTTTATCCTGCCAAGAAAAGCCAGTTGGCTTTAGTACTGACCTTAAAAAATGATTGTTCCCACAGCCTGGGGAATTTTTCCAGCAATGAACCTGTAATGGCCAAAGTAGTTTTGTATTTTATGTTTAAATGGTCAAGCATTTGCTTTTTCTCTGTGTAACACAATGTCCTCGATTAGAGGAAGTGTAGTCCTACTCTTTCCGGTGGCTATAGATGTTAAAAACAGGGACTAATTCATAAATATTATACAAGATAAACTTCAGTGAAATACTGCTGTTTTCACTGTTTAACTGGGGGGTGGAAAGAGTTTTAGAATTTAATTGGATTAAACTTCTTCTGAGTCATGATTTCTCACTGAGCTTACCAAAGGAGAATATGTGGCCCATCCCACCATCACCTCTTCTATAAATGTATGAATTTATCTATATCAAATACTAGTCCATGTGTTTTTATCTATATGCACAAATCCCTGTGATATGTACATGCATGACCCCTATAAATAATAGGTATATATTGGAGATAGAGACAGTGTTCTTTCCCAGTGCTGAGGTCAAAAACAATAGCTATCCATTCTACTAGTCCACATCCTCTCTTCAACTTCAGATTGTGTTGCTTGGTATTGCTCAAACAGCTCCTAATGGAGCTGAATAATGTCAGGAAAGAAGCAGACAGGCAGACACTTTTATAAGTATTTATTGTAAAGCCCTGATTCATTGAATTTTAATTAACGTAATCATTTAGTTAACGAGAGCTCTGTTCTGTCCTCTGAGCTATAGTTTGTGCTTTCCTGTGCTTAGAGGTCCCAAAACCTGGAGCAGAGTGAGAAATTACCAGACAGCTTCCCCTCATGTCTGAAAGGGTCAGCCCCAGCGCACAGTGGAAAGACAGCTTTGGCAAACTGGTTGGCTTTCAAAGGAGCAACACTAATTGCAAATCTATCCTGCATCCTCTGGACCCCTGATATTTCAAAGATTTTTGAGTGCTCCCCAACACAAACTTACCTCGGACTTAAGGGAAGGCTAGAACTAAACTTTTCATTATGTGCGCTTTGTTTAAACAAAAAATGTCATCCTTTATTCCCAGAATACACAATAGTGAAAAAACTGGTAGTTTTGTTCAGTGGTGTATTTGACCTGAATTCATAAATCCTGGTCCAGAAGTGTAAGTGGGTGGAAGTGTAACATGCATCAGTCATCTACATTGTTGAGATTGAATAAATATTATTGTACAGGGATTCAGCCTGTCAACTCCCATGTTTAAAGGAAATAACACTGCTAACTTCCCATGTACCACATTGAATAGTTATCCTTAAGTGTGTGCTAATAAACTGCTTTCCCTGTACCTTGAGTCTTGTGTGTTGTGAAGTAACCTTGATGTGAAGACTTGAAAGCAAATTATTTTATGGAACCAAGACCCTTCCAGGGACGTATCCGCTTCTTATTTAATCCAAAAACCTGGAAGCATTTTATCAGCAGTCGTAATGGTACTTAATGTGCGAGTCATAGAAATGTAGTGTCCTTTTATAATACTTTCTTGTACTCACGTCTGCCTAAATCTGTGCTTTTACCTGCTTTCATTTGTACATCTGCTTTTATAAACTGTACGGATTCATTCTCTGGTAGTATTAATGATCCGTTTCTTTTCCAAATACACTGAGAATTTCCAGCAGAGAGAAGTCATTGCATGATTGATGCCTCCTCTGACGTTAAGAACACAGGACGAAGTAAGCCTGGATCCCGGATCACCGACTCCAGTCCTCACGATTGCACACAACTCAGTCACATAACCAAGTTGTCCACCTCTTTTACTATAGTAAATTTTACTACAATTTTGTTTTCCTAATGCTCTTCATCTACTTGTGGAATGGATATTTCCATTGGGTATAGGATTTCAGTTCAATACAGTATGCCCCAGTCCACAGCAGAGGATTTTTTTCCCCATGTCTCACAAGAGAGTTTCTTTATTACAAGCAATTTTTGTAACTTCTGCTGCAGGCCTTGTATATGACACCTTGATGCTGAAACACCAATGTACCTGTGGAAACACAAACAGCCACCCAGAGCATGCAGGGAGAATCCAGAGCATCTGGTCCCGGCTTCAAGAGACAGGCCTCCGTGGCAAGTGTGAGGTAATAAATACTGCCACAGGAATGGGCAGACATGTAGTTTCAGTCATGTGTTTGGGAGAGAGAAAACAGACTTAACATTTTGATTCTGCTGCAGGTTTTCATGCGTCTGCATTTTAAGGGGCTCCAACATTCTGCTTTTAAAGACCAGCATACTGAATTTGCAACTTGGATCTCTGCCGTGCGGGCATTCAAACTTGTACCAGATTCTGTTCTTTCATGTATCTGACTGCGGGCTGGGTTCTGCCAAATGTGTCTTATGTTTAACCTATTCATACGTGACTGTTTCTATTTGTCTGTTTGTATCTGCCATGAATACTTTTCTGGTTGTCCAGTGTCATTGCATTACTGTGACTTTTACAATCACAAAATTCATAGAACTCCATAGTGTATGTCTGGTCAACAGTTATTGCAATATTTGCAGTAGGAGTTGGTCATGTAATTTTCTGATATTACTCTTGCTATATAGGTATTTCATTTTAGTATTGACTCTTGCAGGAGTTCAATATCCATTGCTGTTGTAAATTAAGTTTTGTATTTTTACCCCAAGCTGTAATAACAGGAGTTATTGGTTAAACTCTATCCTTAATTTGCTATTTCCAGTGCTTTTGTGGCATTTTTTTCCCTTTTAATATTGTGGTGAACTTGGTCTAGCTAAGATTGATGTCCTGCAGAAGAAGAAGGGCTTTTAATGGGTTTTATGATCCCGCAGATCAGAAAATCAGTATAGTTTGTATTCATTTAGTTGCCCCATCTCTGCAGTGAAGACCAGGAGGAGACTAATGAAGGGACACAGATGTAACTAAATTCCTATAATATTGCGTTATCCTGAGGAAACTGCATATTACACAGCTTCCTCTGATTTAAACTAGTCTGGTTAAAAATAATTTCTGAGCAGTAAGGAAGGTTAACCACTTGGGGGCAGCATTGTCATTAGCTAAACTAGTGCTTGCATCTTTACATAGAGAACTAGAAAGAGTTGAGACTGGTTTGTGTCAGAAAAGTCAAATTGGAATTGAACTTTGGGATTATTCTCTCACTCTCTTTTTTGAAAAATATGCACAAGACAAATAGAGGTAACAGAGTCCTGTGGCACCTTAAAGACTAACTATAAAGTTTTGAAGCATAAGCTTTCGTGGGCTAGTACCCACTGCTTGCATCCTACGAAGTGGGTTTTAGCCCACGAAAGCTTATGCTTCAAAACTTTATAGTTAGTCTTTAAGGTGCCACAGGACTTAGTCTGGAATAGCAGAGTTAACAAACACGGCTATCTCTCTGATTCTTGACAAGACAAATAATCTATTGTCTTTTAGGTCAGTTTTTTGCAAGCAGTGCTTAAACCATGCAGTATTAATTGTCTCATCTCCTACCTCACGTGGCAATAAAGTGCTTTGATCTGTAAAGTTTAAACAACTGTTACCCACATTAACTTGACCCTTCACACCGCTCCCAAGGGCGGAACTATGGGAGTTATGTCTGATGCTCAACATTTTTCCTCCCACATTTCCCTGGTTTGTAATTATCTTCTGAACATTGGTAGCCTTCAATCTCATCTTGACCCTGCTCTCCTGTAAGCTTTAACCATGTGTTAATCACACCGTGTCTTTCCTTTTATAATGTCCTTTCTTATGATCTTCCACAGTCTCTTGCCTGTAAACTTCAGGGTACCAGAATGCTGTGGCTCCACCAGCCTCCAGATTCTAATGGTCTTCCTGCTCCTTCTTCTCCACTGCTTTCCTAGTTATCTCCAAACCCATCTCTCAGCCCCTTCCTTCAAAATAGTGCCCGGACTTGCTGTTCCATTCCCCCTTTTCTCTCCCCAACTCATCTACCTCCTTGCCACCCACTCACTTCACTCCTAATCTTGGCAGTTCCTCTCTTCCTCACCTTTGAGCCACTCTAATTGCAGTGACTTGTTAGCTTGTACTGACCCATTGAGTCATCTGTCTGGAACTTCAAAGTCCCTGAGTCACAGTCTCCCTCTTCATCTCTTCTTAAAACTCTCCTGTGGGTTCTAGCTCTTTAAAGGGTTACACACTGGTGTGGAGTTAAGAATATGTATACAATATATTGTTTTGTATTTAGGCCATATCGGAATGCAGGCTGCAAAGTATCTATAAAAGGTGACTGGCGAGGAAGAATTTTCAGGTTTGAGTGACTTGCGCTGACACATTGGAGTCCCCCCGCCCCCGTTAGCACAGACTCTACATTACCCTTTTCTCTTCCCCACAAGGCTGGGGTACACTGCAACCTGATGCAGATATCAAACTTCACCTATAGGTCTTATGTCAAGGAACTTGAATCATCTAGAAGGAATTGTTAAGAGTGTCCTAGAAT
Source organism: Sternotherus odoratus (assembly GCA_032164245.1). Taxonomy (NCBI): domain Eukaryota; kingdom Metazoa; phylum Chordata; order Testudines; family Kinosternidae; genus Sternotherus; species Sternotherus odoratus. Next base: position 3,014,098 of record JAVMKO010000011.1, read on the forward strand.
TTGGCTTAAATTTTCATCCCTGACATTGGAAATAGAAAGCTCCTCCTAGGCACAGTATATACTTATTAAATACAAAAACTCTACATTTTGGTTGATTTGGTTGTAAAGTGAAGCTCTGAGGTGCGCTTATCTCCCCAAAGTATACATAGAACTACGTGTTTCCGGAGAAGAATAAAAGACGTTTTACTAGAAAAACGGAAAAAAGGTTTGTCAAGAATCAGAGACGTAGCCATGTTAGTCTGAATTGCAGAAGTTACAAAGAGCAAAAAACAGCAAAAAAACTTCAAGACCAGACTGCAAAGAGAAATTGAAGAGCTGCAATTCATTTGCAAATTTGATACAATCAATGCTTTTCCCTAGCATGAGAGGGAATCCAAATGCCATTGTCATGTTGGGTAAAGTTCATTTTTATATCAGGGGCAGGCCAAAGTCTGTGCCCTGCCTAAGTCCCACTCAACACCTCAAAATAGCACTTCATTGTGGCACAGGCCTTCTGCTGGCTCCCTGCACAGAAGTGAATTTCAGCCGTAGCAGTTAGACTGGAGTGAAAATGAGTTAAACGTTAAGCCTTGCCCGGAACACAGTGAACTTCTTTCGAAATCTGGAAATGGTCCAAGTTGTAAAACCTGGGTGAAATCCTGGCCCCATTGAAGTCAATGGGAGTTTTGCCATTGATTACACTGAAGCCAGGATTTCATCCTCTGTATTCATCTACACTTGCTGGTTCCAGCTGTAAATAAGCGCATAGAGGAGAAACCTGGTTCTGTTTTTTTTCTGGCATACCCTAAATCTGACCTTGCATGCTCCCCAGCCCAGTTTTTAGAGCAGAAAGATTTTGATTAACCTTTAGTTGCTTCTTTGTAGAGAAGCCCTAAGGTCTTTGCCATTCAGCTATTATTAGTTGTGGTGGGGTTTCTTTGTGCAGGTTTGGAACACTGTTCTTCCATCAGTGAACAACTTATGTGGCTGACTCCTCTTCAGGGAAATGAGTTATAGTACTAAATCCTGACACATCGATGTGAGAATAGCTGCTGTGCAAATCAGCAAAGATTGTGGTGCATGTATTTTTTAAGAAGTCCAAAAGATTATTTTACATATAAAATCTGTTTATTAATGGGACTAAAAATGATTCATGACTAAAAATGTATCTTTGTGAATAAACAAAATAAGAATTTTTGCATAACAGTTTAATAAAAATATTTGTCAGCAGGAAATTGTGTTTAACCTATAATTTAAATAAAACAAACCCTTGGTGAAATAGAACTTCCAATAGTATTTCCTTTTTGCCAAAGGGAAATAAAAAGACAAGCGAGGCAATTGTAGTAAATATAATGTGACCACTTCTTTCTTTTCCCCCTGCAGTGTATTCGTGGAAGAAAAGCAACTCTAGAAGAGCTACAGACAGTTCACTCGGAGGCGCATACACTCCTGTATGGCACAAACCCTTTGAACAGACAGAAGCTGGACAGCAAGAAACTTCTAGGTACATCAGGGGGTCATGCTTCACTGCCTCTTTGGTCCTACAGTCATAAAGTAACTTAGTTAGCCACAACACTGACCCTGGTAGTTATTTAGTGTACACCATTCTGAATGTCACTCGTCATCTCTGCTGCACGTCAGTGGGACAGGAGATAGAACGTTTGGTTTCCTCTTCCTTCCAGGGTACATCTCCCCTGGGGGGGGAAACTATGGCACTGAGTCTTAGCCTGCGTCAGCTGACTTCAGCCAGCACTTCAGGGCCACAAGTAGCAATGTAGTTGTTCCTATTGGGGTGGGAGCCTGAGATTCAGAGCCCAGACTCCAGTGGGGATGTCTACTCTGGTACTTTTAGCCCCGTAGCGTGAGCCTGAGTGGGTTGACCCAGGCTCCTGAGACTCTCTGCCGTAGTTGGTTTGGTTTTTTGCAATGTAGAAATACCTTTATTTCCTCTATTTAAAGTGCCAAAGACGTAGAGAGAAGGCCACCAAGGAGGAGAAGGTAGTTCAGTCTCCGTACCCATTTTACCCTTGGACTCGCTGCTGTGCTTGTCACAGGATGCCAAATGGGGTATAGGATTTGTGATGCTGGTCCTGTCCCCTAAGAACCGAATTCACACCATCATTAGGGGGAGGGATAGCTCAGTGGTTTGAGCATTGGCCTGCTAAACCCAGGGTTGTGAGTTCAATCCTTGAGGGGGCCATTTAGGGATCTGGGGCAAAAAAATCTGTCAGGGGACAGTACTCGATCCTGCTAGTGTAGGCAGGGGACTGGACTCGATGACCTTCAAGGTCTTTCCAGTTCTAGGAGATTTATTTATTTAAACAGTTGTCAGATGCTGATCACTTCCTGCCGTTGCCTACCACAGGCAGATTTGAAATGTGACTCTCAGCCTTTCCAGACTACTGTTCCCCTCTCAGGAGTCTAATTTGTCTTCCGTACCCCAATTTACACCTCACTTAGAAACTACTGGCTTACAAATCGGACATAAAAATGCAGAAGTGTCACAGCCTTACTATTACTGAAAAATTACTGAAAAATATAAATACTCTGCTTACGTTTCAGTGTATAATGTATAGAGCAGTATAAACAAGTCATTGTCTGTATGAAATTTTAGTCTGTACTGACTTTACTAGTGCTTTCCAGAAAAACTAGGCAAATATATAGATTACTTGATGTACCCCCAGAAGACCTCTGCGTGCCCCCAGAGGTACAAGTACCCCCGGTTGAGAACCGCTGATCTAAAAGAGAGCGGTTCTGTATCCTCTTGCCAGTCCCCTAACCCATCCAGTCCCATGTTCATCTTTTTCTGATGGTCCCATGCTTCGTTGTCAAGTGGATGACTTTTGTGTGTTAGGTGTGATATGTATCATACTAAAATTACGCAGCCCTGTTAGAGTGCTCATTTCACCAAGCTAGTTTCTGGGAGCTGGGTGGGAAAAGGAAGATCTGCAGAGTAGCTGTTTGGTGCTAGGCTGTTTTCTACGTATTATTGGCTGAGTGGCAAAGCATTCATTGTATTTATATAGTGGATACTCAGAGGTTATTTTTCCCTTTGAAGATTGGAGCCTTCCTGAGTAGGGAAGTATCTATTACTGTGGACTTTCCCTCTTTCCTAGGGTAGGTCTTCACTACCCGCCAGATCGGCGGGTAGCAATCGCTCTTTTAGCAATCGATTTCTCACATCTCGTTAAGACGCGAGAAATCGATCGCCCGCGGCGCCCCCGTCGACTCCTGTTTCTCCAGCTTGACGCAAGGCGCAAGCTGGAGTCGACGGGGGATCACGTCGCCGACTGCCACCGCCATGAGGACGGACGGTAAGTCAGCTGAAGATATACTGACTTTAGCTACGTTATTAACGTAGCTGAAGTTGCATATCTTCAGTCACTGCCCCGCGCGCCCCCCCCCCCCCCCCCCCCCCCGGTGAAGACCAGCCCGTAGTGTACAAACTAAGAAGTGCCGCTCAGAAAAAGATTTCAGAGTAACAGCCGTGTTGGTCTGTATCCATAAAAAGAACAGGAGTACTTGTGGCACCTTAGAGGCTAACAAATTTATTTCAGCGTAAGCTTTTGTAGGCTATAGCCCACTTCATCGGATGCATAGATTGGAACACACAGTGGGCAGGAATATATACACACATGAAAAGGTGGAAGTTACCATATCGATTCTAAGAGACTATTTAATGTAGATGAGCTATTACCAGCAGGAGGAAAAAACCTTTATAGTGATAAACTGTCTGATAATAGGCCATCTTGATTATCACTACAAAAGGTTTTTTCTCCTACTGGTAATAGTTTATCTACATTAAATAGCCTCTTAAAATTGATATGGTAACTTCCACCTTTTCTTGTATTTATTCCTGCCTACTGTGTTTGTCTTAAATTTTAAGCATGAGGTTTAATATCCTTCCCAATCTACTTTTTTCATACAGGTTGTTATAACTTGGTATTCTTATGTATATAAATACCAAATCCTGTTTAGGTATTATATTAAAAATAACTCAATTAGACATTGTCAGTTTATTATAAATATAAAATTCCCTCTTTGAATCTTGCTAAACCCTTGGCCTCGATGACCTCCTGTAGCAATGAGTTCCATGACTCCTTTGAACAAGTTTTGAACTTGGCACCTTTTGGTTTCATTAAATATCCTCTCGTTCTTCTGGTACAAGCCAGGGAGAGCAAAAGCTCCCAATCTACTTTTCACCATTTTCTGTATTTTTATCATGTGCCGGCTTTTATCATTTCCCTGCTTGAAATTTGTCCTGTGAGTCACTCAGTGCAAAACCCCTCTGGGGATGCTGTTTGCTTTTTCTCTACATTTGTTGTTGTTGTGAAAAGAAATAGTTTTAACTGTTTTACTTAGATGTCTGTTTTCATGGTGGGCACACTTACACATTTTGACTGTTCAGAAACATGATGCCATCTTAAGATTCCTGACCGATATAAAGCACTTTATCAACACAAACCAGGGTACATAAAAATCAGTCATTTTAAAAAAATAATTAAATTTTTATTTCAACCACATAATCATTATCTGGTAAATAAGAAATGTCATTCACCTTTCTCTAACAAAAAGTGTAAAAAAAAAAAAAGAGACCCTGAAATGTATATTAAGTTACATAATTGTTTAAATAAATGTGTATAGATATACTATATTGTTCTGGTTAGCAAATTATACCAACCAGTGAGAATCTTCCTTTCTTCAGGAAAGTAACTAAAAAAGTACAAATGTAGAACAAGAATTAAAATTGATTATTTAAATCAAAGTTTCATGCTTGCTGATTTTAGATACTGATTACATTTGATGATGTAAATAGTTTTGATTTGAATCAATCATCTTTGATACTGATATTAAGAAGGGCCCCAAAGTAGGCCACTCTTAATGTTTTATTAATAGTCAACAATTCATGAGTTGTCTTCCAGAAAACGATCATTTCTGTTCTTCTCTGTGTATTTGATACTTGCATATATCCCTTTACCTGCACTTAGGTTTATAGCTACTCCTGCCAGCTGCAATCCATAGAAAATTGTAATCCATAGAAATAGTGGTGAGGAATATTAGACCTTTCAATTTTGCCACATTATCAAGGAGAGACTAATCTACCACCCCACAGTGACCTGCAGCATTTATTACTGAAAACCCTAACACTTGAAGAATCAGAGAGGTAGCTGTGTTAGTCTGGAATAGCAGAAGTGACAGAGTCCTGTGACATCTTAAAGCTTGAAGCATAAGCTTTTGTGGGCTAATATGAAAGCTTATGCTTCAATACTTTAGTTAGTCTTTAAGGTGCCACAGGACTCTTTGTCACTTCTGCTAACACCTGAAGTTCACGCAGGGACACATACTACCCTTTATCTTTATATGGAAATCCTGGTTGTGGCCACAGGATTTCCACATAATGAAAAAGAGGAAAAAGTGACCCTGGTTTGGCAAAGCTAATGATATCTCCTGCAATCATACCACAAAACTAATTAGACCTATAAAACCAAACATGTAATACTGTGTGTTTTACTTAAAATTCAGAAGAAAGTTTCTGAATCAAAATTTTCAAACACTTTAGAGTAATTATAAGGCAAATAAAAAAATAAACACACAAATATAAGTTAAAAGCAAACACCAATTAGACAGGACTTTGAAACCGTTTCTCTTTGCCACATATATAAACTAATCAGAATAAAGAAAAACTTGGTTTCAAAAAAATCCTTGCTTTTTCAGTTCAGAAACATATAATCCTAAACACAGAACATGTCACATCTCTAAATTGTACCCTGTTTAGAGGATATCTTGACAATTACTGACTTCCATTCTGCTCTGTTGGTCCCTTCTGGCCTAAAACTCTCCTACTCTGACAATTTTTGGACAATTTCGTCAACTTATATGTGTTTCTTGATTGAAATTTTAAAACTACCCAGGAGAGATTCCACCATTTACAATGACAGTTTTTAAATGTAAACCATGAAAGACATCCTTCTTCAGTGTTCACAATTTAGAAGTATATGATCAGTCACGTTCACAGAATTTAACTGAAAAGACACATAAGTAGCTGCTGGAAAAGAAGAGAGATTTCACCAACATACATGCTTGGGAGGAGTGGGGAGGACATCCATGAGACAGTAGTGACTCTCTGGTGGAAACGGGAAAGCAGAAAAATAGAAGAGATGGGATTAAAATATTAAGAATACTTATAAGTAAACAAGGAAAATTAGAAGAAGACAAAAGGTCATAGGTAAGGTAGGAGAGAAAGAAGAGATGGGGAAAGGAAGGCTAGGGTGAAAAGAAGTAATAGGAGAGGAGATGGAGTGAAAGTAAATGAACAACAGATGGAATGGCTGAAGAGACTATCCCTCAGCAATATTGACAGAGTCCTGTGGCATCTTATAGACTAAAAGATGTATAGGGCATAAGCTTTTGTGGGTGAATACCTACTTCATCGGTACTTTTGCAGATCCAGACTAACACGGCTCCCCCTCTGATACTGAACCTCAGCAATATGTTATGGATATGTTTTATCGTCCAAACCAACCAACCAAAAGACGTTTACAGCAGGATATAGTGTTCTTTTAACGAAGCTAGTTCTTCTTTGAGTGCTTGCTCTATAATTCCATTCTAGGTGTGCGGACACCCACTTACACAGTCATTGGAGACCTTTGCCTTAGTGGTATCCATAGAGTCAGCTGAGGTGTCCCCTTGAGTGCCGTGCTCATAAGTCGGTATATCAGGCACTGCTGACCTTACACCCTCTCAGTTCCTTCTTACCACCCATGATGGATGGTAGGAGCACCTTCTCTTGCATTGCAAGAGCATTAGGGGTTCTTTCAGCCTGTTGTTCTGTCTACTTTGTAGTTAGTTGTCAGGTGCTTAGTTTCACCATTAAGGTAAGTGTTAGATAACAGTTTAAGTCGTTAGACTTCCGAGCAGTGCATGTCCCCTTCCCCAAGCTTTAAACCATGTTCATTGTTCATCTGTCCAATGCCCATTAGTGACCTCCGTAATAGTGGTTTGAAGTGTCTGGGGGGGAAACACAGAAAAGACAAGGGCAGGATCTGCAAAATGTTTGCTCTCAAGCTCAAAAGGAGCAGGATATCTGCATGAGGGCCCTCCTCAGGGAGGCTGTGCTTTGTCCTGCCTTGGAGCCCTCCTGATCGGACTCCACAGCTAGTACCTGAGCGTTGGCACTGGAATCCACCTGGCAAGTTCCTCCTCGCTGGTGCCCAAGAAGCAGCTGAAGCCCAAGGGCCCATCAGCACTGCAGGACAAGGGAGCTTCATGCAAAGGAGCTCTGTTAGGTCATATGCCCGCCCTGGAGCTGCACGCGGGTACCACTGTGTTTGGACCCCAAGCCCACCCAGGGATCCGACTCCTGGGAGCAGCCTGGAAGCCCCTCATAAGGCCACCTGTGCCCAAGGTGCCCTGGCAGCCAAGGACCAAGTAGGCCGTCCGGCACCGCAGACCTCAAGCCAGGTGATAGACCCGGTTAAGGCCCAGATCTCTTAAGAGTAAGCCAGTTATGGGACCTCCCTCTAAAGCAACGGGGGAGTCCCTGTACTTCAGGCATCGATCCTCCTCACCACAGCCTTGGATCCTGGTGCTGCAGCCTTGTTTTCTGTTTAGAAGACCCAGGGTACAGGTTGCCCAAATCACGATGCCATTCCCTGTACCTGCAGTACCGCCAGGCCTCACCACGGTGCAGATCCCCATTGCCCAGGCAGTCCCCCAGGCATCGATCCTCCTCAGTGTGGGATCGTTCCTGGTCACGCCACCAGTCTGACTCCCCGGAGCCGGTCTTCAGGCTGGCACCATTCCTCACCCCTTCCTTTGTGGTCGCCGACAAAGGTTAGTTGACAGACTCAGGCATCTACGCTCTGCCCTGGTTGCCAGAAGGGCACTGGTCTGAGTGACAGGGAGAGTTCAGCCTTCACCTAGGAGAGGCAAATCACCGACGGCCTGCAAGACCAACCCGGCCCCTGTGGTGGCGGCAACAGGGGCAATGACCCGCCCAGTGGTGGTACTGAAGCCCATGGGGTGTACCCGTCATGCCAGTCCCGTGTTCCCACCATTCCCCTCCGGTCGCATCAGACAAACTGCCTCCAGCCCAGCCAGCCTCCGGCATAGGATCACAGTGCTGAGTCCGATGCAGGTACAACGCAGCGGGCCCCGACACCCAAGGAGCCATCTCTGGACAGGCAAGGGAAAGAGACTCCATCCCGTGGTACAGTCGTCTTCATCTCCAAATAAGGCGGTAGCAGGCCCCTTGCAAGCGAGCAGTCCTCCCTGTGATGACTTCATGGAGCACCAGGCACTGCTCAAAAAGGTGGCTGCTAACCTGAGTTTGGAAGTCAAGGAGCTAGCGAGGAGTCGGCCGACCTCTTCAATGTCATGCCTCCACTGTGGCCCGGATCAAGCTGCCTGTCCAACCAGGGGTCCTGAAAAGGGCCAACTCTGTGTGGCAGACCCCCCCCTCCTCTATTCGGCCTACCTCCAAGAAAGCTGAAAAGAATTATTATGTTGTGGCAAAGGGATTTGACTATCAGTACATCCACCCTCTAGCAGGGACTCTAGTAGCATTTGCCATGAACAAAAGGGACAGGCCAGTGGCACACCCAAAAATAAAGATGCAAAAAGACTGGACTTATTTGGCAGAAAAATGTATTCTACCGCCAGCCGGAAATTTTGGGCATCTCACCATCAGACCCTACAAGGCAGGCACAACTTCAGCTTGTGGAACTCCATCAGCAAGCTCAAGGAGGGTGTTCCAAAGAACCAAGCCCAGGAATTTGCCACTTTGGTGGATTAGGGTAAAGCGGTGGTGAGAGGTACCCTCCAGATGGCCTGGCATGCTACAGACTTGGTGGCCAGAGTGGTCACCTCTGCAGTGGTCATGAAGCATAGCTCCTGGTTACAGTCCTCTGGGCTGGCCTAGGAGATGCAGACTAACCTCCACGATCTCCCGTTCGAGGGAGCAAGGCTCTTCTTGGAGCTGACTGATGCACGGCTCCACAGCCTTAAAGACTCCAGTGCCACCCTCCAGTCCTTGGGCCTGCACACTTTGGCCCACAGGGTCTCTGAGATTTGGGTACTTACGTATGCGGTCTTTTAGAAAAAGGTAGTTTCCCAGTTTCACATGGGCCAGGACATTTATCTGCACATCTTTTTTCCAAAGCCACATAAGTTGGAGGAGCAGCGTCGACTGCATTCCCTATATGTCGCTGGCCTTCTGTGTTGAATGGACCAAGCCATTCTGCAGACCTATACAGGTGTTCGTGGCCAAAACAAGGAAAGGTTGTCCAGTGTCTGCTCAAAGACTTTCTTCTTGGATCACCGCCTGCACTCGCTACTTCTCTGACCAGGTGAAGGTGCCATCTCTGGCGATTATCGCCCACTCAACCAGGACACAAGCATCTTGGGCAGGTTTCCTAATCCAAGTGCCTTATCCAGGACATCTGTAGGGTGGCAACTTGGTCATCTGGCCACACGTTCACATCCCATTATGCACTTTCCCAGCGGGCCCAGGACGATGCTGTCTTCAGGAGAGCAGTACTGCAAGCTGCTGGACTGTGAATTCTGAGCCCACCTCTGAGGCTATTGCTTGTGAGTCACCTAGAATGGAATTGACACGAGCCAGCACTTGAAGATGAAAAAACGGTTTTGTAACTGTTCTTGGAGATGCGATGCTCACGTCCATCCCACGACCCACCCTCCTGCCCCTCTGTGGGAGGGGCCTCAAGACCGACCTGAGAGGGCAAAGGGTCGGTGGCACCCGATATACCGAAATGAGCGCAGCAGTCAAGGGGACACTGTAGCCAACCCTATGGATACCACTAAGGTAAAAGTCTCTGACTGTGCACGCACACACCGAGAATGGAATGGACATGTGTAACACCTCTCCAAGAACGGTTACGAAAGGTAGGTACTCGTTTTTTTCAGCACTTTGTTCAGAGTTCGGGAAACATTTAAATTTAATATTAACACAATCCAGCCCCCATAAAACAAAGAAACCCAAGTAAAGAGTGAAGTGACATGGGATTTCTACCCATAGGAACATCTTAGGCTCCAATGACATTAGGCCTCTCTTGGCCAACAGCAAGAAAAATGCAACCCTTAAACCTTTCATTAAAGCAAATCAGTAATTCCCCTGTTGAGTAAATGGAGAAAGAGTGATTGAGAGACGAGCTTAATAGGAAGTAGTGTTGTGATGGAAAGAGAATCGACTGCAAGAGTAATATTCGTGGATAACGTGTTGGAGCCATGTGGTGCTGCACTGTACTCTAGCTGTGAACCACAACTCACTATGGAGTCACTTTAAATGCCTGGCTTGGAGCATGCAGCACCCATGGGAGGGCCCCTGGGAACTCCATTGGGAGGGGCTCGCCAGTAGTTTAGAGGCTTATCTGAGCTTAGAGAATTCCCACCTTGCCAGGTAGCTTATTTTCCCCGCTTACTTAGGCCGGAGTTTTGCGGTGCCATGACGGTGCGGCTCATTCCCAAGCCACGTGACTGTCCTTGATCGTAACTGCATATGTTATCACCACCTGTCCACAGCACCTGGCATCTCCTAGTGTGCAGCTCCTGCTGTTGTCGTGATTCTCTCATGCACTGCACTTGTAGCTGCCAGAATTTACTATTCTGTGTAGCGATAACCACAAAGCTGAAGGAAAGGGCACATCATCACAGCACAATGTGGCTGCCAGTCATCCTGCAGAGAGAAATTAAATTGAAGATGCATCAGGTTGTAGGGGGGAGATAACTGCAGGTTTCAAAAGCCTAGCTGGGACATAACTTGGGGATGGGGACATTTCCAGAAGCCCCATGTAGATAGCCACTTTTTTGGAGAGGAGGGATGGGAAGGATGAGAATGTCTTTAACAGCCCAGCATTGGTTTAGAGTTCACTTTTGCGATGGATCTAGTCCGCAGTGAGAACAGCTGTCTTTGACGTGTTTGAAAAGAACAGGTTGAGAATTTTTAAGCAGATGTATATTCCCAAAAGCAAGCCCTTTTCTGCTTATTGTGCTTTCTTAATTTATGACCCACGTTTTTTCAGATGTCAGAGGACTAAATCCACAGCACGTTTGAAGCTAAAAACAAACTGTGTTTAAATTACTGGCATGCAGAGAATCTTAACTTTTGTTAATAGAGATGTGCATACTACCATTCGCGCCATTAAAATGGATCAACTGATTTTGTTTGAACTTTCCTCTAGGCCTGAGAGTTGGGAAGTTCAACCCAAAGGGAGCCATTTAGAAACCCGAGAGAAGGAAAACAAGTGTTTTGCATAGAATGACTTTTCATTGGTGTTCTTGATGGCTGCGATGTCATTTATTCTAGCAGCATTTATTCAGAGAAACCAGGAAGTCTGCATCTCACATTTCTCAGCATTATAAGCCGGTTCTTTCAAATGCTGTACAAATCCAGTACTAATTAATTGTATTTTTAAACTGCTTTATACCTGTATCGTCTTTGAATCTTTCAAACAAATGTTAAGACTTTGCAATCCCCTGTTCACATGGAAAAAACCAATTGCACCTATTTAAATCCCTCACTGACATTTGAATTGTCTGCCCTAGTAAAATGTGAGTATTTTTATTATGTTAGAAATGCAATTTATCCGAGGCTGTCTGAAGTTCGTGGTTAGATATGACAAGTTGGTGGCTTTCCTGGCAGGATACGTGAATGTGCTTAGGTGTTTCTACCACCCTTGAAAGTTTTGGGTAAATATATGGGCACCACTGTTATCTGATTGCTGAATGCTGTGGAACCTGCAGAGCAGCTTTTAAATGTAGGTGAATAAGGCTACTTTAAATCTGTGCACTGAGAACATCAAATGTTGTTGTCAGAATGATTAATATTAAATAATAGGTGGATTACCAATTGAAGATGTGGCCAGAGATCTCAGGCAAGGCTGTGTGAGTACTTCCATATGGATCTCCTCAAACAATGAATCTTTCCCCTTTCAGCTGAAGGGGAAAACTTATGTAGCTGGGTCTGAGATACATTTCACTCCAGCATGGTTCTCTAAAGTGTGCTTTCCATCACTATTAGTTCATAATCTACAAAGGAGTTTGTTTGCAATTTAAGGAAACTTCCTCCATTTTGTTATTTCAATATAGACCAACTAGAATAACAAGAACCCAATTTGGTGAAAACATTTCATTGAAACTTATTTCACTGTTGACTGGGGTGTACCTAAATGTAGTCAGAGCTAACCAATATCAGGCAAATCGCTCCAAGGCTTTTAATGTGTGAGTGTGTATCTGTTGATATACATGTTTTCTTCCTGCCGTGTGTGTGTGTATATAGATAGAACTATACACACTGTATAGATAAGTCTGTTTTTCTGGAACCTCTTAAAGTGGTTTCCCTCTTTGTCTTAAGCACTCATGTTCTCGGATGGCTAATTATTTATTTTATGGTAGCTGTCTCTTTTAATAGCACTGTCTGAAAGTGTCTGACACAGGGTAAAAATCTCTAGTACTATATTGACTAATTTTCATATTCTGGAGTCCTGAATTAACAAGTGCAGACAGTTAATAATTAGTTTTTTCATTTCCCCCCTTTAGTTTAAAGCAGTAGGACCCCATTACAGCTTTAGTCTCCACAGACATGTTCAGGAGTCACTACTATTGCTGTCAATTTTATTTCTAAGAACAAGACTTCAGCAGACTCATTATTTATATTCGCTGTGATTGGTTGAAATCTAGGAACTGTACATACAGATTTATGCAATTGTATATTCTATATATGCACATGTTGAAATATTAAATCTTTTTTTGTGTCCTTTTCAACAAGGAGTAATAAAACTGCAGCATGTTACTGTGTTAGAAAAGGTTTTAGCATCACCATAAAAATCATCCACCAAACCTGTGAACTCTGCTTGTTTTATAACTTACTGCTCTCATTTTTTCCACAGGTTCTATAACATCCATGTTTGTCAGGCTCCCTTGTGGTGGTGTTGGAGTAAGTATTTTCTTTAATGAGTAAATAGTGCCCTGTTTGTTCTCTGAGTCCCAATGGTAACAAAAATTGTTGCCTTGTTTTCTACTGAGCGGATAATTACTTCCAGATGTTATCCATAAATAGGGGCCTTCTGGGGTGTGGGATTGTAGTGACAGCTTCACATGTGTTGCCTCAAAAGCAGTGTGAGAGTTTTAACTATTTTGAGCACTGAAATCTATTATGCATGCGTTGTCTCTGGCTGTTCAGCAGAGAACCCTCATTTCCCAGGCAGTGATGTTTAATGGCGTAGATTACTACATTTCAAAATAACGATCAACAATGTGTTGCAGATAGAGACAGAAAACTGTACTTTCTATGTCACTCAGACTGTGTAGGTGGCGTCGTGTCTTGTTTGTGCTTCAGAGCTGCTTACGTAGTGCTACAGGTCAAAAATATTTTATTAAAACAATGGCGGTTGAAGAATAATGTGTGGGATGTTGTTATAAGCAGTAGTTTTGTCGTATTTGTTTCTGGGCTACGTGACTGTTCTGGAGTGAAATGTCTTGCAAGTTGCACTGCAGAAGAGAATTGTAGTTTTCAACATCTGGCACCCTTCAGTATGGAGTCTAGGACAATTGTGTCTGAATTATGAAAGACGTGACTAACATTTCCATCCATCATGAACAGCGGAACATCCGTTTTCAGCAGTGAAAACTGCATATTAATAAAGCGATTTTTTCCTGCTCCCATAATATGAACAGATAGATACAGTGAGATGAAACTCTAAAGCCTAGAGTTCTTTCAAGCCAATATTTTTGTTATAAAGATTTTGCATAGAGTGACAATACAGAAAATAATCTGGAAGAAAAGAGAAAAGAAAAGGCATTGTGCTTGAAACCTCACATTGATAGTTCGTATGCATAATTATAGCTCATGAGGTTGAATCTGGAGGTCTGGATTCTGTTATGGGAATGAAACAAAATTGTTTTCTTCCTGAGTCTTTGCAAAATTGCTCCTTTGAAAATTATCCTGTCAAAAAAAAAATCTGCATTTATTCATAACATCGTCACCACCATCAACCACTCCTAGAGATATTTTATTTTGTATTGTAAATACACTGCAGTCTCCTAATTCATGGCAAATTTTTGGCTACACTTGAAAAGGTTTGGATTTACTCTGCCCTGCAGCCAGGCATGCCATTCAAAGCAAAAATTATCATTTGCAAATGGAAAATGAATGGTAATGAGCAGAGACAGCAACTGGGCTGAACACAGAAGGAATTAAGTTCTGAAACAAATAAACAAAATTCATGTTGGTACTACTGAAACTATTCTGTGGATAACGTATGCAGCATTTGTACTCATGTAGTTAACATCCAGTTTTCTCACAGTATCTTTACATACCTGTTTACTATTTCGGACGTACTGATGGTATCATAGCATATAGAGATTGCCCAAGATGCAGATATTTGCTTGAATGGTTATCTATCAACATCAAGCTGACATCTAAGATTTTTCCTAAAAATATGTCTTAAATAAATCCCTTTCTGGGATAATTAGCCTATTGTTTGGGTAACTTTGCCCCTTCCTTTCTTAAAACAGAAAAATATGTTCACTTTTTCTCCAGTTTGAATTCCCTATAGATCAGTGGTGTCTCCTTTCACACAGCAAACCTCGGAATGAGACCCGCCCCCCTTATAAGTTAAAACACTTTTAAAATATTTAACACTATTATAAATGCTGGAGGCAAAGTTGGGTTTGGGGTGGAAGATGACTGCTCACGACCCCTCACATAATAACCTTGTGACCGCCCGAGTGGTCACAATTCACAGTTTGAGAATCCCTGAATAGAAGTGTGGCATTTGCCCCTCCACTCAGCAATGTCATGTATTTTTTTTTTCATTTTCAAATAAAATAAAATAAAATGGTTTGGATTCAGATCATATTGTCTGCCACTACAGAAGTTGTAGAACAGTGTCTCACCACAATGATAAAGTTTCTATGCTTCAATATTGGCTAGTATGGCTCTGTGAGGCGGCACTCATAAGGCCTCTGTTCAGAAGCCATCTGTTGACATGGACAGACATGAAGAATCTAGTGAAATATCAACCAATGTCATTTCTGCTGCTTGTGAGAAAAGATAATTGGGGAGGTTGTGGTGAGGCAAGTGTGGTGTAGGCCTCAGGTTCTCTGTACCCGAGTCAGTCTGGTTTCAGACTTGGGTCTGAAACTGCTCTGGTTAGTGTCTTTCTGGTGATGGATGAAGGTCAAGTGCACAATACTGGACAATTGCTTGATTGCCCTGAGACCTCTGTTGTTCTTCCTTTCCCGAGGCTGTTAGGAAGGTTTGTATTGAGGAATGTGTGGTGATGACACTAAGCTCTGTCTCCATCTTTTCTGACCTCGCCAGGACAATTGAGTAACTGGCTCAGCTTAGGGTTTGAATCAGAACTAGTTGTCTGAGATTCAACCCATGCAAGACTGTGATCATGGTGGCAGAAAATTTGGGAGAAGAAATGGCAGTAGCCTTCATTAAGGAAGCTCACCCAGTACTTGCAACGTAGGTTCACAATTTGGGTGTTGTGTTATGTTCCTTGTTGTTCCAGAATGCCCAGTTAATGGCCAAGAGTGCTTGGATAAATCTTCCCTTTTGGTGTGGATCTGTGCCTTGATCACCTTGAGGTTAGACTACTGCAGTGGCCATACATGGGATTACACAGTCAGCCCACCAAGAAACTTAACCTAGTGCAGAAAAACGTGTCCGCTGTCTTATTAAGAGGTGTTTTCCTCTTAATAAGAGCTCACATTGCATTAGTGATCTGTACTGGGCAGGGACTGTTGATTTGTTTCCAAGTGGGGTTTAAGGAGTTAGCTTAGAGCTACACAATCCCAAATGATATGGGCCTTGACTTGACTGCCTCTTTCATCATGTGTTGCTACTGCAGTTGCAATCTGCAGAGATGCATGAGGTAATAGCCCCTTAGTTCAGAAAGAAAGATGTGGTGGCATAGAGTTTTCATTAAAGATGCAGTTCCGGAATCATCTTCCTCCATTGGTCCATTAGTCTGAGGATGAAAGGTTTAATTCTTCAAGTGATAGTCCCACTTGTATTCCACATGCACAGGAGTTAGAGAACTTGAAAGTCATTAGTCCATGCATGCATCCTGGCTAACCTCGTGCTTCCAGTCGAGGTGATTAAGGGTAGGGCGAACCGACTGCCTCTTTATAATTCCTTCTCACTACCATGTGGTCCAGGTCGGAACCTTCAGTGTCCTCATCTCTGATGTCATTCTAAATAAACCGTTGTAAATAATTGTATTACTCCTTAAATAACCTATGGATTAAAGTAAATTCAGATTACGGGGGTACCCCCCCTTTCCTGTACCTCGCTCAGGTGCTGAACTATGGGGTTCAAACTCTTACACCTGGGAGATCCTCCATGGCTGCACCACAGGACATTTTCACTCTTCCGGATCCAGAATCTGCCCACTGCATCAGGACCCGCTGTCTCCAGGGAACACACATCTTCTCCAAAAGACTCGCCTATGGTACAGGGCCTATCACACCCCCTCCTCCCCATATACAAAGTGCACGTCTCCGACAGTACCGCCACTAGAGCCCAAATCAACCTTTTTGTCCTTGGGGGATTCAGAACCGCCAGACGAGCCACCTCTTCCTTACCGCTCTTCTCTTTTTTCCCAGGAGACCCGCACAACCCTGGGAGCACCCACCTCCTCACTTGTTATCCCATGCCATTGGGACCTCCATGACCACTCATCGATACCTCCTCTAGGCCATACTGGGGGCCCTGGGAGAAGTACCCTCCTTCAGAGTCTGTGCGCTCCACCAGGGAGTTGCCACCTGGTTCGCCTCTGAGGCAACCATTGAATTTGCCCCCTGGATCTGATGTCAGAGTACTATGCTCCAGTTCCGGCGATTTCACTGGAACCAGCTATACTGCCATCTTCACTGGAGGACTAAGCAGTGACTTCGACATTCCCTTCCCCCTCGGATGACTTCAAGCAGTGCCAAGAACTTCTGTGCAGAGTAACACTTCAGATTCCCCTAGAGGAAATCCAGGACTTGCACACAAGCTTTTGGCTGTCCTCCACACTTCAGGTGTATCTAAGAATAGTCCTGCCTCTCAACAGGGCCCTACTGGAGCCAGCTAATACAGCGTGGCACCCCTCCACAAATACATCTCTACTCCCACCCCTAAAGGGGTGGAGAGACACTATTATGTGCCAGCTAAGGGCTCAGAATTTTTATTCTCGCAGCCAGCTCCCAACTCAGTGATGGGTTCAGGCTGCTTCAGAAAGGTTCCAGCAGCAAGGTTCCTAGATCTACACCTGCAGATAAACAAAGGACACTTAGATATACAGGAGAGGAAGATTTCTCGTCCTCCACGGTACAGTTGAGGATAGCCAGGTATCGCTATTGGCTAACTATGATTTCCTGAACTATGCTAAATTCAAGAAATTCGCTAACAACCTCTCACAAAGCAATCGTACACATTTCCAAACACTCCTTAAGGAAGGCAAATTAATATCCAAAACTGCCCTCCAATCTGCAGTCAATCCGGCCTATACTTCCTTTAGAGTGATGGCTATGGCCATTGTTATGTAAGTGCCTGTCTTGGCTTTATGCCTTAGGGCTACCAAGGGAGGTCCAGAACACCAAGGACCTCCCCTTCGATGAATCTCACACCTTCAAACAAAAGACAGATGTGTCATTACACACCCTAAAGGCTAGGGCTATCCTTCGATTATGAGGCATCTACACACTTGCACCTAAGATGAAGTTTTGTCATCTGTCAACCATACTACTTTATAGGTCTCAACACTTATACTGTCAAAGACCCTACAAACTGCCACACAAAAAGCAGAAGGTTCAAAGGTCCCACTTCCTCATGCCCCATCAGCCTCCACCTCAATCCCACCCACCCCACCAATCCCGAAGATATTTTTGACACGAGCCCAACAGCCACGAACCACTGATCCAAGCACCTCACAACCCCACTACTCCATTCAGAGGTCAGCTAGCACTTTTCTTTGATACTCGGAATGCTATGCTAAAAGACAAGCAGGTGCTGAACTTCATCTACTATGCTTTGCAATTAAGTTTATAATGCTACCTCCTCCAAAACACCCCTCCATCCCACTCCAAGGACCACTCTAACAATAATATCCTTGCCCAAGATTTGAGCTCCTTACTGCAGCGAAGAGCAATAGAATGCGTTCCTCCACAATATCAAGGAACAGGTTTTTACTCCACCTACATCCGAATGGTGTCTGGCCAGCGGATGTGGAGAATCCTTCTGAGGCAGCTGTTGATGAATGTCTGGATCTTCCTGGTGGTTGTTTTGGTTGTCCTCCAAGTTTCAGCCCCATACAGTAGGACTGATTTCACATTGGAGTTGAACAGTCTAATCTTTATTGCCAAAGACAGCTCTCTGGAGCTCCAGATGTTCTTGAGCTGTAAGAAGGCTGCTTTTGCCTTGCCAATCCTTGCTTTGATCTCTGTGTCTGTGCCGCCCTGCTGGTCGATGATGCTGCCTAGATAGGTGAAGGACTGCACTTCTTCCAGGGGGCTTCCATTCAGTGTGACTGGGTCGCTGCTTTAGCAACATCCACCTCTTGGAGAGGACCCGTCAACTCCCAGCAGAGGAAGAAATCAGAAGGAGAAGGTGGGGCTGGATAGGACACACATTACGCAAGCAGCCAACCAACATCACCAGACAGGCACTGCAGTGGAACCCCCAAGGCAAGCGGAAAAGAGGTCGACCAAGAAACACCTGGCGACGCGACCTTCAGGCTGACACCACAAAAATGGGCTACACCTGGAACCAGCTAGAGAGGATGGCCCAGGATAGAGGACTCTGGAGATCTGTGGTTGGCGGCCCATACCCCGATTGGGGTGACAGGCATAACTACTAACTACTACATCCGAATACACAAAAAGGGGGGGTGGAGACCAGTCATCAACCACTATCACCCCAACCACTTCATTCTCATGGTCACGTTGGCAGCAATAATAACATAGTTAGAAAAAGACATGTGGTTCACAGCTCTCAGTATGAAAGATTCTTACTTTCATGTCGATATTTATCTGCCCACAGATGTTGCCTCAGATTTATGGTGGAATCTGACCACTTCCAATACAGAATATTGTCTTTGGGGATAGTTACCACCCCCAGAGTGTTTAATAAGGTATTTTCAGGGGTGGCAGTACGTCATACATTATGGCCTCCTTGTTTTTCAATACCTTGATGACTGGCTCCTCGCCATCAGGGTCACGCCAAGAGGCCTCTGCATTGATCTCTGTAATGCTCTGCCTCCTCTCCTCAGTGTCAACGTCAAAAAGTCCATCCTCACCCCCACACATTCTTTGGATTTCATTTGGAAACCTTGAATTCTATCACCACAAGGATGTACTTCCACAGACAAATTCTGGACTGTGAACTTGATCATAGCTCCTATCATCCTTCTAAATTAACGACCAAGACATGTCTGTCCCTACTCAGCCACGTGGTGTCCTCCACTTCACACGGCGCCATCGTTGTTGTCTTCAAGTATGGCTACAGTCAGCTTACTCACCAAGCTGTCATTCTTTTCATTCGCGGTTCCCACCAAGGGTACTGGCTTTCCTCCTATGGTGGACAGATTCTCTGGTGGAAGTCCCCTTTGTCCCCATTTCTCCAGACAAAGCCGTTATTACCCTAATAGGCTGGTGAGCCTGTATAGATAACAACATGATAAGGGACTTGGACATCTCGAGAATTCAGAATTCACATCAATGTCTTGAACAGTAAGAAGGCCTGTGAGTTCTTTCTTCCGTTCATCCACTCTTGCTATGTCCTGATAATGTCAGACAGCAGTAGTACCATATTCTACATCAACAAGCAAGGGAGAGCGAAGTCTGCCTCCCTGGACACAGAAAAAGTCAATATCTGGAACTGGTGCCTCACCAATTAGATGACTCTGTCTGCAGCCTATCTTCCAGGGACGTAGAATGTGTTCGCAGACTCCCATAGCAGACTTGGCAATCGACCCTGAGTGGGAACACCACAACAGCATGCTACGCAACATTCGCCTGCAATGAGGAACCCAGACCAGAGATCTGTTTGCTTCTCAGACTAATAACAAGTGCGCCTTGTGTTGCTCCACAGCAGCCCTACGTTCTGGCTGCATTAAACTCTGTCAAACCTCCCTTCCCGTACAGGGGTAGGGGCTCTCTCTATTAGAGCTCAAATAACGGTATCTCTTCGGGATATACCCTTCCTAGACACCTGTAAAGCTGCTACATGGAGTTCCATCCACACAATTTCAGGCTTGGCTGCTGATGCCTCCTTTGGAATGGTGGTCCTCTACTCAGCCCTATTGTCCTCATCCCCATACCCTCCTCCTACTTAGGTACTTCTTGGCAATCATCTACAGTGGAATACAATAGGGATCATCATGTGAAGAAGAGCAGGATACTTACCTGTAGCTGGAGGCTCTTTGAGATATGTGGTGTCTATCTATATTCCACTACCTGCCCTCCTTCCCCTCTGCTTCAGATCTTTCTGATCCGCGGTGAAGAAGGAACTGAAGAGGTGGCTGGTCCGCCTTGCCCTTTATTGGCTCAGTTGGAAGCACAAGGCAAGCATGGAACGAATGACATTACTTTCAAAATTCTCCAACTCTGGGCGCACAGTGGGATACAGATCGGGGCCACCCATATCACCCCTTTTTCTCTGGTGACGAATGTAACACAATAGAGTAGCTTTAATATTTTGTGAGGTTCTTGGGAGTGGCCGTTACCTTGGTTGTGTGTTTTAATAAATAGTGGTTCTCTCTATGATTCTTCAGTTCTAGCTAGTGAATAGATGCTTTATGATACTTTGGACTTGAACTGATTTAAAATCTGTATTTCGTGCTACTTATACCTAAGTATCTGAATTGATGCAGCCACATGCCTTTCTGCACACTCACCTTCAATAAACTGCACTGAGGAACAACAGCAGAGTACACTTCTTACATCCTGTTCCATCCCAGGTCCAATTACTTGATTCCCATTTCTCCCATGTCAATCAAGCGCAAGTTTCCAGCCCCCTGAGAGCTTAAGACTTCGGTTCACCTTCCCCAACTTCACCGTCCAATTGTTGCCCAACGTGTCGGGCAGTACCAATAGGGTTTTGGCAGCAGAACATGGTAAGCATGCTTCTGAAAATAAAGCAGAGCACTGTTGGAACTTATTTATTGCAATGGGGTGAGAGAGTTTTTATAGCATCCAAAGAGATTGTTTGTTCCAGCAAAGATTTTTTTTCTTTTTTCCTCTGTCATTTTTACGTAAAATCAGAAACATGATGACTGTCTCTTAGTGTCAGATCATTCCCTTTTTCTTCAACAGAAGCTTGCTCTTTCCTTATCCTATTGGGTTTGTGGTTTAATGCTCACATTCTTTGTGTCCCAGCCATGTGCGAAGTATCACAAGCCTGCCGGGTGGGAGCTGTGACTTCACAGTTGCTAGTGTACAAACCAGATTTGCATCAATAGTATTTGTTCTTTTTATTGTTACAACACTTGTATAATGTTCGTATTTGAATCATCATCTTATTAATGGAAGTGACAAAAGAGAAAAATAAGAAGGAAGTCAGAGAGCGAAAAAGTTCAATTATAATTTGTCGTCGTAAAATCTTTGGATCACTTCCAGAAAAAACAAGTACACAGCGTTCCAGAGCCAGCCAACTAGTGTAAAGTTGTCTCCCAATACATCGAAACCTTCATCAACTTTTCTCATTATTCAATTGTGTTGTAAGAAAAAGCTGTCACAGCATCATAATTGACAAAAACAACCCTCTTCCCATCTGCAAACAGTCTGATCTGAGTAACAAAAAGGCCCAGAAGCCATTATATGAACAGATGTGAGCAACGATTTAAACAGTACTGCTGATCTGAGTTGCTGTAAAAACATCTGTGGGTGTAGTATGGAACGCTTTTACTTACAGAGGACCTGTTAGCTTTACGTCCCCATACTCCACATCCTTCAATCTGTTCTTAATACCATGTATAAGTAACCATCAGAATGTTACTTAGTGCAGAGTTAGACTTTCATTTTAGATAAGAGAATTTGAAAAGTACTGGGATGGGGTCCGCTCACTACTAAGTCACCAAATCCTGATTGCTCTGGGGATTAGCTCTTCGCAGGTCTGACTCCCTCTTCTATCAGTCCCTCTCCCCAGGATATGTCTCTTCCTCCAGCCAGGTCACTGGGTGGTATCCCCCTTCTGGGGTATCAGTCTTTCCATACCAACGGTTTCAGGCAGTCTTCTCATGCACTCTTGTGATGGTTCCACTTCACCAGTGGCTGGTAGGGGAAGCCTGGACAACCCATTATACCAGGTTCTAGTCCAGGAACCCTAGCATTGGTGGCCTGCTCACTCCCAGACCATGTTGCTCTTCCCCTGGATTTCTTCCTCCATGTTCCTACTTCTCAGCTCTACCTGCTGGCTCCCCCCATCCCAAGGGTTTACCAGTCCAAATTTCCTCCTTCCAGGGAATAACTGCAGACTCCTGGCACTGTAGCCCCAAATACACCGTCCTTCTCCCAGGGAGTGGCAGGCTATTTCCCTGCAGCCTTTTTCTGCTGCCAACTTCCTGGCTTTATACCAATCCTTCCTTTTCCTCCCCATCTGGACTCCATCTTCAATTAAGACTGCACCTGGGGAAGGTTAATTCTAATTTACTGGATCTGCCATGTGTGGGGTAAATACTCCATCACAGGTACACTACTTAAAATAGTTCCAGTGCTTCATAGGTATTATCTCTGTTTCAATAAGTCTAATGAACTGCCATTACAAGATTTAACATTACTTTCTAAGATGTTTCATATCAAGTACAGCTTTATCTCTTATCAGTGCCCATTTAGAGTTTATTCAGTTGTATTTATAATGCATTGATTTTTTTTTTCCTTCGAAAGAAAATTGTTGTAGTTAGAAGAGCAATTCCTGGACACAAATCAGATATTAGGAATGGCAATATACAAAAGCCTGTAGGAGAACACTTCAACCTGCCTGGGCATACAATTGCAGACCTCAAAACAGTCATCCTGCAGCAAAAAAACTTCAAAACCAGACTTCAAAGAGGAACTGCTGAGCTCCAGTTTATCCGCAAATTCGACACTATTAGGTGTGGACTTAACATTAGCTGTGAATGGCTCGCCAATTACAAAAGCAGTTTCTCCTCTCTGGGCGTTCACACCTCCAGATCACCTGCTGAAAGTGGGCTTCACCACCCCCAGGGATTGAATTTACCTTGCTTTCTTGCCTGCATATTTATACCTGCCTCTGGAGATTTCCACAACATTCATCTGATGAAGTGGGTCTTAACCCATGAAAGCTCATGATCCATAAAATCTGTTAGTCTATAAGGTGCTACAAGACTCTTTGGGCTTGTCTTCACGAGCGCTGTCCAGGATCGATCTTCTGGCGATCGATTTATCGCTTCTCGCTAAGACGTGATAAATCGATCGCCCGGGGCTCCCCCCGTCAACTCTGGAACTCCAGCTTGCTGGGAGGCGCAAGCTGGAGTCGACGGGGGAGCGCGCCGCCGACTGCTGCCGCCGTGGGGATGAGCGGTAAGTCGGCGGCAGATACGCAAACTTCGTAGCTGAAGTTGCGTATCTGCCGTCGATTCCCCCCCCCTCCCCCCCCAGTGAGGACAAGCCCTGAGTTGCTTTAGTTAAGTGCTTAAGCACCTTGCTGCATCAGGGCCTAATAGTCTGCAGCCGGACACCCTGCAAGCAAGTGGCTGGCTGTGTAAGATCCTTATTTCAGAGATGCAGAAGGTATCACATAGCAGACTTCCTGTGGTTAAAAATTGGCTTCCAAATTGCACAAAGATTTTTTGTTTTTAAGTTTTTAATTTCTCTCTGCAGGAATAAAAACTTCGAAAACCTCTCTGTCCTCCCCTCCTAGTTCTTCCTAAACCACTGCCACTGTGAGCCTACCTTGTGATGGCATCAAAGCGCCTGGAAGTTGCAGCATTCAGCTCAGGCGTTTTGTGAGAATTTTCAGGCATTTGGGGGAAGTGAGCCAAAACTGGCAACTTAGGGAGCCCATGTGGGTTGCACGGGAATCTACGTTCGAGAAAGAAGTGGGCCTGCCTCCAATATCCCATGGTGACCTCCGTTGATCCTGTGTCTTTTTTGTACAATTTTCCATAATATCTGTCACAACTAGGCGCCTATCACAAACAGGTTCCTCAGTCACAGATATTAAACATAAATTAGCTAAAAAAGCCATCCGATATTAAAACTAACTACCCTTAATTTGTGACCTGAGACTTACTTGACTCTGGTTGTGATGGGCTTCCTTGGGGTACAGACTGTAAGAACTGCCACCAGCCATGAAGTCAGGGCAACAGTAAAAGCCATGTCATTTCAGCGATGGACCATAGAGGGGAAGATGGCAGTCACTCATAAACTGGGGTCCCAGTGCATTCAGGTCTTTAAGGATCACTACAAATACAGTAAGTTACGTTCTACTTACAAGCAAACAGGGCTGTTAACAAAGATTGAGCACAGCTGTGTCCTGCATTGATGAAGTCTGGAGGTAACAAAAAAATGAGTGACCATTGTCACACTAGAGAGGAATGGCAATAGCCTCGTGGCCTGAAGTGAATGGTTGTCGGTAAAATGGACTTCATCATATATCTGAGAATCCGGGGTAGTGCTGGATCATGGCAGATGCTGAGGCTGCTAAACATTTGAGCAGGAAGACTGGTAGACATTCTCCATAGCTGGGGAGCCACCACCTCCCTGCATTGTTATCAATATTTACTTCATATTACCACCCCTTTTAGACACTGGGAGGATGAGGTCGTAAAGGTTCTGGGTTCATTGAAAAGGCGCGCTAGCATTGAGCATCGGCATAATGACAACACTGCAGGCCCAGAACAACTTGGTTATGTCTAATGACTTCACGTAAACACTGAGACGGAAAAGCAAAAAGATGGACCCCTGCAGAGCCCAATATGTACAGACTGACAGGGAGGACAGCCAGTACGCTCATTGCCCTCTGGGATCTCTTGGAGACAAATGGGCAAGTCCACTGAAGGACCACATCCCCATGGTGAGTCCACCTTATCTTGTGGTCAGTGATATATTAATAGCTGGTGATAGGCCCAATGCAAGCAACATAAACAACTTCCGATACCACTGCGTATGGCTAAAAGGAGCTCTACTATCAATATACCTTCAGTCCCAGCAGCTTACTGAGACAATGTTCTTATTAGTATCATTATCTAAAAGGGACTTCCTCAGCTAGGATCTCACATAATCACTGCTTGTTTCAGCGTGGCTGGCAACTCACCCTTATGACAGGAGTCATTAACAATCTTTGTTGATTTTGGGTGCACTGGATTTAGTCAGCCGTAAAAGAAATGGATTCATCATTAGAGGTTTTAATAAGATGTTAGACAAGCACCTGTCAAGGTCTATCTAGGGATGGCCCTATTTTAGTGTAGGAGTATGGGCTAGATAACCTCTTGAGGTCTTTTCCAACTTACAGTTCTATGATTCTGTGAGCTCACATTGGCTTATCTCTATCAACAACTGCAAGTGACATTGGATGAAAACCAAGCAATACAATGTTCCTTTTCTTCAGTCCCCTTCTGATATTGTTCCCACGAAAGTGATCAGTTCAGACCCAGTCATGTCTTAGAAGTAAAATCGGACAGTTTTTCACATCAACAAACACTCTGCGCTTACTCTGAACCTGTCCCGGTTAGCTAGACTACGCAAAGAATTCCATTAAGTCTGGATTTTGCAGAAGCTATGGGTGAAAAGAAGCTGTGGCTGTCCCCACTCTATGTAAACAGCCTGGCCTACTATCAGTGGGATTCAGAGGTCATCTCCCATGGCTAAGCCTATGAACAATCCCATGGGAATCCAAAAGCTCCATTTCTCCACTTCTATCCAGTGCTCAGAACGAAATCATAATAAATATCAAACAGCGCATTTCATCACCTACGTGTGAACATATCTTACCTTTCTGCAGTTGTTGGGCTTGTTGTGGTAAAACATTGCACACTTTCTTTTTAAATGAGGACATGATCTTCTACAATAACAAGCAACCAGAGAATTACAAAAGAATGTCTTTCCTTTTCTCCCCGAGTCGAGTCTACATTTTTGTCAACGGGATTTGTTCCTACTCCTGTCAAATATTTGGCATTTAAACTAAATGACTACAATTAGCACCTAGATGTTGAAGGGCTATTCTGAGCCTAAGCTAGCTACAGTTTATTTTCTGATTCTGTAGTAGACTAATGTCAGTGTAGATCTAGCCAAAATAGAGTTGACAGGATTTAGAGAATTGTCTATTCTTAAACATTTAATTTATTCCCTCTTTTGTGGGTTTTTTGTTTTACATTTTCTTAAAGCTTTTTGTTCAATCTTGGGTCAATTTTTACCCCGATGATAAAAAGAAATACTGAGACAACACTCAGATAAGAATATTAGGAGGAAGTCAATGATAGTTTACACTGCATGGGATCAAACTCCTCTCCTTCCTGTCGCTAATCCCTCAGCACCACAGAGCAACTGGAAATCCCGTCTCGTCAGCGGTGTTAATATGAATAGATACAAACTTATTGTGAACTTAGCTCCAACACCGGTGGCATAGTTTCTCTCTCTTCACACGGGGAGACAGGTAGTATCCCTGAGCATTGGGATACTAGCAGCCGGCACTAGTACATATGTGTATGTAAGGCCCCAGTGGTTCCAGCTCTTAGCATTGTCATTGGGATGATCACTATGAATACAGGAATTTTGTGTTTCAGTCGTTTGTAAATCTAAGGAGTCCAGCTGCAGCTTCTCATTGTTTCTGAAAACTGAGTGTGTTCATGTGTTTTCGTTAGGTTGACAGTGACACAATTTGGAATGAAGTTCATTCATCTGGTGCCGCTCGCCTGGCTGTGGGCTGTGTCATTGAACTTGTTTTCAAAGTGGCCACAGGAGAATTGAAGGTTGGTATAGCAGTAACACGTGGCTCTGATATAGGGCTCTGTACAGAGATGATAGGGTAAGATTTATGGCTTGTGTTACACAGGAAGCCAGACTAGAAGATTGTAATGGTCCCTTCTTGCCTTAGTTGACAAGACCTTCATGGACATTAGCAAGTGACCAAAAAACTTTACTAACCTTTGCGGATGGGTTTAAAAGAAAAATCAGAACCTCAGATAAGATCCTGATGCCACTCAAGTCAGTGGGAGTTTTGCTATTGACTTCGACAGGCCGAGAGTTCACTGCAGGTGTTTCAAAGTCTGCTCTACCAGAACCTCTCAGTTAAAAAAATTAGTTTCCAAAAAATGCAGGCTGCCTGTGTCCCTCAAAAATGAAAGGAAAGTTGACACCTTGCCAAGGGCTTGAGTGGAAGCCATGAGTGATCAAGAACTAATGAATCATTACAGAGCTAAATTAGGAACTTTGACTGCAGCTTCTGAGCATGCTCAGTGAAATACCAATGATCTTTTGTGTCTTATCTCCCTTCTGTATTGTTGGTTTTATGTGTAGAATGGATTTGCTGTTGTTCGACCTCCAGGTCATCATGCTGAAGAGAGTACACCCATGTAAGTGTGTGCGCGCTTTAATTGGTTTGCTTCAGTGTTTATAGCCATTAATTAAGAGAACTCTGTATGTGATATGGAGCTGGAAGCTAGAAAATTTATTCAATCTATTATAGACTTCCTTGCTGAGTGATATACAATAGAGCATCAGATTCAAAGCTGTTTGTAATACTTTAGAAGCAGGAAAGTTTCCAGTCCCCTTTTTGTTTAATACAGTCTCTGTTAGAATCGTGCTAAGAGATTTGCATCAATTTATAAAGCTACATCGGTTCTATTAATTTCATCATCTACATCTATTATTTATGTGGATAAAGAGCAGTTTGTAAGTTAGGTACACTGTGCGTATTTTTAATATGAAGAAACAGTAATATGCCACTTATAAAAGTTATGTCTGATACAGTATTGTATCTTGGAATATAACATCAATTTATAAAAGGCAGTTTTTCCATAAAACTGAAGTCAAATCTTCCACTCATTTAGCTTTGCTGGGATTTTATTCCCCCAGAGTTGAAAGTGTTTTGGCCACATTGGGTTGGGCTGATTTCAACTCTGGTTCCCAAAAGTTAAGAGAGTAATAAACCGTATTAATGAGTGCATGTCCCTCAACCCTGGATATAATTTGTTTCTTGAACTAGTACATGCCTGGCATCATGACCAGTGCTCAGATCCTTTGGTCCCTTGGTACTTGGTTGAGATCAGAGAGTATTTACTACCAGATCTGAATAAACAGAGTTCTTTGAAACTTCTCTGAACTGGTCCCCTGTGCTTCAGATGATTTCATCTGTATCACTAAATCTCCTTCTTTCTCTCTGACTGCACCCCCATTCCCGTAACTTGTGAGAGCTCTGAAACTTTAAAAATTGCTGACGGGCAGATTGTATACTTCAGCAGCATCTCGCAATAAGAGTGTTGGAATTGTGTAATAGTGTTCACCATTTCGCATGAGATCACTGAGTCACCTGTTGGCGTGTGGTTATTTTTTGTGTGTACTCAAGCACACATGTATTTTAGGGAGGAAGAAATAGTGAAAGCAATAGATATTTCTTCCTCCTTACTGTATTATGTTTCAAATTATATATATATATATATATTAGGACCGAGGCGAACCTATAATTAACACCCCTTTTTTCTCCCCCTCTCCCCCCCCCCCCCCGTTCATTATCTCCAGGGGGTTCTGCTATTTTAATTCCGTGGCAATTGCAGCCAAGCTTCTCCAACAGAGACTCAATGTTAGCAAAATCCTCATAGTGGACTGGGTGAGTAAACGTTTATTCTCACCAAAGTAACAATGGAAGCTCTGTCAGCTCCTCACAGAGGAGAGCTGTTATTTATAACTCCGTGAACACAATCGGACTAGAGAAGCTCAGAACTGAAATTCACTTTAAAGTGGTTTATATACAATAAACATTTCTTAAAGGGCATCATCAAGATTTAAAGTCACAGCACTAAACTTCTTATCATATTTTTTTTCCATTTCCCCCCCCAACCTCCCCACCCCCCAATCCTGAAGAAGCTATCAGCCCTTCAAAACAAAGTTTGTAACACAGATCAGATCCAAACTTCAAGATGAGTGGCTGCACGGGGTGCTGGCTCAGAATACTGGGCATGAGCAGTATGTCCATAAAAACTCAGTTCTCATGAGCTGACAGAACTGAACCTGACAGGGTCCCTGATGGGCGTGGCTTGAACAGCGTCCTGGACAATTTCAGTAATCTGCTTGAGGGATGGTGCAACCTTATTTACATTTGGGCAATCCAGCAGCACTGGTGGGTCACTCAACAGAGAAGCTAGGATTTTGACAAACTTGCAACACTCCTTTTGGAAGTCTGATTGCTTTCTTAGGATCAAGATGTGACTCATTCATCTACCTAAGTAAAAAAATATTCAGGAAAGTTTTCCACTTTGGGGCCATCACTTTTCTCAATTCATTTTACTTTTCTTCCCTTCTCGATGACTTGGGTTTTGTAGCAGAAATTAAAGGACAATTTGGAGATATGTCCCCTATTGTAAGCTGTTTTAGTCCATCAATACCTGGGTGATGGGGGAATTGGCCAGTTAGGCTGAGATCGTTGTGTTTTGTTTTCTTTTCACTGCTGTTACATTGCACTCATAGGGCTCATTCCTGCACAGAGCTTAAATAGGTGCCTGGTCAGACACACAGCTCCTCCCAGTTCTGTCCAAGAAAACATCCTGTTTTCGTTCAGGTGTATAATTGAGGTTAATTAATTACATGGTTATGTTGAACTGAGAGGACAGTAGAACCTTGCCCTGTCTGGGATGATTTAGTTGGGGTTGGTCCTGCTTTGAGCAGGGGGTGGGACTAGATAACTCATGAGGTCCCTTCCAAGCCTGAGAGTCTTTGATTCTCTGAACCTCAGTTTTACACATAACCAGTTGTATTCAACCCCTATTTCATGATGGAGAGAGAGGGGAGACATCACATAACAAAAGTGGGACAGATGAAAAACAAGTCAACATCCCTTCATATTCTGATAGTGTCAATACATTGGAGATTTCTTCTTGTCTTTCAAACCACTGTAAAGTAAGCAATGCAGTGCACCATGCGGCTGCCACTTATGCCCCATACCAACTGTGATGTTAATTGTGTGAACTCTTCAATTTCATTAACTCCTCAATCCCCAGCTCCCACATAAAATAAGGGCTCTACTGTATAACAAAAAGCTAATTTCCGTATTTTGTGGATCCATTCTGGTTTTCAACAAACTGCTTCACTTGGGTTAAAAAGAACCAGCCTGGTGTTTTTCATCTGGGCTGTTACTAGTGTACTGTTCCTCCTTATCTAATATAATCTCTGTCTCTAAAGGATGTGCACCATGGGAATGGTACTCAGCAGGCTTTCTACAGTGATCCTAATGTTCTTTATATTTCACTTCATCGCTATGATGATGGAAACTTTTTCCCAGGCAGCGGAGCTCCCGATGAGGTAAGAACATAAATAAGCAGGGTACCTGTCCTCCATATAATTACTGTGATTGGCACACCGGGATTTTATTGGTAGAATCTGCTGCTGATCAAGGGTGAGATGCATTGACAAAACTTGGGGGACTTCCATTGGTCAAGAAGTGAAATGACAGGGCACTATAGGAAAGCATGTACTGCCCTTGCTCACGAGTGCCCATGAATGGTTCTCCAATAGCCCATTGTTGTGTGTTTCTAAAGTCCTGGCAATACCATAAAATTTACATTTTGTCTTTGCAAGGAAAAGAGACACCTTGATAGACCATCTTAGTCAAACATGATTAGTCTCTCAAGTCTTTATTGGACAGTTGTTCAAACAGACCCCTTTGCTTAACAGACTAAAGTCTTCTCTTCATTGGAAAACACAACTTCATGTGCATTTCCTTCCGTCTAGCGATGCAAGCTTTTTATGAGACAAAACAAGAAGAGGGCACCCATGGTTTCACTATTACTGCATGGGCTTACCAGTGCTCTGATCTCCTGGCACAGGCTTGGGATCTATCTCTTTCAGTGCTGCATTTAGACCTGCTTTTCTTGCATTCAAAAGGTTGGATATTGGATTTTTAGCTACATATTCATTAGAATTGTTGGACAATGTCCATACCATACTCTTAGAATCCCATAAGCCTTCTACAGACAAGGCATATGAATTAGAATGAAAGAATTTTTCTATTTGGCCTTCCATCAGATGGATACAGATATTCGTCAAGTACTATTTTTTTCATACTACATTCAGCCTTATCCTTCAAGAAGCTGGTCTTAGGCCTCTCCTTTGAAAGCGTACCCGTCTGCTATTTCTCCTTTCCATTGTGTATTCTGTTACAAAGGGCCTACTTTGGCTTGTGGACCCTTTACTGGTTTTCGCAAGAAAATTTAGCTGTCAGGAAAAAGTCAATTTTATTTTAAAATACCCATTACATTAGTTTGCCCATTTTATCTTAAGCAATCTAGAAGTCATTCTTTGCACAGAATTCTATAGCATGGTGGTTTCCAACCTCATTACACAAGACCAGATCTTTGATTTACCAGAGTGGGCTAACAGAAAATGTTTGCTGTTAACTCAGACAATTATTTCAATTTGCCGGAAGGTTATTTAGCCCTGTTGCTTAATAAATTTTACATAGAACTGCAAATGAGTTATATTTTGGCAGGGGGGAAAATGAATGAACCAAACTTTGCTGTGTTTAATTTAGGTAATTAGAAAAGTCAACAAAGACTAAAATTGATTTCAACTATGCTGTTCCTTTCTAATGGAGATGCAGTTATAAAAATCTGTATACATGAGCCAAAGGGAAATTAAAATATTTTAACTAATTAACTATATTTATTTTGCAATATTGATAATTTTGAAAATCCGTAGAATTTCTTACCCTGTCAGTTTTACCCTTTCTATTCTGTAAATTTTGATATTCCTTCCAGGCATCTAAAGAGTATAAAGCACAGCCTTGTTTTATCACCTTGTTTGTGCATTGGAATCCTAGCCAATGACCAAACATTTATGCAGCGTTTAACTGATGCTGCAGTATGGACAAGGAGTACAAACTTAGACTTCTGCTACACTTATATTCATGCTGAGGCTTTAAAATAATTTAATAATGCAACGATTAATTTATCTAAAAAATAAATATATGGGAGTGAAAGGACATTCACTCTTCACTAGACTATAAATTGTAAAATACGGAGCATAAAGTGGTGAGGTTTCTTGCTGTTCTCACAGGGATATTTACAAAGTACAGTTCTTCCAAACAGGTATTTTAATATAGGAAGTAATAGTAGAATATGTATTAAAATTGGAGGGATGGACAGTCTGTTTTCCAGTAGGTAGTATTTATGGTAAGGCAGTCAAAGAAAAAGTTGAATCCCAAATTCTACAATGTATCTAAACTGATATAGCAGTTCATTTAGTTGTATAATACATCGAAATTGAATCTCCAGATTGGTTGTATTTGGTAGCAACAGTGTACCAGCTCTTCACTTTAGATAGATAGATAGATATAGCTAGATAGATAGATAGATATAGATAGATAGATAGATAAATATGGAAAGGAGGCTCACATTTTTCTTCAAATTAATTACCATACCTCTCGTGTTTATTTTTCAGCTGTCACCTCTAATAAAGGTACATACACACTGTGATAATGTTCACAAATGTGTACATAATGATCTGTACACTGCCAATACCTTAACTAGCTCAATGTAACTATTTGTTGCAAGTCATATTTTCCACCAGCAGAGGGGACCCTCACTCTTAGAAAACTGCGCTTGTAGATGAGTGGGAAAAAAATCACATAATAAAGCAGGACTACAAAATACTCTTCTGAGTTTGGTGATAAAGCTGAAGATGAATTATACAAAACTATGCCTTCAATAGGGCAGTCTGTCCATTTGAAAATGGAAGAGGCACTGGTATATCAATGATGGGACTACGTGCTTAGTGAACATGCAGTTGGGGCACCAGTGGTGAAATATTTGTGTGTGCACCACTTTCACATAGAATTGAGCATGTGTGAGAATATGAAAGCTTTAATAATTTCCTCCCTTTGGGGAACCAAAACGCTCTGGGGGGGGAAAGAGAGCACCCCAACAATGCATTCTAAATAAGTCAGTCCGTTAGGAGCAGAGGTAATCCATGGGATTTAAAGAAATGGCAGGCTACAAAGATATATTGGCAGGATCAACAGAATTTCCATGAATTTAACACATTGTATTTGTCCTTCTTCCCTTTTCTCAGGTGGGCACAGGACCGGGTGTTGGTTTCAATGTTAATATGGCGTTTACTGGTGGCCTCGAACCACCGATGGGCGACACAGAATATTTGACGGCTTTCAGGTAACGTTCAAGTCTTCCTTTCACAAAACCCATCTTGGCTGAAATCCGATCTTTCTGCAGTGAAATCGCTCTTCTTTTCTGCCTTTTTTTTTTCTTTTGAGTAAACCAAAAATAGGATTGTAGTTGCTTAAGTGTTCTGTGACTGAAAGCCAATGCAAAGAAAGGAGAGACCATAGCAATGGATCTGTGTAAGGTGTCAAATAACTGGCACTTATTCACTGCTCATCAAAAACTGTGCTGCTCTGGTGTATAAAATTACAGTAAGCTTTAACGAATAAGCTCTTCTCTGATCACACACAGACTTTCTCTCCCCCTCCCTCTCTCTCTCTTTCCTGTGTTATCATGAACAAGACAGTAGAGGGAAATGGACCCAGAAAGATGTTTTGCCAAATCATTCCTGGTGAAAGTTTTGAGGTGCAGTTAGAGTTACCATTGCTGAGACCAGTCAAATCTGGGGAGTTCATTCCAGTTCAGTCTGTTCAACTGCCGTTCCTTCTCCTGGTGTGGGAGAATTGCTCATGCAGCTCCCACAACACTGGCACGGCAGCACTCCCACCCTCCCCATCGGAGACCGCCGGAGTTAGCAAGGTGTAGGAGCTGTGTTAGAAGTGCTTTGAGGGATAGGGTGTGGGAGCAGTGAGAATGAAAAATGGGACCGGAAGCACAGGAATTGGAGAACGGAGTCGAGGGGTACCCATGTGGTCACCATTTCAGGGGTGAGTGTCCCATTCTGTAACACTGAGAATTATCCTGCGGCTCTTCTGCTGCTGTTTTGCTTTGCCTTATGCTGGTGACCTGTTGTTCTCATCTAATACAGTAAAACCTCCATTTAACGGACTAATTCGGGCGAGGGGGTGTCCGTTAAATCAAAAGGTCCGTTATTTAATAATTTTAAAAAAAAAAGAGCTGTCGGAGCAGCAGCCCGCCCGCCACAGGGTCGGGGCGGCAGCTCTGCAGCCCGCCCGCTGTGTGGACCCGGGCGGCAGCCGGGAGCCGGCAGCCAATCCGCCCGCTGCCATGACCCGGGCGGCAGCAGGGAGCCGTCAGCCAGCCCGCCAGAAATGGATCAGGAATGCATCAGACTTGCTCAGAAATTTTGTCCGTTGCATCCGAAGTCCGTTAAATCGAGGTCCATTAAATCGAGGGTTTACTGTATAGGCATTTGGAACTCAAGATCCATGTTAGCACATTCAGATTTTTCACCTCATAGTGGATAGGAGCAAAAAATCTGCTCCTTTGGCCCAAATCTGTCAGAGGGAGTTGAGTCAATATGACACCAGTCACGTTCATCCCCTTCCATTCAGATAAACTTAACACATTCTGACTGCCCTCTGGACCATGGCTGGATGTGATGCGGGCATGGTGGAGAGAGTTGCTCTCCATAGCCCCACCCCTTGCCAGGTTTGTGGGGAGTCTCCTAACTAGTTTAATGCGAGTCTAGGCCTTTATTATAGGTAGTCCCTGGGGACCAACCAAAACTGGGCCACCATTGTGCTAAACACTGTATAAAAACAGAGTACAGTCTCTGCCCCAGTCTTCCTACAGTCTTCAGACGCCTTTGAATTGACCAGGTGCAGTCACTGCTCTCTACACAGTGGCTGAGACACACAACCTTATAAAATCTTATCATACCTTATAAAAATCACTGAGTTTTTGTTCTTGCATGGGAGTTTGTGAGCAGACTCTTTTCCATTCCCATTAGTCCCCTCTTCAACCACAACAGGGAGAGAAACCAGAGAGGCGTGTGATTCCCTATGAATCAGTTGTATTTGTGGGTCAATACCTGGGCCACCCATGAAAATGTCTCTTGTAGTTCTGTTCGTGTCACCATAGGAGCGCTGTAGGCTGCACGTTGGTCAGTCTTGCTGCTCTTGTAGCATCAGGCAGGTAGAGTGATTGTATCAACACCAGTCCTATGATAGAGCAGGAAGCCACAGTTGCAGAATATTGTCAGTAGCTCAGGATGTCTGACTTGGAAAATAAGTCTCTCTCCCCTGCTTTAGGTGTTTATGTAACTGTGGGAAGCAGCTTGTTTGCAGAAACTTTCTCTTCCATTCATATTCTCTCTTTAACAAAGGTGACTTTCTGGGTCATTCATGTTGCTCTGCTCTTACAGCTTATAAAAGGATTAAGCCAGAACAAGGCTGTGCAGTGTGATAGAAAATGACTTGTCAGAGCCTTGGCTTTATCATATTGTGGGAGGGGATGCACAGAATACTGGAGCTTTTTCACCTGAGAGAATTTTTGTCCAGTAGTACCTTTCCGGGAATCTATTGAAGGTTTACAATAGTATTTTGTTGAGCTGCAAGAGAAAAACTCAAGGTAGGCTGCTACATCGCTAATGCTTTAGAGCTTAGTGGAAGTCTGTAGTCATGCACGAAAATTTCCCCTTGTGAATGGGTGCAGCACAGAAGGAAAGCGTAACAGGTACTGTCAAAACTATGGAATAACGATGAAATAAGGACAACCAGCTTTGACTGAAGTGTTACGTAATATACTGGTACGTAGACGACCGTGCGAGAGAGAACACGTTCCTTTCTCAATATTTTTACTAGTTGCTTTCCAAGTGAAAATATGTATAGGTTAGTGATCTGATCTCTTTGTAGGTTTCATCTTTCCCAGAGATCATTCTCTCTTCCCCTACTTGCATCTTTTTCCACATTTATCAATTGAAGTGGTTTTCTGACTTCAAGTCAGGTTTAATGGACTCCTGGCAAATGTCCGCATAATTTAGGGTGATGTAAACGTGCAAAGTATGAGATGCAAATATCTGAACATTTTTTAAAATTCACCGATGGAATATCAGCTTCATGAGGTTCCATTGCATCTTTTCAATCTAGTGGAACCAATGGCATTATTTCCTTTATTCAATGTGTACACCGTTTTATCTCCTAAAAATATGAATGTATTTTACTAACAAATAGAGGTTTAACTCAACAGATTTTTAACAGTTTACAAATAATTTATATAATTTACAATAATTTATAATTAAGTATCATTTATCTTCCCATTTTCTTCCACTCACAAGTGAACAATGGTGTCATACTATTGTGCAAAGTAGAGCGGGTTTTTTATTTATCCTAGCACTCAATAAGACTTATCTTTTCATTCCAGGAAAAACCTGTAGCCCAGAGGTGAATGGCAAATTGCTATGACATTTTAATTGAATTTCAAGGCTGTTGGAAAATTGTGCAGAACAGTTTTTTAAAAGGAACGTACCCAACCAGTGCCTAATTGATGCTGACACTTATTGACCAGAGAATACAGCTATTGACGGTACATACACCAAACATGGTCTTGGTCATCATTTTGCGAGGAAAGTTACTTGCCTGACCAATCTTATACATAGTAACTCCAGCCATATACACACTTGCACACACCTTCAGCATATACATTAAATTGGAAACCTTTTTAATCTTATGCCAAGTTTGTTCATGATAATACATTATCTACTGACCTTTTTAAATCTTACCCAGCTTCTTTGAAAAATGTGTTCCTGAATCTTTTTTTTATTGATTTTAATGTAAAATAATGCTTTGAAGTTTAAAATTTATAGTCCCCTGAAAGTTAGACAAGAGAAGGGAAGGGTCATATATCCTTTTCTGTATATGTGTGAGAGCCCCAGGAGACAATACGTGCCTTGAAGGCAGCACCTTGTTATTCCGACCCATTGAATGCCACGTTGCATTTGCAGGGGATCAAACCTAAGATGAAAAAAAGATAAGAAAATTGGCCCTAATGAAATCCAGAAGCGGCAGGCACTTTCACCATGAACTTGGAAACTCAGGGCGGAGAACTGAACTTTAATTCAAACCAGTCCAAATGCCAAACTGTGAGGCTTTGAAGTCTGCAGAGGAATCAGTAGAAATCCTTTGAGCTAGGCAAAGATACTGATGTATTATTTTTTTTACATTAACTCCTAATATTCTTGACTACATAGTATTTAGTATTCTATGTAAAATTGAGGAAGAAAAATGTGTAGGACTGGATAAAAGCATGCATTCAAATGAAGTAATTAGAATAGTTGGCATCAGAAATTAATCTCCCTATGATAAAACAAATGATTGCAAATTAAATTCCTAAATTCAGGTTCAAAAAACATTTCAAATAGTACCATTTTCCTAGTTCCAAAGGGAAATTAATAATTTAGGGTTAGGATTTTCTATTGATCATTGTACCAATAACGTTAAAATAAACAAACATGTTTGAGCTAGAAGTTTGTGTTAGACAGAAGAGCCAAGACATCTTAATACCTTGGGAAGTGGAAATAATTAGTAATTGTGTTTGTGTTGTTTCAAAAGCAAGAGTTAAAAATGGCAGAACTGTTTTCTCCTGAGCTGTGCCATTTCTACTATTCATAACTGAAGGCTGAAATCACAGAGTGCTCAGAACATGAGTAGATTTCACTTTGTTCTGAAGTTGGGGTGACCTCATTATTGATAAATTTTGGAAGAGATCACTTCAACCACCAATGGACATTCCATAGGACAAAATGGATTTGCTATTTCTCTGAGTGCTTGGCACTGTTCTATGGTATTGTAACAATGGGTATGCTTGCTTAAAACAGTATAAGATTATAAGTTAGCTAACCATTTACTGCACTAACATTCCACAGCTGAATTCACTACCAAAGTATGTGTTCAATTCAGATTTTCTAGTTTATGAGGAAGTGTATTAAACTCTAATGTATAAAATTTATGGCATATAATTAAAAGAATTCCTTAAATTTTCAAAATGTTATTGGAATCCATTATTATTGTTACATAATTATAGAAACAAACTGTTTGTAAAATTTAGTCTGTAGTTTTAACAGTGTCTGTTTCCTAACTTGTTTTATAAGAGGAAATAATGTTCCTGTTCCTTAAACTCTCATACCATTTTAAAAGGTTGTGTTTAATTACAAGTCACAAACCTGGCAAGGAAAATATTAGTAAAAATGTGAAGATTGTGTTCAGGTCCTTATTACAAGGGTAGAACAATTACCATTAACACACAGAATAAGGTCTTTCTAGCACATGTTTTTGTAATTCACTGTAAGAATGTATTCACAATGGAGTGCTCGTAGTTGAGTTGTCTTGTCTTTGGTTTACCTTGGCTACGTGACATTAATATTCTATGTATAATTTTGTTTTAATGTTGTTCACCTTTAAATTTAAATTAGAAGTCAAATGGGTATTGTTTTTTGGAAGATTTTCCTTGTTCTAGATTTCTTAAAGACCCAGGTACATATACAAAACTAGGTTTTTTTAAATCCTCTATTTATGCAAAAAATATATGCAAGAGGTATGCAGAACTGTACTACTTGGGTTTGGTTTGGTTTTGTTCTAAGACTTTTCCCATAGAAATGTCATCTTTATATTTGAAATGTTGTGCTCTGCCTATTTCTTTCTTAGCTAAATTCCTAAACCTATTTGGCATAATAAATTACTGTAGAGATGATTATTGCTACAAACAGGGCATGATATCCAGGGAGAGTTTAGCAGCAGATGTAGATGATGTTTTGTTATGGGATGCCAACAGCAAGGGATATGTTTCTAAATAAAATTAAATATGCACCATTTTGCAGCAGGCATCAATAGCCCTCAGGATTTCAGAATTGTTCTCCAATTGATTTAAGTATTCTTTTCAATGAATTGTACAATATTATACATTGTGCTTTCATTTATGACGTGAGTGCTCATAGGTTACAAAACTTGCAGAAATAGATTAAATCAAAATTAAAGAAATGATCAACATTTCAAATTAAGCAGTGAGATCATTAATTGAAGATTTACTACCGTGAATTTTAATTGCTGCATAACGGTTCTGTTTATTTGTGATTGTTTTAAGATTAACTGAAAAGGTTTAAGACAGAAAAGTGTTGGTTACACAATGTAATTAGTGCTTGTAATTTATATAATCCACAACATTTGAAAAAAATATTTAAGGTTCTAAGCAGTCTGTGTTGCAACCCGCTTGGTTCTTCCGACAATCCCAGTGACCACCACACACAGGCTGAAAGAACCCATTCCATATAAAACTGCTGGTTTTATTCCCCTACCTTTCTGTCAAAGACCTTTGCAAAATGCACCGGTCATCGCAATATCAAGGAATCACTTCTAATTTCTCCAGCATTTTCTTCTGGGGTTCATGCTCAATCTTAGTCAAAAGAGCATTTTCCCCATGTACTTAATCTCCCGAAAAGAGCAAGTATGTTGGGTGCATCTGACAAAAGGTTGTCAACGAGTAAAGCATTAGAAATGCAGCTCAGTTGCTCTGTTGCTTTTGTTAAAAACTCGAAGAAGATTCACGTACAAAACTTTAGTGTAAGGAATTTTTTTGGAGAACATGATTCGAGGGTTAAAAGAGGAGGTTAGAATGCAATGGGTGTTTAAACACAGGGTAGCTGGGACCGAGCGTCACAGGAGGAGTAGACAGACTCGCAATTTCTAAAAACAGCAGTGTGGACACTGCAGCTTGGACAGTGGTACATGTTCTCATGCCCACTGACCCCCTGGCTCACCTGGCTAGCCAAATCCCATCACAGCTGCAACATCCACACTGCTATTCTTTAGCACTCCAGCTTGAGTCCCTTTAGCATGTCTACCTGGGCTGAAAGCAACAGTGTAGTCATACCCGTACAGTACAGTTAATACAGTTCAGAATCGTGTGGATGGCGCCATAGGCCCCAATCCTGCAGTCAGATCAGTCTGGATGGAGCCCTGTGTCCTTGCTGGGACAGTGGGACTCTGCATGGGTGCTGGCGTATGCTTGCTTAAATCAAGTTGTTGTACCAGGGCAATATTTTAGACTTCTTGTTTGTCACACCAGTTGTCTTATTTGTGAGTCACAAATTAAGGAAAGGATGCAGATTGCATGAAATTTTGACCACCGGTTTGAGCAATTGTTAGATTAGGATTTTCTGTTTATTTAAATCATCTTGGGCTTTTTGCATGAGATTTCAGCTGCATCTGAGTGGGAAATCGACCCACTCTAAATTTTGGATCAGCCTAGAACCAAAATTGGAGGAGGGAGGGAGGCTTAGATCCAAGACTTGCATCCAAACCGTGCCCTTCAGCTTGTTGTGTTTCTGGCCCAATTCTAATTACACAGATTGCCCTGGCCAGGTTGTCTGCAGATCAAACTTCTCAGGCTTTTGAGGGCCTAATCATCATCTGAAATGTTTCAAATATTGAGCAGAGCTAATTACATATACTCAGTAGTAGCTATTAAAAACCTTACAGTTGCCAACCATTACAATACAGTTACCAGAGAGATCTCCTTTTTTAAATAAAGGGGGAAACTGGGGATCTTAGATGCCAGTGTGTGATTGGTAAATACTATTGGCAAATCCTGACTTTTTAACGGTAACCACGGTGTTTCCTCTTTGTGATGTGCGCAAATAAGTTTCACGTTCTTCATTTTCAAGAATCAGAGAGGTAGCCGTGTTAGTCTGGAATAGCAGAGGTAACAGAGTGCTGTGGAACCTTAAAGACTAACTATAAAGTATAGAAACATAAGCTTTCGTGGGCTAATACCCACTTCGTCGGATGCAAGCCGTGGAAGTGTCCAGGGGCAGGTATAGAAAAGTAGGCAAGAACCAGGTAGGAGGTAACAAGGTTAGTCCAATTAGGCTGAACCAGTTTATCTCAAATCAGGGACGGTGGGTTATTCTTCTAGTAGCTGAATAGGGGGTGTGAACTGGGAGAGAGGAGAAGCTGTTTTTGTAATTAGCAAGCCCTCAGCAGTTCATATGAGTGTATGTATTTTTCATGCCACTAGAGGGTATCTTTTAACTTCTGTTGGGTCTACATTTGATTGCTGAATGCCACTGCTGATGTGAGTAAGATGTGTGTATGGCTCACCTGATATTTCCTGATATTTCATACTACTCCAGTACGCTAATATTTGGAAATCAACAGGATGGAGTATTCTATGGTGCATAAAAAAGAAAAGAATGGTCAGTCATTGGTCATATCAACTGTTTGTATTGGCATGTTCATAACTATAATATTACACAATTCGAAGTTGGTTTTGGTTTTCACTTTAATTGGAGTTGGGGTGATACCACACAGCAGGAACAGATACTAGCAACTCTTAAAATATCATAACCTAGGTCTGAAAAAATCTGATGAGTTTAGCAGTTTTCTTTTGGCTAGAAACTAAATAGCCCAGCAGTACTTCAAAGCATAGAAAAAAACTTTGCCACGTGCACTTGCTTCGAAACTGATGCTTAAGTTCTTTGTGAATGAGGTGGTTTTTACCTAGAATGTCTGGGTTTCAGTAGAAAGATTTTCTTGGCTTTAAAGTCATAAGCAAAAAGTCCTACTAAGGCTTTATTAAATAATGTGTGTGCAGGAGAAGTTTACACAGCAAAAAATTCATTGGGTAAAAAATTAAAATCTGGTCTTTCTGGAGTTACGACAGCAGTTAAAAGCCCTCCGCAGCACAGCAAACTGCAACATGACTCAAATTAGAACTGTGACCCACAACCACTGCAAAAAAAAAACAATTCTTTTTTCTGACGGAGTAAGGAAAGTGAAGTAGTTTCTTCTATATGTCTTTATAGCAGTGCTGATGGACCACCAGTAATAAATGCAGGAGCTTTAGATTACCGTGGCAATCTTATGTGAGGAAATGAAACCCAAAGACTTTTGTCGGACCACACACCTACTCCGTTTTTTTCTTTCACCGTTCTGAAACTTTTTATCTTTCCCCGTGCAAGAGTGGCACATGTTCTTCACCATTAGTGACCTAACCCCAGTTTTAGCTGGAGTACATTGGGATTCCCTTTGACAGAACAAGGAGCAATGGTCTCAAGTTGCAGTGGGGGAGGAGGTTTAGGTTGGATATTAGGAAAAAACTTTTTCCCTAGGAGGGTGGTGAAGCACTGGAATGGGTTCCCTAGGGAGGTGGTGGAATCTCCTTCCTTAGAGGTTTTTAAGATCAGGCTTGACAAAGCCCTGGCT
Source organism: Sternotherus odoratus (assembly GCA_032164245.1). Classification (NCBI taxonomy): domain Eukaryota; kingdom Metazoa; phylum Chordata; order Testudines; family Kinosternidae; genus Sternotherus; species Sternotherus odoratus. The sequence continues at coordinate 3,056,369 of JAVMKO010000011.1, forward strand.
GGGATGATTTAGTTGGGGATTGGTCCTGCTTTGAGCAGGGGGTTGGACTAGATACCTCCTGAGGTCCCTTCCCACCCTGTTCTATGATTCTATAGCAGACATTATTTAAAGACCTGTGTAAATCATACACCACTTGACATCCATTTATTGTGCTAGCTTGTGGTATATATTGTTAATACGGCAATACTTTAAAAAGCTTTAAGGAAACTAATATAAGTGCATATATATGATCACCAGTCCTTTTGTGTGCATATTTTGGAGAGGGTTAAGATTTATTTTACACAAAATCACATGCCTGGCCATTAAGGGTTTTCATAATTAAGAGAGAGAGTTAGAAACTGGAAATAGAGAGTACAGCCACCTCCAGTTTAATTGATATAAGACTTCAGAAAGATGGAATGTCATTACCCAGTTTCCCCATGTCATTCCAGGAGTGTCCTGGATTCTTTAAAAATCATAGTAATTGTTACATCTCAAAGGAGCAGGCCCAGGAAAATCCTATTTTATAGGGAATGTGAGTTTTATGTATCCTTCCTCATCCCCCATTCACGTCACTTATCAGTGACAGTGTGGATGAGTGCAATCACTTGAGACAAGTTTGTGAGTGAGTGTGTGTGTGTGAGTGTGTGTGTGTGTGTGTGTCTGCTCACTTGCCGGACACCGAATAAAAAAGTGAGCGTGCTGTCGAACTGAACCATTTGCAAAGGCATTCATCCAAGGATCCTTTCTGGAAGCTTTCCTAGTCGCAGGATTTTGTGGCTCTGTAACATTTTTATTGAGGCAGCTTTGGTTCACTGTTTTAAAACTTTAAACGGCATATTTTCCGTTAGGCAATGCCTTTAATAGCGATCTTGGCGTAAATTGCAATGTTTTTTTATTCCCTGTTCAGCAGCTCATTTTGCCTAGTTTGCATCTGACATGTGATACATTTTTTTCAATCTAAAGTATATTTTGAGTAGGAACTAAGGTTGGGTAGACTTTTAGGGGGTAGGAGGAAAAAAAGCAATATGATAGTACCTTCGTACAGTATACAACCCTAATAAACTAGTGAGTCTCTAAGGTGCTACAAGTATTCCTCGCTTTCTTTACGGATACAGACTAACACGGCTGCTATTCTTGAACTCTGATATTAGTGTCTGTTGACACTTGCAGATAAATATTTTCTGTATTCCATTTTAGTTTTATTTCTTGTTCCTCTCTGACATTGTACCGCCTTAAAATGGATTGGGTTGCTTTGCGCCTGTATATAAAAGTAGATAAATGACATATATATTTTTAAAATTTCAGCAATATTTAAGCTTCCTTTTGGTCTATCCGTGTATTTATAGACCACTTGTTTATGATAAGACATTACTACCAGCTTTTGATCACTTTCTCTATTAGTAGTTGAGTGGCGGGTTCTATAAAGGGAAAAATTGAAATTGTGGTTTTCCTCCATCCCAGCCACACACAGCTCTGCACTGAATAGTGCTTGTGGCATGCTAGCCTTTAATTATGGTTAATGAAAACTGTGGGATGGAAAAAATATGCCTTTTCAAATGCTGGAGAAGCATCATTGCTGCATTTAGGGAGACAAATGCCACACGGTGAGATTATAAATTATGGCTTTTCCAGTTAGTCTCTGCCAGTTTACCCTATCCTTTCCCCTTTCATCCCTCTCCACATCTCTAACTTGTCCTCCAGTACACAAAGAACAAAAAGACTGAGATGACTAAAGAAAGAGTCGGTCACGCTTGGAAATCTAAAGTTTATTGCATGGTGGGCTATTTCCCTGTTCGGATTGTTATACTGTTAGTGGTTGAAATAATCAACCCCACTCAATAAGCAAATTGGCATTAACTTTAAAACAGAACTGCACAATATAACATACCAGTGTGCTCTGTTAACCGGTTCCTAGTGTTCTCATCATATGAGAAAAGGGGAAGTGACCTTTGCAAACTCCAAAAATAGTGCAATTTATAATCGTTTGCTCAAGGTGATCTCAATGTTCCTCGGTTCATTCAAGAGCCAGACAAAGTAATCAGTCTGCCATTGTTACATTTTTGTTGCAGAACGGTAGTAATGCCAATTGCCAATGAATTTGCCCCAGATGTTGTGCTGGTGTCATCTGGTTTTGATGCAGTGGAAGGCCATCCTACGCCTCTTGGAGGATATAATCTATCAGCAAAATGTAAGTTGCAGCTTTACAGTGGGGCAGATCCTGAAGTGGTGTGAACTGCCATTACCTCATTAACTTCAGTGGAGCTTTTCTAGTTTACACTGGGGTTCTGTCCCTTGGTCATTAAATGTCAACGTTTTCAGAAATCGGTTTGTACCTTTCTTATTTCATTGTGTAGTATTTGCTTCAGGCCAGCTAAAAAAATAACATGAAAAATTCTTCTTCTTTTGTCAACTGGTGCATCTCATTCTTCTAAAACACCATTCAAACTTGATTCTAAATACAGAAAAAGATACTTGCTAAATAATAATGTGTGAGATGTTTTGCTCATGCAGAAAAAAGAAAAACAAAATGTCAAAAGTAAGCCGAGCATTTAGCTGTCCATGCTTTCCTCCCAGACTAATTGTAAACAATTCAGGTTGATGATTTTACTCTGTCTTGTCAAAAGGTTTTATAATTCAGATTTCATTCTTTTTCCTTTGGATCCACAATGTGCATTGCACAGACGCAAAGCCAAATGCTTTTCCCGGTTATGCTGGTGCAAATCTGGACTTTTTCCCTGTAATTCAGCAGAAAATGGGATTTGACCCACAGAGTCTAAAAATCAGAAGGAATGTTTAGGGGTTTGATGTCTGTTAAAAAGGTGATTATATAAGAAATACCCTTAAAAGTCATTTAAAAGCTTCTTTTAAGAGGAAGTGGAAGTCATGATTTTTTTTAAAAAGATTTAAGTGAAATGGGAGTGCTGTAGGAGACAAGTTGTTTAAACACTTTGTAAATGGTGATATCTTGTTTGTCTTTTTGTGGAGTTTCTCTAATTTTATACTGATCTCATAATATGTAAAACTGAACTAAGGAGGGTTCCTATATAGTAGGTTCAGTCAGTGGGCTCTGTCCCATGGCTGTTAATTAATACATTACAATACAATACATATAAAATTGTTGCTGCAAAGGTGCCTGTGAGAATTAGTAAAATAGAAAATAGAGAAGTCTGACGGAGGGGGTAATGCATTGGGGTTTTTCAGATTCTGAATCTGTCATTTAATCCGGGAGGAATGGGGGGTTAAAGTAGAATTAAATATACTGTGTGTCAAATGATCAAAGCCCAGGTGCCCCAGAGATTTTTATAGCATGTTGTATATGTGAAGAAGCTGATATTGAGCATTAGATGTCAGATACCTATGGAAAGTTATAATCTATTCTTTTTTCACAAATAGAAGCACAAGTTGTTTTTTTCCCTTGGTCTCCTGTACAACATTGATTCTGGAGAGCATATCATATATATAGTAGACTCCGGATTATCCGGGCTCGGGTTAACCGGGCTGCGGATTAACTGGGACGTCTAAAACAGAGTTAGGCAAGGGAAGCCCTAAAACGGCCGCGGGCTGAGTGCTTAGCCTGCTGCTACTTTGGGGTTTCCCCCGCTGGCTCCTTGCCAGCTGGGGTCTCAGCCCGCAGCCAGCCTGGGTGTAGGGAACCCAGGCTGGCAGCAGGAGCTGAGACCCCGGGTGGCAGGAGCCAGTGGGGGAAACCCCAAAGCGGCAGCAGGCTGAGCGCTCAGCCCACCGCCACTTTGGGCTCTCCCTCCAGGCTCCTGCCAACCGGGGTCCTGCCGCCTGCCCCACTCAGCTCCCGCTGCCAGTCTGGATGTAGGGAACCCAGGCTGACAGAGGGAGCAGACCGGTGCAGGCGGCGGGACCCCTGCTGGCAAGGGGCCAACGGGGGAAACCCCAAAGTGGCGGCGGGCTGAGCGGTCAGTCTGCCACCGCTTTGGGGTTTCCCTCGCTGGCCCTTTGTGATCTGAGGTCTCAGTCCGCTGCTAGGCTGGGTGTAGGAAGCCCAGGCTGACAGCGGGAAACGAGACCCCCGCTGCAAGAGCCTGGGGGGAAACCCCAAAGCGGTGGCAGGCTCAGCGCTCAGCCCGCTGCCGCTTTAAACTTTCCCCGCAGGCTCCTGCCAGCCGGGGTCTCAGCTCTGCTGCCAGCCTGGGCTTCCTACACCCAGGCTAGCAGCGGGAGCTGACTGAGGCAGGTGGTGGGACCCCCCTCTCCCGCCGCAGGGCAGCCGGCGCACTCTGCTCTTCCCCACGCAGGGCGGCCGGCGCACCACCCCCTCCCCCGAGGGTCCCACAATAGACTCTTGATTCTCCGGGATTTTATTAACCGGGATTAAGTTTTTCCCGATCATCCCGGAGAATCGAGAGTCTACTGTAGTATAACATAAAGATCAGATAAGGTACAAGTGACCTTCTTCTAGTCTCTTTCCTTCCCTCCCAAAGTGATTATTTGTTACTATAATAAATCAAAGCATTAAAACACAGTGGGACAAATTGTGACCTCAGTTACGCAGGTGTAAATCTGAAGTCACTCCAGTGAAGTTTATGGAGGTACTTCAGATTTGCACCCGTGTGAGATGAGACTCTGTCCCATAATGCATACATGTAATCGGATCCAAAGGGGGAGCCGTAGCTGAAATTCCAAAACAAATGTATTAAAATAAAACCTGGCTTATATTATGTGTTTAGTCGTCCCAGATCCCTTGTGGTTTTTTTAATATGATGTAATTCCTTTTACAATTCTTTGATCCTTTGCCAGGAGTCTGATTCCACTGTCAATCTTTGCCCTTTTGTTGCATTTCCTGTTTCCCTGTTACAGGCTTTGGGTACCTGACGAAGCAGCTGATGGGATTGGCTGGAGGTCGAATTGTTCTGGCCCTCGAAGGAGGTCATGACCTGACAGCCATTTGTGATGCGTCTGAGGCATGTGTTTCTGCTTTGCTGGGAAACGAGGTATAAAGAAAACTAAAGGCCTTGTGAATGGCTGTATGTTGACAAATTTAAGATGCTACATGTTCAACAACTGTATTGCAAAGCTGAAAATTATCAAAGCACATTTTGCCAGTATTGATAAGTGGATTCCTAAACTTCTGAAACTTTGATCTTTGTTTTTAGTCTTTCCTTTAAAGGAACAGTATCAGTATAGAGAACAGAGATGTTTTTTAAAAAGCGTACCTTGCCACTCTTATCACAAATTAGACAATAAGAATTGAATGAATTTTAAAGGCAAAAAAATGTTTTGCCACTTGTTTGTATTTTGCATTTTCTCATCTTGGACATAAACAACAAATTAATCGTCCAAATAAATTTGTCTGTGGCCATCCTCTAACCCCTTTTCTCCTCATTGCTGTCCTTACCCACTGCAGTTAGTATAGTGTCCTTTGTGCTATTTGTTTCAGTATTTTGTTCAATTTTATTTTTTGCTGCCCTCAGTTTTTCAGTGTGCTGCAGATTTCTGTATTGAAAGTGCCTAGCTGTACTGTGGAAGATGTCAGCAGAAGGCTGGAGAGTTTGATAACTGGACTAGGAACCATTTAATCTGTTGGGCCCTATGGAAGTGTGAAAAGCAGGTCTAGTTCTTGACATCCATGAAACAGTTGAACCTTTTGGGATGGGGAAGGCACCTTTCTTTCTGTTGTGGGAAGGAGTGGCAAGTTTATAGAGGGAAGGAATTGAATTCCTAATTTTCCCACCCCTGCAACCTCTGATGGCAATCTTATTACCCCCTGCCACTGCATCCAGCAACAAGAAATAAGTCCATTACAGTGGGATGGTTCTACAAAATTATCAGCAATGAACTAGTTAGCAGTGTTAACGTTAGAATTGTTAGGGTTCATAGTCAACACCTGATAAAGCTTAGATTCAAATACACAATTATGCAGCAAATCTAAATATGACTAATTGTGCAGCCACATAACGCCATACTGCACAGGTTAGTATATCTGCCCTGTTACCTGCCAGGTTTGTACCTGTGGCAAAGCTGCCCAGGATCACTTTAAAATTGTATTTTTGGAATTAGTTATAGGCTCTATGAACAACTTGATTTTACCCAGGTTGTCTGGTGTATTCATCCCCTTTTGAACGCCCACATGCCTCATGGTATACTAAATGCCTTTCCAGTGTGTGGCCAGACTCTAAATGGTACAGCAGTAGCTGACATTCATGGATACGCGCACAAAGAATGGGACTATGCCTCTTTTCCATTTAGGAAAATGCGGCTTAATGGTGCAAAGGACAAGTCAGGTCAGACTGGAGCCCACTATTAGCTCAGAAGATGTCATTGTAGCAAAAGCTCTCAAGAGCCTTTCAAAACAGAAATGTTGAAGATGAGTGAAGAAAAGCAATATCACTTCTATTCATTGCCTGGATCCTGCACAGCCGAGACTTGCAGCAGCATGTGAAAGTGATTAGATGTATTTTCAAACTGGAGCTATGCTATTAAGGTGGGATATCATCACAGATTGAATCAGTGTGCTGTGTGAATTACTTCAGGATGTCTCTTTGATGAAACGATCGCCAGGCGTACTTTGCAGTTATTTAAACACAAAGGTCTAGTTGTCATTCTGCATGGACTCACCCTTGCTCAGTACAGCTGCTAACTGATGACATGAAGGCCCCTAGTTCAGTGAGTCTTGAGACATCCAGACAAATATGTCATGAATTCAAGAAAATCTTGACAGGCCTTAGAGGAGAGAAGGCAGCAGTCAAGACAGTCTCAGGTGGGATAATATAGAGAAGAGCATCTCTGAAGGCCACTTCCTCACCTTCCCCCGAGAGCAAGTCTGACTCCCCATCAGGCGAAGGAGGCTGAGGCGTCCCTCGTGAGCCTTTGCCTTCCTTGGAGGAAGAGAATTTGTTCTCTTGTCACCCCTCCTTGCTGAAGAGACTACGGAGGCAACAGGTGGAGGACGCTAGGACCATAAGGAGGAAAACCTGAGTCATCTTTCAATTCTAGAGGTGTCTAAATCGAGAACCGTGACTTCAAAGCGGACATTGAACCATAAACATCTCATTCTCTGCTCTAAGAAGTCCACAGTAGTGGGTTTGATTCTGCAGAGAAGTGTGGGAAGCCTATGTGTGGGAAGTGTGGGAAGCCTATGAGAAGTGTGGGAAGACTGCTCCAGCTAGCTCCAAAACTGTGGATTCCAAAAGATTAAGGGCATTTCTGCTGGGAGAAAGATGATTCTGGAGAAGATCTCACTAATAAATCCACTGGACCCTGGTAAGGACATCATAATGCCTATTCCAAATTCTCTGACTTCCCCTCTACCAGACCCTTCAAAAGTTGTTGATTCCTTCAACTTTGGCTTGGCAGATTTTTCACATGCCCCAGTGGGGACAACTGAGCCAACCAGTCTCTGCCCAAGGAGCTCTATCCTTCTTTTGGCCCCATGTCACTTGGGAACCAGCACACTGGCATACCTCCCGATTCAGTGGTATAATGCTTGTCAGAGCCCCTCATTCTGTTGTTCTATGGGCTCTCAAAACCCACGTCATCAGAGGCAATTTCCTTGGCTTCATCCAAACCTTGGCTCAGAACTGCTCTTCTGCAGCCTCCCACCTTTGCAGAAGACACGTTTTAAAGTGCTGAACAAGCATTTTTCCCCAGTGATAAACTGAGTTGGAATCATCTTTCATAACACACACCTTTTTGTGTTTAAGTGCTCCAAAGGTTTTATTTACATCAATTATGTCTCGCCAATAATCACTTTGCTAAGTTGAAAAGGTTCATTTATTTAGACAATTTAAAGAAGAACATTTGATTTGTTTTGGGTTTTTGGCTTTTTTTTTCTTTCTTTTTCTTTTTTTTTTCCCTTTGGTAATTGCATCAGAATATCAGTAAAGAACTTAAAAGCTTTAAAGGGTGGACCTGTTCTTAGTTTTGATAAGCTGGTTATAAGACTGTGCAGATACCATGACAATGTTCTTTAACTTACACACATCAAAAAGCAGGAAGCACTGGTTTTATCATGGTCTTTTATAAAATCTTTTTAATGCAAGGAAGTTGGAGTGAGCCACCGTTGCTGTATCCTGCGGGCCCTTTGATGAAGTTTGATATACAGTGTGTTAGACAATTTTGCATGCACGCACATGGACAGCCAGCTGTGGATAGCAACAGGCTGCAGGGGAAATTTGCTAACTTAAATATGACTAAATTATGTAGTGAAACAGAAGGAAATGAGGGGGGAAATGCGGGCCTCACAAGCCGAAATTAAATTCATCAGCTGAAATCATTTTAATTTTAAGAAAACGTCTGTGTGGGTGCAAAGCCTAGAGCCCTGGGTGATTCCCAAGTGTCAGGAAAATTAAAATATAGTTGTAATAGAAAGCTTTATGCACCTCAGAATATTGTAATGTTAAATGAGTTAGCAGCAGAAGTTTTTTTATATTTTTTTAATTACCATTTTTTGATTTGTTTCAAAGCCACTACAAATAATTTGACTTTTGGGGGGGAAAAAACAAAGGTGGTGGAGGGCAGGATCCACTGAGAGAGTCTCTCATGTATGGAACTTATGGACAACAAGCTGCAACTTTTATTAACTAGCATAATAGACTGATGCCTAAAGGCAACATGCGCTAGCAGCTCCGGAAAGCAGGGGAGGCAACAGCAGCACAGAACAGACACCTGGCCTCCCTCTCCCTTAAGTATTTAGGTACCAAACATGCTAAATATCCATGCTCTACCAGGCCACCTTATTACAAAGCCCATGTCTACCTGAATTTTTGCATGATTTAGATACTAAGCAAGTTACTGCACCAGGGAAACATCAAATGTTGCAATGAGATCTGAAGGTTTGCTGAAGTACCAGCCTTTCCCGACCACGCCAAGGAAACCAAACCACCATTATCCCCGCTGAATATAAGCTCCACCTGGGAAGCCAGCTTTGATGCACGGGACTCTGTTGTAGCTAGTATATGCCACCTGCAAATCACCCAGCCAATTTTCAGTACACCACCTGTTTCAGTGTTATAGGTCACATCTGAGGCTGGATTGTCATAAGTAAGGCACTTGCCCCTCAGCATCTATCCATAAAAGAAAGCACACAAACACTCCATTCCCAGTTGATGTCTTTCCTGGCATGGTCCACCAATCTGTTGGCACATCTCCAGGAGAAACTCAAGGCTGTGTTTCAGTACAGTCCAATATCACTTAACCCAAATCAGTAATTTGAGGTTTACCCACAATCAGATGGGGCGGGATCCTCGCCAGAGTTTGCACGTGATGGTAATCCGCCGAATCCATCGCAGGCTCCACCAGACATTCCGCTTAACACTGGATTCTGGCCAAAAGGGAAACCAAGCTGTGATTGCCGGTGCTGAACAGCTGCTTGTTTATGTACCCGGTGAATGATGCTGTTGCTGTATCTGAAGAGCACTGAACCAGCCCTTCCAAGGTTAGGAGAAAAATGCAAGCACAGCGTCCCAGCCAGGATGCTGAATCATAGTGCCGGGACAGATACTATGAAGGGTTCATTGACCCATCTGGAAGAGGGGACGCTGTGTCCTGTCAGATGTCATCTTGAACCTAGCGGAACACTTCCCATCCAGTTCCTGAATATCTTGATTCGAGAGCCTGGCCCCAGCAATAGGGGCAGCGATACCTATGGGGAATGAAAGAGACCTCAGTGCTCCATGGTCTGCGTTCACCAAGGCCAGTTCTACCCTTAGAGCAGCAAAGTGTTATTACTGCATTGGGGGGGGGGGGGGTGAGTGTAGTTACCAAGCAGAGACAAGAGGGTATCGTCTATGGGGCACTATGGCCTGAGATGGCCATAATAGGGAAAGCCAACTAACTGAGCACCCGCCACAGGGGAACTAACAGTCCAACACTGCTTGGTTCATTTTGAAATAACGTTGTTGCAGGCCAAAACCTGAGGGCTGAGAGAGATCATCCATGAGGAGACTACCAGGCTGAGGCCTGCTTCAAGCCCTAGTCACCAGCTCACCACCCTCAGTGGACCACAAAAGACTGCAGAATGGAGAGCCTGTGTCCCCAAGACAGCTGTCTGGCCAGAGCTATATATTACTTTGTAAGAAGGGTCTTGGCACTCAGCCTACACCCTCCATCCTCCACACCAGGTGTCTGACCAGTAAGCCAACCACACAACATGGCTTTCCATAACCAGTCACCTCAGCACATCCGGGTATAGCATGAGGGAATGAGTGAGGTAGTGTTTCTCAAACCCAGCAGTGAACTGCTCTTGGTGAGGGGGACTGGCTGAAAACTCCAAGAACCTTGGTCGCCCTACTCTGAATGAAATGCTCAGAGCTGGCCTGATATGGCCACAAACACCTTTCCTCAGTGTTCCTCAGTGCCACTCCTTTCAAACACCTCCAGGCCCTGGTTGTCCTGGCTCCACTGTGGGCTCTGGCCACCCCTCTCAACCAGCTGCTAAAACCTCCTCCTGAAAATAACATTCAGCAGTACTATTAATACATACAGCCCTGCCAGGCTCTGAAAAGACAGTGTAAATGTTACGCTCTGGATCAGGAAGGGGGAAGGTCCTGACAGCTTTGGAACCTTGGATGTAGTCCTGCACATAGGATAATAAGTCATGTGAACTTCAGCCTTTTTTGTCCCGCAGCTCATTTTCTGACATGGTAACAGTCATTGGTATTAGGGAAGAAAACTAAAGTCAAGATGAAGGAAGGTCAATCCTCCTAGAAAACCCCCCACACACCCCACAATCCTCCTAGAACTCCCCCCCCCCCACACACACACACACAGTCTAGTGCCAGCTTTAAAAAAATAGAGAAATAGATATGCCTATCTCATAGAACTGGAAGGATCTTGAAAGGTCATCTAATCCAGTCCCCTGCCGACACTAGCAGGACCAAATACTGCCCCCTGACTGATTTTTTTGCCCCATATCCCTAAATGGCCCCCTCAAGGATTGAACTCACAACCCTGGGTTTAGCAGGCCAATGCTCAAACCACTGAGCTATCCCTTCCCCCTTTAGTCACTTTGCCGTCCTCCCATTCGGTGTGTCGACAGCTCCCCGGGTTTTCACAAAATGCATGGCAGTCGTTGCAGCATTCCTGCGCAAGCGCCAGATTCAGGTTTTTCCTAACCTCGACAACTGGCTGATCAAGGGCCGTTCAGAGTCCAAGTGGAGGGCCAGGTGGTCTTCATAAGACCTTCCTCAAGCGAGGTCTCCTCCTAAACGAGGCCAAATCTACTCTGTCCCTAGTGCAGAGGCAGAGTTTATAGGCACAGTCCTGGACTCTACTCAAGCCAGGGCGTACCTCCCAAAGGCCAGGTTTCGCCCATTAGGTGACATCATACGGGCCTCAGTTTCCCACCACCTCAGCAAGGAACTGTCTAAAGCTGTTGGGACACATAGCTGAGTGCCCCTACGTGGTACAGCATGCCAGGCTTAGACTGCGCCCACTCCAGTCTTCGCTGGCGTCGGAGTATTGGCCAGCCTGAGACGCTCTGGACAGCGTCGTCATCCTGCCCCGCCCGATGTTGGACTCCCTCCTATGGTGGTTTGACCCACGAGTGGTTTGTGCAGGAGTGCCCTTAGCCAACCCTCAGCGCTCTCGCTCTCTCTCGGGTGAAGGATGCCTCAGAGCTGGGCTGGAGAGCCCATTTAGGGGACCTTAGGACTCAAGGCCTCTGGTCTCAGGTGAACCTCAGTCTCCAAATCAATGTCAGTTAGCTGAGAGCAGTGCGCTTGGCATGCCAGGCTTTCAAAACCCACAGCAGGCAGGGGTGTCTCAGTCCTTCAAGACAACACCTCAGCAATGTCTTATATCAACAAACAGGAGGTGCACACTCCTCTCCCCCATGCCGGGAAGCCCTCGCACTGTGGGACTTCTGTGTAGAGCACTCGATTCGCCTGCAGGAGTCTTAATTTCCAGGAAAGCAGAACAAGCTGGCGGACAGTCTCAGCCAGACCTTCCACGGCCCCGAGTGGTCTCTCCAGTGGGACACGGATGGTTTAAATCTTTCATCTCTGGGGCTCTCCACAGCTGGACCTGTTTGCCACTCACAGCAACAGGACATGACAGCTGTTCTGCTCCCACATGAATCACAGTCTGAGGTCTATCGCAGGTGCCTTCCTTCTCCCGTACGGGGGCTGCCTGCTCTATGCTTTCCCACTAATTCCACTTGTCCACAAGGTGCTCCTCAAGAGCCGCAGGGAGCGGGCCCAAGTCATACCGATAGTGCCGGCGTGGCCACGCCAGCACAGGTTCACATCACTCCTGGGAATGTTTGTAGTGGCACCACTCACTTTACCGCCGGTCCTGGATGTGATCTTGAAGAACATGGCCGATTCTGGCACCCAAACCTAGAGTTGCTCCACCTCACAGCCTGGATGCTCCATTGCTAAACACCGCAGAGCTATCCTGTTTGCAACAAGTCAGACAAGTCCTCATCGGTAGTAGAAAGCCTCCCACCTAGGTTACGTACCCTACCAAATGGAAAAGGTTCTCCATCTGGGCAGAGCAGTGCAGTCAGTCACTGTTGCTCACCCCCGTACCACTGATACTGGATTGCCTCCTTCACCTAGAACAGCAAGCCTGTCAACACTTAGCCGCCATTTCTGCTGTCCAGCCGGACACAGACTGTTTCTCGGTCTTCACAAACCCTCTAGTCGGTCATTTCCTCAAGAACCTGGACAGACTCTCCCCACAGATGCGTTAGCCTGTCCCGGCCTGGGACCTTAATCTAGTTCTCTCCACGCTTACAGGCCTCCCATTTAAACCATTGGCAACATGCTGTCTGCTCTATCTCTCGTACAAGGTCGCGTTCCTTGTGGCAATTACCTCGACTACATGGGTATCCGAGCTCAGGGCCCTCATGTCCAAGCCTCCTTAAGGACACGGTCCAACTCAGACTTCACCCGGATTTTCTTCCTAAGGTTGTCTCCCAGTTCCACATGGGCCAACACATCTTCCTCCCAGTGTTTTATCCCAAGCCACGCTCCTCCAATAAGGAGTGTAGGCTGCACTGTCTGGATGTATGTAGGACCCTAGTCTTCTACTTTGATTGGACTAAGTTGTTCCGGAAGTCCATCCAACTCTTTGGGTATGTCTGGCCTAACCACCGGATTGGCGGGTAGCAATTGATCTAACTCAGTATAAAATATTAGCCAAAAAAAAGTGTCTTCTGTATACCAAAAAAAAAAAAAAAAAAAAAAGCCCTTGTACTGCTGTCCCTGGCAGTGTCGGGGGCTGGTTGAACAGAATGAGGTTTGTTAGCGCTGCATCTCTCACTTCCTGCCCAGATTCGTTGGCTAAACAAACCCTTGGACTGAAGTTAATTTGTTCTTAATTTGTGCGCATGGGAGGAGCAGGGGTTTTGACATGTTGCTCAAATCACCGCAGCCTTGTTCTCTGGGTCTTCCAACGCCCAAACTGATCATATGAAAGCATCAGGGAAGAGGGTATCGCTTTAAACAGTTGAATGTGCTTTTTTTTTAAAAAAAAATTGTTTTATTGGTTGAATGCTGCAGGATCAGAATGGGAGATGGGCAATGTTTTTTATCATGCTAGTTCTCTTGTCACAATTGTATTAAAGGTAGTACAGAATACAGGGTATTGTGGTGCTAGCTGGGTCCGTCCCCCCCCCCTAATAATTAATTGAAATACCGCTTCTAAATCCAGTGAAACCTCCATATAACTGACTAATTCGGGTGAGGGGGTGTCCGTTAAAGCCGAAAGTCCGTTATTTAATAATTTTTTTAAATTATTAAATAACGGACTTTCGGATGACAATGGACACCCCCTCGCCCGAATTAGTCCGTTATATAGAGGTTTTACTTTTATCACGGCCGGGAGCCGTGAGTCAGCCCGCCCGGCGGCAGCCAGCAGCCCGCCCGGGACCCCGGCTGCTGGGACCCGGGCGGGAGCCGTCAACCCGCCCGCCCGGGACCCGGGCGGGAGCTGTCAGCCCGCCCGCCCGGCTCCCCGCAGCGGGGAGCCAGGCGGGAGCTCTCAACCCGGTCGCCCCGATCCCCGCTGCGGGGAGCCGGGCGGGAGCTGTCAGCCCGCCCGCCCGGATCCCGGCTGCTGGGACCCAGGCGGTAGCCAGTGGCCCGCCCGCCCGGGTCCCAGCAGCCGGGACCCGGGCGGGCTGGCAGCGGGGAGCCGGGAGCAGCCAGCCCGCCCGCTGCCTGGACCGGGGAGGCAGCGGGGAGCCTGGAGCCGGCAGCCTGCCCACCAGCGGGACCCGGGAGCCGGCAGCCCGCCCGCAGGCGGAAGGCGGGAGCCGGCAGCCGCTAGCCAGCCAGCCCGCCCGCAGGCGGGAGCCGGCAGCCAGCCAGCCAGCCTGCCCGCAGGCGGGAGCCGGGAGTTGCCAGCCCGCCCGCAGGTGGGACCCGGGCGGGAGCCAGCAGCCCCCAATAACGGATTTCGGATGCATCGGAAATTTTGTCCGTTGCATCCGAAGTCCGTTAAATCGGGGTCCGTTAAATCGAGGTTTTACTGTCCCACTAAAGGCAGCTTGCTTTCTTTGGTCTGCTGGCTCCCCTTCCCCATACAGCTACTCCTGTCTGACATTGGAGTGAAATAGTATGTCTTCCCCAGTGTCAGCATATTCATGGCATGGTTCTCATTTGGAAGTTTGGAATTCCTTTACAGTGAACAGTTTTGGCCTTCTTTTTGTCTGACATGAGGAAAATCTATTCCAGAAAAACAGAAGGAAATGCAATCAAGGGAGAGTTTAGAGGGGGAGGGGGGGTTCCATGCTCCCCTTCCAGTCTTTCCTTCCCGTACCCGCAAGTGTCACAGAGGTTCCATGCATGCCGGGTGAAACGGCCTGTGTACTGCCTGTCATTGGCTTCTCAACTTCTTAAACGCACCCACGAACTTTTTCACAGCAAGTACGTCGTTAGTGGAAATTCATTTTTCACTATTGCACCCAATTCAATCTGACCCCTTGTAACAGCTGCAATTTACTTACCCTCAGTGTGGGAGACGGCGACAGGCCCTGTGCGGTAGAACAGCCTGCATATGTTTAGAGTGAATTCTGGATGTTTGAGTTTGTTGGCACTGTCGCGTTAGATTCTAAACATTGCTCTTCTCTGTGAGGCCTGTTGCCCAGTTAGGGGGTGACTGTTTCTTTTAGCAAACACAGCGATGCTGCTAAAGTCCCTAGTGTAGATGCAATCATACCAGTATAACTGCTTATACAGGCCAGATTTTTGTCACCCAGGTCGATGTTGGTCACAGGTGTGAAGTGTGATTTGTGACCGGCACAGCTGTGCCCCCGAAAGCCTCTAGTATAGATGGAGTCATAATGGCAAAACTGACCTTTTGCGGTATCGCTTATTTTGCTCAGGTTGGTGAGGGGAGGAGACTGGAATAAGCTAAGCCAGCAAAAGCTCACCTTTGCCAATATGAGCTGTGCCTATGCTAGGCACATATATAGTATACTGGTATATATAGTATATATAGTATACGGTGCAGCTATATGAAAAAGCACTCCTGATATAGACCTAGCTGAAAGTGTAGCCTGTCATAAACGGTCTCTCTTTTTAGGGAACAAAGATGTTCCCTTGCCTCAGGTGCTTAACAACCACCTTTTTTTTTAAATCACCGGGGTTGGGAGGCTGGGTTCAGATAAGAGCAGAGACAAGCAGTTCATGTCCTGTCTGCATTTAGAATGCAAAGCCATTTGAGCCCCAAAAGACATTCTTATGTCCACATGGTATAATTTTAAAAGCCCTGTACCACCTTTCAACTTGCAATTTCAATTCTGTCATATTATTCTCATTGTTTCTCACTATTTAAGAATGACAGGAAAGAAACCAACATCACAGAGAATAAGGTTCATAACACCGTTCTCTACACAGAGTAACTTTAGCACAAATTTTGTAGGCATTAAAACCATATGTTAATCTTTATCTGCCTTGGTGAGATTGACCCAGCAGATAATAAAAACTACAAAGAACTCCTTATTATGAAGGTGCTATCGGTCGCTTTGTACTTAAGGTTTTGTGGAGTTTAAAGTGGGGTTTCAGTTTCTTTGTAATGGACGAAAAGTCATGTTTATCCTAACCAAAATCATGACATTTACAGTAACTCCTCGCTTAACATTGTAGTTATGTTCCAGAAAAATGCAACTTTAAGCGAAATGGTGTTAAGCAAATTCAATTTCCCCATAAGAATTAATGTAAATAGGGAGGGTTAGATTCCAGAGAAATGTTTTTCACCAGAAAAAAACTATATATATAATACACACACTACACGTTTTAAACAAACAATTTAATACTGTTTACAGCGATGGCGATTGTGAAGCTTGGTTGAGGTGGTGAAGGAAGAGGGTGGGCTATTTCCCAGGGGATGCCTTACTGCTAAATGATGAACTAGCTTTTGGCTGAGCCCTCAAGGATTTAACATGTTAATGTAGCCTCACACTACAAGGCAGCAGGAATGGAGCAAGGGGAGACAGCATGGCAGACAGAGGCACACACCCTGTGTGTAGGGGAGAGAGAGAGAGAGAGAGAGAGAGATGCACACTATCCCTTTAAGTAAGCTGACCCCACTCTTAAGTATATTGTATTTTTAAGTGGATCAGGAAGTTGAGACAGCAGCTGCTGCCCCAAGCTCTCTCTGTTTCTCTCCCTCTGTGTCCCCATCCTGCTCTAAATGGTGAAGCGGTAAGCGGGGTGCAGGAGCAGGGGGGAAGGGGGACACCCTGACATTATGCCCCACTTCTCGCTCTTCCGTCTCTCCCCCCCCCTCCCCCCCCCGCCGCACAGCAAGCAGGAGGCTCCCAGGAGGAGCTCCAAGGCAGAGGGCTGGAGCAGCACATGGCAATGGGGGGAGGGACAGCTGAACTGCTGGCAATTGGTAGCCTGCTGGGCAGCTGCTACATAGGGGAGCATGGAGCTGATGGTGGGCTGCTGGTCCACCCTGGTTCCAAGCCCCCACCAGCTAGCTGCAACCGGCTGCTCTTCCTACAAGCAGTGGACAAAGCAGGCAGCTGCCAAACGATGTTAGAAGGGAGCATTGCACAACTTTAAACGAGCATTTTCCCTAATTGATCAGCAACGTAACGACGAAACAGTGTTAACCAGGACGACTTTTAAGTGAGGCGTTCAAAGGAGTTTGTTACCCTTTTAGCTGGTATCTTTGTTTTGAGGTTCCTTTAACCTATGTACAGCTTTGTTTTTTCACTTCAAGCTTTACATAGAAATAGATCTACAGAGTCTCATATACAGGCTATTTTAAAAAAAACAGTAAAGTTATCCACATTCTCCTCATTAATATTTCTCTCTGCGCCAGTGACTGGCAAATCAAAGGTGGGGAAGACGGTAGAACAGGGCTCTGCCTATCTCTTAGCTATTCTAAGAGTTCTTATGACTGTTAAAGCCCAGGCATCCTTTCCAGTTGCACATGTTCTAAGATCCTTAAAAATAGGGTTCCTGTCCTGCACCATTTCTGAGCTGGACAATAGTGGAGCTCTCAATCCGTGGCCCTTAGGAGGCATGTAGATATTCCCATACTGTGGCTGGCAGTATCC
The DNA here is from genome assembly GCA_032164245.1 of Sternotherus odoratus. NCBI lineage: Eukaryota > Metazoa > Chordata > Testudines > Kinosternidae > Sternotherus > Sternotherus odoratus. The sequence continues at coordinate 3,073,839 of JAVMKO010000011.1, forward strand.
TTGGGCCACACAATGGCTCATGGCAATGGGGGAGTAGTGGAGTATCCTGGAAGAAGTAGGAGGAGATGTGATATAAGAGGTCATGTGAGAAGGAGGTTAGTGAATAGGCTGGGCGGTAGGAGTCACTCAGATTTAAACTGGATTGGAGCTCGTAACTTTTCTTTAAACATTCTGCGTGTAGTTTTCTGTGGGAGCTGATAGAAGGCTCATCATACCTTTTGAAAATTCCCATCCAGAGCCTAAACTTTTCAAAAAGTACTCCTTCCGGTTCATGGCAGTGAACAATTTAATTCCCCAAGTTTTCTATTCAGCTTCCAGTCATTAAATGTGGTATGCAAAACTGACGTATCCAGTAATGAGAAGACAGGTTAGAAAGTTTTCATACCCCGAATTTTAAGTAGGATCAGATCATGGAAATCAAAGGAGGGGACTGGACACTCCATAGAGATGACAGTATATACAGCATCTTGAAGATCACTTGGATACAGCGTATGTACAGCAATGTGAATTTAAACTTCTCTGCTATTTCTATTCCATTTTTTTTTCAGCTTGATCCTTTTCCAGAAAAAGTCTTACAGCAGAGAGCAAATGCCAATGCAGTGCATTCCATGGAAAAAGTCATTGAGATACACAGTGAGTATATATAAGCTTGGCTCAGATAATTCTCCTCTGAGCTGTCTCAGGCAACACTTCTTTGATACCTCCATCATCTTAACAATTATAGTCAATCCATTCTCCCGAGGTTTGCTAGATTTACTTCAGCTGGTTTTCTGACGGTCAGTGTGAAGTCAACCAATGCAGCCAGGAGCTGCACATGCAAGATGCAGAAGTGCCTGATTGTGCAAGAGCCTATTTACATAGCTCACAGCAGGAAACCTCCCAGCGCAGGTTGAGAGACAAGGGCTCGCACTAGTGCTCCAAAAAGAGCTGGGTAGACATCGTACTTCAGGCTGGAGCTCAGGCTGTGAAACGCCCATCTTCCGGGAGGCTTAAGGCACGACTTCAAAGCGCTGTCTACGCAACTTTTCTTATCACGATAGCACAAGCCTGCCCCGCTGCCCCAATGTACCTGTAGTGTTCAGACAGGAGGTCAGACTGCAGGACGATGTGGTTATCTTTTGGTTTCCTTTCTCTCACCCTAACCCCAAACCAACTGTAAACCCAAGTGATGCATTTCTCTGAGTAATCGTGCACATGGAACAAATTTTCCTACTGTTAGTGAAGAAATTGAGGTTGGGGTCATTTGTTAAAGGAACTAAAGACAGGTGAAAGGTCAAGTTTCCTCCTTGTGCAGTGGTAGTGGGATGTATCAATAGTGCTTATGTGCAGCCTATCATGGCTATTAAAGAACGTGAATTGGGAATTGTTACAACTTCTAGTTAAGAGTGAACGTTAACTGAAGTTAAACCCAGCATTGGGTAGAAGTGCTGGAATCGTAGGCTTGCCTACACTTTTTTAAATAAAATGCTGCCGTGTCAGCATGGAGCATTTTGAACTCTTCTGATAATCTTTATTTGTAGCTCCAAGAGACCTCAAGCAAGATTGGAGCCCCAATATGCCAAACACATACACACAGAAAAACCTATCCCTAGATAAGTATATAATCTAAATAGATAAGAGAGATTGGAGAAGGAAAGTATTGTACCCATTTTACAGGTAGGGAACCAAGGACCTAAGAAATTAAGGGCAAAAGTTAATAAGATACTTAGGAGCTTTAGGTCACATTGGAAGTTAACTGGATTTTGGCTTCTAAGTACCAAAGTTACTTTTGAAAATGGAATTTAGGCTCCTAATTCATTTGGGTGTTTTTGAAAAGTTTGCCAAAGCGTCTTGCGCCAGGTCCAGCAGTTGAACCCATTTCTCCAATCCAATGCCTTAGCCACAAAACAATCCTTCCTTCTTCTGTGTATTGTGCCTTAGCTCCACATTTCTCAAGATTTTTAAGAGTCCAACTGTCCCTCTTGCTGCTGCTTCCTCACCTAAACCTAGCTCAGGTTTTGGTGACATTATAAACTTTTTCACAGCCAGGAGTTATACGGTTTCCAAACAGACATGGGGCTTCTTCAGGTGAGGAAGCAGCAGCCAAAGCAGGTGAATTCTCCATTTAATATCTTCCCCCTGTCTTTAGCCGTTCAAAGCAGAAGAGCAGTTTCATTCACAACCCGCGCTTCAGCTCTGGTTTTGGAGCCAGAGTATGCTTGGAAGGATGCTGGGGAGCACATTCAACAAAGTCTTCAACAATGCGGGGCAGAAGTTTCGCATGTTTCTTCCAGCACTGAATGCCCATAGAATCCAGGGTTCTTGGCAGGCAGTAAATCTGACCTCAGACTGTCGACCTATCAGCCTCTTCATTCCACTTCCATTTTAAATGCACCTTATTGTCTGAAGAAGACAAACTAGGGTGAAATCCTGACCTTCCCCCCCCCCCTCCCCACTCTCCCCCAAGCCAATGGCAAAATTCCCATTGATTTCAATGGCACTAAGTTCCTGATTTCCCAGAAACTGCTTTGTTAAAAGGACGTTCCCCGGTGTAAAGTTCAGACCTACTGAAAAAATTTTGCCTCTAAATACTTAAAATGTATTAGAAAACAAACTGTTTGTGCTAATTATATGCTGGTTTACATAGCTACAGTAAAAACTGATCTTTATTATGACAGCACCGCGGTGATAACATAGGTTAACAAAGCAGCATGGTACTAATGCTAGATATTCAGCTCAGAACTGTGCTGTTGCTGTAGAATTAGCCAGACTATTTATCATTGTGAATCATCATAGTTAGCATGTAGAAGTAAACTACCTTTCCCATGTGGAGAACTCCTCGGCCTCTCGCTCTGGGGGCCATTGTTACCTCAGGTTGGCCAGCTTCTTTAGCAGATAAGCAGATCTTCAGCTTGAGCACTCATACAAGATTCCTTTCCGCAGCTTTTGATACTAAATTGGTCACGGTGATGATTTTACAACCATGTCTGTATTCCGGTCTATCATGGATCCAGAGCTGCAAAATGACTATGGGATTTTTCCCCTCACTATGTTGTGAGCCGTAACAGCAAATGAAGAAATACATTGAAAGCGCTGATGAACTGTTCTGTTTTTTGAACCATGACCTCTCCCTCTGTCTGACATTTGGGCTCCACCTTTCTGCTGGGAAATTCTAAAGGCTGCTCAGACTTATCCATGGGTCTCTGGATGTTTTTCCACCTTAACAGAGGTTTCCTGGCTCCGGCCATGCAGACAGAGGAGTGGTTCAGCACTCCTGCCTTTATCTGTTTCTAACTTGGATTTGGAAGCCAAATGTCAGGGCAGCAGGAAGTAATATCCTCCACTTCATCTCATCCCCAGTCTGTGGGGAAGGTACTCTTCCATGGATAATCCTCTGAACTGAACCACACTGGACTGGGTTACCTAGGGAGGTGATGGAATCTCCTTCCTTAGAGCTTTTTAAGGTCAGGCTTGACAAAGCCCTGGCTGGAATGATTTAGTTGGGGATTGGTCCTGCTTTGAGCAGGGGGTTGGACTAGATACCTCCTGAGGTCCCTTCCAACCCTGATAGTCTATGATTCTATGATTCTTCCTTCTACCCTTTTCCCTCCTCCTCCCTCCCACTCATCCCCAAACTCAGCATGATCAACTCGGCTAAATGGAGCCGGCAAAGGCCAAGAGATGTTCCATGTGTGAGGGGAGCCATGGAAAGGGAACTCTGTTGCCGTTGCTCCCAGCCCACAGCTAGGGGAAGGAGCACAGCATGTGGATGGCTTGCTGGGGCCTCTGCATCCTCCCACATCAGCCAAGACTAGAGTTACCATATTTCAGGCTCTCAAAAAGAGAGCACTGTGGAGAGGACTCTGGGAGAGCCGGAGGGTGTGCCTGCAGCAGGGGTACTCTGGAGGTGGGGGAGAGGGGCAGTGTCTCTCCCTGTCAACCAGCTGGCGCAAGCCCAGGATGCAGCAACAACTGTCAATCGGTGCCTCCCTGTGGGATTGTCCCCCCAGAGCTGTGAGCTGGGGGGTCTGGCTGGACAGGATCTGGCACCTGGAGCCAGAGGACCAAGGCTCAAAAAACAGGCAATATCCGGGAAAACCCGGGCATATGGTAACCCTAGCCAAGACTGCTCCAGTTCCCACCTCCTCAAGAACCCCACCACTAGGCTGCAGGGAGCCTGCGACAAATTAATACAGATTCAAGCTGTATTTACTTCTCCTTGTGAGCTGCATTGGGCTTAAGAAGGAAGGGTGGATGTTCCCCCACACAAACCCCAGTCCTCCATAGGCTCTGCAGAGGAGGGAAGAGACAGGCTTAGATGTGGTTGCATTTCCTTGGTAGGTGATATGATTCCTATATGTGGAGAGAGAGCTTCTCAAAAGTGCCCAACTTTGGCTTTGAAAAAACGGTGGGAGTTGTAGCAGAGGCTTCAATGGGAGCTCAGATAGGCCAGTGCTGAGTGCTTCGTGTCTCACCCAGAACGTGTCAAGCATCAGGCCCAATCTGAATGCAAGATCATGTTGACACGAAAGCACCAAGCCCAGAACCTGCTCAGTTTTCATAATAACTAATAACATCATCACCACGTGGTTGAACATCTGGCCTAACCGTCTGTTTTCATATGTCTCACTTAGGCAAGTATTGGCATTCACTCCAGCGTTACTCCTCCACGGTGGGGTACTCCTTGATCGAGGCACAGAAGTGTGAGACTGAAGAAGCAGAAACAGTAACAGCCATGGCATCTCTGTCAGTGGGCGTGAAGCCAGCTGACAAGAGGTGAGTTCCCTTCACTTCCATCCATCCACCAGATCTCAGAGACAGGAGCCATTAGGAGGGTGGACAGTAATGTGTGTAACCACCTGGTGACGCAGTGCAGAGTCTTTTTGTTCATTTCCTTCTAACTGGACACTTTCCCAGGATCGTTAGGGTAATTATTACAACAGTAAGTGGCTCCTGCCCTTCTGTTTCATTGCACACTCTCGGACTAGCCAGGACAATGGTGACTCTGCCAACCATGTCTTGAATCTTAATACACTCTACACACTGGTATATGCTGCTCTTTCCACTTGTAGAAGACTCTCCAAACAGTTTGAAGGACAGTTTAATTCTTAACAGACTGGGCGAGTAAAACTTACATGGGTTGGTAGCGGAGGGTTTGCAAAGTGCGTGTTAGTGAGAGTTGTGGGGAAATCACATTCGTGCAGAAGAGAAAGTGTAACACTTTTGTACACACTGTGAATTTCTCATCCTTGTCATGCCCCTCCCCTTTTTTTCTCCCTCCCCCCCATCCTGCCTCCCTTGGGTGAAACTGTTTACAGCCCAGATGATGAACCCATGGAAGAGGAGCCTCCCCTGTAGCATTCACCTCTGAGCTGGAGTTCTCCTGTTTGTTCGTCTTTGTCTGGAAGCTCTGCCAAAAAGCTTTCTCTTGTTACTCCTGCGTCCTGTCATGGTTTCCTTACAGAATACGGAAGGGACAACCAGGTGTAAAACACAGCAACAGAAAAAATCTCCATATATAGAGACACGGATACAGTATATACAGAAAAGGAAAAATGCTGGTGAAGAGCAGCAGTGTTGAAGACAAGCACATATGCTGGGCACTTTCCTCTGGTCCTCAATGGAAGCCGTAAGAGGAACAAAGCTCATGAAAGTCTTTGGAAAAAGCTGTCAACTTTTTTCTTAAAAATAATAATGAAATCAAAGATTCAACAACACGAAAACAAACAAACTTCATTTAAAACTGGTGCTTAAAGGTTGATTACCCATAATTCAGCAATCTCCGTTTGAACCACTCAACCCATCTTGTAGTTTTGTTTCTTGGATTATTATTATTTTTTTTAATGGCTCTCGCCTACCTGCGAGTCAGACATTCTCTTCAAAACCAGAACAATGCGAGATGGTGTATTTTTAATGGGGAGGGTGAGGGAAAGAGGACTAGTCTATATATATAGTCATATATATATATATATATACACACACACACACATATATATATATATATATTTAAAAAAAAAAGAGGAAATGGAGCTCAGAAGGAGTCGGCTTTAGTAACTCCAAAGCCATCTGAAGATGAGTTTGTGCCTTTTTTTTTTAATTGAGCTGATGGATTTGATGCAGTTGGATTTTCTGAAGTTTGAGGAACAATGCCTTAAGAAAAAGAACCGCAGCAGTTTGTCAACATGTTTCCTCTGGAAAAGCCAGGGACTGCCATCAGCAAGGAAGACTGGTTTGTGCTGGCATGATTACTGGAAGCAGGCATCAGCAAGATAGAGCATCTCCAAAACTGTCCAAAGCTTGGAAATTTTTTTGTTTTGATTTATTGCTGGGGGAAAAAAATTAAGGTAGTTGCCAAGGAAGTGGCAAATACTGTTGGATCTTTGAAATTCAACCAATTTTGAAAACACCTTTCCAAACATTTTCTCTCTCGGACATTATGTAGAAATTGAATTTACCAATCTGGTGGTTGAAGCATGCAATAGGTACAACTGCAGTTTTAAGATTGGAATGCTTTTCATTAAAAGCAACTAGCATGCAATATTGCTTAAATTGTTAGGTATAAAAATCTAATGTATATTACAAATGTATTCCAAGTTTAGAAATCTGATTCTTATGAATTATTGATACATATTTATAATGCATTTATATAAAATATATTTAATAAATGCAGACACTAAAAGTAGCCATTGAAAGGTCCCTAGTGAAAGATTTGTTAATTGGAATGTAAAGGTGCTTTTGGAGAGGGATCTAGTTTGAAACTTTAACATTTTCAAACTACAGTTTGGAAAGTTTTCAGAACACCAACACATTAGCCACTGGGCAGCTACCCTAAACATTTGTATTTTAATTTAAGGTTTTCTAACAAAAAAATGAGTTTTTAAGCAAAGATTATGAATTTGCTGTTAATTTTTATATTGATATTTCACAAAAACCATAAAGAAGCCTTGTTTGTGTGAATCTTACCTTTATTTTACGTTTGGCAGTTGTTTTTCTGAATGGTAACAATGTCAACATTTTTCTTCCCTAATCTCATGTGTGTACATTATTTTCTGTGGGGATTTTTTTTTTAAGTCTTTTGTACAGTGAGCAGCTTTCCACAGGTGTAAGGAACTGTTGCAGATTGTCAAAGTTTATTTTCAGAAAGCGTGCATTTAACTAAAAGGGGAATCCAGTGGTCTCTTTTGTATGATACCAATGATTGTATATTTCCTCAGTTCTGTGATTGACGCTGTATAAAGAAAATAAGGAGTTTTACCTTAAGCATAGTAGTATTATAATGGGTGATGTATCATATCCTCCATGTGGATTGTGGTGAGGATTATATATGGCATTAGTAGCTACCATGTTGAAGGCTTGAGGCAAATAGCATTCACTCACACACACTAAGCATCTTTCTGAACCACCATTGTTAGAATTGTAATTTTAGTCCTCCAAAGAACTTTTTTCTTTTTTTTTTCAAATTTATTTGTAAGATGAAGTCATTGTTGGGTGGGAGAGTTTTAATCTTCAGCTCCGTTGATTTTTCCCTATTGCCTTTCGGAGCTTGCCCTCAGTATAAGCAGATATTCCTTGAGTTGCGGAGTTAGGTGACTAAAGGAGACCAAATTGACACGTGTATCTTTTCAAAGCAGAGTAGGATAGCACAGATCCCTTATCTGAACAACCAAGGGTATTTTTAATTTTTTTTGTTATTATGACAACTGACAGGGTCATTTTATATTAACTTATTTTCCAGTTCTTGAAGTAGCTGTTTTCCATTCCATTCAGAACATACTGAATTTAGGCTTGTGGAAAGAATTTGAAACATACCATGCAAGAGAGTTCTTTGTTTTGTTTTATAATGCAATTTAAAAAACAGACACTACTGTATTTGAGTTTTTGCTAACCCAAGTACATTTAAAATTATGAAACAGTTTTAGTTATTAAAACTGTCTAGCATATTCTAACAGTAAGGTTCAAATATAAAAATGCAAACTATGCGTATGCATTGGTATTTTAAATGACCACTTTGCTGCTGTGATCTAAGACATAATTTGGCTGTAGAATCCTGTGATTTCATATTTCAAATCATTTACCCATTCATAAATGTTGGCAATATCAGCATATACATGATCCCTTTTGTATCCAGACCGTCCTAACCTTTTTTTTTCCAGCAATTTTAGTATCACTTGTGGAAAATATTTGTGTTCCTCTTTCCTTGTGAATAATTGCTGACAGATTGAGTTGATTTCTTTTAAATTAGATGATTGTCAATAGCCTGAAATATTCCATCTTGTCATTTCAAGATGCATTGTTCATTTATGTTAAGTCATTTCACTAAGTTATTGCTATCAATGGAAAGACTTACCAAGACTTTACAACTAGTCAGTCTGGATCACTTGGATTGGCTAAAACCTTCCTTTACCTAAATCCACTAGACAGGCCACCTCTGGGTGCTCTGTGGCCTGTCTGACCTTGACTGGTGCAAATAGAAGGCAAAGGAGGTCCTCATTTTGGAGACCACCATTTCTTCACCCCTTGAGCTTCTGACCTTTTCATTTCCGTAGCCTTCTATGAAAATGTTGCTCAGCCCTGGGTCAGTGAACATCAGTCCTAAGGGGAATGCTAGCAAACTCTCTGGAGTAGCCACCAAAAAGGTGCATTGCAGGTAGATTCCATGAGCACTCATTCCCTTTTCTTACTGCTTCCTCTCCTGAACCCAAACATGATGTACTTCAGCTCCACCAGCAAGAGACCAGAAGTTGCGCCAGCAACACAGTGCATCACTTTGCGGCCAAGCCTTTGGCGCGGCGCAGTACAATAATAATGTATTTCTTTTGCCTGTTCGGAAATGAAGCAACATCTTCAAATTGTCTTACGGAGAAGTGAGGCCCAGTTTGCAGTACACAATTGATCATTTTGTGTTTTCGATACGAAACATTCCTTTTTTATTAGTCGCAGTCACGTATTCATTCCATTCTTCCTTTTTGTAAACTTTTTGGGCCCACGTGTTTTATGGGCATTGATATATATAAATATATATATATAAATATATATGAATATATTTTTTTAAGTTTCCTACACCTTGAGGTTGCATGGTCTGTAAGGTTGGCATGTCTTTATATTGTATACAAATTTTGCACGCCAAACTTGGCAGCTTTGAAAAAAAAAATTCCCCTCTTGAGGGATTTGCAGAGACAAAGGTTGAGGCAATTTTCTGTCAAACACACACAAAAAAGGAAGGAGAGTGAGGATGGGGAGAATTGCATCTTACTGAACTTAAGAAATTGTGCTTTTTATTGTAAAAAGATAAATAAAAAGGACTACTTAAACATTTCTCATTTTAAGAAGAAAAAGTTTATCTATCACTTGTGACTTACCAATAATAGAGTTTATTGTATTTATGTGGAAAACAGTGTTTTAGGGAAACTACACAGAACACACAAAGTAAACTGCCTGTGTCATTTTAAAACAAAAATTTGGTTGGTTTTTTTTTTCTTTTTGTTGATTTTTGTTTTGTTTTCTTTCCACTGGGAGGGCGGGGAATTGGCCGCATCCCTTTGTTAATACATCTAGTCATTCATTCGGGGGGGGGGGGGGGGGAGGAAGGGAGGATTTTAAAGAGTTAAATCTTCAACACAGCTGTGTTAACTTTTTTAATTACTTTGAAATGTCTCACTCGATTTCACTTTAAACAGTCGTGTACTGTGCAAGCACTGTGGTTTAAAATAAGACTTTACATCAAAAGAATAAAAAATGTTTCTTCATTGTGACGAAGCTGAGCTTGTTCTCAGCTCTGCTTCATGTACTTTGATATTGATGAAAAAGTATCCTATTGAAAGAAAATAAATTAACACTTTTCTGTGCTCCATAGTGGAGACGCTATTTTCCAATTTATGAGGATGACAAACTTATATATATATAATATATATATATATAAATATATATATATATTAAAAAGGGGGGGGATGGGTTTGAACATTATTCACCCAAGAGCTTATTACAGATATGTAGTATCAAAGTTGTAACTATATTATATTCTACTTTATACCTATACATGCTCAGTATGATGTCACCATTGGTAGCAGCTGCTGGTTTCTCTGTAATTTAGACACAATTTCACTCTTATTGTATGGACCCTACTTTAAGTGATGGTAGCATTCTTTGTGCTAAAATTTTCTGATGGTCCTTTCTTTTACTTGGTGGAGTTGGAATTATTTTTTCTCATTCTTGTTTTTGTTTTCTTTGGGGTTTTTTGTTTGTTTTTTTTACTGGCCAATGGTGTCTTTCTCTGACAGTACCAACTTCAATTTCAACTTTATTAGGAGTCCAGTATTTTGTACCACATTATGACAACTTGTTATTCTTGTGGTGTAAATAAAAAGAAAAAGTTAATTATAGTACCATCTTTGTTTCTGCTAGTCATCTTCTTCATAGCTGATGTCTTCTATTTAATTGCTTGGATCAGTCTTGTTGCCAAACCATCAGAGGCCTCGTAACTGTTCTCCTGGTTGAATGTTTTCCAAATATTTCTTGGTCTAGCAAAAGAAGTTCTGATATTCTGCTAGCAGCAGTACGTTGGTCATTGCTATGGTGGGAGGGATACCTCAGTGGTTTGAGCATTGGCCCGCTAAACCCAGGGTTGTGAGGGTCCTTGAGGGGGCCATTTAGGGATCTGGGGCAAAAAAAACCTATCAGGGGACAGTACTTGGTCCTGCTAGTGTCGGCAGGGGACTGGACTTGATGACCTTTTAAGGTCCTTCCAGTTCTATGAGATAGGTAGATCTCCATATATATATATATATATTTCAGTCTGTAGACATGTAAGCATATTTCTTATTACTAGTGAACTGAATTTAAATTTTTGCCAAGGTTAAACCCACAATTGTCTGCTATATATCTTTAAGAGTTATATTTCCCCGAAAGGTGTTAATGAAACTATCTGTATGTGCATCACTAAGAGAATATACCATTGAAGCATTAAATTAAGCATTTATAATGCTTTGGAACAGTGGATGCCAGAGAACGGCACTTGCTGAGTTAGTCTCAAAATGTTGGCCCTGATCCTGCAAGCACTCATACACGTGCTTAACTATCCACACATGAGTAGCTCCATCAAGTTCACAGCGCATGAAGTTAAATATGGGTGTTTGCAGGATCAGGGCCTTAATTTTCTCCCAAAACATTTTCAGCTAGAAAGTCTGTCTTTCCAGGTCTTCGTTGAGTGATTGCTAATGTGTATTCCACAGTAGATGTGTGTGTTCGCCATGTGCACTGGTGCCAGAAGTTTTTCCCCTACCAGTACCCATAGGGGGAGTGCCTCCCCATGACCCCTGGAGTGGCACCACCTTGAAGCGCTATAAGGGGCGCTGCGCGCTCCCCTATCCTCAGTTCCTTCTTGCCGCAAGTGAAGGTGCATTGGAACTTCACAGGTCCAGCATTGCTGCAGCTCATCCTTAGCGTTCTCTTAAGTACCTGTAGTCAACTTAGTTCTACAAGTTAGTTTAGTTAGTTCGAGTGTCCGGGCCGGGACATGCCCCGAGCCCCGGGTTTTAAGTCATGCAACACTTACAGGTGTTCGATGCTGAGGAGCGACCAGCACATGGACTGTTTCTGCTGTTTGGGTGAGGCCCATGTCAGCGATCGTTGCAAGATCTGCAAGTCGTTCAAGCCCTGGAAGACAAGAGAAAGGGACACTTGACTCCAGGCCATCCTGATGGAGTTGGCACTGACCCCGGCTCCAACACGCTGCTCCGAGCCGGCACCAGGCACCGCTCCCCATCCTCGGGTCATAAGAAGGCCAAGAAGACGTCCTCTTCGCACTGGAACTGTGGTGCACCGGGGTAGAGGCTAGACTCGCGTCAGGCAGTCCTCGATCCCCGTCGGCCTCCAGGCCTCTGACTCGCATTGAGCAGAGTAGCCCAGCCGCATCGGCCCAGGCCTCTCCGGATGCCTTCCACGCCAGAGGCCTTGCCAGCAGCCCGGGATGTCTTGTCCCTGCCGGTACCTGAAGTGCCACTGATGTCGGCCCCACACTCCATAGGCAAGCCGTCGCTGGGCTCCCTGCATTCGCCCCCAGAGCAGTACCAGTCGCGGTCGAGGGAACGTTCCCAACGCTGTTCACCATCCAGGGCAGAGTCCACATGGATCACCCTCGACGCCCGCCAGGTTCGGTGCCATCAGCCCGGAACTCCAGGCACTGCTCCACATTGGGGAGCGTGCACTGGTGGGAGTCCCTCCACAGTACCGCCTCCGTAGTCCTGGGCGTCATTTGCCGGCACCACGCCATCACAATTCTGCCCATAAGAGTCGTTCCAGGAGCAGTAGCTACCACCGGTACCGGTCCTCTGAGTCCAGGTCATGGCCCCGTGGACAACGTCGTTCCCAGCACCACTGCTTCTCCTGGTCTCCACGCAGTGGAGACTCGTTCATCAGCCTGACCTGAATACACTGCCCTCGACTTTCAGGACGCGTACTTCCACATTCACATATTCGAGGGACACAGACGGTTCCTCCGGTTCATGATGGGTCGGGAACATTACCAATTTACAGTCCTCCCGTTTGGTCTGTCCACTGCCCTCAGGGTGTTTACCAAACGTATGTTAGTAGTTGTAGCCTACTTCAGGCGCAAGGGGGTGCACATTTTTCCCTACCTGGACGACTGGCTGGTAAAAGGCAGCTCTCGGTTGCAGGTGAGTGACCACATGATGCTCTTTCTGTCCTCGTGCACCACCTGGGCCTGTTGGTAAACAACAAAAAGTCCACGTTAGTCCCAGTACAATGCATAGAGTTTATCGGGGCCCTCCTGGACTCCTCATCAACCACAGCTTCCCTTCTGGGGGACAGGTTCAAGACCTTGAAAGGGCTTATCGCCACGGTCACGAGGTTCCCTACGACTACGGCCGCAACGTGCCTGCAGCTCCTGGGCCACACGTTGGCGTGCACGTATGTGATCCACCACACCAGGCTCCGAATGCGGCGCCTCCAGCTCTGGCTGGCCTCAAAATTCCCTCAAGCCAGGGACAGGATAGACAAGGTCCTCACTGTCCCCGACGCAGTGATCGCCTCCCTGCAATGGTGGTCCACCCCCGAGAACTTCCTCCAAGTGGTCCCGTTCAGGGACAGGGCCTCATTGCTGGAGCTGGTGTCCGACACTTCAGACCTGTGTTGGGGGGGCCTATGTGGGAAGCGTTCAGATCCAGGGTCTGTGGTCGGCCCAGGACTTGACCCTGCACATAAACGTCAAGGAGCTGCGGGCAGTACGCGTGGCGTGCGTTGCCTTTCACTCACACTTGAAGGGGAAAGTGGTCCGGGTCCTCACAGACAAAATGGCCTCCATGTTCTACATCAACACGCAAACCTGGGCCCGATCCTCTGCTGCGAAGCCTCCGGCTGCGGGACTTCTGTATCGCCCACGACTTCTCCCTAAAGGCTTTCCATCTACCAGGTGCTTACAACGAGCGAGTGGACCGCCTGAGCGGGATTTCTCCTCCCAACACAAGTGGTCTCTCCACCCAAAAGTGGCCCACCAGCTCTTTCAAGTATGGGGGACTCGCCAAGTGGACCTGTTTGTGACCCGACAGAACCAGTGTTGCCCCCGTTTCTGCTCCAGGGGGGTCTGGGGAGGGGCACCATCTTAGACACCTTCCTCCTATCCTGATCGGGCCAGTTTCTCTATGCTTTTCCCGTTTCCTTTCATCAGCAAGGTGCTGGAAAAGATAGACGGATAAGGCCCAGTTCCTGCGGATCAGAGGAAGTGGGCACAGCTCTCCTCATGGGCAACTGAGAAGGGTGTTTCCCTGGTGACTGCCTCGATCCAGCTGATCCTAAACTACCTCCTGCACCTTAGAGCCCAGGGCCTGGCGCCCTCCTCCCTCAGGGTGCATTGCGCGGCCATCTTGGCCTTCCACCCACTGGTGCAGGGCATTTGTAGGGCCACTACCTGGTCTTCAGTTCACACATTCACCTCGCACTATGCAATTGTCTCCCAAGCCAGGGATGATGCTGGGTTTGGCAGGGCGGTACGCCATCCCAGGAACTTGTGAACTCCTACCCGCCTCCAACAGATCTAGCTTGGAATCACCTACTGTGGAATAGACAGGAGCAATCACTTGAAGAAGCAAAGATAGTTACTTACCATAACTGGTATTCTTCGAGATGTGTTGCTCCTGTCTATTCCACATCCCGCCTTCCTTCCCCTCTGTTGGAGTTGTCTAGCAAGAAGGAACTGAGGGTGGGGGGAACGCACAGCGCCCCTTATAGCACTCCAAGGCTGCACCACTCCAGGGATCATGTGGGGGCGCTCCCCCCATGGGTACTGCTAAGGGAAAAACTTCCAGCACTGGTGCATATGGCGAGCGTGCACACCTACTGTGCAATAGACATGAGCAACACATCTCAAAGAGCACCAGTTACGAAAAGTAGCCGTCTTATCTCTTGTGCAAAGCTTAAAAAGAGGAAAATGAATCCAACCAGTATGCATGCTGCTCAGAAAAATAACTGCCCCATGTTTTAACAAATCGTGTGTACTCTATGCAGATATACAAACAAGTTGTGTATACAACTTACACAAACTTATAATAATTAAAAATTGTTTTTAAGGAAGCCTGCTACGGTGTTAAAACGTTCCAAAAAACATTAACGGCCAATAAGGAATGGATAAGTTCTCAAACCCAAAAAATCTTGCTGATTTTAATGGGCAAAGAGGCACAAGTGTTTGCCTTTTCTTGAGTATAGTGGGGCCGTAAGCTATAGTTCTGGGGTTACAGAAGAGATCTGAAACAGAACAGAAACACAACAAATGCTGTTAGAGAAATGACACCTTTAAGACAAAGTTCTTCTAGGAGACGGAGAGCTTTGTTGAGGATAGCGGCGGGGGGAGTAGATATAGTGTGTCTGAGGTTTTCACATCTTATGACCCAAAGGTTTATTTTCACACACGAGGGGTGCTTAACATATGAGAAGACTTCACTGGGTTTGTAGTAAAGCTGCAGAATGAAGTTGGTAGCTCATTGGTGCACTGGACACCGTCCCATTGAAGTCAATGTCTCCCCCCCACACCCCCATTGACTTCAAAGGGAGCAGAGTTAGGCCAACATTAGGTGCTTTTGAAAATCCCACCCATAATTTGTAATCTCATCTACTAGAGGTCATGCTCCAGTGTTCGCCTCCTACCTACCTACTTTCCCAAAGAGAAAAATAGTTAACCCAATGAGGTCATCTTCTGTTCATGACCACCTATAGAAACCTAGGAGGAGGAGATTTCTCCTATCAATGTTCCAAAAAGCTATCATGAGATACCATCATCATGCAGCCTTCTAAAGTTATTCTGCCTCAGCTGCAATAAAACAGTCGGAACACGTCATTTCACCACGTAAGTGAAACGTGCCAGAATGAGGCATGACGCAGGTGGTTATAGATAATGAAAATCTTCAAAGAGAGCATAATCTATTGTCGAGTTCTAAGTGCCCATCATTGAAGTACACAAGTGTTTCCCAGGTAAATTAGGTCTGCATGGCAAAGACCCTAATGGGCTTCTGCTCTTCCATGGTAGGGGAGGCTCTGCTTGGGGTATTCCCTGCACCTTCTCCCTCCCCCAATAAATTTGGCTCTGGTGGGGAGGGTCTTGCAGTATGGCCCGTAAGTGGTCAGGCTCTGGATTCATCTAATCTTGAGAAAATTGTTCCAGAGCCCAGTCCCATCAACCAGGAATGTCCTCTCTGGTTCTCACGTTTCGCCTTGAGCTCTGCAAAATGCATTATCCCAGTGGCTGGCTGCCGTGGGGGGTTATGCATGTAGATGTAGTCATTGATGGAGCCGGGTGGTAACCTGCTGATGGCCTGGAAGATCAAGACTTAAGAGCTAGCCCTGGGGGGCCAGTGAAGGGATGAGAAAACAGGTCTGTTGCATTCACCGTGGCCAATCCCACTGCGGATAGGGGCTGCTGCTCCACACTGCAGTCACCTTCACCCCTAGATACAGAGAGTCACAGCTGTCCAATCTAAAGGTTTCTAGTGTCTGGATCACTGGGACCAGGTCTTCGCTGAATAGTAAGGGTGAAGATTCCTGGGGAGTTGGAGCCAGAAGAAGGGACTCATCACCACAGAAGCTACCTGCTCTTATAAGCTTGGTATGAAGTCAAATAGGACCTTGAAGTTTCACAGATGCCCCCAGTGGAAGGTGGAGTGTGGGCATTGTAAAATGGTCATTTCTCTGGATAATTTCACTCCCCCTCCCCCCTCTGACCAGCTTCCCTTTGGACTTGTCTGGGTAGTTTTTCAGTCAGTTGTTCTTCAGATAGAGTTTAACCTCGACTAGGCATCGTGATGGTGCTGGTTAATCTTCGGAACAGCGGTCATGAAGGTGGGGTTGACAGAGAAGTCTATGGATGCCCACCTGCAACGTGGGTAGACATTGAAGGGAAAGGGGGAGAGTCTAGATCCCTGTGGGATTCAGCAGGTGCAGCTTTGGGAAAGGAAGAACATTGCTCTCTTGGCTCATGCTGGGGAGAAGGGCTGGTGCTGTTGTGCTGCCCTGTGAAAGCAACTTTGATTGCTACTCAGGTCACCAACTTTCATGATTTTATCAAAAGGCTTGTGATTTTATTTGGTGTCTCAAAGCCCCAGCTCCTGGAATCATGTGACTGTGAGAATTGCATTTTTTAAGTAAAAATAAGTTTCTAGCCCTCATAATGGCAGGGGAGAGCTTGAAAACGCAACTTCTCAAGGACTAAAACTAGAAGGCAAATAAAAAGGAGCCCTCAAGTTTATTTAAATCTCAAGATTTCTTTTAAATAGAATCTCACAATTTCTTAGAGCTCAACTCATTATTTTTGAGGACGTGGGAACAGGCTAGACTGCCACCCCTTGCTGAATTGGAAGTTCACAGCCATAACTTAAGTCAGAAAGCCAGAGAAATGCTCAGCTTAGGGAAGGCCTTTCTAAATCCGGTTCCCCGCCTGGAACGTCAAATGTCAGAAAATTAGAAATTTCACAAGCGAAGTCGTCCATCATGCGAGACAACCAGACAACCTTAACGCTATGCCTGGACCGGAAACATCACCCTACTTTCTGTCTACTTTGAGACCCTGATCTCCATACTACATGAGCAACATAGACTCTTGAATAAAGGTATCCTTACATCACCCATAAGTGTAAAAGAAAATCCCATTCTGAGATGTTCAGTCCCTATGGAAATAAGGGCCCTCTAAATACCGGGATAAATCCCTGTCCTTTGTGAATAACGGGGCACATGGTTTCACTTACTGTTCTGCTGGCTCACTTGTCTCTGTCCGTAACATCAGGAGGAAGGAATGAAGCCTCCTTTATTCTCTTCACCTTGTGTCTCCCTTTGCTGACTGAACACCCACCCAATAGCTGTTAGGCAGCTCTCAGCAAGATACCAACCTTTTAAATGCTAACGGATTTTCTACTGATTTAGGTGAAAACAGAAAAGCCAGGATTCTGCCCACTGTTGCCTAGGACATTCCCTGACATGTTGGAATTGATTGGATATCACATTTGGAAGTCATAGAATCATGGAATTGGAAGGGACCTCTAGAGGTCATCTAGTCCAGTCCCCTGCACTCAAGGCAGGACTAAGAATTATCAGACCACTGGTTCTCAAAGTGGGGGTCACGACCGGATTACGTGGGGGTTGCGAGCCCCTGCTGCCGGCAGCCGACCCCGACCCTACCGGTGGCGCCCTGAGTCCCAGACCCAGCCACTGCCACGGCGGGCTGCTGCCAGCACCCAGAGACGCAGGCCCTTGCTGCGGTGGGCTGCCGATGGCCCCCCCGCCCCGAGCACGGCCCCTGCCCCGAGGGGCTGCTGGCACCCCTACACCCCCCCGGGGGTCGCACTTAAAGGCCTGGTGTCCGAAAGGGGTCACCAATAGAAAAAGTTTGAGAACCACTGACTAGACCATCCCTGACAGGTGTTTGTCAAGCCTGCTCTTAAAAATCCCCAGTGATGGAGATTCCACAACCTCCCTAGGCAATTTATTCCAGTGCTTAATCGTTCTGACAGAGGTTTTTCCTAATGTCCAACCTAAGCCGCCCTTGCTGCAATTTGAGGCCATTGCTTCTTGTCCTATCCGTCGAGGTTATCATCTTACATCCAAACAGACAGATAAATGAAAATATAAGAACAGCCATACGGGATCGTAGAATATCAGGGTTAGAAGGGATCTCTGGAGGTATCCAGTCCAACCCCCTGCTCAAAGCAGGACCAATCCCCAGTTAAATCATCCAACAGATTTTTGCCCCATATCCCTAAATGACCACCTCAACGATTGAACTCGCAACCCTGAGTTTAGCAGGCCAATGCTCTGAGGTCCCTCTAGCCAGGTATCCTGAGTTCCCTCACTGGCCAGGGCCAGTTGCTTCAGAGGGAATGAAGAGACCAGGTCATCATCAAGTGATCCATCCCATTGCCCATTTCCGGATTCTCGCAAACAAGCTAGGAACACTTTAGAGCATGATTTTGCATCCCTGCCTAATATTGACGGGGCTATCCTCCATGAATGTAGCTAATTCATTTTTGAACCGTGTTATAGTCTTGGCCTTCACAACATCCTCTGGCAAAGAGTTTCACAGGTTGAGTGTGCATTGTGTGAAGAAATACTTCCTTTTGTTTGTTTAAAACCTGCTGCCCGTTAATTTCATTGCGTGACTCCTAGTTCTTGTGTTATGAGAAGAGGTTAATATTTCCTTATTTACTTTCTCCACACCCGATTTTGTAGACCCCTACCATATTCCCCTTAGTTATCTCTTTTCCAAGCTGAGAAGTCCCAGTCTTAGGGTTGGTCTCCACTAGGGGGGAAATCGACTGTAGATACGCAATTTATAACTTATCTGAAATCAACGTCTCTACAGCCGACTTACCTCCCATCCTCACGGCGGTGGCGGTCGGCGGCACAGTCCCCCATCGAGTCCAGCTTGGCGCCTCTTGAGGAGCTGGACTTCCGGAGTCGACCGGGGGGAGCCGTTGGTGATCGATTTATCGCATCTTAACGAGACACGATAAATCGATCACCAAAAGATCGATCCCTGAAGACAAGCCCTTATTAACCTCCCCTCATAATACCAGTGAGTTGCATGTAGGTCCTGGTGGTGGTTGGCCAATAACATATTTAAATGTGAAGTGTTATAGGAGGTATGCTTTAGTAGTTGTATACAAGTCAAAGTAGTTGCCTATGAGTTGCCAGTAGATGGTGCTCAAGAAGAGGTAGCATCATCCTTGCATCAAAGAAGCAATACTACTTGTTCTGCACTTCCTTTGGGCACCTGTTTGTATCAGCTCCTAACAGAAAGCAGCCCTCCAAAAGATGTGAGAAAACACATTTATGTAGTTTTATTTTAGCGAGTGCATGCAGGCAAGAATAGCATCAGACTCGGGGTTCACTATCATATGTACAATAGGTGAAAAGACAGGAGTAAGCAATGAAAGGAGTACGAAAAGCCAGCAAGCTCTCAAAATCCGACAGCAAGTAAACCAAAACCCAGGTCTTAAAGTCACTAAAACCATTTTTCAAATATGAGTTTTAGTGTATCAGGGTTGGTAAACATTATTCTTCCTTTTAAAAAAAGTCACTGATCTTGCTCTAGTTGAAAAGAGTTTTGTGTAAAGATTAATAGTGATACATTATGAGAGCCAGGTGAAAGCTTGTTATGAGTTCTGACAAAACCCCATTGAGATCGATGGGTTTAAACTCACCTTTCAATTAACATAATGGGACAAAAGATAAAGCTGCTCCAAGGGCTTTTGCTGAGTATTATTTTGGGTAGATGGGGGAGGGGGAAAGAAGGCAGAACAGACAAAAAAAGACTGGGTGAGAGAGGCTGAAAGAGCAGCAGAAAGGAGGGTGGCTGATGCTGGAAGAAACCTAGGAAGAAGGTTTTTGGAGTAGGGTGCAGGCTGAAAAGTGTGGTCTTAGTGCGGTACACGAAAGAAACCGTTTCCTGATATTTGTACATCTTTTGTAAACAAAACTGCATCAAAAAAATACAGCTCACCAATTCCCCCTCCTAACAGGAACAACCTAGTAGATCCTGGATGTTGGGCTAGTCACTTGGGTCGAAAGCGTTAACACCTGCCAGGTACAGCAAAGAGATGCTGTTAAAAATGTGCAGACGCAGATGCTATTTAGAGTGGCCTGGTGTGACAAACTCTGCCCTCGGCTGGGATCCCTAATGAGAATTATCATCTTTGAGGATACGTATTTGCAGCAACATGTTTGTGAATACAAAACTGTGTATTAATACGGGGAGTTCCCTTGCAATGTGGGGGTTCACTCACCGCTAGGGCCTGGCCAGGCCTGGTGTCCCAGCTTTCTTGCTGAGTGAGTGCCCCCCTCCTCCCCAATAGTTGCTCCGGCAGTTTGGTGGCTGGGAACTCAGCCCTCCAGCCGGGTGACCCTCCTTTAGTCCATTCCTTCCTAGGTCGCACTCACCCCAAACTAAAGGTCCAAAAATGTCTTGAACAGAAACAAGGTTTTCCACCCTTGAGGCTCTGCCTCAGCCTGAGTTCTGCTCGGCCTGTCCTTGCTGGGTTTGGTTACCCTTTCTATGGCCTTCTACATGCCTTCCTTGGGGGTGGTGGGCGATCCTAGTACTACCCTGGACTCTGGGTTCTGGTCCTGTACCAAACAGGTAGGTCATCTCCTGTTGTTTTGCTGCGGTTTTCCCTGATTTCCCCTCAGGTGGGACTCACTTTTATAATCCATTTGGCCTAGCTCCAGGCTTTGGAGCCCACTGCCCAAGCCACTCTGTTATATACGCTCTTCCCTAAGATCCGGCACAAACCAGGGGCAAGTTCTACTCTTGCCCAAGCTTCATCCCTCGCCATCTCGTCACTGTCACGGGATGTGCGCTTGTACAGCCCGGCGCTCGGTGTCTCCGGCTCTCCTGCCAGCTCGCTCACCAGAATTGAGGCAATCCTTCTCTTCCGCAGTATCCCAGTGCTCTTCCTGCAGCCACTCCCCCTCATTAACAGATGTTCTGAAGCCACTGGCTGCTTCTGCAGCCTTTTTGCTATTGCTGCTGCGTCTCCTGGTTGGAACAAGAGGACCCAAGTCTCCTCCCTGTCAATAGCCCCCTGCTCATCCAATCAGGGTAGAGAGTGAGGGGCGGGAGGCTGAGCATTCTCACCAAAGAGGAGCTCTCACCAAAGAGCATTCTCACCACTTGGCCTAATTTAGCTCTTTCAGGGCCAGTGTGGGGAGTACAACCCAACACAGTCAATAACACCGTCATTCTGTGAATTGCCTTCAATGTGGTCATCATTTCTCACTTAGTGAAGTCTTTGGCCATGTTGTCGGGTACCTGGCGCAGATGTTCACCATTCCTTTGTAAGATTTTCTCTTTGTGTGTGATAATTGAGTATGAGCCAGGTAAGTCCTCTTTGAGCAGAGTAGCTTGGACTGGCCAGTACCAATCTTGCCAAATTCTCAAGCTACACATGAGCAATCAGTGTCATGCTATTGCCAAAAAAAAAAAGGGCAAATGTTCTTGGACATATTAGCAAGAATGTTGTAAGCAAGCACGAAAAGTAATTATTCCGCTCTACTTCGTGCTGAATAGGCTTCAGCTGGAGTATTGTGTCCAGTTCTGGGCGCCATATTTCAGAAAAGATGTGGACAAATTGGAGAAAGGCCAGAGAAGAGCAACGAAGATGATTAAAGGTCTAGAAAACAGGAGCCATGAGGGAAGATTGAAAAAATTGGGTTTGTTTAATCTGAAGAAGAGAGGCGAGGCGGGACATAAGTTTTCAAGTACATAAAACGTGATTATAAGAAGGAGGGAGGTAAATTGTTCTCCTTAACCTGTGAGGATAGGACAGGCAGGAATGGGCTTAAATTGCAGCAAGGAAGGTTGAGGTTGGACATTAGGAAATACTTCCTGTCAGGGTGGTTAAGCACTGGAATAAACTGCCTAGGGAGGTTGTGGAATCTCCATCATTGGAGATTTTTAAGAGCAGGTTAGACAAACACCGGTCAGGGATGGTCTAGATCAGGGCTGGGCTAACTTTTTGGTGTTGGGAAACTGTACGGAGGGCAGGTAGGGAAGGCTGTGCCTCCCTAAACAGCCTGTCCCCTATCCACACCCTCAGGACTCCCATGCCCTATCCAACCGACCCTGTTCCCTGTCCCCTGACTGCTCCCCCCCAAGAACCTCCACCCCATCCAACTTCTCCCTGCCCCCTGACAGCCCCCCAGGACCCTCTGCCCCTTATCCACCCCCACCCCCACCCCCTTACCATGCTGCTCAGAGCAGCAGGAGCTCACTGCCCAGCAGGAGCAGTGGGCCAGAGCACTGGCAGTGTGGTGCACTGAGGCTGCGGGGGAGAGGGAACAGCAGGGGATGGGCCAGAGGCTAGTTTCCCCAGCCCCTGAGGATGCTCCCGTGGGCCATAGTTTGCCCACCCCTGTCCTAGATAATACTCAGTCCTGCCACGAGTGCAGGGGACTGGACTAGATGACCTCTCAGGGTCTCTTCCACACCTCCAGGTCTATGGTTCTATGCCTATGAGCCAGCCAACGGATCAGTCCCGGAACTCTCCAACAGTACCGCTCTCAACCCTCCTTTTGAGGCATCTGTGGAGAGGTTCAATGAGTCAAAAAGTGGCAGCGCTGGCACTTTAACTCACCAAACCGTCTTCGATACTCAGCCAGTCACGGCCATTTGGAACCCCTCTAGCGGAGAGAGTTAGGGTGGCTTGTGCAAGTGTCCTAGTTAGGTCTGAAGTTGCTCACAGAATTCAAGGTGTCTAGCAGCCTTCGAATGCCCTTGTTATCTTCCGGTTTCAGCATGTTCAGTATTGCCTGAATCTTTGATTCATTGGACAAGAGTTCCTTTGAGATCCATCTCTCTCCCGAGTCGGTTATTTCCATCCTTTGAAACTGATACTTGGCTTCGCTCACTTTAAGGTTCTTAGCGCTCACAATTTTCAGGATTCTCCTCATTCATTCCTTCAAGAGCAGTGCTGCCTCAGATTATCATGTCATCTGTGTACACTTTCACGCCTGCTCGACCTTCTAGCATCTGGCTCATGACATGGTGAGCGACTTCTGGAGCCAAACGTAATTGGAAAGGCCGTCTTCAGACGCGGTATCTGCCAAATAGTGTCTTCAAAGTGCAGATCTAGGAGCGCTCAGTCTCCAAGGGGATTTGCTAAAATCCTGCCGCTGTATCTAATTTGCTGAAGAATTTGGCGTCTGCCATATCTGACCATTTTTCTCTTCTTGTGGGCAACTGGAGGTATCCTCTTTTTAGGTTTTCGTTCAGCTGTGTGCAGCCATAGACTCCCTCCTTTCTTCCCTCTATAATTACTATGGACTGAATCCAATATGTTGGTTCTCCTATTCTCCGAATGATACCATTGGCTGCCATGGTTTCCAGTTCTCCTAGGCTCTGTCTGAAGGCGTGTAGAACATTTTCGGTAGTACCTACTACAGGTTCTGCATCTTCTCTTCCCTGTACCTTGTATGTTACTGGGAGGCACCCATTTCTTGTGGAAACATGGTCACGTGATGCTATTCATATTTTCATATCTGGTTCAATGTTGTCTTTTTGTCTCTCTCTGACATATATTCACCTCAGACTAAGCACCTCATGTGTGTCGGCCTAAGACTGGTTACTTGCCCCTGTCTACCACCAGAAGTTTTTATCATTTTCCCTTTGTATTTAAGTGGCAGTGCGAACTCCCCCAATTTCCCATGGAATTGTTCCGCCAGTATAGTCTTTTACAGACACTTGTGACTCATCCACTTTCCTGTGCTCCTTACGTCTCTCTCTCTCCATTATTACATTTCCTTGTGCCCCAGCAGCTGCCTTGTGCCGTACAAGTGTCACGTGCACATTTTAATGAGCCAAGCTTTCAGCCTCCTCCATTATTGTGCGTAAGAAGAGGTCTGACTCTTCACTTGAGGAAGGGTCCTTTGCACACAGTACATGCATTTCCCCTCTTTCTTGCTATTACAGTTTCTATATATTTACTTGGATGCTGGGCATTTCCAGTAATCATTCTGGTTGCCACTTTGTGGCCGTTGTTTCTTGTTTTCATGCATCTGTCCCCGGCCCATTTAATTTCTGTGAACATTTCACTTGGTGGTTTAACTCGGCTACTCACAGTCTTACGCTCTGGGCCCTTTGCTAGGCTTTTAATTGGTTTCTCTGTTTTGCAGGTTGCATATACATATTGCCCTTTCTAGTGTCAGCGCCATCCCCATTGGTACTCATTCATAGACTCTCTTATTGCTACATCCCAGGACAATCTGGTCTTCAATGAGAGAGGCTTTTAATAGTCCATATTCACAGGACTAACTTTTTGGTTTTAAGCCTTTAACAAGCTCCTCTTGTTTCTCCTTCATTCTGTGCTCTCGTCTCATGTCATCGCGACATATATCTTTTGCAAGTAACATTTTTTTCAGGGGACACCGTGATCCTCAAATGTTTGTTATTTCTGTGGAGCATTCTTCCCTCCCCTCCATCATCTGTATGGCATGCACTGTACTTCTCTAGGACTTCTGTGCCTGTCAGTGTTAAGAGTAGAGCCATCTTTTGCTCATATCTAGTTTATTTGCCCCTGTGGCTGTCATATACAGGGCTGCCTAGAAGAGGGGTAAGCCCTTTGCCCCTTGTTCCCTGTTTGAGGGGGACCCCAAAATGATAGGGGGTGTCTGGGACAGGAGCGGGCATGCTGCCACACACGTCATGTGGCTGGGAGCAATCCTAGAGGTGCCACGGCTATGAGCTGCCAAGCCTAGAGGTGCCAGGCTCAGCCCTGCGACAAAATAAGCTCTGTGTACAGCATAGTTATGGTGCCACCTTCCAGCAAGATATCCAATTTTGTTTGTATCCAATTTCCCTGCGTGTGTTTTGTAAACATGATACTTCCCTTCCAGGCTGGGAGGTGGAGGGGTAAGTGTTCTATGTGCTAGAGTGGTCCCATCTACTCTTTTCAGGACCAGTAATAGTAGGGATCCAGAGGAAACCACATCCAGCTGCACTCACATCATCCCATGAAGGTCTGGGGGACCCTGGAGGATCTTCCAGGAAGTTGGGGTTGGGGAAGAAGCTGGCACAGCCCAAACTACCCTCCAGTGCTTTTGCGTTTGAAGTGCCTCTGCTAGCAAGCGTTCCATCCACCAGGCTGCAGTCTGGCTGGCCCTCAAACGTGAGCTCCTCCAGGTTCCCCATGGGTGCGAGTTTCACATTAGGCCTTCAGGAGCCCTGACTGGCACACAGCTGAGGACGCTGCTCCTCCCGCCATTTGGGATGCTCCCACCAGGGAAGCGTGGCTTGCGGGGGAGGATGCAGCGCATAATGCCTCACAGCCAGTCCGGTGCCACTACCCATACCCCGAATGGAGCTGTTACAACTGACTGCGAGGGAGAAGGAAACGGGGTGTAGGGCTGAGTTTGGTAGATTTTAACAGGGACCCCCTGGTGAGAGCTCTGCTAGCTGCCTAATGCCAAATAATAACACAGCGCGGTCCCTTGCTTTGTGTGCTAAGCTCAGGCGAAACACAGCAAGATGGAGCCTTTCATTTATACCCGAGAGAGTATATTGCTGGGGGGGGGAGCAATGTCTGTTCACTGTCACTGCTCCCCTTTACTAGACCAGCAGCAGAGAGCCCCCCTTTCCCGAGTGCTTCCATAAGCCACCCCTGCACAGACGCTGACTAAGCCGAGCAAAAGACACTGCAGCTGCAACCACCCACAGTCACAAGTCTCTCCCCACTCCTGGAGGAGTGGATTGTGGGCGGTGCGCAGCACATACTTTCAGCTCCAAACAGATTTTATCGGCGAAAGGAAAACAGATGGCGATGGAGATGCTTGGGGGACAACAGGGCACAGGAAGAAATGTCACCCTGCGATAGTACTCCTCCTGCTTCAGAGCTACCCTGGGTCCCACTTCAATGGCTGAACCGGCTCTCAGGGAGCAGCGGCTGTTTATTGTCAAGCGCGGGAAGAACTGGTGGAGCAGAGACAGGAGACTCGTAATGAATGGCTGCTCTGTGCAGTCTCCTCTGGAAGGAACAAACCCATCACGTGCCAGGAGGCACAGTGGCTAGAGCAAACAAGGGGGGAGTAAGATTTTTAAAAGGCCTGTAGACGCCCACTTGTGTAGATAGGTGCTAAGTGGGGTTTTCAAACATGGCTGGGTGCTTAACTGCCATTGAAATCCCATCGGGCGTCCATCCGTAGGTGCCTAAAGGCATTTAAAAATCGGGTCCCGGGTTCTGATTTAGCTCAGCTCCTGCCTGCCACTGCTGTTGGACAGCTGGCGACAGAAGAGCAAACATCTGGCCCCATGCTGCGGCTAGACTTCTTCTGCATCTTGCATGTTAACCCTTGTTGAGACTTGGTCCATTGTGCAGAGGGTCAGAGCCATAAAGCGGGGTAGTGGCCGAGCAGATCACCAAACCCTCCCGAAGCTTCCAGCCCTCGGGGAGGGCAGGACAAGGAGCACTCTGTGAGCTCTGGCCCGCAGGCAAGGGGCAGAGCAAACCAGCAATTCGTGACCTTGGGCCTCTAAGGCGGGCCAGAGCAGTAGGCAGTCTATTGCCTGATGCCTTGACTCAGGTAGACGGCAATCAAATGTGGGTCTTGTGGCCTAAGGTGAGGAAGCTGCTACCCAACGGGTGGGGTGGCAGGAGGTAGAGGAATCTGGGGCCCACCCAACTCCACCAGGGCCCAGTCCAGGGCGCTAACAGTAGCGGAATGTTCCACCACTGAGTTAGCGGAGAACATGCAGCAACCAGGGCCGGCGACAGGGGGGTACTACGGGTAGAGCTGTACCGGGCCCCGGACTTTAGGGGGGCCCTGGTACAAAGCATAGTCATCCCCCCTTGTCGCCGGGCCTGGAGAGCGGGGAAGGGGCGGGGAGGCGGCGCGGCTCTCCTCCAGAGCGGACGAGCGCGCGTGTCCCCGGCAGGAGCAGTGAGCCCGGCCGGCGGCAGCGGCGCAGTCCGGGGGAGAAAGTGTGTGTGGGGGGGAGCAGCAAGGGCGGCTCACGCTCCCGCAGGACCCTGGACTGCCGCCAGCCGCTGTCAGCTGGGGGGGGGGGGGAGTGCCGGCTGGGCTGGGGGGCCCCCGGCTGGGCTGGGGGGGCCCCCAGCCGCTGTCAGCTGGGGAGGCCCTCAGCCGCTGTCAGCTGGGGAGGGGGGAAGTGCCAGCTGGGCTGGGGGCCCCCAAACGATCAGAGTAGGGGGCCCCCAAATTTCTGTCGCCGGCCCTGCCAGCAACACAGCCAGACTAGAGTCTGCTGTCCCTGGGCCATTTCCTCCCCTTCCCTCGGGGTGTACTTGGTCCCGGGGGGGTCTTCCATTCCAGGAGCAGGTGAGTGCCTCCTCTCCACTATCCAAAATGAGTTCCAGGACCTGCCTTTTATACTTCCAGTCCTGCCCCTTAACTTCTGGCAGAAGGAGTGAGCCCAGCCTAGCTCCGCCCACCAGGGATCACACAGCGATGCCTCCCGCTCTGGGACAGTGGGTAGCCACCCCACCACACTACACATTGGCATCCTGTTTCCCAAGGCAGAAGCTCCAGTACAGGGAAGCCACACGGAAGCCCCTTGTTTCAGTTCTGCAGTTGGGCTGAGCTTGTCCTAGCGGGAAGCTGCTCTTTGCAGATTTTTGCAGCTATGCTGTCCTTAACTCGCTACACTGTGCGTCTGTAGTGAAGCAACGTCGTCTTCCTCCTCCTCCTCCCCACTTATCCCATCAACTAGGTTGGATCGTTGTGCAAGCATCTGCCATCTTCGTCTGTCTGAGGAAGCGCTAAGATCCTCCTGCTGACTGAAACAATCCTGACCACATTGACTCCTTCTGAGCCCCACTAATAAAACATATATAAGGACTGGGACCGAGGGGCATCAGCAGCCAGTTGACTCAAAACCACAACATCCTTGTCTGTACTGATTTGGATCTGACTTTCATGTTATTTTAACGGGTGTATTTTGTATTTTCCTTTCCCCCCAAATTGGGCCAGATCAGCAGTGCGAGGAATCGGATTGAAGTCAACGGAGCTACAGTTTATTACACCGGCTTCTTCTGTGAAAGCAGCTTGAGAAAAAGCCCAAGAAGCAAGTAGTTCATTGTGCGTTTTTTAGAGCCAAGGCTGTCTCTCCCTATAGCTTGGCACCCTGGCTACACTATGGCGGTCTGAACCTGTATGGCTATGTGGATTCTATCACAGTAGAAATCAATAATAACCAGAGTGAGGTGAAAAATGTTTTTGATTACAAATTGCCTTTTTGACTAAATGGATACTTCTGAGAGAAAAGTTCCATTTTTGTCACTGTTTTTTAGGTTTTTGTCAAAAACCAACACTCCCCCCTCCCTTCCAACCCAAGCAAACAACAAAAAACAACCGACTTTCCCGGCTGCAGTTTCAGAAAACTGAGCAATTTTGTTTTGGGGGTATGTGTGTAAAACTGTTTTTTTTTTTTTTTTGGTTTGTTTGTTTTTTTTAAATGAAAAAAATTCAGTGAAAACAAACACAAATGTTTTCATTTTCCACTGGAGAAAAATACATCTCCCAACCACCTCTAATAATCATCAACGTATACGTGCTAATCAGATCGCCGGCTGTGTGAGAGTCGGCCATATTGCTCGTTGTCACTGCTGCCTGAGAAACCAGAGACTTTCACAGCGTATGTGGATTTTTAAAAACAACTGTGCTGAAGGGAATATTCTTCTCACAGCAGGCGTTCTGAGAGCCTCCGCAGAGCAGAATCTCACTTAGCGTCTGCCACGTGGATGTGAGGGGAGAACTTTACCCTCGATATCTTGGACAGGTGTGGTTTTTTTTAAGCCACAAGAGACTAGGAGGAAGGATTTGGTGCCTGTCAACTTTGGACGCATTTTTGTGGCATATTTTACAATCCACGTGCCAGCTGTATTTGTGCTGAAACTTTATCCCCGATCAATGGATTAACAGATTGAAGGTGAGATTTTCAAAGTGGCACCTGAGTGTTAATCACTCCATTCCCATTCATTTTAATGGGCAGTTCCCAACAATCTGACCCTTAAATTATATAATTTATGTTTTTAAAATCCCCTCTTCACTATATCTAACTGAAATTCATCCCAACCCCCGTACATAATAGAAAAGCCAACTCAGACAACAGCCATGTGTTACTGGACTCAATGGCATTCTCTTATGTGTTAGGGAAGAAGACTTCTCAGCACTGTAGGAGTCACTGGGTGAAGCTGTAGGACCTACTTGAGCCCGGGGGGTCAGGTTAGATGTTTAGAGTGGTTCAGTTTGGCCTACAAATCTTGTCCAAATTGGATATCCCAGGATATCTCAGTTAAGAAATTGATTTCTGTTGACTTTTTGGAGAACTAGCATTCTAACAAACTGATGACTAAGTTTTTGGTAAAGCTGCAGCTTCTATGAAGTTGTGGTTTGGGTGGTGCAGAAGGTCTGACCCTAGTTCATCAGACAGTGTGGCAAGATTCTGTGGCATTGGGCAAGTTCTGAAGAACCAGCGAGTGCAAGGAGGAGAAGAGGATTGTTTGCTCCCAGGTGGAAACCATGCAGAATCAGACTGTCTTTACCCAACTTCACTTGGAATTTTGTTGAGTGTATAAGCAAACTCACAGCCAAACTCAGGAGTTCCAGACTGGGGGGGGGGGGCGCTGTGGAAAAGCAAAGGTCATTGACAGCCTACAAGTAAGTCCAAATCACAGAGCTAAATAGCTCTGGTAGGAACCCAACCAGTATGTTTTGGTTTAGTCTTTGATTTATTTTATTAAATGTGTACATAGGCGTCTAGCCAGGAGATGACATCTTCAGTGGTGTGATGCAGTTCTTCTAGGCCACTGCTGAACCTAGTCAGCAGGCATTCATCGACAATGTGTGTCATCATCTGTGTTGGACCACAGTTGCACAAAGAGCTCTCATGTAGGCCCCAGTGATACTGGTTGGCTGCACGGAGACCTTGCGCAGTCCGGAACCTGTTCAACAGGGACCCCTGAGGACAAGGCAGGTCAGAACCAAGTGGGCAAATTGCAGGGTTGGCGACGAAGGACCGGTTGGGGATTATAACAGATCCATTCCTCTCGCCAGTGTTTCCACCCTAACATCCTGGCGTGGTGGATGAGACCATAATGGTCGATGTGATGGCAAACGTGCAGCTGGTGGTTTAAGAAGGTCATTGTGCAGTGGCAGGCATGCATTGGTGCATATTTTCTCCAGTAACTTGTCAGTGGCAACCTCTCATCTGGTAGGAGGAGGAGCGATATTGCTCAGAACTGGGAGTGGAGTTGGATGCAGGGTGCCAGAGGTGGTGCGTACGGCAGCATGCAACTGTGATCTACCAGTTTGGTGTGTGACGATCAGCTCCATACTGGTGCACAGGATTCCGCCCCTGAATACGGGGTGGCAAGAGCTGACGTCCGCAAAGTTGGAGCATGAGCACCCCATGACGAACGTGCCAGTTTGCTAAGAAGATGGTTGCATGTCTTAACTTCAGCTGCTGTCTTTTTCAGGTGGGCATGGTAGCTCAGTGTGTGGTCTAGGTAGACCATTGGGGGCAATGGATCAGTGTCCTCTTCATGCCACCTGCCAGTACCTAACAGTAGTCAGGGAAACTAATGATCCAACCAGCGAGCCGATTTCCATGAGCATCAGCTCAATGAATCCTGGCACTGCCGTCACCGACAACCCCAACGTGCAGCCTGGTGACATCTGTCTTCTTTGATGATTGATGGCAGAGTCTAACCTGTTAATAAACTTTTACCATCTTATGGGCTTGTTGGTGCTTAGCATGTGGTTGGTGAAATGGTTCTGCATCTGCAGTATAACATGATGTTGGCCAAGTTTATCTTTTGGCTTCATTAGAGACCTTCATTGCGCCAAATTCTAAGGGTGCTGAAAACCAGACTTAAATTGAATTATTCCTTGTGGGTTGTAGGCTAATTCTTCTTTCTTCTAAGCCTTTTCATATTTGACCTTTGTCCCCCTTATCTATAATGGGTAATTGGATTTGAACTGTTATTTCAAAGCAATTTATTTTGGTTCTCTTTGAGTCGAGAAACGCAAGACTTAAGTTGTTAAGTATGACAGGCTGCTTCCAAAATCTGCATTGAAGGGGTGGGGGAAGGGGGTGAAAAACAAGCAAAGTATAAAGTATCTGCAGATTTCATTTGAATTCCATCTCACATTCACTTAAAGGAAGCTGGTGAGGTGATGCAATTGACCATGGTCCAGTCTGTCACAGCCCTTGTTTCTTAGAATCCCTGTTTGAAGTCCTGGTGCTGCTAGTCTGTTTAGCAATTCATTCCGAGCATTGTGCCATAAAACTCCTCTAGTTAAACTCTGCTGGGATTTGGTTCTGGAGAGAGGGAAATAACACACAAACACGCAACCTCATCGCTCCCAGGCTCCCACTAGTCTAAAAATATGGAGTCTTGACTCGTCTTGGGTCTGGAGTAGGTTGTTTCCTGAGTTGACTAACAGGTCAGCCAGCAGGTAGCCGGTTCGGCCCTCCCTAAATCAGTATTTTCCCTGCCAGCTGAAATCACGGAGCCCGAAGGGATGTCAACAGGCGCTGAGCAGCCAAGGGAGGGATAGAAAATCGGGGGTGGAGATGCCTGTAAAGAATTAGCTGAGAGCAAATGAATGATCTCATGATGACAAATGGCCACACGTATCAAACCTCCTCTGATTTACACTGATTGGGGGCAAACACACACACACACACACACACACACACACACACACACACACACACACACACACACACAGCTGGGATTAACTGGAAAGAGAGAGCTAGAGACTAGAATTTGTTTCTGCAGCACAGAACATAATCCTTGCTAGCGGAGATCAACCAGCGCTAGCCAAAGGGAAATCTCAGAAGTTTCAGACAGAGCCAGCATTACAGTATTAGAGGAAGTGTGAAATCTCTGAGGGGAAAGAAAAAAGAACCAGTATTTCCAGTCCTCCACAAGAAAAACGCAGCTGCTCACCTGCCTTCCTTTCACCAATCTTATGTAAAAGAGAAATATAGTTTACAAGGTGAGTTAGATAATATCTTTTATTGGGACCAACTTCTGTTGGTGAAAGAGACAAGCTTTCGTGCTTATACAGAGTGCCATGTGATCTTGAAAGCTTGCTTCTCTCACTAACAGAAGTTAGTCCAATAAAAGATATTTTCTCACCCACCTTCTTTCTGTAATATTCTGGGACTGACAGGACTGATACAAATATAGTCCACATCCATCACTTCAAACATGAGCACTGGGATTTTTGCTCAATGGGGTGTTGTGTTAGAACTGCTCAAAAAAGGGCCAATGACTTTTTGTGGGAAATGAAAATAATTCTTAATTTCCCATGGGAATTTTCTGTTGTTCCTCTGAAAAAATGTGTTTGGTTACAATCTTCATATTTTGGTTTGGTAGCATGAAACACTTCACTGAAAACTGAGAATTTTCTCTGCCAAAGTTTTTGGTTTTATCCTCTAAAAGAGAGCAAGAATTTAAGCCACAATGAAATTTTCCTGCAAAAGAATACATAATTTTGTTTGAAAAGCCACTTTTCATCTAAAAAAAAGGTCAAATGAAAACATTTCACCCAGGTTCAAGTTATTTGCAGTTGCCCCATTTGGAGCTTTCTTAGGACCAGCTCTGAGTTCACATGGTTCCATTATCTTTGCTAAAGACTTCCGGACAAGAAATTCTTGGATGCACTTGGAACCTGTCTGGTGGGACTTGGCTGCCGTTTGCTTGGAACCAGAGACTGTAGAGATTAATGGCATGGAAAACGAAGTACGTTGAAAATAAACAT
This sequence comes from Sternotherus odoratus, assembly GCA_032164245.1. Taxonomy (NCBI): domain Eukaryota; kingdom Metazoa; phylum Chordata; order Testudines; family Kinosternidae; genus Sternotherus; species Sternotherus odoratus. Next base: position 3,106,593 of record JAVMKO010000011.1, read on the forward strand.
TCTCTGAAGTTGTGGTAAAACACTGCTTAGAGTACAGACCCTGAGTGGGTGGTTTGAGCCTTGTTCTCTAACACATTTTTTAGAGAATTATGGGTGCCCCCAGACTAAGCACCCCAGACCAGCAGCACATTCAGAAGAAGAACTTTATATTTCACTAAAGAGTCTTTCTCTCTCTTAGGTAATGGGGCTGGAATTTCTTGGATACAGTACATATTTTCTCCCTCTTTTGATTCGATTCAGGTTTCCAGTTTAGAGGTGGCTTGGCTTCATTTCACCTCCAAATCCAGATTGTTCCCATGAACAGAAGCTACTGCAGTGACAGCGGGGAACTAGGAACTGGGGAACCTGGCTTCTGGGCCTAGCGATGCTTTTTTAACATGTGACCTTGGGTATGTCATGTCCCTTCTCTGTGTCCAGGTTCTGCAGCTGAAAGGCTATTGCAGACTCATAGACCCTTATATGTGGATAAACCACTAGAGGAGAACAGAGAGCCACAGTCTATATACATGGAGTACACAAGTATTAAGCTTGTTTGCACAGCTCGGGGCTGTTTGAGATTATTTGTTTGCATAGGGCCGCAATGGTCCATTCCCGGAGCTAGAAGCAGCAGGAAGTACAGACAGGCCCGGGCCACGTCCGTTCAACTAGAAGTCCAGGGGTGCAGGTGGCCCGGAAAGTCCCGGCTGGCTGGGTCCATCTAGTTTGCAGCCCCTTTGGGCCAAGCTGGAGAGTTGAGCCAATTTTTCTCCTTCAACCAGTGTTTTCTGTTACCAAGAACCTCTGTGGAGGTTCACAGAGCCAGTAAATCGAAACAAAGCAAGGCCTACCTCCCCTCCCGCCCCCACCAGCAAACAGTGCCTTGCTCAAAACCAAGGAGTTTAAACTGAGGGAAACACGCACTGCCTTTACTATCCCAGAAAATCTTTTATAGCCCCCCGCCCCACACATAGGTCAGATCAGTTCTAGCCAATCAGGGAGTGACATTTCCTATTCTCATCTGTTTTTCTGCGCATCTTGAGCCTGTAGCTCCACCCCCATCACTGCCATGGCCCACAGCCCTGCCCCCAATAAGGAGACAAGGGAGAATTAGGGTCATGGAAAGTCAATAGCAATGGGTTCCAACTCCCATAGTCTTGGAGCTTTGCTTAATGTTTCCAATTCAGTGCCTTTCATTTGGGGGAGAGGGCCATGTGATGATTAGCCATGTATTGTCCTTTACTGTCTTCTCCTTGTTGCTCTGATCTCTTTCAATCCATCAGCCAGGTCGAATCAAACTCCCTTCTGCCCTGAGAATGTTTCCCTGTGTTGCTCCTGTCTCCAAATCTTCATAACCCACATTCAATCCTCTGTCACTCAGTGCTACCAAATCTGTTGGCCTATTATTATCCTGTCCCACAGAAAGGGAGAGCTAGTGGATTTGAAATAAATATGTAGACAGGGAAGGTCTCTTGCAGAGACACTAAAGAAATCAATCCTCAATTGGTCTTTGGCATGCTACAGGAAAACATCTGCAGGATGCTGAAAATCCCTGGCGGGCAAAGAGGCAATGAGGCCAGACTGGGGAGGCAGGTGCCTGGTTCAAGTTGGAGTTATCAGCCTTTCTCATGACTCCAGGAACATTGTGCATGTTTGTATAGCACCTAGCATAACCGAGCACTCGCAATGATGGGGGGTGGGGGGGATCTCTGGGTGTTAATGTTGCGCAAATAATTAGCAGTAATAATAACAATAACACTGTCCAAATTGTTTAACAATTACTTCCTATCTCAGGACTGTGTAAAGTCATTGGCTTAACACAGTGGCTCATCTTGGTTGCTTGGCCCACTTCTAGACCATTGTCTTTGCTAATGTTGTACTTCATAGCAATCATTGTCTTTCCCTTAGGAGTCTCTAAGCCTCCCTGATTAAGGTGACCATAGGTCACTGTTCAAATGGGACTGTCCTAGTCCTTCATATAACGTCTGTGTCCCGGGAACATCATTTAGGACCTTGGAAAAGTTCCAGTTTTGAATTGAATCAGTCAGAACTTTGGGGAATTTGTTTTATAACTAAGAAACGTGTGTACGAGATGTAGAGCTAGAGGGAGTAGAATTTGCTCTGGGCTGATCAGGAGTCACAGTTCAGTGTAATGACCGGCGTTTGGCGTGCAGAGAGAAGCGGAATGACTGTAGATCCCAGTCTGTTGCTCAAAATGAATGTTAAGACTCGGTCAGTGTTTTGTGATAAATACATACAGACAGTAAGGCACAGATCTGCTGTGTGATATTGAATAACCCACTTCTCTTGAACCTGTTTCCTCGCCTGCTCTCGATCTGGCTTGTGTTTGTTTGTAAGCTCTTTGGGACAGGGACTCTATCTTACTTTGTGTCTTGGATCAATGGGGTCCTGATTTCACTGGAGCCTCTGGACATTATCCTAACATGTATTAGTAGGTAAACTCAGCAGCAAGCGATTTTGCTTTCTCCCAAGAAACTGGGGTAAGATTCACAAACCGTTGTCTCCTAAAACTGATTGAGCCGTGCCCCTCATTGAACAAAGCAGAAAAACCAAACAAAAACCCCGGCATAGACATCCCACAGAGAGCCACACTTGGAAAATATCAGCCGTTACAATGGGTGATATTTGATGTTTGTAAGGGGGAAACTCTTGGAAATGGCCTTTGTGAGCAGGCAGCCTCATTTAGGCAGGCTTCTTTGATCGGCCTTGGGAGCCGATGGGGGAAAAATATTGTTTATGAATAACAGAACCCCTGAACAAGAATATGCTTGGATAGCAGTATCCTTTCACTCATCCTTTCACTCACCACAGCAGTTTGGGCTGTATAAGTAGGGGCATTGCCAGCAGATCGAGGGACGTGATCGTTCCCTTCTATTCGACATTGGTGAGGCCTCATCTGGAGTACTGTGCCCAGTTTTGGGGCCCACACTACAAGAAGAATGTGGAAAAATTGGAAAGAGTCCAGAGGAGGGCAACAAAAATGATTAGGGGCCTGGAGCACATGACTTATGAGGAGAGGCTGAGAAAACTGGGATTGTTTAGTCTACAGAAGAGAAGACTGAGGGGGGATTTGATAGCTGCTTTCAACTACCTGAAAGGGGGTTCTAAAGAGGATGGATCTAGACTGTTCTCAGTGGTACCAGATGACAGAACAAGGAGTAATGGTCTCAAGTTGCAGTTGAGAAGGTTTAGATTGGATATTAGGAAAAACTTTTTTCCTAGGAGGGTGGTGAAGCACTGGAATGGGTTCCCTAGGGAGGTGGTAGAATCACCTTCCTTAGAGGTTTTTAAGGTCAGGCTTGACAAAGCCCTGGCTGGGATGATTTAGTTGGGGTTGGTCCTGCTTTGAGCAGGGGGTTGGACTAGAACTAGATGGTCTCCTGAGGTCCCTTCCAACCCTGAGATTCTATGACTCTAAAACAAAATAACAATTTGTGGAGCTGCTGCTGAAACGCCATCTCTGGGCAAAGCGGGTATTGCTGCTGAAACCTGGGGAGCGCTGCCCCAATTACAGATGGCGTGCCACCACCCTACGAGTTTGCTTGGGATGCTGGAGCCGGTCCTGCATTTGCAGTGCACATCAACAATAGCTTTATTGATCCTACAGAGGAATAATCTTATGGCATTTTATGTTCCAGTAGATGGCGTACTTTATATTAACTACCTGCATATACTCTCATGCATACAGCTACATCTCTGGTACATATGATTCCTGTCAAATCAGCCAAACACTTCTCTTTCTTGAATTAAGCACACAAACCAATGGGGATAGCTCAGCCATTATGAACACCTGGACACCAACAAAGCTCATGTTTACATTTGGGATGGGGATAGGGTGGGGGGATTGGAAAGGAACCCTATGTCCGCTTCAAGCTTCTTTGTTTGTTTTTCTAAAGCATGGGGAGGAGGAAATATAATTTATTTTTTTGGAGCGTGGGGGGGGGGGGGGGGGGGAAGAGCTATGAGAACTGAAGATGACTCAAAATTTCCCAGGAGGGACACAATCCCCTGGCTGAGATTGTTGGGATGCATGCGTGCAAACCCAGCTTGCAGATGTGTATTGGGAGTCTGCATAGAATCATAGAATATCAGGGTTGGAAGGGACCTCAGGAGGTATCTAGTCCAACCCCCTGCTCAAAGCAGGACCAATCCCCAACTAAATCATCTCAGCACCTCCATCCCATAGTACACATGCACTTAGATGTAGGCGATCTAAGCATCGATGGATGTAGCTCAGTCTACTGTGAGCTGTGTCTCTGCTGAGCTGGGCTAGTATGAACGCCTGGTTTTTTGTCCTGCAAGCTGTGTGGTGTCCTAACCCCTTTCAGTAGACGAGGGTTTCTGCTAGTTTAATTGCTCCCTCTGCACAAGCTAGTCCTCAGTCCTCTTGCTCTTCTGCTCATAGCGATGGAGATCTGGCTCCCCTGTTACAGACATGACTGGAGGGCTCATAGCAGAGAGAGGGGAGTTGTTCCTTCCCGCTCAGAGGTGGGTCACGGTGCTCCTGGCCGGTAGCGATGGCCAGACCGAGCATCTGGCTTCCTGATCTCTTCGGGAATGGGACTTCGACCGAAGGTCTTTTTCCGGGCTGATTTTGTCGAGGCTGTGTTTTTAAATGTGTCACCTGGATGAGGGCAGAGTTTCCAAAACTGGGAGCTTAAAGTCACACCCCTAAGCTTCCAGAAGCAGTCATAGAATATCAGGGTCAGAAGGGACCTCAAGAGGTATCTAGTCCAACCCCTGCTCAAAGCAGGACCAACCCCCAACTAAATCATCTAACAGATTTTTTCCCCAGATCCCTAAATGGCCCCCTCAGTGATTGAATTTACAACCCTGGGTTTAGCAGACCAATGCTTAAACCACAGAGCTATCCATCCTCCCCTGATATAAGCTAGAAGGGGATGGTTTCGATCCATTGACCTCTGGGTTATGGGACCAGCACACTTCCGCTGTGCATGTAAGTACCTCCAATGAACCCAACAGGAGTGGTGGACAGAGACTGGACAGTCAGGCTCCAGCTCCACCCTTTCAGGCTGGCTGGGAGAGCTGCAGAAGGAGGATGTGGTTAGTCTACTGGCTGGCTGGCTCTACACCTGTCCAGCCCACCCCTGTAGCTACGCACCTTCTAGTGCAAATCTGTGGGCCTGGTGGTGTTAAAGGAGGATTTTCATAGGAACAGGCAGTACCAGATCAGACTATTGATCCACCAAGTCCAGAGCCTGGCCTCTGGCAGTGACTGAATGCCTGATATTCCAAAGTGAAAATCCCCCATAACACCACCCTACAAGGCCCCTACAAGGTAGGATGGGACCCCACACCACATGCAGTGTAACCATTGTAATCAATTAAGCTTGTGACCATGGAGGATGCTACAGAGCAGCAGACGGTGGTGCCCATGTAGAGCGCCAGGTGTGAAGAGGGTTCTGCCCAGAGGTCTAGCCCTTCTCCTTTTCATGACTCAATAACACTAGATTTTGCCATATCACATCAGATGTGAATCTTTCCCATTCTGGGGAAAGTGTCTCAAGTTTTGAGTCAATCCATTTACTCGGGACGTGGAGCTTTCTTAACGAGCCTTGTCTCATTTCCAGGGACGTCAGGGTGCTGAGTGCCTGACCAGACAGCTGCTTGCAGTGCGAGAACCCCCGGTAATTGCAATATCCCATCAAGATCAAACGGGAGACGGGCTTTGTTTGCAGAGGAATCAGACGTTTGAATCAGACACCAAAAGCTGCAGTGATGGGAATGGGAACACGGCGCAGGGGCACTGATTGAAATATGATCTTATGGTTAAACCACTGGGCAGCAACGCAGGGAATCTGAGCTCATGTCTTCCCTCCGTCACAGACTTCCAGTGTGGCTTTGGGAAAGCTACTTAGGTCCAGATCTTCAAAGTTCAGGTCCAGATTCTAAGTTCCAGTGGGAGTTAGGTACCTAAATTCCTTTGAGGATTTGGGCCTCCGTTCTTCTGTACTTTAGTTCCCGATCTTTAATGAGAAGATAACAATGCCATTTCTCTGCCTTGTCAGTTTAGACTACGTTATTTAAAGCAGGCATCGGCTCTAACTATATGTTTGTACCGCACCTAGCTCAAAGTGGCCCCGATCCTGATTGGTGCTACTCTAATACAAATAATAATAATAATAAACCTCGTCACTATCATTTCTGCTCCCCGGGTGAATGGCTCCACTGGGAAAAGCATGTCCCTCTGCAAAGATACTTCAGAGCTTGGTTTTGTTGCTTCCACCAACCCTCCCCCTTGATATTACGACAGAATCTTCTCTTTTTGAGACACACTGGAGGACAGGGATAGCTCAGTGGTTTGAGCATTGGCCTGCTAAACTCATGGTTGTGAGCTCACTCCTTGAGGGGGCCATTTAGGGATATGGGGTAAAATCTGTTGGATGATTTAATTGGGATTGGCCCTGCTTTGAGCAGGGGGTTGGACTAGATGCTCTCCTGAGGTCCCTTCCAACCCTCATATTCTATGATGACAAGGCCTGTCAATCTCCCATGTGTGGCTTCCATGAGCCTCCCATGGAGGAGTTTAGGGTTAGATAAATCAGCATGACAGTGGTGCAGAATGCAGGGATTTAAGCTGCTGCCCCTATCCAATGCATGTCCCTTTCTGATCCTGACCTGAGAAAGCTGTCCATGTATGGCATGGGGAGAAAGGCTTTTTGAAGTCCAAAGGTGCTGTATCTCCTTTTGAAGTCAATAAGCAGGAGCTCTATTTATTGAATTAGCATTGCCTGCTTTAAATGGAGGTGAATGTGGGCCGCAGAGCGGCTGGGAACACGCAGTCTGGCCATGCAGACTTCAGTGTGCAACGCTTATTGTTCTCCTGCGCTGTGTGCAAAGTGGTAAGTGCTGGCGGGACAGTCCACACACAGCAGTGAGGGCTAGCAGGACCCAGGAGACCCAGAAAAGAACCCAAAGGCTGCTGCCTTCTCCCGCTTGCAATCAAGGTCTCCTCGTGCGTGCAGCTCCTTTATGTCTCAGCTGAAGAATCAAAGACGGGGAAGCCAAATGAATTACACTCAGTTGGGAGGAAGCAGGACCCCAGCGCCGAGAAAAGGGGTGAGAAATTAGCTGAAAGGGGGAAAAAAAATCTGACCCAGCCCTGAACTTCTCTGGCAGGGATGTGAAATGCAGGAGGAAATACGGTGCAGCCAGCGATTTCTCATTATATTAGTGGGAGCGACATTATTGGGCCCAGTAAATCAGCCAGATGGCAACACCAGGGATTAGACAAGAAGGTGGGATCAGCAACAGCGTGTTTTTTGCTCTCCCCTCCCCCCCCCCCATCCCTTCAAGAATTTGAATCACCACAAATTCCAGTGTGCTGTGGCGGGTTTGTTTATAATCAAATCTTTACAAGGCGGAGAGTATTTCTCTCTCCCTCCCTCCCAGCAGGACAAGCCTTGGGCCGCTTGACACACAGGCCGGAGAGAGGGTGAGGAGGTTGTCATATGGTCTGTAGGGTTGCTTCAATTACTTCTCTCTTGAAAGGATGATCTTGCAGGAAAGGTGGAGACGGGACCTCGATTCAATTCCCAGCTCCGCTACAGAGTTAGCGGTGCCTCAGTTTCCCCTCTGTAAATGCAAATGCTAACACGTCTCGGTGGGCTTGTCTGTGTGCGGTTTAATCCCATGTATTCCCACCGCCCCTTTTAACCGTGCCTCTGGTTGGGATTGTCTGCAGGAAAAGACCTGGCAGGTCTAGTGGCAAAAACGTGAGCCTCTCCTATCTGAGATAAGGCCTGAGGTCCAGACACGAGGGTGTAAATTGCAGAGACACATGGTCCAGTACAGCAGGGACATAGTCACCCTGGTATTCATGTGGGTCACATTTTGGCTCCACCTGGGTTGGAGCAGTAGGAGTGCCCGACAGTTCACATCCCCATGCAGACAATCACTTGTAACAACTCCCTGGCTAGGGCTGTCGTGGTGGGGGGAGAGGGTTGTATCTGGAAAGCATATGTTGCTACTGCTGGAGCTAAAGAATTTATGTAACATCTAAGGGACTGTCTCTTACAGCTCCCTAGCACAACGGAGCCCAGATTTCAGTGGAGTCAGTAGGCATCACTGTATACAAACAATACTGATGGGTCCCAGCCAGGTGTTGCCTGTCTTGCGCTTTGTAAGACTTCTGGAACAGCAGGGAACAGTGTTCAGAATAATAAAATGAACCAATAAACCCCCTGTGAAAATCAACTGACTGGCAAAGAAAATAGCTGGCTCCCTTATTCTTGGGTTTGTTTATTCTCCGTAGACATTGAAGCTGTCCACTTTGGTCCATCACTCCAGGAAAAAAATCCCTGACGGGCTTCATCGTTCATCATCATTTAGAGATCTCTGCATTAAGAGGACAGTGCCCATCCCCTCTTGCCTGCTTCCAGTTCCTTTCGGCCCCTTGTTTTCCTCTTCTCCTTTTCTGGCAGGCTTTTGCCGAAGCAGAGGGGGAGAAATAGTGCTTCCCCAAGGATTCTCTGTGATTTCTTGCAAATGTTTACCGGATTAATACTGGCAAAAATCAACCATGCAACCGAGAGGCCAAGATATGACATCAGAGGGCTAACAGACTCCAGAGCTGCTTGGCTAGATTGCGAAGAGATAAAAGGGTAGCTGTGTGATTAGACTGGAATCCTAACTGATTGCCCGGAGAAGACTTAAGGCACTTTTGAGGAGGTAATAAATACGACAGCCTGGAAAGATGCAGCTTCAAACAACAACAAACAAGCAGATGGGCCAGCAACTCTTCAGAGCCCTGCTGACAGTCCAACAATGGCCAGAAGTTGCAATGACCTAGAAGGAGTGCGCAGACTCTCACGCACATGAGTATTGTCTAGCTGTTGAGATCCAATTCTAGCACACCACATTGGGGCCTGTAGAACTCCCTGGCTGTTTTCTGGCGGGGTGGCTGAAAAGCAAGTGTCAAGGGGGGAAAGCCAGCGTTCCTCCTCACAGGAGACAGGAACGAAATGGGAGTGGGGCATGGAAACCTTTGCCCAAATTGTGTGGGTAAGTAGTCCAACAAGACATGCCGGGGCTATACAAGTGCTGCCAAAGGCTATAAAAGAGATCCACCTCTTGGGGTAACTGAGCTTTGCCCAGGACTGAGCTCCCGTGGTTTGGGATGTGGTCCCCATTGTCTGCTGGTGCTGTCCAGCCCTGACCCGGTGGGCCACTTATGGCTCCCAGGATTAGGCAGGTTTCTCCTCTTCGCTTTTTGGAAAAATGGTGCCTACCCGCGTAGCAGAGGATACGCTACACACAACTACCCAAGCCCCTATCCTGCAAAGTCTGCTAACCTGCTGCCTGAGAGTACTTGTGTTGAAATCACTGGAATTACTTGTGTGAGCAAGGGGAGCATAAGTCTCTGCAAAATCAGGACTGAAGTGTGTACACAGCAAGAAACACGGGTGTGATCTTATGGAATGGTAGATACCGGTGTTAACTGGACTTCGTCACCTCCGTCTACTATATAAGCTCCCACTGAAAGTCTCATTTCCGCACTCATAACCCTAAGTCTGTCAACATGTTAAAAAAAATCGATCCTTATGATATATTTAATTTTCCTTATTCCAGATGATTACAGTTTAAAACAGGCGCACTTAGTCCAATCCAACTAGCAGGATCCCAAAGTCTGGGTACACTAGTAACTTCAGCTTTGAGGGTATGGCCCTTGAAATTGATTTAGGGGCTTGTGTGAAAGGAAATTGAGATCGTCTGGAGCAGCAGATGATTTTTAAAGTGATTAAAGCTGCCAGATTGGGAGCCTGAATTCTTTCATTCACGGGGCAGCTGTAGCATGGACTGTCTCCGTTTTCAGAGTCAAACTAGTTACCTCTGAATCATAGGCACCTTGTGGGGCATTGTGATTTTATAAATCGAAGGAAGAAAATATGGCATGTAGGTGTATGTGAAATACTATCCTCGCATTAGCTTCAGAACCGGTTTAAAATTTGCATACAGGAAGTCGGATGCAGTAAAAACGCATTCTCTAGACACCTATTATAATGAAAGGACACCTGTGTACCCCTGCTGCCATAACGTTCATTTTAAACGGCCTCTGTGTCTCTCCCTGTCCTGCAGCGTGTCTTGGGTGAGGTATTCCGGTATTACTAGTCTTCTAATAAGGGATGTCAGGTGACCCAGGGCCCTTGCAGGATCTTGCTTTGCATCTGCAGAAATTATTCGTATGCAAGCCTGATTTTCAGACACTGCTGGGCACTCACCGCTTCTTTCCATCCAACCCTCCAAGGGTGCCCAGGCTGAGAATCATGCCACCTTTGAAAAGTCTCGGCTTCGGTGACTTGCCCAAGGACTCACAGGAAGCCTGTGGCAGAGCAGGGATTTGAACCCCTGGATCTGGTAGCAGCCTAACCACAGAGCCATCCTTCTCACTCACCTTCCCACAGCATCTTTGGGCTCGTCCACATTTCAAATGCTGCAGCCACACCACAGCAGCGCGTCAGTGAAGATGCTACCTGTGCCAATGGGAGCGATTCTCCCATAGGCACACCACCTCCCGGAGAGGCAAGAGCTAGGTAATGGGAGAACTCAGTCATCAACCTAATGCTGGGGTTAGGTCGGGTTAATCTAATCTTCCTAGTCTAGACCAGGCCTTAGTTCCAACTAGTTCTGTGCTGGTGCTGTTGCTAACAGGTTGCTCCCGTGCTAGGAAGAGAGCCTGAGACATAAGCCCTATCATCAGAGGCCTGAGACCTGGACTAAAGTAGTGGTCAAAACTTGGCTGATCTGAAGCAAAGTCAGGTTGTGAGCAAGGGACAGGCCTTGCTCATGGAATCTGGCAAGCACAGGGTGGATATTGCAGAAACACACGTTCCTAAGAAGTGCTGGGCACAGGGCACTCCCGCAAGCACGTTCCAGGAGGCTGGTACCAAAACGCCTCTCTACCAGCCCATTCCCCAAGCTAACAGGAACACAGTGGACCTTCAGGATAAGGTCAGGATGACCGCATGATGAATTAAGATGTTAAGATTCTACGTGGGCAGAGCTGAGACAGCATGCTGAATGAATACACACGCAGCCGTCTGACCACACTCCTAGTGAAAGAAAAAAAACCTCTCCCGTCTTCTTCACCCACTTGTCTACACTTGAAATGCTACAGTGTAGATGTTACCTACGTCGATGGGAGAGCCCCTTCCATTGGCATAGGTAATCCACCTCCCTGAGAGGTGGTAGCTAGGTCAACAGACAACCCAGTGCTCTCTATATGGGAGCTTAAGTACATCACTCAGGGGTGTGGATTTAAGGCAACCTGATTTTCTAGCTCAGTGTCAGATAAATATTTCAGATTCATGTCGCTCTTTCCTACTCTGCTCTTAACAAACACATTGTAGTGAAAAATTATCCTGTGAGCATTGCAAACTTTTTTTGTTTGCAGGCTTGTTGGGAGGGGGATATCAAACTGCCTGAAGCATATCAGTGGAATTAAATATGACTTCCCTTTGTGCTTGGTGATGATAAATGTATCCATTTCACATAAGAGCTGTTAAAAAAAAAAGTGACACTTTTTCAGACCTTTCAAAGCCATTTCTGGTTTGTCTTCAACATTTTTCGAAAGAAGAAATCCTTGAGGGCGGCTTAGATACATAAAAATGTTTCAAAACCCCCCTGTAAACATCTTGTACTGGAAATGGGAAATGACAAAGCAACGAAGAAAACAAAAAAAATCATAAAACGTGCATGGAAAACTTAAGAAATAATCTTTATGAGAGATTTCAATGTTGGCAAAAGGCCATTTTGAAACAAAGCAGTTTCCATTTTAAAAAATCCACGCAGTTCTAAGAAGAACTTCCGGCAATTTGTCTGGGCTGAACCTTGGGCCCTTTTTGGGCTTCGCTAATGACAGACACAAACGCCATTGCTCTGGAATACAAAAGTAGACACTGGCACCATGAGTGAGGTAGCAGCTCTGCTCCGAGGGAACATAGCCGCCTATACCATGTCCTCAGGTAGGCTCAGGCTGGGAAAACTTTTTTATTATGGTAACTGATCTTGGTGAGGCTGCGTTTGCCAGGCGGGAACTGGACGCCTAGAGAATAAAGCAGAGCTCTTGCAAGTGCCTTAAGCACGGAGCGAATACTGTTCACCACAGTCGCACCAAGATGTCTTGACCAAGATTGGGCCCCTTTGTGCTAGTGTATTTAGTATGAAAACTCTTTGGGGGCAGAGACTGTCTTGTGTTTGTACAGCACCTAGCTCAGTACAAATTCATTGCTCATCAGAGCAGTATGCTTTATGGACAGACAGCACTGGGCTTGGACTCAGGAGAATGGAGCTCTGCTACTAGGCTGCTTGGGTGACTTGGAACAACAAGTCACTGCACCATGCCGTGCCTCAGTTTCCCCATCTGTAAAATGGGGATAATGACACCAACAGCCTGTGTAATGCGCCTTGAGATCCAGTGATGAAAAATGCTATATGTGAGTTAGATGGTATTAAATAGCAATGATGCAAGCATACAGCGAGAGACAGCCACTGCCCCAGCCAGTTTCAAGTCCAATCGATCAAAGAGGAGTAGGGAATTAAAAGTAGTCAACTGTCTAAGGTCACACAATAGGTCAGTGACAGAGTCCAGTGTAGCCCTCCAGTCATTGGAGTTGCAGTTCAGTGCTCTATCGACTAAACATGCTATTTTCCAAGTGCTTAAAGATAGGCACCCGCTTACACGCTTCTCTAGAACCAGGCCTTACTTTACAGACCTTTCATCCCTACACAGAGCTCTGACGTGACCGAAGACGAGATCTATGTAAGCTTGACAGCTGGTCTCTCTCACCAGTAGAAGTTGGTCCCATAAAAAACTTTACCTCCCCCGCCGTGTCTCTTTACAGCCCTTGTCGATCAAGAGTGGGCCACACGTCCAAGCACGCGCTCGATGCCACAGATCTGATGCCGCTCAAGGACTTCAGCAGTGGGGCTCCTGCCCTGCCACTTGATGTTGCAGATGGATCTGAGGCAGTGAAGCTGGAAGCTCTCCAGCCATTTGATGTGGTGGTGGTAAAGTGTCCCTGGCTCTTCACCACAGAGGAGAGGGATGAGTCAGGACCAGAACAAGGGCCCTAAAAGTTGGGGTGTGTGTGTGTGTGTGGGGGGGGTACCAGTGTCCAAACCATGGCTCCACCTCCCCTAGTATTGCCCCTTCCCCTGAAGTCCAGCCCCCATGCTGCCCCTTCTCCCTGAGATCCTGCACTCATGCCCCATATTCCCCGATGTCCCACCCCAATGCTGCCCCTTCTCCCAAGGCCACGTTCCCCTGCCGCCTCCTCCGCCAAGACCCCTCCCCCTTTCCTCCCATCGCTTGCCCTTACGGCTGGTAAAAAGTGGGGAGCCCATGGCCCCCTGTGCCCCCCCCCCTCCGTTCCAGCACCCCTGGGATGAGTACAACAGCGTGGTAGGGTTTTATCAGACTCTACGCTCCCTCCAGAACCCGCGGGTCAGCCTGACAAATGCCAAGCTGGCCTTTGCCAAGTGCTGAATGGTCTTATTCCACCTGGCATGGCTGTATAGCGGGTTAGCCAGAGAATGGAATTTCCTGACCAAGCTGAGGGGGAACGTTGCCAGTCGTGACTATGGGATCATGGTGCTTGGGATGCTGGTGGGCCGATGCTGACTGGTAGGAGACTCCGTCTATTTTAGGCTGATTGTAAAACGGAAGCATTTTTAGGCATAGGCAAAGCAGTCCACAATAAACTGAACATCCTTGAGTGTGGAGACAACGAGAGCAGAGTTGTCAGCAAACAGGCGCTCTCTTCATAGCTGTTCTGTTACCTTGGTGTGGGCCCTGGTCTGCTGTAGGTTGAATAGACCGCCCTCAGTGGAGGTTTCCTGTATCTGACAACAGTGCTCTGCAACCAACTGAAAATGGGGACCTGCCCTAAGAGTCAATCCATCCTCAGATATAAAGACACCTTGAAGGCCAGTCTCAAAGCATGCAAGACAGGCATTGAAACCCGTGGACTCATTGGACTGCACAACCCTACGTGAAGAAGTCTGTGCCCCGAGGCCTCGTCTGTTTGTGAGGTTTGCTGTGAGGAATCTGCGGGAGACGAGACCATGTTGTACGGGCAATGACTCAAACCCTCCCCCTAGTAATACTACATTTGCAAGACATGCAACCACATCTGCAAATCCAGGATCGGACTCACTTCCCATGTGAGAAGCCATCAAAACAAACCCAGAACTTAAGTCAACATCAGCTGAACACTCCTTTTGTCAAAGTGACGGGAGACGCCAACCACAGCAACAAGGTCAACGGAAGGATTTTCCCCAGTTTAAATTCTGATTTCAGTTTTCTAGTTTGAAAGTTGCTCTTCTCAGGCGTACATCTAATCTGGTTTTTGGTTGGTTTTAAGAATTTTTGTAAGGGTAATGCTGAAAACAAAAGAAGGAATCTTTTATGTGACGGGAGGGGGGGCAAAAGGAAAACTGCTGAAACTAGAAAACCTTTTTTGTAGCTACATGTCGACATCTCTCTGAGTGCTTTCGTTTCAGCTCAGCTTAGGTAAAATGGCCCCGAGTCATCTTGGAAGTGTAAATGAGGAGTAGCAACTTGGAAGTTAACGGCGTTTTACCTCAGCGTGTGAAAGGGGAGACTCAGACCCCCAAATTCCAAACTGCATTTGGGGTGATACAAGCTATATTGCTGCCTGTTACATCCAGGGGTGAAAGTAACACATGCTTCTTACCGGTACGGGGACTGGGCTGGGGCCAGCTCCACCCCTGGAAGGGGCGGGGCCTTGTCCGGAAGGGGCAGGGCTGGGGACAGAGCCCCTGTACCGGTAAGGGCCCCCCCCCCCACTCCCCTCCCTGACCCTACACCCTCCGGGGGGCTCCTGCAAGATTTTAAAGGGCCCGGGGCGGTAGCGGTGGCCCATCTCCGGGCTCTTTAAATAGTGATCGGAGCCCCGCTGCAGCCTCCCCGGGGCTCCAACAGCAGGACTCCTGCCGGAGCCCTGGGGACGCTGTGGCGGGGCTCCGATAACGATTTAAAGAGCCCGGGGCTGGGCCACTGCTACCGCCCCGGGCCCTTTAAAATGCCGCTGGAGCGGTAGCGGCAGCCCATTCACAGCCCCTTTAAATAGCTACTGGTGCCCTGCCACAGCCTCCCCAGGGCTCCGCGGGATGGGAGCCCTGTTGCCGGAGCCCTGGGGAGGCTGCGGTGGGGCTCCGGCAGCTATTTAAAGAGCCGGGGGCTGGGTTGCCGCTACCGCACAGGGCCCTTTAAACTGCCCCCGGAATCCCGCCGCAGCCTCCCCCGGGCTCCCGCAGTGGGGGCTCTGGCAGCAATTTAAAGGGCCTGGGGCTCCAGCCGCTGCTGGGAGCCCCGGGCCCTTTAAATTGCGCCCGGGGAAGCCGATCTGCCCCGGTACAGCGCATCGGCTCTTGCCAGTACACTGTACTGGGGCGTACCCGGCTTACTTTCACCTCTGGTTACATCCCTCAAGCAGAAAAGTGTTTATCCAGCCACCACAGTGACTTACTGCTTTCATATTGCATCTAATGAGAGACCCCAGAAACCTTACATATTTACCCAAATTAGACTATTCAATGTGATCTCTGGGGTAGCATGATCAACAGTGGCGTATATCATATTTTAACAATGAGTAGAAAGTATTGGGTGGTTTTTTTTTTAAGTTTTCAAATATTTAACAAGACTGTGAGGTAAGTGCAGATGAGCTGAGCAGTGGTATTGCACCAGGAAGTCTGGAATGTGAGGGTACATCTATACTACCCGCTGGGTTGGTGGGTAGTGTTTGATGTATTGGGGATCGATTTATCACGTCTTGTCTAGACGCGATAAATCGATCCCCGAATGTGATCCCCGTCGACTTCGGAACTCCAGCTCGGCAAGAGGAGTAAGCAGAGTCGATGGGGGAGCCACCGCGGTTGACTCGCTGCCGTGAGGACACCCAGGTAAGTCGAACTAAGATACTTCGACTTCAGCTAAGTTGTGTATCTTAGTTCAAACCCCTCTCCCCAGTGTAACCCATGCCTGATGCATCATACTGCACGATGAGCCATGCTCTTCTAGATATACAATGAATTCCAAAGGGAGCGGGAGATCTGAATTCACAAGGCCCAATTTTCATTTATGCTGAGACCCCTTTTATCCTACTCTGGCACTAAGGGGCCTTGGCGTCATTGAAAATCAGGGCCAGGTTGTGAATCCTGTACACTGATGAGCAGGAGGGATAATCCTACTGACTGCAGTGAGGCTACGTATATGATCCCCAGCAGGACTGATGTGGGGTAGAAAGGTGTGTGTGTGTGTGTGTGTGTGTTGTCCAATAACTGTACTGGGGGCCCTATCTGAGGGCCCTCCCCAAAACCTCAGTAACAGAGGTGAAATGGGAGGGGGTGGGCCACAGCAAGCATGGAGTATTGTGGCCCCAGATTTCTCTCGAACAGGCCTGATCCCCAGTATTAGTAAGGGGTTCACAATCTGGCCCATGGGCATTTATAACATCAATGAGATGAACTAGCATTTCTTGCAGCAGATGCTGGAGAACTTCTATATGAAGCAGCATACCATATTCCAGCACAGGGCAGTGGTTTCTCCTATCTCCATACAAGTCGATACCTCAGACATACCACAGTGTCACTCCTCCTCTAAAATATTTGTGGCTGATGGGATAACCTGACTCAACACTAACCCAAGCAGACATTGGTGTCAGTTCTCTATCAACCTGAACCAATTACTGGGAAATGACGGTCTGGGGTTGGACTTAATACTGTCTCATCAGCATTCAGTCACCCAGCTGCAATAGCAAGAAGAAAAAGCAGGAGAGAAGATTGAAAAGGAAGGCAGTGCAGGAGAAAATCATGTTTCTTAAAAGCACAGAGGGCTTCTCCTTTAATGGCTGGCCCCCTACACTCAGAGGTTCCCAGCTGAAAGGAAAGCATCTGACAGGGCTAGACGAGTTGTTACTGGCCTTATCTAAAGCTCCATTGTGCAAGGTGCTGTACAAATACATTGCAAGAGTGCCTGTCCTGAAGACTTCACAACCTAAACAGTCAAGAAAGACACTTTGTGAGAGAGAAACAAAGAAGTGACTTCCCTGTGACAAAGTTCGGACTCTAACTCAGGTCTCCTCTTGAGTTCCAGGTCATTGACCTCCCATCTGGATCACACTGGGTGAAGAAGACTTGCACATAGCTGTGTCCATCTAACCCACAAGTATTTGCAACCCACAAGCATGAGCACAATAGTGTTACCCCTTCTGACCTGAGAGGATAGCCAAGATTCAGGATCATCATCTGGTGGATTCTTTCAGTGAAGAGATGAAATCGGTCATAAAAGTCAGGTGTTTTTTGATGCAATCCTGTTCCGTTACAAAGAATGTACAATGTCCTGTTTTCCTGAGCATGGCAGGAACTGAACAATAGGAAACAATTTCTTTCATCACAGTTCCACACCACTTTCCAGCCAACATTTAGCCCAAAAGCTCTCGCTCTAGGTTTTTCTCAGGTCATGTTCCCAATGCTTCTCCCAGCTGCATCATTGGCTTTCTGATGTTTCTTTCTCAGCATCTCTGGGGTTTCTTCTGCTTCTTTCCCACCCTCACCCCACCCCAACCCACCTGAAATCCAACAGTCTGTGCCCTTGCCCCTGCATTTACCATCTCAATCCTCAGGGAAACTCTGTGGTTCACATGGGTTGGCTTCTACTTCAGTTTTGCATGAGTCTGTGTTGTAGATGGACATACCTATTGTTTCCGCCATCTGGCTCCATAAAGGAGCTTCACTGTTTCTTCTTAGAATCATAGAATATCAGGGTCGGAAGGGACCTCAGGAGGTATCTAGTCTAACCCCCTGCTCAAAGCAGGACCAACCCCCAACTAAATCATCCCAGCCAGGGCTTTGTCAAGCCTGACCTTAAAAACCTCTAAAGAAGGAGATTCCACCACCTCCCTAGGGAACCCATTCCAGTGCTTCACCACCCTCCTAGTGAAAATGTTTTTCCTACTATCCAACCTATACCTCCCCCACTGCAACTTGAGACCATTGCTCCGTGTTCTGTCATCTGCTACCATTGAGAACAGTCTAGATCCACCCTCTTTGGAACCCCCTTTCAGGTAGTTGAAAGCAGCTATCAAATCCCGCCCCCTTCTTCTCTTCTGCTGACTAAACAACCCCAGTTCCCTCAGCCTCTCCTCGTAAGTCATGTGCTCCAGGCCCCTAATATTTTTTGCTGCCTTCTGCTGGACTCTTTCTAATTTATTCACATCCTTCTTGTAGCATGGGCCCAAAACTGGACACAGTACTCCAGATGAGGCCTCAACAATGCTGAATAGAGGGGAACGATCACGTCCCTTGAGCTGCTGGCAATGTCTCAACTTATACAACCCAATATGCCGTAGCCTTCTTGGCAACAAGGGCACTCTGTTGACTCATATCCAGCTTCTTGTCCACTGTAACCCTAGGATGTTTTCTGCAGAACTGCTGCCTAGGCATTCAGTCCCTAGTCTGTAGAAGTGCATAGGATTCTTCTGTCCTAAGTGCAGGACTCTGCATTTGTCCTTGTTGAACCTCATTAGATTTCTTTTGGCCCAATCCTCTAATTTGTCTGGGATGAATTAGTTGGGGTTGGTCCTGCTTTGAGAAGGGGGTTGGACTATCTGACCTCCTGAGGTCTCTTCCAACCTGGATATTCTATGATTCTACTATTCAGTGGATCTACCACTCCTCCCAGTTTAGTGTCATCTGCGAACTTGCTGAGGGTGCAGTCCATGCCATCCTCCAGATCATTAATGAAGATATTGAACAAAACCCGCCCCAGGATCAACCCTTGGGGCTCTCCACTTGATCCTAGCTGCCAACTAGACATGGTAGCGGTATAAGGAAGCCTAACTTCTATTTGTGCCTTTGAAAATCTCCACCTCAGGCCTCAGGTTGCCGAGAGAATGGCAGAAAATTCCGCCCCAGGTCCAACCTCCTCAGAACACCAAGCCTCTTTCCTCCGGGCTTCCTACACATCCCCTTTCCGCTCCAAAGCCTGGCCCTGTAATAACAGAGTAATAACAGTGACACAGCACTACCATTTGTAACCCTCATCCATGGCTGGGGCCAGGAAATAAAGTTTGGTCCCTTAGCAGCACTACTATGTGTCAGACTCTTAACATTCTGACACGCACTTCCTCTGCACATCCTTGGTCACTCTTGGTGGTCTGTCCAGATCCTCATCTTTCCCCCAGCTTCTCTCTCCACTGGATCCCTGAGAGGCAGCCTGGAAACTAGAATATGGAGCCCAATACGTCCACTGGCTATTTTTGAAGCGGCTCTTTATAGTAAAATGAATAATATTGGACCAGACTGCGGTACCTTCCCATTGAGGCCCAGATCCTCAAGGTTTTTCAGCACTGAACGCCCACTAAAATCATCCTGATTTGTCGAAACTGAAACTACTCACAGCAAAGGGTTGGCTTCGGCAAAATCTCCCAATTCATAACATGTTTAAATGTAGCTTTTAAAGTGTCAAAACAGGATGCATTGACATTTGGTTGGAAGTGACTTTTTGTTTCAAAGCTTTAGTTAATATAGGCTAACAAATGGTTAGTTTATTTAAAAGGCCAAGCTCATGTTGCTTTGACATTTCAAACACTGGTGGGACTGCAACATCTCCAGGAATGTCTGAAACCGATGACAAGCTGATGACAAGGTAAATCCGATCCACCTTCAATATTCATTTTGAGAATTTCCTATGATCTTTCTCCTGGGTTGCTTGCAGCCACATTTAGGAGGTTAATTTTCATTTCCTGGAGACTCCAGGACAATCCTTGAAGAGCCCCTGGCAACAATGGGGGCCATGCGGGGCCCATAACTGTTTCCCAATGTAAAATGTTGCCAGAATCAATCTAGTCCCACAGAAAAATTCCATGTCAATGGAACTACCTTTTCCAACAGAAACATGTTTTCTTCTAAATGTTTTGGCCAACGCTTGGAAAATACCCTCCGTGTGTACTGCATGCTGCAGGGGCTCTGTGGGACTCCCAGCAGAATCAGCCAAGCAGGAGTCGAGGTTTCATCATAGTCCAGTATTCCGGCTGGTTTCTCTTGCCCGGAGGGAACATCCACATCTCTCCAGAAACAGTTCTCTGAAAACACAAGTCTTGCTTGAGTTGCTTGATACCTATCTTCACAGGAGCCAAGACGACTGCCACAACCCTTCTGCCCAGGAATGCTTGAGCGGAGCTGAAATGCACCTTGTTGTCTCTGAGCAACGGAATCCAGTTGGGGAAAAAGCACATGCTTTGAATTAGCAGAGGCTTTTGCTCTTTCTCATGCCACCCTTGCTATCCCGTATTTGTCTTTCAAGCCTGTTTCAACAGCCCCTCCAGCTTGTGGTTTATTTTGCTGTTCTGATGTCTTCAGAAGAACCCAGCCCAAATCAGATCATTGTTGTCTTCTTTAACATGGGAAATGGGCACCCCCTTCCTACCCATCCACCCCAAAACTAGTTAGATCTTTGCCACTCATGTTAGAATTGGACACTTCAACTCGTGAGAAGTGAATGCCAGTCCACCAGCTTGAATGCTGATCTGCTGAGATTCCTGTGGAGTCTATAAACAGTGGTCATCAGTATGGGGAAGCCTTCGGGCCCACACATTATAAGCTCCCTGGCTTGCTATGTGTTTGTATCCTGGACTACAGTGAAATAATAATATTAGTGCAATTTCCAAGTCAGCCAAGTCTTTATAGAAATGTATGCTGCATCCGTATTATCATCCCATACTTATGCCTCTAGAGCCTTTTACATAGGTTTGGCCGAACTTGATTTTTTATTTTTAATCACTTTGGTTAATCTCAATGTTTATTTTTAAGCATTTTTTAAGAATGTTATCAACGTAAATGTTCACAGTCACTCAAAGTTATGGGTTTTAAGCATTTGTATTCATATGTATCAATGTAAATGTTCAGAGCTGTGGGAAGTCATGGGTTGGGGACACCTAGTGAGGGGGTCAGACAATGTTTTAATGACAGCAGATGATGAGATTCTAAAAGTTAAAGCTTTATAATTGATAAAACACTAATTGTCAACATCCCGTCAAACTATACAATGTGAATATCCTTAAATCAAACTCTATTTAAGTTCTCCAGTGGCATTTTTCATACTTTGCCGGTCTGAAAAATTTGATTTTATCAATGGAAATATTTTTGTTGGTTTGTGCATGTACTGTGAAAATGGTGTTTATCAATTTTTAAAAAGTAATCCTTCCAAGCATCCGTTTGCAATGCTAATCAGCGTGGCAACAAGTTACCCTCTAACTCCCCCTAGTGGGTATGTAGCAGTAGCTGATAGTCATACTTGTGGCAATGACCACAGAGGAGGAAGTGAAAAGGGTATCCTGTTGTATAATGGGTTGTTACATGTTAATGGTGTATGAATGCTGGGAGATTGGAGTCTATTTAGTTTCGAGGTGGACACACACAGAGCATTTTCACTGCTGCCAAGTCTGGATTTGACCTGTGACATGGCGTGGGGAGAAGGGAAGTCACACCCTGCCGCTTCCTTTCTTACATGGTAATGCAAAAGTGCCAAGAATTAGATTTGTTTAAAGGGGAACCCAAAGAAATTAAGTTGGAATTGGCAACAAGATCCTTCCCCCCCCCCATCCACGTTAGCTGAATCTGAATGTTTGTTGTTCTGAAAGTGGCTCAATAGTTCTGACACGTAGAAGAGAGAATGGAGGGGAATGATGTTACTCGGATGCTGTGGTTCAGGTTTCTAATACTCCCAGTTCCCCAGGGAGTTAAAATGACTATGAGAGAATACAGCCTTCTGCTCTGGTGGCTGAACAATAAGTATCATGCAAGTAGCTTCCTTTGTTTTCCTCCTGTAGCCCCAGGAGATGTTTCAGAAGTCTCTGTGTTTCGCAAACCAACCAACCATTTTTGTGCGTGTCCTTTTGGGAGAACAGTATCGGCTCCTGATGGTGAAGTAACTGAGAATGCTGGCTGGCTCCAGGCTTAACATAGGGTCTGTGTGTGTCTATCGACAACATTGCCAGACCATTTCAGGTGGGACCTTCATGGACTAGTCCAGTCTGAGGCAAGAGTCCTGCAGCAACCGCTACTGTGGTTAAATGTTTAAATCCCCACTCGGGCTTACGTTAGAACCTACCACACTCATTTCACTTGAATCGAAGAGAAGGAAGTAAGAAATGAGATTAAAAAACTCTCCGTTCTTCCCCTCCCACCCACCTCCTTGTCCCTGAGAACTGAATGCCTTCCTTGGGAATCTGCTGTGCCGCATAAAATAGCTGTAGGATCAAATCTACACAGTTCCCTTTGAATGCAGTGCAGATGTGGGTGCATTCCAGACTCGGATGCAGATTTTCAAAGCCTCAATATATTTTACTTTGTGCACTGAGTCTGTTTAACAGGAGGTCTGAGGCAAGCAATTGACAGTGACACCACTTACGAGCTGTTGAACTCTCCATGGCTTTCAGGCGAGTCTTTTTCAATTTGTTGTTCAGAGACATCCCCCCCCCCTAAGGGCCGCAACACTTCAGTCAGCGTTGGCTTCTAAAGCTAAGCAGACCCTGTCCCATTGATAGGGCAGTGGTATGAACTGAAAATTAAGCTGGTTCTGAATTACTGAGCTGTTGAGAAGGGGCCACTCCAGAGAATTCTGTACTGATGAGTTAGAGCTTGTTGAATAAGAATTTTTTTCAGTTCCCTGGCAATGCCCCAAAAAGGGAGGAAGTATCATTTTGTGTCAAAACAGCAGCAACAACAACAAAAACAGGAAGCTTTTCAAAACTGTCCCCAAAAGCTGGAAAAAAATTCATTTTGGGTTGAACTGAACATTTCGTTTCACCTTAAAACAAAATGTTTCATTTTGATTTTGATCATTTTAAACCGTTTTAAAGGACAATTTGAAATGAAAAGTTATTTCAAAAAAATCAAAACATTCCTATGTCCCATCATGCTTCAACCACCCTTCCAGAGGATATATGTCCATGCTAATGACGGGTTCTGCTCAATAACAATCTCAAGCAGTATAGACCGACACATGCTCATTTTCATCATCTGAGTCAGATGCCACCAGCAGAAGGTGGATTTTCTTTTTTGCTGGTTCGGGTTCTGTAGTTTCTGCATCGGAGTGTTGCTCTTTTAAGACTTCTGAAAGCATGCTCCATACCTCGTCCCTCTCAGATTTTGGACGGCACTTCAGATTCTTAAACCTTAGTCTGAGTGCTGTAGCTATCTTTAGAAATCTCACATTGGTAACTTCTTTGTGTTTTGTGAAATTTGCAGTGAAAATATTCTTAAAATGAACAACATATGCTTGGTCATGGTCTGAGACTGCTATAATATGAAATATGTGGCAGAATTCAGGTAAAACAGGGCAGGGGACATAGAATTATCTCCCAAGGAGTTCAGTCACAAATGTAATTAATGTATTATTTTTAATGAGCATCATCAGCATGGAAGCATGTCCTCTGAAATGGACGCTGAAGCATGAAGGGACATACAAATGTTTAACATATCTAGCACATAAATTTCTTGTAATGCCAACTACAAACATGCCATTTGAAGACCTGTTCTCACTTTCAAGTGACATTGTAAATAATTAGCAGGTAGCATTATGTCCAACATATGTAAATAAGCTTGTTTGTCTTCACGAGTGGGTGAACAAGAAGTAGGACTGAGTGGACTCGTAGGCATTAAAGTTTTACATTGTTTTGTTTTTGAGTACAGTTATGTAACAAAAAATCTACATTTGTAAGTTTCACTTTCACAATAAAGAGATTTAACTACAGTACTTGTATGCAGTGAATTGAAAAATACTATTTCTTTTGTTTAGCATTTTTAGAGTGAAAATATTAGTAATCAAAAATAACAATATAAAGTGAGCAGTGTTATATTCTGTGTTGTAATTGAAATCAATACACATGAGTATGTAGAAAAACATCCAAAAATATTTAATAAATGTCACTTGGTATTCTATTGCTTAACAGTGCGATTAATCACGATTAATGTCTTTAAATTGTGATTATTTTTTTTGAGTTAATCATTTGAGTTAACTGTGATTAATCAACAGCCTTATTAAGATTAAATCCTTATTGGGTGTCCAGAAACTAGTTTCCATTGCAGCATGAGTTTTCCATTGATCTTTTATCTCCTTGCATTACAAAGCAGTAATGGGCTTTAGTGACATATGGTAAAAGTGCCTTCCTCTTAGGGTATGTCTACACTGCAAAAAACAACAACAACAACATGCGGCATTGAGTCTCGGTCAGTTGAATGCGCACCTGGATTGGTCGACGTGGGCTGGTGGTGTTCGGGCTGTGGGGTTAAAATGAGCAGTGTAGACATTCTTGCTCAGGCTGGCCCCAGCCTTGACAGGTTTCAGCACCTGAACCCCTGAGCCCAAGTCAACTGACCCAGGCTCTGACACACAGCACCGGGGGGGTTTCTACGCAATGGTGATGTGCCTTGGAGGCCGTTTCTACGCTGCAGCTGGGCGCGTGCTTCTCGGCTCAGGTTCACAGAGCCACCCAAGAACGTATATCTGAGCTGCCCTTCATGCTACCCCCGGCTACGTTGTGCACCAGCTGGAGCAGAGCTCGCAAGTGTCTGCCTCCCTGCTCTAGGAAGCACGCTCCCGGCTGCCGTGTAGACATATGCTTCACTGCAGGAGATCCGTTTGTAGTTTCCCAGCCCTGTTTCCCCCCTTCCCTCGAAGCATAACAAAGCAGCTGCCCTTGCCGTCTCTCCTCCCCTGCACTTCCTTTGTATGTCATAGTCGCATAGAACCTCTGCTCTTTCTGTTGTGGGGAGGACAGGGAAGAAGACTCCTGCTGTTAGTCCTGAGCCCATATCCTCACCATGGCCTGGGGGAAGAGAAATTTCCTACTGTGCTATCTCCCCAGGCTCCAATCCAAACTCTCCATTGCCTTCTCTGGACTCCTCCCAAAAGGGTAAATCTCCCATCAGGCCCTAAGGGGGAACGAGCAAAAGAAGAACTTACTTCGCCCAGGCAGGGAGGCAAAGAGGAGGGGGTCAAAAGGAGCCAAGCCACCAGAACATGGCTGGCTGGATGCCAGATCATAGAATGATAGAATATTAGGGTTGGAAGGAACCTCTGGAGGTCATCTAATCCAACCCCCTGCTCAAAGCAGGACCAATCCTCAACTAAATAATTCCAGCCTTGGCTTTGTCAAGCCTGACCTTAAAAACCTCTAAGGAAGGTGATTCCACCACCTCCCTAGGGAACCCATTCCAATGCTTCACCACACTCCTAAAGAAAAAGTTTTTCCTAATATCCAACCTAAGCCTTCCCAACTGCAACTTGAGACCATTCCTCCTTGTTCTGTCATCTGGTACCACTGAGAACAGTCTAGATCCATCCTCTTTGGAACCCCCTTTCAGGTAGTTGAAAGCAGCTATCAAATCTCCCTTCAGTCTTCTCTTCTGTAGACTAAACAATCCCAGTTCTCTCAGCCTTTCCTCATAAGTCATGCGCTCCAGGCCCCTAATCATTTTTGTTGCCCTTCTCTGGACTCTTTCCAATTTTTCTTCTTGTAACATCCTCCAACATCCTTCTTGTAGTGTGGGCCCCAAAACTGGACACAGTACTCCAGATGAGGCCTCACCAATGTCAAATAGAGGGGAACAATCATGTCCCTCGATCTGCTGGCAATGCCCCTACTTATACAGCCCAAAATGCCATTAGCCTTCTTGGCAACAAGGGCACACTGTTGACTCATATCCAGCTTCTCATCCACTGTAACCCCTAGCTCCTTTTCTGCAGAACTGCTGCCTAGCCATTCGGTCCCTAGTCTGTAGCAGTGCATGGGATTCTTCCGTCCTAAGTGCAGGACTCTGCACTTCTCCTTGTTGAACCTCATCAAATTTCTTTTGGCCCAGTCCTCTAATTTGTCTAGGTCCCTCTGTATCCTATCCCTACCCTCCAGCGTATCTACCACTCCTCCTAGTTTAGTGTCATCTGTAAATTGCTGAGGGTGCAGTCCACACCATCCTCCAGATCACTGATAAAGAAATTGAATAAAACTGGCCCCAGGACCGACCCTTAGGGCACTCTGCTTGATACCGGCTGCCAACTAGACATGGAGCCATTGATCACTATCCGTTGAGCCCGACGATCCAGCCAGCTTTCTATCCACCTTATGGTCCATTCATCCAGCCCATACTTCTTTAACTTGTTGGCAAGAATATTGTGGGAGACCATATCAAAAGCTTTGCTAACGTCAAGGAATAGCACATCCACTGCTTTCCCCTCATCCACAGAGCCAGTTATCTCATCGTAGAAGGCAATTCGGTTAGTCAGGCATGATTTGCCCTGGGTGAATCCATGCTGACTGTCCCTGATCACTTTTCTCTTCTCTAAGTACTTCAGAATTGATTCCTTGAGGACCTGCTCCATGATTTTTCCAGGCACTGAGGTGTGGCTGACTGGCCTGTAGTTCCCTGGATCCTCCTCCTTCCCTTTTTTAAAGATACAGTTGACTGCTGAAAACCAGGGTCCCATCCACCCCACCCCAAATCTATGTATATAATCGGCTCAATGAGTTGTTCATAGGACAAAGAATAAATAAGACAACTCAGCCAAATCCATCAAAATGCTGGCCATCTGGTCAAACCTGTGCCCTGTTTTGCCCCTGTGTGGGCCATGCCACGCTCCTGTGCCACCCTTCCTTGGGAACGTTTCTTTATCAAAGAGCCTCCATTATCGGTCTGACCTTTCCCCCAACTGCGCTGATTTGGGGATATTCTCAGTTGTATGAGTACTAAGATTCCTCTTTTTATTGCTGGGCTCCTTCCAGCATGAGTCACTGTCCGCCTCTTCTCCTTAATTAGTGCCCTGGGAGTTGTAAGGATGGCTGGTCTAGTCTACTAGAATTAATCAAAATATATCTTATACATAGAAATGCAGTGAAAACCATGTTCCAGCCAAGTCACTCTCCACTGGCACACAGACAATTCTAGCCTCTGTCCTCTCTCTCCCCCTCTGCTCTTTTTTCCCCTTTAGCTCCATTTCCCACATATGTTAATAACTTCTTTTCCTCTGGCGTGCGTGCGTGCATGCTACATTAACTTGTACATTAACTGCTTAATATTGCTGGGTAGGAACCGGATTTTTCACTTCATAGGAAATCTGTGATTCTGAAAACTCCTATTCCAAAAGGGAACAAAAACAAAACAAAACAAACATTGAAATGTCCTCCAAAACAAAACACAAATTTGTCGTTATGGGGCAATCAGAATGGTTCATTATGATAAGTCAAAGTCAGAACATTTCCTTGTTTTCTTCATTCTAGCTAATATTTAATACAATTTTAAAAAATTGAAATGCAAAGTTGTTTCAAAAGATCAATGTCAAATGTTTTTTTCAATTTGTCTTTCAAAATGTACTTTTTGTCTAAATCAATGTGTTTTCATGTAACAGTTGGAGCATTTTCAGAGAGAAAACCAGTTGGAGCATTTTCATAGAGAAAACCAGTCTGTTGGAAAAGTGCCAGTCATCTCTGCCTCTCAATGCCCCAATTCGTTATCAGGCCTTGATATTTGGTTAGGAAAATGGTGCTGGGAGGTGAGGTGGCTGGGAAACTTACACTGATCAGAGACAATCAAATATCAAGAGCTCAGGAAGCAGAAAGCTGGGAAGAGTCGTGCTAAGAACAAATCATGCCAAACCAGCTCAATTTCCTTCTTTAATGGGGTAATTGGTTTGGTGGATGGGGGGAATGCGGTGGACATAACTCCTGTACATCAGCAAGACTTTTGACACAGTTCCACATAACATTCTGATAAGTAAGATGGAGAAATATGGGTTTGGTGGATGTACCATTAAGTGGATACATAACTGGTTAAACAATCACAAAGAGTAACTAGGAACGGAATGATGTCAGATTGGAGGGAGGGTTCAAATGGGGTTCCCCAGGCATCTGTTTTGGGTCTGGTGTTGTTTAACATCTTTATTAATGATCTGGATGACACAAGGCTGAGGGAGGGCGGGCGTGACCAACATTTTGGAGGACAGAGCTTAAATTCAGAGGGAACTTTATAAATTGGACAACTGGGCTATAGACAGCACAATGAAATTCAGCAAAGACAAATGTGAGGTGCTACAGTTAGGGACGATAAAAATAAATGCACAAATACAGAATGGGGGATAGCTGGCTTGGCAGCAGCACTGTTAGAAAAAAAAATAAATGCAATTTTAGGTTGCATTAACAGAGGCATTGCATGCAAGTCATTGGAGGTGATAGTACCGCTCTCCTCGGAGTTGGTTAGGCCTCAGCTGGAGAACTGTATCCAATTTTGGTCACCACAGTATAGAAAGGATGTCAAGAAACTGGAAAGGATCTAGAGGCAAGTGAGAGAGATGATCCAAAGGAAGGAACACAAGCCATATGAACAAAGGCTAAAGAAACTGGGTATGTTTAGTTTGGAAAAGGGGAGATTAAGGTGGGAACATGACAACGGTCTTCAAATATTTGAAAGGCTGTCATCAAAAAGATGGAGAAAAAATGTTCTCTCTTACCACAAAGGACAGGACAAGATGCAGTGGGTTCAAATTACAGCATGGTAGATTTAGAAAATGTCCTACCTGGAAGAACAGTAGGACAATGGAACCGACTGCCCAGGGAGGTTGTGGAAGCTTCTTTGCTGGATGTTTTCAAGAGGCAGCTGGATAGCCATCTGGCTTGGATGGTTTAGACATAACAAATCCTGCATCTTGGCACAGAGTTAGGCTAGATGACCCTTGCAGTCCCTTCTAACCCTATGATTTCATAACCCCATGGTGGGAGTCTGGGAGCTGGGAAGGACCCAGCAGAGAAGGGGGAGAGGCCGTTAAGTATCTAGAGACAGCTACACAAGAAAGTGCATATTTCTTTCCACTGTGTCTGGCTGCTCGCCATTGGTGCTGGTTTAACTTGCACATGGTATTCAAACTCAGGGCTTGCTCTGGGCACCAGCCCACCAAGCAAGTGCTTGGGGCGGCGCCTTCTAAGGGGTGGCAAACCTCAGGGTGGCGTTCAGGGGGGTGTTTTGTTTTGCTTCGGGTGGCAAAAAAATTAGAGCCGGCCCTGTTCAAACTGCAGACGTTGCCTTCAGTGGCAGAATAAACCCACGTTCTTTCTAGATATTCTAGATACTGTGACTCGGGGGTCAGTAGAAGTCAGGTCCTAGGTTTGTTGTTGCTTTGTTATGTAGACAACGTGCAATCTGATAATACTTCTAATTTCTAGTTGCCCAAATTGTGCTTCAGCACTTCTCTATTCTGGGCACTCATGGAGTGATGATGAATTTGTGTACAATCACATGGAATTGGCTTGATATACCTACTGATATTTTCCCTTATGTTACACCCCTTGGAGCCTGTTGCTGGGTACTATCCCAGATTAGGATAATTGATGGGGCTGTGGGGTGTACGGTACAGTGTATTGAGTCACCTTCACCGCACTGTGCTAGTATTGTTGTTATTTACATGTATTAGAGTAGTGCTTAGAGAGTCCAACGGAAATCAGGGCCCTGTTGCGGTAGGTGCTGTACAAATGCATAAGGATGGATTGGTATATTGTCATCAGGACGTTGTGCTGCCCCAGAAAGAGAGCAGGGGCTGAATCGTGACTGTGATTCACAATCTGGGCCATGCTTCCCCCTTGATCTAGGAGGAACCAATAAGTTCCATCCCTTTGCTGGGCAATTTATTTCCCACTCGGCCCCTGCTCAGCTAGCTACCTGGGTCCTTTTGTGTGGAAAGGAATAGGCTAGTTCTGAGCTGTGAATGACAGTCCCTCCCCGCCTTTGATGTAACAGCCAGACACATGAGGGACAAAGAGTTAGGGTTGTAATGGAAGTGGAAATATGGCTTTTGTTGACAGCTCAGGATACAGGGCAACAGGATCAGGCACAGATGGATGCTCTGGGCTGGCCGGTTGGCCACAGCAGCTGTTGCACTAGACCCAGTTTGGGACACCGGCTGGCTGGTCTGGTCAGGCAGGAGAGGCAGAAGCTGGTTGCAGGGCTGGCGACAGGGGGGTACAACGGGTATAGCTGTACTGGGCCCCGGACCTAAGGGGGGGCCCCCTTAAATCCGGGGCGGGCCCGGTACGCTGCTGTACCCCCTTGCCGGCGGGGGGGGGGGGGGGCGCGGGCGGTGGGAGACCAGCCGGGGGGGGGGCCCCGCACGATCTGCGTACGGGGCCCCCAAATTCCTGTCGCCGGCCCTGGCTGGTTGTGAATGGGGGTGGCGGTGAAGGGACAGGATGGGGAGCGAGGGAAACTTGGCTCTAGGGGAGGCAGCCAGCTGCAAAAGGGCTCATGGCAGCTCTTACTTGCTCACTGGCTTGATCCTGGGTGCGGCAGAGGCACCTCCCCGTGAGATTCTGCAGGAGCAGAGCCCCAAGAGTATTTCCACTGCAGGCGCGCTAGCTCCCGCTGCCCCTGCGAAGGTCCCTCTCCTTCACCGATCTTTCTCAGGCTGGGCAGAGCCGGATGGGTCATCTCATCCCATTGTGCCGATGCCATGCAGTGCATCAGGTGAAAAGCCAGGAGACGGAGAGGACCAGGAGGAAGATAGTGGGGGATGGAAAGGAACACCCGAGAGAGGGGAAGACCGGGAAGGATCCCACTGTATCAGGCTGGGGTCCTTATGGGCGCAGCGGGGATGGTTAGGTGTCCCCACGGACGTGCTGAGGTCCGTGTATCACAATGACACAGTTGCCCGCAAGGCTCGTGCCCAAAGGACAGTCTTTGTAGTGGAGCGGAGGCTTGGCAGCTGTCCCTTGGGACTCTGCTAGGAATCCATTCCCCATTCGATCCCCACAAAGACTCTCTTTTCAGGACCCCAAGGCAAGGTGGTGGGTGGACCCGCCCAGCCTTTCATTATTAGGCCGGATTTCCAACACACCAAATTTGGCTCATCCATGGCCGGCTCTGTTCTCCTCTTGTTTACCGGACGTGATCTCCACGTTGTCCTTGCATTGCATCCATTGTTTGGACGCGTTCAATTTTTCTGTCTCCCGTTTGGATTCCGTCCCATTGACATCGATTGTGATAGGTGCCGGGAACGTTTTATAAACTTTCACCCACTTTCCAACAGCTGAGCTCACATTTGGGATAGGTCTGTTAGGCCCCAATTATTACAACACTTCCTTGGCCTGTGTTCTGCAGGAGGTCGGCTGTGATGATCATTCCAGTCAGGTCTGGCTTTAAAATCGATTAAATGCTGGCTGGTTTCCCACTGCTGGTATTTTCCTTTTAACAAAATGTCTTCTGATTTCAGCGAGAACTTAGTGATTTGTTTCTTCTGAGCATTTACTAAGCTGTCCAAAGAGCTCCGTGTCACAAAGCGTCCAATAAACAGTAGATCTGTATATAACATTAAATGCCTGCCCTCATTATCCTCAGTGGAAGGATAAACATGGTGTGTTCCTCCAAGTAATGACAGCCCTTCCCTGCAGAGATCTCCGGCTTCACGAAGCGTGGCGTTTTCTTCGGCTGCGAAAGCAGGGCGGCCCCGCGGCCCTTCCCAGGGGTCAGCCGTCATGAAACACCTTCCGGAGCCAAGGGTGTTTTGCTTGTCCGCGGCTCTTGAATTTTGGCGGTGGCCCCCTGGGCAAGGGCAGAGCAGAAATCCAGCCTCCCTGCTGTGCGTATATGGAAGGTGAGACAGGAGGGTGATACCAGCGTGACTCAGTGAGAGCATCCGCTCACCACGGCCTGGGGTATCCACAGACCGAGGCGGGCTCTGACAGGCTGGCTCATACACCCCAGCGTGTGGCTATTAAATAAAAACATGCTTCTCTTGCTGAGGCCTGGCAAGGCTCTGCTCACAGTCCTTCCCGCCAGGCACTGCATTCCAGAGGCTGCACTCAGCTCTGACTAGCTCTGTGGCCTGGCTGCGGAAGAGGGGGGAAGACTCGTGGTCCGTGTGCCGTGCTTTCACTGTTGTCTGTCTTCAGACGGTGGAGGTGGTGCTCCGGCCGCAGGAACATGAGCACAGGGGAGAAGGTGGCAGGGTGTCTTGGCTCTACGTGGAAAGCCAGAACACGCACCTTGCCCTCTTCTTAGGACAAGTACACACAACTGGGGTATTCAACTCAGCTGCAGACCCTGCCTTGTGCTGAGCATGTCCCCTCGCTTGTGTCTTGCTGAGTGCCTGGAGGCTACAAACACTTGCAATTTACTTCTGATGCTCCCTAAGGCCTAACGGCCTGATCCAGGACCTAGCTACAGGGTAGCCTGGGCACAGGTCAGCTGCTCAGTGGTGTGAAGGAGGTGCTGGGGGGGGGGAGGGAGAGGAATGGGGGCAGAAAGAGGTGGCGTGGGGGTGAGGGTTTGAGGGAAGGAGCGGAGTGGGGGTGGAGCCTGGGATGGAGCAGGAATTTCACCCCTCCCCCCCCGGGATCTGAGTAAGTTGGCACCTATGTGAGCAGTAGATACCCACCCTTCACCGAGAGGCGGGGTGGTTTTAGGGTCAGGGAAACGGGGCTTTTTCAACGAAAGCCATGAGAACCCGACAGAGCTGCCCCGTCCAATACTGCTGCATGGTTTCAGTCTAAGGCATGAAAGAAAGTTTGGTCTGTAAATACACAGAACCCCTTCATGGACATCTCCCTGCCCATCCACCTACTCCTGACACCTCCCCAGTTGCACCTGCCCTGCGTGGTTTGGTTAAAAAGGCGTGTCAGGGCTGTGTCAAACAGGAAAGGAAACTCGCTTTCATGCAGGGGAAAGAGATGGTTTAAAAATGGCGAAGAACTTCCACCCTGAACTTAGAGATGTTCACATACATTGTAGGGTGGAGGTTTTTGAAAAACTGCAACCAGAACAAGGAGTAATGGTCTCAAGATGCAGTGGGGGAGGTTTAGGTTGGATATTAGGAAAATCTTTTTCACTCGGAGGGTGGTGAAGCATTGGAATGGGTTCCCTAGGGAGGTGGTAGAATCTCCTTCCTTAGAGGTTTTTAAGGTCAGGCTTGGCTAAGCCCTGGCTGGGATGATTTAGTTGGGGACTGGTCCTGCTTCGAGTAGGTTGGACTAGATACCTCCTGAGGTCCCTTCTAACCCTGATATTCTAGGATTCAATGCATACCTGCCACACTCAATTCACACTGTCCCTGAAATCTAGGCCTTCTCCCCCCCCCCCCCCCAGATCTCCTTTCCTTTTCCTCCTCCTGCCACTGCTCCAGTCACTTCCAAACTGCTAGTAGATTTTCAGACAGACAGGGAGCGATCTCTGCCCTCCTTGCTTAGTGAACTGGTATATTGCACTCGTTGTCCATCTATATGTGCTTCGGCTCAGCTCTGAAGCATGTGGGGAGTGAAAGATAAACATTTTACAAAGAGATAAGAGCCATATGTTCATCCCATCCTTAACGAGACGTCTGTTTCTCAAGGCACAATGTTGATTCAGTTAGGATGTGATCCAAAGCCCACTGAGATCAATGAAAGACTTGTGTGGATAATAACAATTCATAATACCTAGCTCTTCTTATCAGTATACCTCAAAGTGCTTTACAAAGGAGTTCAGTATCATTATCAACATTTTACAGATGGGGAAACTGAGGCATGGGGAGGGGTGACTTGCCCAAGAGGCCAGGGGCAGAGCCAGAAATAGAATCCATGTCTTCTGAGCCCCCGTCCAGTGCTCCTATCCACTTACCTACCTCTTGTCTAGCAATCAGACCCCCTTGTTATTGAAGTATGTCATTCATGCAATCAGGTAGCTCAACATCGTCATGAGAAATGTCACCTGCAAATAACTGTTAGTGTAAAAACAGAGGATGGCATTTAAAAATCTAGGAAATTGATGAAGAGGGAAAGAAATTTTGGTCTCAATTCAGGAAAACATATCAATTCAGGTCAGCACTGTAGCACGTGCTTAATTGTATGCCTCTGCTTAGAGATTAGCGTGTGCTTAAATGTTACCCTGACACGGACAGAGTTAGGCATGTGGTGAGTTGCTTTCCTGAATCAGGGCCTTTATTTTCAAGCTTCTAAAGGCATTTGGCAAAGAATGAAGAACTAGAAATGAAGCCATAGAGTAGTTGGCAATCACTTTTTAATTGTGGGGGCTGTTCATTGCATAGGTCAAAGACATATGGGAAAAATGCAATACATTCCTAGTCAATTTGTAGCATTTGGAAATATTTACTTTGAAACAGCAAAGACTGGTCATCAATGAGGCCGAGTAATTCTGCAGTGCACTGGGTTGTATATTGTGAAAGAAATCACGGTTGAGACGCCATTCCAGCTCACTAATGGGCTACAATGGTCTGAGTGTGGAGGTAACGCAGGGTGCAATAACAACACCATTGGTTAACAAACTCATTCCCAAACCAGCTAATCTCTTGAGGCCCGACTCAACACCCCCGATGTTGTCAGTCTTCCCTCATGTGAAAACAACCATGGGTTGCCACGGGACCACTCCCCTGAGTAAGTGTTTGCAGGATTGGGCCTACAGACTGAAGGTCTCACTCTACTTCCTACTGGATGTTTGTCCATATGGTGCCTACCTTCTGGCGGCCAGGCCATCTGAGGGAACATCTTGTTGGCAAACTCTCCCCTCAGCTCATGTACAGGCACAGATAGTGGCTGTAGTCCTGCCATATGTTCCCTCTGTACCTCCTCTCAGCTCATTCAAACCAGGGCCCATGTGGCCTGCTCTCCTAGAGCTAAGAAGCTGCCTCCCCGGCGGAGCCAGAGCCATGTTAAACTCCTCTCAGCTGGAAGTCACCCTCTTCATATCCTGCGGGCTCCGTTACAGAGCCAGAACAAAAAAGCCTCCGCAAAATCGCTTGGGAGAAAGGAAAAAAAGGGGGAGAGGGGAGGGACGGGGCAGGGGGTGTGCGTGGGACGTGCCAAAGGTCAGAATGAAGGAATAGCTGACTGAGCTGGATGCCGTGAGCTTGAACCGTGCTTGGCTTTAGTCATCCTGCCACTCTTCTGAGAACCAAACGAATCACCCTCTTTGAAGAGAGAAGTGATGAGTCCAGGTGGATTCCCCTTAAAGGCTGGTATAGTCGAAGAAGTTGGTGTCCAACTGCCACCATCAGTGGGCGGCACCTAATTCCCTCAGGCCCCATGAGTATGGCTTGGATTGGGATTTTGAATGCACAACGGAAACCCTACCCACGTTGCTGACTATTCCCCTGTTCATCATTTGGCTCAGTTTCAGAGTTGGATTGGAATAGGAGAGGGGGAAGCATGCGATCTTTCATAGTAAATATCATAAGAGGCTGACCCCATGTTCTCCACGCCAGTTGACCCCGGAGTGACTGGGCCCTACAGACTATTTATTTTTAGAACGATGGGCTGTAAATCATTGGTGTGAGCTGCTTTTTGGTGTTGAGACAACACTGGAGGATGGTGTTTGCCTGTGCTTCCAGCAGAGGAACAAGGCTGAGAACTGGTCTGAATCACTGACCAAAAAGTATAACTCAACCTAGTCTAAGGTTAAAAAAAGGCTGGTTAACTTTTCAAAGAATATTTTCCTGCTCCGAAAGCAGAAGCAGGGGACATTGACAATCCTGGGAGCGGGAGTGTGTTCCCGGAGGTTTCCTCCAAAACCTTGGATAGTTATACAAGGGTCAGCTCCTTAACCTTTTGAGCTTCGTTTAGCATGACACTAAGATCTAGCTGAGTTTGAGCCTGTGTCCCTGCACAGGACATGTGTACCTGTAAGGAAAAGGTTCCACTACTGATCTGAAGGGAGGTGCCTTGGTGTAGACAAGGCTCTGGGGCTCCTGGCATTTCTATCACTTTTATTAATGAAATTGGTTGGAGGAAGCAAGGAGTCTCAGCATCATAATGGATGAAACTGGGTACAGAGAATGACTCACACAACCCCTAACCACTGTCTGTCTCCATGTCTCTTTCTAGCTTGCTTCCTCTTGTCTCTGCTGTTCCTGTTAGATATGTGCAGTTGAACTGCCTTCAGCTGTGGTAGCCTTGGCGGGGAATTTTCAGTGCAATTCCCTAGTGGAGACCAGAAAAGAAGGAAACAGAATATGATTGTATAACGCATGCTACACAAAGCTCTTGTGATTGTCCCTGGTATGCAGTGATTCAAACCGTGTAACAGAGAATAGAAGCAAAGTCCCAGCGTTGCTAATACGAGTGTGAGGTTGCAGCAGATCATTTTTAATACACGTATTCCTGTGTGGAGTTTATATTTAGACACAAGCTGACTTTGATGCGTTGTTTATTACACACAGGATTTCGATTCACATAGAAAACACCTTACCTAAGAGTAAAAAGGTAAAGGCCAGTAAAAGAAGATGGGCAACATATGGTACAATTTGTAGGCCACCATCAAAGGTAAGTCTTGCTCTAAACAGTGCCACTTCCCAAGACT
Organism: Sternotherus odoratus; assembly: GCA_032164245.1. Taxonomy (NCBI): domain Eukaryota; kingdom Metazoa; phylum Chordata; order Testudines; family Kinosternidae; genus Sternotherus; species Sternotherus odoratus. Next base: position 3,142,959 of record JAVMKO010000011.1, read on the forward strand.
GGTTAATTAGTAATGTGACGTGCCAGGCATTCACTGTCCCAGCCAGACCCTGTTACCGCAGCACGCTCTGTCTTCAGAAGCATCCCTTTAATAAAAGGAGGATAGTGAGTTTGGATTTCAGGGGGTCCCTAGAAAGATCTCCCCAGGTCAGGAAGACTTAACCCTCCCTAGGCTAACAGGGGTGGTGTAGAGAGGTTAGCCGGGGCTCGTCTCCCTCGGGGTGGCAGGGAACCGCATCCCCTCACTACACTGATCTATTGGGGACATTAATTTGGCCACAGGAGTTTTTCCTGGCAGCCCTTATGGAGGGGGAAATAAGTACAGTTATTCCGGGGCGCTAGGTCAGGGTGGGGTAACAATGAGTCAGGTGCTCAGGCCCCCGGGCAGGGACTGAGCACCAACACTGTAGTAGTAGCAATATCAACAGTAGTACGCCCAGGCCCTAGGTTAGGGCAGGCAGCGGTGAGTCAGGAGCCCAGGCCCACAGGCAGGGCTGAGCAACAATAGTAGGCCCAAGCCTCCAAAAGGCCTGGGGGAGGAGGAGACTGCCACCCATGAGTTGAGTGCCAGGGGGATACAGGCCCTCCCACTCCACTGCGTCCCAGTCCCAGCCCTAGCATCGGCAGAAGACCCGCGCATGGCTGCATCAGTGGGGATCCTGGACACAGCACACTGACCTAGGCTCTGGTAGTGCTGCAGCCAGACTAGGATCGGCTGCCCGCAGGCTACTTCCGAACTCCATCTCCCTGAATCAGGGTGGTGTCGTCTGGGGTGTCCAGCACCATGGGCTCCTCTGGGAGCTGGTGCAGGGCAGGCCCGGCAACTCCTCTGGGTAGCGAGCATGGGGCAGGCCTGGCAACTCCTTGCATGTACTGTGGGCCACTGATGCTCCCCAGTCATGGCTGTTCTGTGGAGGCAGTTCTGGGTGAAGCCAAGGGTTGGGCGGAAGGATCCTCCCTCTGTCTTCGTCTGGTGAGAGCTCAATTCTGACTGCACTTCATCTTTAGGTCAGTGAGAGACTTTTGGATTCTTTTTGTGGAGTCTGAGGCCCAGGCAGGCCATCCCGAGTTAGATGTTAATTGGACTACTGAAATTAGGCAAGATCACTTGGCCAGTGACACGACAGGTACATTTTTTAATTTCCTGCCTCATTAGAGTTATTATTATTATTAGAATTATTTGAATGTCGTAGATTTAGCCTGGGATTTTCAGAGGAGCCCAAAGGATTTTATGAAAACGTAATTTGGATTAGAAATTCTCTCCCTGGAGTACTTTTTAAAGGTAATGTTTGGGTTGCTTGCTTTTGAAGATGGAGGGCTAATAAAAACAGCTGAAACTGAGTCTACGGTCAGCAGCCATGGGGATGTGGTATGCTCCCAACTATATACCTGGGTCTCCTCCTTCACCTGTATTACAACACTAATGGTTACAAAACTACAAATGTCATGCTCCAGTGCTCTTGAGTGGATCTTGGTGGTGAGGTTAGATGTTGATAGATGTTTGGCTGTGTGTGTGTTCCCTTTGTGTGCCACCCCATCCCTACACAGACAGCTGGCACGGCAGAACTCAAGCGAACCACCCCACGTCCACAGGATTCGTTAAGGGATCAAGGCACCCAGCCAGGATAATTGTCGACAAAGCACATTACAAGACTCTACTGGACCAGTAATACGCTTATGCCTGTAACCAGCTCAGTGAACGGTGGGACTTTCCATTCCTACTTAGGCCAGACAAAGACACTCGCTCTGAGATACATCTTTATATCCCGATACAAAAACGTTAGTACTGTCTTGCAGACATAGTTAGTTACTGCCCCCTGTTATGGCTAGTTATTACCCCTCACCTTGTACATGTTGGTTAGATTCAAACATTTTTATTATGTAGTATCATCCTGACCTTATCTTTTAGGAGGGGTCAGTGTGTTCCTGTTATTCTCAGGGAATGTTTTTGTACCAGCCTTGATATCTGGATGTGTTTGCATGAGTGCTCCATGACTAGCACTTCTTAGGAATGTGTATTTCGGCGATACTAGCCCTGTTCTTGCCAGATTCCATGAGCAAGTCCTGCCTCATACCAGGCCTCTGGTACAAGGGCTTATGTCTCAGGCTCTCTTCCTATTACACAGGGCTGTGCCATGCCACTTATGTTCACTGGGGACTAAGCAGGAACCACAAAATTCACTTTCCTTTTTGACCTTAGGCAGGATTTGAACTCAGACCTCCAGTGCCCTAAGCATCTTGAAGAATCAGGTTTTCCAAGGAAGACCAAAGGAATTTGACTTTGAGTAGGATTTGAGCACCTAACTCCCTTAAACTCCCCAAACTAAATCGCCAAACCCAACCTATGGGAAGGCTAATTTATTTTCCCAGGTCAAATGGCCTTTGAAATTTCCTTTTAAACAGCAGGGGGCACTGCTACCAACGTGCCCGCTGTGAATTGCTTGCTTGAAACCTTTGAAAAGGTGGAAATGCAGAATTACAGCAACTCTTGTGTCCTGCTTCCCAGAGCGAAGGTTCAGCAGTAAGTTTCTTTCCTCTCCTGGAATCACTCTTTCCCAGGGAGAATCGCAGAGGCATTCAGAAGCTGCACACAATCTTAGTGGGTTTGGTTTTCGAGGATTTCTGCCTACTAAGTTTTAGCTCGAACTTTTGGGTTCAGATGAGTGAAACTAGCAAAAATGAAACAAATCTGTTGCATTTTACCTTGTTTCTCACTGACACATACCAATTCTAATAGCACCAACTTTGCTACTCCCTGCAATTATGTTACAGTAACAGCGGAGGGAGAGAAATAAAACTGGACAGCCAGGAATCTCTGGGTTGCTGAGTTCCAGCTGGCTCAGTTTCAAATCGTTGCACCCAGTGAGGGTAGGAGATCATATTGTATTTGTATTTAAAACCTTTGCCACTGTTATTTTTACAGCGTTCCTCATTGACACTTTGTAAATTAAGTGCAGGAGCCAGGCACTGACAAGAGCTACACAAAAACTCTAGGATTAATAAAGAAGGAATGACCTGATGGTTTTAGTGAATGAAATATCCCTTTTGTTAACGCAAAGGAAAAACAAGTGGTACAAAATGAAAATTTATGTGACAGCCTCTGTGAGGGGAAGGACAGGGGGAGGTGTTGGATTTGTTTAAAAGTGAAATCATCGAGCTTGAGCCTGACCTCTGATCTCTCCCAACCTTGGTACTAATGAAGGGGAAAAGGCCTGGTCATATAAACATGTCGCAGCGTGAGGCTTGGTAAGGTGAGAGCTGATTACAGCACAGCAGAGGAATACCAGGGAGGAGTTGAGAGCAGTAACAGCTCCCAGTGAGGACTGTGTGACTGCTTGGGGATCAGATTCCCAAAATTGTTCCTGGGTTGCTTTATCCCTAGCAGGACCTGAGGAGCCCAGAGGAGGGAATGCAATCAATAGCCTGCTTTCTCCTGTCAGTCATGTCAGCCTTTGGCTGATGGAGGTATTGCTTTTAAAATTCGGAGTCTCCGCCCAGATCCCCCTACCCACCTGGAGATGCACTGGTAAGAGCCATTGGGTTAAAGAAATCTGATGCTCTAGGTGATGTTTGAACTCATAACCTCCGCATCACTTAGGGCGACCAGATTTTATAGAGACAGTCCTGATTTTGGGGTCTTTTTCTTATATGGGCTCCTATTACTCCCTACCCCATCCCAATTTTTCACATTTGCTGTCTGGTCACCCTAGCATCACTCCAGGCAGCAGTGCTCTATAAGTATTGCACACGCAAAACACCCCAAACTGTCACATAGGTGACATGCAAGTGGTGTGACGCATTCAGTCATTTCCCCTTGTTCCCCAAGAGATGGCATAAGAGAGCTCCCTCCGCCAACAAAAGCCCTGGGCCATCTGGAGTTCTCAGGCAGCTCTGGGCCACTCTTCTCCCTATTCACCAAGCAGTGTCAACAGTAAGCTCCCAAATCTCTTGCGGTTCAGGCCACAGGGCTTACATATTCATAGAACCTCCCCGCCGCCCGAAAGACAAACCTATAGAACATATGTGGTTTGCACATTGGCCTGCTAAACCCAGGGTTGTGAGTTTAATCCTTGAGGGGGACATTTAGGGATCTGGGGGAGAAGAAATGTGTCAGGGGACAGTACTTGGTCCTGCTAGTGGAGGCAGGGGACTAGACTCAATGACCTTTCAAGGTCCTTCCAGTTCTATGAGATAGGTATCTCTCTCTCTGTATAGTATTTATAAATAATGATAGAGCACGTCCAACACAGAGCCCCTATTCAAATACCTTCTTTGCTGTGCAAACCTGACTGGCATGTGCCACTTTGAAAATCTGGGCCACCAATGGACCAGAGTGAAATCCCAGCCCCACGGAAATGAATGGCCAAACTCCATGGTGGGAACACAGCACGTCTGAAAATCTGGCCCCACATTTGCAAAGCCTACTGTCATTTTTTCCAGTATCAAAGACCCATCTGTTGGGGAACAAGGGGAAATGATTGAATGGGCCAGGCCTCGTTTGCATTTCAGCTCTATGACAGTTTGGGGCACTTTGGTTAAAGTCTAGACAAATTCTGAGTTTGGGGGCGATAAAACGCTAGTGACCCTGTTGGGAAATGAAGGGGGGAGAGATTTATACCAAAGATGTCTGAGGTGAGGGGTCAAAGGTCTGGTACAATTGGATAAGGGTACCTGAAAGGGAATGAAGGAAGGTCCTGCTTTATGTTGGCAGTGTCTCGCTGGTGGTAAGGGCTCTGGATATTATGGATTCTTCTCTGAAGAGCTGAGATTACTCTGAAAATGTGACTGTGTTGCACTCAGGTGGTTGTGAGACAAAGGATGGTACAGGGCTGAGGTGGCTTGGGCTGAAGCTACAGAGACAGAGAGTAGCTTCCCTGAGGGAACACCAGGGCAGGCTAGCCCTACCCCACAATCAAAGCTAGCATCATGTCAGCTAGCTCAGGTGGTAGAGTCCCCAGAGCAGCCCAGGGAGCCCTGACCTACCATAATCAGTGAGCTCCACCAATGCAGGGCAAAAACTGTGAGTGGGGATCTGGGGAGGAGGGAAGTCGCTAGAATGATTCAGCTGCTCATTCTATCTGGGGAGGATTGAGTTTGGGGCTATTGCTAAGACACCCTGTGGGGATGGGAGTCGTACCGCATATTGCTAATTTAATTGCTGACTTCCCCAAGTTTTGTCTGCTCTCCCCTGCCCAGTAAAGTTCACTTTGTTGTAACCTCTGTTCTCAGTGCTTGTGAGTGGCGAAATATTGCCTATCAGTGGTGCCCACGGTCGTATATAGTTTCGAGGGCAGGGAAACTCAAGTCAGTGTTGTTTAAGGTTTGAGAAGGAATCCTTAGAAAATTCCATCTGGCCCTTTTTTCTGCCAACGCCACCTGGCAGAAGGGTTACAGATACGGGGGGGTTACTTCAAGGGGAGGCTGACTGGCAGGAAAGAGTACAACAGCTCCAGATTGTGCCCCAACTACCAAATTGTGGAGGGGCGCTGCAAGAGAATGGGAGAGCAGCTAGCTGGGATGAGGATGGTTCAGTGCCCTGCAGTGCTTACCAAACTGGTGTTAGGCCCCAAACTCAGAGTCTGGGGGACTTCTGGCAGGCTCAAAGGACTCTCTCTGGCCAGGGGTTAGTGATCTGTTGGGGGGAAAAGGGTGACACCCACGGACACCCACCACAGTGTCAGAAGGAGCTAAGCTTTCATAGGGGTAAGTCGCCTGTATGGTAGATGTGCATTTAGACTGTTTATTGGGTTGAAATTATTTTTCTCTTAGGTTTTGCCTTGTTCCCACTGTTAAGATTAAACAGTCCTTGGGTTTAAGAAGGCTGCCTGGTCTCTGTATCCATAACCGGTCCCCAGCTCTCAGTGGTAAGAATCGTGAATACCCAGGGGGACCTGCCGGGTAAGTACAGTTGCTCCACAAGGTGCTGTAGCCCAGGGTCCACTGTACAGGTGGTAGAGTCATGGGAGTCCACCTTGGCAGGTGGGAGGACGGAAGGGAAGGACATGTGAGGGGGTCACTTAGAGAGACCAGAAGGGGTCGTAGCTGCAGCCAGGCTGTATCTGTGACAGGGCCCCTAAAAGTGTGAGCCAATATTAATACATGTTCTCAGACTCTCTTAAAAATGTATTACACCCTCAGCTGTGCCACTTCTCTGCAGCGTTTGCAAGAAAACCTAGAGTCTAAGCAATATGTTTGTGGGGATAATCTGAGGTAATTTTTATTACCTGCAGGTAAGGGCTATTTAAGAAAAAATATTAGTGTACATTCTCCACTGGTGTAAATCAGTGTTGCTCTGTTGAAGTCAATGGAACAGCAGAGAATTTGGCCCATGATTTTTATAACCTGAGAGTGACTCTTTAGCAGGGGTGAAAGTAACTAGAACTTCTTACTGGTACGGGGGCTGGGCTGGGGCGGGGTTGGGGCAGAGCCTGCCCCGCCCCCGTACTGGTAAGGGGCCTCCCCCCACTCCCCTCCTCAGCCAGAGCCCTGGGGAAGCGGTGGCAGAGCTCCAGTAGCTATTTAAAGAGCCTGGGGCTGGGACACCACTACTGCCCTGGGCCCATTAAAATTCCACCGGAGGCCCCACTGCAGGAGCCCGGGGGAGGCTGCGCTGGGGCTCCGGCGGCAGTATAAAAGGACGGAGTGCTAGCAGTGTCCCAGCCCCCGACTCTTTAAATAGCTACCGCCCCAGACCCTGCCGCCGGAGCCCCGCTGCAGCCTCCCCCGGGCTCCCGCAGCAATTTAAAGGGCCTGCTGGGAGCCCCAGGTCTTTTAAATTGCACCTGGGGAAGCCGATCCACCCCGGTACGGCACACCGACTGTTGCCGGCACGCCATACCAGGGCTTACCGGCTTACGTTCACCTCTGCTCTTTAGTTAAATGGGTCTGACGATATTACTTGTCTGTTCACTTTCTTTGTTTACCCTCCCTTCTGGGTTGGATGTTACTTTTTTTCTTCCTCCACTCCCCTTATTTTGCTTTATGCATGAAAGACACATGTTTCCATTTGATGGCAAAAACAGTTAGTACTCTGCCAGCACCTAATTAGTGGTACTTCATATTAAAGTAGGCAGTGGAAGAGTTATGCAAGAGAGGCGAAAACCATCTAGTCATATTGCTAATGGGTAGGGTCATTGCTCAGTTTGCCAAGGGGGCCCTCCTTGCCTCTCTGGCACCATTCCCTTTAGCCTGGGAGCCACTGCAGAATGTGTTGCCACATTCCCAGAAGCTTTGGGAGGGGCATAGACTGAGCAGATCATTGACGAGAATGGCCAGGGGAGTCATGAAGTCTGTATTATCTTTTCTGCCCAGGGATCCTGGAGGTCAGAAAATCCAGTGGACCCACACTGCAAGAGATCTGGAGGGGGAATCTGCCAGGAACCAAAGCAGATGTGAAGGCCTCTATGCAGATAGCTCTATGCCTCCTATGGATCCCCTGGACTCTGCAAGGATTTTGAGGCACGGCCCATGGTCTCTTCCTCCAAAGGGACAACCCTCCCATCCCCATAGGATAACAACAGTGTAACTCGTTCAGGAGAACCTTATGTAGGTTGAACTCCACCATGGGAAGGGCAATATTTGGGGGGCCTACTTGTGCAATATTATTTGGCCAGATGCCGTAACAACGAAGAGCTCCGATGTGTAATCCATTCATTTTTTGGCTTTGACGGGATGCTTATCCACGTAGTATCTGAACAGCTTACCACACACCAATCAGACAGGGAGTATTACCCCCATTGTGCAGATGGGCAAGTGAGGCCTAAATTTCAGTGGGAGTTAGGGACTTAAATACCTTTGAGGATTTGGGGCAGAGAAATTGGGACTGAAAGATAATGGGACTTGGACAACTAAGTCTCTGAGGCTCCTATGAAAACATCAGCCTAGGTAACTGGCCAAAGGTCACACAGGAAATAAAATCTGAGGCCGAATTTCTGAGTCTGGCTGAGTTGGGGGCTGAGGGAGTTGGATTTATGGTCAATATCAATGAGAGCTCCTCACAGAATGAGGTTATAACATGGTCTTTAGAAAAGGCAACTTCCTTGCTGTTCTTAAGGTGGAGAACAGGAAGGTGAGGCCCATCTGAGTGAGCCAATCGTGGATAGTCAGATGGGAGCACTAGCTGATAGTTCATGAAAAATGGTTCCCCAGCCACTTCCCCCGGCATAATTTATCATCCCCTATACAAAACAAACAGAGTGGAATAAAATGAATATTCCTTTGTGGCTGAGATGAGCAAGACCCACGTCAGACACCCAAGGTCCGAGAAAAGCAGATCGACCCATTATTATAAAAAGCGGGGGAGGGCTACCCAGAGAGTACATGAGAGAGAGGTCTTGCAGGAGAAATCCCTGAAATGTTTCTGGATCGGGAGGATGCAGAAATTCTTCCGTCTGAAATTCATTTGAAGCTTCCTGGTTATTTATTGTCTTTTGTGGCAGGAGGGGAGATGAAAGCCAATTTCTCTCTCCTCCCTTGTTGCCAAGATACAGCATTCCAGTTCTGGTTCCCAAATCCTTTAAGCACGTCTTTGTGGCATCCAAGTCAGTGGTCTTAATTACGCAGAAAACAGCCCACCAGGCAGACTTCCTGCGTATTGGGAACCCGTTGGAGCATGCGATCCATCACCAGCAGATGCCAACAAGCCCGAAGGAGACTCCCAGCACAAAATGCATCCATTCTCCGCAGGAGCACTCCCACTGGGGCTGCTCAGCTTCCTTACTGCAGCAGGATTTCAACAGTGCCCCTGTCTATATGCAGGGCCAAAGCAGAGCGGGGCTCATTCAGTGACAGAGCTGGAAGTGCTGCAGGTATGAGCGCGCGACTGCAGCTGGAGCTAGTATATGAAACTGTGAGGAGTTTTGAGCTAGGAGATCTAGTGCTGAGCAAGGGGTGGGGGTCTAAGCCCCCTTATCCTAGGAACAGGTCAAGGAGAGGCTGAAACTAGACACACCACTGAATCACAATTCTCTCCCAGATTCCTCCTTGTGTTGGGTCATTTGCTGCTGGCCTGGTCCAACAGCACATCATAGTATGTGCCCACGCTAGCGAGGCTGCACTGGCCAGTGAGTATGGGAATGTGGAGCCAAGGCCACTTGCCAACCCTCTCCACACACTCCCTGCCCACCCCTTCCTTGTGTGAGCGTGCGGTTCAAGTCACAACCTAGCCCAATGTCCTACGACTGGCTGGATCTGAAAGGATACATGGCAAGAGAAGGCTGTTAGAGAGACTACGGGACATTAGGGAATTTTACCCATATCTGGTGGCCACATCTGAAATGGGACAGATTATTCAAGTAACTAAGCAAATAAATCAAAGATATGACAAACTGAAAGTTACCAATGGACCCATTCTTTCTGTTATTGGGAGAGCCAATGCAAGACCCACAGCCTCTGAAATAGAAAGATTTAGTGAGCCTTTTGAGTATCAGGGCCTAAATATAGATTTAAAAGTCTAACATTTATTAAAACATTGGCCATGTTACTGTCTTAGAGAAATGAATAATTTTCCTGCAAATGCTTCGTGCAGAAAGATATTTGTCTTGAGTCTTGGCAGATTCAGAGCCTTTGGCGTTAGCAGGCGTTTCCCATTCATGATAACTGGCACTTTAGCAGGAACAGACAAAAATGAAAGTAGATAATATATTTAAGGATATACTCTACCATTGAGTCAGCCTCTGAGGTCTTTACTGGAACAAGATTCACATTTAAAGGTGAACAGCAAAGGAAACCCCAAAATTGAGCCAAGCAAGGCTGTATGGACATACTGCTCCTGTCTACCTGCCTGCGATGAATATTCAACACAAAAATGCACGTAGATACCCTTTTAAACAATTGTGATGAGGCAAGGCCAGATGGCTATAGGAAAGTGATAAGGAACAGATATGTTAGTCCCAGGCTAAACAAATCCCTGGTATCATTGGAAATGGCAGTTGTTGCAGGTTAATCAAGATAAGTTAATCAAGGTGAGGAGGAGTCTTCTTCATGGTGTGAACTGGACGAACTGTCCACTGGACCAATGATAAGTCAAGGCTGTGCAGACCCCCTTCCTACTAGGGGACAGTCTGACTACACAAAGGAGAGAGAGTTTTGCTTCGGTTTTGGTTTGAAAGCTGGGAGAGAGAGAGCGTGTCATGGGGTGTCCCAGCTATGTATCTATTGCCCCCAAAGGGAGTTCTTGCACTGCTCTGAGATGCTAGCACCAGCATTGAAGTGACCAGTAGTATTCAGAGAAGGGAAGAGCCCACCGAGCTCTGGCTACCAAGAGCCAGCCAACACCTCAGGGAGATTCCAGCCCAGGAAACCCAACAGCCTGGCTGGAGTCAGAAGAGGACTCCGGTCTGAAGAGAAAAGAAGGTAGCTTTTGGTTAAGCCGATTGATGCCAAACTGCTGCAACACTCTGGCTCAGGACATGGCACCTCAACAATACCATCCACCTCAGGAAGGCAGCTGGGGCAGGGGGAGTTTGTGTGTGTTAAGAGGGGGGAATTAACTCATTTAAAGATATTGGTTAAATATTAATTAACTGTAGTCCTTTACTTCCCCAGATCCTAGGTTTTTGTTCCCAGTAAAGTCACTCCCTCTGTTGTCCTGTTATTTTAGTACTTCGCTGGGGTTTGTTTTGTTTAATTTATTGTTCCCTGTGTACTGGACTTTACACTCCTTGCCAGCTTGTAGTATTCGCATTGAGTTCTCCAAGCCACAACTCCTAGGTGCAGTTGCGTTGCCTTGCCTAGCATCTGGCACAGTGGGAAGATGCTTTGTGTGAAGGCATCAGGTGCCAAGTAAAAAGAACCCAGGACCTGTCCTGTGAAGGAGAGAGGGGAGGCACTCCAAAGACTGGTGATTGCTGGCACCTGGGAGAGAAAGGGGAAAAGGCTAAACCAACACCTTGGGGGAAGGGCTGCATTATTTCCCTCTATGGGCTGGCTCACAGAATGGATAACATCCCATTTGTGCTACTGTGCTATTAGGAGCACTGGGATCAGGTGGATGCCTGGTTGCTACTGAAGCTGAGATGGGAAAGGTCTCTTGTGGACTCTGGAGACAGTGGGTTCACAGCCTGCTGATCAGTTTCATGGGGTGAGACAGTGTATGCTCCCGATTCCTTCTTAAGTAAGCACGTGGTTACCATGTCTAACTGCAAGAACAGGAATTCAAGCGTCCTATGTTTTTTAAATCAAACCTGCAATGTGATTAATGTGATTTAAATGTAACCCTTCTGCCAGTCAGAATTGGCAGCAACAAGGGCCGGGTTCAGTACATAGGGGTTCCCTCTCAAGAACGCAATGCAAACTGGCTTGAGTCACCACACAGTGACCTGGGAAAATCCTACACACACCCCTGGGTGCCTCAAAGAGGCAATACTTCCCCTCTTGCAGATCGGTGTATTAAAAGATCAGTGTATTAAAAGATCTTTAATAACATGAGGAAAATGACATCATTAAATTGGGGAAAACACCACAACTGGGGTTCATAAACCAACCCATGAGCAAAAACCCCACCCCAGCAAATTGAGCTGTGTCCTCTCCTTTAGGTTCATGAGTCCAGCAACGCAAAAATCACCCAAAGTCCCAAAAGTCTCTGTCCCTGGTCAAAAGTTAATCTGCAGAGTCTTACCTCCCAGGCTGGGTGGAAATGGAAGGCAGGTTAAGGGGCACCTTGCGTGGTCGGAGGCTGACTGCTCCGCCTCTCTGTGGGGTTCTGCCGCTCTGCTTGCTGCTCTGCCAGCCGTCCCACGAACTGCTCCGCTCTTCCAGCTGCTCTGCCAGCAGTGGGGCTCCGCTCTGCCAGCCACTGGGCTCTGCTCTACAAACCACTCCACTCTACAAGCCGTCACACAAACCACTCTGCTTCGCCAGCTGCTCCACTAGCCATCCTGCCAGCTGATACACTACGCAATATAGTTTCAGCTCCCCCGACTTAAGAGAGTGCTCAGTGATTTTTCAGCTCTTAAGTGATTTCAGCTTATGGTAGGGGAGCCTTAGTGCAGGTGCACCACTGGGCTCAAAGTGATTTCAGCTCAGCAGCCTGAAACTAGATTCCTAATGGAAGCAAAAATCAGCTCTGATATTCCACAGCAGAGACACACCAGGTGCAATAAGCCTGTAAGGCCCACACCAAAACATATAGGTGCTTGTCCACAGTCTCTCTCAATTCAGTGGGTTTTGTAACCCCTGTCCCTTGGCCATTGAGTGCTACCTAGATGATGGCGAGTCCCTCCATCATAACAAAGGCCAAGTACATGTCCCAGGCCCTCATTCACATAATCAGGTTAATAACACTTCATCATTCCTGCCCCAATAACAGAGAAACTGAGGATCCCACAGCAGCTGAAGTGACCATTTGGGCTCCTGTGAGCCCAGGCTAGGTGCAGTGGGTGTGTCTATGCAAATAAGATCAGCTGCTGAAGTTCTTTTCCACACTCACTGCAATTCACCACCAGATGTCAGGGCGGAGCTCATCCTGACACTGCTTACATAAAGAATGAGCTGAGATTTCAAGTCAACTTGGCAGGCTTCTTACCTGAAATCTGGGTGCAATGTTTCTGCTCAGCAGTGAGTGATACCGACACCGACCTCCTCCCTTCCCCCTCCCCACCACTTGCTGATTTAAGATTAGATTAAGATTTTATATCCAGCCATGAGCAAGAGCCAGTATTCCTACATAGCCGCACTATGGAATACACCTTAATTTTTTCCTTTTTGTTGGGTTTTAATTTCAGTGAGCTTTCAGTTCATTCAAGGCTTGAAGTTAATGATCATGCAACTGGCTGCCTGCAGGGGTGTGTCTTCCTGGGGTGACCAGATGTCCTGATTTTATAGGGACAGTCCAGTTTTGGGGGAGTTTTTCTTACATAGGCGCCTATTACCCGCCACCCCCGTCCCGTTTTTTCACAGTAGCTATCTGGTGACCCTACTCTTCACCTGCATGCAGTCCTATTGAAATCAGTGCAGCCCAATCTGTCCTCAGTTTCAGGATGTGGGCCTTTACATTGTAAGCTGTTCGGACCAGACGCTTCATCTTCCCCTGTGCCTTTGGAGTGCTTAGTACATTGTTGGTGCTATATAAATAATGTGAATCATTTGTGATAAACAGCAAATTGACTATTTCTATAGCAAGAGCTAGACATTTATAAGTATCTCTTAGCAATTGTGAGCACTCCCTGCCTAGTCTCTTCACGCTGTCAAAACTCAGGGTGGGAGGGGGTTGGAAGATTTTGCTTTTAAGACAAAGTCTGTTGGGTTATTATTATTATTATTATTATTTGTTTGTTTGGAGAATAAAGGTTATGTTGCTGTTTTGTAGACTCGCAGCTCATTAGTGTGCATGTTGAATGTTTTCTGGAGTCTTGCATTTGTGTGTGTAACCAGTTTGGCTATGATATTAGACAGTCCCTGGATGTGTATGTGTGGTGTCTTGAAGAATGTACTATTATGAAGAAAGAATGGCCTTGTGGCTTAGCCCTAATGCAGTGCATTATGGGATGTGACTTTGATTCCATGTTCTCCATAGATCCTGTCTTGAGCAAGTCAGGCTGAGATCCTCAAAGGTATTTAGGCTTCTAGCTTGCACCGATTTCAGTGGGAGTTAAGTGCCTAAATACTTTTGAGGATATAGTTCTCAGTCTCCCTCTCTGGCTTGTGTTCCACCTCACAGGCGTGTTTGTGATGATAAATGCATTCATGTTGTGATTGCAACAGGGACTGTGGCAGTGAGCACTATGAACAAACTATAAATAAAAATGAACTCAAAATATGCGAGTGGTTAGTTATAGCACACTAGGACAAAGCTGCATTGTTGGTTCATGATTTCACTTTGACTATTGTTTCTGCTTACTTGTGTTTAATTGATACATGGTGCTGACTGAATAGCTACAATTCATAATGAACAATTTCTTAGACAAATGTAGCCCTTTTTCTCTGTTAATCAAAACAGCTGTCTTGACAGTTCATTTTCAAATGTATTTGCTATTCAGAATTGTCTTACATGATCAAATTTCAGTTCACAAACTGCAGTATTTCTTGGGATGTTTGATATTCTCGACTCAGTATTGGGGATCTGTGATTGGTGACTTAAATCACATGGCATTCTTCTGTTTTTCTCATTGGATGACCAAACCATTAGCTTTAGGCAGAAAAAGGTGTTTAATTATTATATTAATTTAGTTTCATGACTAAATAAATATTGGTTACAGGCCCCAAGTTTGCTTTCCATGAATATACATGCGAATAAACCTTCGCTTGACCAAAAATTCATGAAAAGTCCATACCGATGGGTGTTTGTGAGTATTTATTCTCACTATTTGCCCAGCTCTACTTACAATAGTTTTTAAAAATTTGTATGTTCTGCAAACAGAGAGATCTTTAATTAGCTACGGTTACGTTGGATGGCAGTCTTAGCAGAGAGGGTAAGTCTGAGGCCATGATTCAGTGAAGCATTTAAGCATGTGGTTAATAACTACAATATGTGCTTAAGTCTCACTGAAGTCATGCAGGTGTTTGGCTAACTCATGGCCTGGATGTGCACAGAGAATGATTTATCCTCTTACTCTGAGCTGTGTTCCCTGTAGCTCAAGGTTGAGGCACTTGTGAAAATCAGGCTCACATTTTGCTTCATTGAGATTTGGACTCAACTTCTCTTTGAGCATCGTGAAAGGGAGGGCACACGGGAAGATGAGTGTTGCAGGAGTTGTGAGAAATCTAAGACCAGACACCCACTGTGATAATTTACTCACTGCACTGTTGCGTGACATATGTTAAATACACCTTATCGAATGGTACCAGCACTCCGACGGAGATGTCAATTACCTTTTGAGGCAATAAAGACTTTTAATTGTTTGATTTGTTTTATTCCATGCAACTGGAAACATTTGGGATGACCGTTTTAAAACCTACCAAGCAAATAATGCATTTGATGCACCTATGTATGTTCTCTGTCCAGTGTGTTGAAACACTTCTCTCTGAAGCAAGTTTAGATGGACTCATTTTATTTCCGCTTGAAATACCTTTAAACATCACAGAATTATTTTTACCATAGTCAAATGTCCTTTTCTATCTTTTGTGGGCACGTTGTATGTGTTTCCGACACAATCTTTCTTACGAGGCTATCTTTTGCCTCTTTGCAAAGATGAATTAATACTGCCATCTCTGAGCTCTGAGCCTTGGACATGGCCTTTATTAGAGACCCTCCATTTAATCAATCTAAAATATTTTTTCTCAGGCACCTGTGTTGTCTCTGAATATTTCAATCCAGATGCTCTCAAATCGGCACAATCAACTGAAGATGGTGTTAGTCTAGCACAGAGAGAGCATAAGAACAGTCAATTTTGATGATTAACCCCTGTTTTCACATCCAGGGTGAGTGTTTCTTAAAGGAATTTCTATTATGAATTATTTCTTCTTAAGCATGTAAGTTATGACCTGGAATTTGGAATCTCTGCTTCAGTGTCTGTAGCACCAACAGTTTGACAGAGAGCCTCTTAGTGATGTTAAAAGGAAAGTCAGTCTCTGGTAAAAGTAGCTCTATCTATGGTCTATTGTTTATTATTTTGGTGCTAAGGTGAATGGGAAGACAGAGTGGATAAGCAATGGTGACAAGTATACCTTTTTCAATCCACACAGCTTCAGTTCCACAAGGTTCTAGCTAACAGTCTTTAGCTAAATAGGAGCATTGAGAGGAAGAATGGTCCAGTGGTTAGGGCACTAATCTAGAAGTTGGAAGACTTGTATTCAAGTCTCTGCTCTGCCACAGACTTCCTGTGGAACATTGGGCAAGTCAGTTAGCATTCCTGTGCCTCAGTTTCCTAATTGTAAAATGGGATAACAGCACTTCCTTACCTTCCAGGGTGTTGCATTGAAAGATTGTGAGATGCTGAGATACTGTAATGATGCGGGTCCTATAAGTAGATAACACGAATTGGGCTAGAAAGGTCACTGTTCTGAGATACCATATATGTGGATGGATGAATGATGATTCCAAAGCCAAACTAGGCGACTTTATTGTAATTTTCCTATTTACCTTTTTACTTTAAATATAGGTGTTCCGTAGAGCTGGTTGAAATTTGATGGAAAAATACCTTTTTGATCAAAGCAAAAAAAAATGGAGAAATTATTATTTTGTTCAGAATGTTTGAATTTTTGACAAAAAATTTGAAATAAAAAATGTTGAATATTTTAAGGAAAGTCAATCTGTTTTTATGGAGAAAACACTTTCTCTCTCATTTTTATCATTCACTGTAGAGAGGAAAAAAGTCAAAAAGTGAAAGGAAGTGAGTTTCTTCCATTGAAATTAAAAGTTTTGTTTAAGAGAATTTTGAAAAAATTTTAAAAAAATCATGGGAAATTCCAGACAAAACATTGAATATTTTTGTTTTTTTTGTAAAATATACTTTGGGTTTTTTTTAGCAGCCCTAATGTATAGTAGTAACAAGGACCAACATGATAGAACATGGTATGCATTCTGTTGTCCCATCTGACAACAGAGGCTAAGAGTTCTTAGGATTTGTTGGAACTGCCTGTTTCTCTCACTGGGTCATACTGGGCATCCCATTAAAGTTAATGGGACTATCCAGTCTTTTCAGGAGAGGGACGTGGGTCTCTGTACAATAATTCAAAGTCACAATATTGCTTTTGCAAAAGCCCCTAACAATCTTGAGCTGATACTGCATTGGAAAATTTGTGACAGACTCGGTGAACCAAGCCTTCCTCTGAGCAGCTTAGCTTTGGTGACATCCTGCTATCTACAAAGATGATTACAACGTTCATTGGCAAAACACCACTACTGCCTGAGCCTTCCCAAACACAGACAGTTCATGAAGACTTCAGAGGTCTGGTAGCTAATCCACTGCTCTGGCAGTTAACAGACCTAGTTTATCTACTGATCTGTTTTGTGACCCAGGGCAATTCACTCCTCTGTATGTGTGCTGTTGTAAGCTCTATGGGGCAGGGACTTTCACCCACTATGTACAGCCCCTCGCTGACAGAATCCTCTAGCAGCTACTCCCATCGTATCGATAGTACATAATAATAAAAGAAGTGCTCATTTTTAGAGAAAGAAATTCAGAAATAGATACACAGTTACGTGGCATTATATTTTATTTTAAAAAGACTTTAACTTTAATAAAAGTTGCACCAAAGATATGATTTAAAATCAGTTTAGTTAAACTAGTGCAAACACCTGGGAGGACACTCTAAAACTGATTTAAATTTGTCTTATATCCATTTAGCTTAAGTCAGCTAGTAACCAAATATAAGACTGGTTGAAATCAATTAAACATAGAGGTTTGCGCTGGTTTCAATGATTCCAAGGTCAGAAGGCACCATTAGATAATCTAATCTGATTTGTATAACACAAGCCATCAAATTTCACCCTATTACCGCTGTAGAGGGCTGGTCCCCACTGGGGGGTGGGGGGGAAATCGACTGCAGATACGCAACTTCAGCTACATGAATCACGTAGCTGAAGTTTGCGTATCTGCAGCCGACTTACCGTCCGTCCTCATGGCGGCGGCAGTTGGCGGCGCGCTCCCCCGTTGACTCCAGCTTGCGCCTCCCTGCAAGCTGGATTTCCGGAGTCGACGGGGGCGCCGCGGGCGATTGATTTCTCGCGTCTTCACAAGACGCAATAAATTGATTGCCAAAAGATCGATTGCTACCTGCCAATCCAGCGGGTAGTGGAGACAAGCACCTAAAGCTCTATAACCTGTGAAACTGATCTTAGTGACTGGTGTGGCCGTTAAATGTAGAGAAGGTGAAAGTAACAAATAAAGATCTTAGTGTCTTTTTTGCTTAAGTGTTGGACCATGAAATCACAAAGTAAATCAAATACCTCCAGTAGCGGGTATTTTTAGTGGCAAGAGAAGCAGTATACACAGCCACATTGCAGTCTCTTAGCTTGTTAAAAATATCTCAATAAATAAAACAAATAAGCAACATATACACTGGAACAGAAAATGAAACATTAACAAAGGGTTTAGCTGTAGCAGATCATGGAGCAATTGGAAGAGGTGATGGGTGTGTGGAGAGCAGAATCTGTAATCCAGACTTTACTGGGTATGCAGGGTATGAATAGGCCATGATGTTTTTTTTCTGAGCGCCTTGGTCCAGTTTTGATGTTATTGTACAAGAAATCATTTTGAGTTAAAAAATATACATAAAAAAAGAATACAGCAAAGGGAAGATAAAATCCAACCCAAAAGATTTCTCATAAATGTATTCCTGAATTATGATGAAACCAAACACATCCACAAACAAAAACCCAACGACACTACACAGTCAACATGGGTCTCTTTTCTTTCCTTCTCGATCAGTCTGTTGGGGAGAAATGTTGCAAAATTTCAGCCCATTCACTTCGGTGTTGTTTTTCCACTCAGTCTAAGCGCTCTGCAAGAGTTCAGAGCTAGGAAGGTCTAGAGGGGTCTTTTGGACCAGTTTACTTGAGGTTGTTAAGGTTTCAGAGGCTACAAACTTGGATACATCCCAATTCCACTTCTGTCTCAGACACTGGACAGTCTAGAAAAAAAGAGAGAGAAAAATGTCATAATGGACATCTTCCTATGCTTGTTCCCTGGCGAGCCCTTTTCTCTTACAAATCAAGGCAACGATTTAGGAAAACAATGTCTAAATCTATTCTTGTTCAGGATTATACTTAAGCCTCACCCAATGTTTACTCCCCACCCCACCAGCAGTCTTTTAGACCTCCATCCATTTTAAACACAAGTCCACTGATTTCTACAGAGGCTTAAAGTTGAGCATGTGTTACAGTGCTATCCTGCACAGAGCTGCTTTCATGAATCGAGATTCAAACATCCACAAGCACCCACAGAGGCATGGAAAGCCTTCCAGATGAGAGAGACTTCCTGACATTCAGGGAGGGGAACTTTAGGATTAGTTCAGAATTGTTTAGGTTAGTGAGGACACTAACAAGAGATAACATGGTAGAAATAGATGCAGTGATGAATGGCATAGAAAATGTCATTCAGATGCTCCTGTTTACCTTCTCTCATAACGCAACTCCAGGAGCCACCTAGAGACATGAAATGATAATACATCTTAAAACTACCGAAAGGAAAAATGTTGGCAGGATTAACCAGTGGAACTCCTTGTCACAGGAGATTTTGAAGGCCAAGAGTTTAGCAGGAGTCAAAAAGAAGATTAGATGTTTCCATGAATGATGATAATATCATGCTATGCTCAGTTGTGTCAATTAGGGTGCATTTTATACCGGATATAAACTTTCCATAGAATTATAGAAGATTAGGGTTGGAAGAGACCACCAGCTCCCCACATAACCCATTCCAGTGCTTCACCATCCTCCTAGTGAAATAGTGTTTCCGAATATCCAACTTAGACCTCCCCCACTGCAACTTGAGACCATTACTCCTTGTTCTGTCATCTGCCATCACTGAGAACTGCCTAGCCCCATCCTCTTTGGAACCCCCTTTCAGGTAGTTGAAGGCTGCTATCAAATCTCCTCTCACTCTTCTCTTCTGCAGACTAAATAACCCTCAGCCTCTCAAAAGTCATGTGCCCCAGGCCCCTAATCATTTTCATTGCCCTCCGCGGGACTCTCTCCAATTTGTCTACTTTCTTTCTGTAGTGGGGGCCCCAAAACTGGATGTAATACTCCAGATGTGGCCTCACCAGTGCCGAATAGAGGGGAATTATTACTTCCCTCCACCTGCTGGCAATGCTCCTACTAATGCAGCCCAATATGCAGTTAGCCATAGTGTCAACGAGGGCACACTGTTCACTCATATCCAGCTTCTCCTCCACTGTAATCCCCAGGTCCTTTTCTGACGAACTGCTCTTACTTAGCCAGTTGGTCCCCAGCCTGTAGCAGTGCATGGGATTCTTCTGTCCTAAGTGCAGGACTCTTCACCCTTGTTGAACCTCATCAGATTTCTTTTAGCCCAATCCTCCAATTTGTCTGGGTCACTCTGGACCCTATCTCTACCCAGTAGTGTAACTAGGGGGGGATCAGAGGGAGCCGCTGCTTCCCCTGAGGCCTTAGAAGTGGCACCTTTTTTTCGTGGTCACTCCCCCTGCTGTTCAAACCTGGCTACGCCTCTGTCCCTACCTTCCGGATTATCTACTCTCCCCGCAAGCTTAGTGTCATCCATCAACTTGCTGGGGGGTGCAATTCATCCCATCCTCCAGATCATTCATGAAGATGTTGATCAAAAACTGCCCCTGGACAGACACCTGGGACCAACCCATGGGGCTTGCTACCAGCTGCCAACTAGACATGGAGCCATTGATCACTACCCATTGAGCCCGACGATCCAGCCAGATTTCTATCCTCCTTATAGTCCATTCATCCAATCCATACTTCTTTAACTTGCTGGCAAGAATACTGTAGGAGACCGTATCAAAAGCTTTGCTACAGTCAAGATGTATCACGTCCACCACTTTCCCCAGAGCTGAGGATCGGAGCTTGGCAACGCCGTTACTTACAAGCAGGGCTAGTGTTATGCTCACAGAACACTGGGGCATTTGAGCGACTCCCTAAGACAAGTACTATGGAATTCTAGCATCTGCTAAGAGAAGGAGAGAAGGGATCTCGGGTCAATGCCTGGATAATTGCAGCGCTCTTTGTAAGTACCGCACTAGGTACGAGCTAAGGCTGTGTGAAAGTTTTACACCAAACTCTGAAAACCTCCAAGTCTGGGGGGTATGGATGTGAATGTGAAGCGCCAACGCCACCCTCTGGCATTTACGAACCCTTGACAACCGAGCCATCTGACCTGGGTTAACTAAAAACTCAAGACTCCTAATTGACGAGCTACTCTCAGCGGTCGCATGACCCCAAGTTGTGGTGCAGAACGTAAACCCCCAGCCTTCTGGCCCAGAAGCAAGATTTCTGCTACCTGAACGTCCGTAACATCAACATAGGCCTTTAGGATTTATTCCCACATTTAACTCAACTCAAACCATTTAATTCCCTAGAAACCTTCTGCAAACAAAGAACTACCCGGGATAGTTTTGCCCGAGAAAGAGACTCAGTGACCCACTGTAAATAATTCAATACCTATTTTATTACGTTTAAAGTGCGTGTCACGTTATGTATTGCATTATGAAATCCAGCCAATGGTGTCTGTGTGTCAGTGTTTCACATCTAGTACCTGGAATATCAACTTTTTGCTTTTGCTATGGGGGCTAGCCAAGGGATAGTTATTTTACTGTACAAAGGCAAAACGCCGTCACTTTATCTTGTGCTGATGGTTGCATGGTTGGAATGTTGAAATACAGCTGAGATTTGCCCTGTCCCCCTTCCCTCACCAGCCTGGCGAATTCAACGTACCAGAAACCCCGCACGGGACCTGTTCATCAACCATGTGAAGATCTGACGCTCTGCTCAGGAGAGCTTGCCTCGTTTATGTTAGATTTTAAAGCAAAATAATGTAAAACTGCCATTGACTTCCATGGGAGTGAGGGTAGGCCAAGGCCAAGCACCCATTCGATGACCACCTGTCCTCCCTCTACGATGAAGCTGACCCTGTTGCAAATACGCACATGTACTCCCCACCCTTGGGGGGGGGGCAGTGGTCTGGGTGCATGTCTCAGGCTTCCATGCATTTCAAGAACAAGTCCCCCGACTTCTATGCCACAGCAGGCCGAACACCTTAAATCTAGTCTAGTTCTACAGCCTTTCCAGAGCCTATTGTATGATGGCAGGGAAAGGGTTAAATCCAGAGCTGGACGCAGCACTTTCATCATGCAGCCTATGCAGGCCCCGGTCCGGGGCCGCGCATCTCTTTCCTGGATCCTAGGGAAGCCACAGGGCTACCATCCTTCCAAGCCAATCAGCATCTCCCGTTAGGTAACGGGCTGGCTGTGTTGTTTAACCTCCGCCCTTCCAGCTAGTCAGCAAACTTCAGCTAGATGTCCCTGGGACAGTCCAAAGAGCCAGGGCTCCAGGGCCTTTTAAAACATACCGACAAGCTCCTCATTTCAATCCAGGTGTAGCACGTCCACCTAGCTCCACCGCTCCATCCAACCCACGCCTCACACAATGTCTCCTAAACACCCTTTGGGCGCCACACTGGTTAAATCTCACCACGGGGTCCTGAGCTTGACTGGGTCACGCCGCAGGGCAACAGGGGGCTTTTGTGCCGGCAGCCTGTGCCTGGAGAATAATGAGCACGCGGCTGTTCGTTTGCCCAGCCACGGCTTCGCAGACTAATGAGGCAAGCCCTGTAAGCCACGTCTGCCCAAGGGACGCCCCGCGTAATTATTTGGCTTTCCATGGCTGCATCTCCCCCGCGAGGGCTGACTCAGCTCACATATCAAAAATGATATACAATGATTTCCTCTCTTTAAGGAAAGCTCCCATTCAGCCTCATTTTAAACGTTATTAATTATCTAATTACACCCACATTCTGTTAGAAGAGGTCGGGACTTGACTGACTGCCCAGACCGCTTAGAAAAGCTTACATGTTGGGTGTGCACTGAGAGAAGTGGCTTGCGTGTGTTTGGGTGTGTGCCGACGGATGATGGACGAGGCTTTCCTTTGCACTTGTGTTGCTACAGCCCCATTGCTTGGGGAGGGTGGCGGGGGACTAACGAAGCAAAGGAAGGAGCACGACACCACGGGATAGTCCCTTGCTTGGGGTGGAGCAAATGTTAAACGCAGCACTTCCTTAAATTCCTGTGTCACGAGTCCAGGAAAATGCTATGGTACTACTCCTAGCTTTTATGCAGCACTTCACATCAGTAGGTCTCAAAGGGTTTTACAAAGGAGGTCTGTATCATTAACCTCATTTCACACATGGGGAAACTAAGGCATGGGGAGGGAAAGGTGGCAGGGAGCCCAAGATCAGCCATATACTGGGTGTAGAGCTTAAAATGGTTCAGGCTGATAATGGGGAGTATAAGCAGCCGCACTCTGTTTTCCTGCACATCTGGTGCAGGAGTGACTGGGGGCATGGCTCTCCATTCCAGCTAGTTTGGGCAGTTGAATTTAGTAAGATAGAGGCCACGGGGCTGTTCTAAATTACACCAGGGATATAAGTCCCCAGCATTAGGTGGGTGTAGAACCACCACTGACTCTATGTACCTGTGCTCTGCCTCCTGCCAGGTGTAGCACAGAATCTGGCCTGCGAGGTTTGGATAAACCTTGGGAATGGAAGTGAACTGGAACCTGGGAAGTCCTGGGATCTTAGCTGGCTGTCCAGAATAATTACAGCACTTTGCATCAGTGGATCTCATAGCACTTGAATTGTCCATTAATGAACTAAGCCTCCCATCACACCTCTCAGAAAGGTATGCATTAGACCTATCTCCCATATGGGGAAACTGAGGCATAAGGCGGGGGTGGGAAGTGAGCATATCACAAGCTACCTTGAAGGTGGATTTTGAGGGGCATTGTGCCTAACTTGCTGGCCTTTCAGAGCCTGCCATTCCCTTCCTTCAACGATGATAGTTAGATTTGAAATCAGATGAAGGTTTCTAACCATCATAGGTGTGCAGTTCTGGAGCAGCCTTCCACAGAGAGCAGTGGGGGCAAAAACCCCCAAACCCTTGACTGAGCTTGGTAAGTTTATGGAGGGGCAGGCTGATGAGGTTGCCTACAATAGCATGTGGCCCAAGTGTGCTGTTTGCAGTTATCTCCACCAGCCGGTGATGGGACACTAGATGGGCAGGGCTCCGAGTTACTACGGAGAATTCTTTCCTGGTGTCTGGCTGGTGGGTCTTGTCCACATCCCGAGGCTCTAACTGATCGCCATATTTGGGGGTGCGAGGGAATCCCCCCTCCCCCCAGCTCAGATTGGGAGAAATGTTGTGGATTTTTGCCTTCCTCTTCAGCATGGGGCACGGGTTCCTTGCTGGTTTGAACTAGACTAAATGGTGGACCTTTAAACTATGATTTGAGGCCTTCAGTCCCTCAGCCAGAGGTGAGGGGCCTATCGCGGGAGTGGCTGGGTGCGGTTCTGTGGCCTGCGTTGTGCGGGAAGTCAGATGATGATCTTGACAGCCTTACAGCGTGTAGGGAGACTGGCCTACCTGGCAAACCGCGGCTAGGGCGGGCCCTGGGTGTAGGATTTGGTTTCACTTTGGGGTGCTTTGTAAAGGGGTGAGAGGGAAAGGGGGCTGATAACGCAGTGACTGTGTGGGCAGCTGTGGCAGCTCCTGTGCACTTAACCATGGCTCACGCACAGGCTCTGACCAGAACCCTCTGTGTCTGGATCACAGGAATAGCCCCTTCTCTTTTCAACGCGTGCTGTGAGACCCAGACTTTCACCCAGGGTCAGGTGTGGCTGCCTTTTTGAGTATGCCAGCAGGGAGCTTGTCCACACAGTCTCCTGGCCCATGGCTATTAGAGTGCCTGTGACCCAGAGCCTCAAAGGTATTTAGGTGCCTAATTCCCATGGAAGTTAGTGCTGTACAAACAGGATTCCCCTGGGCCCTACCCCTATGGGAGTTAGGCACCTAAATACCTTTGAGGCTCTGGGTCTGTGACACTGCAGATTACACGGTATGGGTGAGAGGACTTCAAAGCAAAGCCAGGCGGTGCTGGGCCTTGCCATTAAGACAGGATTCATGGCTGGCATAAGTAAGAGAAGCTTGTTTTTTTAAATATGTCAGAAGCAGGAAGCCTGCTAAACAACCAGTGGGGCCCCTGGATGACAGAGATACAAAAGGAGCACTTAAAGATGACAGAGTCATTGCAGAGAAACTAAATGAATTCTTTGCTTCAGTCTTCACGGCTGAGGACGTTAGGGAGATTCCTAAACCTGAGCGGTCTTTTGTAGGTGACAAATCTGAGGTATTGTCACAAATTGAAGTATCAGTAGAGGAGGTTCTGGAACTCATTGATAAACTTAACTGTAACAAGTCACCGGGACCAGATGGCATTCACCCAAGAGTTCTGAAAGAACTCAAATGTGAAATTGCGGCACTATTAACGAGGGTTTGTAACCTATCTTCCAGTCACTGTGCCCAGTGACTGGAAGATAGCTAATGTAACGCCAATATTTAAAAAGGGCTCTAGAGGTGATCCTGGCAATTACAGACCAGTCAGTCTAACGTCCGTACCGGGAAAATTAGTTGAAACAATAGTAAAGAATAAAATTGTCAGACACATAGAAGAGCATAAATTGTTGGGCAAAAGTCAACATGGTTTCTGCAAAGGGAAATCGTGTCTTACTAATCTATTAGAGTTCTTTGAATGGGTCAGCAAACATGTGGACAAGGGGGATCCGGTGGACATAGTGTACTTAGATTTCCAGAAAGCCTTTGACAAGGTCCCTCACCAAAGGCTCTTACGTAAATTAAGCTGCCATGGGATAAGAGGGAAGATCTTCTTATGGATTGAAAATTGGTTAAAAGACAGGGAACAAAGGGTAGGAATAAATGGAACTTTTTCAGAATGGAGAGGGGTAACTAGTTGTGTTCCCCAAGGGTCAGTCCTGGGACCGATCCTATTCAACTTATTTATAAATGATTTGGAGGAAGGGGTAAACAGTGATGTGGCAAAGTTTGCAGATGATACTAAACTGCTCAAAGTAGTAAGGACCAAAGCAGACTGTGAAGAACTTCAAAAAGATCTCACTAAACTAAGTGATTGGGCAACAAAATGGCAAATGAAATTTAATGTGGATAAATGTAAAGTAATGCACATTGGAAAAAATAACCCCAACTATACATACAATATGATGGGGGCTAATTTAGCTACAACCAATCAGGAAAAAGACCTGGGAGTCATTGTGGATAGTTCTCTGAAGGCATCCACGCAGTGTGCAGCGGCAGTCAAAAAAGCAAACAGGATGTTAGGAATCATTAAAAAAGGGATAGAGAATAAGTCGGAGAATATCTTATTGCCCTTATACAAATCCATGGTGCGCCCACATCTTGAATACTGCGTACAAATGTGGTCTCCTCATCTCAAAAAGGATATACTGGCACTAGAAAAGGTTCAGAGAAGGGCAACTAAAATGATTAGGGGTTTGGAACGGGTCCCGTATGAAGAGAGATTAAAGAGGCTAGGACTTTTTAGCTTGGAAAAGAGGAGACTAAGGGGGGATATGATCGAGGTATATAAAATTATGAGTGGTGTGGAGGAAGTAGATAAGGAAAAGTTATTTACTTGTTCCCAAAATAGAAGAACTAGGGGCCACTCAATGAAATTGGCGTGCAGCAGGTTTAAAACAAATAAAAGGAAGTTCTTCTTCACACAGCGCACAGTCAACCTGTGGAACTCCTTACCTGAGGAGGCTGTGAAGGCTAGGACTATAACAGGGTTTAAAAGAGAGCTGGATAAATTCATGGAGGCTAAGTCCATAAATGGCTATTAGCCGGGATGGGTAATGAATGGTGTCCCTAGCCTCTGTCTGTCAGAGGGGGGTGATGGATGGCAGGAGAGAGATCGCTCGATCATACCTGTTAGGTTCACTCACTCCGGGGCACCTGGCATTGGCCA
Source organism: Sternotherus odoratus (assembly GCA_032164245.1). Lineage (NCBI taxonomy): Eukaryota > Metazoa > Chordata > Testudines > Kinosternidae > Sternotherus > Sternotherus odoratus. The sequence goes on from JAVMKO010000011.1 coordinate 3,169,377, forward strand.
CTGTCGGTAGACAGGATGCTGGGCTAGATGGACCTTTGGTCTGACCCAGTATGGCCATTCTTATGTTCTTATGTTAACTGAAGAAGCAGAGCTGTACCCTTACCCCAGGGTAGACTATGGCTGTAAAGCAGACAGCTGTGTGGAGCTACTCGCTTTCGCTCTGGTTCCAGCTAGCCCTCCTCGCCACGTGTGTCTGAGCAATTCCCAATGGACTTCACTCTCGCCTCAGTGAGGTAGTGAACATTGTCCCCCATTTACAGCTGGAGGGGACAGAAGTACAGGGTAGATTAAGGAATAGCAGCCGTGTTAGTCTGTATCCGTAAAGCAAGCGAGGAATACTAGCTAGTTTCTAAGGTGCTACAAGTATTCCTCGCTTTCTTAGGGTAGATTAAGTGACTTGCCCAAGGTCCCACCAAAAGTCGGTGAGGGAACCAGGAATTGAAGTCGTGGCTTTGGAATCCCTTTCCAGTGCCTTTATAGTCATGAACCCATCCTCTGCTTATATAGCTCCGTGAGTCCTTGGGAATCGAAGTCATGGTGGAAAGGTACATAAAAGGAGGGAATTCAGCCCTCTGAGGAAAATTCCAAAGTTGCCACTGATAGAACTGTGGCTACTTCTACTGTGAACCTGCTTTTTTAAGCTGAAATGATGCCTGCTTCCCCATGGACTCTGATTTCCCTTTTCACTAGCATTTCAACAGGAAAATGTTTTTTAAAATGTGATTTCCGCCCCCCCCCCATCTCTCCCACAGTCCCTTGTTTGTTGTTGGGGCGGAAATGTTTTCCACAAGGAGCACCTGGTTAGCATTAACTACCTATTAATGCCTGCCTTGAAACTTTCCTGGGGGTCTAATTTCAAAGGAACCAATGTGGTGTTCAGAAGCATGCGCATTTTCCCATGCCTCCTGTGGTATTTATTTATTTGAGGCATAAAAGTAACAAAATAGCCCTACTCTCAGGTGCCTGTATCTTCTCCTCTTATATCCTAGACCAAAATGTTATTTTATCTGATGGGTTGGTTCTGCTTCCCCAAACAGTGATCGGCACCACAAGGGAGCAGATCTGACTCGCAGGGCTTGGTTACACTTCCAGCTTTATAGCAGTTTTGGTTATACCTATCCTCGTATACAGCTATAGGGATAGCACTATAGGCTGAGGTTAGACTGGGGCTGGTTTAGCGCTAAAACCCCTCTTTAGCGCTACAATAGCACTGCCAGTACACACTCCCAAGGCACTTTTTCCGCTTTTACTGACCTTTTAAAGCGGCACTGGTATACCTCAAAACGAGAGGAATAAAGCTCTCAGCGCTGCTGTTTTAACGCAAGGGATGCAATGTGTACTACCCTTGCGTTATAGTGAGCCTCCAGCCTCCGGCATCCTGGCCCAGAATTCCAAATTCCATCCTCTCTGGCCACCATTTAAAACTCTTCTGTCCTCGGTGACCCCACATCAGACCCTCCCCCTCAGTCCTTTTGAAATTTGGAAAGCCGGCCCGCTACTGCAGGCACGGCTGCCGGGTCCCCTGCCGCTGTGGGCGGCAGGGCTGCGGGGTCCCCTGCCGCTGTGGGCGGCACGGCTGCCGGGTCCCCTGCCGCTGTGGGCGGCAGGGCTGCGGGGTCCCCTGCTGCTGTGGGCGGCAGGGCTGCGGGGTCCTCTGCCGCTATGGGCGGCAGCCAGTAGGCGCTCCCAGCCCCTACACCAGTCCCCGCCGCTGAAACCCCCCCAAGTAAATGGTTAGGGAAGGGAGGTGCAGAGCCTGTCAGTTTCAGAAATGAAACTGACAGCCAGACGTTCCCTCCCTTCCCAGTCCCCCCTCACCCCACTCCTTTGCAAAGAGGGCTGCACCCAGCTGAATGCTGGGATACCTGCCCTATCCCGCAACTGCTTCTGCCGCCAAAAGCGGGACAAATCTGTTCGCTCTCTGCTGCTAGAGGGCTTCAATCTGGACACCCTCTAGTATATGTCTCATGCCCCTACAGGCTTCAATCTGGACACCCTCTAGCGCAACAGCTGTAGCGCTAAATCGGGAAGCGCTATAAACAATAGCGCTTCCCCCTGTAGTCTAACCACAGCCATAGCGTGTCCACACTGAGACCCACCAGCGGTATAGCATGGCCACATTTGTGGCACTTGCAGTGGCACGGGGAGTGGTGCATTATGGGCAGCTATCGCAGCATTCAGCTGGGTGCAATGTGCTTTTCAAACGAGGCGGGGAGGAGGGGAAACGTGTTGTGTGTATGCGGAGGGAGAGAGTGAGTGGATTTTCTTCATGTCCACACCCTGTCAGTGAGTTTCCTTTTAAATTCAGAGTCTGCTAGTTTTCTCTGTCACACAGCTCCCTCCATAAACATTTGCATTGCTTAGCTGCCGAGTTAAGAGAGAAACTCTGAAAATGTACTTCCGCATTCCTCCAGCCAAGTTCAAAACAAAGGGAAGAGACGTTGTGATGAAGTAGGAATACTGTGTGTGTGTGCCTCAGTTTCCCCTATGCATTTTTTAAGGAGTAGGGGCAGACACCGGAAGCAAGGAGGCAACCCCTCCCCTCTCCAGGTGTGCATCCCTGATGCTGTAATCTGACCCCAGGTGGGGGAGGGAGGGCAGGTGATACCTCGAGCCCGGGAAAGAGACAAAGAAAAGCGCGGATGGGCTGGTCAGTCTGGATCTGGCTGGAGAGGAGAGAGGAGCCATCTCACTCTCTGGCCCCAAGATGGATCCAGCTGAGGGCTCACGCTCGCTGTATGGTCTGTGATTAGAAGTCATCGAATAAACCTGTTTTACTGGCTGGCTGAGAGTTGGACTGTGGATTTGGGGTGCAGAACCCATGGGCTCCCCCAGGACCCCGCCCAGGCGGGCTTGCTGGGGGAAGCACACGGAGGGGCAGACAGTGCCGAATGCTCCGAGGTCAGACCCAGAAAGGTGGAAGTGGGGACCCCTGAAGCTCCTGGCCTGGGAAACAGGCTGTGTACGGAGAAGGGGACCTCCACCCGGAGTCCGGTCTGGCTTCCTAGGGAGCGGTTCCAGACCATCGCCCGGGCGCTCCGTGACGTCAATTGCCTTAAATGGCTCAGGGGCGTCTCCAGAGATCACTTAAAACATTGTAATATTAATACCCATTCACACCTGAGATAATACAGAGCACTGAATACGCAATAGCTGTTAATCCTAAGGGAAGGGAGGATTACCAGGAGCGGTATAACTATGAATTTATAGCCCTCTACGTGTCTTGCCAGTGTGGATGGGTAGTGAGTTATAGCGCTCCTGGAGGCTTTATAGCACTATAAAGTGCCAGTGTAACCAAGGCCGCAGCAATAGACCCATATGTTAACTGCAATTGTTGTCTCTTTATTCAGAAGTACCGGCAATGTTTCGGTAGTGTGTGATATTTTGTTTGTTTGCATGGGTACAAACTCTAGGGAGCATCTAAATGTAAGAAAATAAATCAGTCAGAAGAGGGGAGAGAGATTTACTAGGGATATTCTCAGCTTCCAAACAAAGTGCACCACAACTGACACAAAGCATTTGTCTGTGATACAGTATATGATGCAGCCATATATTCCAGATAGATTTAGTAAGGCCATCAGCAATAGCACCACTTGGGATTTCCAAGAATATGACAGTGCCCAACTCACTGGAGGAAGAGGCAGTGATTAAGATCCTGCTGTTCTTTTCTGTTGTACTGTTAGATGCTGAACTTTTTTGAGAAGCTGGTCATCAGTACCAAAATGGGAACTGCTGATTGCTGAACTATTTTGAAAATATGGTAGGTGAAGACTGGGCTGAGAGGGAGGGAGTGAGCCAGGACTAGGAGAAAGACAGGCTGGAGGGAATAGGTAGAAGAAGTCAAATTGAGGCCAGAACACTGACCAATGATAATTGGTATGTTAATGTACAACTTTTTTTTTGCTTTCTGTGTGTATAAATGCATCTTACTTCTGTTCCATTCTGTGCATCCGATGAAGTGGGCTATAACCCAAGAAAGCTTCTGCTGAAATAAACTGATTGGTCTCTAAGGTGCTACAAAGTCTTCCTCATCTTATTTATTAGAAGAATCTGTGACTGCTAGAACACACTGCCCTCAAGGCCTGGAATGGAACCAATATTTCTGAGTCTCACCACTCCTCCACTGTCAATAAAGATGTCTCAAACCCACTGACAAAGTATATGTCTCATGCCCCTACAGTGTCTGGTCCATATAACAATAATAATAATACCTAGCTTTTATATAGTGCTTTTAATTCATAGACCTCAAACCACTTTATGGAGCAGGTCAGTTTCATTGTATAGAGGATGACAACCTATTACCGCTGTTTGTTACTTAATTGGTACAAGGGCAAAGGCCTGTGCTGGGATCTAAAGAGTCCAACCCTGCTGACGACCCATGTGGGGTTAACGTGAATCCACAGGAAGGAATTTCTGTATTGTCAGTTTGCTTTTTAAATTACCTAGGAAATTAGATGCCAAAAAATACATTAAAAGAATATTAGGAAGGTAGCAAAATGAAGCACTCAAAAGCTAGGAAATGCCAGTATTTTTGCTTGTGAAACCTTCATTGAGCCCCTTTGTGGGTATGCAGTATGATACTATCTTTCATTACGTGGTCGCAGGCGATTCTTTTCTCCACTGGACTCCTGTCTCATTCAGTGCACAGGACGGACCTGCTCCGTGTGTGAATCCGGGTTTTGTAATGCAGGAGCCTGTCAGACACCAGCCTCCTCTGTTGCTGTCGTTGGAAGGTGTGCAGGGGATTACAGGAAAAGATGGAATGGTTTGGGGGTTAAGGCAGTTGAAAGCTGCCCCGGAGAACTGGATTCTACCTCCGCCGATGAGCTGCTGTGTGTGGCTGGTTACGATGCTTAAGCCAAATTTTTAACAGGTGGCCACTAACTGTGTTTCTCATTTTCTGAGTATCCAACTTCAGACCCTGGGGGCTTATTTGCAGATGTGCTGAGCACTCACAGCTACAAGTGAAGTCAATGGGAGCTGTGACTTGGACACACACATTGCTATAGAATGCTAAGTGTTCTGAAAAAAACAGGTCCTGTCTCAAATCCGCATGCACGATTAGTGGATACTTTTGACCTTAATCTCTCTGGGTCTGTCTACACTGCAATTAAAAAGTAATGGCTGGCTCTGATGGGACTTGGGCTTGCGGGGCTGTTTCATTGCACTGTAGACATCTGGGCATGGGCTGTAGCCTGGGAGAGACTCAGACATAGGCACTGACAAATAGCACCCACCAGCCACCCATCGATCAGCTGTTCATCAGCGGGCCGGCCAGGAGCTGCTGGGGAGAGGGGGCGGAGTGGGGCTGGGTCAGGAAGAGGTGGATCGAGGCTGAGCAAGGGGAAAGGGGAGGAGTGGGGGTGTGGTCTTGGGGTGGAGCGGGAGTGGAGACCCTAAAGGGAAAAATGAAAGTCAGTGCCTGTGGTCCCAGAACTCAGACTGCAGCCTGAGACCAGAAATCTACACTGCAATGAAACAGCCCCGCAGCCCAGGTCCCATGGGCCAGTGTAGACACACCCTCGGTGTCTCAGTTTCCCCATCTGTAAAATGGGGATAATGTTAGCCTGTCATCTCCCAGGGGTGCTGTGATATAAATTCATTCATGCTTGTGAAGCACTCAGACACTAGAGTGAGGAGCATGGAAAAGCGCATAAGGAAAGTAATAATTCTGTCTTCAGAGCTGGGTTTGAACGGTATGCAGTAAACAAGGCCCAGGGCAGAACACTGACCAATGATAAAACACAATATTGAATGGCTGTTCATTCCCTGAGCTCCGTCCGCCATGGGCACTGAAAGAGGCAGAGGTCTTGTGGGAAAACAGTTTGTGATCATGTAATTAAAGACTGCCTCATACTCCAAACACACTAGGGGGCTGAGTTAAGGATATGCAAGCCACCTTAATCCTGGCATTTCCTACCCTTTTTGCCCTCAACACTTCTAACAGCTTTTGTGCGTAGCAGAACTATAGGCCGGTATAAAACGCTACAGGGCCAAATCATTAACTGGTATAAATTGGCATTCGGAGTCTTGGGTGTTTTCAGAGTTTTCTATAGGACTTTGTTTAATTTCTATAGAATTCTTCTGGCTTCCTCAAGTTACACCAACTTTTCTATGTTTTCATCCCACACCTTTTACTTACCCGTGTAAGGCACTGCTACACATTTATCTTCTTATATTGAGGAATTAACTCTTCAAAGCCTGTCAATGGATTCAGCTGGTGGCTGTTTTTGAGGTATTTATCCACTCCCTTCCCAACCGCATTGCTTCCACAGCTTCCCCAACTCCTGCTGGGCCCTGATCTTGTGTGTGGTAATGTGGAGTTACAAGAGCCGGCAGTATAAGTGTGTATTGCCTTCAGAAACTCTGCACATTTTGCTGCTTCATGGTGCTTACCAAGTTCATTGTAAACTGATTCCTCCGGCTTTTACACTGCTGCCCATCACCGTGGTATCTGAGCGCCTTCCGTGTCATAGCAATAGCGAAATCCTAGTGGGCAGCTTGGAATCACTGGCAAATCCGCGTTTTCAGGGTCAAAACTTTGCTTGTGCAGGATCTGAATGAGCTCTCCCCTGACATATAGTAATGAACAGGGGAAGAGGACTTCAGGAGCCAACCTTGTTTGCATGGACACACCCACCTTGCGTAGGTGCTCAGCATGATGGGAATGCTTTGCCCAAAAGATCACTTTTGGCTGGTGCTGGATCACAGGTCACTTTTTTGTTATTGAGGGCAGGTGTAATAAAGGGTTGTTATCCTTGTTGTGTGAACAAATGGCAGCACAACTTTGCTTAGCAGGCACTCACTGAAGAATTCACCCACACTTAAACTGCACTTGCCAGGTAGGGGTTGGGGTGCCAAAGCCCTGTGATGTTGAAAAAGAGGTGTTGGTGTTTGGGGGTGTTATTAAAGAGCATAAACATTGTTAGTTACTTTGTTGCATAGTAAAAGAGTTGATTAAAACTTGGAGAGTTTTTTTACTGCAGAGTAATAGAGCTGAGATCACCAAGAGCCAGGTTTAAGCATTAGATCTGCTTTGAGGAGTGTCTCTAGTGCTAAAGACTGCCTAGTGTGCTGTCACGTTACTGAAATAATTTGGGACCCTATAAATCATTGCTGCAACCAGGGTCCTATAGTGGCACCAAATCTTATGTACAGGGGGTCATAATGGGTGCCTACAACCAGGTTATGAATGGCTGATTATGAATATGCCAGTGATGTGTGTGTATCAATTTTGTAGTTAGAGCTATAATATTGGCTCTGGACTGTCTGTCTTTCCAAATATTGTGCTCTGCTGGGGAAGAAGATTCCTGAATACTGGGCATCAGCTTGGCTTGGGCTGCCTGATGGCCCATTAAGGGACTATCAGCAACACAATGGACTCTGGGAGCTTGGAATGCTCCAATCCAAACAAAAAGTCTACGAGAGAAAGCCTGGGCATAATGGCCGCTGCCTGCAAATATGAGTCAGGCATGGTCATGTGATCTGCCCATGTGGCTCCAGAACTCCATGGGGCTGGACTTTTCACAGCAGGAAGAGAAAATACTATAAAGGAAACTGCTACAGCCCTCCATTTTTCGTCTTCTACCTTCAGCCTGCAGCCTGTCTTGCTTCCAGCTCTGAATGGACTTTGCTACACAGGTGAACTCTGAACTAAGGTGCTGACCCATCCCTAAATGGGATGCTTTCTAAAGACTTTGATTTGAACCTGCAGTTTATTCTACCTTTGCTGCAAGCCTGAACCAAGAGATGTGCCATTACTGCATGTAATTGATTTCTTTTAACCATTCTTAACCCTCACCTAGACCTTTTTCCTTGTATAATAAACCTTTAGATTTTAGATTCTAAAGGATTGGCAACAGCGTGATTTGTGGGAAGATCTGGTTTATATATTGACCTGGGTCTGGGGCCTGATTCTTTGGAATTGGGGAGAACCGTTTTCTTTATTTGGGGGATTAGTTTTCATAACCATTGGTCCCCAGGACAGGTGGCTGCTGGTGGTGATACTGGGAAGCTGGAGTGTCTAAGGGAATTGCTTGTGTGACTTGTGGTTAGCCAGTGGGGCAAAACCAAAGTCTTTTCTGTTTGGCTGGTTTGGTTTGCCTTAGTGTGGAAAAACCCCAGCTTTGGGCTGTAGTTGCCCCTTTGGAAGCAATCTGTCCTGATCTGACACTCACAGTTGGATCCCACCAGGAACAGCACTGTTACATGTGCATAGGCCTCATACTGCCTAAGTGACAGCCCCTGGGAGAGGAGGAGCAACAGGCAACACACTGGGGCACCTCTGCTTTGCATTTCTCTGAACCAGCTGCTCACAACTGCAGCAGATGTTATTGATTTTTGCAGCTGGTGAGAAGTTTATAGTCTGTTTCCTCCCCCTGCCCTTCATCTCGGGGAAGTAAAATACTCTGCAGGTCAGAGGCAGAAAATCCCTGTGCTTCACTACTGGTGAGAGAAGCCAGAGAGGAGTTCCCAGTCTGTCCAGTGGCAGCCCTGCGACTGGGAGCAATGGAAATCGGAACATTTACCTTTGAGGCTACTCTGAGGGGATGTAATTTCTGACCAAACATCCTTCATTGCCAGACTGCGTTTGACTTAAAACCATAACAGAGTTCCCATTACATACACGGCAGAGTGTATCTCATACTGAACCCCATCCGCTGCTGTCACAGAAATCCACAGGTGCAGAAAGTCTATGGTTCCTCAAGGTGTTGCTGCAGATTTTGCTGCATCCTGCAGAATCTAAGCTCCTTTGTACATTTCCCTCCTCAGACTGCCTCCACTCTCAAAGCCTCCTGATGCTATTTTAATGGTATCTTTACTTCAAAGCTAATTTTTGACTAACTCTGGGGCTCGGAACAGAGAGTTATATTTTCAGCCACTCGTCTAACGTTTGAGTGACAGGGCTGCCTGTTGATTAGACAGGATGTTGGCATCACACAAAGCCACCACCACCAAAAAAATAAAAAATCAATACTATTCATATGAATGTTCTCCGTTTGCCCTACAACCATCTTCCTCCCCCCCAAAACAAAACACATGTGGAAGAAATTAATATTAAGAAAAAATAAAGGGCGGGGGGGGGGGGGGGGGGGAAGAGAGAGAGAGCCACAATCGATGAGAATCCAATACAGTGAAAATCTGTAAATAAAAGGGAAGCAAAAATCCCAAAGGGAGAAAAGCAGGAGAAACCTAAGACAATGAGGTGGTCAGACTATCTTCGTAAGTATCATCCTAGTCCCTAGAGGCTACAGAAACAGGCTCTCCCAGGGCCCTATCTCCATGCTATGTCCCTAGTGTGGGATTTGCTGAGAGCTCTTCCCCTATTAGACAGACAAAGGCAGTAGCATGAGGTCCATTTTACCACCCAGGAAAAGGGCCACTTCCACTCATGAGTAGCAAGGCGCCACTTCTCGGCTAGACACACTCCAGTGGGTCCTGGAGGTAACATCATAGTGAAATGAATGAGGAAGTTCAGTTGTGTCTCAGGCTCTCGACAAATTCAGGCAGGCAGCATTGTAGCAGCTATGCTCAGGTAACATTTGGGGGCTTTAACTCTGAGAGCCAAAGACTTCGACCTAGATTCTCAAAGGTATTTAGGTGCCTAGCTGTGAATAGAGAAGTGCCATTTACTTTTTCCACAATACTAAAATGAAATTGACAGGCAGCAGGCTTAATACAAACAAGAGGAAATACTTTTTCACACAACGCACAATTAACCTGCAGAACTCATTGCCATGGGTTGTTGTGAAGGCCAACAGTAAAATTGAGTTAAAATAAACTATGCAAGTTCATGGACGCTAGGGCCATCAATGATTATTAGCCAAGGTGGTCAGGGATGCAACCTAAGTCCCTAAACCTCTGACTGCCACAAGCAAGGAGGGGAAAAGGGGGCAGCTCTCTCCAAAATTGCTGTGTTCTGTACACTCCCCCTGTAGCTCTGGCACTGGCTACTGAGACAGGATACTGGGCTAGCTGTACCATGGGGTCTAAACCAGTGTTTCCATGGGAATTAGGAACCTAAATACCTTTGAAGATGTGGCTCTGTTTTTAAAAAGCTGGGAGTTTCATCTAGCTGCATGGCTCCAGGAGTTTTGGGCTGTAGGCACAGGCCGATAGAGCATCTCTTAATCTGTTGGTGTCTCCCCCCAAAGCACCATACGGGAGCGTGAGAAGGGACAGTGGCTCTCCCCATCCTGCAATAGGGTGGAGAAAAGTATTGCTGCTGGAGGAGAGGAGCAGCAAGAGAGTACCAGGTCCGGAAACTATTAGGAATAGAAGAGCACTAACCACAGACCATTACAGAACTAATGTCCCATCTGATAGGGGCCAGATGCATCATTGGGGGACCTCCCCAGCTTCCCAGGGTACTCATAGCTGCTGTTCTGTGCTGCACCGGCCAGGCCCCAAGCTAGCCCACCGCCCACCTCACAGCCAGCCAGCGGAGACCCCGCCTGCTCCCTCCTGCTGCCTGTATGGACACCAGACACACAGCCCCGCTCTCCTTCCCAGGCCTGGACTCGCAGTACAGGGAACACTGCATGGCTGTCTGGAGGCTGGAGCTATCTTTTCTCCATGGCCTGGCTGCCTAGGGCTCGCTCAGAATGGAGATCTAAGATCAAAATCCTCCCCTCAGCGCTACGTGGAAATAACTCCGTTTTTGTTAACTGATCCCCTCTGTCACCGGTGCCTGTATAACCCGTGTGCGTTACATGGGTCCGATCCACAGAGCATATACAGCCGTTACCGCTGGACCGGGACTCTCCAACTATAGCGACTCTCGCTTGATCTCTGGAGGTCTCCAGTTCCTTCCCCACTTGTGGACAGCACATAAGTGTGTGTCCGGAGGGAGATTCAAGTAACGGGTGTCTCAGGTTCCCAGGATAAGCTTTCTGTGGCTAACCCAGAGGCTACTTGTCCCACCGCTCTCTGGTTGGCTTTTTAGTTGTAGCTGCACATGCTTGTACCTCTGGAAATCTCTGGGTCACTCCTTGGTGTGGTGGCCACAATGGCGGGACAGCAAACCTGGCTGCCGTGGCGATGGTTGCTTTGGCTGGGCATATCGTACCGTGCAGGGTTGCACAACAGTTTCCATCCTAATTCCGTGGTGTCATCTGCTTCTCGGCGCTTAGTGAGATGCACTATCTTTGGGCTGGAATTTTCCATGCCTGAAGGTGATTTGGTTTTGTTTTTAAAGTCTGAGCCAGCTGGATTTGAGCACGAGGGGGTGTGGAAAGCTCACTTTATCCTCAAATGTTCCTTCCAACCATGTTTTGAACATCCTTAGGGCTGTCATGGCTGGGAACTGAAAGCCGCAATCGGGTAAGGAAATAGCCCATACCGAGGCACAGGGTCTGACCTCGTACTGGAGGAAATTGATTTTGTTTTGACCTCCTTACGAACCTCCCACAGTCCTGCTTCGGAGCAGGCCCGGTAGCTCTTTTCCATGAAGACTCTGAAGGGTGCACCCAAAGAAGGCAGCCCGGGGCGCTATTCTGGCTCGTGCCGTGTCAGAGCCGGCACTGCCACAGCCAGTCAAACACTGCCGCTGTGACTTGGAAGGGCTGTCCGAGGCCGGGAGAGTGGGGGTTCTCGACGCCCTGTAAGGTGAGGCGGGCGCCGGGGAAGAGTTTCTGTGGGCAGCTGCTACAATGAGCCAGAGTGGGCCTCACGCCTGTGCCCTCTGGGACATGCTGGGTGAGGCTGGCGGGGGATGCATTGTAGGTGTGCGCTCACCTCTGTAACATGGGATTAGGCAAAGTATGGACAGCCTCTGTGGTTCTGGAAGCTGGGAAGGGAGGGAGGAGGACATTTACAGGAGGAAGCCGTGTTCTAATGAAGAGTTTCTCTACACAGCAGCTGGGCGCAAGCCTCACAGCCGGGCCGCTGCTGGCATGCCGGTTAGCGCGAGTCTCTGCCGAGGCCTTGAGGCTCATTTCCAGCTGCATTCCCTGGGAGCCCCACATCTGGGGACGCTCGTCCTGCCTTCCTGAGCCGTAGGGCACCTCACGTTTTCAGAGAAGAGAACCTCCCCGGTGGAGCTCCTGAAGGTCCCAGGTCAGTGACGCTCTTACGCCCAGACCTAACTTTCAGCATGCGCAGAGTCCCGTTGATGTGCTTCAAATTAGGCTGGTGCTTGGTCCCTTGGTGAATCTGCCACAGAGGGCTCCCTCCTTTAGCCTTTCCAAACTGTGTGCGAAGCAAACAGATCTGGATTGGAATCTCCTGTTACTTGCTGGGTTTGGGTCACGTTCCAAGTTTCCTCCCGGGATGGGAAATGCTTTTCCCACCCGCCTCTATCCAAAATGTTTACATCGCTCCTGATACGCAACCACAATGTATCTCTGTACACAACACTATCCACACAGAGCACACTCTGCTTGTTGTCTCAGCATTTGATGCCTGCCTGCTTCATAGAATCTCAGAGTTAGAAGGGACCTCAGGAGATCATCTAGTCCAATGCCCTGCTCAAAGCAGCACCAATCCCCTATTTTTGGCCCATATCACTAACTGGCCCCCTCAAGGATTGAACTCACACGCCTGGGTTTAGCAGACCAATGAGCTATCCCAGCTCTCTCATACTTTCCAACTTAATTGTGTTCAGGTTAGGCTCTAAGAGCAGCATTTCTTAATTCTCAGGAAAGAGTCAAGGTAGGTAGTCCATCACAAATCCACGTGCACAGAAAACAGACACACTTACTGGACAAATCACACATGTATCTGAGATCTAGAATCATTTGTCCTTCTGCGCCCAAGCCACTGGTGTCTACGGAAAACTTCCACATCTCAGAGCAGTAGCAACTCTTTAACCCCACTGCAGCCAGCCACTCGCAGGCAATATCACACTGGCAGGCACACAGAACGAGCAGTATGTTATAGTAGGGGAAAACAAATGAGGAACAAATTTAGGGTGGCCATATGAATTTAACCCCTGGAGCATTTGAGAAGGGGAATGTCTACTGCTTGTTGGTAGCACTCTGGGTTACACACAGCATGACGGGGGGGATGAGAGAATGAGGAGGAGCAAAAAATGGATATCTCACTTGTGTCCTTGCACATGTATATTTTGCAGGGAAGCAATTTTGTGTAGTGGTGTTCAGATTACAGTTCCACCCAATGACCCCGTCACTCTAGGCCAGGGGTAGGCAACCTATGGCACGCATGCCAAAGTTGGCACGTGAGCTGATTTTCAGTAGCACTCACACTGCCTGGGTCCTGGACACCGGTCTGGGGGGCTCTGCATTTTAATTTAATTTTCAATGAAGCTTCTTAAACATTTAAAAAACTTACTTACTTTACATGCAACAATAGTTTAGTTCTATATTATAGACTTATAGAAAGAGACCTTCTAAAAATCATTAAAATGTATTACTGGCACGCAAAGCCTTAAATGAGAGTGAATAAACGAAGACTCAGCACACCACTTCTGAAACGTTGCTGACCCCTGCTCTAGGCACTGTGCAGACAGCTAGTGAGAAACTCTCCCTACTCCAAAAAGCTTATGGTCTGGACAGACAAAGGTGGAAGGGGAAACCGAGGCACAGAAGGATCATATGGGGGAGCCAGGAACAAAATTCAGGTCTTCTGATTTCTAGGTAGTTCCCTAGAGGGAAGAGGTAATTATACAGAGGAAGAGGTAATTATACATTCCTAGCGTCTATATAGCATTTTCATCAGTAGATTTCAAAGTACTTTACAAAGGAGGTCAGTATCATTATCTCCATTTTACAGATGGGGAAACGGAGGCACTGGGAGATGAAGTGTCTTGCCCATGGTTACCTAGCAATCAGTAGCATAGATGGGCTTAGACCACAGGTCTACTGAATGGTGGCCCAGTGCTCCTTCCACTAGGTCACACTGTGTGTGTGTGTGTGTGTGTGTGTGTGTGTACACACATGTACATACACACAATTATCACGTTTTCATGCCCACATGTGCATTATGTTGCAAGTGCAATTTGGGCACCTACTTATTTTAAAATGTGGTCCTAGCTGGACAGAAAGTAGCTAAGTAGCAGCTCCGAAAGCAGAGCCACTTTCTCTACACTTGCGTAAAGGCTCAGAGTTTGCCTGCGAGACTTCAGGCATGAGGAAGCAAGTGGAGAAAGGAATTCGGATAATCATAAAAATGAGGGGGGAAAAGAGACCAGATCAGATCCAATGCCGTGAATGAAGATAGACTGAAAACAGACACCCCTTACTCATGTTTTTCTGCCTCCATTGGTATGAACTCTTATCGACCGTATACTACTGAAGTCTTGCAGATGAAAAAAAGCAAGCCACAATGATGTGCCTTTTACAGCTGGGAAACCATTAAACATATTCCTTCCAGCCTCTGATTCCCGAACAGCGATCCCTTTGCACTATCACCAAAGTCTCCCCTGCCCCCTTGGTCTTCTCCAAACATTCTTTGCAGACAAGAACAAATCCTATAATCTTAATTCACCTCAGGCATTTCAGATCCTGGAGGATTTATCTGTCCCCGTTCAAAAATCTCCTCAGCTTGTGTCGTCAGGCTCTCCTGCAGGCTGTGCTCCCGTTAATGGAAGACTCTTGGCTTACAGCGAGGGAGAGAAGAGTCCACTCTCTCTTGGCTAGATGTAAGCCCCATGGTCCGTGTCTCTCCCTCCCCCCCCCATACCTGCTCCTGTTTATTGTCAAGAAACGCTGATTTCAGTTAAGTGCTGCCCAGTGGGGCGGGAGGGGGGCTCACCCAGGCCTAACTGCCCAACTCCTTTGCCCAGGGAAACATTGTGATTCCTCCTCAGCCCACCTCTCATCTTAGAGCAGTCACTTGTGGCAGCACATCCTGTGGGAAACACAACCTCCGCCAGAAAGGACACCTTGAGCCAATTTTGGTTCTGCTGGGTCTTTTAGCAATAAGCGTTTCCACTCCCCCGCGTCCAGGGTCTGTCTCACCTGCTCTTCTCGCTGTTCTTTTTCTGCCTCTCCCCATTCCTTAATCTTCTTCCCCTCTTTGATTTCTTTGCAGCGAGGCCCCTCTCGTGTCCCCTTGCAGTGTAAAGTGAGCACGGATGACACCAAGACGCACTTTAAGGTTCCTTCATGGAGCAGAGTCAATGGGACCTTTGTGCTAATAGGAATCAGGGCCTGTGCATCCTAAGTATTAGATCTACACATCTGCCTGCCTGTAGCAGCAAAGGACCACTTAGCGGTGGTCGCATTACCGGCATGGTTTTGCTGTTAGTGTGGTAGGCCGGTTGGCCCCAACGAACGCTAAAAGGAGAGGTTGTGAAGCCCGGCTCAAGTCCATCTGACGTACCCTGGCACCAGGCAAGCTCACACCACCCCGTACCACAGGTGTGTCTTTGTGATGGCCCCTATCTCGGCTGACACATCAGGGGCCACCGGAGTGGACAAAGCACAAGCGGCTATTGCGTGAGTAAATGCACAGTAACACACGCTGGCAGACTGGGCACGGAGGGTAGCAAACACTCACCGGCGGGTTACACCTCGATAGAAGCGAAACCTCCAGTGGTCAGTGGAGGGCTCTGTGGGATCCAGCCCTGTTATTTTTTTGTGGGGGGTGGGGGTGGAATTTCCCATGATGCACTGTGGTAGTACAAGCTCTTAATTCAGAGCTCATCATAGGTGTGGAGCTGTGTCCCAGCTAAGTGGCACTGGGACCACGTAGAGAGAGATATAAAGGGAGTCTGCTCTACAGTCTTAGCTCAGAGCTACTTGGCTTTTAGCTCATGCAGTGGAGTTTGATGCACTAAGCTCCAGAGCTCCCCTGCTTCAATCCTGCCTGCCGGGGTCTGTCAATGTTACACCATATGACAGCAAAGAACACAAGCTAAGCTTCAGGGTGTTCGTAGGTTTGCCTGTATACTTGTATGAATTTCCAAACGCTGCCCAATCAAATGAGATTCTTTATAACCTCTCTACAGCGAGGAGCATTTTGTTTTGCAATCTGAAGGCTCACACCCCCTCTCCTGCAAATCCCAGGCTGTGGATTTATATACACACTTTGGGCTCTGCTCCTGCAAATACATACACACAGGGTCAGCTCCATGCACATCAGGAATCCCACTCAAGTCAATGTTGACAGTGCAAAGGTTAAGCACATATTTAAGTGACCGAATGATCAGAGCTCTAAAAATTGCAAAGCAGATGGAAGCCAAAAGAGCAAATCTCCCCTGTGTTAAAAGCTGCCACCAAGACATACCACCTTTTTTTTTAACAGAACCACTATTACAGGGTAATAAAAAGATTTAAAACACAGAGGATTCCCCTCTAGGCACAACTTCAAAGTTACAACAACAGGAATAAACTTCCCTCTTAGCATAGGGCAAATTCACAAGCTAAAACAAAAGATAATCTAACGCATTTCCTTGCTGTTACTTACAATTTCTTTAATTTCAGATGTATCATCTCAGTAGGAGCTGGGTTACCTGCTTGGTCTCTCTCTTTGTCCCAAACCTCTCCACTCCACCCCCCTCCAGATTTAAAAGTATCTTCTTTCCCCATTGGTCCTTCTGGTCAGGTGCCAATGAGGTTAATTGAACTGATTTACCCCTTACAGGTAAAGGAGGGGTTTTATACTACCCTTAGCTGTATGTTTATGACACTAGCTATATACTCAGACTTCTTTTCAACCAGCCCCAGAGAAGGGTCCTTAATATGTTTACTCCAAAGCACTGCCTAACCCCATGGGTATAGATGCGAGAAAGCCTTTTGCTTTAAATGGAAAAAAGAAATGAATAGAGGATTCTTCAGCCCTCTCCCTTCTCTGCTTGCCTGGGACAGGGGGTTTGTTGCACGCAAAGGGAAGACGCTTTAGTGGGAGCCCCTTGTTAAACAATTGGCAGCACATCACTCAAAACCAGGCTAGAAATTGCCAAAAGGCGGAGACTGCTAATGAAAAGTTGGAGCAGGGAAAAGCGGGGCCAGTTCTGAACTCTCGCGGACCAGCTGAATTTGCTCCCCAGCTGTCCCCACCCACCTTGCTCTGGACCAGCATTCCTGAGAATCAAAACTCAAAGAACAACACCCAAGTCGTCTGGCAACAGAAACTGCTAACAGAGCTAGAGGCCATGGAGAGCAAGTAGGCATGGACGCTCTGATGCAAAGAAGATTGGAATAAGAGCAATGCAGAGTTGAGAAAGGGACGGACATTGCTGTTTAATGTCATTTGCAGCAAATCATACTAGATACCCAGCTGCAGCTCATCCATGCAATTGGATTTCTCTCCTTTTTTTGGAGGGGGGGGGGTGGATTCTCTTTTTTATGGACATGTTTCTTTAAAAACAAACAGACAAACTAACCACAGGGCCATGGCTTTGGGATGCTTTACACAGAAGGGTGAATAAGGGTGGGGAAGTGAGGGGGTGGGGAAGATGGAAAATAAGATTGCAATTTTGAGTAGCTACAGGAAAGTGTGTAAATCAGAGCAGTAAGACTGATAGGAAAAGCTGGGTGAGCAGGAAAGAGGATGGCGTATATATATATACACATATATGAACACACAGAGTCATACCCATGCATAGTTAAGGAATGACACTGACATTCACAAAGTATGTGCAGAACATGAGCTCAGTCATTTTGCTTATAGGCTGCATCCATGCCTCCCTCCCTGTCCTTTTCTTAATCTGATTTTCTTTATTTTTCACATGACTCCTGCTTCAGTACGGGATCAGCACAGTAGACAGAAAGCAATCTGGGGCAGGCACCTGCCTTATTTTCTGCCTGAATTGCACACACCACATTTCGGGGTCTTAAATCATTACCGATAGTGGTAATTCATGGCAATGGGACATCTGAAATGAGATGCTCGCGATGAAATCTACGTGCAAAGAATCTAGTTCAGTTATAGAGTCAAAAATCCGATTCAGTTGTCTCAAAAGGCCATAAGAATGGCCACATTGAGTCAGACCAATGGACCAATCCTGTCTCAGTGGCCAGCGCCAGATGCTTTATAGGGAATGAACAGACCAGGGCAATAAGGCAATTATCAAGTGATTCATTCCCTGTCATCTGCTTGCAATCAGAGGTTAGGGACACCCAAAACATGGGGTTGTGTCCAGGACCATCTCGGCTAGTACTGGGTACTAGGTACTGGGGTGCAGGGGGCAGCCCCAAGAGTAGGCAGAGGCAGCAGGTCCAAAACCCCTTGCCTGTGATGAGTGGCAATGATACTGCAGTCTGCCTCAGTGAACGGGGGCAAGTGGTGACTGGCAGTTGCCCATACTGAGGCAAGGTGGGGATAGGGGCTGGGGGTTCCCCAGGGAGGGGAAACCCTGAGATCTGTGGGGGTACTGCAGGGGTGCAGCACCCCAGTGGAAGAGGGCACCGGGGTCCGGAAGGGACACGGGGCCGGCACTGAGCGGGATAATCGGCCTGCAGAGGGTGCTCCGGAGGCTGGTGAGCTAATTCCCCAGATGACCAACAGGAGGCCCCAGCAGCGGTGAGTTGCCGCTCGCTTACAGACGCCAAACATATAACTCGCTCTTTGTTTCTTTTAGATCCCAGGCAGGTTAGGCTAGTAGATTATTCCGATATTTTAGTGGTACTCGAGTAGGTGGAGTATTTCAGCCATTTCTAATAAGAACTATACCACATCTCATCCCACACAGAAAGGGGGCCTTCCTGCCACAACTGAATATCTGAGAAAATAAGAGACAGATCACAATTCCTTTTACATCCGTGTGATCGAGTGATGCTGTTGTAGAACCAGGAGTAAGGGAGGGAGTGCTGATTGGCCAGATGGGCTGTCAATCACCCTGAAACTCCCTGCCTTCTAGCATGGAAAGGGAGTTGTAGGAAGAAGTTTCAGCTGGTGGAAACTGGTCCTACTGGAGTTACAATATAGACAGTGATTCCTTTTAAAATTATTATTATTATTTATTAACATCTTGGTATTTTTAACCCCCTGTGAACTGGATCTTGCTGCTATATTAGATAGCCTTGTAGCTGCAGTCTATCCCCAGAGGCATCTGTATTTAATTGGGTTAATTAGGATAGTGCATAACCAACTAATCATATCACTGTTATCCTCCTCCCTCAACTCCCCAGCCACTGCTATATGGTTTTGACCTTGTGGCAGGTCAGGTTTGGCCTGTAGGCTATTGGAGGCAAAGGCCATGTCTACCACTTGGCTTTTGGGAGGTGCCCAGCACATATTATTTAGGCTCTCAGAAAGATGTGATTATATCAAGACTAATACTTGAAAACCCATCTGAGCTGAAAACCAACCTTGAGATCAGGATTTCTCACATTTATTTATTTGTGTGTCAGCAGCTTCCAAAAGTCCCATAAGGAATCCCATGGAAGCCAGTAGTAGTAGTAATAATAAAACTGTCCAGCTCTTATACAGGGGTTTTCAATTAGTAGATCTTAAAGCTCTTTACAAAGGAGCTTGATATCCTATACCCATTGATCAGATGGGGAAACTGAGGCACATAAAAGTGAAAGCACTTGTCTAAATTAGCAGGTCCAGATAACTTGCATCTGAGAGTGTGAAAAGAGCTGGCTAAGTAGTTCACTCAAGATTAATGTTAACTTTCAATAAGTCTTAGAGCAAAGACTGGAAGAAAAATAAATAGTATACCAATTTTTAGAAAGGGTGAATGGGATGACCTGACTAATTATAGGACTGTCAGTCTGACATCAATCCCAAGCAAGATGATGGAGGGGCTCAGATGGCACTCGATTAATACAGAACTAAAGGAGGATAATATAATTAATGCAAATAAACATGGTTTTTTTGGAAACTAGTTTGACAGGATCTATCTTGATTTTTTTTGTATTCGATTTGCTGTTTGGTTGATTAAGGAAATAGTGTTGATGAAATGGATGTAGATTACTTGAAGTGTTTGCCTTGATACCACACAACACTTTGATTACTAAATGAGAATGATATTAAATGAACATGGCACACCTTAAATGGACTGAAACCTGGCTAACTGATCAGACTCAAAACATAACTGTAAATGGAGAATCATCATCAAGCAGGTTTGTCTCCAACGAGGTCCCACAGGGATCTGTTCTTGACCCTACCAATAACCGGGAAGAAAACATAAAATCATCAGTGATAAAGATAATGGATGATACAAAAACTGGGGAGTGGTACATAATGAAGAGGACAGGGCACTGGTTCACAGTGATTTAGATCATTTGGTAAGATGGGCACAAGCAAACAGTATTAATAATTGTTAATGTGGCTAAATGTAAATGTATACATGTGAGAACAAAGAATGGAGGCTGTACTTAGAGGATGGGGGACTCGATCCTGGGAAGAAGTGACTCCAAGAAAGATTTTTGGGGGAAAGTGACTAATCAGCTGAACATGAGCTCCCTGTGTGAAGCTGTGGCCAAAAGAACTAGTGAGGTCCCGGGATGCAGAAACAAGGAAATCTTGGGTAAGAGAAGAGAAGTTAATTTACCTCTGTCTTTGGCATCGGTGCGACCACGGTTGGAATATTGTGTCCAGTTCTGGTGCCCGCAATTCAAGATAGATGTTAAGAAATTGGAGAGGTCCAGGAGAGCGAATAAAGGATTAGAAAATGTGCTTTATAGTGATAGAGTCGAGGAGCTCAATCTCTTTGGTTTAACAAAGAGAAGGTTAAGGGATGACTTGTTTTGTCTATAAGTACCTACACGGTAAAGAAATATTTAATAATGGGCTCTTCCAGCAAGCAGAGAAAGGGCTAACCCAGTAGCATGGCTGGAGGTTGAAGCTAAACAAATTCAGATTGGAAATAAGATGCACATTTTTAATGGTGAATGTAATTAACCACAGGAGCAGCTTATCAAGGGTCATCAAGGATTGCATTTTTTTACATCAAGATTGGATGTTTTTCTAGAACATCTACTCTGGTAGCTATTCTGGGAAAGGTCTTTGACCTGTGCTATACAGTAGATCAGACCAGATGATCACAGTGCCTTAGTATCACCAGCAGCCCAATGGCAAAGCCAAAAATAGAACTTCTGACTCCTAGTGTGTTATCCACTAGGCCATACTGCCTCCAGTTAGGTGCAATAGTTCGTGCTGGTAATGGAGCTTGAGGCTGGATTTGGGCTCAATTTAATAACAAGTAACAGTGTGAAAGAACTTATTTAAGTCGGGTGCTAGAGATAATGTTATTCATGAGCCCATCTGATTACTCATAGAAAGGCGGCTTTCCCATCTTACAGTTCAACTGCTACAATGAATACACTCAAGTGGAGAGGAAGGATAAATGAAAGACTGCAATTATCTCTAATGAGTCATACATGGTTTTGCTCAACATAAAGGGCCACATTCTCAGTTGGAGTAAATTAACATAGTTCCAGTGACTTCATAGATTCAGATATCAGGGATCGAAGGGACCTCAGGAGGTATCTTGTCCAACCCCCTGCTCAAAGCAGGACCAATCCCCAACTAAATCATCCCAGCCAGGGCTTTGTCAAGCCTGACCTTAAAAATCTCTAAGGAAGGAGATTCCACCACCTCCCTTGGTAACCCATTCCAGTGCTTCACCACCCTCTTAGTGAATTTCATTTTCCCTAATATCCAATTTAAATTCCCTCCCACTGCAACTTGAGACCATTACTTAAATGGAGCTCCTTCTTTTTACATAACTGGGAATTTTATCACAAATTGTTCTTAAAAATATATAACCCTATTTTAACCCTATAAATACCCAAACCCTATGAAAACTTAATACCTAAACCCTATAAAACCATAAATACCTAATAAATAAACCCTATAAAAACCTAAATATATAACCCTATTTTATTTCCTTATCTGTATTATTACTAACAACTCGGAGGATAGAAAAGAAGAGAATCTTTACAATCTAATTTGCTCCTTGTTCTTTTGGCCCCTCTCTCTGCTGGGGCTATGAGATTTAAACCAGCTAGCTTTCACTCTTGTTTGTAGTCCATTTCTAGCACACTAAACTTTCAGGTTCTCATTTACTAACACAGTCATGCAATGTATATGTTGAAGTCAAGGCAGGGAATGCTTAATTATTGGAAACATTACTGTTCATCTTGTATGCTTCAAACCAAATTTAACACCTTCCACATCTTGCCCATCAATTTGTATCACAAAGGACAATATTAAGCCATCCATTCTAACAGCCCAAATTTTGATCTGGACACACTGCTGGACAGGAAAAGGCCATTTGGCCTAACAGACTTCTGCCCTTTTCCTTAAGTGTTAGAGTATCTTTCATCTCTGTCTCCCCACACCTGTTTGAAAAAGGGCTGTCTATCTCTGAAACTCATCTAAAATAAATTGCTTTCTCAGCTTATTCTCTGGGCTGACTAGTTGGTGAATTAAAAATATTGTTCTGCTTTCTCTGTTCTAGCTGGCAACAGGGTGAAAAGGAACATACACTGTGAAGACTCTCTGCTCGTCAGCTCTTGTGAGTTTCATAATAGTTGGTGTTTCTCTTAAAGCCTCAGCTGCTGGAGTCATGTGAATCACACCCTTGAATTTTTAAGAACTCAGAAATATGTTTCTAGCTCTCATGGTTGCAGAGAATAGCATGAAAGTGTGACAGGCTCAAAACCCAGAAAAGATATAAAAGAACCCAACTTTTTTCCTTGGTTTTTAAATGTCATGGTTTTTAAGACAACCAAGTTTTTTTAAAAAATTGGGACTAGCAATCCTGGATTTCTGCAGCTCTAAAAGTCTCTGCTGTAGTACTCCACTAACCACAGGGGCTATTGGTGTGTGCACTGTGAATTAGAAACAGCACGTACTGCAGTTGTCTATTTGATTTTGTATTCACCCTGCATTTCATGCCTCCCTGCTAAAGGTTATCACAGTCAGCCCTCATAAAGATGGATTTGGCCCCCATTTTCTTCTGCCCTATCTGTTGGGTAATCCTTTACACCTTGGCAAAGTGGGTGGGGTAGAACATGATTCCATATCAGCCTGGGAGCTACATTCCAATCACTTTTCACAAGCTGTGAGGACCAAGGTGTTCTTTAGTGCCTAGTTCACATCACCATGTTCTCCTGTGAGCTACCAGGAAGTACAAATGAAAATGCTGGCTCTCTTGCACCGGTGGTCTCCTTCCGCCTTGGCACAACATACACGTTTTGCGATGTTGTTCTCAATAAAGAGGTGGCTTTGTTTTAATTAGTGCCCCCCCCCCACTACTGCTGTAACGCAAAGATACTTACAAAGAAGGTGATTTCCTTCCCTCTCCAAACTATCGATGTGATGACTCACATGTTCAAAAGCTATAAAGTGTGCTGAGTCTATGGGTCTCAAGTCCCTTTTGCACTGCCAGAGAGTGGTGTGAAGGGGCCTTAATGCAAATGAGCAAGTTACTTCTCAGTGTAAGGATAAGACAATAGGGCTCATGAGTAACTGCTTGGTTTCTTTGAATTACCTCCAAATCTGTAAGTATTGTACTGTTTGTCCTATGCGGTGTTCTTTAACATTCATATTACGCAAGCAAAGCGCATTTAAAACACTATGCAAATGGTGGTTGTGACTGTCCGGTTAAAGAGTACTTTAGAGATGGTTATAGTCAAAAGAACCGAGACTAGAAAACCAATGAGGACTTTTGACAGAGTATTTAGAATTTGAATTCATGGCCCTGGTCTACACTGGGGGGGGGGGGGGGAGGGAGTCGATCTAAGATACGCATCTTCAGCTATGAGAATAATGTACTTAGATCCACTTATTATGGCATCTTCATGGCAATGAGCCGACTGCTGCCTCTCCCCCGTCACCTTCACCCGTGCCTCTCATGGTGGTGGAGTAAAGGAGTCGATGGGAGAGCGCTCGGGGATCGATTTATCACGTCTAGACTAGACATACCTATAAATCTTAAGGGCTGGCCTTCACTACAGAGAGAGTGCTGCTGCTGCAATCAGTGCAGTGAAGACCTGCTAAATTGATGGCAGAGCGCTCTCTGATCGATCCCGGTACTCCGCCTCTCCGAGAAGAGTAAGGGAAGTCGAACAGAGAGCATATCCTATCCATGCACCGCAGTGAAGACACTGGATAAGTCAACCAAAGCTACATCGACTCCAGCTATGTTATTCACATAGCTGGAGTAGTGTAATTTAGGTTGACTTATCCTGGTAGTAAAGACAAGTCCTAGGGCCAGAAAGAACCATTATAATCGAGTCTGACATCCTGCATAATGCAGACTGAAGATCATGTTTCATATATTTCACATATGTATATCTGTTACATATCTTAGCAACAGAGTACAAATAACCCAAGATAAAACATTATCTCAGGATGAGACTAAGATTACTTTATTCATTACTAGCGAAAATACCCGGCGCTGCTCGGGTCGGTTGGAGGTGGGGAGGGGGCAGAGAGCTGAGCGAGTGCGGGGTCCGTTGGATGGGGGCAGAGAGCAAACCTGACACCCCCACCTCACCCCCCGACCAAACCCGACACCCCCACCTCACTTACCCTCCGACCAAACCCAACTCGGGTCCGTCGGAGGTGGCGAGGGGGCAGAGAGCTGAGGGATTCCGGGGTCCGTTGGAGGGGGGAGGGGCAGAGAGCTGAGCGAGTGCGGGATCCGTTGGAGGGGGTATAATGACATCAGAACTATGTCACAGAGAACAGCAGCTGCCCAGCTGATGTGATTGGCCTTTAAAGAATTTCACCCCTGGGGGGCGTCAGAGGTGAGATTTGAAAAATTTTCAACTCTTACGGTCATTAGGACCCCAAGACCTCTAACTGTACCAAATTTCAAGTCTCTAGCTCAAACGGTGTGGAAGGAGTAAGCATACATCCGCGCATACACGCATACATACATGCATACACGCATACACCATTTGACTTTTATATATATAGACTAGCGAAAATACCCGGCGTTGCTCAGGTCAGTCGGAGGTGGGGAGGGGGCAGACAGCTGAGCGAGTGCGGGGTCCGTTGGATGGGGGCAGAGAGCAAACCTGACACCCCCACCTCACCCCCCTGACCAAACCTGACACCCCCACCTCACTTACCCCTCGACCAACCCCGACTCACATTTTCACCCCCCCACCCAAACCCAACACCCCCACGTCTCCCCCCTACCAAACCCAACACACCCTGACCAACACCCACACCTCACGCCCCGTAGACCAAACCTGACACATCCACCTCACTTTCCCCCCCAACCAAACCCAACACCCCTACCTACCACCACAAACAAACCTGACACCCCCACCTCACTTACGCCTCGACCAACCCTGACCCCCCTCCTCACCCCTTCAACCAAACCCAACACCCCCACCTTACCCCCCACCAAACCCAACACTCCCTGACCAACCCCAACACCCGCACCTCACCCCTCACCCACCCAGACCTTCCCACCCCCCCCAGATCAAACCCAACACCCCCGGCTCACTTACCCCCCGACCAAACCCGACACCCCCTCCTCACCCCCCCAACCAAACCCGACACCCCTACCTCACTTACCCTCTGACCAAACCCAACTCGGGTCTGCCAGAGGTGGGGAGGGGGCAGAGAGCTGAGGGATTCCGGGGTCTGTCGGAGGTGGGGAGGGGGCAGAGAGCTGAGGGATTCCGGGGTCCGTCGGAGGGGGGAGGGGGCAGAGAGCTGAGGGATTCCGGGGTTCCGTTGGAGGGGGGAGGGGCAGAGAGCTGAGGGATTCCGGGGTTCCGTTGGAGGGGGCAGAGAGCTGAGTGAGTGCGGTGTCTGTTGGAGGGGGGTATTATGACATCATAACTATGTCACAGACAACAGCAGCTGCCCAGCTGATGTGATTGGCCTTTAAAGAATTTCACCCCTGGGGGGCGTCAGAGGTGAGATTTGAAAAAGTTTCAACTCTTACGGTCATTAGGACCCCAAGACCTCTAACTGTACCAAATTTCAAGTCTCTAGCTCAAACGGTGTGGAAGGAGTAAGCATACATCCGCGCATACACGCATACATACATGCATACACCATTTGACTTTTATATATATAGATAGATGTATCACACAAATACTGAGATCAGTACTAGGCACTAGGTAAATAGAAAGGAGCATAAACATTGCCAAATTAAGTGTAAAAATGTAACAAGAAAAGCCAAAAAACGAGTTTGAAGAACAGCTAGCCAAAAACTCAAAAGGTAATCAAAATGTTTTTAAGAACATCAAAGGAGGAAGCCTGCTAAACAACTAGTGGGGCCCCTGGATGATGGAGATACAAAAGGAGCATTTAAAGATGATTAAGTCATTGCACAGAAACTAAATGAATTCTTTGCTTCAGTCTTCACAGCTGAGGACGTTAGGGAGATTCCCAAACCGGAGCCCTCTTTTGTAGGTGACAAATCTGAGGAATCCTCACAGATGGACGTGTCACTAAAGGAGGTTTTGGAACTAATTGATAAACTTCATTTTAACTCATCCCTATCCAGTTAAGCACATGATTACAATGCATGCATCCGACGAAGTGGGTATTAGCCCACGAAAGCTTATGCTTCAATACTTTAGTTAGTCTTTAAGGTGCCACAGCACTGCTATTCCAGACTAACACGGCTACCTCTCTGATTCTCAAATCCTGTGCTTTGCTGAATAAGGAGGGACTGCTGAAAGGGAGCTTAGAGGTCCAGCTTGATGTAAGATATATGTGATAAGTTTGTGAAATCTCTGGAAAATTGGTTTCCATGGTCTTTTCCAGGCTGTCACACTGTAAAAGCCAGACATAGGTTTTCTTGCCTCTGGTCTTTACATTTTTTTGTACAGAATGAGTTAAATCTACACTTTGAACCAAATCACTCTTGGGCTGACTAAATTCAGCGCCAGCTGGTTTGTCTTGTTTAGGATTGCCATCTGCAAGCTAGACATGTTTGAACCTTTGAGTCTGAACCCTGCTATGCTCCCGCTAAGCTATTTGTATTTGTGTCAACTCTACAGTATTCCATACCTCTTCTACCCTCTATTTTTTGCTCCTTCTATCCGAATCTCCATTCTGCTCCATGCAATTATTCAGTTGACTTACAAGTGCTTTGACCATGTTCTTGGTTAACATCTCTCTAAACTTGTGTTCCTGCTGACCCGGGACTCCACACACGTTACCACTTGTGTGGTTCCCAGTCCTGTCTGCCTTTCTAAGAGATGCTGAACAGCCTCTATTCTGGACACAGCCTGCTCATTTTACATGCAGTTTACACATGTAAAATATAAATGTGATCCACTTATATATACAATGCCATTCCCCCAAGTTCAAGTCACAACATTAAAATGTTTGGGTGTATGTAGTTGTGTGACGTATGGATATAATGTGTACATATGTTTGTCTACAGCTATAGACATATGCTTCACCATGTGTAGCATATAAAATACACACTGTGGATGTAATTTAAAAGTTTTCCTTTCTTCTTTTACATTTTACCAGTAAATAAAATCCAGTCCCAGGTCTGAACAGGTATTCTAGTTCTAGTGGTTGGAACTGGCAATATCTTATGTAGCACTAAAAAGATAAAAGCAACCTTTCCAGTTGCCCCGCTGTGAGTGTGCATGTAGCCAAATGTCCGTACAGATGTACCTGCATACAGGTAAGCATATGGATATGTTTGTGAGAGTGCATACACACATATTGCAATAGACATAATATAGCTAGGGTGACCAGACAGCAAGTGTGAAAAATTGGGATGGGGGGGGGGATAGGAGCCTATATAAGAAAAAGACCCAAATATCATGACCTATAAAATTGGGACATCTAAATACAGCGTGGGTCTGTATATGTGTACCTATCTACCAGATGTTCAGCTGCTCGTGAACAGACTGTAACGATAACAGACAGGTCTAGTGATGTGAGCTAGGTGTAAGCAGTACAAAATTTATTATGCTGCTTCTTCACACCTGGATGGAAGCGATTTACTCACTGCCCATTATCACCTTGAAGAGAGAGGTTTCCACCTAGTAGTGATGAGAACTCCTCTAACATGGCCTAGATCAGTGGTTCTCAAACTTTTTGCAGTGGTGACCCCTTTCCCACACCGGGCCTCTAAGCGTGACGCCCCCTTGGGGTCAGGCGGGGGTGGGGGGGGCGTGCCTGCAGCCCACTGCATCAGGGGCTGGGATGGGGGGGGTTTCCAGTAGCCCCCTCGAGGCCAGTTGGGGGGGGGTTCCAGAAGCCCCACGGAGGCGCCGGAAGCCCACCTCAGCAGGGGCCGGGGCCGGGTTGGGCACGTAGCAGTGCCGGCAGCCCCCTGCAGCAGGAGCCAGGGCCCTGACCGGGTTCATGGGGGCGCCGGCAGCTCGCCGCGGCAGGGGCACGGGCTGCCTGCAGCAGCAGGGACCAGATGCCAGCAGCCCGCGGCAGCAGCATTGTTCGGGGCCGGCTGCTGGCAGGAGGGGCTTGCGACCCTCACAGAACTGGCTCGTGACCCCCAGAGGGGTCCCAACCCCCACTTTGAGAACCAATGGCCTAGACCTTAGATTCAGTTAATGCTCAAATGACACCCATGTGTTAAGCTCTCCACCAGCCTGTGCTCTCCGGGGTGTCCCCAGCTCCGCTGAAATGGGAATAAAACAGGGGGGTTACGAAGTGCTGCTGCTAATTCTTTTGACTCAGGTATGTAAACATCCCATGAAAAATAGAAACCCTCCTGTCTCATATACTGAGCTGTAGATGGAGAAGTGAAAAAGTGTCTGTAAGTCACATTTATTTGCCCCTCCCCTCCTCCAGTGGCTGCCCTGGGGCCTGGTAGAGGGATAGCTCTGTGGTTTGAGCATTGGCCTGCTAAACCCCAGGTTGTGAGTTCAATCCTTAAGGAGGGCATTTAGGAATAGAGGGTAAAAATCTGTTGGGTAATTTAATTGGGGATTGGTCCTGGGCTAGATGGTCTCCTAGGTCCCTTCTAACCCTGACATTCTCTGACTAGGGTTCCTGGATCAGAGCCTGTAGCACTGTCTTTGATTGCTGTATGAGGCAATGAATCATCCGGTGGATCGATGTGCTGGCAGTCCTGCAGCAGGAACAGATGCAAAAGTGCACCGGAAGCTGGGGGCTCTCTGGGTTATAGTGGATAAGCTTTGCTGCATGCATGGATGTAGTTGCCTCTTTAGGTCTGGGTGTAATTCCTCAGTATCTCACGTGTGGACCCTAGATCATGTTCCTTCAGGGGAACCATGACTAGAAGAAAATGTGTGTTTGATTATGGATTGAAAATGTCCTCCCCAGGTTGCCCTGTGATGTTTAAACCGAAGTGTTTTATCAGCCTCATAGCTAAGCGGCCGCTAGTTCTGCCTTCTCAACTGCCTCCCGCTGCTACCCCTGTGGCTCTACCCCTGGAGTGAGACAGGATGCCTGTGCAGAACAGCTGTTGGGCCTTTCCTGCTGCAGCTGCTCAGTAGCGAGCCGACTGCTCACCTGCTGCATAGGGGAGGGAGGGGAAAGAACTTCTGGGGGCTGCCAGGCTGTGGGATCACTTAGCAAAGGGCAGCTTCTCCCTCCCACGGAGCCACCCCTGGCAGCACAAGAGAATGGAAGAAGCAGAGAAGCTGTAAACCAGGCAGGGCTGTCTTGTTCTTTGCCCAGCTCATCCATTATGAAGCAGGTTACAGCAGCCTGGAGGTCGCTCTAGCCTGCTTCAGCTGACTGTGGTCCTCCTGGAGAGAGAGAAGTACAGCACACTGCAGTCCTTCTGTCTCCCTGTCCTACCAGGTACCCTGCTCTACACCCAGCAGGGCATGTAGTTACTGCTCCCTTTGCTCCCTTTACTACCTGACTGTAGTGTTGACTATGGCTCCTGACCATGGCCACACTTTGGACAGAGAAGTTCAGAGTCTGCTGCTCTAGATCTAGTCTTGCTCTCGATAGCAGTGGGAGTAAGGGTAGCAGGTTTGGGCTCTAAAGCTTTGGCTTCAGTAACGCATTCCTTATGTGTCACTGCTTGCATCCGACGAAGTGGGTATTAGCCCACGAAAGCTTATGCTTCAATACTTTAGTTAGTCTTTAAGGTGCCACAGGACTCTTTGTTACCTCTGCTATTCCAGAGTAACACGGCTACCTCTCTGATTCTTATGTGTTAAGTTTATTCTGAGTGGGACTTAAATAAACGTAGTCAGTAGATTGAGTTGAAAACTTTTTATTCATGTTATTCCAACAGAAAATGCTTTTTTCAATGCCAATTTATGCAAAAAGTTGTCATTTTTGTCAAAACGTGAAATTTTTTAATGTGTTTGACAAATGAAACCCAACATTATCCTGTTTTAAACCTGAAATCTTTGGCGGGGAAAGAAATCATTTCCTGAACAGCTCATTCAGTTATTTGCACATGTGGTTAGCTGCATTTATCACTTCCACACTTGAAAAGATCCAGTAAGGGCTTGTCTACATGGGAACCCTCAGGAAAATGAATCCCAGTTAACTAAAGGTGTGAATTTAAAGTGGATTAGTTAAACTGCATTATATCTCTGGGTACCTCTATACTACCCGCTGGATCGGCAGGTAGTGTTCAATGTATCGGGGATCGATTTATCGCGTCTCATCTAGATGTGATAAATCGATCCTCGAACGCTTCCTGTCGACTCTGGAACTCCACCTCCATAAGAGGAGGAAGCGGAGTCGATGGGGGAGCGGCAGTGGTTGACTCGCCTCTGTGAGAATGGCCAGTCAACCTATGACACCCCCCCTTCCACCCCAGTGTAGACTAGGCCTCTGTGTGCTCTCTTATTCACAATTAAAATGGTCTTCATTTTGTTTCATTTTGAAAGTGATTTAAACTAATTAAAGTAAACTGAACGGAGGCCACCTTAACTCTGAATAAGAGAATCACCATGGGGATTTAATGGGGTTTAACTAATCCACTTTAAAAGTTGACTTTGCAGAGTGGGCCATGTAGACAAGCTGTGCTTCCAGGGATTGTTGTTCCACATAACAGCTCTCCATGAGAACACATTATACTGGCCCTTTTAGGAACCTTCATTTCAAACAGCCTCAAAATACATGTGAGTCTTGAGTGCAGCCCAACAAGAATATGGGGTCAGGCCCAGGGGCTGATCCTTAAAGAAAAGGCTCTTACCTCAAAGGTGGAGAAATCAGTGGAGAAAGGGTAGACAAATTAGCTAGCAGGTGACAAAGATGTCAGACAGTCAGCTAGGAATGATAAAGACCCTTAACCAAAGCACAATGATTGGCTGGCGCTTTAGCCTCTGAAATATATTTGGCATTTCAATCCACTTGATCTGTGGAAGAGTCCCCCCTTTCGCTCGTAAGAGCTCACAGACAGTTCATGGCACATGACAAGGGTTGTGCAGTCTCTCATGCCATGTTAGGATCAAGACAGGTGATCTGCAAGAACTGGTGGAGATTTCAGATCATACTCCTCCCCCATGCATGTGTGTGTGTGTTTGTGTGTGTGCAGCCATTTAATCCCTATACAGCCCACAGAACAAAGCAGGTTGTGTCTTTTCTGGGTGTGTGGGTTTTTTCAGTCGACAGCAGAAAGTGGGCCTTTAGAACGCCCCCTCAGGAGGTCGCACAGCTGAAATAATAACCAATGCATTTTTTTTAAAATGGGAATTTTGATTATTAAATGGTCTTTTCCCGTTTGGTTTGCTGAGCGGAGGGGGGAAAGCTCAGATGGGACACTGAGAGGTGTTTCCAACAACTAGAGCAGCTGCCCTTCTTGTTTCTGTAAGGAACAGTCCTGCTCTTAAGCTAACGTCCAGGGAGGGCAGCCTCAGAACTCGGCGGTAGCGGGAACTGTTGCAAAACAGGGAAGTTAGATGAGCGACTCTCTGGGCACTTTGCAGCATCATGGGCAGCGATCTTTCTTCTCTTGGACTCAAAGCTGCTGTTAGGGCCGACTCAGTTTCCCTTGGACACTGCCTCTCCGCTTGGCTCCCACCACTTTGTCGTACTGGATGCTCTTATATGCAGGCACTGTGGCTCAGGCAAGAGGGACATAACTATGGGCCAAATCCTCAGCTCCTGTAAATCGGCACAACTCCACTGATGCTAGTCTACACCGTGTGGGACTCCAGGGTCACTGTGCCGATCTATTGGGGGTCTGGCTACATATGTTTTTTGATCTGTGGACTTTTTCTTTCATCCGTTCTGTGGCAAATTGCTGGCACTATTATGATGGCTCCGATGCTTTCTCTTCTGGGGGAAGGGGGGCGGTTCAGGGTGCCATTTCTTGCCTCTGAACAGGGTATTAACTGCCCCACTAGTATCCTAGGGGAGGGGAGTGGAGAGGGAGGGACCCGGGCCTGCCCTCTACTATGGGTCCCAGCCCAGGGGCCCTGAGGATAGCGGTAAACCACTTGAACCATTCCTTCCCCTGAGCTACTTCCCTCTCCTACCCTTCAGCTTGTGGGGCTTCCTGCCCTCTCTCTACACAAGCCAGGTGTCCCTTTACCTAGGGTCTGGGTCTTAGCTCATCGCAGCACTCCTCCAAACTCTGCTCTGCTTTCCTCCAAACTGCTCTCCGCTCCAAGACCAAATCACTCTGCTTCAACTCCTTCCCCTATCTGATTGAAGCAGAGGGGTTTATCAGGTGACTGGCTTCAGGTGCTCCAACTAACTTCTAGCAAACTTTCTTCCCTCTACAGGGAATAAGGCGCCACTCTGACACTCTCCTGCTGCCCTCTGGCCATGCTGTATCACAGTTCTCATAAGCAACTTTTTTGCCCTATGGATGTGTGAGGTATGTTCTCCACAAGGATGCCCATTCAAAGGAAGCAGCGCTGTGTGAAATAGTCACAGTGCAATACGAACCTTCCCAAAACTCCCTGGGTGCCAGATTTTGTAACAAACTTAAAACGTGGACTAACTTTGCTGAAGTCCACAAAGCTGTGAGGCTGGTCTGATCTAGCGGGGTTGATACGGGGATTCGGAGTGAAAAGCTGGTGAAACCTGGTTTCAACAAAGCTTTGTTTTGAGTATGGAGATGTCGGTGCCCTTACATTTGCTCCCGGTCTGCCGTGCTTTTTCTGGAACACTCTGAATGTCCCTCTCCTTATCTCTCACTGTCCTCGTGTGTTTCTCCTGGTGCGCATGCATGTTGGTTTTGGGAAACTGCTCATTTCCAGTTGCATTGCAGGGCTAGAGGGGTGGGATTTCTCCACTTAGTCTGTGTTGCATTTGATGGCGGCCCAGCTTCCTTCTCCTTGGCCTGCTTGGAGGCAGCCCAGAATGCTCATTGACATTTACAATTTGTTTGCACATACGTGACCAAAGCTTTTTTTTATTGAACTCCACCTGGTGAGGGCAGGGAAAGTTGCGTAGTTTGGTTTCCTTAGAAATGTCAGTCTACAGTCTTACTGTGATCAACCCTCCAAGAACTCCCCTTGGGGAACCCACCCTATCTTCGAGGCTTTGCACTGCAACCACTCCAGTACTTCCAGCCAGAGGTGCCAGAACCAGCTGTGCTAGTGGTGAGGTGGAACCCCCGGGCTTGAAGTGGTTTCCACCATATCCAGGGTTTACAGTTTGGTTCAATCCATCTCAGCGCCTCCCACTGTACAAATTGTTTCAGCCCTGCTGCTTCCAGCTGAGCAGCACTCTGCTCAGAGACTGTCAAAATTCCCCCTTAACTGGTCAGCAGGTTCACTGTGAAGCACCACACACCGTTCTCCTAAGGGCAGGAGAGAACGGGATCAGAAACTGACCCTGTGTCTCTCCTGGCAGTATAGCTAGAGCTATGCCTATGATCTTGTAGCAAGGTTTTCATCTTCAAACGACACTTCCATGTCACGCCCTATACTGCCAGGTTTGTCAATGTTTGCTTATGCTGAGGTACCCTGTGTGCCATATAAAGAGTTGGAATTAAAATGTGCAAAAAAACTTTGTGCCTCTGTGTGCCTATTATAACTGCAGCGTTGGTGATAATTATCTTTGAGGTTGTCTACAAAAATCTCCATTGCGGCTCCTTATTTTCAGTTCCTTATAACTTTCCGGAACTTGCACCATTCTGGATGAAATGTTCTATGCCTGATCTCTGCCCAAGGTGATGTACTTTTGGAAAGATTGAATGAAAATGGCTCAGGGGAATAAATAACCTAATGCATAACCCATTAAAAATAATCTTGCCAATAAAAAAGATAGACAGCCAGAAAGAGGGAAGATCCTTTCATGGACTGAGAACTGGTTAAAAGGCAGCGAGCAAAGGGTAGGAATAAATGGTAAATGTTCAGAATGGAGAGGGGTAACTAGTGGTGTTCCCCAAGGGTGAGTCCTAGGACTAATCCTATTCAACTTATTCATAAATGATCTGGAGAAAGGGGTAAACAGTGAGGTGGCAAAGTTTGCAGATGATACTAAACTGCTCAAAATAGTTAAGACCCAAGCAGAGTGTGAAGAATTCAAAAAAAATCTCACAAAACTAAGTGATTGGGCAACAAAATGGTAAATGAAATTTAATGTGGATAAATGTAAAGTAATGCACATTGGAAAAAATAACCCCAACTCTACATACAAGATGATGGGGGCAAATTTAGCGACAATTAATCCGGAAGAAGATCTTGGAGTCATCGTGGATAGTTCTCTGAAGATGTCCACACAGTGTCCAGCGGCAGTCAAAAAAGCAAACAGGATGTTAGGAATAATTTTAAAAGGGATAGAGAATAAGACGGAGAATATCTTATTGCCCTTATATAAATCCATGATATGCCCACATCTTGAATACTGTGTACAAATGTGGTCTCCTCATCTCAAAAAAGATATACTGGCATTGAAAAAGGTTCAGAGAAGGGCAACTAAAATGATTAGGGGTTTGGAACAGGTCCCACATGAGAAGAAATTAAAAAGGCTAGGACTTTTCAGCTTGGAAAAGAGGAGACTAAGGGGGGATCTGATAGAGGTCTATAAAACCATAAGTGGTGTGGAGAAAGTGAATAAGGAAAAGTTATTTACTAGTTCCCATAATATAAGAACTAGGGGCCACCAAATGAAATTAATGGGCAGCAGGTTTAAAACAAATAGAAGGAAGTTCTTCTTCACACAGCACACAGTCAATCTATGGAACTCCTTGCCTGAGGAGATTGTGAAAGCTAAGACTATAAGAGGATTTAAAAGAGAACTGGATAAATTCATGGAGATTAAGTCCATTAATGGTGGTTAGCCAGGATGGGTAAGGAATGGTGTCTCTAGCCACTGTTTGTCACAGGGTGGGTGATGGATGGTAGGAGAGAGATCACCTGATCAATACCTGTGAGGTTCACTCACTCCGGGGCACCTGGCATTGGCCACTGTCGGTAGACAGGATACTGGGCTGGATGGACCATTGGTCTGACCCAGTACGGCCATTCTTATGTAGGAGCTGAGAGCAGAAGGTTGAAATGCTGATAGGCAGGTAGTCCTCACTGAGGAGAAATACCATTGATGGTTCTAGTTACAATTGGCTTTGATTTGGCTGAGGTAGGAGACTTTCAAATATCATACTGAACACACAGGAGTGTGGGCATGCCTGGTTTGGATACTGTAGAAAGGCACCTCTTTCCTAAGAGCCGTCATACATTAGGATGTTCCTCACCATAGCTAGGATGACTGCGGAGTCCCACTTCTGTAATGTGTATTCTGTCTCCTGCAAATACGAGGTGTGAAGTAATAGTTTAGTATGTGATCTACGGAAAGGGACAAAACATAACATACACTAAGGTGTGCGATACAAACAGACAGACAGAAATCTGAAAAGTGCTCAAGGGGACTAATGCCAATAGACACCTTTAATACTAGACCTCCAGATCATTGTCTTCCCCCACATTGTCCCAGTAAAGAATGATCTGCTGTGTCATCAATTAGTCTGTGTTATCAGTGCTCTCGGTGTTATCACAAGCCTCACATTTAGTGTTTTTCTTAAGCCCCAGGTTCTGGAATCATGTGATAATGTGAGAATTTGAGCTTTCTTCTTTAAAAAAGTTTCTGCCCCTTATGATTGTTCAGAAAAGCTTGAAAATATGAACTCCAAAGGTTTCAACCGCAGAAGGCAAAAGAAAAAGAACCCAAAATGTATGATTTAAAAAAAAAATCTCATGAGGATCTGGAGCCTGACTCGTGAATTTTCCATGCTTGGGGTTGACAATAGTGCACATGTAACTGGAAGAGCTTATGGGATCGGGGATTAAAAGTTTAAGAAACCAGGCAAGATTGAGACTGTTGTAAGACATGATATTAAAAAAAACTCCATGAGCAGGCAGTGAAATGGACATTCAAAGATGCTCATAAAATCATGCTTACCTCAAAAGTACTTGTAAATTCTGCATGTATTTGGGGACAGAACTTTACAGTTGTTTCTTTTGCATGTTCAAGTGCCTGTTTGCCAGCACAAATGGAAGGTTTAATAGCCATAATTTTGCCAGCCACTTTAGAAAAGGTAGCCCAAGATGCATTTTGCTAAAAGCCAGAATTATTACTCAAACTTACTGGTTAGGGTACTATTGCAGTGACTTTCAGCCCCAGATCTCAGCGGCTTATTTGTGTTTCACTCATAGCAATTAATTATTACTCTTACTTTCAGCCCCAATTCAGCTAGCTAGGACTAGGTGGTTAAACACTTGCATAACTTTAAGCACATGAAAAGTCCCATTTATTTGAATGGGCTTGTAGAATGATAAGTGGAACTGGAGAAAGAGTATCCAGTTTCATGGGGGACCTAGATTAATGTGACACCACAGGGGAAGGGGTGTCTGGAATGTAACCTGGGACTAAGAGGTTCTTAGACAAACATAGGCCTCTTACAATGTAACACTAGCTGTTATGCATGGTGAATAAAGATCTCTTTCCTACAACTCAATCTGTTTGCGCCATCACATATTGTCAATGAAACGGAGCTCATCTTTAAATATAACCTAAAATAAATATTGAGCTATACCTAAATACTCTCAGAGAGTATTCATATTGTGATCTAAAATCTGGTCTGTTTCACTGGTTTAAAGAGATATACAATCGAATTTTATGCAATGTAATGGTGGAACATGTTTTGCCAATTTTAAGGGAACTAGACATTTTCTTACCACATTGATCTGAATGCCAACACACAGTAAAATCATCAGAATTTTAAGCCCATCCAACTCTTCGGGACACAGGTTTTTAGTGAAATTCTGCTTCAGTGTGAGACCTCAGATGGCTTTGATTGTGCCTTGCGATCTTCTTATAAACGCCTGCTCCTTGACAGAAATCCCAGGGAAGCCAGTCCTGTTGCTACACCCCCTGCTCTTTGAAGGGAAACAGATTGCACAAACTCTGTCTTGAAATCAAGTTTGGTATATTTCCGATGTCTTCATAATTTGAAGTGGTTTTAATAGCAAAGATGAGTGACGGATGGAATACCCAAGCTTGTGTGTATCTTTAACGTAGAGACATATATACACTCAACATGCATGTGGAGCCTAGCTCACGTGCATGTGGCAAAGTTAGTTCATACGTTGACACTTTACATGTATGTTGTGCACGTTAGCAACATGCGTTACACCATTTATCCAGGTTTCGCTGTCAGCCTTCTGCTTCCAGCGTGTAAAACATGTCACTGAAGTGAGCTGGTAAATTACTTGAGGCTAGATGTACCATTTGGTTATAGTTCAGAATGGAGGGAGCTGGTGCGGAATTGCAGATCCTAGGTACAGTGAGCCAGTGAGTGTGTAAAAGGGGCAGAGCTGTAGCCCCATTCCAAGCCTTTTGGCTAGGCCATGCACACCCATGATGGTAAGGGCAGAGGATTCTCCGTGCTCTGCCATGTACAGGGGTTGCAATGATGCCTGGCTCTTACATGATCTCCTTATGCACGGCCCTTGTACACAGGCACAAGGAAGGGCCTCTTTGCTAATCTTTACTGGTTTGAAGATGCAAAGTACTATGGGTAATTGTTGTTGCCAAGGCTGGGCCTCTGCACTAGCAAAGCAAGCAACAGCTGGGTCCCCACTTGATGGAGACTCTGATCTGGTTTGTGTCCGATACAGTGGTTAATGAAACAGACACTATCAGCACATCGAGGAATTCCCCCCCTCAGTGTGTAACTCTGCAACGTGACCGAGGGAAATCACATCTCCGGAGCCGGACCTCTGGCCAGTGAGACTTTTGCTATCGACTCCAGTGGGAGCAGGCCCCGGCTGATCTTTACTTATGTCATTACACTGTAAATGTAACACTTTGCCCCCTGCAATCCATCTTCCTGTTTGTTTGGAAAGCCCTTGCTCAAGCTGTTTGTTGTCCTGAGCTCCTTGGATCGGTTCCCAGAGATCAGCACAGCCTACAATTCTCATTCTCTTTGGTATCTGCTTTGTTAATTTGTGTGTCTGCCTTTTGCCTTTCATGTTTGCTTGGTTTTTCTCCTCTCTAGGTCACCCCTCTTGGGTCATTTTTTTACTAGCTGCTCAGCAGTGTTTTCAGATTCTTGCTTTTCAGATTCAAACCTTTGTTTTAGGAACTAGAATACAAAAAGTAAATGGCTTTGAAACCTTCGTACAGCGTTTGCTGCCCAAGTAAGTTTCTAAACCAACAATAACTCTCTTAGAATGACTCACATTGAGCTGTTTAACCTCCTCGTTCACTTTTATCTCTCTCCAAATTCGAAATGCACATCTGTAATTTAGATCTATCAAATGAAAAGCTGTTAAATGCATCTAAACATATGCAGCTATATTAGTTGGAGCCTGAAATACATGCAGAGAGCAATTCTTTATTTGGAGCCAAAGGGTCAAATCCTAACCAGCTTTAAAAAGCAACTTAAAACATTAGACAAATGTAAGTTTGGCACCCAAAAAGCAAAGATAGTAGGGGAGAAGGACCGTCTTCTGGGCGAGTTGGGTTCAGCTCTGTACAGACACTTTGTGTGACCTTGTCACTTAATTTTCCTGTATTTGTCCTGCCCCAAAGATCTTACAAACTAGACAGACAAAAGATGGGACAAGGGAAGTGCTATAATCCCTCTTTTACAGATAGGGAAACTGAGGCCCAGAGGCTGTTTCTTGAGCAATGTCTTGTTTGACATCCAACCCAGGAGACTTTTCAGAGCAATGCCTTACACACAATATTAGCCTTCTTCAGATAACCGTACCCACTACAGAGCGAGGTGGAAGCTGATCTTGAAAGCAGCTGTGGGGAGTGTGTAGAACTACAGCAGGAAGTCGTCACCAGGATGGGAAAAGCAGAAGAGGGATGATACGTACAAAGCAGTAGAACACTGGACACAAGCCTGCACGTTACAGCTGATAACAACTAGATGGCAAGAGCAAAGCCAGCAGGAAACCCCTACGCGACCCTCAGGGGAATCAAACACACACAGAAATTGCAGCATTGCCTGGCAGCATCATAGCCGCGGCATGACAATAGGCACCATAGATATTTTTCTGATTGCCACCTTCCAAGCACCGCTCCGTGAGGTGACAAGAACCGTGCCTGGACGGTTAAAACATTTTAAAGTGGGTTTTCAACCATTTTTGCATTTTCTTCCAAATTATGTGATTTTTTTTTCAACTGAAAAATGAAGTACATTTTTGAAATGTTCATTTTGTATTGGAAGAAGAAATGTACCATAATTTCTGAATAAAATGAAAAAAAACAATTCATTTCTTTTAAAAGATTGCCCGGAAAATACTTCCCATTTCTCCAACAGCTGTATGTAATTGTGAGGGTAATTTCTGTTTGCCAGCCCCGCACACTTTATATGGACTCAAATTCAAGCTGGGTTCTTCCCGCCTCGCCCATCACCAGTAATCTGCAGACCATCAAGATGGCCGTGGCTGGAGATGGGCAATTGGACGGGGAGGGCTGGGTCTCTGAGGTGGCAATGAGGATTTTCCCTTGTCGGTGCTTGGCTGTCTGGTTCTTGCTCACATGCATTGGGTATAACTGATCACCAGATGTGGGCTTGAATTTTCCCAGCTCAGATTGGCAGCAACGTCGGGGACATTTTACCTTCGTCTGCATTGTGAGGGTGTGAGTCATTTGCTAGGATTAGCTGGGTATATCTCACTTAATCATTTCTCTGCCATTGTGGGGCACTGGTGCACCTTGACCCCTTCCCCCCCCCCCGCCTCCCGCTCCGTTCTCCATATGTTGCGCATCATAGTCTAGTCTCCTGAGGGGGGGAGTAATGCTTTGGCCTCAGGGGCAGGTGCCGAGTGGCCTGTTCTATACAGGAGCCCAGATTAGATGATCTAGTGGTCTCTTCTGGCCTGAAACTCTATGAAATGCTCAATCTGGATTCCACAGCCACTCTCAAACAGATAGACGTGAGGGTGGAATTTGAAGGCAATAAGGGCTGTGGAGATTTTCCCAGAGGAGAGTTTGGTTCTTAGATTGTCACAAAAGGTGATGAGATGTGAGAGGAAACGAACCCGGCTTGTCTCACAACCCAGATTGAAGTTGCTGGGCTGATGGCACTGGATGGACAAAGCATTTTTTTCTCTGTGGAAAATGGTGACAAAATGAAAATTCAAGATGGAAACATTCCAGCAGGAAATCAGACATTTTGATTCTGAAATGTTGCTGCAGTGCCTTATGGGAGTTGTATTTTGGGGTGTCTAGTGGCCCTGTTCTCTTGTATGGGCCAGAATACATCGCCAGTGAAGCACCATAATGTCCCCTTTTGGTGAGCCACCCCACTGCATCATGGGAGTGCTGTGGCTGCAGCATTTCTAAATTGAAACCTTCTGTTTTTCAGCCAAAATTCAGTTTTCAGGTGCTCAGGTTTTGAATGAAAAGTCAGTTTTCCAAGGACAGTGGAACATTTTAATTTAGTCAAAAACCCAATTTTCTATTTAAAAACAGTTTTGGCCAAAAAAAAAATTACTCATCTTGTTGACAGGTTGTGGATACCTAGGCTGACCATACTTCCCGTTTTGAACGGGACAGTCCTGGTTCTTACATATTTTCTGACCGTCCCGTCTTTTTAATAAAAATATCAAATTTGTCCTGTTTTTCGTAAAAAAAACGGGACGCGGCTTATTTCAGGGACCCAGGGCCAGGTCCCACCTCCTCCCACAGCCCTTCAGTCCCTTCCCCTCCCCGGCCTGCTCCCCCTTCCCCTCCGCCGCCGCTGCTGCAGAGCCCGCGCGGCGCGATTGGCTGGGCCGCCCCCATGTGTCGCGCGAGCCGGTTACAGCTGAGCCCGGCGCAATGGCAGAGTGGAGCTCCTGGCCAGGCAGGGGCTGCCTGGTGCCTCGCTCCCCCCGCCCCGTGGAGGAAACGCTGAGCCCAGTGTAGGTAGGGGCTGGGGAGGGGGGCTGCTGGCCGGGCAGGGGCTGCCTGGTGCCTCGCTCCCCCCGCCCCCTCCCCCACGTGGAGGAAACACGGAGCCCA
This sequence comes from Sternotherus odoratus, assembly GCA_032164245.1. NCBI lineage: Eukaryota > Metazoa > Chordata > Testudines > Kinosternidae > Sternotherus > Sternotherus odoratus. The sequence goes on from JAVMKO010000011.1 coordinate 3,210,546, forward strand.
GCATAGGTAGGGGCTGGGGAGGGGGGCTCAGCGGCGGGGCCTGCAGGAGTGGGATGAGCTGGGGGGTCATGGGGTAGGTGGGAGGCTGGGGGGGGCTCTGTTTTGAGGCCATTGGGGGGTCTGTGGGGGTGTATTGGTTGCTGGGGGGGGCTATGGGGAGAGGTTGTGTAGGGAAGGCTGTGGGGGTGTAAGGGGCTGGGGGGTTGGTAGTGGGATGGTGTTGGGGGGCCTGGAAGTGGTTATGTGAGGGTTGGGTATTGGTGACTTTATGGATATGGGGGGGGGAGGCGTTGTAGGGTTATATTTGGGGTCTGAAGGGAGTTATAGCCCCATCCCGTTTTTGCCATCCCAATGTCCCGTTTTTGTCACAAGGAAATATGGTCAGCCTATGGATACCCTAAGAGGCCTGAAGCCCTAGAGCAGGGGTGGGAAACTTTTTGGCCCGAGGGCCACATCAGGGCTGCAAAATTATATGGGGGGATGGGTAGGGAAGGCTGTGCCTCCCAAACAGCCTGGTCCAGCCCGTTCTCTGACCTCCACCCACTTCCTGCCCTCCTCAGAACCCACAATCCATCAAACCCCCCCCCACTTCTTGTCCCCTAACCATCCCCTCCCAATACCCCACACCCTAACTGCCCAACTTACCCCGCTCTCTGTCCCCTGACTGCCCCGACCCCTATCCACTCCCCCCTGCCTCCTGATAGACCCTCCCACGCCTAACCAACCCCCTCTGTTCCCTGTCCCCTGACCACCACCCCAGAACCTCTGCCCCATCCAACCGCTCCCTGGCCCTTATCCAAACCCAGCCACTGGCCAAGCCCCCTTATCATGCTGCTTCAGCGTGTCTGGAGGCCGCGCGGCCCACCAGAGCTCGCAACCCTGCCCCCTTACCATGCCTCTCAAAGTGGCAGGAGCTGCAGCACTGCCCAAGAGCAGTCCAGAGCGCTGGTACTGACAGCGTGGCACGCTGAGGCTCTGTGAGGGGGGGAAGGGGGGGAGGGGCTGGGGGAGCCTCCCCAGCTGGGAGCTCAGATGGGCTGGACAGGACGGTCCCGTGGGCTGGATGTGGCCCGCGGGCTGTAGTTTGTCCACCCCTGTGCTAGAGAGTTGGGAGCTCGTTATTGACACCTGTTGGTGAACAGAAAAAAACAACCCAGAGCTGCTTGAGAACTCTATATGGGTAGAGGATTTAGTGGACAGGGAGCTCTCTGCTGCTATCTGTTGGTGAGCCAGAGTAAATGACTGAATAGGCCAAGCCTTTTTTGCATTTCAGTTACATGACAGTTTGGGGCATTTTGATTCCAATATGGCGAAGTTTTGCGTTTGGGGGCACAAAGATGAAGTTGATCCTGTTGAGAAATGAAGGGATAAGACATCTACAAAAATGCATTTTTGGTCACCCCGACTGAGAGTGCTTCCGGGCACAGTTGCGTCAGAGAGCCAGGATCTTTGAGGATCTGAAATGTTACTGATTTTTCTCTGCTGATGTGAGACTGCCACAAAACAGGGGGTGGTGTAGAGTTAAGGTAGCTTCAAAATGACAAATGATACCAAGCTGAGGTGACTTAGATTTCAGCTGCAGAGAGGACACCACCTTCTCTACTCTGGAATTAAAGCTGCAATCTTCTTAGCTGGGTTGTGTGATGTAGTCCTGGGACCAGTCAACATCCTTCAACCCCACAGACTCTGGGTAACAAACTGTGAGTGGGAAGAAATGAAGGGGCTACAATACATCAGCTACTTATAAATGAGAGGGAGTGACTGAGGCTGGGATTCCTGGGGTGGGGGAGAGGTCTTATCTAATATTATTAGTTTATTAATTGCTGGTTTTCCCAAGTTTAGTCTGTTCCCCTTCTCCCAAATCAAGTTCAGTTTTAACCTCCTGAACTCACTGCATATGAGTAGGGAAGCATTGCCTGTCAAGGACCAGCGAGGAGCATACCCTGCTTCCCAGGTTTCTGGGTGGGGTTTCAAGCTGTGGTGTCTTTAGAAGGAACCCCTAGAAAATGGATGACACTCGATAGCAGGCTTAAATGTGAAGTGAGTGTGTTAAGACAGACAAAATGTGGCACCACCCAAAGAGGTTGTAATTTCCAGAGCAGAAGCACATTTCAGCAGCGGTCATTCACACGGACATGTCTCGGGATTGTGATAGGAATGGATGCCGTGAGAGGAAGCACTGCACTTTGTGGTATGCACCATTACAATTTGACATGTAAGGGGAACAGAAAGGAGTGTCTGCCTTCTTTTTTGCTTAAAAGGAATGAGGATCTGTTGTCTAGGACAGAGGAAAATGTGACTAATCTCAGGAACAAACTACAGAGGTAAGATTCTTTCACCAGGCTCCACGTTATCAGTATCCAGCTATACTGTAAAGGAGCCAGAGACCTGGGTAAGCTCTTGTGAGGTGTTCACTATGAGAGCATAGCTTATTTCTTGTGGTCATCTGATCTGCTTAATTACTACAGCACATCACAAGTGCAGTTGTTCACAAACAAGATATGTTGCTTATGTATAACCTGCATCTCTGCTTTTATGTGCAATTTGTATTTAATTTTTTAATACCTCACCTTTTAGATATTTTTACCTTAGTCATGTGACATGGCTTGAAACCATTTTTTATAACCTTATGTTAGTGTACTGGCATGCTTCAGAATTAGGACACCCTTTTCTTATTAGATTCTTCTTAGTCTCATAGGGCCCAGTTCTCATCTTACTTTTGCCAGGGTTCACTGGTCCGGCGTTTGGTGGAATTACTTCTGTTGTACACTGGTGTAAATGAAACCAGGAGGGCAGGCTGTGAGTTCAATCCTTGAAGGGGCCATTTACGGATATGGGGCAAAAATCTACTGCATGACTTAACTGGGGATTGGTCCTGCTTTGAGCAGGGGGCTGGACTAGATGGTCTCCTGAAGTCCCTTCCAACCCTGATAATCTATTATTCTAATTTGTCTCAGTTAAGCACCTGCGCTGATTGTGAGCAGAGGAAATTGGTGGGAAGGTTGACTTCAATTTGCTATCCCAGCACAGAGGAGGAGAGAGTTATTTTTCCATTGTAGGCAAAACCCCATGTCATCTATGATTTTGTGGCTGTGGCATTTGCAACAGAATTCATGCCTTGCCAGAATCATGCTACTAAATCTATGTTTTAATTTAAAAAGCAAACAAGCAAATATTGGATTGCTTGCATCCGACGAAGTGGGTATTAGCCCACGAAAGCTTATGCTTCAAAACTTTATAGTTAGTCTTTAAGGTGCCACAGGACTTTGTTACTCTGCTATTCCAGACTAACACGGCTACCTCTCTGAGAGCTAAGCAGTGTATTTTTGGTGGGGACAGGGCACTCTGCCCTCTAGTGCTAGGTGTGGCATAAAGTAGGCAGAGAAGGCTGAAGTGTGAAACCACAAAGACAAACCGAGTGTACTCTCTGCTATTGTTTTCTGTATTCTCGTTAAGGATTTGTTGTGATATTTGGCCACTTTTAAATGCATGTGAGGTTGTAGAATATTAACCTGCTGGAAAATGAAGGAATTAAACAATATTCCTTCATTTTCCAGCAGGTTAATATTTGTGCATCAGTGGGAGGATAGTCAAGCAAACCCCTTTCAGACGGTCAGAGATGAGATCAAGTTAAACAGACCTGTCCTGTTCCCACTGGTATTCAGAAGATAAAACACCATCCTAGACAGAGCTGGTCAACAAATTAACATTGATAGGTTTATTTGGAGGAAAATCATTTTTTCAACAATTGGTTGACATTTCTTTTTTCCCCCTTTTTTCAGTGAAACACTAATCTGGACAATATTTCGGTGCAAAGAAAGGGCGAGAGAAGCAAAATGAAAATGGATGTTTTTTTCCAGACATTTTTTTCAATTTTCAGTTTTTGTTTTGTCTAAAAAATGAGAAAATTGGAACAAACCCCCCCAAATGTTTCTTTGTGTTCAAAATTGTTTGCAGAAAATAAACAGCATTTTCCAAGCAGCTCTACTAACTATTGTCTGGAACCGACACTAATGTTTCAAGAGACAAGAGTAATAGGATGAAATTTAATAGTGAAAAGTGCAAGGTCATGCATTTGGGGATTAATAACGAGAATTTTATTTATGAGCTGGGGACGCCTCAATTGGAAGTAACAGAGAAGGAGAAGAACCTCAGAGTATTGGTAAACCACAGGATGACTATAAACCGCCAACGTGAGGTACCGCGCCTGATGCATCCCAAGCTAATGTGGCCTTGGGATGCATCCGGAGATGTATTTCCAGTCGAGATAAGGAGGTATTAGTACCGTTATACAAGGTGCTGGTGAGACCTCATCTGGAATATGGTGTGCAGTTCTGGTCTTCCATGTTTAAGGATGAATTCAAGCTGGAACAGGTACAGAGAAGGGCTTCTAGGATGATCCGAGGAATGGAAAACCTGCCTTATGAAAGGAGACTCAAAGAGCTTGGCTTGTTTAGCCTAACCAAAAGGAGGCTGAGGGGAGATACGATTGCTCTCTATAAATATATCAGAGGGATAAATACCAGAGAAGGAGAGGAATTATTTAAACTCAGTACCAATATGGACACAAGAACAAATGGCTATAAACTGGCCAACAGGAAGTTTAGACTGGAAATTAAATGAAGGTTTCTAACCATCAGAGGAGTGAAGATCTGGAACAGCCTTCCAAGGGGAGCAGTGGGGACAAAAGACCTATCTGGCTTCAAGTCTAAGCTTGATAAGTTTATGGAGGAGATGGTGTGATGGTATAATTTTGGCAATTAATTGATCTTTGACTATTAGCGGTAAATATACCCAATGGCTGTGATGGAATTTTAGATGGGGTGGGGTCTGAGTTACTACAGAGAATTCTTTCCGGGTGTCTGGCTGGTGAGTCTTGCCCACATGCTCAGAGTTCAGCTGATCGCCATAGTTGGGGTTGGGAAGGAATTTTCCTCCAGGGCAGACTGGCAGAGGCCCTGGAGGTTTTTCGCCTTCCTCTGCAGCGATTATGTGTGCTGAGACTGTGTGTGTTGGGTGAAGGGATGTCTAAGGGCTCGTCTTTACTAGGGGGGGAGATCGGCTGTAGATATGCCAATTTCAGCTGTAGCTGAAATCGGCGTATCTACAGACGACTTACCTGCCGTCCTCACGGCGGCGGCGGCGGCGGCGGTTGGCGGCGCGCTCTCTCGTCGACTCCAGCTTGTGCCTTTTGGCAAGCTGGAGTTCCGGAGTCAACGGGGGAGCCGCTGGCGATTGATTTATGGCGTCTTGACAAGATGCGATAAATCGATCGCCAAAAGATCGATCCCTCGCCAGCATAGTGAAGACAAGCCCTCAGAGGTTACCCATCATATTCTTCTGAGCTCATTGTATAAAATACTAGCAGAAATACCCGGCGTTGCTCGGGTCCGTTGGAGGGGGGAGGGGGCAGAGAGCAAACCTGACACCCCCACCTCACCCCCCCAACCAAACCCGACACCCCCACCTCACTTACCCCTCGACCAACCTCAACTCACATTTTCACCCCCCCACCCAAACCCAACACCCCCACGTCACCCCCCTACCAACCCCAACACCCCCTGACCAACACCCACACCTCACCCCCCATAGACCAAACCTGACACACCCAACTCACTTTCCCCCCCAACCAAACCCGACACCCCTACCTACCACCACAAACAAACCCGACACCCACACCTCACTTACCCCTCGACCAACCCCGACCCCCCTCCTCACCCCCCCCCCCCAGGGTATGACTGTTTCTTTAAGGTCACTCTCAGAGGGAGGACTAGTACAAGCAATGAGGCAGATATGGCATCTTCTACTTGCTTTTAACATGCATCTCAATGGTCATTCAACTTGTTAGTGAGGAAGGAACAGCTGTCCAGGTCTTGGCAGTGAGATTTTCACACTATTCTTGTTGTCAACTAGGTATCCCTCCCATCCCTCCAGTGTAAGTGTTTTCTGCTTGGGATTCAGGGGATGTCCCTTCTTTCCCATCTGATTAGGCTTCCACTGGGAGCCAGGCAGGTTAATTTGCTTTGCATGGTGGAAGCATCAGCGTGAAGTTGGAAAAGTGCCTAGTAGTCAATTGAATTCCAGTCATTACACAGTAGGTGAGCAGACAGCAAGTGTGAACAATCAGGACAGGGAGTGTGTGTGTGTGTGTGCTATATAAGAAAAAGACCCCAAAACCGGGACTGTCCCTATAAAATTGGGACATCAGGTCATCCTAATACACAGCCCCTTTTTCCAGGTCAGCACAAGCATTGTTGCGATTAGATGGAGTTTTCGTTCTCAGATTAGATTGAGAGTTTAAAGGCTGCCAATAGTTTTTGGTGCCCAATTCCCATACCAATGAAAACTAGATGTGCAAATCCCTTCGGTACCTTTCAAGGTCTAAATAATTTATGACCTTAAGAGTGACAGGTTTATACTTATTTCCCGGTCCTTTGATGGGTTCCCTCCATGGCAGGGGTGGGCAAACGTTTTGGCCCGAGGGCCACATTGGGGTTAAAAATTGTGTGGAGGGCCGGGTAGGGAAGGCTGTGCCTCCCCAAACAGCCTGACCCCGTCCCTTATCCAACCCCTACCCACTTCACGCACCCTGACTGCTCCTCTAACAACCCCCGACCCATCCAACCCCCACCCCACTCCTTGTCCCCTGATCACCCCCTCCAGAGATCCCGCCACTCTAACTGCCCCCCCAAGACCCCACCCCCATCTAAGCCCCCCTGTTCTTTGTTCCCTGACTGCCCCCTCCAGAGACCCCCCCACCCTAACCAGCACCACCTAAGCCCCCCCCCCCTTGCTTACCATACTCAGCTGGGCACTCCGCGCCCTCAACCGGGCCTGGCCCAGGAGCACGGAGCCCTGCGGCTCACCAGCCAGGAAGGGTGGGGCCCTGCGGCCCCCGGCCCGGGAGTGTGGGGACCCGCGGCACACCATGCTCGGCCTGCCCTGAACTCATGGGCTAGATAAAAATGGCCGGCGGGCCACATGTGACTCAGGGGGCCACAGCTTGCCCACCTCTGCTCTGTGGTGTGCTGGAGATACAGGTGGTTAGTGCAACCTATGCAAGAGGTGAACTAGCTAGAAAAGGAGAACCCCCTTTGGGGCACCCCCTCACACACCTTAGCTGGCCGGCAGACTGATTTAATTAACTCTCTCCTTGTACTAAGGGCTGTAAAGAACCAAGGGGCTGCGGGTGTGGCAGGGGCTCTATCAGCAGCTGGATGTCAGGATGCTACAGTGAAATACGATGAGCTCTACAGTGTTTTATGACCCCCAGATAGGGACTGCACAGCAGAGACAGGGTAAGTGACTTGTCCGAAGACAAACGGCAAGTGAGTGGCAAACCCGGGACTAGAACCCAGCGGTTTTGACTGCTGTCCCCCATTACACATCAGCACTTCTCACTTCACTATATGTCTTCACTTTTGGTGATCGATTTATCGCGTCTCATCCAGACACGATAAATCGATCGCTAACGGATTGCCCCTGTCGACTCCGGAACTCCAGCTCGCCGAGAGGCGCAAGCTGGAGAAGACTGGGGAGCCCGCTGCCACCGTGAGGACAGCAGGTAAGTCAGCCGAAGATGCGCCGACTTCAGCTACGTTATTCACGTAGATGAAGTTGCATATCTTCGGTCGACGCTCCCCGCTAGTGTAAACCAGCCCTACCTAGGTTTGGCAGAATTTTGACAGGTTATATCAAATGTTTCTTTTTAAGAGTAATTAACCATTGGAACAGTTTACCCAGGCCCATGGTGGATTCTCCATTTCTGACAATTTCTAAATCAAGATGGGATGTTTTTCTAAAAGATCTGCTCTAGGAATTATTGTGGGCAAATCTCTGGCCTGTGCTATACGGGGGGCAGACTAGATGATCACAGCGGTTCCTTCTGGCCTTGGAATCTATGAGCTGTAACCTACAAACCAAGCTGGTGTGGGCTTGAGAGAGGGAAAATATTTTTTACATTTCCTCCCAACCCACCCCCTCCCCCCTATTCTCACTAAGGAAGCCATGAAGTTTAATCAGGAGAGTGAAAAATCCAAGCAGCGTGACCTTAGTTGCGATCTCCGTTTGCTACTGCCTGACATCGGACTTCTTGGATCTATGTAATCCCAGCTAGAAAAGTCAGGTGGAGAACAATATTTCATTAAAAAAGCACATCTGAGCTAAGAGACTACGGACTTACAAATTGCAAGTTGTTATTAATAATAATAATAGATGAAAACAACGAAGGGTCTGGTGGCGCTTAAAGACCAACAGATTTATTTGGGCATAGTCCAGATTTGTTCATTTTTAAGGTGCCACCGGACTCCTGCTTGGTTTTTTTGGATACGGACTAACATGGCTACCTCTCTATGGTTTGTGTAGTGCTGCAGACAGAGAAAAGAAGACTTTTGAAGGCATGCGAATAAGGTGTAGTGTAAGAAATGCTAGATTTGGGGAGAGTAGATAAAATGTAAGTGATTGCAGTTATTTATACTAGAGCAGGTCCCAGAGGACACCAGAATGCTAGGTGCTATATAAACATATGTGAAGATAGAATCCCACCCCTGAAGATCCTACAAGGTTATGTTTGGTGGCTGTCAAACATAACGTATTGGAATGTCATATCGGAAAAAACTGCACAGCCAATGGTTCTGAAATCTTTCAGTGGTGTGTATGCCATTGATGAATGTCCCTGAAATAAGAGGTAAAAGGGGAACCTAAAAGGGCAGACTGATCAGTCGAGTTGTGGTGAAAAGGAGTTTTACTGGGGGACATCGGTCTCCTCTCTAAAAAAGGAGGTTTTAATCAGATTTAATTCAAACTATATCTCATAAATCAGTTTTCTGTGTAGTAGAGGATAAAATGGAAGAATCTGAAAAGATATAGAATCTATTTGGGTAGACACAACTGTATGACCACTGAATTGTGCTGTGGTGAGTTTAAATATTGGGAGACAGGCACACAATATACAATAGCACACACAAAAGGAGGGAGCCAGCATGGACAGAGAATTACTAATTACTTTGTAAATATACCATCTGTTATACTTAATTTAAAACACGGAGAAAATGATTCATGAAGTTTAAAACTATAGTAAACACTGTTCAGTACTGATATTTGAAAACAACCAACCATTGCCAATAAAAGAAAGATGAATTAAAGCATTGTATTTTTAAAAATTCAGGAACTATTTCAGTTCTTACAGAGTTTACAGTGAAGTGTTAAATAGGTAAGATTTTCAAAAATGCCTCAGTCCCATTGTCAAAAGAAATTTAAGAGGCCGGGGGTTATATTTCAATAGCACCTAAGGGACTTAGGCACTCTTGGAAATTGTACTCTGTCTCATTGAAAGTCAATGGGTCAATGGGTCTTAGACACTGAAGTCCCTAAGCCACTTTTGAAAAATGGAATTTACATACCTAATTCAGTTTTGAAAATTCTACCCCTGTCATTTATCCTCTGTGCACCGTTCAGGTAAATACTTAAACCGAACAGAGTGGGCATCTATTTGCATTTATCCTAGCGGACAGAATGATCGTTTCTCCGTCATGGGGTTTGCATTCTACTGCATCAGTGCAGGAGGGTGGGTGGGTGCCACAGCCTTCAGATGTCCTCTCAGCACATGAGGCTGTTGTATCACTCAGAATTAATCTGGGTCCCTTTCAAAATACTGCCTTGTGCAATGAATTTTCTAATAAGGGTGATTGATCATGAGGAAGAGATCCCTTGAACTCGCTTTCACTTGTGACCTAGGTCACTACAGGTCAAAGACCAGTGTTTTGAACTGCAGCACCACTTAGCCCTCCCTCAGTCAAAGCATAAGTGTAATCCGATTTCTCCTCTGCTTGAAACGCACTTAGAAAGTGCAGCCACGCACGTACTCCAGTTCCTTTGAAAAATGAAACATTTTGGACATGTGAAAGTTCAACGCATGATACAAGTCCTTGTGTTATTTAGTGTCAGTAGTAATAATAATAGCATCTTAGATTTGAATAGCCCTTTTCATTGCAAATGATGTGAAAACTGCAAAATAGTCGTAAAATCCCACTGAGAAAGTTGGGAGCTTAGGGTGCACGCAAACTGCAGTACTGAACCTAAAATGTTACTCTAAGGGTAGGTCTTCACTATCCACCGGATCGGCGGATAGTGATCGATCTTTTGGCGATCGATTTATCGTGTCTCATTAAGACGTGATAAACTGATCCCCAACGGTGCCCCCATCGATTCTGGAACTCCAGCTCCCTGAGAGGCACAAGCTGGAGTTGCCGACCGCCGCCGCCATGAGGACGGCAGGTAAGTCAGCTGAAGATACACCGACTTCAGTTACGTTATTCACATAGCTAAAGTTGTGTATCTTCAGTCGACCCCCTCCCCCTAGTGTAGACCAGCCCTTAAAAGTAGAGGGATTAAGACAAATTGACAGGATTAGATGTTTCCTTACAAAATCCGATAAAACAATATTGTGGCAAGGTACTGGCCAGGAGTGTCTGAGCCAGCCCTGCCGGCCCTTTAAGAGGGAGAAAAGCCCTCTGCAAACCTCCCTTGCAGGAAGGATAATCAGCCACCTGGCTTGCAGGGCAATCAACAGGGATGAGTGGCACCTGGCAGCCTCCTCAGGGGGATAAAAGGCCTGCCAGGAAGCAAGCCCAGTGTGGTGGGGATGGTATAGAGTGAGGTGGTGGTTTGAGCTATTCAGAGCTGTGTGGTTGGAACTGTAGAGTTGTATGCAGAGCTGCAGAGCTGAACTATATAGAGTTGAAGACTGTATTGTATAAAGCTGTATATATTGGTGGTGGGGTCCTGCACTGTGAATGAAGAGCACTGTTTGAAGCAAAGAAGGGTTTCCTGCCCGTGTTCCTGAGAGGGGTGAGAGAGCGGTCTGTCACATGTGGTGTCAGAGGTGGGATCGCTACACCAGCAACCCAACTGGTGGCCCAGAGATGGAGGGAACCCTGCAGTGGCTCGTGGAGAAACAGAAGCAGACCCAGCAGGCCATGCACGCCTTGCAACAAACCCACCTGGAGATGCAGCAGGCTCAGGCAGAGCAGCAGAAGATGCTGCAGAACTTTGTCAAGGAGCAAGCAAAGACCCAGGCAACTCTCCTGCAGCACCTGGTGAGTCGAGGGGCAGGAGAGGGCACGCGGCCGCCGGGCTGGGGACTCTGTAAGATGAGCCCGGCGGATGACCCCGATGCCTTCCTGGGGACTTTCAAGAGGGTGGCCACCACAGTCGGGTGGGAACGGACCACCTGGGCCCTCCGGCTTGCTCCGTACCTCGTGGGCGAAGCCCAGGCGGCCTACATGGCCCTGGGGAATGCAGAGGCCCAGGACTTTGAAACTGTAAGAGCGGCCATCTTGGACTGGGTCGGCTTGTCTGCCGAGAAATACCGGCAGAAGTTCCGGGCGGCCCGCTGGACGCAGGCAGTGCAGCCCCGGGCGTTTGCCCAGAGGCTGAGAGACTGGGCGACGCGTTGGCTGAGGCCGGAGGCCCGGTCTGGGGAAGAAATCATAGACTCCCTGATCTTGGAGCAGTTTTTGCTCAGCCTCCCCGAGACTGTCCGTACCTGGGTCAGGAGGCACCAGCCGGAGACGGTGGAGTCTGCGGTGCGCCTGACCGAGGAATACGTGGAGGCAGAAGGACCTCGGGGAGAAGACCGACCACGACGGGTCCGGGATTTGGGGCGTCGGCCCATGGACTCCCCCCCAGCAAAAGGCAAAGGGACTGATGGGGAGCCCAGGTGGGCGCCAGGAAGAGTGGCCCGGCTTACCTGCTGGCAGTGTGGGAAGCCAGGGCATATTAAGAGGGACTGCCCAGCCATGGACTGTGGCTACACCGATTGGTGTGGGTGGACCGAGGTTTGGGGGCGGAAACCGCATAAGGGGATACCCACTCTGCGGGTACAGGTGGGAAGGAAGTCCCAACCGGGGGTAGTGGATTCAGCCTCCCCCTGTACGCTCGTCCGCAGGGCGTTGGTACGCCCCGAGTGGCTAATTCCGGGGGCTACCATGGACCTACAGTGTGTCCATGGGGACAGGAAGTCCTGTCGGGTGGCCCAGGTCCCCCTGGAAATCAGCGTCCGATTCCGCTGGAAGCGGGTCGGGGTGCCAGAGGGGTTACCTTGCCCCGTAATCATTGGGCGGGACCGGGGCCCGGTGGGAGGTATGAGGCCCCGGGCTGCCCCAAGGCCGGGCGTGAGAACCCGTACGGGGGGTTCGGCCAAGGGAAGGGGCGGGTCTCAGCCCAATAACCCAGCGAAGGGCCTAGCCAGCCCTGAACATCAGGGATTAGGGCAGGAGGTGAGCTCCACGGAGGAAGCCCCGAGCTCCTGTGAGAGCCAGGAGGAAATTGAGGCCGGGGAAGTTGCCCTGTGTGGTGAGGGGCCATGCGAGTGGTGTGAGCGCCAAAGGGCACAGGGGCGGCCGATACCCTGCCTTTATTGTGCAAGGCTGGAGGTAGGGCTCTCTGCCTCAGCCGTGAGGGAAGCTGAGGCAGAAGAGGCTGGCCCTAGCCCCGAAAAGCAGGGGGGCAATAATCCACAACCCCGGACCGGGCGGCGCCGGTGAAAGGGGAAATATTGAAGGGTCTGAGCCAGCCCGATGGGGCTAGGCTAAGGGGGGAGGTGTGTGGCAAGGTACTAGCCAGGAGTGTCTGAGCCAGCCCTGCCGGCCCTTTAAGAGGGAGAAAAGCCCTCTGCAAACCTCCCTTGCAGGAAGGATAATCAGCCACCTGGCTTGCAGGGCAATCAACAGGGATGAGTGGCACCTGGCAGCCTCCTCAGGGGGATAAAAGGCCTGCCAGGAAGCAAGCCCAGTGTGGTGGGGATGGTATAGAGTGAGGTGGTGGTTTGAGCTATTCAGAGCTGTGTGGTTGGAACTGTAGAGTTGTATGCAGAGCTGCACTATATAGAGTTGAAGACTGTATTGTACAAAGCTGTATATATTGGTGGTAGGGTCCTGCACTGTGAATGAAGAGCACTGTTTGAAGCAAAGAAGGGTTTCCTGCCCGTGTTCCTGAGAGGGGTGAGAGAGCGGTCTGTCACAATATAAATGGTCATCTTAAAAGATGACAACTCAAATCTACAATAACTGTGTTTAATGTGATGTACGGTTTATTGAATTTAATCTATTTTTATCCTATATTTTTGTTTTATGTACTGGAATCTTTTTGAGATTTTTTTTTTTTTTTGAGATTTCATAAATACCATGGCTGTTGCTACAGCATAAGACCAAAATGTTAGTTGGGTAGCAATATTATTTCATTGGTGTGATCTTCATCAGTTGTTTGGAGGAGCAGCCCTCTGTGTGTGTGGCACGCTGACAAATTTTTAGATTAGGGACTGGCAATCTTGGCACATGGGACCACAGGGTAATCACCCTTAGCGGGCCCCGCTGGTTTGTTTACTTGCCGGTTTGCCGACCACAGCTCCCACTGGCTGCAGTTCACCGTCCCGGTCCAATGGGGGCTGCGGGATCCCTGGGTTAGATTAATGCTGTATTGGAAGAAGTTCAGCTCTGCAGTGTGTTTGTTAGAGAGAGGATGAGAGGTTTGCAAGAACTTGCAAGCCCAGTGAAATGAAAAATACATGCAATGGCTTCTGTAGACTTCTGATTAGGTCCATAATGAATGTGTCATGATGGTGTGTGTGTGTGTGTGTAAGAGTGAGAGGGTGTTAACATTGTTTTAACATGCTGCTTGGTGTACCCACAGTTTTTGTACAGATATAACAATATCATCTAGGAGTGTAATTTCCTTTTTTGCCCACCACAATAGTTATACTGGTACATTCCCAGTGTGGTCACAGTCATCATACCGTTAGCAACATGCATTGTACGGGTATGTCTTACCTACAGGGATAACCTACACAGGTATAAAGCACCTTTATACTATATAACTGTGTCCCCAGTGTGGTAGTTTGTACTGCTTTAATTGTATCATTACAGTGCTGTACAATGTTTGAGTGGAGAAAAGACCCAAGTGTGTACCTCCTATGCCGCCATTAAGTTTGCCTTCATGATCATTATTATTTCTATTGTGTCAGCTAGGGGGCACCAGTCACAGACCATGTCCTCACGGTGCTAAGCATCATACAAACATGAGTCTGATCCCCCAATGCTGATCTTGTCATGCCCTATCAAAGCAGAGTCTCTCGTCAAGTAGCAGTGTTTATTCTAGAAAATCGTCTCACCTCTTAAAACAACAAAACCCCCACAAGCTGCCCTGTGGCATGACCGTTCTCATGCCAGTGGAGGGAGTGGGACTGTCTGATCTGAGACTGACTGGGGCCGGCAGCCGGGGCGTCTGCAGTATAAGTATTAGGTAATAATAATAGTGGCCCCGATTCAGGAAGGCACTTAAGCATGTGCTCCGAGTTATGCATGTACGTGAGCAACCTCGCTGAATAGGGATGTTTTTCTGAATCTGGCCCAATGATTCATTGGCATCTCAAAGGGACATACCTTGCAATACAGTAGCACAGAGGACCCGCGGTGAGATGCTTAATGGCCAGATATTAGAAAATATTTAGACACCTACTGGGGGATTTTTTAAATTGCATAGGCAAGTTAAAGATTAGCAGCCATGTTAGTTTCTATCTGTAAATAAGGTGAGGAAGACTTGTAGCACCTTAGAGACTAACCAGTTTATTTCAGCATAAGCTTTCGTGGGCTATAGCCCACTTCATCGGATGCATAGACTGGAACAGAAGTAAGATGTATTTATATACACAGAAAGCAAAAAAGTGTTCTCCTACTGGTTTTTTTTAATTCTGTTTTGGAAGCTTTTCTGTTTCAAAAACCAATAGGAGAATAATTCAGCCTTCCTGGCCATTCCATTAAAGACTTGAAGGAGTCAGTTTTAAAACTGAAAAACTTCCAAAATAGACTCCAACGAGAAACTGAGGAGCTGGAATTAATTTTCAAATTGGACACTATAAAAGCAAGGGCTAAACAGGACATGTGAATGGTTCTCTCATTACACTAATTGATTGTATTTCCCAAGTTAATTTATCTTCAATAGTTATCTCCTGTCAGACACAGAGATCCATTTCAAAAGGTATTTTTTTCTCCTGCTGATAATGACCCATCCAAATTAAACAGCCCCTTAGAATTGGTATGCTAATGTACAACTTTTGTTTTGCTTTCTATGTGTATAAATGCATCTTACTTCTGTTCCATTCTATGCATCCGATGAAGTGGGCTATAGCCCACGAAAGCTTATGCTGAAATAAACTGGTTAGTCTCTAAGGTGCTACAAGTCTTCCTCATCTTATAGGCAAGTTAGGCGCCTAATTGCCATAGATTTCAATAGGGGGCAGTTGCCTTATTAATTTAGGCACTATTGACATTCCCACCAGCTGCCTCTCTTCACCTTTAGACACCTAAATGCTTTTAAAAATTGGACCCTAAATTATTAGTAGCTGGGCAGCAACTTCTGAATCAAAACTTTTCTTTCAGATTCATCCCTGAGTTCAGGATTCATTATCAAAACCGCCGCTTGCTTTGCTGATAGTTTTACAGCCCGTCAGGTACAACGGATCCTAAAGAATGCCGCAATCCCTGGAGAAACAATTTGCTGTTGAGATTCAGTTCCAATGTAATTATTGCACAATCTGAATTAGTGCATTGGATTTAAAACAGAATGAATGTTCTAGAAGCAGAGCTGGGATCCAGTAACAGTATTCCAGGTGCTAGTCTTTATAGCGTCATCATTTCAGTGCATCATTTGGAGCCCGATTCTGCCTCTCTAACTCAGGTTAGGTAGTGTCTGGTAGCGTGAGAAACTCCGCTGCTTTTAACGAGGCTGCTTGAGGATGAAGGTTTGAGGAAGGATGGCAGAATGTGGCCCTTAATGTTTAGAGAGCTTAAAAATGAGTTGACGCCTGATGGTGAACATTGGGGTTAGAGAGAATTCTGCTTAGCTGTCATTCTATTTTCTTACATTTCTTTCCTCCTTTTTTTATTACCAGAAGAGGATTTTTGTTTTAAGAGCTTCTTTTGCCCTTAAAACTCAGTATAGGACACCACAATTGGTTGCTGTAGGGAAGGTTATGATGTCACAAACCAAAGTGTCTGACCAATAAGTAAGCAGAAGGCAGCAGGAGCTGATTCATTGTTAAGTGACAAAGATTTGTAATATCATTAGTATCACAAATGAGAGGCAGAAAAGAAAAAAAAAAGAAAAAATGTGTCCCACAGGCAGGATATTAAAAAAGGCAAACATTTGTGTTTCAAGGGGCAAGTCACAGCTATGCTAACTAGCTTATTTATCATAAGGTTTTCTACAGCTCTGATCACCGAAGGATCTACACAGTTCCGTACATGCCACAATACATTAATTATCCAAGTTGTTACACAGCTTCAAATGTAGAGTTGTTCCATTTCAGTTGGCACACAAACAGCAGGCGTATTGGGAGCATGAACACTATTGGCTTAGTACACAATTGTTAAGATTTGATGCAAAGGATAGCGATGATATGTGATTTCTACATGCCCCTAGGAAGGGGCGTGTTTGTAGTACTATACATACAGGTGCATAGTTGAATATGTTTTCCTCAAGTCTGTCTCATGAGTCTGCTAAGACCATGTTTTCTGTTTTAATTGATCATGATATTTTCTAACCTGATCTGTGAATTTTTTTCAACTATTCCATAGTTCTCCTCTTTTACTTATGCATAGCTTTGGTGGAGGAATTTGTTTTCTGGTCTGTAATATAGTGTTCCATTTCCTAGCAGCCTGGAATAAAGGTCAGTCTTGGGACGTGTGTATCATAGAGTTGGAAGGGATCTCAGGAGATTATCTAGTCCAACCCCCTGCTCAAAGCAGGACCAATCCCTATTTTTGCCCCATATCCCTAAATGGCCCTCTCAAGGATTGAACGCACACCGCTGGCTTTAGCAGGCTAATGCTCAAACCACGGAGCTATCCCTCCCCCCCCGAGGTGCATCTGTAGGGGAGTGAAAGACAGAGAAGACTGCCTCCTAGAAGGTAGTACTACACTGTCTTTTTAGTCAACAGGCAGTTGGAGTCACTTGTGAGCTGTGATATAATCGTGATTAGAGTTTGGGCTCTGAAGCCAGAGACAGGGAAAGTCATGGTCATGTGTGTGCGTGCGTGTGCTGAATGATTGCCCAGCTGTCCAGCACAGCTAGGGAGTGTTTGAGTACATTTTGGTCCCAATCCTGCCAGCTAGTGCATGGGGGCAGAGCACGGGTCTGCATCGGAGCAGTGATCCAGTCCTAGGGATTAGCTTGCCAGACTCGCATCCCGGTGCTGTCTGGTGTGCAAAAAGCAACATGCAATTGCTTTCCATTGGCACTCTCTGTGTTATGGCAGGGAGATGGGGGGGATGAGTATTAGGATGTAGAGCACGCAGGGAGTGTGAAACATCTCCTTTCCATTTCTTTCAATTAAATTCCCCCTCTCTCCCGAATTTTCCATGACGGGTCAGCTGACTTGTAACAGGGGTTCTGTTAAAGACTTGCTTCCTCTGTCTGTCCTGGCTGTGCAATGAGGCTTGTTTGTATTTTAAACACAAACATATGATTTTTAAAGTATATCCAAACAGCTTAAAGCAAAAGAACGATCACATAAATTGCAGCATACAGAATTTTGGTGGTCAGATCGATCAGAAACTTAATTTCACATTTTAGAGCACGTTTGGCAGGTCCTGTATCTCTTAAGGAAATGCTAAACTTTTTCTCGAGGGTGGTGGTTATCAAGGCAAAATTATCTTAATAAGAATTCAATTAAAGCTTGTACAGGCTCACTGGAACTAGTCCAGTAAATATAAATCAAACAGAACTAGTAGATATCTGCCCTCTTTATTATTCTCCAAGCTGCAGTTTCGAGGCAGAGACGAGAAGGACATGGAGGTTGGGCTGTCGCTCATTTCTGCTTGTATGTATGTAGAAGCAGCAAATGGGCAATTTTCTTTTTGTTTTCTAATCACTTCGGCGTGCCCTACAGAACCAGATCTGTAGAGCCACTGCCTTTACATAACTCACTGAGTTAAACCCCTTCCATACCATGGTGCTGCTGGCATTGAAACTTACAAAATTAAAACAGAACGTGCAAAAAGGCCCCCTGCAGAAGCGGAAATGCAACTCTGAATCTTATCTGAGGCTTATCTTTTCATGTTTACAAAATAGCTCCCCAAAAGGAAGAACTCCAGTAAGTTTTTTTCTTTTGAGAGCAACAGAACTGCAGTCAAACGACCTGCTGGCCGTCCTTTCCACAGACTCTCAGTTAAACTATATGCAACAGGGTCATTGCACATTGCAACTTATTTTGATCTAGCATCTTTTCTACAAACCGCACAGCCGTTTTCTGCCGAGAACGCTTTCCCGAGTAAGGTACAAATGCTCGGCTTCCTCTAGGCTGTGCGAAAGGAGGAAACAGACTGTGACGTTGTTGTGCTGAAAAACATACGTTGTCCTTTGGGGAGTTGATTTGCAACAGCATTACGATAGATACAGTTTGGCCTCTTGACTGGGATAGATGAAACTTATTAAACAAAACAGTCCGTGCTCTCAGAAGCACGTCTCCTACATTTAAAACCATAGGCTCTGACTTCTAAAGGAAAGTCAATGGTAGTGCGGCCTACGGTTCCCTTAAGCTCCTTTGAAAATCCCAGGTATATATCTATAGGTAACACTTACCAGCAATATTATGATGATGATTGTTTCATCTTTGCACTGCTGTATTGCCAGGAAGCCCTAATCAGGGATGAGAGCCCCATTTTGCTAGGCACTGCACATGTATTTGAATCCATTGCAGGACAGGAGATAACAACACTTCTTTTAGGCTCTACCTCACTTACATGGATGCAAATCCACTGATTTCAAAGGATTGATCTGGCTTTTCCCAGTGTCAGTGTGATCAGGAATAGGCTCTATTTACAGGGCAAAATTTTGGAGTCGGCTGACTCTAAGCTGGCGATTTGCATGGAAGTTCAAGTGACTTGCACTGTTTTCCAAAAGAAAGCCCTGGTCTAATATAAAGGAAGAGAGATGTACACTGAAGAGACATTTTATTTCTCCCACTAAAAGTGAAGATCGTGGGCCAAGGGCTACTCTCTCAATCCCGTTGAAACCAGCTAGGCTGTATGCGTGTGTGTAATCAAGAGCACAATTTGACCCATACATTTTCCATCTACATAAAAGGCTGAACAAGGGCTCTGCCTTGTTCCAGTCAAGCTCCCACAAATGTCAAGTAACGGACAGGATTCAGTGCAAAGCCGCAGATAAATTGGTGCCTGAGAGTTGAGCAAATGTGTAGCAAATGAAGACCCCAGTCCTGCAACTGTACCTGCTCAGGGAGTGGAACCTAATTGAAGCCTGACTGCAAGTTTGGGGCCATCATTAGAATAAAGTGAGAAGCAGAGAATGTCACCATGAAAATGAAAAAGCCCCTTTAGCATCTAATGCAGTGAAGAGTCATAAAATTCGTCTGCCTAAGGTTGGCTCCCTGATTTGTTCATTAGCGCTTTCAAAAATCCTAACTGACCTGTTTATGATAATTTTATCCAATTTTTGGACTAGATTTTGGGGGCAAAGTTGAGGGTACATCATGGGACTCTTGTGCCAGTACGATTGATTGGCTACCTGAGTTAATTCATTATTTGTAGATATTCATTTTCACAGCTGAGTGGTCATCACCTTCAGCTGTAAATCCAATTCATTGTTGGGGCGTCTAGAGGGTTTTTGGGTGGACTTTTTTACTATTTGAATCTAGCATGATAATAATTAATGACGATGATGATGTTCGTCAGCTGGAGAATATACCATTATTCCTCACTTTCCTTAAGAAATAAATCATAAGCGTTGGCATACAGTACTCTCCAGTCACCGAGAGTAATCCATTGAGATGTTGGGCTAGATTCTCAGCTGGTATTTACCGATTATATCAATCTACACCAGCTGAGAATCTGGACTGCTATTCTGGGGTTTTCTTTTTAACGGCACAGCTGGGTTTTTTTACGAGTAAACTGCGTTCGGCTCATACTTGTTGCCTACTCAGAAAGCTACAAAAGAATCTGTGCTTTCATCAAAATTCAACTTATTTCCCTGCTCGTCTGCATTGCTCTATTGTACTCTGAAGTTCTGTAGTGTTTTCTGACCTGTTCCCCGACTCATCAAAATAGGCTTTCGGCTTGAACTGAGACATACAAACTTTAGATTTGGGGATTTCAAAGCCACACCGAAATGCATCGCAGAACTACAGCGATAAACGTAACTTTATTGCTAAAAGAAAAGTGACACAATATGTCACCAAAAGAGATTTCAGCTGCAGTTATAGACTCCATCCTTGCCCCGCTGCACAGCAGAAAGTGCAGCGACCAGCAAGCATGTTTTACTACTTCATCTATTGCTATGGATGTATGAAATAAGCCTAACAAAGGAAGGAAGTTATAGAAAAAGAATATGAGGACGATCCGCAAGTCCTTGTTGCACTCTGCACATTTATATTTTTAACAAATGGAAGTTTGTATTCTTTAAATTTGAAGCTATTCAGTGCAGGTGATCACCGAATTAGGTCTACTTAGCTAAAGTGTAAACATTTATATTTTTTCCTTAATGATCCTTCCTTGTGTCTCCTTCATGACAGGACTTTAAAAGCAGAATTGAGTTCAGCAGGTTGAATAACAAAATGTTGGTCATTGTTCTAACTGTCCTTCGGTTTCAGGCCAAAATGTCTTTCTATCCTGCATAGACTTGATATTTGCTAACTTCATATGATCAAGAAATGGACACCAGGAATTCTGAAGCATGAATCATGGGCGATAGAAAAGGGTCTTTCATGCATGTGCGAATGCATGCGTGAATGTGCGTATCAATATGCATAGTGTGTGTTTGAATGTATGTATAATACATAGTAGGTTGGCTTCTTACACCATTTCATGCTTTCTTCAGTATTTTTTCTTGTGTCCTTTATTTGTGAGGTTTGTCTCACATTGGCTTTGGCTGGTTTACTGCTTGCTATGTATTTGGTTGATACTGTGTAGCAGATTTATTCTTTCTCAGGAAAAGACACAAATGTAAACAGACCATCTAGAATGCATTTTGCAGGGCTTTCAAATATACCAGCACGTAAAAACGAAACCTATTAATGTAAATACCAACGTTAAAAACTTTCCTGTCAAATAAGTATGTTTACATTTTTAGTGGTGCATTAAAAAAAATTGGGCTTTTGAAAAAACAGATTTAGTTATAGTACCATGATACAATCGGTTAACAACAGTTAACCATCTCTATGCTTTGAGTGGTTTCCAGAAGAAATTGTTTTGTTTCTATAAGGACAAAACAAAGTAGAGATGCTAACCAATCTACTCACTTTTTCCACTGAAAAAACTCCTAAAGTAATAGTCAAATTTTAAGGAACAATCACAAGGATGTTATAAAATATACCCATTTACTAAAACCTTCTTCCACAATGAACCAGGCTAGCAAATGCTTTCATAATATGAGGCTGAATTCATGTAACGTATACAGCCTTTTATAAAAATATAATCCAGCCAAAGTCCTTACTGGTAACTCAAATGCAAAAAGTAATGCTGACAAACATCTTACTAACATGCTGGTGTGGAACTATATCATCATTAGGGGCTGGTGCTCGCAAGGATACACTGCTTTAATTCTGGCTTTTATTCTTGACCTACCAACACCTCTGATTAGATGCTATATTTCCACGCTTCTTACCAAAAGAAATAAGGGGAAAGAATCATTTTTCCCCCCTGAAACTGTCTACTGTTTGGAACATCTCAGACATTCTAGCTTCCAAAAAAATAATTAAGTGGGGTGAGGTGAGGTATGCAGGTGCTAGGCAGTAAACAGCTGGAGTGTGTGTGTGTGTGTTGCCAGAATTTGTATGTTTGTTTAAACATCCAATTTTTGTTGATATGCTAATTGAAGTGAAAACTTGTGGCTGTTTCGGTTGAAATTATAGGAGTGTGTTTTCTTTAATGACATGGAACAGAACAGGAAAATCTCTGATTGCTGGAAAAGTCAGCAATGGTTACCTACCTACTGGCATTCTCAAAAACCAGGTGGCATTTCCCCAGTACCCAGGGCTCTGATTTTCTAATCAAAAAAAGCCTCTGATTTTTCTGTGGGACAGGTTCTATAGCTTATTCAAAGAGAAATAATTTCTTGCCTGTTTCTTTTCAAAACCCAAAGAAATCTGGGTAATATAATTAGTCCCAAGGGCCTGATCCTTCATTCTGTCGCATAGCGACAATCCTCAGAGTTGCAGAATTCCTACAAAATACAGGATCATGCCCCAAATTTGTTTAGCCACTTCCTATGTTTTTTCCTCCGGCCAAATAACATGGCTAATTTCTTTCTGTGCATCAAAGTTTCCTCTGATGGACAAATGCACACAGGATTCCATGCTAAAAGGATATGCCACACTTGCAAATTTCACCAACTTTCTTGGGGCGCTTGAAGCATTGGATGGCAGAAATAAATGATAGACCCAGACGCTTGCCACACTGCTCTTTGGCAATAACATTTTCAACAGTGCCACCATAAAAAAAAATGCTTTTTTTTTTTCAAATGGAAGGTTTGGAGTTTTTTTAATATGAAAGGAAGGAATTGTTCAGTCATGAAAGGAAAAATAAGAAACAAATAGACCAATTCCAACATTTGCTAGGAGGCCAAGTTACGGAAAACATACCATATACCAGTTCAACATGTACCAGATGAATATGTTCTGTATACACTCAAACGTGCTCTTCAAAGTTCTATTTGGATACAAATAATTTCAACTCTAGATTTAGCAATTTCATTGTTATTAATGATATCCTGAACTTTACTGTCTAATTCCTCCATATAGGGACTATCTCCTAGTGTTCCTATTCAGTATCTTTCTCATCAGACCAATCCAAACTCTAATTCTGTTGACACTGTGCTTGAAACATTGTAGTCATTTTTTAAGAAAAAAAGTTGAACTCCTATTATCTGCTCCTAATGTACTGTAGAATGCAGAGGGAAGGATATACAGTAGATAACAGATTAAAACGAATTGACTAATGACAGCACATAATTTAGGAAACAACAGAATAAATGCATTGTTCCATTGTAGAGGTTTAGTATTCAGCCAATCTAAACTCCTGAAGAAATATGTGTTTGAGACATTTTACATCTGTTTTTGACAAAGACAACAGAAGATTCCCATAAAGGAGGTTTTTTCCCCCCTGTTCCTATTGCCTTAGCTTTTTAAAAACCATATTAGCAGAAGGAAAGGCAATGCATTTTATAAACAGAAGTTTAAAGTTTGTTTGAAAAAGCTACTTTGTTCTGTTGTTTGCAGCTGAAGCTACAGCAAAGCCATGTATGGGTCAGGGCAGACCTGTCTTCTCGCTGGCCGTGGTAACAAAAGTAGTTAACTTTACGGATTTAAATTGCCTGTTAGTGTGGGATGGATAGACTTTTTAGAATAATGAAACTAACTTCTTTCTAGATCTTCATGAAGCGGTGATAAAAACTCCATTGAAGAGATGAAAATACAGAGTATTTCAAACACAAATGAATCATGAAGATGTTAAAATGCTGTATAAAATGTTTCAAATCTACATTTTACTCCTTAGCCTAGTCTTGCCTAAACATTGCCTATTTCAGATTAAATGTTGCCAGTTGCATCGAGTTTCTTGTCTGTGTCCTAGTTATTGATAAAACAAATATGGATTTGTGTTAAAAAAAATCTGGCTAGTGGAACAACCTGAGCTTTCTTTATTCTTTTAAGGAGTTGATGTCATCTGGATAATTAACCAATTTCATTCACACTGCTACAATAGGTGACTTTCCCCTTACTTTCATTTCCTTGTTTACTAATAAATATTTTTCATTATATGATTATCTTATTTGACTTGTGTTCTGTATTTTCTTTGGATGTTCTGTACGAGGCATGCAAACAATACAAATATATGTGAACTCTAAAATACCACGTGATTTATAGATGACTGTGACGTGTTTCTTAATTAACGTAAAGTTATGACATACTTTAGAATAATTTAGGGGGTTTGCCTAAGCACACATCCTCTCCCCCTTCTGCCCTTTAGACTCCCCCACCTCTCAAAAACTCCAACACAATTAAAAAGGAAAGATAAGAGGAAACCGTTTTCTGGTAATGGAAACTGATGAGGACAAGTTCAGTGCTCAGAGTAAATAAGAAACTATGTTCCATTCCTTAAGAGTTTGATACCAGCCTTAACTTTACTGACACTCTAGGGAAGGGAAATCGAATATGAAATTGACAGTGGGTTTGTTCTATCTTTGTTTGCCTTTTATTTGTAAGAGGGGGAGGGGAAGTGGACACAGTACAGAACATCTGCTGATCATACAAAAATGTTACTAAAATCAGAGCTGAAATTATTCTTCATGGGATCAGCTGACCTCCTCCCCCTCCTTCTCAAAATGTAAAAACACTGAAAGCCTATTTTGTAGGTGCTGGTTCTTTTCGAACACAGACAGACACCAAATCCAACAAGCAGCTGTTTCAGGTCTTGTCAGTGTGTTTTACTGGCTGTTTCCCCCCCTCTCTTTTGAAATTCTTGTCTAAGAAAAGTACTCTTGCAAATTTCACACCATTCGCCAGTCAACATTACAGCTCCCTTCTTGGTAGCAAACTGTTTAAAAGACAGCAGCAGTGTATAAACACATTGATTTTAAATCTGAACATATCTAATGTCTTACTCACTAGAAGTTTCTCTTCTTTTGGAATTGGGGTGAGTTGAAGGGGGAACAAATGTAATCTTGATCTTCAATCTAGTTGTTTGTGTCCTACACAAGAAAATCACGGAGACATTGTGATGGAGAGAAATGTTTTCTCCCCTGTCTAGATTACCATCTGAATCCTTTCAGCCTTACTTCTGGGCTGGATTTTCAAGGTCCTGTAACATTTTGCGCTTCCCGTTTAAAACGAGCTTAATATTTATGTTCTAGCATAGACGACGTGACCCTTCATCACTCAGACAAGGAGACCCGTGGCAGAGCTCAATAAGATGCAGTTAGAGGTAAAAAGAGAGAACCAGGTACCTACCCCTTCGGCAGTTGTATTTGCTTTTGCCCAGGTGCTGGCTAGTGGGAGGCGGACATGGACCAGGCACCTTCCATCCGCCACACGGAAAAGGCATAACTAAGCCGCTCATGGGCCACATAGCTGCAGCTTGTCATCTTATTGTCCATCTCGTCGCTCTGTAGGACCTGGTAGAGGAAGTCTATGTACCTGGCTGCCAGCTTGAGAGTCTGGATTTTACTGAGTTTGTCAGAGGGCAAAGTGGGGATGATTTTCCTCAGCGCTGCAAAGGCTTCATTGAGAGACTGAGTCCTCTGCCTCTCTCTGACATTGGCCAAGATCCTCTGGCTTTGGAGTTCTTCGTAAGATTGGGAGCTGGGACTGGACTTTTTCCCCCTTTTGCCTGGGTTGGGGCTGCCATCTTCGCTGGATTTCTTACTGTATCTCCTCTTCCTGCCAAATCTCTTTGGCTGCCTTTCCAGTTCCTCTTCACTGGTCCCCAAGCTATCCACAGGGGAAACAGGAGAACTGGAACTTTCTTCCATTCTTTCTGCAAGAAGGGGAGGGGAAGGGACTTTTTCCCCCCCTCCTGATGTGGTGTGAGTGTGTCTTCAATGTGTTTTAAATTCCTGAGACAGATCCCTTGGAAAAAACAGGCGTTTTTTTTTGCTGACCAAACGTTTTCCAGGTTGCTTGAAGGGCTCTTATTTCAAGGACGGGGTTGTGCGAAAACTGAGGTCTTGGAGAGAGGAAGTTATTCTAACTTTTTTGGAAACTTTAGCTGGGCTCGGTTGCTAAATAGTTGTCAGAAGTGAGGGAGGTGCAGAGCTCCTTTCTGATTGGACAGCCAGGCCAGTGGGAGGAAAGCTTTTCTCCTGCTAAACTTTCACAGTTTTATGTTACACTTAACTAAAATCTTGGGAATGCACCTCCAATAAAAGACAGTTTGCAACCACCGCTCCCTTCTCCCCCTTTTGATATATATTTGCAGCTGTGGGTAGCCCTCACGTGCTAATTCAGTGGGGGTTACTTTCTTTGTAACCTTTGCAAAATGCCTAGGTTCGGAACAGGCATGCAACGCTGTGTCATTAAAGAATCCAGGGCAGCCCCCACAATAATGCATTAGGACAATGTCACTGCTTATTTTCAACCTGAAAGACAAAACTTCAGGCTGCATCACCAGGCTGTAGGTTCTGTAAGACAATACGCCAGAACCATTTTATTGGTACCTGGAATGAATCGTGCAAACTGGCTCCGCTTAAATACTCATGTCAACCCTCTGATCTAAAATGTAATAAGGGAGGATTGATGACAGAGACCCCCTTATGCCTCCCTCCCTAGCTGTTTGAGTGCACAAATTAATGACAATCTGGCTAGTAAGGTTTACACCACTTTGCTTGGTTCTGTCTTCTTATAATACACAGCACCTCAGTTTTTCAGCCTTTAGGACACTCATTCTGCCACTTCTTTTGCAGCAGCTTAGGGAAGTAGCTCAGACCTTTGTGCCGGGCTGATGGGAAGAAACCATTGGCTAAGTCCCAGAGTTTCAACTGTGATCAAAGTGATGAAAGTCAGGGATTTTATTTTAAAGCAAAATGAGAGCAACGCCTGCAATTTACAACACAATACGGTAATCGAAAATGATCAGGATTATTGTTAGTCGTAGTTATTATTTTTACAGAACTAAAAGGACTAAATACATCCTTGCTAACTGTAATAGATAGCACAGTGTGGAACCAGAGTATTGAATTTTGAAAGAAGCAATGATCATTCTGAAAGTGTGCTTGGTGCATTTTATATGGGTCTTGGAGAGCCATATATCTTATTTGATTTCTTTCAAATAGATAGTATGCAAATTGTCGGTTAAAAAGATGGGTGCAGATTTCATTTGGACTGCTCTCTCTCACCCCTTACAAACAGGAGGGATCTCCCTAGGCAACAGAAATATAATGAAGTGACAAAGAGTCCTGTGGCACCTTAAAGACTAACTAAAGTATTGAAGCATAAGCTTTCGTGGGCTAATACCCACTTTGTCGGATGCAAGCAGTGGAAGTATCCAGGGGCAGAACTATAATGGAGAGGGGATATGTTTTAAAACTCAGAGCTTGAACTAGAAGGATTTCTGTCAAAGGGAGTTATAAATCTCTAAGTAAAATAATAGTGCAGATTGAATGACTGGAAACAAATTTGGTTTCCCCTCATGGTTCCCCTACAAGTCAAGTCCCATACCTAGAAACTCCATCTGGGAAAGCAAAAGCCAGAAGCAGAGTCCATCTTTGGGTGCAGGGTTAGCTGAGGGATGAAGATGAAGGGGGTTACAGAGGGGGAGGGATAGCTCAGTGATTTGAGCATTGGCCTGCTAAACCCAGGGTTGTGAGTTCAATCCTTGAGGGGGCCATTTAGGGATCTGGGGCAAAAAATCTGTCAGGGGACAGTACTTGATCCTGCTAGTGTAGGCAGGGGACTGGACTCGATGACCTTCAAGGTCTTTCCGGTTCTAGGAGATTGGTATATCTCCATTTATAAAATAAAAAAGGGATGGAGGGGTGGCTGTGTAGAGAGGGATGGGGAACGTTGGATAATTCCAGGGGGTGGGAAGAGCAGTGGGGGAATGCCAGGGTAATGGGGCAGTAATAGGGATAATTACAGAGAACTGGGAATCAGATACCAGGTATTTATAGGGGATGAACAATGGGGTGGTGTCATAAGTATGAAGTACCTTAGAATTACTGTTTTACCTGTGAAGGGTTAACCTGAAACAGGAGAGGGGATGATGTATTGGAGCTGCTAATACCTGGCAGACAAAGGGGTTACTTTCACTTTTGTTCCTGGGCTTTTTCATTCTCCCCGCGGCTGCTCGGAGTTTGTCTGCGTTCCCCTGGGGAGGAATTACTCTATGTTTCTATTCTACATTTCAATAATCTTCTAATGAAATTAAGCCTAGCAGTAAGTGTTTGTTTGCTTGTCTGTATCACTTGTTAATTGGTCCACGGGTTACTTTGCTGTTCGCTGTAGCAGTGGAGAAATTCCAAGGGGGGGGGCAATGAGGGTTGAGTGATGCTAAGGGTTTTCTCTATTGATTTCTGTACCAGGGATTTATACTTCCTCTGTTCCCTTTTATTAAAATCTTTCTTTTACGAATTTGACTGGTTGTTCCCATTGGATTGAGCCTAGTTTGGATCAGACACGTCTCACAGCAAGTGAGGGTTTGTGGTCTTTGTTCTCGAATCTCTACCAAGAAAAGGGGGCGAGATTTGGGGGGTGTTACTTTTGGGGTTCCAATTCACCTAACCCCATGGTTTTGGGGGTTCAAATTGGTGGTGGCAGCGTTTTCAAAGCCCCAACTGGAGAAGTTTGGGTTTTGGGGGAAAAGATTTAACCTAAGCTGGTAAAATAAGCTTGGGGGGTTAATTTTCTTTCGTGCGGGGTCTCCACATCTTTACCCTAGAGTTCAGAGTGGGGAAATAGACCCCCTGACAGGTGGTGATGGGGGAATGGGGTCCCAGGTATTCAGTGGGAGATGGGGAGACCCAGGGACTCAACTTTCCCCTTTGGGATGGGGAACAGCAACCCCTTTGTCCCCACCTAGCTTGTGGTTGCTGGGGAGCACAGGGGGAAGTGCCCAGTGCCGGAGTGCTGGCTGCTTGGCTCCCCACACCCCCACCAGGCAGGAGGCTGCTGCAGCGTAGGCCCCGGCTGCCAGAGGCGTGCCCTCCCCTCCCCTGCACTGTAAGCAAGAAGGGGCATTGGGGAAGGGGGGGGGGCAGAAGCTGAGAGGAAATGGCAGGAAAAGCTAGTGGGGAAAGAGAGTGGAAGGAGAAGGGAGCCCGGGGGTAGGGGCTGGAGCGGGGAGTCCGGGGGTGCAGATGCTGGAGCGGGGAGCAGAGGCTGAGGGGAGGAAATGGCAGGAGAAGCCTGGAGGGGCCAGAGGCTGGGGTGATGGAGGAGGGAATTGGGGAGCAGAGATTGGGTGATGGGGCGGTCTGCTTGAGAGGATTATTTTGGGACCCAGGAGGAGGCAGGGGATATGGGGGTCGTGTCTCAGTCGGAGATGCCAGAGGGGTCAGAGGGTGGAGTCATGTTCAGGGGACATCGGTACAGGGGAGACAAAGGAGGAGCAGGGGACAGAGAGAGGGACAGGGAGAAGCAGAGACCGGTGGGGCTGAGTGGCGAGCCGGAGAGACAGGTGTGTGGAGAAGACCTAGGAGCAGGAGCACTCTCTTTGCTAGATAGGAGAGATGGAGGTGACAGACACACCCAGACAAATCCATCACAGCCTGAACTAAGGCTCACTGAAAGAGCAGGCGATGCCTTTTGGAAAACCCTGGAGAGACAGCGCTGGTTAGTTATCACATCAGGTTGGCATTTTGCCCCATGTCATGCTTCTGTTGTTAATATCCATGGCACTGCAGTGAAAACAGGAGCCTTGATATCTGCTCTTCGGTTTTTCTCCTCCCTTGAAACCACAATGCTTGGTTCGTGACCTAGAAAGGACAGTAGTTGCCACAAGGATGATGATGCATCAAACCGATGAGAAAGGGCCCAGTCACGTTCTCAGTTACAATAGCATAAATCTGGAGTATCCCTATAAATCCCAAGTAAAATTAGAACAGGATTTAGTCCTGTGACTTCAGTTGGAGAATGAATAGCAGGAACAGATGAATTCCTGAGCAGCAAAGATCATGTTTTCAGTTATCATAATTTAAAAGAAAAGGGAAGGGGAAAAAATCCCAGGAAAAAATTATATCGGAAGAATTGTTTCCGAACAAATTTCTTTGCAGAGTTTTCCAGGGAGCATCAACACTTATTAATGGAAAAATAGTGTCTGGTTTGATTGGAAAGCACTCTTTGCTGGGCGAAGGAATGCCTGGAACTCGCTCGACTAGGGGTAGGTAATGTTTATAGTGGAAAGACTTCCCCAGGGAAAGCCTGTGTTTGTTTTCCAAAGGAAAGGTTTTCAGGTGCAGCACAGAAGTCCGAGAGCCAAGGCAGTTTTGCAAATAGACTTAATCCAGTTGAAAACCCTGTGGAGTCAAATGTGAGAGATGCCTCCTACTGCAGGTTGAATTCTGAGGCCAGGTTCAGGGCCTGTCTGTAAAGGCTCAGATTTTCACAGGGGCTCAGCACCCAATATACCGCCCTATGCTGAGCTCTTTTGAGAATCTGGCCTCACTTGCTAAATTCCATGGGAGAGCCAGAGCAGATGGTGACTCTTAACACCGGGCAGATCTGGAGAAGAATTTCGCTCTTTGTTAAGGACAAATGGAACATAGGAGAAGTTAATAGTGATTAATTTTGTTGTGATAGTTTATAGTTACTGTGCCATTCTGGTGCCACTGGAAGCAACTCAATTGAAGCCTTTGTAAAATGTAGGTTCAGTCACAAGTTACTGGGCTCAATGGAGGAATCACTGGGTGACTTTCCATAGCCTACATTATGCAGCTGGGTGAACTGCGGGCCTTTAAATGGTTGAAGCTACGAAGTCAACGGAGTTACCCCAATGTGAAACCAGCTTCACAGAGACCAGAAACACTCCCATAAATGGAATTCATGTAGCTAATGAGTTTAGAAATCTTTTAGTCTCAGGGCTTGAGGTGATTCCTAAGTATAAACAGAAACAGAATCATAATGCACAGTGAAATGACCCAGGGAAACCAGCAGTGAAAATTCCAAGGAAAAGTCCCTTTGACTAACCTCTAAGAGCAAGATTAGATCAGAGTGAGCAGGTTAGCTATGAAGGGACCTGGTTCTTCTCTTGCTTATGCCAGATTTGCAGTGATGTAATCCTGTTAACCTCAGTGGAGCTATTCCTGATGTGCAGGGTTGGTCACTAAAACCCGTTAAATTGTGACAGTGGGATGGTTAGATTGGTGTGGACCAAACGTGTTGTCTGAATATGTAGACACATCACTGAAAGTCCTACAAGGACTGGTGGGAGAGGGAAGCCTGACTGTGATTTGGAATAATGCACAGTTGGGAGAGGAGGAATGTAGCCAACCTGGACTATGGTTGGAATCTACAAGAATGAGAGGGCACGTGATCCTGCCTGCTGCCCTGCCAGAGTAGGTAGGTGAGGAGGCATGACGAGTGAGCAGATATTTATAACCCACTTTCTTTTGTCTTCTTGCAACAACTGTTGATAGATGGCCAGGTTTTGACATCGTTCCTCATTTTGTGTAGTATCTTACTTCCCTGATTGAAATGGGACTACCTGGAGCAAGGTACTGCTCATTGTCATGAATAAGGATGGTAGGGTATTAGTCCCCTGGTACTGGTGAAATGTAATCTGGTCCCTGAATAATAGTGATAGATGTAAGAGGAGGAACACTTGTGGCACCTTAGAGACTATCCAGTTTATTTCAGCATAAGCTTTCGTGGGCTATAGAATGGAACAGAAATAAGATGTATTTATATATACAGAAAGAAAAAAAAAGTTGTAGATTACCATACCAATTGTAAGAGACTGTTTAATTTGGATGGGCCATTATCAGCAGGAGGAAAAAAACCTTTTGTAGTGAATCTGTCTGACAGGTGATAAGAACCTTTGAAGGGAACTTAACTAGGGAAATGCATTCAATTAGTGTAATGACAAAGCCATTCACAATCTTTGTTTAACACTTGGTTGATAGTATCCAATTTGCAAATTAATTCCGGTTGCTCAGCTTCTCGTTGGAGTCTGTTTTGGAAGTTTTTCTGTTTTAAAATTGACACCTTCAAGTCTTTCATGGGATGGCCAGAAAGATTGAAGTGTTCTCCTACTGGTTTTTGAATGTTATGATTCCTGATGTCAGATTTGTGTCCATTTATTCTTTTGCGTAGAGACTGGCTGGTTTGGCCAATGTACATAGCAGAGGGGCATTGCTGGCACATGATGGCATAGATCACATTGGTTGATGTGCAGGTGAAGGAGCCTCTGATGGTGTGGCTGATGTGATTAGGTCCTGTGATGGTGTCAGTTGAATGGATATGTGAGCAGAGTTGGCATCGGGCTTTGTCCTTGGTTACAGACAGCCCCCCAACAAATATTCCACCGGCAACCACACATCACACAACAAAAACACTAACCCAGGCACCTATCCTTGTAACAAAGCCAGATGCTAGTGCAGAATTGTTCCTTAGAAAATACAAATTCTAGTGCCATGGTTTTCAATCTTTCTTCATTTGCAGACCCCTAAAAAATTTCAACTCGAGGTGCGGACCCCTTTGGAAATTCAAACTGCGGTCTGCAGGCCCCTGCCATAGAAATCTTAGACTGAAAACTAATTGAACAGAATTCAGCTATCAGGGTTGCAGCACGAGAAAGGGTGCTAAACTGGTGGTTTCTAGGGTAATGCCAACACTTCCGGGTTTGCATCTGCAGGTGGGGGTATTCACATACTTTTGACTGAGTAGAAAACCAGAATGCCTTGTCTGGGATCTGAAACTATTTTCATCATCACCTTTTGCAGACCCCTTAGACATAGTCTGCAGACCCCCAGGGTTGAAACTACTGTGCTAGTGAAATGTCCAGTCTAGTTTAAGTCCTATGTGGTGTCTATCACATTCCTAAGGAGAATTTCTGCAGCTTAATTATACATCTCATTATCAAGATTTGTCTGATAGCCTAAATGCTACCTGTCTTGGTTTCACCCCATTACTCCTGTTCTTATCCCCATAACTCCTGATTATACCTGTCTCCTAGTTATAACTCGGTATATTGCTTGATGAATTCTCTGCTCTCTCTTTGTTTGGGCTCATACCTCTCACAATCTCATATGGGAATCTTCTCACCTTGTGAATATTTACAGGTGCTAACCCAGAATGCAAACCCTTTACATACAGAACTTCACAAGCATGACTACCGATTCTTTCACTTGATATTAGGAACTTTAAAAACAGACCCTTTGTTTTCGTTCAGACAGATTTATTCTTCATGATCCAGCTTTGCCCGCAGTCTTGATAGAGCAAGTAATCTACTGAGAATATTTCCCCCTAGAACACATTATTTTTAAAAGGAGAGTTTTAATGAACTGTAAATCTGCCTTCCAATCCATCCTAAAGATACTATACCTACAAGAAGTGACCCAAAACAAATGTTCGCAAATGGATACATTCTTCCAAGGCACTATTCCTCTTGATTGCTAAGATACACCTTCTCTGTTTCTCTCTCTTTGATCATAAAATCTTTAGGGCAGTGACTGCCTTCACTTATTTATCTTGTGTGATGGATGCTGAATACACAGTTGCCAATGTAAATAGTGATCAATGTAAATTGTAAATAATATTCTCAAAAGAGTACAATCAAATTAAATGGGTACCATGTTGTATGTATAATGGCTTCACTAAATCAGGCCCCGATTTAGTAAAGCACATATGCATAAAGGAGGATATGATCGAGATCTATAAAATTATGAGTGGTATGGAGAAAGTGAATAAGGAAAAGTTATTGACTTGTTCCCATAATATAAGAACTAGGGGACACCAAATGAAATTAATGGGCAGCAGGTTTAAAACAAAGAAAAGGAAGTTCTTCTTCACACAGCGCACAGTCAACCTGTGGAACTCCCTGCCTGAGGAGGTTGTGAAGTCTAGAACAGGGTTTAAAAGAGAACTGCATAAATTCATGGAGGTGAAGTCCATTAATGGCTATTAGCCAGGATGGGTAAGGAATGGTGTCTCTAGCTTCTGTTTGTCAGAGGGGGGTGATGGATGGCAGGAGAGAGATCGCTCGATCATACCTGTTAGGTTCACTCACTCTGGGGCACCTGGCATTGGCCACTGTTGGTAGACAGGACACTAAGCTGGATGGACCTTTGGTCAGACCCAGTCTGGTCATTCTTATGTTCTTACGAAATATGTCTCATTGATGTCAACAGGATTTAAGCAGGTGTTTGAGGTTAAGCACATGCTGAACTGCTGTACTAAATCAGGGCCCAAATACGTGATCCAAAGCTCACTGAAGTTGGTGGAAAGATCCAGGTTGATTTGGGCTTTGGATCAGGCCTTAGCATATCAATCTACCCAGCAAAGGCCAGATTGTCAGTCTGTATGAATTATCCTAGCTCAGTTGTTAATAGAGCTATTACCAGAGTTGCCTCTAGATCTTTAGGGCCATAGGTCAAGCCTCACAGTCCGAAATCCATATAATTCCCTATCCCAGTAACCTTGGGAAGACTGTTTCTCTCCACAATCCACAGGGAAGGCAACTTTTTTCTTCTTTTTCTGGCATGTAGAATATTAATTATGGCTGCAACATAGCGAGGACAGTAGCTAAAGACTTGGCTGGAAAAAATGAAAATATTATTTCATGAGCTGAAAAAGCAAAGTATGCAAAGTATTTCATTTTCCTTGATATTTTTTTTCTGATTAAAACGGGGAGGGAATGCTGTGGGGTGAAAGGCTGGCTTACATCAATTTTTGGATTGAAACAAGAAGTAAACCTTATTATTTAGTGCACGTTTCTATAAATAGGAGCACTGAGCCATCAAATTGAATATCCTGCCTCTGACCATGGGCAATACTTGCTACTTTAGAAGAAGGAGAAAATCCCTCCAAGAATGGATGACCACCTTCTCAAAAGGCTCTTACTACTGCCCAGCTCCGGCTTCTGGCCTGCCCGGGGGTGGGGCCTCAGTGGGAAGAGGATCAGGGGGTAGTGCCTCATTTAAGGGGGGGTGGGGCTAAGGCCCACTTCAATCCCCATAGCCACTGGGAAGAAGCTGGCACCACCCTGAGCCTGGGGAATCCGAGACCAATACTGTCCCAACGTCATTCAGCCTGGGACTGGGACTTTTCTGCCCAATTCGGGAGGAGTGATCACCCTATTCCACAATGAACTTAGAGCTTGCTCTTGAGACTAAACCTCTGTTGACTTTAATCATACAAGAACATGTAAACACCTCGATCTGGATTCAATCCGCCTTTTGATCACACATTATAGTAAAGGTTCTGTGCTTACAGTAAGTGTAGTTACAGTGCAATTACATTGGTACCTCCTTTTGATACCTGTAATCACCACTCATTCATGTAACTGCAAAGTTCCCTTGGAATAATTAGTGTGAATACAATTCAGTTAATGCTAATCATATTAAAGATTAAGCAAAGCAACAAAAGGACAGTAAGTAAATGAGTTTTGTAGTCAGCCTTCTGGTTATGTGAATTTGTAGCAATTACCTACGGAAAAGTAAAGCCCCATTGCCAGACATCATCCTGAAGCAGTATTGAAACTGGTTTAATTGCTAGTGTGGGCAAAACCACGTTCACATTGCAGTAGCCATAAAAGGATGCCCAGGCTTCCTTAGATGGTGTCAAAACCAGTTGCGCCAACACTAGCAATGAAACCTGTGTCAAGACCATCAACAGCAGGTCAGTTTCCTGCTGTTTGTGGTGCCTGGAGATCGTGACTGAGGGAAATGACCTGAAATATTAATGTGTGATGTAAATAAAGACAGGATCAGAAGCAGCTTCATTTAATTCCTTTTAGTTTTTAGACTACAGTGGCTTTTGGAGTAGATGGAAGAACCTAAGAGTAGAATCTGGTCCACGGTGCCAGTGCGTGTTGTAAATAGTTCTAGCAAAAAGAACTCAACAATAATCTCTCTAATGCTAGTTTCAATTTTTTTTTGCATTTAAAGATGTCAGGATTCAGGTTATAAATTTGGATGAAAATGTTCCCTGGTTTTCAGTCAGCTAGAACTGTAACGACACCAGCAGCATCTTTCTCTCCTTTTCCCACAGAACTTAATTCTCTAACCAGTTCTTTCATGGTTTACTCCACACTTGAGGCCGCCTAGCACATTCCATTATTCTTCTAGCTAACAAAGTCTGCACAGCTCATTAGGATTACTCATTCATTGATTGCTCAGATGGGTCCTACTAAGTGACAAGTCATTTATCCCATTTCCCTGGGGTCGACAGTGCTTGCTCCAGAGTGTGCCCAAATCCCATTGGTCAGAGGAGGAAAAGACCAAGAATGGAATCTTAGTTTCCTGCACAGAATTGAAGAGCACCACTTACCTGATAGATCGCTGCACTAACTCAAGAGTTTGGCTTACATTCCTGTGTGATTTGCTTCACTGTTCAGAGACACATACATAGACCTCTGCAGAAAAAACCCTCAAGGCCACAGAGAGCCAAGTTACAGCTGTTACTCTGTACTTTTGCAGGGCTTCATAGTTCAGTGGGAAAAAACACATTATCATTTGTCTTCTCTTACCTAGGTGCATTACAGTGAAGGAAACTCTATCTTCAAAAGCATGCATTTGGGGAAGAGTCCCATGCTCACCCTTCCTTCCTCATTCATCTCTTCAACGTTGTTTTCTTTATTGTAAAAATACTTTCCATTCTATTTGCATCTTCTTTCCTGCATTCCTCTGTGCTCACTGCATAGATTTCAGTGTTATGACCATCGCCAGCTCTTGGATCCTGGACTCAAAACCTTGTTAGTTAAGTGTGGGTGAACGTGTTGATTTTTAACTACAGTATTTTTGTTTTAAGGTGCAATCATTTGGTAGAGGTAAGGTTTTGTGTTTGTTTTTTTAAGTCTATATACTTAGGGACTGATACAAGACCCATTGAAATCAGTGGAAAGATTCCTGTTTATTCTGTGGAGGGATAAAGCTTTCAGACTTGCTCAACATTTATCTTGTGCCAGGTGGCTATGGGGAGGAGGCAGATACTGCAGCAGTGTTACCTCATTGACCCACCTACTCCTGGCTCTGCAAAGCCTGAGTCCTTTGGAGCACCACCGAGTGGCTTCCCCGGGGCAGAGGATGGAGAAGTCGCAGAGTCAGCACTCTCCCCTTCTGCATGTCCCAGGGCTTGGACTGGCAAGCCCCACCTGCCCTTTGCTTAAAGGGATGAGCATGTTGGCCAACATTTACAAACGCAAATGAGTAAGACTGGTACAACTGGGTGGTTGTTTTCCTTAGAGACCAGGCTGCAAAGAGGCCTCGTCTGCCGACATACACTTAAGACAAGTCCCTATCCCTTCCGTTCACATGCTGTCACCAGCAGCCCAAGGTAGAAGAGAGAACGTACATTGTTTCTTTCTGAAGCAGCCATTAAGTGCATTCCAGCACTTGCTCTCCCGGCCCAGCCTGCCCTACCCTAGCATGATGGCACAGAGACTACCCAGGCCCCAATTCTTGACTACCCCCTTTGCATGGCTCTGGAGAATAAACAGGAATGTGCCCAAAGAGGAGGATGTGATCATATTGTTTGATATGTATAAGGAATGATGGTCCCTATTCTGCAAGCACATGATTGAGTGTTAGACTATCTGTTAGAATCTGTGTTCTTTGTTTAGCAACTTTCTCTTTTCTGGTAGAACGTGGTGTGTAGTTAGATGGGCCCAGGTTTGGATGCCCTTATTCCTGTTGAGTAATACCTGGCTCCGGGTAGTATGTGCAGCAGACATCATTTCCTGAGACTGTGGGTGTGTCTGCAGAGAGCAGAAGTCATTCTCCCGTTTGGAAGATGGGAGTATACGTGGCAGGGGCAGATCAGAAAGTAGCAGGCTGCAGTTTATCTACCACAAGCTAAAGTTTCTGTGTTATGCAGTGCTTGAAAAGGAAAGGCCGGTTTTATTCAATATCTTTATCAATGATCTGGAGGATGGAGTGGACGTCACCCTCAGCACGTTTGCAGATGACACTAAACTGGGAGGAGTGGTAGATACGCTGGAGGGTAGGGATAGGATACAGAGGGACCTAGACAAATTAGAGGATTGGGCCAAAAGAAATTTGATGAGGTTCAAGTGCAGAGTCCTGCACTTAGGACGGAAGAATCCCTTGCACTGCTACAGACTAGGGACGGAATGGCTAGGCAGCAGTTCTGCAGTAAAAGACCTAGGAGTTACAGTGGACAAGAAACTGGACATGAGTCAACAGTGTGCCCTTGTTGCCAAGAAGGCTAATGGAATTTTGGGCTATGTAAGTAGGGGCATTGCCAGCAGATTGGTTAGGTCTCATCTGGAGTACTGCGTCCAGTTTTGGGACCCACGCTACAAGAAAGATGTGTAAAAATTGGAAAGAGTCCAGAGGAAGGCAACAAAAAGGATTAGGGGCCTGGAGCGCATGACTTATGAGGAGAGGCTGAGAGAACTGGGATTGTTTAGTCTACAGAAGAGAAGACTGAGGGGAGATTTGATAGCTGCTTTCAACTACCTGAAAGGAGGTTCCAAAGAGGATGGATCTAGACTGTTTTCAGTGGTACCAGATGACAGAACAAGGAGTAATGGTCTCAAGTTGCAGTGGGGGAGATATAGATTGGATATTAGGAAACAGTATTTCACTAGGAGGGTGGTGAAGCACTGGAATGGGTTACCTAGGGAGGTGGTAGAATCTCCCTCCTTAGAGGTTTTTAAGGTCAGGATTGATAAAGTCCTGGCTGGGATGATTTAGTTCTGGTTAGTCCTGCTTTGAGCAGGGGGTTGGACTAGATACCTCCTGAGGTCCCTTCCAACCCTGATATTCTATGATTCTATGATATCCTCATTAAATATAAGTGCTCATTGCTGTAATGCAAAGAAAACGCAGGTAGTGTTCACCATCAGTAAAGGTGGCAGAATCTGGTCTTTAATGGATTTGCAAGGTTTCAAATACAGGTCGTTATTACATTTTTGTGTATTTTTACTTTGAGTTCTTCTAGCCCTTCTATTTAATTGTTCAAACAGAAGAGCTGTCCTCAGCTGGGCCACATATTTTTCATATTGATTGAATGTCGTGATTTTTTTTTGGGGGGGGGGGGGCTTTTTGGCTGCTTTTTCATTTTCTTAACTTTATCTTAGTCTAAAATGAAGAATGTTTATGGATGCCATTATATGACAGAGTTGTCTGAGATAGCAGGGAAATGGCCTTGATAACCCAGTCCTATGCCTCATGTTGCTATATTCCTCTGTCAGGTGACTGACTCTGATCGACAGCCTACTGAAGTCCATAGGACTTTCAATTGATCTCCATGAACTTTGGATCAGGACTTTAATCTTGCACTTGCAAAGGGACACAAGCAAGGCCCTAACAGGCTTTTTTCATGTTAATGTACCATGGTGCTAAAGGACCAAGTGGTTTTTGCAATTTGCTTTTAGACCTCTGATCTTCCACATTTGTTTACTCATCTCCTTGAAGACTTAAGAGTGCATCATATTTAGGCTTGGAAGGATTAAATTTGTATTGATATATTTCGGTGAACGTTGATTTTACCATACCCACACAAACCGACCAAAAATATACCTATCGATGACAACTGAAATGTACAGATAGTCAAGGAAAGGAAGCTGCTGCTTGAGAACTTATTGGAGTTTGATTTGAGGATTTTTACTTGGCATATTTTCATGTGATGTTGACAGTTTGTGTTTTAATTGTTTTAGAGCTTTAGCTTTTTGAATGTCAACATCTACTCTAATTCAATAATTGTCTGACCCTCCCATAATTTTCACAACTGGGAACATTTAAATTGATACAAATTGGGAAAAATGCTTAAAAACAAGCATAGATGTTATCCATTAAAATTGTTTAAAAAGTGGAATTCTGTCAAACCTAATCTTGTATTAGATTTAATTTTTCCAATTGCATTTCACTGGAAACAATACCTGTAGGAAATATAAATGGGAGCTGCTTTGTAGGAATTGGCCTAAATTTTGTATATGGACAAGAAATTGAGCGTATTTGTGACAAAACCATATGTTTGATTTTGATACAGTAGAGAGTATCTGAAAAAGTAATAAAAGATAGTGGGAGTTATGTGCTGACATCCAAGAGACAAAAAACAGAGTCTTCAATGTTCGGTATTCCATTTAGAAAGAATTATCATTAGGAAGAAATAGGCACAAAAATCACCATTGGCTCAGGTCAGATATGTTCCTTGTGGGAATTTAGCATAGCTCCTCTCCAGTTCTATACTCACTGGAATGTCATTATTCTAGGATTGGGGAAAAGAAAATAGAGGTATCTGAAATTCCACGGCTGATTGAAAGGGAAAGATAGAACCATTTGTTCTACCGTTTTCTTAAAGTGAGGGTAGAGATCAGAGTGGAAGACACGTAGCAAATTTCACAAGCAGTCGCTAAAGTTAAACTCTCAACTCACAGGTTTGTGACTGTCACTCTGAAAACCTTTGGGGAAGAGAGAATGGGAAGAAATCAGAATTCCACTGGAAAAAACAAGTGGTTTCATAGACTGACTTTTGTCAAAGACAAACATTGGCCAAGAGATTCAAAAGTGAGGAATGGTTTTGAGTCCCTTAATTTTGGGGTACCCAGCCTGACACACCTTAAAGGGGCTGGATTCTCAGAGGGTTGAGTGCTCTGTACATCCTGAATATCAGGTTACTTTAGGGTATCTTAAACCTTCAGACAAAATCACTAGTTCCTACTACCTACACAGACTTTTAAATTATTTTGTTTACTTAACTATTTATTGGAGATTTTCTCTTCAAACCTATCAGTTTGTTTAAAATATATTTTAAAATTCAGCTGCACTCCATTTCCCCACATTTTAGTGGTTTCTTCCCATTTTCACTCAATGTTAAAGAAAGCACAAAGACCCAAATATTCAGCTATGAAATCACAGAAACACATCCAGGCAACCATGGTACATTGATGGAATCAATGTATAGAAGCAGATTAATGTTCGATAATCCCTCCTGCTTTCCATGTGATCCCAACACTGAGTTTTGAAGGTAGTCGAAGGGCAAATATTTTCTTATTGAAACTAGCCTGTTAATATTAAAATAATCACCACACATTTTGGGCCCAATCCTTTGATGGACCTACTCATGAAAGAAAAGGATTGTCAGGATTTGTCACTGGCTTGTAATGCCACATACAGGAGTGAGAGAAACGACTGGAGAAAATCTATTTGTGCAGCACAGCCTGCAAGAAACAAATTGTGCACATGAAAGCAAATGAGTCATCAGTTTACTATATTCTAGTTCAAGTAAAGTACTGCTCTACATAAAAACTTGCCAGTGCCAAGACATCAGCTCAGCAGAAAAGGAAAACCAAACAGATTAGAGAGGAAGAAATAATGTTCTACAAACCCCTGATTGAACAAAAACCATACTACATCAATGCCCATTGAAGTTGAGAGGCTTCCATTAACTTCAATATGCATTGCATTACTCCCAAGATTACCAAACCCAGGTTCAGATGGACAGAAAGGGAATCTCTGTGTGTACATAATAGTGTACAATTGAAAATATAAGTTTAAAGGTAAAGTTTGAATGGAATTTAATGGAGTTCAGTGTAGCGGAGTTAGTGTCACACGACACATTGCATCTAAAACCGGTCAACAGTTTTCCATCAACATGTTTATCAATGCGAAATGGCTTTTTCTAAATTAAAACAAAAATGTTATTGAAAAACACGTAGGTTTTGTACAAATGGATTTTCATCAAAAACCAAATATTTTTCGGTGTTCAGCAAAACAAACAAACAAAAATTGCATGAGGAAAGAAAATCTGTTTTCATTGAAAACTAGGGGGGAAAGGACAGAAAATTTGAACAAAAATGAAAAAATGCCCTGAATTTTTCATGGGGTGAGGGGGAGAAATATTATTTCCCAACCATCTCAATTTATACTATAAGACAACATGACTGGGAACTGACGCATTTCAGCACCATTCTGCAGTTTGACCTGGTGAATTAAATTCACTGTTGTATGCAGTGTTGTTGGACACAATGTTGGTCCCAGGGTATTAGTGAGATAAGCTCTAAAGCTTTTCTCATTCACCAGCAGAAGCTGGGTTTATAAAAGTTATTAATACCCCTTCCCCCTTGTGTCTCTGGTGGATTCAAGTAATTTGCAGACCTCAAATTGAGCGTTCGTGTGGCACTAGACTGGTTGTGTGTAGGTGTTTGTCTGGTGTGTCTTGTGTGGGTGAAGGGAGAATTTACTTATAAGCTTCATGTCAGGGGGCATTGCCTGTCAAATCTGCATAGAAGGTAATCCATGGCTAAGGATCTCCTAGAATGAGTGGATCCCAGCCCAGATACATTTTGTAGTTGTCCTTTCTTGTGACCGTCAGATTTCTACTGTCTAGGGAGAATGGATTGTTCCATTGTCAGACCACAATGGAAATACTCATTTATTGATAGAAGAGATCTCAGAGCATGCTTGCTGGGTTAATGCTGGCAGTGGCTTCAGCAATGCCTATCGACTTAGTTACTATGTACAAGAGGGGGAAATAGATGGGCTGAGAGGGGGAATTTTCAAAAGCACAAAGCATTGGCCTAACTCCACTCCCAACATAGTCAATGGTAAAACTCCCATTGACCTCAGTGGGAGGAGTTAGGCCAATATGAAGTGCTTTTGAAAATCCCCTCCTAAGACTGTCAAGCGCTCACAGGGTTGCCAACCCTCCAGGATTGTCCTAAAATCTCCAGGAATTAAAGATTAATCTTTAAAGATTATGTCATGTGCTGAAACCTCCAGGATTACGTCAAACCAGAATTGGCAACCCGAAGCACCCGGCATAGATTAATGAAAACTACAGCACAGATGTATGGTAAAATCCTCTCCTATAGAAGAGAAAATCCAACATGTACTATATTTTCATTAGAATGCCATAGATGTATCAGTAACACACACAACAATATGTACACTATATCGTTATGCCATATGTTTTAAATATCATGAAAATTGGCCCGTTTTGCAGTATATTTGATATTGTAGCTATTGTCACTAGGGATGGGCAAACCAGTTCAGCTGCAATACGAATTGGCTTTAACCTCAGCCCAGTCTCTGATCCATATAGAACTTTTTAATTTTTTTTAAGTGCGGCTCTAATCTGAGAAGCGACTCTGTAAACATGCATTGTGGTGGATCCACATTCATCATCTCCCAGTTGATCCACACACAACTTCTCAGTTTACAAAAACTTTTTTTGGAGGGTAGGGCTGCTCGACAAAAATTGGATGATACATTTTAATAAAAAATAGGGTTTCGTTGAAAACATTTTTGTGAAAAAATCATTTTAAAAAACCTTTCACTCTTTGAAATGGAAAAATACTGAAATGTAGTTATTGTCGATGTTTTGTTTAGAAGATTTTGTACAAGTCTCACTTTCTCTCAGGTTCCCTCTTCCTTTTTTTGTTTCCACTGGAAAAATGGGGAAAAGATGAAAAACTGAACGGAATTGAGGGGAAACACTTTTTAAAGTACATTTTCCATTTGAAAAGTTTTTTTAAAAAAGTTTTAAAAATGAGAGTTTTTTTTAAAAAAATTAATACAAGTCCTCCCACCCCCATGAGCACATTTCCAGTGGGGAGAAAATAGGGGGAAACACTTTCCGTCATTAATTTACTCCCCTTTCATCCTCCTTCGCTGTTTCCACTGCAACACGGGGAATAGTAGAAAACGCAGAGAAAATTGGGACCTTGTTTTCATTTTCTCCTCAGTTTTTCTCCCTTTTTCACTTTACAACAGGGGGAAAATG
This sequence comes from Sternotherus odoratus, assembly GCA_032164245.1. Taxonomy (NCBI): domain Eukaryota; kingdom Metazoa; phylum Chordata; order Testudines; family Kinosternidae; genus Sternotherus; species Sternotherus odoratus. The sequence continues at coordinate 3,253,952 of JAVMKO010000011.1, forward strand.
AGGGGAATAAATAAGTGGGAGAGGTGGTGAAAAAATACCCCAATTTTTAAAAATATATTTTTGGCAATGGAATCACAACAACATTTTTGTAATAATTGAATAGTTTCAAATCAACTTTTTGTGGGAAAAATGTTTGATGTTTTTCAGTCAACTCTATTTTTTTTCCTAAATGCAAGCTGAAACCTGAACATCAGACTGGGTTTCTTCTAGTTCCATCCTGTATCTTTGCCAGTAACCAGACTCTGGAAGCAGGACTGTGGGTTAGTCCAGTGGTTCTCAACTAGGGGTACATATAGAGGTCTTCTAGGGGGTACATTGACTGATCTAGAGATTTGCCTAGTTTTACAACAGGCTACATAAAAAGCACTAGCAAAATCAGTACAAACTAAAATTTCATACAGACACTGACTTATTTATATGGCTTTATACACTGTACAATGAAATGTAAGAACAATATTTATAGTCCAATGGATTTATTTTATAATTACATGGTAAAAATGAGAAGGTCGGCAATTAGTCAGTAAGAGTGTGAGGTGGCTCTTTTGTACTTTATGTCTGATTTTGTAAGCAGGTAGTTTTTAAGTGAGGTGAAACTTGGGATACGCAAGACAAATCAGACGCCTGAAAGGGCCGCAGTGGTCGGGAAAGATTGAGAACCATTGGGCTAGTCTAACTTGAAACACTACTGCAGCACAGTTGCCATAGTTAATCCCCCCTCCCAGAGAGGCAGTAGATAGGCGACAGAAGAAGTCTTCCGTTGCCCTAGCACTGTCCACACATGGGGTTTAGGTTAGCTTAACTATGTCGCTCAGGGGTGCGGATTTTTCACACCTCTAGGCGACAGCTGGACTGATTTAACTACTGAGTGTAGGCATGGCCTTAGTTAACAATTCTTTTGATGAAGCAAAAGCCAGAAGATAATGTAGCTTACTCTCTGAGCTGTCCTGACTGTGCAGTTCCTATAGAACTACGAAGCAGAAGCAGTAAACCCTAATTTTGTTGAAATAGTTTGCAGATATTACTGTGGACGAATATAAGGAGCCGTTCTGATGAATAAGAAATTGCATTTTTCACGAAGACACCTTCTGATCCCAAAGTTACTATGGAGTGCAGTTCTACTCTGTAAAATTAGTGTGTAAATTGTTGTCATCTTGATTTGTTCTCTGCTTGTGTTCACAGTTGTATAAGCTTACTTTCATTTTAACTCTTCTTTAGTCCTGTTAGAACTGCAGAGTCAACAAAATGAATGCTGGGATTTTCAAAGGAGCTAAGGAAGTTAGGGGCCCAAAACTTAGTGAAATTCAGTTGGCGTTTGGTGCCCAACTCCAGTGGGCCCTTTAAAATTTTTTATCCTAGCTACTAGCTGGATTCTATTTCTTCTTTTTTACTAAGCTCCATTCAGATATCCCCATGCAAACAGATTGGCAGTCATGTGCTTGCACAGTAACGAAGAGACCATATTTTGGCCAGCAGAATGTTTAGTGCTGGTGGTGATTCAGAAGATGGGAAGGAAAGCAACCACCTTGATGTTCAGATCCCAGGTTGTATGTTTAGGGCTAGCTATTTGAAAAACCAGCAGTTGGCTGGTGTTATCAATATCTGTTAAGTTCTCACCCCTGCTCCAGGGATCGGGGTGGGCAAAATGATTCTGGTTTTGGGGAAACAGAAAAACTTAGGCTGTTGCCGATGTTGCCCACTGATTTATTCGTAGATCCAGAGAATTTTAAGGTAGAAGGGACCATTAGATCATCTACTCTGAATGCCTGTATAGCACAGGTCAGAGAATTTCATCCTGTCCTTGTGTCTGACTATAGACAATTCCAGAGAGTCTTCCCATTCTGATTTCACATCCCCCTTCAGCCTGGCTTTTCCCCTTGACTTGCATGCAAATGTAACTCCTGTTGTGTTTTGGCTTTTGCAACACTCGATTTACATGTGAGACCTAGGCAGGTATGTAAATCACCATTCCTTTGCCTAGGTCCTAGGATAAACTTGTTTAACAACCTTGCCTGGTTCCGTGGCTTAAGCATACTTTAAGAACATACATACAACTTTGTGATTCTTCCCCCTGCATGCCTCATGCATTGCCTGTAGGGGGCAGTATAATGTGAGCTTTCATTTGATACCTCCCACAACTTTCTTACAGACCAATACTATGACAGCAATGTGTTAGGTGCATTGAGTTTGTCCGGCCTGATAAAATTGTTGACACAAAATATCAATCCATCAAAAGGCTTCTGTGTCAAACCTGACCCCTGACATTGATTAGACTAGGGCTACTCTGAAGGTGTCTATTCAAAGTCCTCTGATCCCATAGAATTAGGGCAACTTTCCCCATTCTTAGCATCCATACTTTCCCCAGTGGTAGCCTCACACCCCTTAGGGTCACCCAGACCAGGAAAAACTTCACCCCAGAGGTGTGAAATCAGATACTTTAATAGCCAGAGTTTTCCCTGCTCCCAGTCCTGGCCATTGCATTTCCCAGATGTACCAGAGACTCCTAGCAGATCCTGGGCCATAGAAACATCCACTGTGCCTCAGTTTCCCTGTTCTCAGTGGATTCTGGCCTCCCGCGTCCCCTAGCTATATCAGAGTCTTACCATTCCACTAGGTTCCATTCTTGTAGTGTGCGTATCAGCATTACACGTGAATTACTCTGTCAGTCCAAACTGCTGACATGAGTCCATGGAGGCCTCTTGTGTTTCAAAAAAGAAGTTTGGGGTTGATGATCTTTCTGTCTCCAATGGAGATTCAGTTGCAGTTGTTATCCCAGTTAGGTCTCTTGCAGATGACAGGGCTTTAGCAGCAGTATTGATGTTTCATACAATCCCATTTTGAGTCATTGCATTGGCCACAGCTTGCTGGCCATGGCTACATTTCAGTTCTCTTACCAAATGTGACAAAGGCAATTCTGGCTCTGTTGCTACAGTGACTTATAGGAGGCTAAGTTATTATTAAGGTATTAAGAGCAGAGCCAATGCCAAGAAAATACAGACACAAACTGCATCACAGTTGCTAAGCCTCTGTTGTGTGTTACATATGGAATGTTACATATCAACTGGAAATTTACTAAATACATCGATTGCAGCCATCTACAAATGTATCTCTGATCATGCACATTTCGTGGTAGTTTCCAGTGTTCTGCCTACAGGAGAATATATTAGTGTTCAATAACATCTCTTGTTATAATATAGACTTCTGAATGGTTTCTTGGCAGCTTGTAACTTACTGGAAAAGATTGTACATTCTTGGAGAAGCAAACAGTGCTGGCTGTTTTTCATGTTTCAGAGTGTGTGAGTGAATAGGCTGTAGTGGAAAAAAAAACCTCACTCCTTTCAAATTAATCAATAGCCAAATTAGAGCGAATATCAAAATGTGCACATAACGGGTGTGAAGAGAGAGCCTCTCAGCACATTTGGTGGGCTTTTATAGGAATCATGAGCCTTGCCAAGCATTTCATGCGGGTTTGTCTCAGTTTTTCTTTTTAGAATTCAACACAAACGGTGTTGAAATTCAAGGGAGTAAAAGCGTCAAAGCACATTTCTCAAACCACTTTCATTAGTGCGTCAAAGTCACTGCAGAGAAGATGTCTCTGGTGCCCAAACATAGGCACTCTTAAGGGAAAATACAGAGCATATAGGCTATAGCCCATTTGATCAGGAGCAAGCCATTAGCTGCTTCTGTGGCCTGGTGTGAGCCAGCACACTTGCTGGTCTCTAAGGTGCTACAAGTATTCTTCATTTTCTTTATGGATACAGACGAACACGGCTGCTATTCTTAAACCTGTCACACTTGCTGTGTTCCTCCTCCTCGTTCTGACAGGCAGGATGATAATTAATCCTCATCCAGGATTTTCCTGTTCTCTAGGGCTTTGCTCAGAGGAAGGCACAGGAAGGTGACCTCAACAGGTGTGCAAGAGGCAGTTGCTTTCCTCTCAACCAGAGAAAATGCACAGATATAAATGACTGTGCAAGGTGTGAGGCAGTAGCAAGCCAGGCTGAGAGTTCTTTGATAATTTGACCCGAAATCTCTTATGTACAATGACCACAAGTATGTGGAAGCGACAAAGAGTCCTGTGGCACCTGAAAGACTAGCATAAGTATTGAAGCATAAGCTTTCGTGGGCTAATACCCACTTCGCTGGATGCATGCAGTGCAGTGCATGCAGATGCATCCGACGAAGTGGGTACTAGCCCACAAAAGCTTATGCTTCAATTCTTTTGTTAGTCTTTCAGGTGCCACAGGACTCTTTGTCGCTTCCGCAAATCCAGACTAACACGGCGACCTCTCTGATTCTTCACAAGTATGTGATAAGCTTGTTGGACCAGAACTTTGTGTTTTCAAGGATAAAATCTGTTGAATATAGGATGCATGGCTGAAGATTAGCCGTGACTTAAAATATTCCTTCTAAATGTTTTATTCCAACCCGGGTTTTTGACTACATTATTTTTTTAATGAAAAGCATCAGCTTTCCATGGGAAATTGTGAGGTTTTTGTCACAAGATTTTGGCCAAAAAACTTTTGGGGTTGGGGTTTTTGATCAGAAGTCAAGGGGAGGTTTTGTGTGGAAAATGTCAACAAAGTTTTTTGTCTTATTTGATCAAAATTTTCTGCAGAAAACTCAGATTTGTTTCTTCTGACCAGTTCTACTGAAGATGAAAAGAGACAAGGGAATTGAAATATCAATACGGAGAGATGGGGAACTGAGGAAATATGGGAAATAAATTTCCTGCCCATTCTTCCACAGATTGGTTGGAATTTTTCAAATGTCAATGGAAAAAAAAAGTGTAAAGGGAGAATTTTCAAAAAAACAAAATAATGTAAAGAATTTTTCTTTTCCTGCTTTTGCGTCTGCTCTGGTTAGCAGCGGTACCTCTCCAAGTCACGGTTGAGGTCTATCAATGTGACAGATGGAGATGCTGCATTCTTGTAACTGTTCAGTGGCAAAAGGACGGAAATACCATTTTTGACACCTCTCCCCCGCACAGTCCATTTAGAAGTTTGAAACTATTATTTTCATCCTGTTACACTCAACCTTTGCTTGCAGCTTGTGAGAGATTTAGAAATCAAGTGAGGACATTTTCGGCCATTGATTTTGGGGTATGTTTGTTATTGATAAGGAAGGTTGCCATTTTGATACAGGTTGTCAGCAAATGGCTGACAAATGGAGGAACAAAAGATTCTACATGCTGTCTTCGCTCTGAACAGGGAAACCCCTTTTGTAAGGGAGAAATGCCATTGATGGATGAAGAAATGGGGCTGTGTGTTTGAGACCCTAATGGAATAAATCAGCCATCAGGCAGATGCAGGGATCTGAGCTCTCCCGCCTCGTGGGGTCAGAGAGCCTAGGCCCCACCCAAAGCCAAACATCTAACAGTGAAACTTTATAGCCCCACCGCCTTTGGGCCCAACTGAGCTGACCCGAGCCAGCTGCGGCTGTGGGTCTTTTATTGCAATGTAGCTGGGGAGGCACATGCCTAATTCAGCCACATGTGTCCTCACCCCCAGTTTGTGTAGTGTGGCCATGCCCTGAGCCATGGCCAGCTGGGAGACGGGCAGCAATAGTGAGCAGCGGATTGGAGCTGCTTAAACAGGTGGAAGCAGCGGCTAGGAGGGGTTTAAGAAATCTCTTCCATTCCAGAGAGGTGTAGATTTCTGAGTTCAGAAGGGCCCGCAAAGATAGCCGAGTCTTCATCACACCGGCCACAGAACTTCCCCCAGAGAGGGAGTGACTAGGAGTCACTTGATTTGAATGTACTGGTGGGGGCAGAGGTCACTCTGAGTTGGAACCTTTTGCTTAATTCCTCCTGATCCTACCTGGGTGTTGATGGCAGCATCTAGAAGATGGAGGCAATCCTATTTTTATCCAGAGCTGGTGACATTTCAACTATTTTCAAAACATTTTTTTTTCAGTTTAGAAACTGAATATTTTTTGGTTTTTCATTTTCCCTCCATGTCTCTCCTCACCCCCCCCCCTTTTTCATTTTACCTCTGAAAGGGGGAGCTAAGAACAAGCATTTGACAACTAAAGAACAGTTTCAAAAATAATTTTAAAGGGTTGGGGGGGAATGCTCAGAAAATATTTGCTTTTTCAATAAAAGACCATTTTTCAGCCCCCCCCCCCCAAAAAAAATGTGGAAAGAAAAATTTCAACCAGATCAATTGATGGAAAAATTAAATTAGAGCTGGTTAATTGTACTAATGATCCATTATGCCCATAAACTGGCGTAGTGGGGGATAAGATCCATCTAGTGACCTGATCCAAAGCTCACTGGAGTTCTGGAACAACTTCCACTCATTTCAGTGGGCTTTGGATGTGGCTCTCAATTTTAAAAGAGGCATTTTGATTTATTTGCTCAAGTTCTTTAACTGACTTTATTTGATATTAATTTATTTTTAATTATGTGCTATGTCATAATGGGTTGGCTCACAAAGACTCTTTCTAGACCCAATGGGTGTACTTTTTGGAAGATAATTACGTGAGTTCAAAGTCTTTGGCCAATCATATTGCAGTAGTCATGCAAGCTGTTTCATAATACTGTTTTGAACCCTGTTGGTGGCATAACTAAGATTTAATTAAATACAGAAATAGAAATAGAAACGTTTGTTCATTTGACCATCTGTGAGTCAATGACTACAGTGGTTTTCTTAGTTTCTATGCTACATGCTGTTACTGAATGTTTCATATTATTTTCCATCTCCCCAACCACACTCACGCAGTTTAAGAGCCTGTGAAGAGTCAAGACAGATATCCAATCTTGTTGGGATGAGGATCTCTGTATGTTGTTCTCTGATACTGGTGTTAGGGAGGAAAACAAAACTTTGAGTATGAACTGCAAGAACAAGGTGTGATGAAATGAGATTGGTCTTGGTGTTTTCTCTGAATACTGTGTGGGTTATTCTTAATGTTTTCTCTGAATACTGTGTGAGTGCCTCAGTTTCCCCTATGCTTCTCTTAAGTATGTAGGTGGGAGGATAAGGGTCTGTGCTTGTTGCAGAGTCCTAGAGGGCCATTGTGATGCTGTCTGCATAGGGAATGGCCAACACTCTGTCTCCTGGCTACTGATGACCTGCCCTCCAACCCCCAGAAAGAGACAAAGGCCAGAGGAGAGTTTCATTTTGGAGCTGGCTGGGGAAATGGAGTGAGGCACAGATGTGGTCTGGCCTCCCTGCCCCCAAGATGGACCCGACTGAGGGGTCCTGGTCTCTGTACCTGCAAGCTCTGGTTTGGACTGTGTTCCTGTTGTTTAATAAACCTTCTGTTTTACTGGCTGGCTGAGAGTCACATATGACTGCAGAGTTGGCATGCAGGATCCTTTGGCTTTCCCAGGAGCCCCGCCTGTGCGGGCTCGCTGTGGGAAGCGCATGGTGGGGCAGGGGATGCTGGATGCTCTGAAGAAGGTGGAAGCTGTGAAGCTTCTTGCCCAGGAGACGGTCTGCTCACAGAGAAGAGTCTTGACTGGCTTTGTAGGGAGCAGTTCCAGAGAATCACCCGCTGACTCCGTGACAACTGGTGGGAGAAGTGGGATCTACTGCACCCTGTGAATGGCGCTTCCTGCATTAAGTGACTGGGGAGCAGTAAAAAGAAAGGGGGGGCAGGTCATCAGGAGACAGGGTGTCGGCCATTTCCTGTGCAGACAGCATCACACTGGCCCTCCGGAGCTCTGCAACAATCACACACCCTTATCCCCCCACCTACATACTTAAGAGAAGCATAGGGGAAACTGAGGCACTCACACAGTATTCAGAGAAAACATTAAGAATAGTCCACACAGTATTCAGAGAAAAAACACCAAGAACATTCTCACTTCATCACACAGGGGAAAACAGAAACCCCAGAAATAAAGGAATGGGTGGTTTAATCTAGTGGACAAAGGAATCAGGGAGCAAATTTGGCTTCCTACAGTTTTTGGTGGGTAATTAGATATCTGTGCACAAGACAGGAGCTCCTGTTTTCTAATAATAGTGATATTCTATTTAACTCTCACTCTTTGTTTGTAAAGCACGATGGGGCCCTGTTCATTCTTGGTAGCTCCGGGCAGTACCATGATAGAAGACATTATTACTATAGTTATTATTGTTATGACTGTTGTTTAGTGGTATTGTGGGAGTGCTGAAGGGCGCAATCCTGGGAAAGGACCGGATTGTGCTAAGCTCTGGGCAAACACCTAACAAACAGACAGTTGTACTAGCGAATTTTTCATCTGAATTCTTTTGTCAAAATGTAGGCCCTTTTTATTCAAAATGGAATTTTCACAAACACATTTTAATTTTCTGAATTTTTTCAACAAAATCTTTTTTGTCTTTTTTTTCCCTTTCCCTTTTTATTTTCTGCTTCTTTGGGCTTTTGTTTTTACATGGCTAATATTGCTAATTATTATAATTATATATTATAATATATATGTATATATGTTATATTAATATATTAATATATCATATAATTAAATATATATTATAATATAATTTTAATATCGCTACATGGTTAATTAACCACATCGTGGGGCTGCTTCAGAATGGGGAAGAAATTGAAAGTGAAAGTTTTCCATTTCAAAATTTAAAACAGAAATTTGATTAAAAAATAGGGACATTTTCAAAAATTAAACATCGGTTCCTTTAAACACCCTGCAGAATGGAACCGTCTTCAGAGATGTTAAAATACCTGTTTTCAAAACTGTTAGTGTGAATAAAAGATTTTAATCCTGCTCTTTACAACAGCATCACATTCACATGTGTAAGCAGTGTCACGATGAGCTCCACCCTGACATCTGGTGGGAAATTGCAGGAATTGTGGTGAACTGTGGAAAATCACTTCAGCTGGTGTTATTTGCATAGACACACCCACCGCGCCTAGTCTGAGCTCACAGCAGCCCAAATGGTCACTTTGGCTGCTGTGGGATCCCCAGGTTCTCTGTTATTAGGGTAGGAATGATAAAATGTTGCTAACCTGATAACGTGAATGAGGCACGGGGATATGTACTTGGCCAGATGTCAGGGTGGAACTCATCCTGACACTGCTTACACATGCAACCAAACTATAGTTTTATGTTCTTTTACAAACAATCCGTGTGTGTGTGTGTGTGTGTGTGTGTGTGTGTGTGTGTGTGTGTGTGTGTGTACGCACACGTGACTTCAGCCTCCTAGTCTCTTCTTTGCTTCCATGTGGCTGTGTCTGCCTCTCCCCCGCTCCAGCCCTGGCAGACAGACTTGTGTTAGCAGGGCTCAAGCTAGCCCCCTATAATTATCAGTGTGGACATAGCGCCTTGGAGCTCAAGCCCACCCAATCCCCTCAACTCCGGAGCCTTAGTTCCCAGATGTTGGGTAGACAAACCCTGTAAGGCTCCACACTTAAGGTACATCTTTAAAAAAAAAACCCTGGCACTGAGTTTCAGATCCTGGTTGATTGGCTTGGACTGTGGGGCTGAAACTAGCTGTGTAGAAGCTTCCGCTTGGGGAGGGACACTTTCCTAGTCGCTCTCTTGTCCTGAAGTTCCAGGAGGAAAAAGGTTCCTCCTGTAAAGTAAACTTATTCTGAGTGAATCATCTCCTGGGGTGCAATTCATCCCTGCGCTGAGAGCTAACACGAAGCCAAGACACCACAAGCACAAAGTAGGACATCAGAGAGGCCTAGCTGGTACTTAGTCATGAACCCTCGCCCAGACCTCCTAACAATCCTGTCCCCAAGGGCCCTGTCACAGCTGAAGCAGAGCATTTCCTGCATTCAGGGCAGCGCTGGTGTGTGTAGGGCGGGGAGGGGCAAAGAGGGTCCCCAGTCCAAGCAGTGGTGTAACCTGAGAGCACATGGGGTTGCAGGATCACTCTGTTTATGTTGGGGTGACCAGGCCAGATCAGAATGGCTTTGCAACCGTATGTGCTAGATCACAATGTCGATCAAAGCTGGCCCTTCCACTGCATCTATGAAGGGGCGGATGGGCCAAATTTAATTGGTGCTGGGTCCCGCTTTAGCCACGTGAAATGTTGGGAGGTACGGTCAATGCCCCAAATAGGCATTAATACAGCAAAACACATTTGCAGCTTCAACCACATTCTTAAGTCCCAGTGGGAGTTAACCACCTGCTTCTGTGCCTGGGCAAATCAGTTGGGAAGTTCTCCCAAGAGGTTATAGTGGGGCAAAGCATGAAATGAGTACAGACAAGGTTACCCCCACCTCTGGAGAGATGATATTCTTTGTGAAGCTATAACAGCTCTAGCTGGAGCTCTATTATTGGATCCTTTTCATTGTCTGAACCCCTTCCTTGCTCCACTGCAGGAGATACGTTATGCACAGGGGCTGTATCTAATGTATCTTGTGCTGGAGAGCAAGGAAAGGTTGTGGGTAATGCAGAGGTTTTGGATAAATGGGAGCATACTGTATTTCACAGCTGTGCCATTGCCCCAGATTGTTTAAGACTGAAGGTCAGATCCTCAGTTATATGAATTAAGGTTGTTCCGTTGATGTCCATGGATCTCCACTGCTATACGCTAGGTGAGTATCTGGCCCTGAGAGTCCTGTATTATGACATTGGTGGTTCTGTGCTGAAATAGGCTATAGGGACTAAGACAATACGTCCGCTGTTCTTCTGAGCCCCTCAGGAATATGAGACGTGGCTCTCATAAGGCTGTCCCAGCAAGAAACCTTTGAAATACAATAATAAATAATTCAGTACAAAAACAAACTGTGTTTCAGACAAAGTGAACTGTCACGAGTAACCAGATCACCAAAAGCCTACATAGAACATTGAAAAAGTCCACTGGTCCCATAGTAATTTTCAAAGGGCAGGAACTGAAACTAGCCATTTAGTGTTGCCATATATTTTTTTAAATGAATTTAATTTGATTAGTCTCTAATATAAAAACTCTCTTCCTTTTTAATTAACAAATATAGTGTGAGCATTTCACAGTCAAAGTGGATTTTAGTTACAGTTGAGTTGTTACTTTTTTCATTGCTGTCCCTAACTGTAAGAATTTACATTCAAAAGGCACGCAACATGTAAATCTGTGACTGTGGAAAAGAGTTTCTTCTGCTGGAATCTGTTTCTGGACAGATGTTATAAAGATACATTTATGCTAAGTACAATAGACATTTCCCTGCATTCCTTGACTTCAATAGGAACTTGGATTGTTTAAGAAATGCAGGAACCTGCCTTATGCTGTAGCTCATTAATCTCGTTATATAGTTGAATCTTAGGTGATGGAATCTCCTTCCTTAGAGGTCTTTAAGGTCAGACTTGACAAAGCCCTGGCTGGGATGATTTAATTGGGCATTGGTCCTGCTTTGAGCAGGGGGCTGGCAAATACCTCCTGAGGTCCCATCCAACCCTGATATTCTATGATTCTATAGAGTTGGTGACATTTTTATATAAATATGTTTGGTCAAAAATGTATTTGTCCAGGGAAAATTTCATTTTGCTCCAAAATTTCCTTTGAAAATTTCCATTTCCCCCCCAAAACCAGAAGTTGAAAACTAAACAACAAAAAATTAAAAATTCTGTGTTTAAGTAAACATTTTTGGTTTTCAGTAAAATTTTTAATTTGGGGGGTTTTGGAAACTGAAATAATCCACCAGGAAACCAAAAATTTTGGAATTTTTACTTTCTATTTGAGAAAAAAAATCACAGAAAAAAAATCCATTCTTTCAAGCCACTTTAGTCTCTTGTTCGTTCATTCATTGACTCGTCATGACTCCAGTTGAGGACAGCACTTGACCACGTGGTGAACTTCCAACTTGTGCTTAAGTCCTTGACTTCTGACTTCCTGAGCATGGCCTCTAAACTGCAGAGCCTTACACAGGCAACAAAGAGTCCTGTGGCACCTTAAAGACTAACTAAAGTATTGAAGCATAAGCTTTTGTGGGCTAATACCCACTTCATCGGATGCAAGCAGTGGTTGCATCCGACAAAGTGGTTATTAGCCCACGAAAGCTTACGCTTCAATACTTTAGTTAGTCTTTAAGGTGCCACAGGACTCTTTGTTACCTCTGCTATTCCAGACTAACACGGCTACCTCTCTGATTCTTTACACAGGCAAATAACTCACAGTGTATGTCACATAAATTAAGCATGTACATACGTCTTTGCAGGATCACAGAATGAGAGCCTGAGTGCTAAAGTACTGTCCTAAGAGTGAAACTTTTCAGAATCATGGTCTCAGTTAATTGCCATTATTCACCCTGCTCCTTTTTAACCTGTGCTGACGTATGTCATGTTAATAAGGTTCTCTCTCAAATATTATCATGTGAAAGCAGTATTTCTGGTTTCCTCAAAGTTTTCTTCAACATCTTCCCTCCACCCCACCCTTTGTTGTCTTTCTTGGATAGACATATGGTTTATTTGCAAAGCAGTGAAGAAAGCCATGATATTTTACGTTTTTCTAGATGTTTTTGGCACTGCTCTGAAGTAATTTTTTTAAAAAGTTGCAGATGCTTAAAATTCGGTTGGTATTCTAGTTCCCAGAGGGACCCCTCCAATTCTCAGCCCCCATGTGCTGTTACCATGGCAATCTTCCTCTTTCCTTTAAGCTCTAGCATGCCACATTCCATGAAATTTGCACAAAAAGTATCTTTATTATAAACAAAGGCTTGTCAGTCATGTATTTAACATTCTGTATCAATAAACAATAAACATGTTGGTAGAGTTGACTTTCTCCTCTCAGTAAGAGATGGAGGTTTTTTTAAACACATCTATGAGAAATTGCTGAGGTTTCCTTTACAATAGAACTGGGGGGGCGGGGGGAGTCTAAGCGTGTGTAGTGATAAATAGAAAAAGAATGAGGTATTTACACTGATACTTTTACTATATATCAGTATAAGTATAGTAACATATACATAAGTTGTCCATATAAAATATTATATGTCTAATATATCACACTGTATATATAATATTTTATATGGGCAACTTTATAAGCGATGTAGCTAATCCTAATTGGATGGATGGATGGAGAGAGGGTGACACTGAACAGAACACTTGGGAGGGAGGGGAGTCTACCCTTAGACCCCATTAGATGGGATAAATGCAAAGAAGAAGGAGGAGGAAAAGAGAGAGGTAGATACTTTAGAATGGCTATGTTGATTGCAAGGTTGCCCTTATAAAATGTGAGTTATAACTAAATTTCGGCTTTAAATAAAGAAAAATAAATTCCTCGGGGATGGAGAATGGTGTATGATGTGACAGGATTCATTTGCAAAATTGAGATTCTGAGCTGTATCTGAATTGGTTGAAAATTCAGAGGTGTTTGGATTCAGATTTTTGCTTTGACCCATTATACACACTACAAAGATCACTTACATAGAACCAATTTGGGGGGAGCTTGATCCTGGTATTGTAATTTTTGCTCATCTCTAATTTACAGTTTGGAAGAATAAGTAAAAATCAGAACTCTTTCATTTGACATGTGAAATAATTTTGTAAAGGGATTGGAGATCTTCAGCTGAAAGATGCTATAACCATGTAAAGTATTATCTTGATGCACTGTAGAAAGACAATATGTAAGAAAAATAAATAGAATAGCTTTGAGGTTCTGCTTAAAGGCAGAGGGAGAAAGGGCATATTTAGAGGTTGCTGATCAGCTCTAGGCAACTAAAGCAGGGGAATGAATGCAAGAAAAATATGTGACCGAGACTTACTTCAAGACAAATATATTTGTATTAAAAATTATTCATAATGCAAATGGGAACAGATGCCAGGTTGCAGCATAATGAAATGAAATTCTTTTGCATTGAATAGAAATAGTGCATATTTCCCAGTAGAAAATATATTCTATATATAAAATGTAAAATAGTTAAACTTTATTTATTTACCTTCTTGATTATATTAAACAGTGAGGTAGTGATTAAAGGCAGGAGTATCAACCGTACTAACTATATTTAAAACCCCTCAATCAGTTTCTTTTTGGCTGAGATGATTACAGTAAACACACCTGCAGTATTTTACAAGCAGGCATGATCTTGAATTGAGGTGCCATTCTGCTGGAAACAAGCCCAGAGTCTTAACCCTACTAATGAATCCAGACAAGTTCATAAACTCACTTTTCCTCAAAATACAGTAGCAACTTTGCAGACGTTGCAAATGACATACTAGGAAAATACATAAAGTACTTAAGAAATTGGGTGGGCTTTTCTAAAGATCCCAAGTGATATAGGAGCACAAGTGTGAATGAAAGCCAATGAGACTTGTACTCGTAAATCATTTGGGTTATTTGGAAAATCCAACTATCAATTTAGATATGCAATGGAGGATAAATGTATAACAGACTCACATAATGTTAAAAATGTTGGACCTGATTTTAGACGGGTATAACTCCATTGACTTCAATGGATTTACTTCAGATTTACATCACTGGAAGTGAGTGGAGAATTAAGGTCAATTTAGTGTTGTGGGATATTTCATAGACGAGGTGGGTGAGATAATCTTTTATTAGAGCAACTTTTGATGGTGAGAGACAAGCTTTCATGCTATACCCACCCTGTCTCTCTCTCTCTCTTTTTTTTTCTTAGTCCAGCCAGATAATTTGTTAACCACATGAAATGAATAACAGCTTCAAGAGTGAGGGTTAGCAACCAAAAAAGTGCACTCTAAAATATAGAGCATAATAATATATAACGGGGTAGCCTTTCCATTCCATAGAGTGCTATGGTAAGTGTAGCAGAATGCAAGCCTTGAGTTATTTCAATGCGCTGCAATGTATGCAAAGTGGCAGTGTTCGCAGTGAGCTTTCTGCTTATAGAATCTGATCTGAAGCCCATTTGAAGTCAAGGGGATTCTTTCTATGAACTCCACTGGACTTTGGATCGGTGAAGTTGTTCTGTGGAATAGCACACTGCCCAAGAAACAGGGCTCTGCTGTGTCAGTGGTAAAACAATTGCAGAACGAAAACTATTACTAGAATAATAAATCTTTAGAAATGTATTACATGCTGCAGTAACAGTAATAAAGAGCTGCATGTTTCTGAGGGTATGTAATAAAGGCAAAATGTGGATGAGAACTGCTTGCTCATGAAAGTTTGTGTGGACATTTTCCCTTATGAACACAGACATGGTACAACAGACACTGGTATGTACTGAACATAAAGAGGGCAGATCCACACCAGCTTAGGATTTGGCCCTCTGCATGCCTTTGTGTGGGTAAATACATTAATATAAATGTGTACTGAATTCTTTCTGTATATACATATAAGTATGTATTTTATTTAAACTAATATTCACCACATTCCAAAAATACAAGGAAAAATAAATTCACCACCACAGAGTGACTTGAAAAGATAATGTCCTATTTTTTCTGCTGTTTATTAAAACCAGGTTTCTATTTTCTATACCTTTTCCTTAGAGGAACTAGATCTTTGCCCATCAAAAGCATCTGGATGAGTTTATGAACTTGGCAGAGGCTTTTTTCATTCAAGATTCAAATGCATTGATCAGCTCCGGTACTATTTTTATCAAAGGACATTGGATGTGGTAGACTTTCTCATCCACTGAGGCAGAGAGATTCGGCTCAGAACTATGAAATTTCCCACTGCACTGAGAAGAGCTGCCCGTGAAGCAGAAAAAAAGCCTTAGCTAAGACGTGTGCTAGCGATCGCTGGCAAAATAACAGAAATTGCCAAATGAAATTAAGCCAAAAATCACTTTTCTCCCTATTTATTCAGGGTCTTTAATTTATTCAAGCAGTGACAGAGAGTGGCTTAAAAGATACTTACACAAAATTGCTAAGATAGCAAAGAATGTTTTGGATTCAGGTGAGCTCACTGAATAGTCGTCTGTGCAGTTTTTTAACTCTTTATTAGAATTCTTTATTGGTTTTGAAAAGCTCAATATTTATATGTTCTGAACTCTCTTCCATTCTTTGAAAAACATTTGATTAAGTAACAAAGTCCTGTGGCACCTTAAAGATTAACTATAAAGTTTTGAAGCATAAGCTTTCGTGGGCTAATACCCACTTCGTCGCGAAGTGGGTATTAGCCCACGAAAGCTTATGCTTCAAAACTTTATAGTTAGTCTTTAAGGTGCCACAGGACTTTGTTACCTCTGCTATTCCAGACTAACACGGCTACCTCTCTGATATTTGATTAAGTGTTCTCAGAAGCCAAACAGTAGCCCCTCTACGTGGTAAACATTTTTACAATTTAAAATATATATAAATTGAAAGATAATGGACACAAATGCTGTTCACTACAAAATTGCTCATATTCTGAAATCAGTAAATGACAGGACTGAGAGAGAAAGCTTTTAATAAGAAATAATTTTGATAGTGTGTAGTTTATCAAAGAATGACACATTGTATATGCACACATTTAAAGATGGCTAAAACTGGTAACATCTTACCTAGTCGTTCTATTACTAACATTTTTTAAAACGTTGCCAAGCTTCTTCCACTAATTTAATTTACCAGTTTGATAGGATTGTTGGGTTACTTTTCATTTTAACTTTATTGAATCAGTTCCTTGGTAAGATACCAAGTGTGCATTACCTTCATTTTGTGAAGGGCTCAACTTCAATGTGAGGCCAGAGTTGAATGCTGTAAAGATTTACCCCACATATTAATATTTTGCCTTGACATTCTCTGCACAATCTGCTGTCCTTTCCAGGCCATGAAGACTTAGGAGTCAGTAAAAGCAGATAATGTGGGAAGGAAAAAATTATTTACTGGATGACCTATTCTGCTTTTTTTTCTGAATTAGATTTAATGTGCAGACTGTTGTTCTGCTGGACCTGTGCAATGTTTCTAAGTCATGTTTTTAGACCCTTGCTTTTAGGCATAAATTACAGTCAATAACCACCAAATAAGGCATGTATAGACAGTATTAGAAACAGAGTATCTGGGATTGACTTGCTAACAGGGATCAATTAAAATATATTTAAATAATAAGATTTTAAAATAACAGTAATTAATAAGCCACTGTACTTGAGGCAACAATACTTTCCCTATAGAAGCCCCAATTTTAGAAAGCACTTAAGCATATTCTTATTCTTGAACTATAAGTAGATGCTTAAGTCCCAATGAATGTGATGAGACAGAAGTAAAATGCTTTCCTGAATCAGAGCCCCAAGTATTTTAGGGCCTGGTCCAGAGGTGATTGAAATCAATGAGTGTCTTCTCATGGACTTCCGGGGGGTGTGGGTCAGGCACTTTAAAAGTAAGGATAATCTAGGCTATGCAATGAAAAGCAGCGTGATTTAAAACAGCAGATTCACGCTTGTGGCATCGCGAGCCAGCCGGTGAGTTTGAAAACATGAATGCAAAGAATTCAAACGAAAGACGCATTGGGGAAAGTCAGCTCAAGGCTCACTTAGCTAGCCACTGCAAACTCAGGGCAGGTGTTACTGCATCTGCTGAGACTCCTGAATGTGATAAAGGAGGCTGGATTTCTTTTCCAGAGGGAAAAACAGGAGGGGAGAGCAGTCCACTTTATTGATCATTCCTAACCCCTCCGAGTATCTCCTGCATGCTGGACAAAGCAGTCAGTGTGAGGAAGAGTGAACTTAAGGAAGACACAAGTCAAAAACCTTATTAGAAAGAGGGAAACAGGGTCAAAATGGAATGAGTACAAATAAAGGGAAAATTTGATATTTGTTGACCATCGCATCTCAGGTTAGCTCATCGCTGGTCTAGTGCTCTAGTGCCTAATAATAATTGTTCCAGTTCTTTTAGTTTTGTTTTCCTCCAGAGATTTGGGTAAAGGTTAACTTGGAAAAATGTCTCTTCTGCGGCCAAAAATGATATATTTTATTTTATTTTATTTTGTTGTGGTCTGATTCCATGGTAAGGAGCCTTGTTAAAATAAAAAAAAGTCTAATTAGGAATCAGCCCTGAAATCTTCACTCCAAAGGGGACTGGAAAGGATCATTTGTTGAAAGGCTGAGTCTCGTCTCTTGATGATGCAGGTCATTAGAGCTCCAGGAAAGAAAGAAAATAATGAGAAAGTGGCATTGAAACATTTGAAGAGGAAGAGGTTCTAGTGGCTCATGAAAACCTTGACAGAATCCTCACACATTCTCCAAGTCCAATAATAACAAATATCTACCTCATATATATAAGTACGACCTAAAATACATTCCCTCCCTCTTTCTGCACCCCTTATCCTTTATATATATGGTCTCTCTATGTAATTAGAGATTGATGAACATGCATACGCGCACAGAATAGATGAAGCTGTTCCTGCAGTTCCCATCATAAACCCCAGTTTTTAGTGGCTTATAACTTTGCCAAATTGTAACTGTTTTGGCTGAAACTTTCCATGCAGGATGTCTGCCTCTGGCTAAATATTTTTGGAAAGTTGCAGCAAAAATGGTTAACCTGTCTGTGAGAATGAGACGAGGGACAAGTACATTGCTATAGGATAGACTTCTCTGGGAATGGATCGGGGTTGTGTAGTGAATGGGACTGCTGTCTGAAGCACCCTCAAGCTTAATGGATGCTTGTGTCCGTCTTTAGACCTTGGTTTCCCATGTATCTCAGTTTCCCTGGGGGGGGGAGGGGTCCTGTGAAAATAAGTGAATTATATTTGTGAAGTACACAGATGCCAAAGCACCAGAGAAAAGTCCAGGAAGCAATTAATAATTTTGTATTCAGAACAGGGTTTGAAAAGTGTGAAGGAAAGAAGACCTATGGCCACGCATTGAACAACAAGAAGAAAATAAAATACTAAACAGGTGCTCATTACGTGAATAACCTTGCACTCAGTGAGGCAGGAGTCCTCTGGAAAAAATAGTGTGTGATCATGTAATTAAAAACTGTGTGATAATGCATTTACACAAGGGGGGTGAATTATGGTTGGCAGGAACCTTCCTTCTGTCATTTCCTAACTTTTGAGTGCTTGACTTTGTAACCTCAATGGTCTTTTAAACATGCGTGTGTGTTTGTGTGTGTGTGTGTGTGTGTACTATATATAAAATAATATGAGATGTGTGGAATAGGAAAGGAGGAAGAGATTATATAAAAAGTGTCTTGCGTCGGAAAGACAAAGCATACAAACTCATGGTTATTTCTTTGCAATTAGATGTATGTACATGAGCGAATACACAGACAAATAAACATATGCCTATTATATAGTATATGTGCTTCTTTGTTTCTCTGTCTAATTACAGGGAGATAACCATATATTTTATATGCTTTATTTTTTGGACACAAGGCACTTTTCACAAATTTGCAAGTCTCTGGCTGAGGAATTTTGATCTTATTTCGTGAATCGCTTTCTATTTCTCAGCAACATTAGAGCACCTTCTCTTTTTTACCACAAGAGAGCAGTGCTTGCAGCTAGATTTGAATCTCAACACTGCAATTCATAGCATGCCAGTGGTTTGGTTCTCTTTAATTGTGCAAAAACAGGCTGGTTTTTTTTCCTTCAAAGATTCTCTCACCGACTTTGATCGTCTTTGTTGTTTCTCTTTTAAGCATACACTGAGACCCAAGCAAGCTAATTAAGTGGTTATCTTTAAATTACACACAATTAAGTCCATTGTAAAATGATCTAATGGAAGAAGTTGCTGTGGTTTGGGAACGTACATGCAGCAAGCCACCTCTGATTTCCAGGCATGAAATTATTAAGGGGAACTGCTTGAGAAGGAGGGTTTCTTGGATCATCGGCTCCATCCTGTTGCATCAAGCATGAAGTATCCCATCATGATCTTTCCAGGAACAATGCAATTAATGTTCTCCTGAAAGCTCTGAGTAGCGGTGCCCTAATTTCCTACTTACGCAAGCTGCATCGCTGTTGGACTGACCTTCCCATCCACGAGAATTTACTAATATCAAAGCCCAGCTTGGCCAACTTTCATCTCTGACTCTTTCTCAAAGGAGACTAGGATGTCTGCACACCGCACTGTAGGGCTTGGTAGTGAAAGCTGCTTTGGGTCATGCAAGGTGACCAGCTTTCTCACCAGCGCCCCCACCCATCACCCCTGGCCTCTGCCCAGTGGGCTGTATAAATTAAAACCAGTAACTACAACAGTGCACAGGAATAATCTGGCAGCCATTGCAGAGCACAGAGCATTGGTGTAATGCCGGCCCTACAAGAAACACCTCTCAGCACACAGACTACCATTGTCTGCCCCAGCTGAGCTTTCCGGGTGATTTTCCAGAGCCATGTCCAGGGCCAGTGACAGGGGGGTACTACGGGTACAGCTGTACCGGGCCCCGGACTTTAGGGGGGCCCCCTTAAGTCCGGGGCCCGGTACACAGCAGTACCCGTAGTCATCCCCCCTTGCCGCCGGGCCTGGAGAGCGGGGAAGGGGCGGGGAGGCGGCGCGGCTCTCCCCCGGAGCGGACGAGCGCGCGTGTCCCCGGCAGGAGCAGTGAGCCCGGCCGGCGGCAGCAGCGCACCACCGCCTGCAAAGAGGGCGAGGGCGGGGAGGCTCCGCAGCACTGTAGGGCTTCCCCCGCCAGGTCCGGGGGAGAAAGAAAGGGCGCGGGGGGGGGGGAGAAAGAAAGGGCGCGGGGGGGGGGGAGAAAGAAAGGGCGCGGGGGGGGGGAGAAAGAAAGGGCGCGGGGGGGGGGAGAAAGAAAGGGCGCGGGGGGGGGAGAAAGAAAGGGCGCGGGGGGGAGAAAGAAAGGGCGCGGGGGGGGAGAAAGAAAGGGCGCGGGGGGGAGAAAGAAAGGGCGCGGGGGGGGGGAGAAAGAAAGGGCGCGGGGGGGAGAAAGAAAGGGCGCGGGGGGGGGAGAAAGAAAGGGCGCGGGGGGGGAAGAAAGAAAGGGCGCGGGGGGGAGAAAGAAAGGGCGCGGGGGGGGGGAGAAAGAAAGGGCGCGGGGGGGGGAAGAAAGGGCGTGGGGGGGAGAAAGGGCGCAAGGGGGGGGAGAAAGGGCGGCTCACGCCGCTCCCGGGCTCGCGCTGCCGCCAGCCGCTGTCAGCTGAGGGGGGGAGCGCCGGCTGGGCTGGGGGGCCCCCCGGCTGGGCTTCCTCCCCCCAGCCGCTGTCAGCTGGGGGGGAGCGCTGGCTGGGCTGGGGGGGCCCCCGGCTGGGCTGGGGGGGCCCCAAACGATCAGAATAGGGAGGCCCCAAATTTCTGTCGCCGGCCCTGGCCATGTCCCCTGGAGAGTGCCTCACAGAGCTCCAGTCTACCAGTGACAAGGAGGCGGACTGTGGCAGAGAGCTCTGCATCTGAAAGGAAGGGCTGTTGCCTCCTGGCCCAGCCTAAATGACAAACATCTACCTTGATCACTCCAAGCGCCTGGTTGTCTAGGAGCAGCCATGGAGCCAACAGGACCATGGGTTGGAAATGTGGATAACAAAGGGCAGGCAAACTCCTCCAGTGGGTGGAGATGATATTCCTTCCCCCAGGCTGCTCCACCCACTCCACCAGCTTAACCTCAGTCACACCTGGATTGCCGCTCATCTGGGTCCAATGCAATAGAGAGACAGAGCACACTGTTACCTCTGTATTGGAGATACCACAGCTCATCTCGTCTCTCTGCCTCCACCAACCACCCCACAGATGAATGGATGGGCCAAAGGGGGACTTTTTGGTAGCAGGCAAGAGGGCGCCCTTGGCAGAGGTGCTCACCATGGGGAGGAACAGTCACCATGCCAGAAATGCTCCATGCTCACCCCTACCAATGACAGCTGGCAGGTCTACCGAGGTCAGCGCGGATGTGTGTTTCTCATCCAGGGCCAACGGAAGCCCATCCGCCCGTGAAACCAGGCCATCTCTGTGCCACCCTGAGGCCTATAGGTTGATGGATGTGATGAAATCGGAGAATTTCAAAGATGTCCAGAGGGGCTTCACCACCCCCTCCCCGAGTCCCTTCCCCACCAGAGGAAATCAGAGACGGGGCGATACTGAGTGAGACAGGCAGACTCCAGGGATGGTTTCTCGGGTGGAGATCTAACCCCTGCTTCTTGGCTTGCCAGTGGACTTTACCAACCAGGAGGGACAGGGGTTGAGCTTCCAGGCAGTCACGCAAAGCTCCCCTGCACTTCGCTGGGAGACGCTGGCTGCAACCCCAGCAGAGAACCCCCTGCATTTGTCCCCTTCTTTCCAAACCCAAGCAATTGTTTCTGCAAAGCACCTTGAAAACTCCTCACTGCTGCGAAACTCTTGAGGGTGTCTCAGGTTGGAGGCTGTGAGGGTTTGAGGAGTTCAATGCAGGTCCACTCATCGGCACATGGTGGATGCCTAACTGGAAGCAAACAAGCCCCTTGTCTTCCTGCAGCGTGTGAGACCAAAACCTCTGTGTCACGACTGACCAGGCTCTGACGGAGGCTTTCCGCTCACCAGTCCTTCCTCCTTCCTGCCCCGTCCGTCTCAGGCTACTTGCGTAGCAAGGTGACCCAGGAGGCTGAGGAAAAGACACCTGGATAACCAGACGCCAGACTGTTATACCGTCCCCTCAGACCACTGATTGGATGGAACCAATCTGGTTCCATCTACACTGAGGTGAGTCATTGAGAAAGGGCCAGGTGCGCCCGGACACAATACACAGTGTGGCGGTTGGTTTGCGGCAGAGGCAGCGCCCCTACTGCACACAACCTCACCCCATCCTCTAAACCAGATCCAGTGTGTGTCTAGCCATGCCACCTCCCCACTCACCCCAGCACCGGCGCCCCACCGGAGACATCTGGGCAAATAAAGAGCCTGCTTCTAGAGTGCGGTGGAGGGAGGAGGGGGTTTGAGCCTTGGCCTGCTAAGTCCAGGGTTGTGAGTTCAATCCTTGAGGGGAGGCCGGTTAGGGGGCAAAAATAGGGATTGGTCCTGCTTTGAGCGGGGGGTTGGACTAGATCAGTTCCTTTCTGGCTCTGAGATTCTATGAAAGGGACCACTCTGTGCCCCAGACCCAGGCTCTACTTACACTAATGAAGGCTGGCAATGTGTTGCTTTATACAACTACAAAACAAACAGAGCCGGGAAAAGCACCCTATGGCTAAAGCAGACCTGAGGGAGGTGTGGAGCATGTTCCAACCCATAGTATGTAAGTAACTTGGAAAACCCCTTGATGATCACTTTACTACAGTTGTGGGGTTCCCTGGCCAGGGCCCTCCCCCTGATGAAATGGTGACTGATCATGTTAATGTGGTGGGTGTAGCTGTGGGTGTAAGTCATCGAACCGTGTGCTTATCCGGATTCCTTTGAGAGCTTTCCCCTATTGAGCACTGATGCTCACCGCTTCCCTCTCCACATCACCTCGTGGTTGGGCTCTGTCCTCCTCTGTATTCTGCTGCCTCTCGGATCTGGTGTCACCAAAAGGTTTGATCCCAGTCTAGTATGTGCCCAAGAAACACCTAGCAAAAGAACCGACGGGTGTCAATACTGACGGATGTGCAGCAGCTCGCATGGGCAGGGGCTGAGTAGAGATCTCTCCTTGGAGATAGACTTCGGTGCACCTGGAGCTGTCTGGAGGAGCAGGGCTGGCCCTTGGTTCAATCTTGCCGGCCTCAGCATGGTGAATGAAGGAGCTCTGCTGGCCACCTGGGAGGGCTGTGTGGCGCGCCAGCCTATGGGCCACAAATTGTTCTGGATGTCACCTTCACTCTTGGGGGCCTTCTGCACCAATACATGGGAAATCCTGCAAAATGCTGCGTATTTTATTTGTCAAAATAACGTTCCATAATCACGCCGGTTTCAATGAGTTTGGTCATTTAGTTCAAAACACCGGTCAGCGAGTATTTCTGTAGCAATACAGACACCCAAATAATCCCCCCGGAGCAGAGAGTTAAGGAATCCCCCATGACAACCCAGTCCCTGTTTGCCCCCTTTCCTCCCCAGAACCAAGCCCCGGGGTATCCCCAGCCCAGATAACTTTTCTGGGTAGTCCCATGGCTCTCCCACAGAGCCCAGCCATGGGACTCCCCTTGCACAGATACCCGGCCTCTCCCCACCCAAACCCAGGAATCTAGAGGGAGAAACAGCCTGAGGCTCCGTCCCAGGCTCACATGAAGTGCTCTGTGCGCTGCCCTCTCCTTCCCTCAGGGCATGCTGGGAACTGCAGCTGCCGGGAACCCTCTTGCTCCCTCCCCTTCTCCCCGTCATTCTCTTCTATGTATGAACTGGGCACTACTGGGTCCAGCGGCCCCTCGTGGCAGCTAGCAGCCCTGACGTTCATTTCTGTGGGGAAAAGGCAATTCTGCAGGCACATTGATTTCTGCAAAATTCTGCATTGCGCAGTGGTGCAGAATTCCCCCAGGAGTAACGCTATGTAACAAAGGAAGAAATAGCCTTCCATTCCCCAGCTTATCAAATCTCCAATGAAAGGAACTCCCCATGATTATGAAAGGGGATGCGATTTGTGTTTCCAGGATTCAGGTTTAATGAAGAAGCACCGTGTATACTATTTCAAAAAAGAGCAGCGGTGTAACTCTCGGGGAAGGTGTAACTCTCGGGGAAGGTGTAACAAATCTTTCTCATGTATCTTGGCAGGGGATCAGAAGAGCTGGCAATATGAACTGTGTTTCAAATGGACCATTTTTGTGCTGTCACAAGGCACCCAAGTGGGCCCCATAAAGATGTGACATGGGAGGTTTTTCCCCCCTGCACTTCCTGGGATCCCACTGTAGGAAAGCACCCCTCGGCCCCGCTGTGAAAGGAGTCAGCTCTTTTAAAGAGAGCAAGAGAAGGCCTTTTGTGGTAGAGCTACTGGGCACAGTGACAAAATCATCCCAGAGGAAACTGGTTAGGAAAATCAAGCTGTGGAACGCGATCCAAACCCCACTGAGTTTGCATTCTCCCAACCAGGAGGGCGTTGGACCTTTTCCATTTGTTTAGAGGTTTCGAAAGGTATCCCCAAAAAACCCAGCTGGTTTAATGCCTTTGCTTAGTGTGGCAGTGGGAACTAGGAAGTCAGCACCCCTCGTTCTGGTTAACTCAAAGAGGACAGAAGCCAGTACAGAGGCGGAGAGCTGGACTCTCCTCTGTAAATGAGGTGTAGCGCCACTGAAATCCAGGGAATGATCCTGGTGTGTAAAACCAGGGTGTGTGAGAGGAGAATCAGTTTCATACTTTTTAATGGCGGCGATCAATTTCCCGACTCCTGCTTACTGACACAGGCGCCCAGGATTAGAGTTTTAGCTCCTGAAAGGAACATTTTTATTCCTAGTTTGGGCTGTCCCCAAATGAAATCCCTACAGATCCTGCTGTAATACAGTCATTCCCAGAGCAGCGCTCTCAGAAAGATGTCCAGTCTTGCGAGATTGCTCGGACTGCAGTGTGATGTCATGACACCAATCGACAGGAGGCCGTCACGTCAGCGTAGAGAGGCCTGCTTCAGAAAATGAGATGTGGCCATCTGAGCATATACATGCTGCAGTGAAAACCCTGCTACCACTGAGCTCACATGTGATGCCTTTTACAAGGATGCATCCTCCCTCCAGCTGCCCTGCTGGGGGCCTGGCATGCCTAGCTCATGCTCCCAGGGCCGGCGACAGAAGTTTTGGGGCCCCATACGCTGATCGTTTGTGGCCCCCCCCACGGTCTCCCGCCCCCCGTGGCCCCCCGCCCCCCCGCCGCCCGCAGGCCCCCCCGGGCCGGTCTCCCGCCGCCCGCGGGCCCCAGCCGGTCTCCCGCCGCCCGCGGGCCCCCCTGGCCCGGTTCTGACCGTGCAAGGGGCATGGTGCCCCCCGCCAGCGTGACCGGCTTGCTCCCTGGCGCCCGCTAATGCTGCTGGGCGGGGAGGAGGGAGCCCGGCAGCCCCCGCCCCAGGCAGAGGCAGGACACCCCCCCCTCCCCCCGCATGCGCTCTCCCCCTCTGGGGGCGCAGAGCCGCCGCGCGCTGGGGCTCCGCGTGGCCCGGCCGGGAGAAGCAAAGGGGGGCGGGGGAGGCTGCTGGGGGCTGGGGGAGGGGGCTGATGAGCGCTGCAGTGGCTGCCCGGAGCCGGGCCTTGCTGTGCAGGCCCGGCGACAAGGGGGTACAGCTGCGTACCGGGCCTGCCCCGGACTTCAGGGGGCCCCCCTGAAGTCTGGGGCCCGGTACAGTTGTCCCCCTTGTCCCCCCCTGTCGCCAGCCCTGCATGCTCCATATACAGGTGGTGAAGACCCCAGTTAGCTCTAACAATAGGTGCTGCCGTGTAATGTGCAGTTCTAGCGTGATGAGTTGTTTGCTCCAGTTGAGCAATATTTTGTCCACAAATGTGATGTGCTATAGCAGCTCTGGGCATCAGTGCCCTTCGGGTAGTGACACAAGACTAAGCACAAGAAAAAAGAGATGGATACTGCCACAATGGCCTTCAGTAATTACTTGACCACAGGTACAAAGGAAGCCGGCCCTATGTTCCCCATCCCCTACTCATGGGCCCAGGTTTTACTGCAGACTGACCTGTATCCTTAAGAATATGTTTGCTGAAGAAGATCATGTTAAACAGGGCAGATGCCTGGGTCCTGGTGGGCACACTGCCCAGAAAAGGAGTGTAGGCATAGCAGGAGGGAAGGGGGCAGCAACTGATCTAGATCAGGGATGGGCAAACGTTTTGACCCGAGGGCCACATCTAGGTATGGAAAATATAGGGCGGGCCATGAATGCTCATGAAATTGGGAGTTGAGGTGCAGGAGGGACTGAGAGTTCCAGCTGGGGGAGTGGGCTGTGGAGTGGGGTTGGAGATGAGGGCTTGGGGTGCAGGAGGGTGTTCCAGGCTGGGACCGAGAGGTTCGGAGGATGGGAGGGGGATCAATGCTGGGGAAGGAGGTTAGGGTGCAGGAGTGGATCAGGGGTGCAGGCTCCGGGCAGCATTTTCCTCAAGCAGCTCCCAGAAGCAACCGTATGGCCACCCTCCGACTCCTATGCAGAGGCATGGCCAGATGGCTCTGCACGCTTCCTCGTCTGCAGGTGCTGCCCCTGCAGATCCCATTGGCTATGGTTCCCAGCCAATGGGAGCTGTGGGAGCAGAGCTTGGGGGTGGGGACAGTATGCAGAGTACCCTGGCTGCCCCTACGTGTAGGAGCCAGAGAGGAGACATGCCGCTGCTTCTGGGAGCTGCGCGGAGCCACGGTACACACAGAGCGGGCCAAGCCCCCAACCCCGCTCCCCATCTGGAGCACCAGAATGGAGTAAGGTATTGCAATGGGTTGTTAAAGACATGGAGCATACAGGCATGGAATTCGGGCGGATCCAGAGATGGGGGTAGAGAAAATCGCATCCTTAACTGCCCCCATCCTGAAGGCTGGAATGTCCCTTTCCAGCTGCCTGGTGAAATCACTGTTCTGGAAAAGGTGGCTCTTGAAGAAATCCTGTATCTAGGGCCTAAAAGTTCCATCAGGACTGTAACGCCAGTGGCCTGGACTCTCAAAGAAAGCTGCAGCTCTGGTGTCTTCCCCTCCTTGATGAGCTATAAGATTGACTGTGCCAAGGTGGGAGGGATACAGTGCTCACCCTTAGCATGAACCGCTTGCACGACAGGACTGGTTGGGGGGTGCTAGTGCTGCCGGATCGACTTACTGATTCAGGGCAGGTTCCTGGGGGCTGGGAGATCTGGGTTCTGTCGATGCTATTGACCTGCTGTTTAATGCCGGGCAAGTCACTGCCTTGTGGCTCAGTTTCCCCATCTGTAACATGTGACTAACAATGCTTTCCCAGCTTTGGAAAGTGCTGTAAACACTGAATGAAAGGTGGGTTTTATACGTTTACCATGATTCATATTATTATAATGACCATGGTGCCGAGCGTAACAGAATTGGAGGGCCAGAACGGTGCTGTTTACATTCTCCTGGGCAGAAGTGCCAAGAGCAGGGGTCGAGGAAGCTGAGAATGCGGGAGCCAAGGTACCCCCCGGCATGCTCCTTCCGCAGGAAAGGGGATGCAGCAGTCAGACTAGCCCCGTTCATACTGAGCACACTAGGCTGAGTTTGCCCAGTTGGTTTTGCTGCCCTGTCATTGTGCCGTGAGAGACAGGTTTGGTTAAAGGGACGATTCAACATGATGTAGACAATTTCTTAGGTACGGGCCTGTATCCAACACTTGCTGTCTATCCTGCTGGCCTTGTGCATGGCTTTGGCATACAGGGAGCCCATCCTTCATCCCAGATGGTTTAATATAAAGGCTGGGGGCTCATCAAGTTTCTCCTACCCATAAATAGCCGATGAAGCCCCAGGTACTGTCTGCTGCTGAGTCCTAGGATGCTGAGTTTGCTGGCCCTTTGCAGAAGGCCAGGGAAAGGTTGTTCTTTTGCTTCTAGTAGAGGAGGTTCCCTGCTCTAAAAATGAGTTAATCTGAGTTGTGTTTAGTTCACAGGTCAGTGCTGGGAAGGGGCTCAATTAGGGATTGCGATGTTTCTTGAAGCCCCCTCCTTTGCATGCTGGGAAAACCTGGGCAGCGGCCCCCAGTGCCTCAGTAATGGTGAAAATGCCAGGAGGACACAGACTGGCACCAGCAATATGGGAGCCAATGCACTCTGGGATGCACGGTTGCACAGAGACCTGCTCTACTTGACTGGTTGCAAAGACTTGGCTAAAGGGTGGCCTGCCCACAGAGAATCCCAGCAGACTGTACCCATTTCAGAAAGGCCACGCTAGGCCTCTGGCAAAGGCCAAGCACAATGAGTTGCCATGGTTACCACCCGTGGTAGGTGCTCCCAAACATAAAGGGAGAGTCATTTGTGGCTCTGAAGAGAATACAGCCCACATGGGCAAAGGGCAAGTAGAGGCACAGATAAAGGAAATTACCAGCCCATGGTCACTCAGTAGTAGAACCAGGAAGAGAATCCATATCTCCAGACCGCGAGGCCTGCACCATACCCACTGGCTCATGCTTCCTCCTGAGGGGATGAAGAGATCAGCCTGACTTAATCAGCACTTTAAAAAAGTTTCTATATGCTGCACTCACATGAGGAGGGGCCTTGCATGTTACTTATTAAGGAGTGCTGTAATAATGCAGATATAAACAAAAGGACAGCAACTTCATCGCCGGAAGTGTAATAGCAGGAAGTCTCAAATGAGTCTGAAATGTTTACAGCTCTTGCCACAAACGACAAACAAACTCAAAGCCTTTGTAGATATATAATGGAAAGAAAAACCACTTCCCAAAATGCACACTTGCCATTTGATCATGGTTACGTAGAACGGTCACACACAAAACTCCAGAAATGGCTGCCAAAACACTTATATTTTTATTCAAATAGACGTTTTATTCATGACGCTATGAATGTCCTAAGAATAACGCCAGTCACATGACACCATATGGAAATTACTCTTCAGTAAACATTTATCAAGTACAAAAGTCTGAATATACCGCATAGCTTCTCCGTCTTCTTTTAGAGTGGGAATTTCAGAAGCGCCCAGCCAGGGCGCGAGCCCTAGGCACCCGCAAAGCAAGCACGTGCTTGGGGCAGCACATTTCCAGGGGTGGCATTCCGGCGCTGGACATCCCTTTTTTTTTGGAAAAAATACACCAATATGTGGAAAAAAAATACATGAAGATCAAAAAAATCTCCAGTACTACAATAGGAGCCTGATGTGAAAAATATTGTGTCACGTCGTGATACGGTCACTCATAATGTGAATGTGTGTAAATGTGTTAACGTTAAGGGATTAATTAAATCAGGAATCATGATTACTTGTGTGTACTGTGCCGCCCTATCGGTGCTGTTTGCGCCAGTGGTTTAGCGTGTGGTACTGAATATTTTGCTTGTGTTTGAACTTGTTTTAAATAATTTCAACTTTAAAAGTAATCAAACCCTGGTAAAGGCGAGTAAAGCATTTATTTATTTACTTATTCTAATTACAAATTCTCTGTTTTCTTTTTTTTAAGTTTAAACAGTCAAAACAAAACAAAAATTGCAAAGTGCAAATATTTGTAAAAGCCCAAAAATAAGGAGGGGGGGGCAACATTTTTTTTGCTTGGGGCAGCTAAAAACCTAGAGCCGGCCCTGCACCCCCATTGTCCTAATTGCTGCCACTGAAATCAAGGGTAAACGTCTCATCAGTTTCACTGGGAACAGAATTAATCCAAAATGCTGTCTTCTTGAAAACCTAACCTTTAAACATTAAGAAAAAAAATCATAAAAGTCAACATTGGCTTCCTACATTTGTAGAGTGACAAGGTGGATGAGGGACTATCTTTTATAGTACCAACTTCTGCTGGTGAGTAAGACAAGCTTTCAAGTTGCCACAGTTTTAGGGTGTTCCACTTGAGACATGGGCTGGATATTCAGGACGTGCTGAGTACCTGCCCTCTAAGAATCAGGATTCTCTAATTGTGCCAAATGGGCACCCAAAAGTCCCTTTTGAAATGCTTGCCCATGATCCAGACAAACATCTTTTGAAACAAGAAAGCAAGTCTGATAGATGGTACTAAGGGAGTTCAAACACCGATTGTTGTTATATGTATGACTGACACACCTAAGAGCTCTCATCATGAACCAGATTCCATCACGAAGAACAAAAAGATGGTCTATGCCCCAAAGAATTTACAATTAGAAGACAAGAGACAACAGATGGATACAGATCAATGGGGGAGTACAAAGAAGCAATCGGACACAATTGGTCAGTCAGATTGGAAGTGGGATCATCACGCCAGCATCATCAGTTCCTATTCATTTTAATGGGAACCGGGCATTCAAATCAGCTTGGACAATCTTAAGCTATGTTTTCAATTCTAGTTTGATTTTTGTGCAAGAGCAGCCTTTGTCCATGGGAGAGACTCCAGAAACCTGGAGAAATACTTTATAAAGCAGACGCCCTTAAAAAGGGGTTAATATGTTAGAAACAATAAAAAGAAGATGGGCAACAGGGGAAAGGAAGAGAATACAAGCCTGTTGTGATAATAAAAGTTACAGGAGGAATGGTTTTGCTTGCAGTAGTGAGAATGTAACAGACGGTACCCCAGCAGTCAGGTCATCAGGTTTTGCAATGGACTGTCTTTAAAGAGCCCTCTTTTTGTTCTGAGTGCCTCTTAATTCCAGTTGATCCAGGAGAGGCGGGCTGTCAGATCTACATTGAGCAGAAGGGAGAAAAAAAAACCAAATACACCAATTTAAATACCTTTCAATAAGTGTTTAAAAAGTCAACCATTCAGCCTCTCCGGCAAAGCAACTTCATTCATCCACCTCTTCCCGAGCACAGCCATTCAGAAATATTAGTTAACTGAAAGCCCAACAAAGAGGAGATGCCAGTAAAACCCACTTGTGTTATTTTAACAACTGTTGGTTCTCAAAAGCCAAAGGCAGAAGCAGATGGAATCCAATGATAAGTGCTCGAGTGCATACAAAAGAGAGAAGGGTGTTAAATGGTATCTCATGATTTGTTTTTCCAACTATTATCTTGCAGTTGGTGAAACCAATGGGAAAAGGTGAAAAGAGTTAATTAACATAGAAGAGTATTTTCCTTAAAGTAAGTGGCTGATTTCTCTCTGCAGTGTCCGGGCTTTTGACATGTCTGCTCTCTAGGATGAAAGGGAAATAGTTTGTTGCAATGATTTTTCCACAGCCATGTTATACTTTTCAAAAGCATCCCCATTTTAAAAAGTAATGTAGGTGCTTAGGAAGCAAAATCCCAGTGGCAGTTAGTGGAACTTGGGCTCCGTGGGGATAGATTTTTTTAAAGTATTTGGATGCCTAAAGATGCAGATAGGCAGCTATGTGATTTGCAGCTCAGTGCCTAACTCCCATTGGCTCTGCCTAGATGCATTTGAAAATCTCAACTCTCTTTAGCCACCTAAATATCTTTAAAAATCTGGCCTTGCATTCCTAGTTAACTTCCAATAATGGTATTAGGCTCCTCAGTCACTTAGGCACATTGGAACATTTGATCCCTGCACTGATTTCAGTGGCGGGATAACAGATCTACGATGGTGTAACTGAGAGCACCTCTCCTCCTACATCTTTCATACTAACTAAAACAGCAACGGAAAAAAATAACAATAATCCCTTTTAAAATGTAAAGGGTTCTAGTTCCTGTAAATTATAAGTTACATACAAAAGCACTTGCACTTTAAATGATTCTTGTATTTGAATAAACTTTGGGCTGTAAATGCTGGTTCTTGGTGGTGAACTTGTCCTCAGACCCTTCTGAGTGTCCCTGATTCAGGGAAATATTTTAGCATGTGCCTAATTTCAAGTCATCTTGCTGATCTCAGTGAGGCTACTTGTGCTTAAAGACCGGTGTGTGAATCAGCCCCCAATCAATATAATAAAAAGATCACTAAATACCCCCAAATAAATGTATGCAGGCAATTTTCTATCCATGCTAAAACACGAGTTTTGTACAAAACTTTGAAAATGTTAAAAGGCTAACCAAAATGTCTAACGAAATTTTTGAAAGGAGCCCTTCCTGTGAAATCAGAATGCATGACTAGGTTTATGATGTCTCAATAATTAAGGGAACAGATCTAATCACAAAAATGATTTAAACAAAGTGGAGGATTTTGAATTGAAACATGCAAGCTATTTAAAAAAGGACTTGTATGTAAATGGGACAGTTTATAAATAAGGTCGCAGAGCTTGGTTGAATGTTTTAAAAGGGGATTTTTTTTACTGATTCATGCCATTGCAACTACAAATGGATTGTCAAGATCTGAAATAAAGACATCCGCTAAGCAGAGCCGCACACTTACCGCTGGTGTTCCAGATGGCGTTTTTGTGACTTTTGTATCCATTTTTCATACATTGCTCCACGTAGGATTTGGGATGGCAGCCCGAGAGGAGGATATCACTCAGCAGTGCAATGTATGCGATGGCCAGCCTAAGCGTGTCGATTTTGGAGAGGCGCTTTTCATAGGGGAAAGTTGGTACATGGCATCTGAGTTCCTCAAAAGCAGAGTTGATACTGAGCATCCTCTTTCTTTCCCTGATATTTGCTGCATGTCTTTGTACCTTGTAAGGGGGTGCGGGAATCAGCCTGTGATGTTTATGCGGCTTATTAGTCTCTGGTTGAACCAACAAGGAGCTGTCCAGTTCAGCACTTCCCTCCAGCTGCAGAGCTTGTCCATCCGAATCTGTGAGTGCTATCTGAGCATCATCAGGGAACATGGACTGGCAAATAAAAGAGGGCCAAGGGGAGAGTTGGCCCATCAGAGAAGAACAGTCAGACAGGCCATTTTCTGGCTGAGGTTGGAGTTGGATATTAGGATCCATAGGGCCCCAGAATGGAAAATCCGACGTAGGATCTTGTTCAAAATCATAGACAGGTTCCTCCTCCATTCCCCCCGCCCCGCCACCGCCAATAATATTTGAAACAATGGAATGGATATAGTCGGGGATTAGCTTACACTCAGTGCTATTAGTACAAGGAGTAGGTAGTCTAATTCTAAAAGGTTCTAGTTAACAAATAAAAACCATGATCAGAGTATACTGCATCCGTCTCCTACCTAATACAGACACTAGTAAAGGGTGACTTTGGATTGTGAGTCTGAGTGGATCTCATGATTTAAATACTTCCAGGCTTCTCAGCAGGCTAAACATCCCTATTCTTCTGAATTCAAAACTAATTAGAACACGCTTCTTGTTTTACTAGCTGTGGGCTACAAAGGGATATGAATGACTATAACAAAAAGAACTGATTGTCTATTGACTTTCGCATTGAAACCCCATTGAAATAAGGATCAAGTTTTCCCCAAGTTCAGTCTCTTTCTTCACCTCATATTTACAGAAGGGATTACCCAGGGCTGAGGAGGAGGTGCATAATGCAGGCCTTTATTTCCTTGGTAGAATTGACTAGCCACATGTTTTGCTACAGACTGAAGGACGCAATCCAATTATAATGCTGTCAGAAACATACGACAGTGCCCTCTTTGATACAAGGAGATGATTGGATCTGCTGTATTTTTAAGAGGGTAAAGACAGTTGGGAGAAGGCTTTATGCAGAACATCAGTGTTAAATGGGAACATGAACTTGCTTCATAATAAGTAGCTCAGCCGCTGCCACTTTATTTTGTTAAAGTGCTCGCTCGCTCTCATGCAACACATCCGAGATGTTATTCAGCTATTCACTGCTCGATCGCCAACCGTCTGACACTCAGAAAATAGACGCAAACGGAATAAACCATAATGGGCCCAATCCTAAAATGGGCTGAGCTGCTCTTTTACATGAATGACCTTCCTCGACTCCCGCTCAGCAAATGAGCCACATCCTGAGAGGTTCTGGGGACAGTGGGAGTGGAAGGTGCTCAGCACACCCCAAAGAATGGCCCAACTGAGGCAGATGTGCTCAGCCCTTTGTGGGATCAGGGTCTGTTGTTATTATTTTTCATTCATATTACTGTGGCAACTAGAGACCCGGGGTGGGGTATATACTGCACACTGTCAGCGGAGGGGTTAATTGGAATTAGCAAGCTCAATTAAGGCACCTGGCTGCACCTGTGGGATGGGCCAGCCCTACATGAAGATGCAAGCCGGATGGGGAGGAGCTGGGGGGTGAGCATAAAGCGGGGAAGGATGCTGCCAAGAGAGAGGGGAAGAGCTGTGTAGTTTCTCTCAGGTTGCTAATGTGAAGGAAGGGCTTAGAGAGAAGCAGATGTCCCTTTAGGCCAGGGAGGGACTCTGGGAAAGCCTTTTAAGGAAGGCCAAGATAGGAGGAATCCCCAGGAGGCAACAGGAAAGAGTTTGAGGGAGCGGACCTTATTTATTGAATAGCTCGCCTCAGAGTTTCTGAACTGGAACCTAGAGCTGGGGGAAGGCCAGAGTTCCTCTAGTGGCCACTGTCAAAGGTGGTGCAAGAAGCCCCCTGATAGCATGGGGAGAGGAACTACTGAATTTGGGGCCAAGCCTCCAGCCTTCAGAGGCCTCTTTCTGCACAAGAGCGGGAGGAAGCCCCGCAAAGCTGGGGAAGGGGTGAAAAACCTGCCAAAGAGTGAGATTAGGGGCAGAGAGTTATTTTGCTGGGAATTTAATGCCTTGTTTACCCCAGAAGGGGCGGGAGGTAAGTGTGACCTGGCTGGTGGGCTGAGTCATAAGACAAGGCCAGAGCCTCTGTCGGCAGTGGCCACTCCACAAAGAAAGAGTGGTTATACCACACCTAGCCACAAGGGGGCATGCTGTCAGTAAACCTCCCCATCTACCTGACCCCAACTGGAGATCAGGCTACCATTGCGCTAGGCCCTGTGCTCCCCCATGGTAAGACCACTCCTGCCCCAGTCTATACAGACAAAGGTTGGGAGTGAACAACACACTGAGAGGGGAAGTGACTTGCCCAAGGTTTCAGCAGGTCATCAATACATTCTGCCCTGTTCAAATCTGTGGCCATTAAAGTACTTTAATAGCCTTGATTTCAGCATCTGTAAACAATGAATCAGAATTGTTCATGCGAGATTAAGCTGGAATGTGATTGTACTGTGAAAAGCGGTGACCCATGTGCTGTGGGGCTTGAGCAATTTGAATTGCCTCTTATGATAAGGACCCTGATCAATCCCTCCATTTGAAAAATGGCCTTTAAGCTCCTAAATCCCTTGGGAAGGATTGAAAATTTTAGCCCATGTACCTAAGTATATACAGGATCTTCATTTTTAAATGAATGCTGTATTGTCATTATAACAAGATAAGACCATTTAATTTGCTTCCTAGGGCTTTGATAAATTGACATTTATTTAGGTTAATTCACAGCACACACATTAGCTGGCTAGAGACACCAGTTCAGGCAAGCACATTAAATACATGCTTAACTTTAGATAGATAGTTAAGTCTCTTTGATGGGAGTTAAGCATATGATTAAACTTATTCAATAAATCACTCTAGCAATGGGCTTTATAGTTAAGCATGGTCTTAAATGCTTTCCCGAGTCAGGGTCTAGG
The DNA here is from genome assembly GCA_032164245.1 of Sternotherus odoratus. Taxonomy (NCBI): domain Eukaryota; kingdom Metazoa; phylum Chordata; order Testudines; family Kinosternidae; genus Sternotherus; species Sternotherus odoratus. The sequence goes on from JAVMKO010000011.1 coordinate 3,289,575, forward strand.
AAAGGTATATAGACCCACCCCCAATACAGCACATGCTGATGTTCCATTGATGGATGAGGGCCATAGAGAAGGCTATTACAAGGCCTATCAAGAATCTAGGGTTTATGAATGATAGATGTTAGGTGAGACTTAAATAATGGTAGGATCTGGTCTCCTGTTTCTTAGCGACAAATTCTGAAGACCATGCGGCAAGAGACGAAGAGGTGGAAATGTGGTATTGTGTGAGCCACTGGTAGTGTCTTTTCTTGTGTAAATGGAAGCAGGAACTCTTGAGTTACCGAGAATAAAGCAGAAAAGGTTTCATTTCTGAAACCGGGTGCATCAATAGAAATGTGGTGTTCCAATGCACTGGGAGAATTCAGGATGGGTGAAATTAACTCTGTGCCGAGGGCCAGTACGAGACCTTTGTGCAACTTAAGACCACTTAAGAAATTCACAAGCGTTATGCTGGTCTTATGCAAAGGAGTGAATTGCACCTCAACAGCATTAAAGTGAAGGAAACCCGTGGGGATTATTGTTTGTATTATGGAAGCACCCGGACACCTCAATCAGGGTTGCCAAGCACGCTACACACACGTAGTGAGAGACAGTCTCTGCCCCAAAGTGCTTACAATCTAATTAGACATGGCAGACCCAGGGTGGGAAGGGAAACTGAGGCACGGCGTAGAGCCATGACTTGCCCTCGGATGGGCAGTGGCAGAGCTAGGACTAAAGCCAGTGCTCTAGACTAGTATGGGGGGAGGAGGGAATTTTCAACCCAAACTTTTGTTTGGGTCAAAAATGCAGAGTCAGGTGCAATGATACATTTTGTGAACTTGGATCAAGTTAGGTCTTGATTTGGTCCAAAGAAATCCTTTAAAAAATAGAAAAATGGTGTCTGTGTGTGTGTGGGGGGGGGGGGGGTCAACTTCTCAATTTGCTAAAAATGTTTGAAAAGTTTTGGCCCCAAATGACTTTTTTCTCCCTAATTTTTTGAATGGCCAGTGAACTGAGAACTCCACTATGCCAAGTCCTCCACCAATGCTCCAACCATTAGCCCACACTGCCGCCAAGCAGCAACCTCTGAAATGCACATTCTTGGAGGGCTGGGCTACCCCAGGTATTTCTAAGTCAGGCTCATTTTTTCCTTGGTATTTGACGTGTTTTATAGTAAATGCAGGCGCTGTAAATCCGTTCTGCTGCAAGGTTCTTTTAAACCCGGTCCGTATATTTCTGAGTGTGATGAACATTCAAAGCAACATTCTCCAAGGAAGCCTCTTGTCAAGGTCACTTAGAGCTGTGCATTGGGAAGGGGAGAAATGGAATTTCCAGCCCCTGCTAAGCAGCAATTAGCATTGCCATGGCAGGCTATGGGCACTGGGAATGGCTGTGAGAAACTTCCTTCACACTTATCTATAAGCTCATGCCTACGGCCTGGTCCCAGGGTGGTCTCTGCCATGCGGCGCTATAGGTGTCACAGGATGGCTGGTCCCTTTAAGGCAGGCATGTCCAAAGTCCGGCCCGGGGGCCAATTGAGGCCCGTGTTCTAATTTTAACCGGCCCGCAGACGCTTTTCTAAAATCAATACTATGTGGCCCGCCAGCACTGTCGCCAACCAGTGCGTGGAGCCGCAGCCGAAGGAGAGGGGCGGGGTCAGTAAGAGGTGAGCGGGGGGGGGGGAGAAGAGCGGAGGCGGAGCCGGGGGAGAAGAGCGGAGGCGGAGCCGGGGCCGGGGCACGAGGTGAGGCGGAGCCGGCGGAGAAGAGCGGAGTCAGGGCCGGGGCACGAGGCGAAGCGAGGCAGAGCCGGCAGAGAAGAGCGGAGTCAGAGCCGGGGCCGGGGCACGAGGCGAGGCAAGGCAAGGCAAGCCGGGGGAGGGGGGGAGTGAGAGCACGGCCGGAGCGGGGGGGGAGGGAGGGAGGAAGGGGGGGGAGGGAAGAAGAGCGAGAGCGCGGCTGGAGGGGGGGAAGGAAAAAGAGCGAGAGCGCGGCTGGAGGGGGGGAGGGAAGAAGAGTGAGAGCGCGGCTGGAGGGGAGCGGGAGGGAAGAAGAGCGAGAGCGCGGCCGGAGGGGAGGGGGAGGGAAGAAGAGCGAGAGCGCGGCCGGAGGGGAGGGGGAGGGAAGAAGAGCGAGAGCGCGGCCGGAGGGGGGGGGGAGAAGAGCCGGTGCCGGGGGGAGGCAAGTGGCAGGAGCCCCGCATGTCTGCCGGGGAACAGGGTGCTTTCCCACTTTGCAGGGAATAGCTACCATCATCTCTATTTTTAAATTAGCAAATTGCATTTTAAATAGTTTTCAGGGCATTTAAAAACTTTTTTCTGTAATAAATGAAAGCGCAGTGATATTTAGATGAGTTGTGTGCCAGGAAGAGAAAACTACCAAACAAGCACCTAAAGATCCCCTGTCTTCACATGCTTGATTTCATTCCTTAATTAGAGCCATTAATCAGTAGGTATGAGATATGAGGCTTAAGGGCCGCCAAGACAGAGAGCCTCCAGCTACCGGGGCTGCTCCTGTCCCCCCTCTCCCCTCCTGCTGAGTCCATAATTGGCCCCACACCCCAGGAGGTGATGATGGCTAGGAGAACAGGTCTTTCACCTTCCTGCTGCCTGCGGGGCATGCATAGTGCAGGGGTGTGGGGTCTGATTGCAGGCACTAGCAGAAGAAGGTGGGGGGAAGAGACCCCCTCCACCTCCCCAACCGAAATCCAGCCACGGACCTACCTGCTGGATACTTCCTGGCTCTCTTCCCCCCCCCCCCTGCAAGCCCTGCTCCAGCTCCCAATGGAGAGTCCCCTTGGAGCTAGAGACCTCCAGAGCTGGTGAGTGTGGCCAGGAAGGGGGGCAGGGTCAAGTGTGGATGAGTCTTTGGGATGCTGGGCTGTGAGGATTGGTGTGGACTGTGGAAGATGTCTGGTGGAGGGCGCAAAATAAAAAGAACAACAATATCAAGACTATCAAATTATTCATTTATTTTCATTAAATATATAAGGTAAATAATGAAATTACAAACCAAACATATATTCTAATATGCAATGCTACCTTATGCAATATTCATTTAAAAAGTTTAAAATAAGCAGTGCTCCAGGAAAAGGGAATGGGGGGCGGGGGGAGCAGAGGCGCAAGATAAAATTTTTGCCAAGTTCACTATTTTATAGCAGCTTCCCTCTCCTGCAAATCTGGGTCTGTGTCCATTGCTCCTTTTTGCTGCTTCTCTCTGGTCTGGTGCTAACCCCTGAGGGTTATGTCTGCTCTTAGTCAGCCCACTTGACAAGTTTGATTGTCCTTGATCTGTCTCTCCTTCCTCATTCACACCTCATTCATTCAACAGGGCACTTGATTATAAAGTCGGGGGGGGGAGCGAGAGCACGCCGGAGCGGCGGGAGGAGAGCGGGGGGGGGGGGGGAGAAGAGCAAGAGCGCGGCCGGAGCGCGGGGGGAGGGGAGGAGGGGGTCGGCCCTCACACATCTTCACCTTACCAAATCTGGCCCTCTTCCCAAAAAGTTTGGACACCCCTGCTTTAAGGGAACCTAGGGCAAGCCCCGTCTGAGCCCTGATTAACTAGCTACTTCCTTATTAAGTGAGGGCAAAAGACCTAGCTGGCGTCAAGATGAAGCTTGATAAGTTTATGGAGGAGATGGTGTGATGGGAATACATAATTTTGGCAATTGATCTTTGACTATGGTAATAGAGGGGCCTGGTGGCGTATGATGGAAAGTTGGAGGGGATGGGATCCAAGTTGCTACAGAGAATTCGTTCCCGGGTGTCTGGCTGGTGAGTCTTGCCCACATGCTCAGGGTTCAGCTGATCGCCATATTTGGGGTCGGGAAGGAATTTTCCTCCAGGGCAGATTGGCAGAGGCCCTGGAGGTTTTTCACCTTCCTCTGCAGCAGGGGGCATGGGGCACTCGCTGGAGGATTCTCTGTACCTTGAAGTCCTTAAACCAAGATTTGAGGACTTCAATAGCTCAGATATAGGTGAGAGGTTTATTGCAGGAATGGGGGGTAAAATTCTATGGCCTGCGTTGTGCAGGAGGTTAGATTAGATGATCATAATGGTCCCTTCTGACCTTAAAGTCTATGAGTCTATTAATTAGCCTGATGGGGTGGGGCTAAGCAAGTCCGCTGATGCATTAGTGGCTACCTGGGGCTTGCAAAAGGGCTGAGAGAGAGAAGTCTGGGGGTGGACCCGCAGGAAGGAGTCAGCTTTCTGAGCCAGGGTCTGCAGGAGGCTGGGGACTCCCAGAGGCCAGGTCTCCACCAGAGTAGGGAAAGACTGAAAGGGGCTGAGAACAGAGCCCGGAGGGTAGGCTGAAGAGAAGCCCACGAAGGACAGAAGAACTTTGTTTGTTTGTTGGGGGTTTTTAGGTGGAGTTTTGTTACACCGGAGGGGGTTAAATTGGTGACGGGGTCAGCAGGCCAAGCCTAAGCCACATCTTCAGCACTGACCTGTGTGCATGGCTTTACGGAGCCCTGAAAATCGGGGAAAGAGCCACTCTTTGCCATGAGGGGGCGCTTGGGAGCCGGGCACCACTGTTACAATAGGAAGCAGCAAAGCCCACCTGCCCCATGGCTCTGCATCTCGCATCCCCCCATCACAGACCTGCAACCGTTCTGTTGCATTATTAGCCTGCCACATGCAGCTCCCTACATTTTACTGTTAACGATGCTGCATAGGTAACTTCCTGTTCGGCAGCAGTATTATAGGGTCTCTGGTGTCGCACTCAGTTCACTGCACAAGGCAAAGCCCCTTTGGGAAGGCATCTCCGTCCAATAATGAGAAGGAAGCAGTGACTGCCCTGAAAGAGACCATGGGGGAGGTCATTCCTGCTCAATCAGAAGAGACTGATGAGACGAGGAGGGTCAGCGGACAACGTATCTCGCTGTCACAGTGGCGTGGCAATCTGCACTCATCTGCAGCCAGGATATCTCACTTTAAAGACCTAGAGAAAGACATACAAGGGTGAGAAGGGGCCTTTGACCAGGAATAGTGAGATCATTCGATTGAAACCGCCCTAGGAAAATGGTCCAGGGCTCAGAACTTTGCAAACTTCAGCCTGTTCTGCTGCTCTGCTAGCCTTGTGCGAATATCTAGGCCATATGGATCTCTCAGATCAGAAATACTTCCACTCTTGAGTGAAGAAAAACTCGCTCGCTGCATCATTCTCAGCCGATGCTGCTTCAACGCATTAAAATTCTCTTCCAGATCCATTGCTTCTAACAAAGGGGCCTGGAGATATGTCTGCCTCTACACATGGCGAGCAGATGCTCCAGCAAAGCAGCATTGAGCAGCAGCATAATTCAAGGAAAACTGGCTCTTTTTCGTGAGATTCCGGACAAAGCAACAGTGGTAGATAATGCAAAGAGAAAGGGGAAAAAATCCCTCTCCTGGGCCAAGCCAATTCAGAAAGAATTCAAGCCTCGAAACAGAAGCTCTTCTCAATTCTACCTGAAAAAAATCAGACCTTTTGCATGCCAAATTCTGGGATATCTCCTTGATAGAAGGAGCAGCAATACTTCTGTAACCTTGTCCTTCAAAGCTAGATGTAATATATGGCTACCTAGAGGCCCTTTCCACGAGTTTGGAATACGCAGGTGAAAAAAATCTCTGACTAGCAGTAACAGACCAATCCTACCTCAAATCACTGTATTATAGCTATAGGCGGGCATGGCTAGTACTTAGAAATTCAACAGATCTAGGGAACAATTCTCTCTCCCCAAATCTCCTTAGGTCTGACATTGTCACAACAAACTCCTCTTTGCTGTGGCTCACCTTCAACAGATAGGGCTACTCTCTGAGTCAGAGGAATTCTCAGGGGTATACTCCATTCTCTTCACTTGGGTCTGGGTGAAAGGATGTCCACCCCACACCAGGCCTGAAGGGGTAGATTAGGCCAATTAACCTATAGGCTGCACCTGGAGGAAAGCCAGGGACCGCTGAGGCCTAATTGGCTGATGAAGTCCACCTGGGGGCGGAGCTGGTCTGGGTTTATAAAGGCAGGAAGCTGGCAACAAAAGGGGGCTATAGGGCAGTAGGATGTAGTCACTCCCCGGGAGAAGGGAGGTGTGGCTGGGGCTACAGAGGCAGGGAGGCTACAGTTACTCTCTGGGAGAAGAGTTTGGGCTGGCAAGCCCAGAGAAGGGGGAAGAGCCAAACGGTATAGAGAAGGCTCAGGGAAAGGCAGACGGATTCAGGAGGGAACTGACCTTGGCTGCTGACTAGATGGTCCCTGAGCTGGAACCCAGAGTGGAGGGTGGGCCCGGGCTTCCCTGCCAGCTATCTGGGGCAGTGAATGGGAAGACTGTCTGAGACTGCTGGCAAGGAGAGACTTTGACCCACCCCAGAATGGGAAACTACTTAGTGACCTGGCCAGGGGGCCAAGTCACGAGGCGGAGGCTGCAGGTCCTGGAAGGAAAGAGAGGCTGCAGAGAGAGGAAGAGACAGAGTGATGGAGTGGGACTGTGGGGAAGGGTGTTGGCCTGGCAGAGCTAATCCCCAGAATGGCCAGGAGGAGGCACCATCCTAGTGGTGAGTAGAGGCCCCCGTCGCAGTCTGAAATAGGTTAACAGGCATATTCTATAGCCTGCCTTCCTGAGGAGAGACCCGTCCATCAGTCCTATCCACTCTACCTCTATCAGGGAGATTTTCTTTCTTCCTCAGTTTGTTAGACTTAGCTAAGCATGTTGATCAAACCTATGCCTAGAAAATGCTGGGATTTTGCCTAAATCACCGACATTTCCAATACCAAACCCTTTCTAGGTAGCAGTCCCATTGCCACTGGGGTATTCTCCAAAGTTCACTGAAATTTGACTGCAGCCTCGCTGTTGAAAGCAATAACTACCTCCTCCTGTCTAGGAGAACAGGCGGTCTCTGCAGGAGGCTGTGTTTCCAGGAAGCAAACAGCATTCTCCTCCTGACTCCTCGTATTAAAGAACACGGATTTAGCATTATCTGTGAGAACAGCACCGAGAGGTTAGGGACGCGGCGCAGGAACCCCTGGGTGGAATGCTCTGACGCTGTCATGGCAATTCTACAGCTTCCAAAGTTACTCTATCCCCTCTCCTTGTTCTACTCCTAGAAAGAAATCCTGATCCCAAGGAATCTGGCTGCTTCTATTCTGTCCAGGTGAAAGAGTGGTCCTTGCACCAACCTTTCACTGTTAAATTTAAACCTGAGTGATGACTCCTATTCCTTAGTTATTTACTTTCCCAGATATATATTTTTTCAGCATGGCTTTGGAACTCTATGCTCTTTGTGGGAAAGCTGTTGGATGGGTTCGTTTGCTTTGGGAACCTGTGACTGACCTATAGTTTGCACCTAGCTGCCATGCACCAAAGATCCAACTCGGCAGTAATGCAGGATCAGGGGGCCACCCTTGGTGGCCCCCTGGCAGAAGGGGATGGTTGTTGTTGCTTCTGATGCTCTAGGTCATAGGGTCAAATCTCTGTAAGGCTATCACAAGTGGAGTGAAAGTTGCTGTAGCTTCATGCATTAGTCTAAAGTCTTTTGGGCCCAATATAGGGGTGAAATTGAATGGCCTGTATTATGCAGGAGGTTAGGCAAGAGCGGGTCTAATGTCTGTTCTGGCCTTAAACTCTGCGAAACTACAAGAGATACATTCAAAGGGTATTTTTGTCCTGCTTCCAATGATTCCTGCGCTTTTAAATGGCCTTTGGAAATGGTGTTTTCCCAAGTATATTTCGCTATAAATGTTAGCTACATTTATCAGAATGCATTGGACATTACCGCATTAAATCTGCCGGATAAAATAACTGCATGAAAGAAGACTTGTTGGGCGCAAGCTAATTTTCTAGTGAAAAGACGTTTGGATGTTGACTTGAACACATGGCCATAAGCCAGAAAAGCAGAAATTCTAAGCCCAGCCATGCAATTTCTCCTGTCATTTCACTAGGGTATCTTGCTAGTAGGGCTCAGAGGAAAACAAGAAGAAAAAAAACCTTCAGGTTTTTACATTTCTTTTCATTCCATATCAGAATGAAATCAAGACCTTACCATAATTTTTTGTTGGCAAAAACATAGGTTAGGTGAATCTCCAGAACAAGGCCTTGAACCCCACTCCCCCATGAGTGCCTCATTAAACAGTAGGTATTGGCTATTCTGGCTTAAGCTGTGTTTGATTTTGACCGGAATTTACATCCTAAACCCGAGAAACCTTCTCAACAAAACTTTTGTTGAAACATGCATTTCCATGAAACTTTTCGGTTTGGACAACATGGCGTTTTTCAAGGCGGTGGCGAGGGAGAGTTTTCTCCAAATTTGTTCAATCTGCTCAATTGGTAGATGAAGCAACTCATCTTTGGACTTCTACGAGTTAGAGATGTAGAAGTGACCAGAGGCCTGCATGATTAAATAGCTCCAATGTGCACTGAGCGTATGAGTAAAATGCTGATGATCCAACACCTGTAACACAGGTTAGCCACTTTGCTCAACAACTGTGTGGATCTGCAACTCATGGCAGTGGTGTCAAGGTGGTTGGAAGTTCTTTTCATAGATGAAAGGGGAAGGGTGGAGCATAGGCAATCGATAGTGGGAGGACAGGGCAGCAGGGTGTCCAGGGGTTTCGGGAATACTTTGTCATGGATGAAGAATGGAATTTTTGATGTGCAAACTGCACAGAATTCTGGGAGGAGATTAGCAATGGTCCCAGCTGGACTATGGCCACACAAATGAATTTTAAAACACTGGATTTAGCTCTTGCTGAACAAGTTTGCTCAACATCTCCACAGCGCCTGCCTGGAAGACTGCCAGTCTGTGGAACTCTCACTGAAGTCTATGGCATGGGATGCCTGTCTAATCAGACCCTGTGTCTGCGAAGTGCTTTGAACACGAGAAGTGCAAAGTATTATCATGTAAGGGTCGAATATGCTGCTGCTTATGCTAAAATAATAGCAAATGTAACAGCGTAATAAAAAGCAGAGCAAGGATTTGCATGGTAAGAGCATTTCAAAGGTATAACAACGTATTTTCGAAAGTCTAGAATAATTGCTAAATGAAACCTGCATAGTGTATTAAGGAAGTTGATTTTAAGGGAGAAAGATAACAAAACCTTTATTATTCACAGAGTTATAAACATCAGATGTCAATGTTTGGGGTAGGGGGAAGGTATCAGTGAATGAAAGATAATCTAACTTTGATTTTTTGTTTAAATTGTTCATAAGAATCCTTTGCTTTTTAGCATTTTAAGTGTTTAAAAGTAAGCATGGTCATTTAACCTTTCCTCTCTCTATTTGGAGACTCTCGTCAAATTAATTCCAGTCTCTTTAGACCAAGAAAGATGTTACCTTGAATAGAAACACCCAGGGATGATTTCCTATCTTTCATGAGACTCTTTATGGTCTGGACTGTGAGCCTTTGCTGAGCCATTACTCAAACAAATCAGTCCATTGACGTCAGTCGGCCTGCTGGTATGGGTAAATGATAGCCTCGGTTAGACACCAGTTCAGGAAATTACTTAAGCACCTGCTTAGCTTTAGGCTACAAAACCAAAAAAATCAGTTATTTGTACAGCTCTAGTTCTGACTAATCTTCACATTTTGTCACAATTGTCAACTGGGGAGAGAAGATGCTCTTTCCTAATTGTGTAACTAGTACAGTAAAAGGGAGTAAAATCAGTGAAGGCAACCTCCTGAAAAAGAGTGAAAAGAACAATGGCGAGTGATTGAAGAGACAGTCAGATGGCAGTATATAGTATTGTTCAGAATACGTTCCACACCAAGTGTCGATGGTAGTTCGGTATTGAAGGCAAAGCTTTGAACACTCAATGATAGCTAGCCCAAGTAATGGTCTGCAAATCACAGCTGGTAGCAGGGCAGACAATTAGACAAGCAGCATCCTCGGGACAAAGTGAGGTTCTTCAAAAGTCCCCTTTCATAGAAAAGAAGTTTGTTGGAGGTGCCCATCTGTGAGGTGCATTAACAGAATGTGGTGGGCATTCATGGTATACCTGGGCATCTTACTTCTGTGTGTTCCATTCTATGCATCCGATGAAGTGGGCTATTGCCCATGAAAGCTTATGCTGAAATAAACTGGTTAGTCTCTAAGGTGCCACAAGTATTCCTCGTTCTCTTAATGGGAGGAGCAACTGGGCCATGTTTTCCCAAGAGCTTGGCCTGTTGAGCACTTTTGAAACTTGGGCCAGAAGTGTCTCCGTGGGAGCTGAGCATGTCTGAAAATCTGGCCCAGCTGTGTACCAGACTGGGAGCCCGATCCAAGGCCCGTTGGAATCAGCAATGCCGTGGGTGTGTGACCCACTGGAGTGTTACATGGCCCCATCTGTGCCTGAGCCAGAGGGGAGCAAGTCTTGCTCTTTATCTCAAGCTACAGAGACGCATGCTTTTTTAGCGGTCATGATTGCTCTGTTCAGTTCCCATATTGGCCAAAATAGAAGCCATTACATCTGCAAAAACAGTAATACCCCTAAACAACTGGAAACAACACGTGTGCATGGAATCACCTGGGCAACCATACAATCATCCAGAGCATATTAGAGTTCACGTCAGTAATGGAGAGACCGTGAAAATATCTCTTCTGTGTGCATGCAGTTTAGCTGTAGCCGTATTGGTCCCAGGATATTGATAACAAGGTGGGTGAGGTAATATCTTTTATTGGACTGTAACGGGGTCGGTCACTCACCCGGCGGCACCCCCATCTGGTCGTCTGGGAATTAGCTCTTTTTGACCGAGGAGCGCCCTCTGCCGGCCGACCTCCACTTCTCCACGCTGGCCCCGTGTCCCTCCTGGACCCCGGAACCCCTTGCTGAGGGTGCTGCACCCCTGCAGTACCCCCCTGATCTTAGGATCTCCCCTCCCTGGGGAACCCAACACTCACTATCCCCAACTTGCCTCAGATATGGCCACTGCCAGTCACCACTGCCTCAGTCTCTCTGAGGCTGACTGCAGTCTCATGGCTACTCATCACCAGCAAGAAGGGGTTGGCCTGCCGCTCTTATCAGCCCAGGGGCTGCCCCCTTGCAACCCCCAGTACCCTGTGGGTCGGGCCTTCCCTAGGCTCAGCAAGCTGGGGCCCTCCAGCTAGAGCTAGTCGCTCCCTGGCTCCCACCTGCCTCACCCACGTCCTGTCCCAGTCCAGGTACTTTGCAGCCAGGCCCTGTCTCCTGCTGCCTACAGAGTAGACTGCCTCCAGAGTAAACCCACTCTTCCTCTTCCTCTCTCTCTCTCTCTCTCTCTCTCTCTCTAACTCCTGCCTCCCAGGCTTTTATACAGCCTGGAATGTTTGGGGCGTGGCCACACAGCTGAGCCTGCTTTCCACTTAAGCCTGCTAGCAGGCTCAGCCAGCTACAAACCCTCTTTCCAGGGCTATTCCAGCCCTGGCCGCTAGGGAGCGGGGAGCACCCCGCTACATGGACCAACTTGTCTCTCTCTGGTAGGCAATGTGCTGCAGGACTGGCCCATACAGAACATCCCGTTCTAGCCGAGAGAGCGTGGCACTTTTAAAAAATGTGCTGGTGAAAGTGGCTGCTGGCCGCATAGGCCCTGACACGTCGTTAGCGATGATGTGGTGTGCTAACGAGGAGCCTTGTTTATTGGTTTGCATTGTAGAAACATGCCAAAGAGATCAGCGGAAAGGCTTCAGGCAAGGAGTTGCACCTACTTTCAAAGGAGGATCGGCAGCCAGAAGCACATTAGCGGGAGGTTGCATTGGTTTGGAAAACAGAAGTGGGAGAGAGGGAGAGCGGTCCAGGAGGGCGGGGAGATCTACAAGGGGGGAGGAGGGGCTGGTGTGGCAATGGGAGAAAAGAGAAAACTAGGGGCAAAAATCCTCCCAAGGGTACCCAGCCCCAGGAGTCAGGGGGTGGAGATGGAGTCCTAATTCTGAGACCCCCTGGATTACCTGACAAAGGGCCATAAAATGCCATGCAATGAGGATTGCCCAACACCGGCACCCAAAGAGCCTGTATTACACTTTGAGGGCCTGATTCAAAGTGCACTGAATTTAATAGACTGGACTTTTGCTGAGGCCCAGGGGATGGGCCTTGCTGTGCCCCCACCCCAGTTTTCTGACATTGCAGATCAACGCTGTGTATAGGCTGACTGGACACACCCTCACCCACCAAGATGAGATGAGATGCTACCACCGAGCTTTTGGAGTCTGGCCTGGGGAGAGGCAGGATTCCTGGACAGAAACCCTCCTGCGCTGTCCCCCTGCAGAGCAGGCTTACACCTTTTAAATCCTTCAGAGCCCTCAGGCACGAGAGTAACTGGATGAGGCTTAAGATCAAACCCTCCGGTTCAGTTGGTCTGCAGAAAAGGCCCAATCCAACTTTCATTGAGATGAATGGATCATTCCCATGGGCTTTAATGGGAGTTGGATTAGGCCCTAAAAGATTTCCATGTAGGCGGAGTACATATCTGAGAGCGAACCCACAGACTGAATTGTTTTCACCAGCCTGAATTGCCCCCTGGAGACCAGAGCTGCTGCTTGTCTCAGCCAAAGTGCCTAGATAACGTGGGAAACTCGGGAAGGGCTAGTAAGCTGGTGTCTTGCTTATTTTGTTGTGCAGCCGGGATCATTCTTATTAGAGGTCTGTCTATTGGCTTGTTTGCCAGCATGGTTTTACCACGTTCTAAGTGGCTTAGCAGCCGTCCTCCTGCCTGCTGCTCACAGCAGTGTCCATTTATTTCCCAAGCTGAAGAAAAGGCCGAACAAATGCCCGAGCCAAATGTGATGAACTGAAGTGGATTCTGTGTTTGTTAAACCTGGAATGTAAAGAATCAGTCTTCACATCTGAAATGACCTCATTTTGTTTGCATAGTCGACCCAGAACAGCTACTTGCAAAACCTACGGAAGAGCCATCCGCATAATACAGTGAATTTATGGTTACTATATTGGGGAAGCTAAAATGAGTTTAAAATGTACTGCCATTGAAATGGAATTGGTGGGTTAGTTCAGAAGATGTGCTAACTAAGGAGTAAGAGATTGGAGTACACTGGATGATCAAAGAATCATAGGGTTAGAAGGGCTGGCAAGGGTCATATAGTCTAACCCCTGCCAAGATGCAGGATTTCTTGCATCTAAACCATCCAAGACAGGTGGCTGTCCAACCTCCAGGGAAGGAGCTTCCAGGACCTCCCTACACGATCTGGCCCTTGTACGGTCATGTAAAGGTATGATAACCGGGGTGCTGAGGTCTCATAGTATGAATGCAAATGGGTCTGTGAAAATATTATCTTAAAAGGATAATTTAGGCTTTCATTGTCACTGCTAAAGGAAACGTCTCCTCGTTGTCCCATACATGACATTTTTTAAAATAGTAAATGAAAATCAAAGATAACATCTCTAGGCCCAGAGATCTGTGCTCAAGGATGCAAGCACAGACACTTAGGTGTATACATTCACTGATACATGTGACCAAGCTGGGGTTTGATGGGCACATACCTATATGCATTCCTCTATAGCACAGTGATTGATGGAGCGCTCTGTCCACTAGGCTGCTGGAGACCTGGATTCTATTTCTGGCTCTGTCACTGATCTAGTGTGACCTTGGGCAAGTCTATGTGCTTCCGTTTCCCCTTTGTCTCTCTTATCCGTTTAGACCGGGGGAGTAGAAATGGCACTCCACCCCCAATACTCCCCTGGGGGAAATGAGAGATCAAACAGCACATGACTGATATTAGTCCCATCACTTAGTGCACCGCTGGAGGGTGTTCAGGCTGTGTCTACACTACCAGCTGCTCATGTACACGTATTTGCACTAGCTCTGCTTGAGCAAGTGCGAGTATAAATAGCAGTGTCAATGCGGTAACACTCCTAGCAGCTGCAGAGGCACAGCTGAGTCATGCTGAATCCAAACCAGTCTGAACCTGGTGCATATGTAGTGCAGAATAAACCTAGGTAGCACAGACGTTCTTTATAGCAAGGCACATCTCTTGCTGTGTGTAGACAAAGAGGCCCAGTAGCAATCATGCCATACTATAATACCAATAATACTTTACATGCCTAAGGCAGTTGCATATACTAATACCCTGTTCCAGCAAAGCACTTAAGTCTGTGCTTAGCTTTAAGCATGTGAGTAGCCTTATTATTTTCACTGGGACTATTCACGTGCTTAAAGTTAAGCCCAGAATTATGTGCTCTGCTGGATCAAGGTTTTAGTTGTGCATCAGCTTGACAAGATGGGCTAGAAACATAAAAACAAATGTTCTTATGAAATCTTTTTTCTCTCAGTTGGGTTTTTCCAGTTCCTGTTTTTTTCCGGTCACAGGCATGTGTCATTGCCAGCTGTCCCTTCTTCCCCCACTCACCTGGAGCTAGTTCATACTAAGCTTGAGAAAATACTCGACTAGAACAACCGACTGCTGGCTAGCGGGTGGATGAGATAACCAGGAGGTTGATCTGTTCCGAGTTCTCGAATTCTCCGTCACAATGAGAAGACTTCATTTCGGTTTTCGGGTGACTAGCCCAATCCTGAAGTCTTCACTCCAGCAATACTCCCGGTGAATTCTATGCACATATTGCTGGAGTTTCTGGCACATCACTCCCGAGTCAGCTGTCCGGCTGGGAAGAGCTGCATCGTAGTTCCAGAGGGGCTCAGCCTTGTGTCCTGGCAGGGCCCTTGCTTTTAACACCACTGCCTTTTTCCGCCTGCAGGGTGTCGTCAGGTCATTGGATGGGAGCCAGTAACCTTGTTGGGAAAGAAGGACATCTCTTAGCATGAGGGAGGGAGCCAGAGTCTTGGGGGAGATCTGGATCAGATGAATTGTTGTAAGTAAAGAAATGAGCTTGCTTTTCCCCCGTCATTGAAGCAATGAGGATTACAAGGGAAACTATTTTCCAGGGCAGCTGTCCAGACACACAAGGATGTTAAACTCATACAACGCACACAGGATCTTTTTAGGGGAAAAAGAGACTACAACAGTTAGCATATGCTTTTTAGTTACACACACACACACACACACACACTATGCACACAGTTTTGCCAGTCGATGTTTATAGTGATCAGTCCAGAGTCTGGATTAATTTAGTGGCCAGCCAGATTGGTCTCAGAGGGGAGCCTGTCTCTGTCAGTCGCGATCTGATGCTTTTGGAGTAGTGGCAAGACAAACCCAAAGTCCCATGGCAAAGCACCCTGTTTTGATAGGTTGTGGGGTTTTTTTGGTTAAAGTTTATGGATTTTGCTGTGTTAGTTTATGACCGGTTACTTTTTAATTAGTGTTGTTTTTTGATATGTACATTTTAAAACACCTCCCAGAGGGTTATTTTGTTTAGGATTGATTTAATTCTTTGTTTCTAGGGGTGCCACTCTTTATTTTAGGGTTGTTAATTTGCTTTTTTATTATTATTATGGATACACATTGATGGTTCCTTGGTGTTAAGTTTTTTTACTTATTTTCAGGCTGTAATAATGGCCTTTACACCTTATTTTTATTTTGATGCATGCATTTTTTATTTGCGCAAACAGTTTTTTTACAGAAACCTTTAAAGGCATACAAACAGCACTATTTATATTGTTATGGAAGAGAAGAGTGCTGGTCTTGCAGGAAAGGTACTAGCTCAGGAGTCAGGATACCTGTGTTCAGTTCCTTGCTTAGCCATAGACTCCCTGTGTATTTTGTCTGTCTGTGCCTTATTTCCCCCGGGTAATGTAGCACTCTTTTGTCCGGCTCTTCAGAGGAGGGCAAGGGCTGTTAGGGTATGTACAGCCCCTTGCACACTGGGCCTGGATATATGAATGAAGAGACATACATGTAGCTGAAATGTTGTCTGTTTTATATTTTTCCACCTTTCCTATTCTAAACCAGCAAAAGCAACACAATGGCATTAGAAAATTCTGGTTTCTGATTGGGTACTAGCCATGTCGCGCAAAGGTCACTGATGTTTTGTGATGGGGGGAGGGTAAAGGAGTAAATCCAGCCGATGGCATTGAGTTGTGATTTGACTGTGTCTACAGGTTGATAGAAATCCCCAATATTGTTCTGAGTTAAAAATTTACAGGAAATCCTTTTTGCTAGGGTATGTCTACACAGCCCACGGCCTCCTGGCCCGGCCTTGCTTGCTAAGGAGGGCTCTAGGGGCCAATAGATGATTTGAAATGTGATTTGCCATTTAGGGTTGAGGCTGTTGTTAGCTCTCCTCATGCTCCAGGGTGAAACCGCACACACCCTTTCAACCCCATGTGTGCAGACAGCAGGACCCACAGTAGAACCACCGTGGTTTCAATGTACGTGGGAAGACACCGAAACGCTTTGGAGCACTCTTGGGTGAATCAGGTCACCCTGCTGTGTGGTGGATCTCTGCAGCCATGAGGCTGTGGGACTGGGAGGCTCAAGAAGATAGTCAGTGCTACAAAGCTACTGGCCAATGCCCCCATGCAGGGGAAGGATAATGATTCCCGCTTCAGTTGCAGTCCTGAGTCTTCCGGAGCAGCCATGGAGTTGGTGCGGATCCTACTTTGTCGTTTGACACCCCAGGGGACCCCCTAAGCCAAGTCTATTTATTTGGGCTTTAGGCTGGGGTCAAGCATTGAACCCACAAGCCAGAAGTGCACCCACACACAAAGGATGGGAGCTCATAAAAAAGGGGAAATGCACTGGACCTTGTAGCCTCCAAGAGAAGGGGATGTCAAAGTGTTGGGTGGAGACATGAACTCCTCTTGCCCTCCTCTCCCTACCATGCTTGCACCTATGCTATAATGCAGTGACAGACCTACATGGTGAAGAAGAGTTCAGTGAGCCCTAATTCAGTGGTTTGTGGGTACTGTCACGGAGTCCCCGGGACAATGCTCTGGAACTGCTCCCTATGAAGCCAGTCAGGACTTGGGGGAAGCTTCCTCTCTGTGAACAGCCTGTCTCCAGGGCAAGGAGCTTTACATCTGACAGCTTCCACCTTCATGGGTCTGACCTCAGAGCATTCGGCACCTTCTGCCCCTCCGTGTGCTTCCCTCAGTGAGCCTGTCCAGGCGGGGTCCTGGGAAAGCCCGTGGGTCTGCAGCCCAACTCCGCAGTTAGCCGTGACTCTCAACCAGCCAGTAAAACAGAGGTTTATTAGATGACAGGAACATGGTCTAAAACAGGTACAGAGAGCCAGAACCCTCAACCGGATCCATTTTGGGAGGCCAGGGAGGCCAGCCCATGTTTCAGCTTCTGACTGAAACTCGCTCTCCCGCCCCTCCTCTTTCTTTGTCTCTTGGGCAGAAGGTGTCACCTCCTTCATCCCCCTCCTGGGCTCAGGTTACAGCCTCAGGTATCGTCCAGAAAGGGGAGTCTCACATCCCCACACAATATTGAGAGGAACCATTAAGAACATTCCCACTCCGGCACAGGTACTCTCTGGTAAATGACTTTTAGTATGGCTTTTCACACAATCCCACATGACATTCTCATAATCAAACTATGTAAATCTGGTCTACATTAAATTACATAAGGGGTACAAAACTGGTGGAAAGACCTTATACAAAGAGTATGCTCAAAGGTTTGCTGTCAAACCACTGGGAGAGTGTGCCTTGTGGGGTCCTGCAGGGGTCAGTTCTGGATCTGATACCATTCAATATTTTCATCAGTGGTTTGGGTAATGGACTGGAGAGTCTCTTGTGGATGACACCAAGCTGGATGGGATTGCTAGCACTTTGGAGGACAGGAGGAGAATTCAAAACGAGCTTGGCAAATTGGAGAACTGAACTGAAATCAACAAGATGAAACCTGATAAAGACAAGTGCAAAATACTACAATTAGGTAGAACAAATCAAATGCAGAACTACACAGTGGAGTATAACTGGCATGGTGGTGGTACTGCTGAAAAGGATCTGGGGGCTATAGTGGATCACAAATTGAATCTAAGCCAACAATGTGATGCAGTTATGAAAAAGGCTATTATCATTCTGGAGTGTATTAACAGGAGTGTAATATATAAGACACGGAATGTAATTGTTCCTCTCTACTCAGCACTGGTGAGCCCTCAAATCTCCTTCCTTAGAGGTTTTTAAGGCCCAGCTTCACAAAGCCCTGGCTGGGATGATTTAGTTGGGGATTGGTCTTGCTTTGAGCAGGGGGTTGGACTAGAAGACCTCCTGAGGTTCCTTCCAACCCTCATAGTCTATGATTCTATGAACATTGTGTCCAGTTCTGGGTATCACACTTAAAGAAACGTACGGACAAACTGGAGAGCCTCCAAAGGAGAACAACAAAAATGATAAAAGCTTTAGAAAACCTGACCTATGAGGAAAGGGTTAAAATATGCCCTGGTCTGGTTATCTTTAGTCTTGAGAAAAGGAGACTGAGGGAAGACCTGGGAAGTCTCCAAATATGTCAAGGGCTGTTATAAAGGAGGTAGGACAAGACGTAATGAGTTTAATCTGCAGTAAGGAGATTTGGTGTATCTTGGAGATAAAAATTATGAGTCATGTCTTCCCAAATCATCAGACTAGCTTAAAAATCATGGGGGTGGGGTGTGTATATACCGCACATATACACACATGTGGGGGTGGGTTTATATTTGGTTTTTGAGCCTTTAAGAGTCATGATTTCCAGGTTTTGTCTGTAAACACAAGGAATAGACATTTATTTTTTTAAAGAAAATGAAATCTGAGAATCTCACAAAATCACATGACTCCAGGAGGCGAGGCTATAATAAAAAAAACCAAATATCATGAGACTTGCTATAAAATTGCAAAACTTGGCAGCACTAGTGAATTTATTTAAAGCATCCAAGAGTTGTAAAGTTCACAATGCTAGGCTGAAAAGTCTCATGAGAACCTTCATGCTAGTGAGATTTTCCCAATTCTGGTGAGGCCAGAAATATACTGTGAGTACAGCATTTTGGAACCTCTGCTTCCACTGCCAGAGGGAGCCATGAAGTATGGAAAAAAGTTCAACAAACATTGTTCAAACCTCAAAGACTCTGCAGTTTATTCAGTTCAAGATGTGGTCAAAGGTTTGGGTGCTGTTCTTATTTTACCTAGGCTGATGCACTTATTCGTGGTTCGTACAGGAAGTAAAAACCTGTGACAGAGATACCTGTGGAGCTTACATTTTAGCTTTGTACAATAGTGCTTGGTTCTGCATCACTTTTCCAGAACCATGGACCAGTATCATTGGCCATCGAGTGCATCCACGGATTGTGAGTATTAGAACAGCCTTCAGATATAGAGGGCAGCTGCATTATCAGCCGGGAACCCTGTTGAATAAGCAGTCATGGACAATCTGATGGTAGCACCCACAGGGCATGGTGGAGCAGACATGGCGCTGCTGGCCCTACAAAAGGCCCCAGCTGCCCAAAGACAGTCTGGACATAGTGAATGCAGACCCCATAAACCACATGGACATGCAATGGCTCTTCCAGAAGTAACTCTGGAAAAGTAGCGGAACCGTGAGACGTCAACAGCATTCACTAGAAGCAGTTCTGCACTCAAACCTGCACCCGCGTTCCTTGCCCTGCTCATGGCAACTCCTGCTCGAGTATGGCACATGGCTCGCATTGATGAGAGCGAGGGAGAGAAGCGGCACACGTCTTCCCCAGCATAATTGAATCATAGCACAGTTGATTCCATGCCACATTGACTCCGCCCCTTTCTACTTCAAGTCCTGTGGCGATGGGGACATGGCAACAAGGACAGGTGGAAAATGCTGCTGGAAGTCCTCACTCATAATCATGCACACAGGCAACTCGGCATCGTACACTGGAACAAATGCTACCTTTGTATCCTTCGGTGTCAGAGTCGCCCTATTTAGGGACAGCGCTGCTCTTCTCAAATGGGCACGGGGAGATGGAAAAAGATCCCTAAAAAATACTTGCTGCCGCCAAATCTGGCTCAGCTCAGCTCTCCTGCGGCTGATATGCAAGGAATCCCCCAATACATTTTGCAATCTGGAATGTTGGCACACTCCTCGACAGAGGCGACAGACCGGTGCGTAGAATCAGTATATGCAGTAGAGTAGTGGCGTGGTGCAGTACGGACATTGCTGTGCTCAGTGAAACCAGACTTGCTGGTGCATTGCAGCTAGGAGCAGTGGGTGCTGATGACATCTTTTACTGGATTGGCAAATATGGAGATGAATGCACGTGCTCTGATGTAGGCTTTGCCATCTCTTCTTCAGTTGCCCACAAACTTGAGTCATTGCCAAAGGAGTCGGTGTCAGACTTATGCTCCTCTGTGTCGACCTTGCTAAAGGTCATGATCCTTCTGTCATCAGTACAGATGCACCGACTGTAATCCATCCAGTTGAGGATATGGAGCACTTCTATCAAACCCTTGATTGCGTTAGCAGGTCATCCCCACATAACGATAAGTTGATTATCCTTGGTAACCACAATGCCAGCATTGGTCAGGACTCTGTATTATGGGGCACTGTGCTCGGTTGTCATGGAGTTGGTAACACTCATAGACTCATAGACTCATAGACTTTAAGGTCAGACGGGACCATTATGATCATCTAGTCTGACCTCCTGCAACGCAGGCCACAGAATTTTACCCACCCATTCCTGCAATATACCTCTCACCTATATCTGAACTACTGAAGTCCTCAAATCTTGGTTTAAGGACTTCAAAGTACAAAGAATCCTCCAGCAAGTACAGAGAATCCTCCAGCAGTACAGAGAATCCTCCAGCAAGGATTCCTACTACCTTCCATATGCACCAAGCAAAACCTAGTCATCACAAACCGGATTTCAACAGGTCAACAAGTACACGGTGACCTAGATGCACCCCCATGCAAAACACTAGCACATGAACAATTATGTTATTGTATGTGAAGAGCGCTCTGCTATGTTAGACTCACTTTCACCACAAGAGGCACTGACGGAAACATCCAGGACAGGACATATAATGTGGCTGGTTTCCAGCTTTCTTAAGAGGAAACATCAGGACTGGGTTGATGAGCCTGACCTTGGAATATGTCAGTTCTTGATCTGACTGCATACTATCCATCGAGGCCACCTAGTGCAGGGCTCTCCAAACTACGGCCCGCGGGTCGGATCCGGCCCGCGAGCTTGATTTCTCTGGCCCGCCAGCTGAGCCAACACGTGGAGAACACTTACGTGTCTAGTAGCTGCAGGAGGTTGAAAAAAGCAAAGCTGTAGAAGCAAAAGGATTCAGTAGTAGCAGCAGGGGGAGGAGTGCAGGGGGTGGGTCACGCCCCCACATGCCTGCTAGAAGCCCTCCTCCAGCTTGCCAGTTGCTTCCAGCAGTGGAGGAGTAAAGAGGTGAGTGACCCTGCTTGGCAAGGGGCCAGGGGGATGGCGAGGCGGGGGGAGAGAAAGCGGGGACCGGGGGATGGCTCAGCGGGGGGAGAGAAAGCGGGGACTGGGGGATGGCGCAGCGGGGGGAGGGAAAGCGGGGACTGGGGGATGGCGCAGCGGGGGGGAGGGAAAGCGGGGACCGGGGGATGGCTCAGCGGGGGGAGGGAAAGCGGGGGCCGGGGGATGGCGAGGTGGGGGGAGAGAAAGCGGGGGCCGGGGGATGGCGAGGTGGGGGGAGGGAAAGCGGGGGATGGGGGATGGCTCAGCGGGGGGAGGGAAAGCGGGGACCGGGGGATGGCTCAGCGGGGGGGAGGGAAAGCGGGGGCCGGGGGATGGCGAGGCGGGGGGAGGGAAAGCGGGGACCGGGGGATGGCTCAGCGGGGGGAGGGAAAGCGGGGGCTGGGGGATGGCGAGGCGGGGGGAGGGAAAGCGGGGGCCAGGGGATGGCGCGGCGCTGGGAGGGGGGGCCGGGTTGCAGCAGGCGTCTGGGCAAGGAACAGCTTCTTGTTTTGCCGGACATGTCCGGATTTTTGGTCTGTGCTAAAAATAAATCTATGTCCGGGATTTCTCTCCACCGGACTGAGGGGAGGGTGGAGTAGCTTGGCTTTGGGGGGGGGGGGTCCTCCTTTCCTTCTCTTACCCCTGCTCCACTCCGTTGTGGTCTTTGTGTGGCAGGAAGGGAGGGGCATCCTCTCCCTCTTCAGAAGTCCCTGCAAGCTGCCATTTTGTGTGTGGCCCGGGGAGGTGGGGGGGCTTGTCACCATTTTGTGTGTGGAGGGGGGGTGAGTTGCCATTTTGTGTGTGCTGGGGGAGCTGCAATTTTGTGTGTGGCAGGGGCTCTGTCTGCAGGCCCAGGGGTAAGGTTTTCATATGTCCAGAGTTTTGAGTTGACGGACAAATATAAGGAAGGAAGGAAATCTGGTAGAGTGCTATAAATGCCTGCCAAGTGATCAATATACTCATGTAAAAAACTTTGCCCGTGGATTAATGTCAGTGTTTGGCACTACTTACGTATGTGAAAAAACTTTTTCGATGATGAAATATGTGAAATCCAACCACAGGTCGGCCTTGTCTGATGAGCATTTACAATCAATTTTGATGATAGGGAACACTAACTTTGAACCACAGTTAAATGCAATTGTGTCAGAAAAACATCAGTACCATACTTCTCACTAATCCTAAAATAATATTTCTTTATTTTTGAATGTGTATTTGTATGCTAAAATTTTGTGAGTTTAGAAATAAAATAGAAAAATAATGTATTCACAAATATTTTGTATATATTATGCATATATTTGCATATGTTAAAGGAAGGCACCTGGACGAGATGCCATTCCAGCAGAGATCTGTGGCTATCACGGGTCAAGTCGTCTGATCAGGCTCTTTTGCATTAACCAGAAACAAGAGTTGGTGCCATAGGATTTCATGGATGTTCTCAGTTCGCTTTTATAGATGTAAGGGTGACAGGGCAAGTCGTGATCCACACTGCAGCATTTCCCTACTTTCTGTTGCTGGAAAAATTCTTGTTCTGGTTATACTGAGTAGCCCTAACACCCATTTTGTGGAAACCATCCTCCCTGAGTCTCAGGACACTACAGCCATACGCATGACAGGCTGTCGGCTTCAGGGAAAGCACCAGGAGCAAAGCCAGGGTCTGGTGTTTGTCGACTCGGCCAAGTCATTTGATTCTGTAAATCCATGAGAGATTCTGGAACTTTTTGTTCATCCTTGGATGCCCTGAAAAGCTTATTTCTGTCCTTTGGTCCTTCCACGATGGGACGATGGCCAGAGTGGTGGAAAATGGTAGGATATCTGACCCCTTTTCAGTCAGTAATGGCTGTGTGCTGGATCCCATTCTCTTTCCCATTATTTTTTGACTATGCTTCTGGATGTAGTTCATAGGACTGACGGAGGAGTGTTTATTCAGTTCTGCACTGATGGGAAGTTGCTTTCATGTTCATGCAGAAGTGCCAGGTTTACTTATTAAAGAGTCTTTATTTGTGGATGACTCACTCAGTCAGTGACATTCAATCGATAACTGATCCCTTGGCTTGTGCTGTTAACCACTTCGGTTTTACAATCAGCCTAAAGAAAGCCAATGTATTGTAGCAGCCTGTGCTAGGGGGTGTGACTGTCCACCCAGTTATGAGGTTCTAGAGGACTGGAATAAAACTAATGTAGTGCCCATCTTTAAAAAAGAGAAGGAGGAGGATCCAGGGAACTACAGGCCAGTCAGCCTCACCTCAGTGCCTGGAAAAATCATGGAGCAGGTCCTCAAGGAATCAATTCTGTAGCACTTAAAGGAGAGGAAAGTGATCAGAAACAGTCAGCATGGATTCACCAAGGGCAAGTAATGCCTGACTAACCTAATCGCCTTCTACGATGAGATAACTGGCTCTGTGGATGAGGGGAAAGCAGTGGATGTGATATATTTTGACTTTAGCAAAGCTTTTGACACGGTCTCCAACAGTATTCTTGCCAGCAAGTTAAAGATGTATGGGCTGGATGAATGGACTATAAGGTGGATAGAAAGCTGGCTGGATCGTCGGGCTTAACGGGTAGTGATCAATGGCTCCACGTCTAGTTGGCAGCCGGTATCAAGTGGAGTGCCTCAAGAGTCGGCCCTGGGCCAAGGCGAGCTCTGCTTTTGGGATGTTATCACACCACAGATAGAATAATAAGCAGGAAGCTATATGTGTATTGGACAATTGTGTTAGCAGCACTTCTATATGGGCATGAGGCTTGGACAACATATTGTTGCCATAGCAGGAAACGTTTTTTAGTTCTATATGCCCTGCCATCGGTCTATTTTCAGGGTCCAATGGTGGGACAAGTTTCCTGATGCTGAAATCCTGAATCACTGTCAGATGCCTGTCAGTCAGAACACAGTCAGAACAGTTCTAGTGTGTTGGCCATAGGAACGAGGTGCCCAGACTGACTGGAGGATGCCCAAGGTAATATCTGATGGTCAGTGAAGGCAAGGCACCTGGTCTCATGATGGTCTGTACAAATGGTGAAACTTGAAGTCAAACTTTATAGCATCTCAGATCAGTCCCAGTCATTGGAAAACAGCCCATGACAGAGCAAGGTGGTGGCAGCCTTGTTACTTTGTTGATAAGCGCTTTGAAGCAAGGCACGTTAACACCTTGTGTGAACAACGTGAACAGCGCAAAGCAAGGACACAACAGTGGGCACTTTTGTCTGTTCCTTGTGTAATCCCGTTTGTAGTTCTTGCATCAGTGTAATCTCCAAGATAGTGATCATTAATAATGTGTGATGAATCTTCCACACCAACTTGAGCCTTCAGCATCCATCTGTATAACCGGGACCGGCCTGCATGATGTAGAGATTCAAATGACAGGATGGAACCTCCTGTAATGATGTCACCAAAGAGCAGCCCTGGGGATTGGGCTGGACACAAAACAATACCTAGCTCTTATCTAGCGCTTTGTAAAGGAGGACTCATTATTCCTGTTTTACAAATGGGGAAACTGAGGTACAGGATATGATGAACAAACGAGCTGGGAAGAAAACACAGATGTTCTGAGTCCCCCAGTGATCTAGCCACTATGCCACACAGTTACCCCAATTAGAGGTAAACGAGCTGCTAGTGGGCTACCCAAAGTGGCTGATTTGGGTATCTCATAATTGCTATACTTCCATATACTAAGTCCTCCTAGTAAAGCGCTGTTTCTTTAAAAACAGAAAAGCCACTATTTAAAACCTGTTTCATAGCTGTAATGCAGGTCAAACAGCAGGCACTTTGATTAATTCAACACCAAGAGCTTTCAAGGATCACATCTTGCTGGGAGAACGAATAAAGGACAAACGCTGAATGCTGTTGAACGTTTGGGTGGGGGAGGGAGAAATGGACAGGAATGATCATGCCTAAATAGAAAGTCAGAGCTAGCAAGTGCTAAGGTGTCAGCCAAAAGGGAAACACAGTGCGGATCCCAGTGTATTCACATATGAGTCAGGATGGGCCAAAAATGAGTTTGCTTTTTAACCCCTGAATGAACCGATGATGAGTCAAAGATTAATCATGTTTGGAGTCAAATCAAGTGATTGGATTAAAATTTAGTTGAGTATTTAAAGACTTGGACACAATGTAAAGTTAATTGAAACCTTACATCTGTGGGACTTTTGGACTCCCCCGTTCTTAATAAAATACTACTGTAAAGTATACAAGAGTCCCCAATGGGAGTGATTCCTCTCCACAAATGCTTTTATCCTTCAGATATGTGGAAAAATAATATTCATTTCCCCCACAAATTTGCCAAAGTAAGTTAATGATCATAATTCAACCATTGCTCATGGTACAGTAACAATCTGTTCAGCTCACTGACGATCAGTGAAGTAAAACATAGAAAAGGTCATTTTTGTTATAAAATAAAATAAAATGTATCACTTCATTCTTTCGAACAGGGAAGTTCAGAGCAGCTGGTGTTCCAGGATGACTGTGCTTGTACTGGGCAGGAGTCACTCGTGAGTCTTAAAACTATGTAAAAATTCCTCCTCGGTGAGCTGAGAAAGGAAATGTCGTGGTTTATTTGTACTAATAGTAGAATAACATTTTGGAATAAGCCCCAGTTCTTGTAGAACATACCCAGCTTTGTGCTTCAAAGTTGTTCCTTTTCAGTGGAAATGCAAGCAAAAGCCACAAAGCAAGAAAGAGAACCGAAACCCCTGCACACAAAATTAACAATGAAAAAAACCAGTGTCACTACTTGAAATCAACTGGGGAAGCAGTAGGAGCAATGCTTTGTGTTTAGTTTACAGATGGAAGCTTAAAGAACTCTTGTGCATTTTTCTCAAGGTCCCATGCCCCTCCTGGCACCTGAAAGCCTGGCTCCTCAGCACGCCTGGCAACTTTATCATCCAACCCATGTGCAGATACAAAAATACAAAACCGTGTTCAATTAAAAGATTTGGCAATTAAAGGCCATTAAGATCAGATTGATTTTGAGTATGAGTCTTATAAGACAACATTAAAATGTTGGTTAGATAAAAAACCCAATCCTTGCCGTTAACCCCAAGCCATGCTAACACAGTGGTAATTCCTAACTATGTAAACCTGCATTCTAACTAGTGGTTGGCAGGAGCGCAGCTCGATGGAGGGGAAATGTTGTTAGGATTGCGTGGACACACAGAGGGGTAGCAAGCAAGTCTTGTGAGGGCCAGGCGTAAGGGGCACAGAAGGAGTGTCTGCACCTTGCATGTGTTTGTTTCCTACATGCTTAACTCAAAAACAGCTGAACATATTTGGATTAAACTTTCAAAAAAGAGCACATTGGAGCTAAGACAAGGTGCAAATTCGAAGCACAAAAGGATAACTTTAAAAAAATGAGGTTTGTTTAAAAAAAGGAATTAGTGTTATTCTATATTCTGTACAAAGTTTGCAGGTGGGCTCAAGTGACACAGTTCTATACTAAATCTGGCTATAGGATTTAGCAATAGGAAGGTGTATAATTTCAGAGTAATTACAAAGTACCTATTGTACCTGCATTCTAAGGGGCTGGTTCTCCACAATTACTCCACTGATTTCAGTGGAGTTGCCCCTTGGCTGGTTTCAATGAAAGTTACACCAATGTAAAACTGGACTAACGCAGGGATAAATCAGGGCCTATACATAAACCGTGGTACCGTCACCCACATTGAGTAGTTCTTTACTCCACAACTATGGGCCTCCTTGTGGAGTAAGTTACTATTTGCCATGAGTACGTCTGGCCCAACATGCAGTAAATATGAGACTAAAATAAATAGGTAAAGCAGGTAGTTATTTTTCCAGTTGTACAAATTAATGCAAATTACATGCATCAAAATATAGATACAGTGTAATCACAATGTAACTATGTAATGAATGTGACTATATTATTTATCCAAAGTGGCTAACATACAGGGTTTGCTTTTTTCACAGCTAAAGTGTGTTCTTTATTTAAAAGGTTTTGTGTGCATCTTAAACATCACCACTGTGTTATGGGGGCTACTGGGGAGTGGGTGCACTGCATTCAGTGACTGGTAGGTGAGATCAGATCAGAATGATTGAGTCTATAATATTAAATAGAAAAAACTAGATGTTTAATCTCATAGAGCAAAATAAAGTGTAGTGGATACGATGCTTGAAAGGACAGCATTCATTGCTCAACGGTCAATTGCATGTGAACAACTCCGCCATATGGAACACCCAATGACAGAAATTGATGTTGTGGAGAGAGGACCTCAGCTACATTGGTGGTGTGAATACATATGTATACCCATCATTTCTACCTAAATGGTGTACATTGTTCCATTCACCTGGCATGGCACCCTGGACCAACTTCTGTTGGTGGATGGAACAAGCTCTTGACTTACACAGAGCTCTTCTTCAGGTGTGGGAAAGGAAGCAGAGTGTCCCAGCTAAATACAAATTAGGAAAGGTTTCTCAGCAGAATAGGTAATGTGAGAGAGCAGTCACTTGAGGTGGGCAATTGGGGGTTAGATTGTTTATGCATAAAGAGTTTGAGATGGACAATTAGGGGTAGCAGACAGTGTGGCATGTTACACCTTGTTGTAATGATTCATAAAATCAGGCGTCCCTGTTACATCCATGGGTGTTGGTGTCTCACGGAATTTGGAATGTCAGTTCCCAGGCCTGCTTATTGAAGGTGGTGTACAGATTTCCCTTGAGAACAAGTACCGAAAGGTCATACCTGGAGTGATCGCTTTGAGAAAAGTGTTCAACCAGAGGTGATATGATGCGTTCGTCTTCTATCATTTTTCTGTATGAGTTCATTAAAGAATTTGTGATTGGTTTCACCCACATAGTTGTTATTGAGAATTTCATGTACTGGATAAAATATACCACATGTTGTGATAGGTATAGACCCGGGAATCTTGAAAGGTGAGTTGTGGGGGGTATTTATCATCGTAGCAGTGCAGATACGTGTGCAGATTTTGCATTTGTTGTTCTGTCAAGATCTGGTGCCACTTTGAGTTGGCGTGTCCTGGTCTGTGAGAAGCTTGCATCTGATTATATGTTTAGTGATGTTGGGGAGTCCTTTGAAGTCCAGAAGAGAGGGTTTGGGAAAGATTTTTTTCAGGATATGGTCCTCATCAAATATGGGTTTTGTAATGGTTTGACGATGTCCCATATAGGTTCTAGTGTGGAGTGGTCGTTGACAACCAGGAATTTGCTGTCGGAGTTCTGTTTTTTGATTTTCTGTATTGAAGCAGGCTCTTTCAGAGCATTTGGGTGTCTCATTCCATAATGCAATCTACTTTTCTGGTGGAGTGCCCTTGCTTCGTGAAAGTGGTTTTCAGTGTGTTAAGGTGTGTATCCCAGACTTTCTCTTTGGAGCAAATTCTGTGGTGTCTGTGTGCCTGCAGGGCCGGTACAATCACTAGGTGGTCGCCTAGGGCACCAAGATTTGGGGGCACCAAAAAACGGTGCCCCCAAAAATTTTTTATAACGTTTCAGGCTGGAGCGGCCTGGTCTGCCCACAGCGCGCTGACAGGTGGCGGCCCTCAGACTCCCAGCGCAGGGGAAGCCACCGCTGCTCCATGCAAATGCTCCATTGTCATTGCCAGGGCTCCAGCGGCTGGCAGGGCTCCGCGTGGCGCCAACGAGCCTGGCAGCTACGGAGCTCGGTGAGGAAACGGGTGACTGCCTCGGCTCAGCCTCCACCCTCAGCCCCAGTGGGGGGCACAGAGAGCGCGTTAACCCCCCGGAGAACAAAAGAGCCTTGCTGGCGGTCCAGTGGAGGAAGAGGACACTGGTGCGTGGGCCAAGGTAAGTGCTTCCCCACAGCTGGGGCACCTGCTGGTCCGCTCTCCCCTTGTGTGCAGGCGGCTGGAGGGGACGGCCGCCTGCAGAGCTGAGCTGCCAGGTGCCCCTCTCCCTGCCCCAGTCTCTTTCATGCCCCGGTATCTGGGTTTTAAGCCCCATTATGCCTGCAACAGGCCTAAGCCTATGAGTGACCCCCACAGCAGCTGCCTGAAGTGCTTGGGGGAATCACGCAGAAGGAGCATGATATTGGTTTGAGGTCTCTCCCCATGGAGGCCACACTCTGCCCGGCACAGGACTGCAGTCTCGGCAGGACTCTGGGCTCAGCACCTCAGCCTCGGTTTGTAGCGCACCCCGGGCACCGGGCTCAGTCGGGCACCACTGCTACCCCTCGCCAGTGCCCAAGAAGCAATCAAAAAAGTGGAACCCCCCGGCACCAAGCAAAAAGGGTCAAGGGACATTGGACAAAAGATCTAGTTCAGGCCACCTGCCCATCCCAGAGCCGCATGGGGGTTTCTCTCCGATTGGATCCACTGGTCCCCCCAGGGATTCACCGCTGACTCCCGGGAGTGGCACAGGATCCAAACTCACTATTGTGCAAATATGCATGTGTAGGTTGTTGAAATTTGCCATATTGATATTGTCGGTTGTTGTTGTATGATGGAGTATCCGCCATTCTAATTCTATAAATTTTATTCATAACAATAATTGGATATTCTAAATGTAGACTAAAATGTAGTCGATTCTGATGTGAAAGAATGAAGGAAGGAAGCATAAATGATTAAAAAGAGTGTATTTTTGAAAGTGTTTTGAAAGTTTATAAGCGATGCTCCGGGGGGAGGGGAGGGAGAAGGGAGGGCACAAGGTGGAAGTTTCGCCTAGGGTGCAAAATATCCTTGCACCGGCCCTGTGTGCCTGGCTGTAGATAACAGATACTTTTTTTTGGCATGACTGGGGTGGTTGCTGGATCTGTAGAAATAAGTGGTGATCTGTGGTGGGCTTCTTGTATATATACTCCTCTGTAGGGTTCCATTGTTGAAGCTGATTGTGGTGTTTAGGAAGTTGATAGGGGTGTGGAAGCATCCTAGTGAAAGTTTATGGATGGGTGTAGCTTTTGACATTGCAATAGAAATCCATGAGGGAGTTAATTCTTCTGTCCAGAGGATGAAAATATCATTGAGGTATCTCAGGTATATCATTGGTTTTGTGGTGCATTTTTCCAGAAATTCTTCTTTAAAGTGGCACATTCAAAGATTGGCATATTGGGGAGCCATTGGGGAACACAGCTGTTCCCATGTTTTGGATGAAACATTTGTTGTTAGACATGAAGTTGTTGTGGGAGAAAGTGAAATGGATTAGTTTGACATTATGTTTTCAGTGGATTTCTGAACATTGTCCATTATCTTTTATGTATTTGAAGCAGGGAGCAATGCCATCGTGGTGAGGGATATTGGTGTATAAGGAGGCGACATCCATTATGGCAAGGATGAAATTCTGAGGAAGGTTGTTAATGTTCTGGAGTTTCTGAAGGAAGTTGGTAGTGTCTTGGAGGAAGCTGAATTTTGGTGTGGTGAGTAGTTTGAGGATGGTTTCTATGGGTCCTGATGTTCAGTCAGAGTGTCATAGTCAAATAATATGGGTCTGCCTGGGTTCCCTTCTTTGTGTATCTTGGGAAGCATTTAGAGTGTTTCAGCACTGTTTTATATCTATTATGGCAGTGTTTACAGCTCCGGCATTGATCAAGACCACATTGTGTTGGTTGCAGTACCCATGTAGTAAGAGATGCTCTGAAGAGCTTACAAACAGAGCTGGTCAAAAAAAATTGCAAGGGAATGTTTTTTCCATCAGCAAATGCTGACAGTACCTGTTGATTTTGACAAAATTTAATTTTGAAAAAAATCGAACAAAAGTGTTTTGATAAGGTTTAAATGTTCTGTGTTCACCACATCAGAAGGGAATGTTTTTATTTGTTTGTTTTACAACATATTTTATTATATTCTAAATTATGTTATAATAGAAAATAAGATTACACTGGCCCAGAACATTTGCTTTTATTGAAATGGAATGTTTTGGTTGACTTGAAACAATGTTTTAAAATTTCATTTTGTGGGAAATTTTGAAATTTGTTGTTTTTGTTCCGATTTGGAATGCAAACTAATTTCAACATGTTGTAATTTCCCATGGAATGGGAGTCTCCACCACAGACTAAATAGAGTTTAAACCGCAGACTAAATAAACAAGCCAAACAAAGAACGAGAGAACAGAGAGAAGTTTGCCCAAGATCACACAGTCAGGCAATGGCAAAGTGGGGAAAGCATTAAAGTATTTGGTATTGTGGACCACCCCTCTCATCATAATGGCATGTTATCTGTCAGCATCTATTTATCACGCACATCCTGGGTCCCTTTTCAAGGCTTAAACTAGATCTGATGGAAACTAAGAGGCCAGTACTGCTAAACACGCCCTTCCCTCTGATTTCACCAGACAAGGGGGGTCCACTGCACAAATAACACAGCTACTCTCACAACCAGACTCTTTCACGTGACCCCCACTTCTCTCTGGTTTTAGTCTAGGCAGAAATGTAGTAGAAATAGACTTTATGTGAGGATTTTGGCCAAAACAAAGGTTTTCTCTTGGTTACATTCACAGAATGGGCAACAGTTAAAGTTGGTTTTCCCCTTACCTGAACTTGTTCTTCTATTTTTTGTTTGGATGTACATAGACAATATGTTGTATTCCACTGGAATGTGCACAGAGCTTAAGCCAGGAGCTCCAGAGTTTTAATTCTAGCTATTCTGTCAATTACTCTTAACTACAACCCTTATTATTAACCTGGCCTTCAT
The DNA here is from genome assembly GCA_032164245.1 of Sternotherus odoratus. Taxonomy (NCBI): domain Eukaryota; kingdom Metazoa; phylum Chordata; order Testudines; family Kinosternidae; genus Sternotherus; species Sternotherus odoratus. Next base: position 3,321,365 of record JAVMKO010000011.1, read on the forward strand.
CACCATCCTCTAGGGGGAGACAACTATAATTCATCCACTTCATAGATAATGGAGAAATTGCACAAAATCACCCCTGGTTGGAAAGGCCCCTCCAGACAAACAGTTCTGACTTTTTGCAAAACAAAAAGACAAACACAAATTCAAAAACCCCTGTATTTGCTGGCTACAGAGCTACAGATATTTGCTGGCTACAGAGCTTCCCTTTGAGTGAGGTACCCATCTGATGTGTTCCCAACGGGATCCTTAATGTTCTGCCAAACGTGGCTGAGGGTAGCTCAAATAAGGTATTTTACACACAGCACTACCTAGTGACTGAACAGTATAGAATCATAGAATATTAGGGGTGGAAGGGACCTCTGGAGGTAGCTAGTCCAACCCCCTGCTCAAAGCAGGACCAATCCCCAACTAAATCATCCCAGCCAGGGCTTTGTCAAGCCTGAATTTAAAAACCTCTAAGGAAGGTGATTCTACCACCTCCCTAGGTAACCCATTCCAATGCTTCACCACCCTCCTAGTGAAAAAGTTTTTTTCTAATATCCAATCTAAACCTCCCCCACTGCAACTTGAGACCATTACTCCTTGTTCGGTCATCTGGCACCCCTGAGAACAGTCTAGATCCATCCTCTTTAGAACCCCCTTTCAGGTAGTTGAAAGCAGCTATCAAATCTCCCCTCAGTCTTCTCTTCTGTAGACTAAACAATCCCAGTTCTCTCAGCCTCTTCTCATAAGTCATGTGCTCCAGGCCCCTAATCATTTTTGTTGCCCTTCTCTGGACTCTTTCCAATTTTTCCACATCCTTTTTGTAGTGTGGGCCCCAAAATTGGACACAGTACTGCAGATGAGGCCTCACCAATGTCGAAAAGAGGGGAACAATAACGTCCCTCGATCTGCTGGCAATGCCCCTACTTATACAGCCCAAAATGCTGTTAACCTTCTTGGCAACAAGGGCACACTGTTGACTCATATCCAGCTTCTCATCCACTGTAACCCCTAGGTCCTTTTCTGCAGAACTGCTGCCTAGCCATTCTGTCCCTAGGCTGTAGCAGTGCATGGGATTCTTCCGTCCTAAGTGGAGGACTCTGCACTTCTCCTTGTTGAACCTCATCACATTTCTTTTGGCCCAGTCCTCTAATTTGTCTAGGTCCCTCTGTATCCTATCCCTACCCTCCAGTGTATCTACCACTCCTCCTAGTTTAGTGTCATCTGCAAACTTGCTGAGGGTGCAGTCCACACCATTCTCCAGATCATTGATAAAGATATTGAACAAAACTGGCCCCAGGACTGACCCTTGGGGCACTCCGCTTGATACCGGCTGCCAACTGTATAATACAGCTTGGCATACATCTCCCTCTTTTAATTCTACATTTCCACCATTTACCATATTTACACTATCATTCTCTTTTTGAAGTTCAGTACATATCAAAGAAGTATTTCTTCACACAACACACAGTCAACCTGTGAAACTCCTTGCCCAAGGATGTTGTGAAGGCCAAGATTACAACAGGGTTCCAAAAAGAACTAGATACATTCATGGAGGATAGGTCCATCAGTGGCCATTAGCCAGGATGGGCAGGAATGGTGTCCCTGGCCTCTTTGCGAAAAGCTGGGAATAAGTGACAGGGGATGGATCACTTGATGATTACCTGTTCTGTTCATTCTTTCTGGGGCACCTGGCACTGGCTACTGTCAGAAGACAGGATACTGGGCTAGATGGACCCTTGGTCTGACCTTGTAAGACCGTTCTTATAGTCTGTTAAGTGTCTCTAAATTGTACTGGTTTTCTAATTACATGATATCAATTTGCTCATCTGGCTATCTATTAGTTGCAAGTGTAACATTTGTGGGCTTAGAGTTCATTTCATTGCCCTTCTCCAGTGCCTAAAAAACCCAACTCCCATAGAAAAGTAGCTGGCGATCCAGAATTCCGTCTCTAAGGATTTTCACCATGAATTGCACAGGGTCAACCTCCCCACATTCAAGTCCCAAAAGAATTAAAGAAATGAATCTAATTAATAACTTTATAAAATCTTGCGATAAAGAAACTAAATAACTTGATGTTTACAACATAACATGGCTATTTTATAATCCACTTACATTATACAGATACACAGAAACATAAAGAAAGGAAACAAATTAAATCTAAACTGGTTAGTCCCCACAGAACCACAGTGAGAAGGAATTCAGAGTTCCCAAAAGCTTAGGTTGAATTTATGTGAGTCTCAGGGTATTTGATCACCAAATCTAGATAGTCTGCTGAGTCTAAAATAGCATATTCCCTCCATTTGCTTTTAGGAATCTTAAGTTGCAATCCATGCAGACTCTTCTGCTGAAATCACTGCTAGGCAGTCAGATAACTGATTAACCAGCCACTCAGTTATGTGTATAGATTTTTTTTAAAAAAAACGTGTTACAAGAAAATACAAAATGGAGAATAGCAAAATCTGAATCACTCTTTCCCCATTACTACATTTAAAGAAAAGTTGGTGACTCAGTTGAGTTCAGACAATTTAAACGGTTTGTCTAAAATCAAACAACATTCCAATTATACAATTAAAACAGAAGAAATTATTTTTCCCTCCCAATTTGCCCTTGCTACAGTTAGCATTGCCCAGGCCTGCCTGTTGGAGGATTAGCAGTATCACTAACCTGCTGCAAAATGCTTCAGAGTTAGGAGCGGAAAGGAGGCTGTTGTCCCGGCTCAGCTTCTCCCAACTCATACAGAGCACATGGCCTGCGTAAAGCAGCAGCCCTGACCGCTTGCCTCATGGAATTTGACCCCAGCAACAGGGAACCTATTGGCTCAGACCCAAAACTACCACACCAAAAATCCAGAAGCTTCTGGATGTGGAGTGCTAAATCTGCCTAGCAAAATGACCCAAATACAACTCACTCCTTCCTCTCCCTGCCCCCACAATGGATCTCTTCAAGAGATATCTCCCTACTAGGCATGGGGTTACACAAGGACTGTCTAGAATCCTTGACTCGTCGTCTTCTTCCTCACCCTCAACAGAGTTTGCTCTTTTGATTGTTCTCTGAGGGGAAAAAACTATAGAGATTGACCATTTCTGTTGAACTGTCAGTCTCAATCACACATTATCTGGGCACTGAATTCTTTTTCTGTACAACAACTGGAGTTCTCCATGCTTCTCCATCCAATTTGATATGAACATAGACAGCTGGTTCTAGACCTGGCAGTTCTCTGAGTAGCATGTGTTGTAAAAGGGTTTATAAGCTCTTTTTGCCTTTTTATCTGATTTGGCTACACTCATCATATCTGACCACTTTGGAGATAAATTCTTTTCTGAAGTTGGAATAGTAGTCCATTGGGGGTTATGCTGGACTATATCCAGTAGCTGCTATCGGTGTTGATCTATAACTCCGAAGGGCAAGGAATGGATCTTCCTGCAGCAGGATTTTCTTGACTGCCTGTACAGCTTTTTCAGCCTCTACATTCACTTGTGGGTAGTGTGGGCTGCTAGTAATCAAAATCATATTTAGTTCAGAATGACTTAAATTCTGCTGCAATGAATTGTGGTCTGTCTGTCACTAGCTGTTCTGGAATAGCAAAATGAGCAAAAGTGCACTTCGGTTTCTTGATAACATTGTGACATGTTATGTATTTTAAGTACATTATTTATATATACCTGGGAAAATAGTCTACTATGACCAGGTAACGGCATCCTCTGAATTGACATCAATCTGCAGCTAGTCTCTTCTGTCGGTCTGTCGAGTAGGGGTGCTTATATGCTGCATGGTTTAGCATTGTCTCTTTTGAGTTGATTTGTACTAGATCTCCCTTTAAAAGTCCAAGAAATCAAATCCTCTGAGTTCTTCCACCTTTCTCACTAGGCCCATCACGGCTGTCAGATTGTGACTGAGAAGGTGATTGGTCTCTGGTCATTTGATCGCACGCACTCTGAATTCAAAGTTTTGTGTTTTTAAAATATTTTCTGTGGTGAACTGACCCATGCGGCTCTGAATACCTCCGGGGCTAGTCAGAATGGTATCAGGTGACTTCAGCTCTGGGAGGGTTGAAGGTGATTCTAAGTCTCTTCTGAGATGACTGACATTGGCTCCTGCGTCAATTTTGAAGTCAACGGTCTTACCGTAAATATTCATTTTCACTCTCCTGGTGGGTTCTGTGTTGTCACAAGGGATCATCCCAGAAACAATGGCTCTAGAATGTCCGTAATATGAGTCAACTTTCTGACTGCTTTGGTGTGGCAAACAGCTGCAAAATATCCATATTTTGTGCATGCATTACACCTTGTGCCTCTGGCTGGATATGTATCATCTCTTAGGATATGACTTTTCCCACACCTTCTGCACATAGGCTGGAATTAGACCATTTTAGCCTCGGAATTCCCTTTCCTTGCCTCAGAAGTTTTATGAAGATAGATTTTAGCACTTGTGTCTATTTCCAGCTTCTAAGCTAGTTTTAGTTTGTTTGTTTTTTTCAAAATTGCTCCTTCCTTTCTGTTATGCTATTTGACGAATTCAGACTAATTTGCTATCTGTATAGCTGTGGCTAGGGTTAAGTCTGGCTTCTTTGTAGCTGCTGTGAAATATTTTTATCTCTTAACCCAATAACCAGCCTATCTCCGAAATTTTCATGTTTTGCAGTTCCAAAATCAGTTTTCAGCCAATGCATACCAAGTTCTTATAAAACACGCAACACTTCCCCTGGTTCTTGAATTCTCTGGTGAAAACATGCTCTTTCATAAACCCACCTTTCTCTGAGGTACAAAGTATACATCGAACATATTCAGAGACCTGTCATAGTCATCTTTGTTGGTGTCTTCAGGAAAGTCACCAGATCTACAGATATTCTTTGCCCACTTTATCATTGGATAAATGAAAGAAGATTCCCAATTATCTCAACTTTGCAGCAATACAAAATCTTGCAAAAGAGTCTTTCCAGCTTGGCCACTATAAAGTTTGTCAAAGCTGAAGTTCTCTGAAGCATTGAAGAGCGGGACGTTGATAAGATCCTGGTACCTGTCATGTTCCTGTACTAGATATGGACGGGTGACAGAGGTCCCTTTTGAGACGGCTCTGTTCACTTTAAGATCTTTCCATGCTGTGAGGGTAGCTGAAATAAGGTATTTTACATACAGCACCACTTGATGGCTGAACGATGCCATTTTTCAGTTGAAAACCAATTTGGAAATACTGCTTTAGGTACCTGAAGTACATTTCCCATGATGCACTACATTCTTCCTTCTTAGTGAAGGGAGGTGGTACATCATAGGAACCCAAGGTCTGGGGGACAGGGCCTGGGGCAGGGCTGCGGAGCAAGCCTGCCTTGCACTCATCCCACAGGGGTGGCTCCTGTCCCTCAGGGCTTGGCTCCCCGCTCCCCGCACTGCGACCTGGCCCATGGCCACAGCACCCCTCACTCCAATGCCAAGTGTCACCCCTCATGTCACTCACACCCACATGTTCCTTCACGCGGAGCAGCCGGGATCTTGCACATGCCCCAAGGGCTAGTGGCGGCACTGAGGTGAGTGGCGTTGGCCCTTGAAGGAGCCACTTTGGATGGAGAGGAGCTGCTGCAGCCCCCCTGAATCCCGTATTGCACATGTACAGGGAGTGCCTTCTTCCCCCCCCCCCCCCACCCCCAATGGGAGCAGACCTTAGGGACTGGCAGCTTCCTGCCTCATTTCCCCAAATCGCCATATCCACCACTCTCGCCACCTGCATCCCTCCCCACCCCGCCTTCCCATGCTCCTGCCCCCAGACCCAACCCCACATACACACCCTGCTAGCCCCTTCCCCACAGGACCCAGTGTCCTTGGTCTTCCCCCTTTCTAGTACGTTATTAACTGCGGGAAGCAGGACACATGGAGCCTTTGTTTGCAGAGAGGCAGACTTCCATTTCGCCAGTGTCACTAATTAAGCCCACAATAACTTTGTTTTAACTGAAACGTATGGCTACACGCACCTTTTTTTGTGTGACAAACATGGAAATTGGCTGAACAATGTGCCTAAAATGTCCCACATGGGACTGCTGCTATGAAAGTGATTGTGGCCATGGTTTCCTGTCCCTGTGATTCATGAAACTACCCCAGAGGTTTGGCACTGGTGACAGCGATGAGCCATCTTCAGGCCAGCGAGGCCCGGGACTGCTCCGGCAGGGCTTTGCTACTCAGGACAGATGGGAGTTGACAGAGCTGCATGGGCAGGCATCACGCAAGGCCAGCCTGCAGCACACCTGGCTCAGATTAACACGGTTAGTCACTGACTTGCCAAACTACAGGTTCACTCTTGCATAGCTAGGCCCTGGGGGAGGAATAGCTCAGTGCTTTGAGCATTGTCTGCTAAACCCAGGGCTGTGAGCTCAATGCTTGAGGGGGCCATTTAGGGATATGGGGCAAAAATCTGTTGGGATGATTTAATTGGGGATTGGTCCTGCTTTAAGCAGTGGGTTGGACTAAATACCTCCTGAGGTCCTTTCTAACCCTCAGATTCTATGAATCCTGCTAGTTCCTGAGAAACTAGGGATTAATTGGTCAACCACAGGATTCACAGAGCTCTTTTTTCCCCCCCAACCCTGATATCGAAATCTTGCTTTCCAAACAGATCCCAATGCAAAAGCTACTTAAGAAATCCCATTGAACCAACACACCAAGCGCAGTGTTTCTCTTTCATAACATTATCCAAGCTGCTTCTCCCATGGGTGTTTAAGACCTCGGGGAGGGGGCAGGGTTGAGTATGTATGTACCTAATATTATTTAAATCAATGAGAATTAGGTGCCAAAATACCTTAAATTTCTGTCTATAAGGACTTTGTGTTCTGAGCAAGCTGAAGGAAACACTGCCACGCTGAATAGGGCCAGGAATGCACAGTGAAGACCTAGAAGGAAAGTATATGTCTCCTGTGTCTCTTGCATTTCACCATTTAGAAACACTTAGCTCTCGTTGGAGGAGCCTTGTGTAGGGTGTGCCAGTGTTCTGAACAGAGCATCAATAAAGTTATTGTTTTCAAGTAAAAACCACTCGATTTATTGAAAAACCCCTCTTGATTTATTGAAAACCCCCACTAGATTTATTGAAACTGGGAAGCACAGCATTTGCCAGAAGATGCACTCAAACCCCATTACAGAACAGTAACATAGGTAGAAGCCCATCCTGTTCCCATTGAAGATAGTGGCAAAACTCCCATTTTTCCTCAGTGGGAGTTGGATTAAGTCCCTATGCATAAATACAGTGGGCCTGATTCATGACTGCCTTACTCCAGGCTTATCCCAGAGTGACTCCATGGATTTCAATAGAGTTATCCCAGTGTAGTGCCAGAGTAAATCAGGCCTGGCATTCCGTCTAATCAGGGCTGTGTTGCTCTCTGTACATTTATCAAATAGAATTTCGGGCAGAAAACAAAGGGATTGAAATGTTGCAAAACAATGAAAGAATGTTCACTTGGCAGCTCTGCTAACCAGATGTCTGTTTCTTTTCCCTTCTTACGCATGACTAAAAAACTCGCGAACATTTTCAATCCAGGCGCAAGGGCAGTTTTGAACTAGGTAAGAGGTGTTGCAACAAGGCCGACAGAGCATCTGGGAATGGAGAAATCTTAATTTGTACCAGGAGCGGCATCTTTGCTGAGAAAACGCTGCCACAGCTTAGCGAGGCTGAATGCGCCCTGTTGCTTTTTCTCTCTAGACCAAGGATTGCTGATCATCTGAAAGCCCCGTCAGTTTATAGTGTTCCTGTTGGATTGCTATGTGAATGGCTTCCAAGACACGTGCAGTAAAAGCCATTGAGCCACGTGTTAGAAATGGCGTAGAAACCAGCAAGCTTGTTTAAAAGGCTTGATAAATTTTTGACTAAAGTGAAAATAAGTTTATCATTTCAAAAGATTTGGAGGCACAAGTTGGGGGATTGACTAATGCTTTACACTTATATATTTATTTAAATGTATTAAATAATAAGAGGCACCTATCTGAAGTAATTCTCAGTGCTACTAACTAACTAACTAACTAACTAAACTAACTAACTAACTAATAATAATAATAAATAAAGCAACACCATAATACACTGAAGCAGCACAAAAATAATCCGGATTCCTTCCTACATTACTCCTAACAATATTTGTTTCTTCAGTAGGCTATTGTCAAAGTCATCAGGTTCTGGTTTTGCAAACATCACTTAATTAATCGATCTTCAGAACAGCTTAGTGTAGTAGATAAGTGTTTGTAGCTCAGTTTTACAAAGGGGGAAGCTGAGCCAGAGAGAGAAAATGGCTTGCTCCAGGTTGCCCAGGGAGTTCTCGTCAGAGCTGGGATTAGAAATTGGGACTTCCCTATGCCAGCTCTTAGTAGACCACACTGGGCTCTGAGTTAAATGAGAGTGGATAGCAAAGAAACTATGAGTGCGCCTTTGACATCTGATCCCCCTGAGTGTGAATATTTCCAAGGGGGAAAGAAGGTGGATGACTTTGTATTCCAGTTATTAAATGGCAGCTTCTTTAGTTGTATTTGTAGAGTATGTTATGATGAAATGTATTTATTTAATTGGACTTATAAAATATCATGACTGACTGCTGGCACCCTTGGTGTGATCTGGTCACCCTTAAACTGCTCCTCCATACTTCACCCTCCTCAAATCTCTTTCAGCATGGCCACAAGGTTAACAAATGTAGACTCTCATAGAGTAAGGAAGGAAGTGAAGAGGGTCCTTCACAGAGAATGCCCTGCCTTTTCTTCAGGTTTAAGGAGACACAGTTTGAGCAGCTCTACCATTCACAAGTGCAGTGGTATGGCATCAAGAGAGAGGTCATCACTCAGGATCCCAATCCCAAACCAGTTAGGGCATCTTACCACAGGTCAAAACTCTGAGCAACAGCACAAGCAGCCAGTGGATTTTATGGGAGTTCTGTGCTCTACTCATCAAGCCAGCAACCACATTTTCAGCTTCATGTTCAAAAGGTTTTACGATGTAGCCCCAAGAAGACCGTGAGATTAATCTAGTTTTAGGTGAAAAAAAGGCCTGAATAAGTGTTGTGAAGTCCATATGAAGCAACTGTCTCCAGTCCAGCCATAATTTACAAACCCGCGGTTCCACTGGTCGTCTTGATTTAGGAAGTTGAGATAATTCTCACCAGTACTTCAATGTAGTTCCCCTAGCCCACCTACATCAACTCGTTTGAACTCAGCTCCAACTGCCTGCATCTCATCCAAGCCCCAATTTTCAGTAACACTGGGTTATTCATTACACTGCATTGACTGAGACAGATGTAAGAGAGACACGGAGCTCTTACTACATCCCATGTCTCCTTAATCCACCTCCCAGCCTCATATGGTCACTGAACAGGTGGAATGACCGAGTGGAACTCAGCTACTCTCAGTGAAAAAGGAGTTCTCATGGCCGATGAGCAATTGCTCATTAGAGCTGGGTGAAATTTTTCCTCCAAAACCTTTCCCACCAACAAATGCGGATTTTGCAATCCTGAGATCTCACAAATTCCTGTAGGATTTGCCAGATTTCATTGGTTGGGGGAGGGGGAAAACTCCAAGAAAATCAAAACATTGGGAGCTGAAAAATCAAAATGACTTTTTGTTTAAATTTTCTTTAATTTTATGAAAAAAACGGTGTCCATCAGCATCTAATGGAAAAGGAAGCTGAGTCGCTTCAAGGCAATTCTATCCATTCTATTATATTCTATCTTCTGGAGCCTTCTGGACCCACTAATGTGTCTACAGCATCAGCTCGTGATCCAATCACCCGACAGACCCAAAAGACTCAGCATGGACATATTGGTTACAGATGGGGATCTGAGAAACAGCAAGGCTAAATTACCTCCCAAGGTCTCACAATATCTGTAGCAGAGTATAGAGCCCCCAACATGGACAAACCCATCAGAGACAGCAGGGCCAGATTCCTAATTAGGCCCAGTAGGCCTGTGCCGAGGTGCGCCAGATTTCTAGGAATGCCTAAAAGTGAAAAGTGGGTGAAAAGTTCAGTTTTTTACAGAAAACACAAAAGTCAACTGTGGGCGGGGTGGGGGTGGAGGTGCTGTGCCTAGGGGAGCGTGAGGTGTAAATCTGGCCTTGAGAGACAGGCTCTGCCCTAAAGAGATTACGAGCTAACCAGAGGATGGAAGGAGGATGATCTCCCTGGAGAAATGAGGCACAGGCAGATTAAATTTACCCAAAGTCACACAGGAAATCGGTGGCAGAACCAGGATTTGAATGTAGCTTTCCTAAAGCCTGGCTCAGGGCTCTCTCCACAGACTGTTCTTCACCCCATAAGCTGTTTACTTAGCAGAGCAGCAATTCCAACTGACTCATTCATGCAGCAACATACTAACGCCCCTCAAGTAATTCACACAGAACTTCCCGGAGGACTCTTACCACCAGCAATCAGAGCGCTTTCTTCTTTCAGCTGGAAGATGCTATTATACAAAGCATATGGCAGATCCAATGCTTTTGAGGCAGACTTAGAGTAGCGGTGGACAAGCCAGTTCAGAAACGCTAAGAAATCCTCCTCCCCACTCACAGATCTTTGCCCATTTTTAGAACCACATTGAAAGGAAATCGTTGTTTGTTTATTGTATTTCTGGTATGCGTGGGGAGGTTTTGCTCACTTCTGTTCTCTGGCCAGCACTGAAAATACCAAAACGCTTCAAGAGAAGCTTTGCTCTTGGAGTTGCCTGCCCGACTGGAAGCAGATGTTCCAATAGTCTCATGAGAAAGTTACTTCTTGTGACATCTCCAGTCCGACTTTGCCGACTGATGGGATTTGGATAGTCCAGCCAAACATCAATACCTTTGGAGGCCGGCGTGTGCTGAACACCAGCTGAATCTAGATCAAGAGCATGACATACCAATCCTGGTGAGATGAAGGCAGCTGGGAGACTGAGCGTTAGCCAGCTGGTGCGCTACCTTGGGCAGTAGATAGTGCTTCACTCCCCCACACAGGTTCCTCGCTCATCATGGCCAAGAACCAGTATGATGTGCTGGCAACAGGAGGTGAGGAGCAGACCGAAATGGCTGAGGAGGTTGAGCCATTTGCCCCCATGGCTGGGGGGCTCACGGCCACTGCACCCAAGGGATAGAGTGGTGGTGGTCCCTTCTGAGAGGGACAGGAGCTTCCATCTGCCGACCTCACATGATGTCCCAATGAAACAGTTGATGAGGATCATCGGTACCTCTGACCACCACCCTATGCTGTTCATCCACATGGGCAGTAATGACACTGCCAAGTCTGACCCTGAGCCGATCAGCAGTGACTCCAGACCTCTGTGAGCAAGGGCAAAGGAGTCAGGGGTACAGGCTGTGTATTGTCCATCCTCCTAGTTGAGGGTAAGGTCCCTAGGCAGGGACCTGCACATCCTGGAGATGAATGCGTGGGTGTGCAGGTGATGCCGGTCAGAAGGCTTCAACTTCTTCAGCCATGGGATGCTATTCCAGAGGACTGTTGAGAAGAGATGTGCTCTACCTGACCAAGAAGTGGAAGAGCATCTTTGCACACCAACTCACCCACCTAGTGAGGAGGGCTTAAAAATCAGGTTCAAAGGGGGCAGGTGATAAAAGCCCACCAGTAGGTATAAAAAATTGTGACCTTAACCAGAGGGATAGATGATGTGGAAGAAATGGAGGTAAACGAGGAGGGGAATCTGCTAAACATCTTAGGCATCTCTACACAAGGGTGAAGAGTCCGGGGAATAAACGGGAAGAGCTGTAAGTATTAGACATAAGCTACATTGTGAAATAGTTGGCATCACAGAGATGTGGGAGGATGAGTCTCACGACCGGAATATTGGTATAGAGGGGCATAGCTTGTTCAGGAAGGATAGGAAGGAAAAAAATGGGAGAAGGTGTTGCATTATATATCAAGAGTAAATACCCTTGTTCAGAAGGAGGAGAGAAGCCACATGAAGAGAACCCAGTTGAAAGCAAATGTGTGAAGATAAAAGAGGAGAATAAACAGGAGTGATGTCATGGTAGGGGTCTGCTCTAGACCCACGAAATAAGGAAGGGAAGGTGGATGAGGAGTTTATAGAACAAATAACAGAAATATTCAAAACAAAAGAGTAAGTCGGGGAGGAGGGGATTTAACTACCCAGACAGCTGTTGGGACAGTAAAATGGCAAAACACAAATTGTGCAATAAATCCTTGAAATATATTGTGACAACTTTTTGTTTCAGAACATGGAGGAAGTAACCAGGGGGGCAGACATTTTAGCCTTGATTCCGACTAACAGGGTGGAATCGGTTATGAATCTGAAGGTGGAAATCAATTTGGATGAAAGTGATCATGAAATAATATATTTCATGATTCTGTGGGAAGGATGGAGTAAGCATAGCAGAATGAGGACAATGGACTTCAATAAAACCCAGACTTTAACACACTCAGGGACTGGTATCTAAGATCCCATGGGAAGAAAATCTAAGGGATAAAGGAGTTCAGGAGACCTGGCAGTTTCTCAAGGAGACCATATTAAAGGCACAAGTGCAAAGTATCCTAAAGCAAAGGGAAGATTGTAATAATAGTGAGAGATCAATATGCCTCTATCAGGAGCTGCTTAATGACCTGAAAATCAAAAAGGAATCCTATAAAAAGTGGAAATGTGAAAAAAATTGCTAAGGATCAATACAAAAGAATAGTACAAGCAGGTAGGGACAAAATCAGAAAGGCTAAGACACAAAATGAGTTACACCTAGCAAGGGATGAGATTAAGACCCAGGTTTGGACTTCTATCTAGTCTCCCCCTCCCATCTATGTCTCTCCTTAACACCAAAAACTCTGTAAAGAAGGGCAGATAGTACCATGAATCTACATTTGGAAGATGGGGAAATTGAAACAGGGAAAGTTCTTTACTGACCCAAGGCCACAGAGGGAGTGAGACACAGAGCCAGATATAGAACTATGATCATCTGCCTTTCCCATTCCATGCAGTGTCTGCTTCATCAAGTTGTTTTCCCATGTGCCTGAAGCCCATGGCAGAAGATGTAGCATATAATGTTCAACAAAATATATATATATATATATGTATATATATATATATATATATATATGTATATATATATATATATATATATATATATATATATATATACACACACACTGTTATTTATATTATATATGGAGATATACCTATTTCATAGAACTGGAAGGACCTTAAAAGGTCATGAAGCCCAGTCCCCTGCCTACACTAGAAGGACTAACTACTGTCCCCTGACAGATTTTTTCCCCTTGATCCCTAAATGGCCCCCTCAAATATTGAATTTACAACCCTGGGCTTAGCAGGTCAATGCTCAAACCACTGAGCTATCCCTTCTCGATGTAGAGCTTAAAGCCGACAAAGAATAATAGTTATACAAAGGATTAGCTTGGCCGTGGTTGACAGAAGTCAAAATACCAAACACGGAGCCAAAATACAGATAGGATTTTAACACATGTGCAATAGACAGGCCTCTCTCCACACCACATACTGGCAGTGGCAATGTGACATCAACAGAAAGCAGCCAGTTCTCTCATAAAACAGATTGTCACAAGAAATACACTTCTATTGGTGAGCTTTACCCTTAAGCCAACAATCTGGGTATTTTTATTATGTGATTTACGGGGAGTTTGTTTCTTAAACCAAAGACCCAGAGGGACATTGCTATAAAAAAAAGTCCAGTACTGCTATTATGGCCATATTTTAGCTAATAGGCTGGATATGGGTGTAGGCCACTACCTTTTCACTCAGCTCTGAAACCTGACAGAGTAGGCTGGCTCCATATTGAAAAGATTAATCTTTTTTCTTATGTATGTCTTTGTGTTTGTTTGCAGCCTTTGGCAAAACAGAGAAATAAGCCATAGTGTTACCATGACAAATCCTTTCAGTAAACAGCGGCACCGCAATCAAGTCAAGTCTACTAAAGTTGAAACATTAATTAATCAAGCCAAAACCTAAAGGGAGTGGGTGTTTTTGGACCTCTGGTACAAAGCCTGTTGACCTTTCTACTCCTGTTTATGTAATTTAGGGGACTGTAGTTAAGAATTATTTTGCTCTGTACACATCATGAGCGAGTTGGTGAAATGGACTCCGTAAGTGGCTAGCTTTTCCCATCACCTGTGGTTCTATTAAAATAGCTGAAACGTTTCAAATACCGTTAATGGCTTCAGTGCTAAGACTACTGTTTGTTGTTTCTGGGCAAAAGTTTGTTTCTTAAACCCTTGAATCACTTTTCTGGAGGTAAAAGAACACTCTTTAGTATGTATACTAATGCTGGTTATGTCTGGATGGATCATGGGTTTATCAATGAGCTAAAGTGCTTTCCATCTCCAGGTCATTGTTCTGAATCTCAGATGGACTCATAATGACTAAAAGCTAACATTTCTTATAGTTCATGAGTCATCCTAATGCAGGTTGGCAAACATTCATATCACAGAGGCACAGCAAGGGGCTACACCCCTGACCTACATGCAAGGAGGCATGCCAGCCATGAGTGTCACCCCGTTATAACATGTGTTCTCTACAAGTGTTCTGTGCAGTTTTAATGGAAAGGCCAAGGAATAAGAGGAACTAGAAGGGCCAGATCTACAACTGTGGCCAACAGGCGTAGAGCCATTGAAATCAGGGCTATGGTGATCTACACCAGCCGAGTCTCTGGACTAAACACTGAGCTTATTTCTCACTCTCAGAGGCTCTCCCTCTGGATCATGGTTGAGCCACATTGGAGGGAGTTCACACTCCATCTCTAGGGTCTCCTAGAGTACAGAGCTCTCCCTCTCCCCCACAACATGCATTGTGATGTTCACCTCACAGAACATCATGAATTCGAGATAATGTCACCATGCGGTGTCACAACACAAACATGAGATCAAGTTTGGGTCAGCAGACCTCAGTGCATTTGTTTCATGATATTTAGTCGCTAGGGCACTGGAATAGGTACCAAAACATCCTGGCCTGAGTTCTGGCTTTGCTATGAACCTATTGTGTGACTTTAGACAAATCACTTTACATCCCCTTCCACCCTGTGTGTATTTAGAACATAAACTCTTTGGGGACAGGGACCATCTGTATTGTGAACCAGGGGGCCCTGATCTCTATTAGAGATGCTACAAATTATTAATAATTGGGACTCCAAAAACTGTGCTCCTATTAATAACCTTGTGACAGAAATACAGCATTGTACAGAGCATCACCAAACACTGTAATTATCCCGCTGTAAACTGTAGTGTTTGAAGCCACTACTGCAGACGACTGGAGAGTGCTTATGTCCAAAATTGGCTACATTTATTTTGCTCGCTTTAGCTGGAAGAAATTCAGAGTTCAGTATGATCAGAACAGGCAAACGTGGCTATTAGATTCTCTTTCTCAGTGAAAACTTAGACAGCTCTGATTTTCTATATGACTGAGAGTGCTTAATATAGAGCTCTCGCTATCCCTCCCTCGCTAGGAGTTTATTTGGAATACACCAAGCATCTCAGAAAGTGCACTTGAAGAATTTATGCTGGACCACAGCTGGCCTCTTTGCACGAGAATGGGGAGGCCCTGGAACAAATCAGTGTTAATTAAAGCTGGCACTTTCACTTAAACATTTAAATGTCACCCTTTGAGGGTGTGCTCTCCACTACTAGAGCTCAGCACAGATGTAGGACTGTTCCTTTTGCGTTACAGTGTCTCAAAAGCAGCCTAGATTTTAGACATAGGCTTTCATTTATTATTATTGACATTACAGTAGTGCCAAGTGTGACTGGAACTAAATACTAGACAGACACATAGTGAGAGACTGGCACTGTCCTGGAGAGTTTACAATCTAGCCATGGCAAAGGATGGAAACTGCCGTTGAGACATTGTACCGCAAAAGGAACAGTCATACTACACACATTTCCGCTGGATCACATGGCCTTTCTTTTATATATGTCCCGCCTTCAAGCAGCTAAACTATAGATTCCTGGCAATGAGTCCCGCTAGAATGGTGACTTTTAATTTTGAAATTGTGGATTATTTGCTCGCTCACTCTGAGATCTCAGATCTTTCCTCCTTAGTGTAACTTACCTGACAAAACCTAGCCCCTCCTGATCATCCTCAGATTCTTTGGCCATCTGTTTTTTATTCAAGTAGTAATATGTGAATCTCCTCATATTTGGAGGGTCAGTTCAGATGCGTATCCAAATGCCGAACTCTTTAGGAGGCGTGATGCAGAAAATATTACAGCTCTGCCCTCTTCAGAAGACATGAGGATTGAATGAGAATCACTCCAGTAAACTCCACCTGCTAAAAACCACCTGCTATCATCTGTGGTTGTGATAAGGAAACTTCTCATACTCAGGCATGAATGAGAAGTCAGCTTGACCTGGTGGTCATGGCAGTTTGGTCACGCTTGAAATCTGTATGTGACAAGTTTCTGTGAGGAGCAGTGTTGTCTGGTAGACTACAGTGGCTAGACATTAGGCTTGGAGAACACCCAGCTTCTATTCCCAGTTCTGTCACTGTCTGTGCCTATATTCCCCTGGATCTGTTTGGACTGTATGCAGTGACTGTCTCTTACTATGTGTCTATACAATGCCAAGCCCAAGAGTGCCCTAGATCTCTGGACACTACTGCAATCTAAACACTAAAGTCCCAGGATCGTCACTCTGAAGCCTAGAATGTCTGCCGGGTCAGTGGGAAGTGACGGAGAGAGCTACAAGTGTAGTTAAAAGCTCTTTTTGTTCAAAATATGACCAGGTTCAATCATCACTGGGTTCACCGGTCTGTTACTCTCTGGTTTTTAAGTTCTCAGCCATTTATGGCTTCTTTTATGCCCAAGATTTTATGAAAAAAAGATAAGAGACGGGTGAGAAACTGGAGCCCAGGGACACAGCAACAGGGACTCAGGGATTGTGGATTGCAGGTTCCTGCGCTGGAATCCCATGTAGTAGGTGACCTCAGGCTCCTTTGCCAGCCACTGGTACAGTGGCAGAGCCCTGAGCCAGGGCCAAACACTGCACGCTGAAGACATTTGGGCAAAGATTCTGTTGGAATTTGTAATCCTGGAAGGTGTGGACTAAACAGGGGCCAGAACAAAGGTGATTGCAAAAGAAGCAACAAGCAGCAAGAGGCTACATCCCCTGACCTACATGCAAGGAGGCATGCCAGCCATGAGTGTCACCCCGTTATGTACTGCTACAGACTAGGGACCGAATGGCTAGGCAGCAGTTCTGCAGAAAAGGACCTAGGGGTTACAGTGGATGAGAAGCTGGATATGAGTCAACAGTGTGCTCTTGTTGCCAAGAAGGCTAATGGCATTTTGGGCTGTATAAGTAGGGGCATCGCCAGCAGATCGAGGGATGTGATTGTTCCCCTCTATTTGACATTGGTGAGGCCTCATCTGGAGTACTGTGTCCAGTTCTGGGGCCCACACTACAAGAAGGATGTGGAAAAATTGAAAAGAGTCCAGAGAAGGGCAACAAAAATGATTGGGGGCCTGGAGTGCGTGACTTAAGAGGAGAGGCTGAGAGAACTGGGATTGTTTAGTCGGCAGAAGAGAAGGCTGAAGGGAGATTTGATAGCTGCTTTCAACTACCTGAAAGGGGGTTCTAAAGAGGATGGATCTAGACTGTTCTCAGTGGTAGCAGATGACAGAACAAGGAGTAAAGGTCTCAAGTTGCAGTTGGGAAGGTTTAGATTGAATATTAGGAAAAACTTTTTCACTGGGAGGGTGGTGAAGCATTGGAATGGGTTACCTAGGAAGGTGGTAGAATCACCTTCTTTAGAGGTTTTTAAGGTCAGGCTTGATAAAGCCCTGGCTGCGATGATTTAATTGCGGATTGGTCCTGGTTTAAGCAGGGGGTTGGACTAGTTGACCTCCAGAGGTCCCTTCCAACCCTAATATTCTGTGTTTCTATGATTCTATAACATGTGTTCTCTACAAGCCAAAGTCATTGAAGATGGCTGGGATAGTGAATGTTCAGAATCATGCAGTAGACCTGGAAGGACATTTTACATACTTATCTGTGTATCCTTCTCATAGGGAATGAAAGTTTTTGACTCCAAAGTCATATAAAATGTTCATGAAATCTTTCACCCACAAAAACAATTCAAGCAAACCCTGTATCACCACCCTTTCAATGCACCCCTTAAAAACTAGCCTTAGATAGAAATGTTGTCTGAGGAATTGCCTTAGATAGAAATGTTGTCTGAGGAATTGTGGTATTCTGAATACTTAGCATAAAGAATATTGGAAATACTTAAGTAATGTTATTTAGTTATATAAGGCAATATGCACCTTTATCTCACTTATCTCCCATCACTATATTTTCAGAGGCTCTGGTTACGGTTCTAAGTTAAGGTGAAATTTCATGTTGCACTTAAAGCAAGGATTCAACCTCTTAGTTTTGTATGAAAAATGCAGCATGTCCTCTTCCAACTTAGAGCACTTACTCTTTGAAATTGGCATGATTTTTCTGAGAATTTACAAGTTACAAATCTATTAATTAGTTTGTGAGTTAAAATTAAGTAAAAAACAGATCCTTTAAGAAATTCAGCATTGTGTAACTATTTTCCTTGTCCCAAGTGATGTTAAGAAAGGAATAATGTCGGCTTTTCAAACTTTCCATATAATTAAATCATATAATCATAAATGACAAAGAGTCTTGTAGCACCTTATAGACTAACAGATTTTAGGGATCAGGGTTGGAATATAATTATAGAATGTCAGGGTTGGAAGGGACCTCAGGAGGTCAGCTAGTCCAACCCCCTGCTTAAAGCAGGACTAACCCCAACTAAATCATCCCAGCCAGGGCTTTGTCAAGCCTGACCTTAAAAACCTCTCAGGAAGGTGATTCTACCACCTCCCTAGGTAACCCATTTCAATGCTTGACCACCCTCCGAGTGAAAAGGTTTTTCCTAATATCCAATCTAAACCTCCCGCACTGCAACTTGAGACCATTACTCCTTGTTCTGTCATCTGGTACCATTGAGAACAGTCTAGATCCATCCTCTTTAGAACCCCCTTTCAGGTAGTTGAAAGCAGCTATCAAACCCCCCTCCCATTCTTCTCTTCTGTAGACTAAACAATCCCAGTTCTCTCAGGCTATCCTCATAAGTCATGTGCTCCAGGCCCCTAATCGTTTTTATTGCCCTCCTTTGGACCGTTTCCAATTTTTCAACATACTTCTTGTAGTGTGGGCCCCAAAAATGGACACAGTACTCCAGATGAGGCCTCACCAATATCGAATAGAGGGGAACAATCACGTCCCTTGATCTGCTGGCAATGCACCTACTTATACAGCCCAAAATGCCATTAGCCTTCTTGGCAACAAGGGCACACTGTTGACTCATGTCCAAAATTAATTGAAATCTTGTGCATAAGCTATATTTGAAGCAAATAAGTTGTAAAGGTAAAGCTAAATTTTTAACAAATGTTTGTTAACAGGTTAAGTGTTATTATTATTAACACATTTTTGTGGTTGTAATGACTCAGTGGTGTGATGGAGACTAAATTCGAATCAGTGGTGGTTCTCATTGTGATGCCACAATCAGAAAAAAATCTGGAAAAATACGAATGTAAAAATCAGTTTAGTAGTTGAATCTGGGTTCACAAAGACTAAACTAGCTTCATTATAGCCCTTGAATCAGAGAGGTAGCCGTGTTAGTCTGGAATAGCAGAGGTAACAAAGTCCTGTGGCACCAGTCCTTATGATTATTGCATGGTGTCAGTGCAGGGCGGAGTTAAGGATACACAGTGATCTTCCTTGGGCACTTCTTATCTCAAGATGTTTTGGATTTTTTAAAATGTAATCTCAACTCTGAATTTCTTGGTTGTATAATGCCTGGCTGGGGGTAATTATACCATCCCTGCAATGTATTTATTCCTAAGGGCTTGTCTACGCTGGCACTTTACAGCCCTGCAACTTTCTCGCTCAGGGGGTGTGAAAAAACACACCCCACGAGCACTGAAAGCTCCCAGTATTGGTAGCTATTCCCCTCATGGAGGTGGTTTTCTAGCGCTGCGCTGTAACATTGCCAGTAAAGACATGCCCTGAATTTCTGACACATACTCTCAACCATAACTCCATTTTACCGGTAGCATAGGTGAGGTGGTTTGGTTTGCCAAGGAATGTACACATAGTTTAGTTATGTCCTAAATGTGTTTGGCATGTTTCTTAAGATAACCACAACTTTTGTACCGGAAAGAGTGGCAGGGGAATCTTATCATGAACTCAGCTTTCAAGATTTAGTTTGGGATTTTGACTTAGCATTGGCCTACTTCTGCTTCCACTAAAGTCAATGCCATTGTAATGTCGATCCTGCCAATCATGTTCTAGACTGTCCTGAAGGTTAGCCATTATTTATTCTTATTAGCTGTGTTGTTGTGGTACCTAGAAGCCCAGTCATGGAACAGGCCTCCAATGTACTAGCTACTGTACCAACATGGAACAAAAAGACAGTCCCTACCCCAAAGAGCTTACAAGCTAAGTATAAAACAAGAGAGGGATATGTAGCGGGGTGACCACCCGCTCCCTGCCTGAAAGGGCTGGAATAGCCCAGGGAAGGGGTTGTGGCTGGGAACCAGCAAACTCCCAGGCTGATTGGGAAGCAGGCTCAGTTGGGTGGCCACGCCCCAAACACACTCAGGCTTGTATGAAGGCTGAGAGGCAGGGGCCTAAGGAGAGTCAGTCTCCTCTGTATCCAGAGGAAGACAGGCCTACCTGCGGGGAGCCTTAAGCAAGGTACCTGGACTGGGGCAAGGCCCTGGGAGCTAGGGAGCTCTAGCCTGAGAGCCCCGGGCTGCAAGGCCTGACCCAGGGGTACTGGGGTTGCAGGGGGCATCCCAGGGCTAGCATTAGAAGCAGCAGGCCAACCTCCCCTTGCCGGTGATGAGAGGCCATGATACTGCAGTCTGCCTCAGGGAGCGGGGGCAAGTGGTGACTGGCAGTGGCAAAGTCTGAGGCAAGGTGGGGATAGTGGGTGGAGGGTTCCCCGGGGAGGGGACCCTTAGACTTGAGGGGGTTCTGCAGGGGTGCAGCACCTTCAGCTAGAGGGCACCGGGGTCTGGGAGGGACACGGGGCCAGAGTAGGAGCGGGACATCGGCCGGCAGAGGGCGCTCTGGAGGCTGGAGAGCTGATTCCCCAGACGACCAGCAGGAGGCGCCTCCGGGGTGAGTGTCCGCTCGCTTACAGATACAAACAGACTGAGAAGGGATTAAGAGGAAACAATGGAGCAATATTAGTCAGTGTGATAAGCACACCAACAGCATAATCACTGTCAAGTTTTTTGTAGGCCTCATGCCAAAGGAGATACTTAAGGAGGATTCCAAAGGAGAATCATAAGTTAATTTTGCAGATATTTACGGAGAGCTTCTCCCAAGTGTGAGGGGCAGCAGTTAATAAATAGGGATGTGCTGCCAGAGAGGAGTAGACAGCTTGGGACTTCCCTATAAAAGGGATGTAGCCTAGCAGTTCCTCTCTGGTTTTTGTCAGGACAGCCATATTGGCTTTCTTCTTAATCAGCAAGATATCCTTCCTTCTTCTAGGCCAGGCATTGATTATTTTTTATTCCCGAAAACAATCTACACCTACCACAATAATGGGGAATAAAGATCGGCTTATAAATGTGAACAACTACAAGAAAGCAGACAAGGAACTTTGCTGCAAAGTGCTCCTGGTGACATGTATGCATGTAAAAATAAATCAGCCAAAGAGCCACTGAAGCTGGGATATTACTCTCTGACTTTTGGGGATGTTTATAATTTTTCAACATCAATGGTGGCTCTTGCTTTTTTCTTTGTTTATTTGATCTTTCTTGTTTTTTGTCCTTCTGTTTCTTCCAACAGCACAGACAGCACGAGCGTAGCTCCTATGGAATGCATAAAAAGCGAGTTACAGATATGGCGGCTGGCGTGGCAGGGGAAGCAAGAGTTAAGAGCTTTGTGACGTTACACCTATGGGCTACTAGCTCCACATCACAAATGAACCCCCCAGATTCTTAAAACCAGACAACCATAAAGCTATAGGTGATTGGAGAGGCTTCCTTTGGTGTGTTAACAATAATACCTCCTGCTGACTCCCTGTGGCTCAGTCTGTCACCTGAGTTGGAGACAGACTCAATGTTAGGATGAAAGAATGAGAGGGGGAGGAAGAGATGGCAACAGGAAGAAGGAGTGGGGGCAAGCTGTAGTCTTAGTTCGGAACAGCTGATCTTGACTTCCATAGTGCAAGGTGGTAAGAATACGGCTTCAATTTTCAAAGGAATTATGGGAGTTAGTGACTCAAATCTCACCGAAAGTCCATAGGAGTTGGACACCTAGTTCTCTGTGATGATCCCAGCCAAATCGCTATCTGTTATATCAGCAAGAGAGGACACATGTCCTAATGCTCTGACCACATGTCCTAATGCTCCGACCACTGGCCCAGTCTTCCTCTAACTCTGGCTCCTTCTACCAGCTGAGCTGATCTTTCGAAGGCAGTGGCAAAACTCTCACCATTTTCTGTCTCAGGCAGTTGCTGCACAAATGGGACATTCATCCCAAGCTGCAGTTGGGCATCTGCTCTGGATTTCGGGATGCTCCACATGCAAAGTGTAGAGCTATTTAATTGCACCCCTGTAAAGACATTATGTTAACAGGGGCTGGGGCACCAGGAGGATGGGGAGGTGGGCACATTACACAGAAAGCTAGTGAGCCTTGTAGAAGGTATATAAATCAATTGGGTTGTGTTTTTTTAACAGCCATCTAGGTGAGAATGCAGAACAACAGAGGGGAGAGGGCCAAATCCCAGGCCCATGTTAAAGGGTGGGATGGAAATGCGCCAGCAGGTATCGTGTGTGCCTAGGAGGAAAAGGGTTTCATGCCCAAGATCCAGGAGTGGGGCAGGGAGTTTACACCACATGAGCCCGACCTCAGCAGCCTTTATGAGTTGCGATGAAGGCTACGTTTGTGTCATGGAGGTCGTGGAAGCCACAGTATCTGTGACTTCTAGAGACTTCCGTCACATTCTCCACCTCAGCCCCAGCGGCTGCTGGACTCTGGAGCTGGCAACCCGCAGGGCCCTGGCGGGGGTCCAGCAACAGCAGCGACAGGGCCCCCCGGTAAGATTAGTGACAGGTGATGGACTCCTGAGGGGGCCGGAGAGCGAGAGGGTGGAGAGGGGGGCGCCTCAGGCGAGTGGCTGGGGGTGTCCTGTTTTCTCTCTGGGAAATATGGTCACCCTGCAGCTTCCGCCGGCAGAGGGGAATCCCCACAGCTCCCAGCCCCCACGGCGGTGGGGAAAATCCATGGAGCCGAAGCAGCAAAAGTCACCGACAGGTCGCGGCTTCTGTGGATTTTTGTTGATTGCCCGTGACCCGTCGGTGACTTTTACCAAAAACAACCACGACAAAATCTTAGCCTCAGTCCTGATCTCTCTCTTCTTGGGGCACAGGTAGAGTATCTGCCTGAAGCAACCCCAAATGACTGAATGGACATGCCCAAGATGCACAACCGGTGTCTTAACGAATGACACTGCAGTGGGTTTCTTCCATTTAACAGAGAGGGGAAAGATGGCTGGTGGCTACAGGACTGACTTAAGCTGTACAAAACAAAAGGTTCATCTACTACCTCTGCCACATAATTAGAGCTCATCCAGCCCCTCCTTTTTCCACCTGTGAAAC
Source organism: Sternotherus odoratus (assembly GCA_032164245.1). Taxonomy (NCBI): domain Eukaryota; kingdom Metazoa; phylum Chordata; order Testudines; family Kinosternidae; genus Sternotherus; species Sternotherus odoratus. Next base: position 3,344,935 of record JAVMKO010000011.1, read on the forward strand.
AGGAATAATCATTCAGAGTCTTCTATTCTAAGCTCTTCAGGGCAGAGACTGTGTACAGCACCAAGCACATTTGGCCTCGATTTTACTGTGATTGCCAATAATCATCACACACCAGGAGGACTGTCCATTTGTAATTACAGCACGCGGCTGCGTGGGATCCACAGCTCCATAAAACCAGCTAAGTGGCATAATCGGCCCAAGGAAACAGGTGTGACCACCCTGGGGGGCGAGCCCCAAACAGCCACGACTGGTGTTTAAAAAAAACAACCCCCCCTCTCAGCCATGTTTCTCACCTCACAGCTCTGCTAACTGCTTCCTCAGGAGGAAAAGGGAAAAAATAAAGGCAGTTCTTGTCACTACACAAATCTAACTGGAACTGCTTGGAGCAGCCCTAGCTGTGAAGTTGCAATTTACAGCTGGCCCTGGGTAGGAAATGAGAACCAGTCCCGGTGAAACTGCTCCACTTCACTCTGCTTCCAAACCACCAAGAACAAGAACAGCGGAAGAATAAAAGCTTTGGAAGCACATAAAAATGGTCATCTGGAAAAGACAGCCAACGTGGTGCCACATATGTTTACTCCCCTGTATCCTTTGTTTGCTTTCCAGGTCGCATGGGCTAGTTCATTACGCTATACACAGCACCCTGTCTCGCTTCTTCACACATGGATGAAAGCTGAACTGCAGTTGAAGGAGTGATTTCCTGCATGCGATACTAGGAGCACAACACTGAAGAGATGATTGTTAAATAAACAGCTGCGCTTAACAACAAGACTAGAAAGATGGGCAATGGTGAGTGTTATAGGTCGTGATGCCTATAGTTAAGACTTCCTCACATGAGTAGCTGTGTCACAGGAGTGCAGAGAAAGTCCCTGCCCCAGCGAGGGTCCGGGCTAAAATGGACAAGACAGAGTGGAAGGTGGGAAATGGGGATTCTATGTAATGACACAGATTCTATGTTGTGTAGCACATTAATTAATTAATTAATTAATTAATAAAAAGATTAAGGCCCAGAAGCTGGGCTAGGAACCTTCCCCAAGGTCATGCAGCAGATTGGTGTCCCAGCCAGGGATACACTCTAGGGCTCCTGACACCAAGCCAATGCTTTAGCTGCTGAGCCATTTTTAAATGGAGATATACCAATCTCCTAGAACTGGAAAGACCTTGAAGGTCATCAAGTCCAGTCCCCTGCCTACACTAGCAGGATCGAGTACTGTCCCCTGACAGATTTTTTTGCCCCAGATCCCTAAATGGCCCCCTCAAGGATTGAACTCACAACCCTGGGTTTAGCAGGCCAATGCTCAAACCACTGGGCTATCCCTCCCCCCCCCCCCCAAAACACCACCCCAACATGCTGCCCCTTGTTGGGGTGGTGTTTGGGTGCCATCTTCTTCTTGAAAGATCTGTTCTGTAAATGGTACTTTCCTAACAATGCTGTTGAGAAGAATGCATGAGCCAGAATGGGATCCAGTTGATTCTCCCTTAGCCTGTAGAATGTGCGATGCCAGCAGTAGGAAAAGGTCGTAAAACCTGATTTTTGCAATAGGAGAAGATTTGTCTTTTCGGACCTGCAAAGTAAAACACAAAAAAACAACACCTGGGCTTGGTTTCTTCTCGGAGTGAGTTTTCACCTGCTTAGTTTGTACATTGTTTGCAGTTTTGGTGTAGCCATGTTGGTCCCAGGATATTAGAGAGACAATATGGGGGTGGTCATATCTTTTATTGGACTGATTTCTGAGCTTCACGGTGCTCTTCTTCAGGTCTGGGCAAGATAAGCAGAATGTCTCAACTAAATACAAGTGAGACAATTCATTTTAAGCTTGTGTTATCCCCTTATTCTTAACTATCTGTCCTATGAACATTTGGGAGAATGTATATACACTGTGAAATATTCACAGACTCGGATGCCTGTTAACTAATAAATGTTTGCATTTCCCAAGATCTTCGACATGCTGAGCTCCCAATGCACACAAAGAACTTAGGGTTATATGTGCATGTGACAGCCTAATTTGAAAGCATTCCTCTCCTATTTTATTCTCGCTTTTTAAAGATGTGGGTCTAATAACAGGTTGGACGTGTAATAGAATTTGTTTAAATAACATAGCTTCCTCAGTTCTGTAAAACGTTAGCGCTGCAAAGAAATAAACAGCCTGCAGTTGCAAGCTACTTTCCTGTATTTGACGTGATGACTGAGATTTTTCAAATCCTCCAAAGGGGACCCGGGTGTCTGACTTCCTCTAGGAGCTTTCCAATGTTTTTCACAAGTTACCCTGTTAGAGCTTGCTGCTTCCATATTGCACGGCCTCCACTTTCTCATAAGGCATGTGGTTTCCCTGCAGAACACACGGGTGTCAAAGAAACCCGCTGGTACCCCTTAGACTGATTTGCTCCTGTTAATACAGCTCGATTCAATTGTCCTTTATGTGTCAAAAGAAAAAGTTTCAAGCTGTTTACATTGAATAAAACAGAACTGCTAATGAAGGCACCCTGGGCAGGAATATGCCTCAAGGTCAGACTGCTTCTCCTGTTGGACAGGTGTCACTCCACTGATGTCACTGGAGTTTCTCCTGATTTACTACAGCGGAATCAGGACCTTTATATTGCAAGTTAACAGAAAGCAGATGGGGCTAAGCCGCCTGGATGTGCACACCGCCATCTCACCACAGCCACTGAAAACATCAGCCTTGTGTTCAGGAGCAAAGATGACCTCAGGCGAAGATGGGTACGGTAAGTACTGGTTTAAATAGAGGCCTATGAACCATGTGTGATGGCTATCAGAATACTAAATGTCCACATTTGGCTGAACTCTCAATGGCAGGCTTGCATAAGATACATAGAGGAGCCTCAGGGTTGCTCTAAGTTAGGTTCTCCTTCCCAAAGCCTTGTGTATGCCCTGTGCTATTGAGCAGTATCCTCCGATTAGGTCCCTTCCCTCCACTTTTCCCTCTCCACCCTTCCCTACACAGGTGGCTGTGAGCAGGACTAGTGGGCTCCCTCATGTCTCGCGGCTCCCTACACAGGACCCGTGGGTCCATTTCTGCCCCCTTTAATGTCCCCATGCCGTCAAACCAGCACTACAGGTCTTTTGTGTAGCTGAGAAGTGGTCTCCCTTTCTCCGAACCCATTGCCTATCCAAGGCCGTGATCCAAGAACATTGACATGCAGAAGCAAGAACCACCGTGTATCCAGGAAGCTTAGGACAGACTGGATGACTTTTTTATTACCCAGCTCTATTCTATTGCCAGCAGATCGAGGGACGTGATTGTTCCCCTCTATTCGACATAGGTGAGGCCTCATCTGGAGTACTGTGTCCAGTTTTGGGGCCCACACTACAAGAAGGATGCGAAAAAATTGGAAAGAGTCCAGAGAAGGGCAACAAACATGATTAGGAGGCTGGAGCACATGACTTATGAGGAGAGGCTGAGAGAACTGGGATTGCTTAGTCTACAGAAGAGAAGACTGAGGGGATATTTGATAGCTGCTTTCAACTACCTGAAAGGGGGTTCTAAAGAGGATGGATCTAGACTGTTCTCAGTGGTAGCAGATGACAGAACAAGGAGTAATGGTCTCAAGTTGCAGTTGGGAAGGTTTAGGTTGGATATTAGGAAAAACGTTTTCACTAAGAGGATGGTGAAGCCCTGGAATGGGTTACCCAGGGAGGTGGTAGAATCACCTTCCTTAGAGATTTTTAAGGTCAGGCTTGACAAAGCCCTGGCTGGGATGATTTAGTTGGGGATTGGTCCTGCTTTGAGCAGGGGGTTGGACTAGATGATTTCCAGAGGTCCCGTCTAACCCTAATATTCTATGATTCTATGATTCTATGATTCTATGATTCTATTCTCCTTAGCAGCCTCATTACTAATCATTTAGTTTGGGTTTTACTCTGAGATTGAGTGAGAACTAACTGAAGTCCAAGCTACTTAGGAATTAACATTAAAGCATCCGGAATCTGTGCATGTATTATAGTAATTTGCAGTAGAAGATATAAATGTGATAAGGTCGGCTGATTCATATCCTTCGAAAGGAGAAATGACATTTATTTGCCGGTCGGGGAAAACACATTTCAGCAATTTAAGGAATTGGAACATGAGAATGAATCAGCCAAATGAATCATGAATTATTCATACAGTGGTCAAAATACCATTTGATTCCTGAAGAAGCAGTCATTAAACTCAAGCTGCACTGATGATCAGCTGAAGATAATCTGACCTTGTTTTAGTGCCAGAGGGTTGAATAACCAGGGTGCTGACCTAATCTCAGAAAAACTTTATTAACATTAAAGGCCATTAAATTATTCCCCACTTACTGAAAACAGCTGTGTATTACAAAACTCAAATGTTTGGAGGTTCTCAGTTAGGGCAGTCATTGAATAACCATTTCCGGGGATTTAGAACAGCACTGATATTTTAAAACTAGCATAAGTGCCCGGCGTTGCTCGGGTCAGTTGGAGGTGGGGAGGGGGCAGACAGTTGACACCCCCTGACCAACCCCAACACCCACCCTTCACCCACCCTGACACCTTCCCACCCCCCCGACCAACCCCAAGACCCCCCGGCTCACTTACCCCCGACCAAACCCGACAACCCCACCTGACCCCCCAAAACAAACCCAACACCCCCACCTCACCCCCGACCAAACCCGACACCCCCACCTCACCCCCTGAGCAAACCCGACACCCCCACCTCACCCCCCGACCGAACAGTGTATTTAATAATCTGTGTGCTACACAGTGCACCGTGAGCCGGGGGGGGGGGGGTGGTCGGGTTTGGTCGGGGGGTCAGGTGGGGGTGTTGGGTTTGCTTGGGGGGGTCAGGTGGGGTTGTCGGGTTTGGTCGGGGGGTAAGTGAGCCGGGGGGTGTAGGGTTTGGTCTGGGGGGGTGGGAAGGTGTTGGGGTGGGTGAGGGGTGAGTGTTGCGGTTGGTCAGGGGGTGTTGCGGTTGGTGGGGGGTTGAGGTGGGGGTGTCAGGTTTGCTTGGGGGGGTGAGGTGGGAGTGTCGGGTTCGGTCGGGGGGTAAGTGAGCTGGGGGGGTGTCGGGTTTGGTCTGGGGGGGTGGGAAGGTGTCGTGGTGGGTGAGGGGTGAGGTGTGGGTGTTGGGGTTGGTCAGGGGGTGTTGCGGTTGGTGGGGGGGTGAGGTGGGGGTGTCGGGTTTGCTTGGGGGGGTGAGGTGGGAGTGTCGGGTTCGGTCGGGGGGTAAGTGAGCCGGGGGGTGTCAGGTTTGGTCTGGGGGTGTTGCGATTGGTGTGTGGGGGGGGGTGAGGTGGGGGTGTCAGGTTCGGTCGGGGGGTAAGTGAGCCAGGGGGTGTCGGGTTTGGTCTGGGGGGGTGGGAAGGTGTTGGGGTGGGTGAGGGGTGAGGGGTGGGTGTTGTGGTTGGTCAGGGGGTGTTGCGGTTGGTGGGGGGGTGAGGTGGCGGTGTCGGGTTTGGTCGGGGGGGTAAGTGAGCCGGGGGGGGTGTCGGGTTTGGTCTGGGCACCCACCCCAACACCTTCCCCCCCCCAGACCAAACCCAACACCCACACCACACCCCTCACCCCCCCGACACCTTCCCACCCCCCCAGACCAACCCTGACACCCCCCCGGCTCACTTACCCCACGACCAAACCCGACACCCCCACCTCACCCCCCCAAGCAAACCCAACACCCCCACCTCACCCCCCCACCAACCGCAACACCCCCTGACCAACCCCAACACCCCCACCTCACCCCCCGACCGAACCCGACACCCCCACCTCACTTACCGTCCCACCAAACCCAACTCAGATCCGTCGCAGGGGGGGAGGGGGCCCAGAGCCGAGGGATTCCGGGGACCTTCGCAGGTGGGGGGCGGCACAGAGCTGATGGAGTCCGGGGTTGAGGTGGGAGGGGCAGAGAACTGAGGGCTCTCCGGGGTTCCGTTGGGAGGGGAGAGGGGCAGAGAACGGAGGGATCTCCGGGGTTCCGTTGGGAGGGGGGAGGGGCAGAGAACTGAGGGATCTCTGGGGTTCTGTTGGGAGGGGGGAGGGGCAGAGAACTGAGGGATCTCCGGGGTTCCGTTGGGAGGGGGGAGGGGCAGAGAACTGAGGGATCTCCGGGGTTCCGTTGGGAGGGGGGAGGGGCAGAGAACTGAGGGATCTCCGGGGTTCCATTGGAGGAGGGAGGGGTGAGCTGAGCGAGTGAGGTGTCTGTTGGAGGGGGGTATTATGACATCATCACCACCTAACCGCCCAGCCGATGTGATTGGCCCTGAAAGACTTTCACCCCTGGGGGGCGTCAGAGGTGAGATCCGAAAATTTTTCGACCCTTACCAGCATCTAGACCCCAAGACCCCTCACTGTACCAAATTTCAAGTCTCTGGCTCAAACGGTGCGGGAGGACTTCGCAGTCATACGTACATACATACACACATACATACACCACTTGACTTTTATATATATAGATATATGAATTCAGGGTGGGATTTTTCAAAGCATTCAGTGATGGGCTAACCTTAATTCTTTTGAAATTCATTTACAATGGGACCCTTAACTAAGCTGTTTATGTAATATTAGCTACTCAGATTCAGAAAGGTACAGAAAGGAGCACGGCAGGGTAATATGGACAGAAAATGCCCCTTCCTTCCTAAATCCAGAGTCATGCATTTGGGAAGGAAGAATCCCATGCACTGCTAAAGGCTGGGTACTGAATTGTTAAGCAGTTCTGCAGAAAAGGACCTGGGGGTTACAGTGGATGAGAAGCTGGATATGAGTCAGCAGTGTGCCCTCGTTGCCAGGTAGGCCAACAGCATATTGGATTGTATTAGTAGGAGCATTACCAGCAGATCGAAGAAAGTGATTATTCCCCTCTATTCGGCATGGGCGAGGCCAAACCTGGAGTATTATATCCAGTTTTTGTCCCCTCCCCCCACTACAGAAGGGATGCGGACAAATTGGAGAGAGTCCAGCGAAGGGCAACGAAAATGATTAGAGGGCTGTGGCTCATGACTTATGAGGAGAGGCTGAGGGAACTGGGCTTATTGAGTCTGCAGAAGAGAAGACTGAGGGGAGATTTGATAGCAGCCTTCAATTTCCTGGAAGGGGGTTCCAGAAAGGACAGAGCTCAGCTGTTCTCGGTGGTGGCAGATAACAGAACAAGAAATAATGGTCTCAAGTTGAAGTGGGGAAGGTCTAGGTTGGATGTTGGGAAACACTATTTCACTAGGAGGGTGGTGAAGCACTGGAATGGGTTACCTAGGGAGGTGGCGGAATCTCCCTCCTTAGAGGTTTTTAAGGCCCCACTTGACAAAGCCCTGGCTGGGATGATTTAGTTGGGGATTGGTCCTTCTTGGAGCAGGGGGTTGGACTAGATACCTCCTGAGGTCCCTTCCAACCCTGATATTCTATGATTCTATGATACTTCTCTTGCCTGATGTGGAAGACTTCCCTTGCCAGCAGAGAAGGCAAAAGCCCTTTTTCCTGGTTAGTGTTCCATGGGATTTCAGTAATGGAGGGAAACAATGGAGGAGGGAACAATTGCTCATCATAGGATGCTCCAGTCAACCTCCAACAGACTTCATCTTCGAACACCATGGTAAAGTGAGTGTTGCTCAGAGGGTGTTTGGCTCACTGGTAGAAATGTACCAGTGGTTCTGTTAAGTTTCATTCCTGGCAAGGCAGACATGACAACTTGCTAATGCAAACCAGATTGGCTTGAGTTCATCTCTAAGACCGGGAGAGACTGAATCCAATATGCTTATCAGGTTTCTGAGTGTATATAACTGCCTAGAGTCAAAGCAGTGACAAGGATTGTTGCTCCATGTGAGTGAGTGAGTATGGGGGTGAAGGCGATCCAGGATCCTTTCTCCCTTGCTATAGACAGCTCATTACATGGGTGACAGCGTCTGCTTTGGTCATCTTCATGATCCTTTTTATGTTTGCTTTCTGCACACTTTTAAGGGATCATATTTCACCAGGTGTGAAAAGCAAATAGCCAAGTAGCGTGTGCAAATATTAATAGAAACTGAATTTTAAACTGCCACAGGTGCCTTTAGACACAATCAGGAACAGAAATAGTATCACGTGAGTGATCCGACCAACCACAATTAAGCGGCACAGCTCAGATTTTAAATACTCACAGTCTGTCCATAGGGCAAGTTATTTGTCATGACACATTTCAGTAACACACAAGGAAATTGTGATGGTTCTGTCGATATTGCATGAACAGAATGAGGGTGTATCATACATACTATTCGCTGCTAATTATTTGCTCCTTTCTGATACCGTAATATAGGAAGGCAGAGTGAAAAAGATAAAAGCAATCTGGCAATGGAGGACTGAGTTGAATGCAATGGGAGAAGAAGCGATCAGGAGGTACAGAGACAACCTGTGGATCAAAGGGTACAAATCCAGGTTCCCAAATAAAGGGGTGATTATGTGAGCCGTTAAGGAGAGGCTTAGAGTTGAAGGTGATAATAGTAAGCAGCTGGGAGGAGAGGCCATAAAGAGCCAGAAATAAAGTAAAAGACAGGTGGGGAAAAAAGAGCAGAGGGAAAACCCTCCCCAATTAAGAAATGAAAACATAAATAATGAAATGCTCTCTATGGTGTTTGATTCTATACAGATCACACACTGGTTTGCTTGTTTGTCTCATCCACATGAACAAAAGAAGGGCCATCCTGTGTCAGACCAAAGGTCTGTCCAGCTTGGTCTCCTGTCTTCTGACAGTGGCCAGTGCCGGGTACCCTAGAGGGAATGAACAGAACAGGTCATCAACAAGTGATCCATCCCCTGTCACCCATTCCCGGCCTCTGGCAAACAGGCTAGGCCGAGGACACCACCCCCGCCCATCATGGTTAATAGCCATTGATGGACCTATCCTCCAAAAACCTATCTAGGTGGTTTTTTTGGTCCCTGTTATACTCTTGACCTTCATAACATCCTCTAGCAAAGAGTTCCACAGATTGACTGTGTGTTGTGTGAAGAAATACTTCCTTTTGTTTGATTTAAACCTCCTGCCTATTAATTTCATTGGGTGACCCCTGGTTCTTGTGTTACGAGAAGGAGTAAATAACACTTCCTGATTTACACGCCAGTCGTGATTTTATCGACCTCAATCATATTCCTCCTTAGTCATCTCTTTTCCAAGCTGGAAAGTCCCAGTTATTATCCCATGTCTTGTGAACTCTTTAGGGGGTGGGGGCTGTCATTAACTATGCATTTGTATTGTGACTAGCCCAATCTGAGGTCTTCAGCAACAGCTGTGGTGGGACAGATGAATATTATACTAGTTTCCAGCATTTTTTGTAGTGTGTATCTCAAAGGGCTGGGTAGAAGACTAAACACAGGCTACTAGGGAATCAAGTATGGGCTGGGGAATCTGCCTTTATGGGTTTTTCCAAGGTGTTGGATTTCATTTGCCAGGAACCTGTGTTTTCACCTCTGCATAATGAGCTTCTGGCTAGATTATCCAATGCTAGTTCTAGAAGATCCCTGCTCAATCCCCACTGATAACTAGTCACAGTTTATAAATGTGAAAGTGGTGGGTTTGAACCCTGGTGATGAGCCATCTAGGGATTCATTACATGTGAAGGTCTGTATGGAGGAGCAGGGGCAGGCGGGGGGGGGGGAATTGCTCTAGGTTCCCCGGCGAGGTTTTGGGTAGGGAGAGAGTACCCCCATTAATAACAGGGTACGTCTTTTCTCGGGGCGGCAGGTCCACTTAAGTGGCTTACGAGTATGGCACAGTTGCAGTTTCAAGATTTAATCCTCTATGATCCATTGTGATCATTTAGTCTGACCTCCTGTATAGCATAGGCCTGAGAACTGCTCCACAATATTTCCTAGAGCAAAGCTTTTAGAAGAACATCCCATCTTGATTTACAAATTGTCTGTGATGGAGAATCCATCATGACCCCGGGAGAGTTGTTTCAATGGTTAATTACTCTCACTGTTAAAAATTGACCCCTTGTTTGTCTAGATTCAACTTCCAGCCATTGGATCATGTTATACATTTCGTTGCTATATTGAAGAGCCCATTATTAAATACTAGCAGAAATACCCGGCGTTGCTCGCGGTATTTGTAATTGGAAACTGGGATGTAAAAAGACTACAATGTTTTTTATTAATACAAATTTTGTTCAGAAGTCTCATTTTGTCTAAGTAATTTCATTCTCTTGCATTTAGATGTGGTTTCTCCGATACATTTTCGCTTTTTATGCGGCATAACGGGTCCTTTTAAAGAAAAAAACAGTGTATTTAATTATGTTTGTGCTACACAACACTAAGCTTTCTGGTTATCTGTATTATTACATCATAACTATGTCACAGACAACAGCATGTGTCAACCTGCTGTCCAGATGATGTTATGTGAGCTGTGTAGTTGATGTTAATGAGCTTTAAAGAATTTCACCCCTAGGGGGGGTAAGAGGTGAGATTTTAAAATTTTTCGATTCTTACCCTGATTAGGACCCTAAAGCCTATAACTGTACCAAATTTCAAGTATCTAGCTAAAACAGTGTGGAAGTAGTAAGGGAACATACGTACATACACACATACACCATTTGACTTTTACATATATAGATTTGTTCCCGTGTAGGAGCTTATGTAATCACATCACCTCTGAACTTTCTCTTTGTTAAGCTAAATGGATTGAGATCTTTGAGTCTTTCATTATGCAGCCTGGTTTCTAATCCTTTAATTGTTCTTGTGGCTTTTCTCTGAACTGTCTGCAACTGATCGACATCCTTCTTGAATTGCGGCCACCAGAACTGGACCCAGTATCCCAGCGGTGGCCACACCAGTGCCAAATACAAAGGTAAAATAACTTATTTTCTCCTGCACAAGATCCCCCTGTTTATACTTCCAAGGATTGCATTACCCATTTTGGTCATAGCATCTCACTGGGATCTCATGTCCAGCATCAGTCTGCCTTGTATGAAGTCCTATTTCTGTAGGCCAGGGGTCACCAAACTATGGCCCGAGGGCCGGATCCGGCCCGTGGCTTCGATTTGTCCGGCCCCCCAATCTGATTTAGAATTTAATGCAACACTGACACAGTAGTGTTTTTTATGTTTTGCATATATTTAATTTTTTCCATAGTCGCTTTGGCCCATGAAGCCCCTTCAAAAATCTAATATGGCCCTCATCTCATAAAAGTATGGAGACCCCTGCTCTAGGCTATGATACATACAGGGGCAGGTTCCTAGTGCTGTGTTTTGGAATAGCTGCAGTCTTCATTGGTGCCTTAGCCATATTGTGGATCGATTAAGCAAGCAAACAAGAAAACATCACGCTGGCTGAACTATACTGGAAAGGAACATGTGGCAGAAGGAAACCGGTCTTCCTATTTTTTTTTCCCTTTGCAACTTTTGAAGGCCTAAAACTAACAGCTACAGGGAGAGGAGAGGAACTCAAATGATCATGACACCACATAGGGAGGAGAGTAGCAATCATGTTACCTCAGCATTGGGCTTAGGAACTTGAGGCATCTCTAAGGAATCTCTGGAAAAAGGCGTGTTATGTTCAGCAGTAAAAGAGCTCAGGGTCGAAGGAAGAATATGATAGAGCAATAGAAAAGAATACTGAGAGAAATGAAAAGAGGGGTGAAGGTTCACCCTGACATTGCAGTGAAACTAATTTGGAGTTTTTCATACCCTGTCTGCAACGCGTTTCACCCATATGGTTCCAGTTTGACTCCCCGATGAATCTGGTACTTTTCTCATTCCTCAGCCCCCAGCTCTGCCAGTCCCTTTCAACGATGATCGCAAGTGAAACAATCCCCAGCGAAAGGTCAGGCATTTTAGAGTGAATGAAAACAGGTACATCCCTTTTTCGGCATGCGGCGGGTGGGGGGGAAGGTTCTTTTTATAGACTTTGAGCTGTGGAGCCTTTGGATCAGACAGCTTCATGTCTGTTACACATATTGAAGCCATTTTCCACAGGCGATGAGGTATATAACACCTGATGGATTGCCGCTCACAGTGTGGGTTTTATTTTATATTTGGTTTTAAAAGCGTGGTGGCTGACTGCATGTGTGCGTTCAGATAGGACACCTGGTTTCTCCACTGGGGAACTCTTAGATGTAAACAGATGGAGAAGCTGTCAGATGGAGTCTTGCTCCAGGGGTGAAGGGAACATAGATTTCTGCCTGCCTAATTGTAGCGTTGGGGGGAAGGGTGGAATCAAGAGTCTGGGAGACATCTGAAGGATATTGCTGTGAGGTTGGAAAATACTTGACAATGAGGGAAGTGTTGGGTGAAAGATAAATCCAGAGGTACCTTTCTTATTGTACAAGCCAGCAGTAATTGCAGAGTTGGAACTCTTGAGTACGAACTTTGCAAGAGAATCTGTTTTGTAACAATTTGTTTTAATGATTTCCTCTATAGACAACATGCTTGGCTGGCTCATTACAGCATTTACTAGGAATTTGTTCTCGGGGTGGATTAATTAATTTGGCTGTCAACGTCTCCTTTTTCAGGTTTGGGTCTGTTTTGTGGTCCCTCTTGGACACGACATGTTTCGCAGGGCAAATGTTTGGTGGCGTGGGGCGCAGTAGGTCCTCCCTTCCTTTGATGGCTAGACTTTATTTCAGGGATGAGCCAGTTTGAATGGGTGTTTGAGTATGTTATAGGCTGGCACCTTCTTGGATTCAACTGAGATGATAAGATAGCAGAGTCTTCCATTTTTACTGCCCAGGATTCTAGGGGCTATATGCCTTGTTTTTCTAGACACTTTATGGCCTTAGTGTGTAGTTAACCCAAATAATAACTCTCTTATGGGTCTACTGGAGTTCTCATGTTCTCTCCTCATAACCTATGCCTTCAAAGGGGGGAATCCAGAAGACCAGTCATTTTGCTGAATTTTAGCTGCAGGGGGCCAACTCCTGTTGACTTGTCTCACTTGAGTCGTCTCATTGAATCCAAAAGGGCTGTTCTCAGAGCAAGGATTTGGACTTTGGGATTACTCTCCAATGAGGGCTTGAACCCAGAGGCAATGCAACTCCCTTTGCTGAAGTCTAAACATAAGAAATGGGTGTAAGGAAGATCAATCCCCCATTGCTGAGTTCAAGTTCATTAAAAATCCCTTTTTGATCAAAATCTTACCTAGTAATTGGATTTGTCTTGACTACTGTATGTGTGCCAGAGGGAGGCTGAATGTGTGCAAAAACACTGGCAAGGTGGGGTCCTCTTGAAACGGATCCAAGGCAGTCTGAATATCCTGGACAGGTCTGTAAACCTGTGTGTACAACACTCCTTTTTGCTAGTGATGGGTAACTCTCAAATAACTCAGTGTGGGGCTCTTTGAGAGTCAGATACAGCAAGTTCCCAAGTCTGAATGTGTAGTTGAACATTCCTTACACACTGAGAGGAAGGGTGATCTTGCACTTGAGGCAGTGAACAAGGTCTCAGGAGGTTTGGGAATCAGCGCTTGGCTTTGCTTAAGATTTTCTATGTGGTATGGGCAAGTCATGTAGCATGGGATTTTCAAAAGCGCCTGCCACTGGTTTTACGTGCCAAGTGCTTTTGCAAATGCACTATTCATGTCTCTGTGCCATAGTCCCCATCTAACTATGTCCTTTATCTGTTGTGTCTAGTAGATTGTAAACTCTTTGGCAAACGGATTGTGTCTTACTGCATATCTGTGCAGCACCTGGCGCACCTGGGCCGCATTTAGGGTATGTCTTCACTACCCGCCATATTGGCGGGTAGTGATCAATCTATTGGCGATTGATTTATCGCGTCTCTTCAAGACGCAATAAATTGATCGCCCAAGGTGCTCCCGTTGACTCCAGAACTCCGGCTCGCCAAAAGGCGCAAGCTGGAGTCAACAGGGGGAGCCCGCTGCCGACCGCCGCCGCCGTGAGGACGGCAGGTAAGTCGGCCTAAGATGTGCCGACTTCAGCTACATTATTCATGTAGCTGAAGTTGCGTATCTTAGGTCAAACCCTCCCCCTAGTGTAGACCAAGCCTCAGCTGGGAGCCTCGACTTGTTACTGTAATACATCAAATAATAACGGGGGATATCTTAGTTCTAAAAAGTTGTGATTGGAAATGATTAGGGAACATGGTATTGCTTTCATATGAGACTCCTGGCCTACCCTGCTTCCATATGGGTCACAAATAGTGTGAGAATGGACCTCAGCTGCTAAACTCATTGCCCTCCTTCAACCCCCTCTGTAAAACTCTCCTTTGCAGCGATGCCTACAAAAAACATCAGAGTGGCGAGGCAACTGGTGTGCTGAGACCGCTGCTTCTCACGCTGACCAGTTTTGCCTCATCATCTTCTTGTGTTCCCCAGTTTTTCTGCTGTATCCATCTCTTGTCTCCAGTCTTACATTTAGATTGTAAATAAGACGAAGACGACTTTGTAGCACTAGTCTCTAAGGTGCTACAACGTCTTCCTCGTCTTATTTACGGATACAGACTATCACGGCTGCTAATCTTAAACCTAATTTAGATTGTAGGCTCCTTGAGGCAAGAACTTGTGTGTGTGTGTGTGTGTGTGTGTGTGTGTGTGTGTGTGTGTGTGTGTACAGTACCTAGTGCAGAGGTTTATGATTGCAGCCGCTAGGTGCTACCACAGTACAAATGATAAATAATAACAATTGGCAGGTGTTGTCCTGACCCCAGAAGTGTGAAGGGAGGTTAAAATGAGCATCAATAGAGCAACTGTTATCTGGAATGTTGGGAACCTGTTGACTATTCAGAGGTTGACAGGGGGGGTTATATGGAGAGTTTCTTGTTTATCTCAGTTGGGTTCTTCCAGCCCTGATCCACACCCGAGCCTCCCCGTTCTTTTTCATCCCAATTATTCTTTAAATGAATCCTTCTGAGGTGTACTCTCCCCCCACAGAGGCACACACATGACTCACATTAGCGTTAATGGGAGATATCCGTGCAAATCTCCCACTCAGCCAGACACGATGGTTCCTGTTAAAACTTCATTTCATCCATGTGGAATGGGTTTAAATTAACCAGCTTTACAGCTCAGTAAAATTAAAGCCTATTAATTAAAAAACCATTGAATGCCCTCTCTACTGAGAGCGGCCCCACAACACTTGCCGCTGTTGATGTTCCGACACGGCTGTCTGTCGGTGTACACGTGACTAGGTGATAGAGGAGGTCCACCAGATGGCACTCAAGAATATGTGGGATAGATCCCAGATTTTGTAGGACCAATAAGGTTCCTTTGTAGCTGTGCATTAAAAATGGTTTCCCTTGGGGAACCTGTACTGCTTACTCCTGGGAGGAGTACCAGTGGCTTCGGTAGGACTGCTCATCATAATAAATCCTGTGCCTGGTTAGGGGTGATACCTTGGGCATAAACGAGGACTGGCAGCCAGACATAGGAACGTGATGACAATAGCCATGGTATCAGTATCTTCCATATTGTTCCATAATGGCCATTTAATATTGCATCTATGGACAAATCATCCCTTACAGCAGTTTTGCCCATAGGACACAAAGAAACCTCAAGAGTCACACTTGAGGTGTAAGGCTCACGCATTGTCTCACGTCCTCACGCTTACCTCCAGAGGTAAACTTCCAACCCTGATATTCTATGATTCTGCATGATTATATTTACTCTTCTCGGTAAAATGCAGCAGGGGAAGGGCTCAAAGCATTTTACCGAGAAGAGTAAATATAATCATCTCCATGAGGGGGAAACTGAGGCACGGAGGGGTGAAGTGATGTGCCCACGGTCACACACTGAATCAGTGACAGAGCTTGACACAGAACTTGTGGCCACTGAGTCCTTGGCCCTGGTCTCTGATGACCAGGGGAGAAGGAGCAGGAGGCAGCCTGTCCCTTAGGTGACACTACCACAGGCCAGGAGACTACGTTGCATGGACGACACTGCTTCTCTCTGCCCCCTTGCCCAAATACATGCTCTAATGTGCATACCTGCTGGTCATGTGCCCGACTCTCGGCTCTGTTGAAGCCACGTGCCAACTGAGACTTAGCTCATCCTGGGACACGTGCCTTTTTTGCATCTATTCACTCAGAAAGGAACATTTGGCCTGCAGTCATTTGGATGCCAGGCGGTCTTTCCAAGAGCCATAAGCAGAAAAACACCGTACGCTGTCCCATTATGAGAAAGGAGCGGTTCAGTTTAAAAACATGGAAAAGTCATGGAAAAGGTGCAAAAAAATTAGAAAAAGTCAAATGCGTGAAACCCCCTATAAATCTTCACAATCATTGCGGCGTTTGTAATGTTCAACCCACAGGTGGCTGATTCTCCATGAATGAGACAGTAAAATTCCCACGGTTCTTCAGACGGTATGTTCATTTTACCAGGATTCGGATACTGAATCCTGCATTTTCCTTGCACTGCTTGGTGCAATAATGTGTTATTGAGGGAACATCCCAGCAGTTTATCTTCAAAACTTGGCCCTGCTTCCTGAGCCCTTAGTGACACAAGTGCAGAGCTCCTCTGTGTGGACTGCCATAGCAAACCCGCAGTTTCTGGTGGCTTTTTCATGCCTGGATTTCCAGTGACCATCTAATAATTAATGCCCACTGGTTTTAAAACACATGATCTTCTTTGTCATATTGATCTTCCTACAGGAACTCTTCATTACATTTTACCACTGGGTTGACCACATGCACTAGGCTCCTTTAACGACCCCAGCCAGACTGGTCACTTGAAGACCATCCCAATTTCAACTGCTTGCTTTTGCCCTTTCTAAATCAGCAACCACCACTGCTGTTAAGTCTCCTCTTCTTATGTGTGGCGTCTGCAGTTCTGAAGAGGCCAGAAGTTGCAGCTGGAAGACAGGCCTGGCCTAAGAGTGGAAATTAGAACTGGGTTGTGTCAGTGCTTTGGTAACTCAGGCACATCCGTGAATGCTCACTGACTCGGGCTAATGCTTTCATCTTACCCTTACCATTCTCTCCTCCTCCTCCCCGCTTCCTTCCCTAGACTTTGCTCAATTGCTTCCAAAGAGACCAACTGGCATTCTCCTGTATCTTCCCAAATAGGGGTGGTGCCATCTGCTTCTTCTTGGATCTTTGTATAACTTCTCCCTTTGGCATTTAGGATAGTTGGCCTGGTTCAGGAAGGCTCTTAAGCACATGTGGAACTTTAAGCACATTAACAGTTCCTGTTAAGTCAATGGGGCCAAAGTAGTTAAAATATTGACACAAATCTGGCAGATACACTACTCTGCAAGGAAGGAGACACCATCCTCACTGCACATAATGCTAGACTTCCCACATTAGGCAGAGAGGGTTTGCAAAGTGGAGCACAAAGCAGAAGGAAAGGTTGTTCCGCTGGACAAAATATGGGAAAAACAGGCACAAAACTATGGTGAGTGCTGAAAAATACTGTAATGCATGGAGGGATGGTACGCACTCAGAAATGAATGATTAGCTTTCCCAGCGGTCTGTCTATTCCATTTCTTATTCTTATAAGCCCTGTGGCCTGAAGCTCAAGACACTAGGTACCCCACTGTTAGCACCTGTTGGTGTCCAGAGAGCGGTGCAGCTACTTGAGAACTCCAGATGGGCAGGGGCTGTACTGGGGAGGAACCTCTCTGCTGACATCTGTGTGAAACAAGGGGAAATGACTGAATGGACCATACCTCATTTGCATTTCAGCTATGTGACAGTTTGGGACATTTTGGTTAACATACAGTGAAGTTTTGAGCCTGGGGACAATAAAGTGCTGTTGCCCCTGTTGGGAAATGAAGGGATGAGAGAAGTGCACCAAATGTGCCTGTGGTGAGGGGTCACCTTGCCCTTAACAGCAACCAGGCACAGTGAGGTAAGGGAGCTTGGACAGAGGGCTCCAGGGGAAAAGAGATGTTTCTGTCCTGGGAGTATGTCTCTAGTAGTGAATTCTTGTTGATTCTTCTGTGTTATTGATTCTTCTGAACACTCAGTGAAGAGATAGTGGTGTTTTCTGTGGTTGTCTACCATCTTAGCCCTGTCTACTCTCTTAAAGCTACCTGACAACTTCTGAGGTAAGCCCCCCTACACAGCAATTAAAGCCGAAGGTACATTAGTTGGGTCAGCTGGCAGAGCTCCTAAAGCAGCCTAGGCTGCACTGATCTGCCATGGTCCTTGGACTCCATTCACCTTAGACAAACAAACTGTGAGTGGGGGTAGGGGGAAAGGAAGTGACTAGAACAGAAGAGCCTCTGGAAGACTGAGGTTGGGACTAGTACAAAAACAGCCAGCGGGTGGGAATTTTATCGGATAATATTAGTTAATCCATTAATTGCTGGCTTCCCAAGTTTATTCTGTTCTCCACTCTTTCTCCCCTCACTTCCCACCTCCATAATGTTCTCTTTGATGTACACCACTGGACACAATGCTTTCGAGGGGGGAAGTGTTGCCTATCAAGGGCACCCAGGGAGATGGATCTAGTTTCCCGTACTTCTGGGTCAGGGCTTAGCCAATGTTGTTTACGTTTTCTGAAGGATCCCAAGTGAACCCGGCCATGTCTGCTGCATTTGGCGGAATGGCTACCTTCCTATGGAATTAGCCTAGTGCCTGATGAACTAATGATGCAGGATTATTAGAACAGTCCTGTAGATGTGAATATAATCTTGGCCCTGCACCACACTTCTGGGGTATGCTACATACCACGTTGTATGTAAAGATGGACCTGAGCTGAGAAGTTTTGATCTTAAGGGCCCGAATCTGGAGAGGTTTGGTTTGGGCCCAGCTTTCTATAATCACAAGAAACTGATGAGAAGGGCAAATGGTGCCATGAAATCATTTAACTCTCTTAGGCATCTATGAATTGTGTGCTATAGATCAATGAGGGAACAACGTGGGTGGCATGAAAGGCTAACTGGTAACTCCAGTTAAAATAAATCTCATGCAGGGATTTTCCAAAGATCCTAAGGGAGTTAGGCATGTAACTCCTATTGAATTAATTGAGTGCTTACCTCCTTCTGTTGCCTTTGAAAATTCTGCAGCTGTAGAGGCACGGTTAACATTTTCAAAAACGCCTATGTGAGTTAGGAACCTGGGCTAATAAGTCACAAGACACTTTGGAAAAAGCGAGCCATGATGCCTGGAAGAGCGCCACTGTTGCCTTATTTTACTGCTTTTAGTTTCAATAAAATTTGTAGAGATTCCTTTAAAAAAAAACCAACCTTCAGCTCTCTGCCAGGGAATGCTGCGCTGTTTGGTTTGAGTTTTCTTTGTGGTGGAGGCTCCGTGCCTTGTCAGAGGGCTGCCTGGATGGTCTCCATAATCCCACAAAGCACTTTACCGTAATAACAGTTAATTAGTGGGGCTAAAACTGATCAACTGCAGGCCCGGTTACTGTTGAGCTCAATCAGGGGGCAACATGGGTGATTCCTGCCTCCCTTGCTTCAAGAAGAGAAACAAGACCCAGAAACTCTCTGCTCGACAAATAAATAAAGAGAAAACACAAAAGGATCTGGTAACAAGCCAATGCATATTAGGACCAGAATTTCTAAGTAGAAATATCCAGCTATCCGATCTTTTGTCTATGAAGTTTTGTGTAATAGTAACCCACAGCGTATAAGGCTCCGCTAATCAATTTGAAAAAAAATTACCCTATTGTGCCTAATAACTCAGGGAAACAAGGTTTTGCAGAATGGTACAGTGTGCCGATATAACCCGCACTGGTTATAATTAATTTTCAATGCTAGGCTATAGCTAGCAAAGTCACAGTTTGCTCTAAACCTAAGTGTATGGTACAATAGGGAACAGGCCAGGGTAAAGTCTGGGGAAGGGCACAAAGAGCAGAAGGTACAGCTGAACTACTGAAACAAGACCTGTTTGAAAAAAGTTTGTGTTTCAGAATTCTTCAAATAAAAAAGAGGGGGAGTTTTTTGCAATAATCTTCCCCTTTTCCAACCGTCCCTACTTGCACGTTTTACTCCCGATTTTGTTTTTTACTAGATACTTGTGGTCATTGGGATAATTAGCAAGAGGGAAAGATAGAGAGGTGTGTAAAAAGCAGGCTCCATCTCTGGTGCGGAAGGGTGAACACGGCTTGCATGCTGCTCCAGCTGAAATAAGCATGGATCAGAGAAACAACTGCTCCAAAATGACCATGCAAAGCCTAATTATTAAATGTCTTGCCATAGTAACTCACACGTTCGTATTTCTTTCACATGCAGGCAACCTTCTGAATTTGAGTTAAACACAGAGGACAGAATTCTGTTCTTGTTTTCCTCACTTGAAGTCAGCGGGGTCTCTCCCAGGCAACTGGAAGTACAGTCTGGGCCTTAATCAGGAACTTTCCTCAGAACAACTGTGCTTTTAAAAACACAGCTCTCGCAGTCCCTTACAGAGGTTATTAATGGCAGTTACATTTGCATAGTGAGGGAAGAATACATCCTAGCAAAAAAAACAACCTTATTACATCATCTTTTTTCTTTGCACACAATCATGCTGCTATCAGAAGCTCTTGCAATGCTTTTTGGTACATTTTCGAGGTGTACAGTATAAAAGGAAGAGGAAAGTCTATGGAATGCAACAGGCAATGGCGCAAGCAAGACAAAGCTGGTAGCAGAAATGACGTTCTCACCATAACACTGAGCTTTGGAGGCTGTCTCTGGTTCTGACAGCTTTGGTTATCAATTCTCAAGCAGTCTGCGATTCAGTTTACAGAGCTGCTCTCAAGCTGTCAGATGGTGATGGCAGCAGGATTGCAGGGGCTTCTCCTCTCCAGTTTATACAAAGCTGAAACTAGCCAAAAAATACATAGCAAAAGAGCAGATGATTGTAACCAACAGCAGGAAGAGATTGCTTTCTTCCCTGCTTTCAAAGCAGAACACAACTTAGAACCAAAGCCTTTTTGTAATTAAGCATATAGGATCTTACAGAGACATAAACCAAATAAGATTTTCTTTCTTTTCACAAACGGGGGATACAGGATGGCCTTAGACCAGGTTGGAAAATGATTTTTTTTCTCTAGGGAAAAAAGTTTGACGCAAATTATTTTTTCCTCCTGTTTTCATCCAAATCATTCTTCAGTTTTGTTTTATTTATGTGGGGAGAGAGGGCCTTCAGTTTTGGTTGCCCAAAATTGGATGGTTTAGACGACAAATCCTGCCATTCAAGGCTCCTTCGAAACACTAGGGAAAGGGCGGGAAATAAGGTTTTGTCCAGCACGTCACTACTGTTACTGTATTCTGTGTGGGTGTGGAGTGCCGCTTTGTGAATCAGTATGAACAGCTGGCTCTGAAACCAAACTCCCATGGATTTTCAATGGGCATTAGGCACCTAGCTGCCTTCTGAATTGCCCCATTCTCACATAACGCCACTCACTGAGTGACATGGAAGTCCCCGTGTTTCCCTTCCATGCCATATCACTGTTCTCCATATCCCTGTGCCTGCGCACCAGAACCTCACCCGTCTGTAGCATTGCCGTTCGACTTCAGTGCTGTAAATCAGCCTGTCCGCTCTCTGCCTCTCCCTTCCTGCTGTCCTTTTGGGGCACTCTGGGTGGCTGAGTGAGGGGCAGGAGCTCAAACCGTTGCCACACAGGGTTCCTGGTTTCTCCCAAGCCGCCTGAAATTTTAAAGCACTGGGATTCAAGCCCAGCTGAACCTCACAAGTAACTTTCATGCCCACATTGGGCTGGTTAAATCTGTAGGAGCTGGTTTAAAGTTTCCCCCAAATGTTTATGTCCCCATGCTTAGAGGGGATGGCTCTCTGCCCTCCCTCCCCCACTAGTGGTTTAGTTGTATGGAGGCTATGACTCTGTCCCAGCACTAGATGCTCAGGTGTTTAGATTTAGGAGCCAAAATCCCACTGAGAGTCACCAGTGAGTGCAACCACACCTAGGTACCTTTAAAACTCTGTACCTATGAGACTTGGGGGCTGTTGCTAGCTATGAGATTGGCTGCTTGTACACTCTTGGGAAAGTCACTCGATTTCTCTGTGCTTCTGCTACCCTAGCTGTAAAATCAGGATTGGCCCTTACCTCCCAGGGGTATAGTGATTTTTAATTCACGGGTGTTTGCAATGCACCCTGAGCTCCTCAGGTGGCAGGGATCATAACATTGCAAAATATTGTTATTTATTTGTCAGTCAGTTCCTCTGAGGCTGTTGGTAAAAATAATTCACATTTGGCTAACGGCCCACAGGGAAGTCTAGGCAGAATGTTGGAAGCTGTCAGCATAGTCACTTTCTAAACCAATAAATCAATCATCACAAGTCCAAAACACAAGCATAAAATATTTCAGACAAACTCAATTTTCCAGCTTTAAAACAAGGCCTCTCTTTTTTAAAAAAACATTTTAACACTGAGATTTAGTGCTAAACTGACAGGCTTAACTTGTAAAGTAACTGGCAAATCTTGAAAGAATTGTGGGGGGGTTTTTCCTCCCCAAAGGATGCCGTTGAATGACATGGTTTTTCACTTTAGTGAGAGACCGTACTTGCAAGCTACTATTTCGATATCTAAGTACTAAAGCAGTCCCATGTCTGGTTCCTATCAATAATACGTTTTGAAAAAGAAAAATTGAAACAACATGGATGCCACATATAGAAATGGAAAGTATCAAATTAATTTTAGCCATAAAAGAGCACAGTCTGACTTCACAGGACTTTGAGTGGCCTTTTGTTTCTCATGGATTGCCCGCCTCTAAGTTTCACTTTGCATGCTGATTATAAAGGAACTAAAAAATCTCAAAGAACCACATGATTTCATTGCCATTCACTGGGACAGATTTCATCCAAAAATGTATGTGAACTAAGCCTGAGATATTCAAATGAAACATGAAAGCAAGGAAGCGGCACATGGTTTTGGACGGGGTAGAAATATTTTACCCAGCGCTAGGTACAGGAGCAATTTTCAACTGTCACACAGTTTTAAAAGTGTTCAAATGAACCAATCCACAATAGTAACCCGTGTGTGTTTGAAAGGTATTCGCCCCATTTTGCACAAAGCTGGAGTGTCAGGAACTGGCATTAGAAGTTCTGTTTTGTAATACTGTGCCCAGATGGCGACTGGCCCCAGTCAATACCTGCATTCCTTGTTTGAGAGTCTTAGAAAAGCTTGCATCCTGAGACAAGGTTTTTAAAATATATATGCTGGGTGACAAAAATTCTCTGACATCTGCTGTGATGTTCCTTGCGCTTTAAAAAAAATTAAGTAATGATGAAGCCTACTGAATGAGTCTTATTTTGCTGATGGAATTGGAAATGTCCCAGACTACTCTGTTTTAAACAAAGACCCACTCAAGGACATCCAGGGGGAGGAGTTGGAAGATACCTGTAAACCCTGTTTGAGCTGGATAGAGAAATCTCCTTCCCAGGAGACACTTGATTGTACTCTGCCTTGCTGATGTGTCTATGGGCCAGCACGCATAGCCAGGGTCAGCTTTTCAAAGAACTTAGCTTCTATTAGGCACAAAAAGAATCAGCCAGATTTTCAAAGGAGCTCAGCCCTTCAAGGGGTACATTGGTTGTGTGGTGTTTTGAAAATCGTTCGTGTCACAATTGGCACTCAGCACCTCTGCACATCTAGGCCTGATTGAGATGACTCAGTGGTGGCTGAATACTTTCCCAAATCAGTCCCAGTTGTGGGCAGGGAGTGCTTGGAAAGCCAGCCCTTCATTTTCATTTGCCACAGGCTACGTGAAATTCATGCCATGCCAGGCATAACCACGTGTAGCAAGGAGTATGGCAAGGGCCATGTCATGTGAAAACAATAGTGTATCCTCTATGGTTCAAAGAAGGACTTCAAAAGCTTTTCAGAGCTAACCAAAAGCAGGAGAATATAGGATCAACCAGCCCTAAAGACAATTCTCTCTTCTTGTTAAGGAAAATACCCTCTATATAGAGAGACATACTGTATGGTAGGGAAGTTCTATATTAAAGATGGGGAATTGAGACTGGGGGTGAATCTATGCAGCAAAAAACACCCCTGGCAGTGAGTCTCAGAGGCCGGGGCAACTTACTCCGGCTTTCAAGGCTGGTCTTACAGGGCTAAAAATAGCTGCAGCCCAAGCCCAAACATCTCTATGCCACCTTGGTGCTCAGACTCACTGCTGCAGGGTTGGTTTGGGGGTTTTCTGCTGTGTAGACATACCTAAGTGACATGACCAAGGTCACACAGAAAGACATTGACAAAGAAGGCAACTGAATCAGATCCCCTTAGACCCAGAGGAGCTTCCCACCATGGGATCATTCTTCCTTTCTGGACAATATCATGTGGAAGTCTAGAATCTATTTACCTAAGCAGGATTGTTTCCTGTTATTTATTTCTCATTATTGTGCCAACGCTGTACTGGGGGCAGAAATTAGATTTATGGGGAATTAATTGTCCATATCATCATTTTTTTTTAAAGGTTGAATCTAAATTGGTCTTTTTTTCAGTCTTCCAGTCCCCCCTGTAGTTCTCACAGAAATAATTATTAATGGCATGGAAAATTTCTCTGCTAATTCGCTGAATACATTAGAATGTAGCGCTGGTTGGAAAATGACTGATTTTTGTTCCCCCCATAAAAAATTAGGTGAAAATCAACACATTTTGAAGACATTGTTCTTGGCAGTGAAAAACGTTTTTGCAGAATTTTTCCTTTTCTAAATTGGTCTTGAAGAAGAAAAAAAACAAGAAAAGATGTCTGAATAATTGGCAAGCAAGGCAGATCTTATCAAACTTATCACTAATAAAGAACACAGAAGGGATATATGCGGCATGTATCCTTCATAGAGCTGGTCAAAATTGTTCTAGTTAAAAAAATACATGGTTTTTTCAGTGAAAAATTGCTTTTGTACAAGTTTTTTTTTCTCCTGATGATATTAGCTCACCTTAATTGATTAGCTTCTTACAGTTGGTATGGCAATCTCCATCTTTTCATGTTCTGTGTGTGTATGTATGTCTGGAAAATATATATATCTTCCTACTGCATGTTTCGCTCTGTACATCTGATGCAGTGGGTTTTAGCCCATGAAAGCTTATGCTCAAATAAATTGGTTAGTCTCTAAGGTGCCACAAGGACTCCTCGTTCTTTTTGCAGATACAGACTAACATGGCTACCACTCTGAAACAGATTCATTAATGTTTGTGAAGCGCTTGGCTACTGTAGTGACTGGCAGCATTGAAAAACCCAGGAGGAAATGAGTAATTTCAGAGCAGGCTTTGAACAGGGTGCTGTACACGCTGAACAATGAGGGTAAACAAAACATTGAATAGCCGCTCATTATGTGACCATCAGCCATCATGTGCATTGAATGAGGCAGGGGTCCTGAGGGGGAATGTGATCATGTAACTAAAGACTGAATCATAATGTATGAACACCAGGGGTGCAAATTAAGGTTGCACAGGTAGCTTAATTCTGGCATTTCCTAACTTTGAGGGCTTGACTTTGCAACCTCAATAGTCTACTTTTAACAGGTTTTTGGTGTGTGATCTTAACAATAACATGGCCAGGATTGTAAGGGGTGCAAGTTGGAATCTTAGAGGTTAATTTGCAGCGTGTCTTTGACTTTCTTTAGATCTCTTTGCTTGTCCGCTGTTCGCATTTGCCTCATTTATTGAAACAATAACAGTTCGCTGTTCTGTCGGAGGCATCTGTTTATTTTCTCTGCTTTGACTTTCAACAGCCTAAGCTAATGACTCATTTTTTTCTGGATCCTGGCAGAGAGCAAAGGGAAGTCGAGCCAGGAACTATTGTTTTGAACTTGGTACTTAAACAAATATTATAATGAGAAATAGGTTGAGATTCTGCAGCAAGAAATTTGCATATATTTTTGAAAGAGCAAACCAAAAACACCCTACTTTGAGCTGTGTTGTGCTGTGCTTTCTGTTCAGAGAAAAGCTCTTTTCCGTTCCTACTGCCTTAGGGTGTGTCTACACTGCTGGCACTGTGTCTCTCACAGTCACGCACAAGTTCTGCTTAAGCTAGCATGCTAGAAATAAGCACGTATCTAGGGCATCGCAGGCAATAGCATGGGCTAGTTGCCTGAATACAATCTTGCCCACACCTCATGAGTATGTAGTCAGGTGGCTAGCCCAAGTCCTCATTCACTGCTATTTTCAGCACACTAGCTCGAGCAGAATTCTTGTGCGTCTCTCCACCCATGCTGGGAAGCACCCTGCCAGCTTCAGTGTAGACCTACCCTTAGGCAGCAGATGGCTTGTTTTATGGACCACTAGGGGCCAAGTTCAGATCTCAGCAGAAGTTGTGTGCGCATCCCACGCGCAATGGGACTTGATGCCCAATTGCCTTGCATCTCGTTCAGTTATTTGCAGAGTGTTTCAGGTCCAGGCTGGAATTTCTGGTCAAAACCCGAGCAAGAGAGCTCAGAAGAACCAGTAACCCATTATTTGGGACAGTCACCAGAATCAGAACTGGGGCTTGAACGTGGGTCTCTTTTCATCCCATGTGAGTGCCCTAACCTCTAGGCAATAGAAACCATCCATCTCAGGGGTTGGAGCTGTTCCACTTTCAATAAATAATTAACTATTTATTGGGCCAGAAAGTGAAAAACAAAGGCTGTAACCCAACGGTTAGAGCACTTTCCTGGTATGTGGAAACCATGTCCTGAGTTCCTCTCGCTTGTGTGTTTCTTCTGAAAATGTTTGAGAGGCCTCACTTTTGTGCCGTTGTGGAATGAAAACAAATTTTAAACCTGAACATTTTTTTTTCCAATATGGAATTACTGG
Source organism: Sternotherus odoratus (assembly GCA_032164245.1). Lineage (NCBI taxonomy): Eukaryota > Metazoa > Chordata > Testudines > Kinosternidae > Sternotherus > Sternotherus odoratus. The sequence goes on from JAVMKO010000011.1 coordinate 3,371,492, forward strand.
TTTCCAGTCTGCCCCCTCAGTTAATAGACAAGATGCCAGTAGCTAGCACTCAATGGCATGTAGCATCAGTCTGGCTTTTTTGGGCTCAGTAAAATGCCGTGTTGTGACTTCCTTTGTCCAGCTTACATCAGCACTTGATAAACGGGCAGCCGGCAGAAGGGAATCAAAAAGTGCCCCGTATTGATATTTCCCTGTATACATTTGCAGGATGGGCCCCAACCTTGATAGGGAGTTCTGTATCCCACTGTGATAACAGCTGATGTACAGCCGGAGATCAGAATTGCTTGCCGTTCTGGCATTCTCTCCAGTAACTATTCCCATTGAGCGCTGACCTGGGTCCTTTCTACCAGCCAGAGTTACTACAGCACGCCTGTTCTTTCAGCTCGGCTTACAGAGCTGGGGACTGGGAACTTTGGAAGCTACGCTGATCCCAGTTTTTATCCATGTGGTGACCTCTCTGTGTAATTAACTAACTGTGTTTTAGGGTGTTTGTGTGCACGGGTGTGCGCGTCTGAGACCAAGGGCTGCAATCACGAGGTGAGTAATACCCTCCAGAGACCAGACACAGGCTCGTGAGCTTTTATCAGCTCCTGAAATCATTCGGCTGAGGACTCGTATAAAAGCAGATCGGAAAAGCAGAGCAGTAAGGAGAATGTCCGGGGAAATGTCTTGGGAATTTTGGATTTTACAGTATGAATAGTACCTGTAAAGCCTTGACTTTTATAATGGATTACTGCTGACATTAAGAAGTTGATGTCCACATATAAAGTTCCCCAAAGCATTGCCACTGAGAAGGGCCCTGAGCATTGAGAGATGCCCTGAAACCACTGACCTAACCGAGTGCCTGAATGTAGAACCCCTCTGCTATACGCTCTGCCCTTTCACCTCCAGGTAGGCCGGTTACCACATGGATGAGAGACATTCAAGGACAACACAAGATTGTGCTACAAGTGGATCACTTGTCTATTCCAGTCAGGTCTGCTCCTGCAGTTTTCCATAATGCCTCCATCGCCCTCACATGGCCTCACCCAAAGTTACATAAGGGCAGCACCACAGGGACTCCCCCCCCTCCTTTTGGCCACCCCTGCCCTGAGTCGGAGCCCCCTGTGTGGTTATCTCATGGTTACTACGAAGTCCGTGATGCTTCCTGGATCTGCTGTTGCTGTTAGTTTTGTGTAGTTGTCCTTTCGAAGCAGTACACACTAATTAGTGACAGTTGAGACAGTGTTATGATAGAGCCTTGGTGACATACCGTCACCTGGCTTCAAACACTGTCCATCATACAATATCACTGTCCCAAACAGTGATCCCCACACATGCTGCCTCCTATGTTTTGGTGAGGGACATATCCAGGAGAAGTGCTTTTAACAGGAGAACGCAAATTCCGAGAGACAGCACCTTGTGGAGCACCACTTTGGCACTGGGGCCTTTGGCCAATTGTCCAACTCTACAAGTGGCTTTTGAGGTAACAATAGTCTCAGATAGGCCCCTGGCCTTAGACTCCTCTCTGTGAAGGAGAAGGGATTGAACTTCCTCTATGGGCCCACCTTAAAAGAGAACCCATAAAACTGACAGGAACCATTCCAAGGACCAGAGAAACTGTCAGGAACCATTCCAAGTCTAAAAGATACAACAAGGAGCATAGGCGTGTGCACGGGGTCCAGGCACACCCTAATGCAGGGTGGGCCAGCGGCCCCTGAGCTCCGGCTGGGGAGGCTGCTCCTCCCCCTTCCCCTGCTGTTTCCCTCCCCTGCCGCCTCTGTGCGCTGCATGAGCAGTGCTCTGGGGGGGCAGGGCTGGGTGACAGCATGTCTAACTCCAGGCCAGACACACAAAGCGTTCTGGGGGATCATCGCAGTAGTGTGTCTGGCTCCAAGCGGAGATGTGGTAAGGGGGCCGGGGCTTGGATAAGGGCCAGAGGGTCTGGGGGGTGGTCAGGGGATGGGGAATGGGGGCATTGGATAGGGCTTGGGGGTCCCAGGGGGCCCGTCAGGGAGCAGGGGTATGGTTAGGGGTCGGGGCAGTCAGGGGATAGGGGGTTGGATAGGGGATTGGGTCCTGGTGGGTGGTTGGGGGGGTCTCTGGAGGAGGTGGTCAGGGGACAAGGAGCAGGGGGGTTGATAGGTTGGGGGCTCTGAGGGAGTGGGAAGTGTGGGGGGCTCAGATGGGGGCGGGGCCAGGCTGTTTGGGGAGACAGCCTTCCCTGGGTGCACGCTGTAATGAAATGTGCTGCACATGCCTATGCCAAGGAGGAACTCGAAACATCGTCAGATTCTTTCGGTGCCCTGGTTAGAGCTGGGCCTTCACCCCATGGCTCACCCCCAGAACCAAGACAGGACTCTACTGATAGTGTACCATCCGCTTTGTCCTCATCATAGGAACAGCCATTTAATCTGGTACCAACAAATTTCACTCTGGCACTGGCCTTTTTGATCCCATCCAACTCACAGGTTTTTCAGGCAGCACCTGATCAGCTTAACCTTTCTGTCCCTGGTTCCCCAATGGCACAAGACTCTCTCATTGAGGAACTACCTTCAGCCATTCTGAGGCCATCTGATTCCGCAACCTAGGCCAGTCCTGGCACACAGACAACCTGCCAACCTTAAGCAGATTCTCACCAGCAATAGCACACTGCACCACAATAACTCCAACTCAGGAACCAATCCATGCAACAAACCTCGATGCCAACTCTGCCCACATATCTACACCAGCAACACCATCACAGGACCTAACCAGATCAACCACACCATCACTGGATCATTCACCTGCACATCTACCAATGTAATATATGCCATGATATGCCACCAATGTCCCTCTGCTATGTACATCGGCCAAACTGGACAGTCCCTATGAAAAAGGATAAATGCACACAAATCAGATATTCGGAATGGCAATATACAAAAACCTGTGGGAGAACACTTCAACCTGCCTGGACACACAATTACAGATTTAAAAGTCACCATACTGCAGCAAAAAAACTTCAAGTCCAGACTGCAATGAGAAACTGCAGAGCTACAATTCATTTGCAAATTTAACACAATCAATCTGGGACTGAACAAAGACCTTGAGTGGCTTGCTAATTACAAAAATAGCTTCTCCTCCCTCCGAGTTCACACCTTCAATTCAGCTGCTAGAAGAATACCTCACCTCCCTGATTGGAGATAACAAGCTGGTTCAGCATGATTGGACTAACCTTGTTACCTCCTACCTGATTCTTGACTATTTATCTATACCTGCCCTTGGACACTTCCACTGCTTGCATCCGATGAAGTAGGTATTAGCCCACGAAAACTTATGCTGCAATACTTTAGTTAGTCTTTAAGGTGCCACAGGACTCTTTGTTACCTAACCTATGTATGGACTCTACTGATGGTGCTGGCATTGGCTTCCACACAGAGAGACGGTTGCTTCTCTGGTACCATCAGTTATCAGATCATACTTTGACTTCTGCAGTGACAGCTTGTCTGGTATCTACAGGTCTGGCACTGAAATGTTCATCTATTTATGATTCTGCTATCTGTGGAAAGGCCCTTCTCAGCACAAAATTTTGAGATAGCCCCTTCAACATTTTGGGGGTGCACCGTTGGAACTAACCTTGGTACCATCATCCCCCTGGTAGCTGCTGTTGCTCCAGGCTCAAAGAATCATTTGGCTGGCCATCTCAGCAGATTGTTTTCCTGCCATCACAAATGGTCTCTCAACAACCAAGTACTGAGGGTCATCGTCGGAGTCTGGAGTGTCCTGTCCATATGTCTATTGCTACAAAATCCCAAAAATGCCATCAGTTTTGTTCTTGTCAGGTCTCAGTCTGGGCTCAATAACTGATGTTTTCCTGCTGATGTGGGGAACAGACTTCATGTACGTGTTTCCTCCTATCTCCCTTATTCCTCACATCATCCACAGGCTGAAGCAGGATCAGGTGAGGATAATCCTTGTTGCTCTGGAGTGGCGAAGGCAATGCCTCCACACTCTGCAGTCGGATGTGGCCACCTTGTTGACTGGTTAGATCAGGGAGAGAAGGTCTATCCAATTACAGCCCAACACATCCTGCTTAGCAGCCGAAAGCAATTACAATGTCCACTTACCTGGCTAAGTGGAAGCTATTTTCACTCTGGTCAGCTGCCAGAGGTATTCAACCATCGTTTGCTAAGATTCAAGACATTCCAGAGCACTTACTGGACTTCAAGTCTCCAGGCCTTTCTCTTGATTTGCTTTGGGTCCACTTGGCTATGATTTCAGTCAGTGGACAGAAAGTCAATATTTTCTAAACCAGTGGTGGTTAGATTTTGTCTCTACTCTCCTGCAACTCTGTGCTTCCCATGTGGAACCTAAAAAAGGTCCTGTGGGCCTGCCATTTGAGCCTCCAGCTAATTGATCTCTGGGTCACCTTTCTCAGCAGACAGCTTTCCTTGTCATAATAACATCAGCCAGAAGAATGGGAGAACTTCAAGCCCTGGTGGCAGACAGTCTATATGCACAGTACTGCAAAGATAATGTGGGCTTAAGACAGCATCCACAGTTCAGATAAAAGGCTGATACAACTTTTGTCAAAAACCAAATTATATACTTATCTTTATTTTTTTCCAAAAGCACCCTCCAGCAGGAACAAACAGCCTCTTCATACTCCAGCTGTGAGAAGAGCACTGGCTTTCTGTTTAGACAGAATGAGCCCTTTTTGAGCATCTCCTCGCCTCTCTGTTTCTCAGTCTGTTGGAGTGGAAGGCCAGGCAGTTTCAGCCGAGATGGATTACCGCGTACATTATAGCAGACCCTCCACCTCTGGAAAGGCCCCTAGCTCACTGCACAAGGGCCTAAGCTACCCTGGTGGCCTTCTTACAAAATGTTTATATTTTGGACACATGTAGGGGTGCTTCATGGGCCTCCACACACATCTTTATTCAATATTATGTCATTGTGACTGCTTCCAGATGTGATGTAAGCTTTGGAAAAATAGTTTTGCAGTCATTATGAAGGTAGAGTGCCCCACCTCCTATCTGAACTGCTTGGGATTCACCTGAGTGGAATACACGTCTGCAACCACTCGATGAAGAAAACAGTTACTTACCTGCTCTGTAACAGTTGTTCTTCAAGGAGGGGGGCGTAGCTCAGTGGTTTGAGCATTGGTCTGCTAAACCGAGGGTTGTATATTCAATCCTTGAGGGGGCCATTTAGGGATATGGGGCAAAAATAGGGATTGGTCCTGCTTTGAGCAGGGGTTGGTCTGGATTATCTCCTGAGGTCCCTTCCAACTCTGAGATTCTATGATTCTCTCTGTGGTTCCAAAACCTTCCCTCTGCATCAAAGTCTCTAGATATGTTCCAGCAAGGGGGTGAGAGGCTGCCCTTACATAGCCTCATGAGGGCAAATGTGCCACCCCAGTGGGTACTGCTATGGAAAATTCTCTGGCCCTGGGTGCACATTCGCCTGTGTGGAATGCATATCTTGAAGAACTACCTCAGAGTGGGTAAAGTGATAGATTTTCCTTCATAAAATAGCTTTGGTAATTCAAGTGGCACTCTTCCCTCAGAGTGACTATTGAACTAGTGCCTTAGTATAGTGGTTTTCAAACTTTTTTTCCTGGGGACCCAGTTGAAGAAAATTGTTGAATCCTGTGACCCAACGGAGCTGGGGATGAGGGGTTTGGTGTGTGGGAGGGACTCAAGGGGGGGGCAGAGGATTAGGGTACAGGGGTGAGGGCTCTGGGGTAGGGCCGGGAATGAGGTGGTTCAGGGTGTGGGAGGGGGCTCTGGGCTGGGGCAGGGGATTGGGGTGTGAAAAGGGGTCCAGGCTCTGGGCTGTGGGTGCGGGCTGTGGGGAGGGACCGGGGATGAGGGGTTTGGGTCAGGAAGGGGTTCCAGGTTTGTGGGCCTCAGGACTGGGGCAGGGGATTGGGAAGCAGGGTTGGGGTGCAGACTTACCTCTGGTGGCTCCCGGTCAGCGGTGCAGCTGAGCTGCAGAGACAGGCTCCCCGTCTGTCTTGGCACCTCAGACCACGCTGCACCCAAGAAGCAACCAGCAACAGGCCCGGCTCCTAAGTGAGGGGCGGAAGCAGCTTCGCACGACTCTTGCCCGCAGGCACCCCCCCCACTCCCAGCTCTCATTGGCCAATGTGTGAGGAAATGGTGCTCGGGGCAGGGACAGCCCCTGGCGCCCCTGCCTAGGAGCCGGACCCACTGACGACTGCCTCTGGGGCAGAGCGCGGTGCTGGGAAAGGTGGACACTAGCCTATCTTAGCTAGGCAGCACCACCGACAGGCCCAGTCTGCAGTGCTGACCAGAGCCACCACGATCCAGCGCCTTACGTACCGCGACCCAGTACAGGGTTGCAACCCACGGTTTGAAAAACACTGCTCTAGTAAGTGTGCTGTTTTGTCGCAACAGGACTCGCATCAGGGTACGTCGGCAGAAGAGCTCTGTATCTCTTGCAGCGTTATAGCACTTGAAACCCCATTACAGGCTGAATTAGGAAAGATGATTGGTCACGTAGATTGGTTTCACTTTCAGTGTCTGTTGGTGTGTGAGTGTGTACTGGTACTTACTGATGTTCCCAATTGCATTGGAAAAATCCCTCACACCAGTAAAAACTTGCAAACCACAGGAATATTTTAAGTATGGCCCCTATAAATAGCTTTTACTGAGGATTGGCACTTTTTCCAGGTTTGGGGGGAAATATTACAAATTGGTATATCACAAGGGATTACAAATGTACTTCTGAGTTCAGTAGGTGTCTACTAAGATCTTTTGCACACTAAGAAGCTGAGCTGCCTGTAGCCTGAATTCAGGAAACCACTTAAGCCCACGCTTAACTCTAAGAGCATAAACAATCCCTTTCCAATTTAGCAGAGCACTTTGATTCCAAGTCAACAAGATATTTAAAGGCAAGCCTAACTTTAAGCACAGGAACAGTCCCATTGACGTGGTCTCTGATTCAGGAAAGCATCACTAGTTGGGACAACGCTTAAGCCTGTGCTTAATTTTAAGCATGTATTTAAGTGCTGTGCTAAAGATGGAAGGAATTATGAATTATTCTTGTGCCCAAATACTTTTGCTAAGCAGGGCCTTAAAATGTTTTGAAACAATCAATGGGACAGAAAAATTCAGTTTCCCTCTTTCCTACCTTTCCCTCCCCCCCCCCCTTTCTCTCTTTTCCATTTGTTTTGTTTTTTAAATTCAGCCCCTATGAATTGATTTATTTTGTCTTTGGTCCTGAAAAGACTAAGGGTATGGATGCACTACATTTTACATCAGTATAACTTATGTCACTCAAGGCTGTGAATAAACCACACACACACCTTTGAGCAACGTAAATTACACTGACCTAAGTGTAATTTGGACAGCACTATCTTGGCAGGAGAACTTCTCCTGTTGATATAACTATTGCCTTTCAACAGGGCTGGAGTAATTAAGTCGATGGTAGAACTTTCTTGTCAGCTGCTGTAATCTCTGGAGTGTAGCTGTAGCCTTATGCACATATGAACTTTAAGCTCATGCTTAGGTCTTTGCAGGATTGGGGCCTTCTGTACCAATGTTCGTTAACTTAAGAATGACCAAAAATGATTTTGGGTGACTCCAAGTTTCAACATACAGTGAATTACAACAGCCACATTCTAATTCCCTGGGGGGTGGGGAACACGCTTCTAATGAATTCTGTGCCAGAGCCTGAACTACTGAATATTGGTGAGTACTGTGGTTGCCTTTATGAATGAGTAAGTTGGGCATTGCTTTAAAAAAAAAAAGGCATGGAGTAAATTAAAAAGGGAAACAGCAAACTCCGTTGGGATTCCATAATAATTTAAACATTCCTCTGGGGCATCTGAAGCTTGGAGGAAGAGGGAAAAAAATGTTGCTAACTTATAAGGAATGTTAGCAATAAAAAGGGAGCCACACAGGTGCGCCATACACTGAATTAGTCAGAAAGCAGATGGCTGCAATTCCAGGCCCAACTTCCCCCTCCCCACCCCTTCTTCTTTCTTTCTTTCCCACCCCCTTACGCCTGTGTGGTTGGAGAAGGAGGGAAAGCTGCACAGCACAAAGCTTTTGTTGTGCCCTGGAACAACGGCGCCATAAATCACTGGGCGATTCAGAGCAAACCTAAACCTGGGGGGAGTTTATCAAAATTTTGCCATCGCTGGTGTGATTTCAGAATGGGTTCACAGCTGTCGAACAGGGATGGGGTTTGGCCAGTTCTCCCACCACACGCTCTGGGTCTAATTCTCATATCCGCTAGTGCAGCTTTCCTCTGCTCTGACGGTAACTTCTGCCCGCTCTGAGGCCCTGCCACCGTATAACGGGCTCTTAGTGTGAATGAGGGTCTATCTCAGGGGTGAAAGTAACTCAAGTTTCTTACCGGTACGGGGGCTGGGCTGGGGCCAGCTCTGACCCCCAGAAGGGGTGGGGCCTCCGGTGGAAGGGGCGGGGCTGGGGTAAGAGCATGCCAGTTTACTTTCACCTCTGGTCTATCTGCACAGCAGTTGGAGGTGTCATTTCCATTTTCCTGTTCTATCTTGGGTCAAGCGAGTGCCCTAAACAGCCCTGCCACCATGGGGCCAGTGTTGTATCTGCAGGAGTACAGACCTAGGATCTTAGGGGAAGGGAATGTATTTGGACAGCTAGCCCATGCTGCTCCCTGGACCGCTGTGACTACACTACTGTTTTTAGGTCCTAGCTCAGTCAAAGCTAATGGGTACATCTCCCCGAGCTGGAAATGATACCTCTGGCGGCAGTGTAGATGTAACCTGAGAATCAGGTCCTTCCTCTCTCTTGCAGCTCAGATGATCAGAGCCGGCCTACACTTCTTGGCACCTGAGGCAGGGAGCTCAAATGACTCCCCCATGCTAACTCACTTGGGCCAAAACTTTGAAAGGTCTCAATTCTGCCTTGTTCCTGTTCTACTCCTCTCATGGTTCTGCTCTGCCACCTACCCCCGTAAAGGAGAACTAACCATTTAAACTTTTTGAACAAGGCATTCACTTTCACTTTCAAACGCCTGAACAGCAAATGTCACTTTTCTTGTCTGCATAATAAACACTGACATTTGTATCTGTTTGAATAATCAAAGTGATGCTTTCCGGGCCTTCTTGGTTGCAAAGATTTGAACTGTTTCCTGAAGGTCCACAGTCTGGCCCAGCTCATGCCCTGTTGAGATGGTTGCAAGGCCGACCGGCCTCTCCTGTGTCATTGTGGAGTGTAGATGTGTTTTTATTAACTTCAGCTTAATTCTCCACTGGCAACTGTTCCAGGAAGTGTTAGAAGTGTGCGCAGAGCAACAAAAGCATTTGGAAAGAGGGTGGTCATCTTATTGTGCACATATATTCCAGAACAGCTTTTGCAGTTGATCCTCCTGAAATGTATCTTGAAAGGACTTCCAGTTCATCACCTAAATCACTCGCATCAATATCGCACATGTCATCATGTCTCAATACCATCTCTAGTCCCCTGCTTTGCTGGTGTAGGTCTTCTTAATTAATTAATAAATGGAGATATACCAATCTCCTAGAACTGGAAAGACCTTGAAGGTCATCGAGTCCAGTCCCCTGCCTACACTAGCAGGATCCCCCTGCCTACACTAGCAGGATCGAGTACTGTCCCCTGACAGATTTTTTGCCCCAGATCCCTAAATGGCCCCCTCAAGGATTGAACTCACAACCCTGGGTTTAGCAGGCCAATGCTCAAACCACTGAGCTATCCCCCCACCCCCATATATATCTTCAGATATAGTGAGGAGTTTTGAAATATCATATATACTGCTGTGTTCCTTGAGCTGCATGAAACATTCTTCAATTGCCTGTATTGCACAATCAAGCATCTGGTTAAAGAATTCAACTTTGAATTGTTGTTTGGATTTTTTATGGGATTATCCTATCCCTCGTAATCAAAATGTTGTCTTCTTTGGTGACTCTTGTATTCTTGAATAGGTGGGAAAATAGCTTAAGTGTGAAGTTCCTCTGCCAACTTCTGTGCACTCTTCAGAACGTTTTGAAATCTCTCATCTGACCGGTAAGACTGTAGGTATGACTTTGCGTTGTCCAATTGTTCCATTGCTCCAGATATATCAAGGTCAACACCTTGGAGACTCTTGCTTACAACATTTATTTTGATCAGTATATCATGCCACAACACTAAGCCACACAGAAATTTGAAGTTCTGTATGTTTCTGGTGATTCCATTTCCCTCCGACACTGTTCTCCCGTGAACAGTTCTTATCACAGCATTATCCTCTATAATGGCAACTACGGCATCATCTATCTTCCCAATTTGGAGTTTAATAGGCTTTATCGCCTCCCCTCGACTTTCCCATCGTGTGGCACTCAGTGGTTTCAGTGTCAGGGGATGTTCCCAGATGTTCCTTCAAAATTTGACATCGATGAATTGGTGAAGAGAAAAATACATACATGCTTTTAAAAAATTCAGCAGACTCACTAGAAGCTGATGCTGCATCACTGACCACCAAGTTCAGTGAATGAGAACTGCATGGGACAAAAAAAGCTCGAGGGTTTAACTCTCAGATCCGTGTCTGCGCTCCTCTGTTCCTTCCTCTCACGTTGGCACCATTATCATAGTCCTGACCTCTCATGTCAGCTATCGCAATTCCCGGATCTTCCAGATTTTTAAGAAGCTCATGTGTCATACCAGCTCCTGTAGTATCATCAATGTCAATACATTCTGGAAAATGCTCTCTGATAGTCACCATTGGAGGGACATTTTCTCTAGGTTCTGTGATTGTTACAAAATGCACCGTTAAAGTCATTTCTTCCATATGGCTGATGTCAGGTGTGCAGTCCAGAATAACAGAGTAATATCTTGCTGACTTCAGACCTGCCACATTGTTCTGTTTCACTCTTGTTGCCAGTAATTGTGTGATCTCATTTTGAATTGTTTTTTCAAGGCAGTGGTGTGTGTACATTTCTTGTGTGTTGACTCTTCTTAGATGCTCCTGTAGTACAGCATTAAATTCAGCCATCAGCTCCACATTGTTTTGCAAATACAGCTGATCTGAAGTGCTACACAGTGCTAGGTTTTGGCAATGAGCCTTTTCAGAACATTTTGGCAGTAAAGAGACTCCCATACAATCCTCTCTTGATGCTGATCATCTAGGGTGGCTGTTAACCTTAGTCCCGTCTCAAGCTCTTTCCACCTATGGAATGCTCTCTGGTGATTTGCTGACTTCTCATGGCATGCCAGATTTCTAGCCAGATTTTTCTAGTCCTTTGTTCCCGTAGAATCCGATGAGGCTGGAACATTAGACTGGAAGAGTTTGCAACAAAACCAGTATGCAGCATTTTTAAGTACATAAGCCATGGCCTTTCCACTTTGTCACCACTGGGGATTTCATGTGCTGGATGGAAGCTTCTATTTTCACTGTCTTTGGGGAACATGACATTTTTCACTTTCTGTGGCCCAGGCAGTACAAGAAAGTCCCTCAGGCTATTGCTCAAATGGGTCCACAGTCCTGGATCATCTAGACTTAGGGAACTATACTCAGCAGTAGCTGTTTCTTTCGCCTCCACCACACTGTTCTCTGATCTACACTTTTCTTCAGGAATGTGCCTGGTTACATCCATCTGAGATGGAGACATGGCTGCTGCAGTAGCTGCCAGGTCACTGCACTCTGACTAACTGGAAGATCAGGCATCTCCTCACCACTCACATCCTGGGGCCGGAAGGTCACCATGAACATTTGTGTCAAGCTTCCTTTGCTTTCTTTCTTTGTCTGAATGCTGCCCCAAAGGGGCGTTTTCTTCTTTCACTCATGACCGCTGTTCTGTGCCAGTTATAGTGGCTCTCAACACTCAGTTGAAGGGGACAAATAAGCAGGCCGGTAATAGGGCCTGAGTGAGGGAAGATATCAGCAACTAAAGGGCCAAACTGGTTCCTACTACTTCAGTTGACTGACTGTTCTCCTCAACAGGAAACAGGAAGCTCCCTGAGAAGCTGGTGTTAATCAGTCCAGGCTCCTGGGGGTGCTAAAGAGGTACATAAGAGGCTCCTCCTCTCTGTGCATCTAGAGCAGAGATCATACTTATGCACCAGCAGCAGAAAGAGTTTTCTACACTGTGGATCATAGTGGCCTCATGGTAAGACCAGCCCTGCAGATGATGGGGAAAGTGTATTTGTCCAGCTACAAGGACTCTGGCCACTTCAGCATAAAAGTGAAGAATTGTAGGTTGGATTGTTCATGGAAGGAAAAGGCCAGAAATTAAAAGCCCCAACTGCCTAAACCCAAGTGTGACCTGGGGAGTGGGAAGGCAGCTTTCATGATGGTTTTAATGTGGTTGCCTTCATCTCCTCTGGGTAGCCTGTTTTGTCAGAACTGTTTGTAGATAGATGATGCATTTGCCAGATCAGCGGGGTGAAAATTAATTGTCTCTGCAGCAGAAAATTGTCTGTCATTTTGTTAATTCCATCTGGCATGCGAGGCCTCATTACTCATCTGCTGGGTGAACTCGAGTGGAGGCTGGTTTGGCCCATAAAATGTGCTGCGCTCTCAGCAGCGTGAAATTTCAATTTCAACATCAGAGACTTGCATGTCGGACCCAGCAAAGCCCCCTCAGGCTGAAACACCGTTGATGCTTTCCAGGTCAGCTTTGTGTTTTTAAAGAGGAGAAATGAGCTTTTATAGAAGTCTAAGCAATAAGGCATGGCAAAGGCAGGCATGAACTGTAAATATAACCTTCCGTTAGGCGGACCTTTAGCCTTCATTGTGCAAAATCTTTTCTGCTGCTTATTAGGCTGTAGGCCGACATTTTCAAACCTAAGTGCTTCAGATGAATAATATCTAGCTAGTTCTTTCCAGTCATAGATCTCAACACACTTTACATAGGAGGTCAGTATCATTACACCCATTTCACAGATAGGGAAACCGAGACACCTGGGGGCAGTTACTTGCCAAGGGTCACCCATCCACACAGCTGGGAACAGAACACAGCTCCTCTTCGCCTATCCAGTATTCTATCCACTAGGACTCACTGTCTCTCCTGTCCCTAAGGAGTAAAGTTAGGCTCCTAGAGGCATAGGGATGGCACATTTCCCATTTGGCCTGTGTGTGGATCCCCGAGCCAGTTCCAAAGCTCTGTCTCTGTCCCTCCACCAACACATGGACCCAGCAGAGCCTTCTCTTTATATGTCTGTGATTGTGCTAGGGGCGGTTGGGTTGACTCTAGGGGCTCTGTGGAGAAGGCCAGCCCACCGGAGCCTACTTGGGAAAGGTGCTATAGACCTAGTACTATACCCTTTGCCTAGGCCACAGAGAAATTCCATTGGAGCCACACTTCCAGAGAGAAGGGAAGGAGGCACCAAGAGGCAAGGTCAGTCCAGACGTTCATGGTTCCCATACAGATGATCCTCCTCAAGGAGAAAACCCTCCTCCCCAGTAGACCAATGAGAAGGAATCTCTGCCAGGGGTTTCTCCAGGGGGATTTTCAACCTAAAGGTTCCTTCCTGAGGCGGTTTGTGCAGAAGGAGACAGTCTGAATAGACTGAAATACCTTGATAAAAAGTGGCCTGATTTTTAAAGATGTTGAGCGACAACATATCTGACTGACTTCAGCGGGGCTTATGGGTGACCAGCACTTTTGAAATTCAGGCAACATTTACTCAGGTGTCTAATTTTGGATTTATGAGCCTACCCCTCATCTTGTAGATTGGAAAATATGGGACCAATATTGTACTGCACTTTTACAGGGAGTCTGGTTTTCAAACTGGGGGCCATCCTGGGATGTCCAAGTTAGTGTTAGGCAGGAAACAATTTTTATCATCCCATGAGAGATTTTAAGATTTCAAATAATTTTCCCATCCCTAAATTAACACAGAGTCAAAATCTAGAAAATTTTCATGAACCACCAAACCCCCCCCCCCCCAAAAAAAATCAGCTTGGGTCAATCAAAATGTTTCCTACTGATTTTAACTTTTTTTGGTCACCTGATTTTAGTATAAATTGAGTTACATTCCTAAATGGAAAGTCACTTCTAATAAAAAAATAACTAAACCTCTTGTTAAGTTTCAATGAATTGGCATTTTTTGCAAAACAGTAGTTTAAATGAAAAATTCCTGACTGCTTCTAGTCCAAATCTTGCATTTGGATACTTGGACTTTTCTTTCTTTCTTTCTTTCTTTCTTTCTTTCTTTCTTTCTTTCTTTCTTTCTTTCTTTCTTTCTTTCTTTCTTTCTTTCTTTCTTTTTCTGCACTCTCAGATGCATAGAGCATCCACCAGTTTCTGCTATTTATTTCAGTCTTGTGCTAGTCTTTTCAGGCTTCTTAGTGTCATGTTTATAGATTTGACTTCTTGCTCTATTGTTCTTCATAATGTTTCTCTAGGTCGCCCTCTCTATTTCTTTCCAGGTGGCATCCATATTATCACTTGCCATGGAAGTAGTGTTGGTGGCATCCTTAAAGTGCACCCTTAAGGTGGCATCCTTAAAGTGGGTCCTGAATATCTCCATCATTGTTGTCTTACCATAGTTGATGCCTTAGATTTCGTTGCTGCTCAGTCAATGAATTTGCGGTAGCTAGTACATGAAGTCTCTGTCCATTCAGTAGTGGGTTGAAGAACTGCACATGCAGTTTGTGTTATGTAAAGATTAATCACACAAGAGTGCTACAATGCCAGCCCAGGCCTGGTGATCCCACTGAAGTTAATGACAAAACTCCCATTGACTTCAAAGGGGCCAGGATTTCATCTAATATCTACTCACCCACGCTTTCTCATGATACTCTCTAAAGCCATTGATGTTTGACTTATCCATCAGAAAAGTTTGCGTGCCCTGAACAAGCTAGGGTGTAGAATTTGGTAGAATAAATGTACACACAGAGAGAGAAAGAGAGTTCTGTCTAGGTCACCCATGCTCCTTGCTTGTGGGATTCATTGAGTAAATGGCTCTAATGAAGCAGAACTGCAGTATTTGCTTCTGGCCACTCCATGCTTTACTTGTTCAGTGTGAGTGGGTGAGATTGTTGTCATGACAAAGGCCCCCAAAAGAACATTTCCTCTTAGCAGGAAACGACGCCGTGCTGAAAGTTGATTGTGCTGTGGATGTTGGCAACATGCGCTGACTCCATGCAGAGCTGAAGTGGAAAAATGGGGGGGGGGGCATGAAAAGTTCCATATTTCGTTAGGTCACCAAGCTGGACTTTCTCCATGAGATGGAAGAGTCTCCCATGAGCACCTCAAAAGATTTCCAACTCTCCTACACTTACTCCTATCCAAGTAGGTTATTGCAGGATAGACCTGCTAGTTGGACTGAAATTGCTCCATATCCCCGTCCCACACCCACTCTCTAAATGTGTGATTTATCCCTCTCCAAAGGAAACACCTATTCGCGCTGTATCCCGAATCACTGCTAGTGAGGGCAAGTCTTACAAAGCTACCGGTGCTACCCTCTCCTGGCCATAGCAGAGCTCACCCCCATTAACGCAATCACAGAGTTGAAAGAGTTTGTAGCAGAGTCTTTGTGATCTAAAGTTATACGGTTAATTATATACTGGCCCTCCACAGCTCTACATTTCATTTTGATAAATGCCACCATGTGACACATCCATCTTACTAGACGCCTACCAGTGCCTTAGCCTTCCAAACAAGCGCATGACGTGCTCAAGAGAATCCCCCCAAGCCCTACAGAAAAAGCCTTCAGCTTCCGCGTGTGTAGCATTTCAGTTCAACAGCACGGTCTGCGAAATTAGCAAGCTGTAATGCATCTGATGATTACAATGATGAACATACTGTCAGGGAGCGGAAATGCGCCTGCTGTTGGAGCAAAGGTGTTGGAATTTCCAGACATTTTAGGCCCAGGCAAGTGTAATCGCCTGCAATAAATAAAGCAGGGTTGTTTTGTAAATGGAAAGCAGATTATGATGTATTAGGCGTCAGCTGCCATTGCTGTGGTGGCCCACGTGTTGGAATTGCCATTATGGAAGTAGCTCATAAAGTTCAGCGTGGTTGGGAAACTCAGCCTGCAGTTAGTATCTGGTTAGAAATTCCCCTTTCACACCTTTGGCTTGTTCCAGTTCCCGTGAAGTCCGGAGCTATAAAATGTAACAAACATTGTTTTGATGATCAAAATGAATGGATGCTATTGGGAGAAGGAAAGTGGCAGGGGGTTTCTTGAGAGTAGCATGGATAATCCCCAGGGTCCTTTTCAGCACAGGCCCCTTAAACTGGAATAACTAAGCTGGTGGCCTGCACGACTGTGCCTGCAATAAGAGATGGCACATAAATTGCACCACCCAGGGAGAGGTTGTGTCTTACAGACACCACTCTGAGTCGCTACTCCCTGCCTGCCCCAGGGAGAAAGCTCCCACCACTCAGCTAACCCCATTGACATCATCCCTCACACCCATTGTGA
Source organism: Sternotherus odoratus (assembly GCA_032164245.1). Classification (NCBI taxonomy): domain Eukaryota; kingdom Metazoa; phylum Chordata; order Testudines; family Kinosternidae; genus Sternotherus; species Sternotherus odoratus. Next base: position 3,387,829 of record JAVMKO010000011.1, read on the forward strand.
GCTGGGTACCCTGTCGAGTCCCTTCCTCTTCCCTTCCCAGGTGCTTTCAGGGCCGCTCTGCATCAGCCCTGCCCCCAAGAGCAGGCCTGGGTCAGCCAGGGCTGTGGAGGGAGCTCTTCTCCCCTTTTACTCTCCTGGCAGCCGGAGTTAGACAAGGGGGAACTCTGGCCCTTGCCTGGCAGAACTCTGCACTCTTGGAATTCCCCTGTATTCACCCGAGGTGCGAAATAAGTAACTGGGATCAGCAACAGCACTTTAGTATAACTCACGGGAGAGTGTGGTACCTGCTCAGTCAGTGGCTGATCTCGCTGCAGTGCCTGGCTGGTCAGCTCATGCTTGTGAACATCTAGATCGGGGCAGGCAAACATTTTGGCCCGAGGGCCACATCGGGGTTGCAAAATGGTATGGAGGGCCAGTTAGGAAAGGCTGTGCCTCCCCAAACAGCCTGGTCCTGCCCCCATCCGACCCCCTCTCACTTCCCGCCCCCAGCCTCCCAGGACGGGAGCTCAGGGGCTGGGCAGGACGGTCCTGTGGACCGGATGTGGCCCGTGGACCATAGTTTTCCCATTAGGGCTGAGCAAACTACGGCCTGGTGGCTGCATCCAGATGTTCAGCTGTTTTAATCAGCCCTTGAGCTCATGCCGGGGAGTGGGGTCGGAGGCTTGCTCCACACAGCTCCCAGAAGCAGCAGAATGTCACCCCCTCCAGCTCCTACGCATAGGGACAGCCAGGGGCTCCACATGCTGCCCCCACCATGGGGGGGGGGTCAATGGGAACTGCAGGGACGGTGCCTGCAGACAGGGCAGTGAGCAGAGTGACTTGGCTGTGCCTCTGCATAGGAGCCAGAGGTGGGACATGCCGCTGTTTCCAAGCACTGCTTGAGCCAAGTACCACCTAGATCCTGCACCCGATCCCCTCCCTTACCCCAATTGCCTTCCCCAGCCTTGATCCCCCTCCCACCCTCTGAACCCCTTGATCCCACCCTCCTGCACCCCAGAACTCTCATTCCCCATCTGCACCCCAACCCCCTACCGCAGCCCAGAGCCCCCTCCCACACCCTGAACTCCTAATTTATGGTCCCACCCCAGAGCCCATACCCCCAGCCAGAGCCCTCACTCCCTCCTGCACCCCAACTCCCAATTATGTGTAAGCAGTGTCAGGATGAGTGGCATCCGGTGGGGAATTGCAGGAATTGCAATGACTTTGCAGTGTCAGTATGGGTGACATCCAGTGGTGAATTGCAGAAATTGCAGTAGCTTTTGGAAAATAACACCTGATTTGCTTAGACACACCCACCGCACCTGGCCTGCACTCTAACAGCCCAAATGATCACTTTGGCTACTGTGGGACCCCCAGTTTCTGTAGTATTGGGGCAAGAATGATAAAGTGCTGATTAACCTGTTTGTGTGAATGAGGGGTTGGGACATTGATTTGGCCTTTGGCATGCTGGAGGGACTCGCCATCAGCTAGGTAGCGCTCACTAGACAAGGGACAGGGGTTCCAAAACTCACTGGATTGAGAAAGGCTGTGGACAGGCTCTGAGACCTTGTGGTGAGGGGCCTTGTCTGAGGGCCTTACTGGCCTATTGCACATGGCCTCTCTCCCCTGTGGAATGTTAGAGCTGATTTTTGCTTCCATTAGGAGTCTAACTTCAGCCCACTGAGCTGAAGTTGCTTTGGGTCTGGTGGTGACTCTGCACTAAGCCCCCCCCCCACTATGAGCTGAAATCACTTAAGAGCTGAAAATCACTGAGCTTTATCTTAAGTGGGGGGCCCTAAGCAGAGCAGTTCCTGTGTCGGTTAGCGGAGCAGTTCCGGTGCCGGCTGACCCATTCCTGAGACAGCTGGCCCGTTCCTGAGACTGCTGGCCGAGCAGTCCCGGTGCCGGCTGACCCGTTCCTGAGACTGCTGGCCGAGCAGTCCCGGTGCCGGCTGACCCGTTCCTGAGACTGCTGGCCGAGCGGTGCCGGCTGATCCGTTCCTGAGACAGCGGGCAGAGCAGAGTCGAGCTGCGGACAGAGCAGTTCCTGTGTCGGCTAGCAGGGCGGCTAGCGGAGCCACCAGCACCCCACAGAGAGACTGGGCCGTCGGCCTCGGACCTCATGAAGGTACCCTCCACTCTGCCCTCCACTTCTACCCAGCCTGGGAGGTAAGACTCGGCAGAGTAACTTTCCACCAGGGACTTTGGGCTATTGGACTTGTGGGACTTTGGGTGACTTTTGGGGTTGCTGGACTCCAGGGACTTTGGGGCTGTTGAACTTTTGGGACTTTGGGTGACTTTTGGGGTTGCTGGACTCCAGGGACTTTGGGCTATTGGACTTGTGGGACTTTGGGTGACGTTTGGGTTGCTGGACTCCTGAACCTACAGGAGAGGACACAGCCCAAACTTGCTGGGGAGGGGCAATTTGCTCACGGGTTGGTGTAGGAACCCTAGGTGTGGTGTTTTTCCCAGTTTAGTGATGTCATTTACCTCATGTTAATAAAGATCTTCTGTTACACCGATCTGTGCTTGCAAGAGGGGAAGTATTGCCTCATTGAGGCGCCCAGGGATGTGTTAGGATTTTCCGAGGTCACTGGGTGGGGGCTCGAGCCAGTTTGCATTGTATTGTTGAGAGGGAACCCCTATTTACTGAACCTGGCCCTTGTTGCTGCCAATTCTGAAGGGCAGAAGGGTTACATATGTGAGCATTCATAGCCCACCATACAATTTCCAACCCCATATGTTGTCCACCCCTGATCTAGCCGTCCCTAAAGTGTTGACCATGATGCTGGCAGACACATAAACAAACCAGGTTTCCTGGGTGAACACATGAGCCAATAAGAAACACAGCCTGCTGTATTCTGAGTGTGTTAGACTGTTTGCTGCAGCACAATGAGGCCTGACAGTGGATATTACGAGCCCAGTTTTTAAATGTGTGAGACTTAAGAAGAGGTGAGACGCCTGCATGTTGATACTCAACTTGGCACACTCCTTAAATCACGTAAGTGCATTTTCTACTTAGCTAGCCAATTTGTACATTCAGACATGGGATTCAAAGGTCTCATTAGGGCCCCCAAGTTTGAAAACTGGGCTCACAGTTCAAACACGGAATACTGTCTATAAAACTTTATATGTCATCCACAGTAATATTAGATTCATATTCCCTTGACCAGACTTAGAAGAACAGTTCTGGACACACTGCTGGGATAAAAGAGGGAAACACATGGTATCAGTAAAAACTAAGTTAACATACCAGTCCAAGCAATAACATTACACTAGATTGTTTAGCAAGAAGCCAAGATGTAATAATTATTGCAAGTAAGTGGAGGATCAAGAATTACCCCTGGTACTACATTACACTCCTCTTGGAGTCACAGTCTCAGGCGTGCAGTACATAATAACCAGTCCCAATTGCTGTATAAAAAGGTAGCTACAACCTTTTTTAAAACCTCCCTTTTCCATGTTAAACTGAGTGCAGCAGAGTTGAAAGCCAGTCCTGCTCAGTGGCTTCAAAAGTTCTACATGAGCTAAGGACCAAATTCTCGCTACCTTCTGGTGGCTCTATAGATCCTCTTTGCTGGCCAAGGTCCTGAACTTTTGCTTTTCTGGGTTCCTTTTCATGGTCAGCCGTGCCCTGGCTAGAGTGAAGCAATGCTCTTCCTTGTTCCTTCTCTGGGGTCTTCAGTGTATCCATCAGCATGAGCCTGCTGAGATGAAGAGGAGCATTATGGTACTACTGCAGGAAATAGACCAGATCCATTGCTGGTATCCATTGAAGTCCATGGAGCTATGCTGATTTACACTAGCTGAGGATCTGGTCCTTTTGACCTCAGTAAGAAAGCTGCAAGTATGTATGAAATGGATGGTTTGTCCTAGCAAACAATGAATGGCAGGTAGCCATCTTTTTTCTTTCTCCCCCGCTATGGTATCATGGCTGCCGAGTTTCTTCCATCCGACAGTCAATGCTGGCCTTCTCTCATCCTTCTACTTTGGGAATATCCGATTGCGATGACTTGTTGTCCTTGAACGTTTACTGTACATTTTAGACTCATTCCCATTCCTGTGGGTACTGCTCTTCAGAGCTCCTCACTGAGTACATGCAGCCAGGATTCCAAATGGGGCAGCATCTCAGAGACCCTCTTCTGTTCCTTAACCACCCCCAGATTGTTGGCACAAGCTGGGACTGTGTCTATTAAATCAAATAATTTCTTCTACAGATTCTCTTAAATTGAGTTTTATCTTTCAGTGATAAAATGGAGAATCAGAGAGGTAGCTGTGTTAGTCTGGAATAGCAGACACTTCCACTGCTTGCATCCAACGAAGTGGGTATTAGCCCACGAAAGCTTATGCTTTAATACTTTAGTTAGTCTTTAAGGTGCCACAGGACTCTTTGTTACCAGTGATAAAGTGCCATCTAGTAGGCATGGTTGTCTACATCCCACCCCCATTAATAGTGAGCTTGACTATCTGGAGCGGTTTTTAGACCTCTTCTGTCTTGGTTTTGTGCAACCCCCATCAAAATTCCTTCAATCTCCAATCATGACCACGGTGGCTGTGGTCTCACATTACTGTACGGATAGGAGAGGCAATGGAAACTTCTGTTCATTAGAGAGGCCATTAGGGGTAATCTATACCTGCAGGCCAGGTATAGATTAACTGCTATACCTGGCCTGCAGGTATAGCAGTTAATCTCTGAGGATGGACAATATGGAGGAGAACTCTTGCCAGTTTAAGGCAGGGAGGAAATAAGAGAGGGAAGCATAAAGCATGAGAAGGAAAAGATGAAGCAAATCATAAAAAGGAATGAGAAAATAAAGCTGGTCAAATTTTGGTCAAAATCTTTATTATTATTTTATTGTATTTTATTTATTTATTATTAAAATGACTTTGGGGCTGAACTGAAATTTTCTAGTGGAAATTTCCATTTTTGACTAATGACGGGGGCATTTGAGTTGAAAATACTCCATTTTCAAGTTTCAGTTTTTTCAGTGAAAACCCATAAATCTACAAAAATGAAACATTTTCATTTTCTTCTAAATCCTACATGGAAACTAAAAAATCATTTTCTGAGAGGAAGAGAAGAGGAGAGGAGGGGATAGGAGTATGGCAACATGGGAGAAGAAGAAACAAAGAAATAGAGCTTGAAACACACTGCTAGAAGAGTGGAAGAGACTGGCTACGGGGGAGAAACAAGTGATAGAACGTAAGTTGTGGTGGAGTTTCCTTCACTGGCGATTTTCAAATCAACATTAGATTTTTTTTTTAAAAAAAAAGATCCGCTGTGAGTCAAAAGGAATCATTGTGAGGACGTTTTCTGGCCTGTGCTATTCAGGAAGTCAGACTAGATGATCACAATGGTCACTTTCTGGCCTTGGAATTTGACTCCATAAGCTCTATAGTGAAAGGAGAAGTGAAGGCTATTTAGTGCGAGTGAAGTGCCAATCTCAATGGTTTTGGAGTTGGTTCAATTTGGACAAGCACCCAGAAGTTCAGACAATACATTGTTTAGATAACATGACCTATAAAGCAGCGATTCTCAAACTTTGGAGAACCGCGACCCTTTTTCCTCATCTTTGGCAGCGCGGCGGACCCTTGTATGTCCGCCGAAAAGCCGCCGAATTGAATACTTCTGCATTTGGCAGCTATTTTCCAAGAGCGCTCAGTATGTCCACCGAAAAGCCGCCGAATGCGGAACTAATCAATTTGGCAGCTTTGTGGTGGCGGCAGGAGCTCGCGACCCCCCTGGGAGCGCTCAGCGACCCCCCAGTTTGAGAAACCCCGCTATAAAGAAAGGCTAAAAAAATGGCATATTTAGTCTTGAGAAAAGATTGAGGGGGGGCTTAACAATTTTCAAATATGTCAAGGGCTGTTATAAAGATGATAGTGATCAATTGATCTCTATGTCCACTGGAGGTAGGACAAGAAGTAATTGGCTTAATCTGCAGCAAGGGAGATTTAAGTTAGATGTTAAGAACAAATGTCTCACGCTAAGGATAGATAAGTACTGGAATAGGTTAGCACAGGAGGTTACCACGGAAGGTATCCTTGGATGTGTAAACAATATGTTACAGAAACTCTGTCAGGGATGGTGTAGGTTTGCTTGGTCCTGCCTCAGCTCATGTGGGATGGCTCTTGAGGTCTCTACATTCCTGGGATTCTGTGATTATATGAATTATCCAGATTTATCAGGGTGGAAATTAGAACCTAAGAATGGCCATAATGGGTCAGACCAAAGGTCCATCTAGCCCAGTATCCTGTCTTCTGACAGTGGCCAGTGCCAGGTGCTTCAGGGGAAATGAACAGAAGAGGTAATCATCAAGTGATCCATCCCCTGTCACCCATTCCCTGCTTCTGGCAAACACAGGCTAGAGACACCATCCCTACCTACCCATCCTGGCTAATAGCCATGAATTTATCTAGTTCTAATTGTGCAGGGACAGGCTTGTTGGTGGGATACTCCTTATCAGGTTCTAAACAAGGTGAAGCTGGGTCTTCCCACGGTACTTTGGCATCTCCGCTTCTGGTCCTATCACACAGGAAGGTTAGAGGGCCAGTGAAATGAAAAGTGATGGTGGGGAGGGAGGGAGAGGTTAAAGTGGAGTTCATAGAAAAGAGCCAGTAGCTGGAAGTTGGAGCCAGATCAATTCAAACTAGAAATAAGGTGAAAATCATTAATAGTGAGAGTGACTAACTACTGAAACAACTTAGCTAAGGGAGCAGTGGATTCTCTGTTGGATGGACTCTTGAAATCAAGTCTGGATCTCTTAAAAATGAATTCTAGTTCAACCATGGATAATTGAGAGTGACGCGGGATCGCAGGGTGGAATTCTGATGTCTGTGCCATGCGAGGAGTCAAACTAGATTATTGTAATGATCCCTTCTGGCTTTAAAATCTATGGGTGAAATCCTGACCCCAGTAAAGTCAATGGAAGTTTTGCCATTGAAGTCAGTGGGCCCATAACGTCACTCTCTGAATCTAACAATCTACAGTGCAAAGTGCTTCTCAAAATGGTTAGTATAATCCTGTGACAGTTTGCTCTGATTACGTTGTTTTATTCACAATTGAATGGCCAGTCCTGCCACCCCACCCTGGGCTCAGAAAGCCAACCTCGGTTCTTTCTTCCTTGCCCATCAGCACCACCCATAGGTCTACTCACCCGGTGTTACACTTGTGCTCTCTGAGGGCTCCACTTAGTGAGGATAGGTTTACATTGCACCATGTCTGGTCATGATGATGAGGGAAGAAGGCTTGTCTGGATGAAACTACAGCACTGACAGTTAAACAACCCAACTCCTGCCTGTAAATTAAACAGCCTTACCCTTTTTATTCACTTTCCAAGGCTGAACTTCACTTTCCCCAGCTCTCCTGACTCTCACTCAAAGGCAAAAGGAGAGGTGAGTTTTAGGCCAAGGTTTGGGGTGATCTGATTATATCCATGCAGGTTTTGCCCTTCCTAATGAATGAAGGGAGCAGGAACACAGGGAAAGGAGGGGTGAAAAGTCACTGGGCTGAGGTGGAGATAGACGTTGCAGATGGAGTAAAGCATTGCTTCATGCTAGGGGGAGTGCCGTAAAGGAACTGTGACTCTCACTCTCACTGAGTCGCAGCGTCTGTGCTCTGAAAGGGGAGGAGCAGGCTTCATTGGCCCCGTCCCCATCATGCACCTTCCCTCCTGCCCAGGCAGCCTGGGGGGCGGAGCCATGGCTCGTGCACCTCTCCACGCCCACCTGCTCATGGAAAAGAAGCAAATCTCATATCCCCACACAGCTGGCTTCCTGGTGTGTAGTTGAGTGGGAAGGTTTTACCCTTCTCTTCGCCCCCTGCCTGACTCTGTTACAATCTGACTCTTCTTAAACTCTGTTGAACGAAACTTTAAAAGAAGAGGGGGGACATTAGTTCTAACTCGCAACAGGAAAGGAGGGTGGGGATGGATGGGTGAGTTAAACACATGAGCCAAGAATGTGGCCTCAAGATTTCAAGGGTACAGCTTAGCCACTTGGCAAGGCCTGCCCCCATGATCCGAGCAATGAAAAGCAACTTCCTGTCTATAAACAGGAACAAAAGCTTGGATGTGTCTTCAAAGTGATGAGTTATGTCGAAAATATGTTTCCGAGCACTTTGAATGTTCCTGTAAACTGGAGGGAAACGATTGTTCATGGCACTTTGGCATCCCAGGAGAGTTTATAAATAACTGCTACAGGTCTGCATGAGTTACTTGTGCCGTGAGAGACATGCACGGAGGGAGGAGGTGGGGAAATCTGCTCAAAGAAGAAACCTGGGAAACCACATTCTTTATAAAGGTTTAAAATTAGCCTGCAAAAATCTCAGTAGTCTAATACTCCAACGTGCGTTGGGCCTGCATCTGAGAAGTCGTCTTCATCTCTTGGCGTGGCTCAGTAACTCTGAGCTAAGCAGGGATACTGAGGCTGAGCCGTGAGCTGTCATTTCTGTATTAGGGAAGGAAAAGGGAAAAGCATGAGGTTCCCATTGGTTCTGAAAAGTGAAAACATGTGCCAGAGCCCTGGCCAGCCGTGCTTCTTGTTAGTTTAATGACAAACTCCATAATTAGTGGCAAAAAAATAAGAAGAAGCTGCATGACAAGTAAAAGAACCTCTGCGTTCCCCCCCCCCCCCCAACCTCCTTTGATAGACCTTGATAGACACATCAAAGAGATTTGGTGTTTTTACCATATTCAGTGCTTGACAGGCCATGATGTTCCTTAACCTGTTCACTTGGAGAAATTAAAACGAAATAAATAAAAGTAACTAACCGTGAAATTTTGATTACAAAATTAGAAAAATATCAAATGAACATGGCACACATTAAATGGATTAAAACCTGGCTGTCCGATGAGTCTCAAAATTTAACTGTGAATGGGGAATCGCCATTGAATGGTTGTGTTTCCCGGGGGATCCCGCAGCAATTGGTTTTGGGTCCCGCGCTATTTAACTTTTTAATTAATGACCTGGAAGAAAACATAAAATCATCCCTGATAAAATTTGTAGATGACACCCATACTGGGGGAGTGGTAAATAATGAAGAGGACAGGTCACTGATCAAACTGGTCACAAGCAAACAAGATGAGTTTTAATATGGCTAAATGTAAATGTATCCCTCTAGGAACAAAGCCTGTAGGACCCACTTACAAGATTGTGGACTCTATCCAGGGAAGCAGTGACTCTGAAAAGATTTTGGGGGCGGCGCCACAGTGGATACTCTGTTGAACACAAGTTGCCAGTGTGATGCTGTTGTCAAAAGGGCTAATGCGATCCTGGACTGCTTAAACAGGGAAGTCTTGATTGTGACTTGAACACAATCTACATAGGAAACAAATATTTAATAGTGGGCTCTTTAGTCTAACAGTGAAACATGACCCAATGGCTGGAAATGGAAGCTAGACAAATTCAGACTGAAAGTAAGACATGTATATCATTAACCAAGAGTAATTAACCATGGAACAACTTGGTGGATTCTCCATCACTGCCAAATTTTTGAATCAAGATTGGATGTTTGTCTAAAAGATCTGCTCTAGGAATTATTTTGGAGACGCTCTACAGCCTGTGTTAGATAAAGGGTGACCTTGGTCTCTTCTGGCCTTGGCATCTATGAATCAAATAAAAATGACATTTTTTTTTACTTAAATAATCCTTGTCTTAAATGGTTCCTGAGCTCTCCACCTGTAATCCATTTGTCAGCAGTTAAACATCATTACAACATTAACAGCCATCTGAATGCACAAGAGCTGAGTTTTGTGCACTTATAAAGTGCAGACATCAAACTTTACTTTATTGAGTATCGGTGAATCAGAAGTGACCCCATCTATAAACTTTTACAGTTCTCTGCATTCTTCTGATTATAGTAAAGATTTATTTGAACCTTTATATATAAAAAGAAAGAGCTTTATTAAAACCATTTGCTCCCACTCCTGTGGTGAAACAGGAGAGAAGGAATAGTGCAAGGAAACGAAAACTAGTAGATTTTATTTGGTTGATTTCATTTAGTAAAACAGCCATAGTTGGATTTGATAAGGCTCATGTTCAGATATAAAGAGATCACCCAAGCATTTCATTACAGCCCATTCACACTCTCTGATTGGAATGTGGGCTAAGCTTAGATTCATATAGCCTAGGTTCCATTCCTTGTTCTACTATAAGTTCCATGGGGTATGGCAAGCAGAGGTGGATTAAGTCTTTGTGGGGCCCTGGGGTCCCTCCTCACCTCTTCCACCTGCAGTCTCCCCCTCCCCCAGAACTCCTGCTAGGGAGTTGGGTCGGGGCATGGGGGCTTCCCCCACACCCCAGCAGCAGCACTGGGTGAGCAGAGTGGGACGCACGAGGGCATCCATTTTTTAGGGGGCATTGAAAACAAGTGACTCATTAGCTCATTGTTACTTCCCCATATAAACCTGGGGCAAATGTCAGGTTCATAGCAAATCAGGCATGTACCGGTTGCTTGGGGAGTTAGTTACTGGTTAGTTATGAAAGGTTCACTTACGAACCTGACATTTGGCCCAGGTTTGCCAAAAGGTTTGTGAACCTTGGCAAACCTTTCTGTGAACCTGGTACTCCTCAGGGAGGAATTTATAGGCTTGGACAGAAATCACAGAGCTCAGCAATTTCATATAGTGTCACCCCGAAACCCATTAGCTTTCTATGGCTTTCACTGATTTTTCCTTGAGTTTCCAAGTTAGCGTTCCCTCCACTTTATCTAGGAACAGAATCCTGGGTGTTACTCGAGTTCTTCTCTTTCTTTCTGAGATCAGGTTGTTGGAGAGACTTTGGGGTGTTTTCTTTGCTTTTTAGTGCTATATTACCCATTTCTCAGCAGATGAGTTTAAAGTGCTGAGGCTTTCAAACATTTGCTGTGTTTTCGGATTGTAGCCTTGATAACAATGTATATAAAAGACCAAAAGGGAACAATTAATAACAAATCTTGTTGCCATAACAAAGAGTGACAAAATACTTCAGAATGTTTAAAAACGTTGTGGTTTTTTTCTATTCTTATTAATCTCTCAACCATATCTGCTGAGGCAGAAAAAAAGGAAGGTTGTTATTTATTCATGGAGTGTTTTGAAACACCCTCAAGAGGTGAGGAAAGGAGGGATCCTTTCTCTAAGGCCTCACAGTATAATGGTTAAACTCTGTTCACATGGAAGTCAACTGGGGAGGGGGGTGCACACCACTGACAGGATAATCAAACCTAGCAAACCTGACTGTGGCCTTAGTTACATGGTGTCACGTTACTGAAATTATTTGGGATCATATAGATCATTGGTGCAACCAGGGTCCTGTAGTGGCACCAAATATTGTGTAAAGGGGGTCATATAAGGTGTCTATGACCAGGTTATGGTCTGCTAATTATGATTACTCTATCTGTATGTGTGTATCTTTTTTGTAACTAAAGTTATGAATATTGGCTATATGGTGACTGTATGTCAAACTTATGCTTGGCTTCTGGGTGAAATCTCAGACAAGCTGTTGTTAACTTGGCTGGCCTGGCTGATGGCCCATTAAGGACCATCAGCTACACAATGAACTTTGTAGACGCCCGTCCGCACCCGAGCTTCTCCAGGAATGTGGCCTGCCTGGTCAGAAACTGAATCTTGGAGAGTCTGGTAATTGGACCATGTGGCTAGGAACCTCCATTTTGCAATTGGACTCTGCATAAGAAGGAGGAGGGGGGTCTTCGCCTACAAGAGAAAGTCTATAAAACCTGGGAGAAACTCCCTCCATTTTGTCTTCTATCTCCAGTCTTCAGCCTGCCTTGTTTCCAGCTCTGGATGGAACTTTGCTACACAGGGGAACTCTGGCCAAAGGGTGCTGACCCATCCCTGGAGGGGATGCTTTCCAGAGACTGTAATTTGAACCTGCAGTTTATCCTACCATGGCTGCAAGCCTGAGATTTTCCATTACTGTATGTAATTGATTTCTTTTAACCATTCCTAACCCTCACCTATATCTTTTCCTTGTATAATAAACCTTTAGATTTTAGATTCTAAAGGATTGGCAACAGCATGATTTGTGGGTAAGATCTGATTTGTATATTGACCTGGGTCTGGGGCCTGATTCTTTGTAATGGGGAGAACCGTTTTCTTTATTTGGGGTGTTGGTTTTCATAACGATTGGTCCCCAGGACAGGTGGCTGCTGGTGTTGATACTGGGAAACTGGAGTGTCTAAGGGAATTGCTTGTGTGACTTGTGGTTAGCCAGTGGGGCGAAACCAAAGTCTTTTCTGTTTGGCTGGTTTGGTTTGCCTTAGAGTGGAAAAACCCCAGCCTTGGGCTGTAACTGCCCCTTTGGAAGCAATGTGTCCTGATCTGGCACTCACAGTTGGATCCCACCAGGAACAGCACCGTCACACATGGGTCTAACTCCCAAGATATCAACTGGAAGAGTGTCATATGGTGAAGGCTGCGGGATGGGCTTTGGCAGTCAATGTCTACCATTGGCAAGATTATTGTGCCACGAAAGGTTTTCTAATCCACGTGATCACCAGCCATGTAGAGGCATTGTGTTCTTCATTCGCTGGTCTTCTATCCTAATGACACGTCCAAGAAAGCTGCTGAAACCACACCAGCACTGATGGAGGTAGTTGCTAGGATAAAAATATCCTCATTGTAGATCTTGTCCTGCCATTGCATGTGGCTTAGCAACAATGGGGCCCTGTATTGTAAAAAAGAGAATGAAGACACATAGTAATGGCATTTACAGTCACGTAATTCAGGGCCGAATTGGCCCATAGTTGCTGTGTATTGCATCAGTAATGAGTTAAGATACACCTGAGATGGAAATTACTTCAGTACGTAAATTATTTGAAACGTTCTCTCTTGAAAAGCCTTTGCAGGTCTGGATGGTAGAGGGGGCAAGTGTGTGTGTGTTGGGCAGAAAAGCGAACAGAATGAGAAAATACAAATGACTCTCACACCGCTTAGAGCTTTTGACAGCAGCAGCTTCACAAAAGTGTGAGAGGCTGCAGAATGAAGTATCAGCTTGGCAATAGACTTACACCATTCCGCTTAAATCATCGACAGTGTTTCTACGAAGTATAAAATAAGACTAACGCACAAATCCAAAGAACCATTTTTAGTAATACAGGAATGGCCAGGCTGGATTGGAGCCGAGATCCATCTCATCCAGTATCCTGTCTCTGAGATCGGCCCGCGCCAGGCCCTTCAGAGGGAGGGGTAGCCGATGTGGGACAATCTGCTCCACAGATCCTATCCAGGGCAATTATGGAATAGCAGGAGTGGAGCATGTTGCTCATTAAGGGTGTTAAGGGTAGACATTTTCAGAATATGTATGGAATTGTTGTTATGGGTCATCATGAGGCTTTGTAGAAGTGACAAAAAGTCCTGTGGCACCTTAAAGACTAACTAAAGTATTGAAGCATAAGCTTTTGTGGGCTATTAGCCCATGAAAGCTTATGCTTCAATACTTTAGTTGGTCTTTAAGGTGCCACAGGACTCTTTGAAACTTCTACAATTCCAGACTAACACAGCTACCTCTCTGATTCTTGACATGAGGCTTTGGGTCACCGAAGAGGTGCAGTAGGGAATGTGTCTGCAGCTGCTAAGTGTGAGAATTCCCCCAGTGGCATAAAGGCAGCAGAGCCGGCTCAGGTACAATCTGCCTGCCCACAAGCACTCTGGCATCGCACATGTGTTGGTGGCAGGATGGTGCATGAAGAGGGCAGGGAAGGAGCAGAGCTATGTTATACCAATTCACAGCTGGAGGATGTTCCCTTAGGGACCGTCGTCAGCTGGCATCAGTTAGACTGCTCTGATTTATGTTGGAACTTGGCCATGGCAGTTGAGAATCAAAGACCACTGTCACCATTCCTCCTTTACTGATCAGATCTCAGTGCACGCGAGAATCAGGCCGCGTACTGATAGCGTTTTCTCTTTGCAGAGAATGTGTTTGTTTATAACCATTTTTATGTCAGTGTTAGTGCTGGTGCCCCATGTCGGAATTCCCAGTAGAGACTCAGGATCATATAGCAAACAGCTGCCCTCTTAGCAATGAGCCCTGCAGGGGGGAGGGATAGCTCAGTGGTTTGAGCATTGGTCTGCTAAACCCAGGCTTGTGAGTTCAATCCTTGAGGGGGCCATTTAGGGATATGGGGCAAAAAGGGGATTGGTCCTGCTTTGAGCAGGGAGTTGGACTAGATGATCTCCTGAGGTCCCTTCCAACTCTGAGATTCTATGATTCTATGATATGTCTTGAGGCCCATCGGAAGGTCCAGACAAGGAAGCCTGCATTGCCGTGGCCTGTTCCGTATTCTCTGATCCCAAGAGCTTCCTGGAGGAACCAACTCCCCCCACAAGACCCAGCTCGCCACTTCTTTCCAGTCAAGCGCAGAAAACATGGTACAAGATGTGCACTGAAAAGCAGTTGCACAATAGCACTAAGCGCAGGGTTTAAGAGGGGCTTCGTCCTGCTAATCTTCAAAGCAGAAGTTTGGTCGGAGCCATCTGATGCCGCGGCAGAGATTGTCGTTTGCTCAGGAAGACGTGGCAGTTGTTGGCTGTAGTAAAAAAAATAATTTTTTTTCAAAGATTTTATAATCCAAAAAACATGGCTCTCGCTCTCGCTCTTTCGCTAACAAGCCTTTTCCAAGCATATTACTGCGGCAGCCACTGATAATCATTTCATATTAATGACTGTTTTCTCTTGAACCAAAGACAATTGGCTGAAAAAGAGTTGAAAGAGAAGCTTATTAAAATAATAAAAAAGCAATTTCCAGACAATATATACAGTTTTGTTTCCAGTTTTTGTTGCTTTTTGGGGGGGCTTGGGGTTTTTGTTGATTAATGAAACTCTCCGTGACCTCATGGTCCTTTTAAAAGACAGCTGCAGGGAATAAAACCCAGGCAATTAGTTGCTCTAGCATTGTTTGTACAGCAGGACCTCTCCTTCATTTCCCCTGGTTCAGTATTTCCCCATATTCTCTATGCACGCCACTACCACCAAGGAGAAGAGCGGAACAGGTAAGGTTGCCTGAAGGCCTTGAGAAGCCAGCATATAACTCTCCCCTACAGCTGGGTTTCTCATCCCCAGCAAGACCTCAGGAGAACTTGGGATTAGGATAATTTTTTTCCCTGCATCAAATTGGCTTTGATCTTGGGGGGGATTTCACCTTCCTTTGGAGGGTGGGGCACAGGTCACTTGCTAGGATTATCTGGGTATATCTCACATAATCAATTCCTGCAGTTGTGGAGGCGGTGGGCACTGGTGCACCTTGGTCCCTTTTATTCTCTATCTGTAGCACATCATAGTCTAGTTTCCTGAGGGCTCCAATACTTTGGTCTGCTTCTGAGAGATAGGTTTGGTGTGGAAGGGGCTGGGTGGTATTTAGTGCACTGGACAATACAGGAGGTTAGACTAGGTGATCTGGTGGGCACCTCTGGCCTTAAATTCGGTGATTGTGAGACTTGTGCAGAGGGGGGAGATTAAGAGAACCAAAGAAATTTGGGGTTGTTTATATTTGACATCTGAGGTTTGAATGTTTAGGTTATAGTCAGGTGGGAGCTGCAAATTTTGCTCCCAACCCTGAGGACTAGAAACTAAATGGAAGCTCGATTCTTTTTTTAAAAAAAACATGGTTCCTGAAGCTGGGGCTTTATGCAAAATAGCAGCTATTGCGAGATTTGGGATGAAGATGAGAGAGATGGTCACTCAGAATAGAAGAAATCAAACTTGTCCACATCACAGCTAGATGTAGTGGGTCACACTTCCTGGTGCGTGCCAAGGCCAATTCTCTTAAAGGTACAGTTCACTGCACAGTGGTAACCTGCACAGATGCAAAGGATGGTTATAATGTCTTTGCCTGTTTACTTGAGGGGTTTGGTGCAGCTCCTCTGTGACCATGACTGGGGCACGTGTAATACTCCAGATCTAATATTTTCAACACAAACCTTGTTTAGCGTGTATGTTTCATGCAGGTCTCAGCACTTCCTCATACTGGCCTGGAAGTAAAGGTGGTTGGCTAAGTACAGTCAGCTGGCCTACCAGGGTTCCCACCCAAGAAGTACCAGTAGCCAGTGGTAGGCAAACCTCAAAAGAGCCAGAGTTTGGGATTTGTTTGTCTGAACTTCCTGAGACGGCAAAATGGGATTGGAAGTCTCACACGGACAGGCTTTTTCACAACGCTTGTGGCACTTCCCGTTCCCATCCCTGTACTCTTTAGTAATGATTCAGGAGCTGCAGCCCTTTATTGGCTGCATAATCATTCAGCTCACGATACCTCTGCACAGGACTTAGGAAATATCCCATTCAACCTGGACATGCCCAGTGGCTTAAGTTAACCACTGTCAGCAGGGTCACTCCCATACTGGCCTCACCCATCACATCCAGACTTGGGACCTCGTGCCTATGGCGTAGATGTCTAGGAAAAGGGGCTGTGCACTTTGCATGGCTGTCATGTACCCAGTGCATTGAGGGCACTATACAAATAATAAATAGTAACCGTAATATTTACTAGTACCAATCCTTATATCCCCCTTGAAGCTACTTTAATTCACTAGGCATTGGACTAGGCCCCTAATCAGGTAGAGTCTCTTTCTGTCCCGTATGGATCTGGTTGGGTTTCTCAGGCTAGAGTTGCTCATATGACTCCCCTCCGGCTGATTATTTTGCTGCTTCAGCCATGCTGTTTTCAGTAACGATTCCGTGCTTGGGGCCAGAATGTACAAAGAAGTAAGGGTCGTGAGGAGCAACATGGTCCCAGGCGGAGCTCCCGTGGGAGACGAGATCCTCGAGGGAAGAAAGGGGGATCTCAGGCCCATGGGTGAGCTGCTTCCGGGCAGAGGAGGTGGAGCAGGGTCCCAGAGAGCTTGAGGAGGTCCTCTGGGGGCCTGGTTTTTCTACTCATCTGTCTCCTCAAGGATGCGTAAGGTGGACGAGGGGGTGTGGGAAGCAGAAGCTGAGTGGGTGGGTGACAGGTCAACAGCGTGAAGGGGCTGAGATGGTTTGTGACAGTCACTGTCTTGGCCAACGCTGAGGATCGAACCAGGGAACCCCCAAAACTAGAAACAGGCATTTCTCCCGCTCGGTATGTCCTGCATGCCTGGGAAGCCAAGAGGCGGGACATTAGAGTCAGAGACATCAGGGGACTCTTCTTCAGAGAGGCAGAAATGCAAAGGACAGGGAGCAGAGACCAAGGATCCGTCCCAGAGTCAGGGGTGAAAGTAAAAATAAATTCTTACCAGTACGGGGCTGGGTTGGTTCTGGCTCTGGTTCCCCAAAGGGGCGGGGCCTCGGGCAGAAGGGGCGGGGCTAGAGGGGATCAGAGCTGGCACCAACCCAGCCCCATACTGGTAAGTGCCCTCCCACTCCCCCTGCCTGGTAGCAAGGGCAGCCAGGGGCTCCAGAAGCGGTTTAAAGGGCCCACGGCTGCTGCTACCACCCCTGGCCCTTTAAACCACTGCTGGAGCTCCAGCAGTGGGGCTCTGGGGGCTATTTAAAGGACGGGGCTGCAGAGGCAGCTGGAGCCCTGGGCCCTTTAAATAGCCCCAGGAGCCCCCCCCCTGCTATTTAAAGGGCCCGGATCCTAGCTGCTTCTGCTGCCCCGTCCTTTAAATAGCAGCGGAAACTGCTGCCCCCCCCCCATTTAAAGGACGGGTGGTAGAAGCAGGGGAGCCCTGGGCCCTTTAAATAGCCCCCAGAGCCCCAGGGTAGGGGCTTCTGGGGGCTATTTAAAGGGACCACAAGCTCTCCTGTTTCTATCTCTTACTTACTTATGCCCGTCACCCCAATCGGGGTATGGGCCGCCAGCCACAGATCTCCAGAGTCCTCTATCCTGGGCCATTCGCTCTAGCTGGTTCCAGGTGTAGCCCATTTTTGTGGTGTCAGCCTGAAGGTCGCGTCGCCAGGTGTTTCTTGGACGGCCTCTTTTCCGCTTGCCTTGGGGGTTCCACCGCAGTGCCTGTCTGGTGATGTTGGTTGGCTGCTTGCATAGTGTGTGTCCTATCCAGCCCCACCTTCTCCTTCTGATTTCTTCCTCTGCTGGGAGTTGACGGGTCCTCTCCAAGAGGTGGATGTTGCTGATGGTGTCTGGCCAGCGGATCTGGAGAAGCCTTCTGAGGCAGCTGTTGATGAAGGTCTGGATCTTCCTGGTGGTTGTTTTGGTTGTCCTCCAGGTTTCAGCTCCATACAGTAGACTGATTTCACGTTGGAGTTGAACAGTCGAATCTTTATTGCCAAAGACAGCTCTCTGGAGCTCCAGATGTTCTTGAGCTGTAAGAAGGCTGCTCTTGCCTTACCAATCCTTGCTTTGATGTCTGTGTCTGTGCCGCCCTGCTGATCGATGATGATGCCTGGTAGGTGAAGGATGCACTTCTTCCAGGGGGCTTCCATTCAGTGTGACTGGATCACTGCTAATGGAGTTGATCTTGAGGATCTTGGTCTTGTCCTTGTGGATGTTAGGAGGGAAGCTGGTGGGGCAAGGCCTAGTCAACTCTGGGCAGAGGTGAAATTAAGCCAGGTACACCCCGGTACGGCGTATCGGCAAGAGCCCGTGCACCGTACTGGGGCGGCCCAGCTCCCTGGGGGCAATTTGAAGGGCCTGGGGCTCCCAGCAGTGACTGGAGCACCAGGCCCTTTAAACTGCCACCAGAGCCCCCCTGCTGGAACCCTGGGGTAGCGGCTGCAGGCTCTGGGGGCTATTTAAAGGGCCCAGGCTCCCCAGCTTCTACTGTCCCGGTCCTGTAAATAGCCCCCAGAGCCCTGGAGTAGCAGGGCGTACCGGGGCGTACCCGGCTTACTTTCACCTCTGCCCAGAGTTGACTAGGCCTTGCCCCACCAGCTTCCCTCCTGACGCAGGCCGTGCTTATCGCTGCAGGCCTCCCTCCGACAGAGAGACTCTGACAGTGCTGACTCCTGCACAACTGTGGCCAGCTGTGCTTGGAAGCCGGGGCTTGAAAATATGAACAAAGATTGGGAAGCGTTCATGCATCCGAGGGGTGTGAGCAGCTTTGGGTGACCTCCCGAGCCAAGTCTCATAAACCCTGGGGACCCTGTGGGGGAGGGAGGGGTGCTTCCTCCACCTCCAGGTGCTCCGCGATGTACAGTGGGAGTTGTTGCCTCTCAGGTGCTCAGATGTCAGAGCAAGCAGCTGGGCTCCAGAAACGATAGCAGGCTTTTGAAACAAAGCCCAGGAGCCCTGCACAGAATTTCAGAGGTTTCCCAAGGCCTATACACTCAGGCAAGCTTTCCAAGACCGTCGGTAATCCCAGCCTCTCCTAAAGAGCATACTCCCAACTTTAGACCATCAGACCCTGCCAAGAAATCGACTCAAGGCCAGATTGGAGTTGGCCTTTGCATGGTGCTCTCAGAGAGACTCTCTCCCATTGCGCTGCAGTACAGGGCAGAGCAATTCACCACCTCACCTGAGTGCGAGGGCTTTGCAGGGCTGGAGCTTTAAAGGGCCCTGCTTAAAGCGCTGCCACAGCAAAAGGACCCTGCTTAAAGCGCTGCTGCGGCAGTGCTTTGACATCTCTGCCCCTTTCCCCCCCACACCCCAGGCCGCCGATGGTGAGAGGGGGGAAAGAGCAGCTGACCCCCAACCCTGCCCCTTCTGGGATGGGCGCAAAGCTGCCCCCGTACTGGTAAGACAGACATTTTACTTCCACCCTTGTTGCTGACTCATGTCAGGGTCTAAAAGATGAAGGGAGAGAGAAGACAAAGGCCCTATTAAATTTGCACTGACATCCTATAGCAAAGCTTTTGGGCTTCGGGAAGGAGAAGAAGGGAAATATGGTCCTAATTACTTGATAACTATTCCACATTTCACAACTCACTTTAATGGCCCAAATGGATTGCTTTCAAGAGCAGTGCTAATGTTGTAGTGATATGGTGGAAATTCTCTCACAGTGGGACGTGCGGTGCCAAAAAGCCCCACTCTGAGAAGAATATTATTATCTGAAATGACATTAATACATTCAGCTATTCCCTCACGCAATCTCGTGTGCAGAGAAGGCACCCTGCAGTTAATATGTCAGAGTTTAGTTAGTGTCTGGATGCAGAGTGAGCGACCACAGTAGTTTATGCAGTCTGGTTAATTCAAATGTCCACAGTAGGGGTTCCCAAAGTTTTTGCTGGCACAGCCCCATTTTAATTTCTTCCAGGCCCCCAGACAGCATGGAGGACACCATTTTGAAGAGCAAAATAGCACCCTCCATGCAGCGTGACCTCGCACTCACCATATATGGGAGATCATGCCACATGGCAGCTGCCATGTTGTTCTACAAAATGGCGTCCTCCTCACAGCTTGACCTCATCCATATGGCGTGTGCAAGGTTACGTGATGTGGCACAAAATGTCATCCTCTGCATACCACGGATCGCCGTGGCCTCATCTGTTCATGGTGTGACCTCGTTGGGGTCATGACCCACCGTTTGGGAACTTCCGGACTATGCAAAGTGAATCAATACACGGTATTGGTCGGACACCATTATTACAGCTCTAGGAAGACTTTTATTCCTTTCTCAGAGAGTGAGGATGAGCCAGGCCTCAGCTTGTGTAAATCCAAAAAGCTCCACTAAAGAGTCAACCTGTATGTTGTATGGGAGCTGTACCTTTAAGGGCTGCTCTTCTCATACATGGAGTCTGGGCAAAGTGTTATGCACAGCCAGGGGGAACCAGACACGGACTCAAGCAGAACTCTTGCATGTATCTTAAGCACGGAGGCCTAAATCCTCAATGGTATTTAGTGTCCTAAATTTCACAGATTTCTGTGGAAGTTAAAAAGCCTCCTCATCTCCAAGGATCTGGGCCTGAGGGATCACCAAACACTGCACCCTGGGTGACTCTCACAAAGGCTTGTGGGCTGCTTCCGTTTCAAGCAGCGATGTTGATTTTACATCAGCTAAAGTTTTGGCCCATTGTTCGCTGCTGCTTTCCATTGCCCTTGGTAACGCTTATTTTCAGTTATTATTATTTTCAGCCATGTGTTGATGCTTCCTTGACCGGGGGTGAGGGTTTTCATAGCTTCTGGGCACCTTACAATAATTGAAAACAAACTAACACCCATATGGGAAGCTCCATAAACAGTCCCTGCTGCAGCTCACTGAGTGCCCTTAAAAATGTAATTTGGTTTTTTTATTGTCTTTGTTGCGGGGAGGTGGGGAACAGGTTAACCGTTTTCCAAACTGGGCCAAAAAATAAATCCGAAAAGGGAAAGGAAACACACTCTTCAGGCTGCCTCCACTAATTATTGAAAAAATATCACAAAGTGCTCGTCTGTGTGAAAGCTGTTAAAGGTGTAATGTTCTTTATTGCTAAGACTCTGGTCTAGGCTACAGAAAAACCGATGGTCAAAAACTTCTTGCCTTTATTGTGAAAGCAGTTTCTTTAGGACAGATTGATCCCTGGTGTAACTTCATTGATACCAACCGGATGTGAAGACTTCAGTCCGTTCCTTTTATGCCATTCTGCGGGGCTGTCTGAAGGACAAGCCTTGTTCCCAGTATTATAATTTCTTAGCGGCCCTAATGGTGCTGTACAGACACAGAATGAAAAGATCTTACCATCTAAGACAAGAGTCAACAGATTGGTATAGACGGGATGGAGGACTACAAGGACAATGACACAATATTGGTCAGCGTGACATGCTGTGACATCAGTGCGCCAGCACTGTTCGATTTGTGGAGGTATCACAGCAAAGGAGATTTGAAGGAGGGATTTGAAGGTGGATAATGAGGTTGTTTTGCAGAGAGTCATAGGAACCCCCTCCCATGGGAAAAGCTCACAAAGGGGCTTGTTGCAAAACGTAACAAGGGGGCAATGGAGGCTCTCATCCCTGGGCCACTCCAAAGTGGGAGTTGGCAACTCACTAGTGATATTGAGACGCTAGGTTGGATGAGGAGAGACTGTGAAGGGCTCTCAAAGTGAAGACGAGTAGCTTATGTTTGATGTGATGGAGAAGAGGGATCCTGGGGGGAGGTACAAAGAGAGAGGTAACTCGGTCAAAGCTATGGGCTAGGAAAATGATCTTTGCAGCCGCATTCTGGATAGGTGTGACTGGGCTAACAAAGAGTTTGTCAAGGCCAGAGAGAAGGCTGTCGCAAGAATCGAGACGGGGTAAGTGAGAAGTTCCTACAATCAAACCAAGGGCTCACTCTGTGGCTCCGTTTCTCTGCTCTAATTTGAGCACAGAATATGTTGTCAGTACAGGTGACCGTTGGGCCTTTTTCTGCTCTGTCTGGTGTTGTACCATGCCCTGCTGAGCCTGTATTGTCTTGTATTAACTGGTGTTGTGTGTTCTAAAGCCAAACTCCAGTCTTGCTAATGAGGTGGATGAGCTCGGAGATGCTAGGAAGCAAGCTGCCCAGACAGCAAGTGTAAAAAATCGGGTTGGGGGTGGGGGGTAATAGATGTCTATATAAGACAAATCCCCAGATATCAGGACTGTCCCTATAAAATCAGGACATCTGGTCAGCCTTCTAGGAAGCAACCTTTGCTAACACACTTGTCTGAGGAGTATAGACCAGCATGTGTTTGATACATTTCCTCTTCCTTGAGAGAGGCCTGTGGCCTGACGTCCAGAGCCTTGGGAGCTCCCTGTTGACAGCTGTTGGTGAAGAGGGAGAAGAGTGTCCCAGAACGGCCTGAGAACCCCAGATGGGCCTGCTCCACTGGGGAGGGAGCTCTCTGCTGCCACCTGTTGGGAAACAAGGGGAAATAACTGAGTGGGCCAGACTTATTTGCATTTCAGGTATGTGACAATTTGAGGTGTTTGGGTTAAAATATAGATAAGTTTTGAGCTTGGGGACAATAAAATGCCATTGTCCCTGTTGGGAAATGAAAGGGCGAGAGATTTACACCAAATGTATGTGGGGTCTCCCTTATCCAAACAACAATCGGGGCAATTGGATAAGGGAGTCTGACTGGGGTAATGTGAAAGAGAAGGAAAGGGGGTCTGGGGTTTCTAGTAGCTACTGAGAGTGTGTCTTTGTTTGTAAGACCTCTGCTGAAGCCTCATGGTACTAATGATTTTCCTCCAAAGACTTTACACATAAGCAGTTTTTGGGTGGCAGTTAACCTGTTCCCCACCTCCCTGCAACAAAGACAATAAAAAAGCCAAATTACATTTTTGAGGGAGGTGATGATGTGGCTTGGACTGAAGCTCCGGAGAAGAGCAGCAGCCTATCTGAAGGACTTGGCGGTGGACCTCCCTACTTACCAAGCAAAGGTGAAATCACCTTATCTGGGTTAGGTGGCAGACTCCGTAGGGCAACCCAGCCAGCACTGCCCTTCAGAGTTGGACTCTGCCAACCCCGAACAACAAACTGAGTTCAGAGGAAGTTGCTAGAACGCATCAGCCAGTCTCAAATGCCAGAGGAGACTGATGTGGAGACTGTTGCTTGGACACCCTTGGGGACAGGGAGAAATCCTGCCCAACAGTAGTGTGAGTTTATTAATTGATGGCTTGAGAAAACTGAACTCACCCCCTCTTGCTGCCAACAACACCTGGCAGTGGGCTTACGCCCAGCAGTTCAGCTTGCACACACTTTTTTGTGCTTAAAATGAAAGTGGTGGTAGAAAGTGGGTGAATGGCCCCAGCTCCCTGCTTCAATCTCCTTATCTGTAAGCGGGGACTCACAATACGGATCAAGCTGACCTGACACATGTCCTGTGATGACTGGTTAATGTCTTGATGGTGCTTGGCACATGTCGTGTTCTGTGTATTCATGATCATAATGAGCAGGTGACACCCAAGCTTCATGTTCTGCACTGACTGGCTGCTCATTTCTAAGTGTTATCCAAGGAGCTTCTTATGCTTTGAATGGGCTTGGATCCAGTTAAGTGGAAGATCACCCGTGTCCCATCGCGGGGCTTTGATCCTTTACTTTGCTCTTCCTGTTAGTTTCTGGGATTCAAAGGCCCATAGCAAGTGGCAGGGCATTCTCATTAGAAGTTGTTCTCGGGTCACTGAATAATGTCTTGTTTCGAGGGCATAACCTCTGCAGATTGATCACTGCCTAATAAGGGACTGGGGTGATGGATGTGCACACTGCACAGCGGCTGGCCTGCCCACAGGTTGTCTCAGTCATCTTTGCCAGAAATAGGTACCCACCAAAAGATGTTGAGATGGTGGCACTGGGAACAGGTGACGTTAGTGCTTCGTACACGGAACTGTTCACAGCAACGTACGTCCTGTGCTACAGAAAGTGTAAGATCAACAAGAGAAAGACATGGAATAAATAATGATTCAGATCTCATGCTCTTTGTAGAGATGTATGTGGCCCATGGCGTTCGTTGTCTGATTATTCCTCCAGAGCTTCAAGCCAAGTTTGTTCCGCTTCCTCGTGAGACTCATCGGGGAGTTATCTGACCCAGTTACAGACTCAGAGATCTCTACTGGTGGCCAAGGATGGGCTCACAAGTTGGGAATGCTGTAAAATTTTGTATTACTCATTATACATTAACAAGACTGCTGTAGCACACGCAATTGTATAACATCCACCTCCCTTGCCTGATTCTACATGGGAGAAAGCTCGTTTTGGGTGCAGAGTGTCATTTCATGAAAACGGTCCCAAACCAATTAGTGAAACATTTTGGCCAAAGTTTCATGAACAAATTTTAATTCGTTTTTCCAGCACACGATTTAGTTCTCTTTCTTAAAAACTTTTTTCAAACTCCGAACCAATCGGGAAGCTCTGGAAATCATTTGCCGCAGATTTCTCTCAGAACTACTGAGCAATTCGGCATACAGCAAACCAGATGTCTCTTGCAGCACTTCTGCCTGGGAGGAATATGCAAACTAAATTAAATGTAGATGTTCTCCAAAAGCATAATGCTGACAGAAAAGGGTCAACACGATGCAGCTCACCAGAATGTTCAACATTGCAAGTCTGACAAAAATAAACAATGTACAGGCGTATGCTGTAAGAGCAGGCAGTGAAAATCCCAGAGTTCATAAACCCTAATGTGGGGGGAAGGACTAAGCTTAATGGTTAACGTCAGATTGTGAGACTCATCGCTGGCAGAGATGGGCACCTTTTATTAGGTCAAATAATCTTTCTGCTAACAATGTATAACCCATGCTAACCAAGTGTGACTCTTTGTTCCCCCCCTTGTGGCTGGAACAGAGGTTTAATATCAGTTCCCATCCTTTTGCTCGAATAGTAAAGAGTCGTACTTTTAGATCCGGGTTCAGTCCCCAGGGACGACTCAGCCAGGGCCATCGTTACACACATTAAAACTTGGCCAGCCCAGTTTTAAATGTTCCAAAGCAACAAGGCTTCCACCACTTCCCACAGTAAATTATTTCACAGTCTCTTCCTCACCAGTCACAGTGCTCCTCACCAGCCTGACTCACCTCGGACTCAGTAGGCCTGTTAGTAGCCAGAATATGTAGGAGTAAGGAACTAGCGTGCCCCCTTGCATAGAAAAGAATCAAGACTGGCCCCACAGTGAGTTACACCTCCTACCATCCCACTGGTGGAAATGAGGGACCAGAGCAGTAATGGCAATGTCTCTGGCTTTGCACACCACTGCACTGATGAGTGGGTTTGTTAGAGGTCTCCTTCCATACCTGCCATTTCCAGAGTGCACTGCGGTAGCTTTGCTTTCGGTGCTGGGTCAGTCCCCAGTGGACCAGCCAGGTCTTGCAGCCTTCGAATAATGCAAGACAAGTAACAATGGCAGAGGAAGCAGCAGCAACCCAAGGGAAGTCCCTGCTACTTACATTACCAAATGGGGACCTGGCTGCTACCAGGTGTGAAGGCACTCCAGCAGGTAAGGGGTTACAGGTTGATGGGGGGTCTGTCACATAGCTGCGTGGGGGAGCAATATGAAAGGTAAGTGGAAGCTAGTAGAATGGAGGTTGCCTGAGGTGTCTCCTCCATTCCCCAGCTGGCTGAAGGTGGGTGTTACTGAGTTGATTTTCTCTAGCTATGTGAACCTTTCTTTGAGGATCAAATGAGCCCTGAGAAACAGGAACTTGCAGGGACTAACAGGTGTCTCTGTATCACTCCTTTCCTGGCTGGTGAAACTGTTCAGCTGTTTTACACTTGCAGATGTTAATTCATCGCCCTCTGAAACGATTCCCGGCGTATGGTCCCAGGGGGCACCGCTTCTGGCAGTGGCCTCAGAGAGGCAGCCTGTGGAGGTCTCTGATGCTAGAATAGTCACCTCCGAAGTCTTGCTCTTGGGGTGTCGGGACCAACCACCGAGGGGCAGCGGGCCTAGGGGGGCGGGGGGCCGGGCCCAGCCCATAAGGTTGGGAGGTCCCAAGAGACTGCTGGAGAGCAAGCCCACCCCACAGCAGCTCCTCACTCCAGCCCATTGGCTCTCGCCACAGAGCGCAGAAAGGGCCCTCCCCCCGGAGCACACCTTCCTGGCCCTGAGTGGTGGTTGTTTTGGTGGGGGTAGGGGTGTTTCCCCCACCCCTGTGGTGAGGGGTCCATTGCAAATGTACTGAATGCACATTGGTTAGTCTAGGCCTGCCCAGATCTACCCTCAGTGTTCACTAATAACACTAATACCCCACTTCTCGATGGCACTTTTCATCAGCCACTCTCAAAGCACTTTACAAAGGAGGTCAGTATCATTCTCTTCATTTTCCAGGTCGGGAAACTGAGGCACAGAGCGGTAACATGACTTGGGGAACACCAACCAGCAGCAGGGCATACTTGAGTTGGAACCTGCATTTGAGGTCAGTGTGTTATCCACTAGGCTGCACACCTTACCTGGTCAAACGTAGAGCACGGTGATTTTAACTCTTTTCAGAGTAGCTCTCCATCATGATACCTTAGGTCCTGCGTTTCCAGTTGGTTTTTTTCTCTTTATGTAATGTAGGTGCATTTCTCACCAAAGCCCATGGAAAGACATAAGGACCAGGCTGAACTTTGGCTGGTAGAATGGGCTCTTTAAGAGCCTTTTAATTAATGTTGCTTTGTTGTTAAAAGCCCTCACCCCTCTCCCTCCCATGCTGCAAATCTGTTCCCCCTGTATACACTGTTGGCTGTGAGTGGCCCCTTCGGTCCCGTGCCAGCAGCCCGGATGGCGACATATTGATGGCAGTGCACAAGAGATGACATCACATGAGAGGCTGACATTAGCTGCCAACTTCAACAGATGCTCGGGGCTTGGTGGGTTTAATTTTTTTAATAACATTTTTTGCAGTTTTTCCCCCCAATAAAAAGGATTCTGGAAACGCAGATCAGTTATTCCCAGGTTTCAAATGCTGGCTGCATGCTGTGTACAGCTGCGAGCATAGAATTTAACCTTTTCAGTATTTCAGTGTAAAACTGTGAGGTAAAGGGATGCCTGTTGTTACATTGCTTTACTTTAGTTTTTACTTATATGCCCAGCCCCAAAAACCTGGATCCGTATGTCCCCAAGCTTAGAGCAGGGCCAAAACAGACTTTGCAGCTGGCTTCCGTCCTTGTAATGGACTGAATCAAAGCCCCAGATCTGAATACACTCAGGACTTTTGGAAGGTTCAGATCTGAATCAAAGTTTTTCAGTTTGGACCTATTTTTTCTTTTCTCCATCTATTCTATGCAGTGTTTGCCTTTAATCCTTGATATCATATACATGAGAATGTAATGCCCATAAAATCAAGGTTCTCATGGGAGCCGACCAGGGATTTGTTGATGGAATGGTTTTTCATCACAGAATGCTGATTCATCCGAATCAAAACTTTTCATGGGAACGTACCAGGTTTGACTAAACATTTGTCAGGAAAAGTTTCTCATATCCAGGGTGGAATGTCTGGTCAAATCCAGGGTACGGGGCATGCTTCTCAATTAATAGTTTATCACCTGACGGTTAGGACAATCCCCTTCGATACAGAAGTCCCAGGTTCTAGTTCCTGCTCTGAATTGGGCCCAATAAGGACATGAAGCTGGGTTGCTCATATCCCAGGAAAGTGCCCTAATCCCTTGGGTACAGGTTATTCTGGGGTGGCCTGTTCTCTGTTTTTATGGAAAACCTCAAAACGTCTCCATCTTTGTGCTCATACAAATCAAGAAAATGGTTGAAATCTCAAAGATTTTTACACAACAGGGAAAACATTTCCTGCCATTTGCTTGAGTTCCGTGTGGGGTGCACAGATCCTGGGCAGCCTGCCCCTCACTCAGTTCTGCCTATGCTCCTCAGTTTCAGCCCTGCTGCTGCTGCTACTGCAGAGAAAGCCAATTGTACCAGAACGAATGGTGGTTTTGTGACATTCACAGAAAAGATTATACTCAGGTGCATAACTGTGATCTGTGGATTGAGCCAAGATTTGGATTTAAATTTGCAGAGATACCAGGGGTCATTACTCTAGTGGACAAAGGCATAACAGGGGCCTAAGAACTAGATAAGTTCATGAAGGATAAATCCATCAATGGCTATTAGCCAGGAGGGGCAGGAACGGTGTCCCTAGCCTCTGTTTGCCAGAAACTGGGAATCATAGAATCAGAATATTAGGGTTGGAAGAAACCTCTGAAGGTCATCTAGTCCAACCCCCTGCTCAAAGCAGAACCAATCCCCAACTAAATCATCCCATCCAAGGCTTTGTCAAGCCTGACCTTAAAAACCTCTAAGGAAGGAGATTCCACCACCTCCCTAGGTAACCCATTCCAATGCTTCACCACCCACCTAGTGAAAAAGTTTTTCCTAATATCCAACCTAAACCTTCCCAACTGCAACTTGAGACCATTACTCCTTGTTCTGTCATCTGCTACCACTGAGAACAGTCTAGATCCATCCTCTTTAGAACCCCCTTTCAGGTAGTTGAAAGCAGCTATCAAATCTACCCTCAGTCTTCTCTTCTGTAGACTAAACAATCCCAGTTCTCTCAGCCTCTCCTCATAAGTCATGCGCTCCAGGCCCCTAATCATTTTTGTTGCCCTTATCTGAACTCTTTCCAATTTTTCCACATCCTTCTTGTAGTGTGGACCCCAAAACTGGACACAGTACTTCAGATGAGGCCTCACCAATGTCGAATAGAGGGGAACAATCACATCCCTCGATCTGCTGGCAATGCCCCTACTTAGACAGCCCAAAATGCCATTAGCCTTCTTGGCAACAAGGGCACACTGTTGACTCATATCCAGCTTCTCATCCACTGTAACCCCTAGGTCCTTTTCTGCAGAACTGCTGCCTAGCCATTCGGTCCCTAGTCTGTAGCAGTGCATGGGATTCTTCCATCCTAAGTGCAGGACTCTGCACTTCTCCTTGTTGAACCTCATCAAATTTCTTTTGACACGGTCCTCTAATTTGTCTAGGTCCCTCTGTATCCTAGCCCTACCCTCCAGCGGATCTACCACTCCTCCTAGTGTAGTGTCATCTGCAAACTTGCTGAGGGTGCAGTCCACACCATCCTCCAGATCACTGATAAAGATATTGAATAAAACCGGCCCCAGGACCGACCCTTGGGGCACTCCGCTTGATACCGGCTGCCAACTAGACATGGAGCCATTGATCACTACCTGTAGATCCCGATGATCCAGCCAGCTTTCTATCCACCTTATGGTCCATTCATCCAGCCCATACTTCTTTAACTTGTTGGCAAGAATATTGTGGGAGACCGTATCAAAAGCTTTGCTAAGTCAAGGAATAACACATCCACTGCTTTCCCCTCATCCACAGAGCCAGTTATCTCATTCAGTATGGATCACTTGATGATTGCCTGTTCTGTTCATTCCCTCTGAGGCACCTGGCACTGGCCACTTTAGAAGACTGGATATTGGGCTAGATGGACCTTTGGTCTGATTCAGTGTGGCTGTTCTGATGTTCTTATGTTCTTAAGGCTGAAGGTTGAAACTAGCAGCATTCTAAATGGAAAGAAAGCACAGCCTTTTAACAGTGAGGCTGAATTAACGATGGGAATGGATCATCAAAGGATATGGTGGATCCTTCGTCACTTAGAGTCCTTCAGTCAAGCTTAGCTGTCTTCTAACGAGACATGCTTGTGTTCTGCCACAGGTTGTTGGGCACAATGCAGCAATCACTAGGAGGAATTATCTGGCCAGTGTAAAGCATGTATCTGGTGCAGTGGAGAAGGGGAAGTCAGTGGAGGGACTCAAGTGGGTAATGTGGCCGGAATGACAGGCCAAGAACATTGCTTTAGAATAGGGTTGCCAACTTTCTAATTGCACAACACCGAACACCCTTGCCCTCCCCTTCTCTGAGGCCCTGCCCTGCTCCCCTCCATCCCTGCTCCCTCTGTCACTTGCTCTCACTCGCTCATTTTCACCAGGCTGCGGAGGGTCCCTTTTCAACCGGGTGTTGTAAAGCTTTAGAAGCAACTGAGTTAGGTGTGCTGTGTGCTTCCAGTGTTCCCAGTCTACCTTTTTGGGGTAAATGGTTACACTGCCTGTGCTTCTCAAGCAGGCCCCCGTGAGTCAGTTCAACACCATGGCTGGGGCATTTTGTCTCTTGCAGAAATCTGTAATGGTTTGTGACAGTCTTTCTGGCTTTCTGTAAAAAAAAAAAAAAAAAAAAAAAGCTAGACCCAGGCCTTTTAGGCTTGATCCAGGAGTGAATTGTAAGAAATGGGACAAAAGACTTGCACCCTTTAAGGATGAATCCCACCCCAATCCTGTGCCATCATTTTTTCATCGCTGTGTGTGCCCTTGATCCCTGCTGCTCTGTCCAATAGGTAGCTGGGTATTAGGGTGTCCTACAGCTCCCAGCAGACACAGTGCTGACACATCAAAATAAGCATGGCTTAAATAAATATATAAAGTGCTAACGACTCCGCTGGCTTTACTGAAGCCAGTGAATGACATTCCTGCTCATTAAAGTCTCAGCTTTGGAAACGATTCCTTGAAAATGAGGGGGTCACCCTCCAATTACCTACAAAGGAGCAAAGGTAAAATGGCTCACTTCTAAAAGTTATATCTCCCAGGGTATTTTACTTTCTTTTATTTTAAACTGGAGAGGTTAGAATTGTCAGAGGCCAAGAGAAGGGTGAAGACGCATTAGGTGCCCTGCTGACAGCCAAATGAAACGCATTGGAAACCCAAGTCAGGGCTGGAGCTTGAGAGAGGAATCAAATGGAAGCTGAAAGTTTGTGCTGGAAGGGAAAGATGGATGTCAGAAGGAAAGATAGACAGAGGGGCTGGGACGCAGTCAGAACAGGGAAAGTGAGCCTCGGGAAAGAGCAAAACCTTAGAACGGCTCAACGTCAGGTAGGGAAATTGATGGAGAGAGACAGAAGAGGAAGAACAGCTACTGTGAGCCTAACGGGCCTCGGAATGTGAAGCTACCCAGACACTAAGGTATCTCAGGAGGGGGAGGATGACATACTGCACAAGGTAAAGAAGGAGGAGCTCAGATCCTGAAATATATCCAAAACTGGTGGTGGGGCAGTTTTGTTACTTGTGGGAGGAAACTATTTCCTAAGGATCAGGAGAGCTTAAGCCCCCGGCTTTATTTAGAAAAGAGGCCGAGAGGCCAACCTGTCGGAAGATCTGTCTGGGAACAGGCTTCTCCAAAATCAAGCAATTAAAAGGGACGCTGAGGCTGTGGGAAAAGTGTCCAAGGGAAGTGACACATGGGCCAGGAGCTCTCATTCCTCGTGATGAGAACCAAGACATGTCTTCACTAGGAAAAAAGGTATGTTTGGACCACAGGTTAG
The DNA here is from genome assembly GCA_032164245.1 of Sternotherus odoratus. NCBI lineage: Eukaryota > Metazoa > Chordata > Testudines > Kinosternidae > Sternotherus > Sternotherus odoratus. Next base: position 3,419,381 of record JAVMKO010000011.1, read on the forward strand.
CTGACATTTGGTAACTAACCCCTGTTCAAACACTAGTGTGGAAAAGGCAGTTGTAGTTTGACAGTGTGTTAGCAGGCTGAGGTAAACCCTAGGGTCTCCCCCAGTGCTTACGGCCTTGACTTTACTAGGATTTTACCTCATGTTCGTTATCATGTGTTAGTTGACATGTAGTAAGAAGACACCGTTTCCCTAAGGTGGATGCAGCCTAGAATGTTAACATGTTCTGCATCTAGCGTAAACACAGCTGTATCTGGAGATAAAGAAAGCTGAGGGATGTAGGAGGCAGAAAACAGACTTTTAATAATGAAAATGCCTTGTAGAAGTGCAAACGTCCTAACCCCTCTGGAGGATTAGATCTCCAAGGAGAAATGGGGATGCAAACAGAAATATCTAGAGCCAGTCTTTTATCCTCTGTGTTAAAAGCCTCACTTCTGCAGAGTGGATCTGTGCTCTGTCGCAGCCAGACATGGCTCTCCTTGTGCAAGGGAAACTGTGGCTGCATTGGGGTTGCACCATATAGAGAACATAGCGTCAGAATGTTAACAGCCCATTTGCAACCATGCAGGGCTATGTCACAAGGTTGTAACTTCCTGTACTGGGGTGCAACGACCCTGCGCAAGTCTGGGAAGGGTTAAGCTGCATTGTAGTCTGAGGAAGCCACACCCACCAAGCCCTACCGGGCATGCTCCAAGTGCAGCAGTAGTATAAAGGGAAGCAGCTCCACTCCCCCTGGGCTGACAGCTGAAGATGAAGGACGCTCCCTGCAGGCTTCAGCCAAGGAAGCACCAGAGGCTCCGACAGCAGAAGCCAGGGACGTCGAGACCCAGATGGAGACCCAGACACCAACAGATGTCTGGGAGAACCCAGGATCGCTGGGAGCCATCTGCACTGGCGAGTCCAGAGACCCGAAAGATGCCCAGATCACGACAACAAGGGACATAGTAAGGAGTTTACCCTGGCCACCCCACCCCTAGGTGGCAGCCCATTGGGTTGACTCTGACCACTAGGCCTCACCACCCTGAAGATAAGGGCAACCCCAATTGATTTTGACCACTCGGCCTTATCGCCCTATGGATAAGGGCAATGCTATGGATGCTGGCTATTAGACCTTATAACTCTGGGACCTTGAACCATGTGGTGAACCTGTTCTCGCACTGGGAACATCCCCTTGCTTGCAAGGAGGACTGGGTGCACCCACCTGATTACACTCCCTCTACCCCACCTTTGCAGCTGCCGGAGAGCAGTAATTAAGAGGAACTCCCTCACCTCTAGCCCCTGCTAGATCACTGATGCAAATACACAAGGAAAACTTGGAGACCACCAAATCAGTTTGTATTAAAGGCAGGGCTAAGCGCATGCACACGTCCGAGTAACAGGAACTAGTCCCCTCCATCGCAGGCTACACTGGTGTGTCTCGTTCACAAACAACACAATTGCTTGGCAGATCTGCTAATGAAACGATAGAGAACACTGGGCGGTTAAAGGGATACATTTAAACAGTGTGCACACAGAGGGCTTGGCTACACCATATCGAACAGCTGCTGATACAGTGGGGCCCTTTAAATGAATACCTGTGAATGCACTTTAAAGTATGCAGTGGGGGAGGAGGCGAATTTCATTAATACAATTTTTTCATCCCTAAAGCGTAAGTGGTGATTTTTATTTTTCTTAATGGAGGTTTAAAACTCCAGGAGGGACCCTGCTTCCCAGAGGCTGACATTTTTAAGATAGGTCAGAGTTTTCAGCCTAAACTTCAGAGACCCTTAAGTCAGAATGGGAGGCAATAAAGATATTATGGGATGGGAGCACACAGATCCCTAGACAGATAGAAAGACAAATATTTCCCTAGCTCATGTGTTACTCTGGCCGCAATGTGGTTGTACAGGCATAAATTAGGGCCACGTTTGACCTTCCATAGTTATTTTGAATTTCTAGCATTTCCTGGTGCTCCCATCAGGAAGTAAATGGGGTAGAGTCGGTCTTCAGTTGCCCCCGCCACCCCTGCAACTCCATTGATTTCCATTGCACTGATGAACCCAGTGATAAACTTTGGGTGGCCAGTGGGGGCTAAGCCAGGATTTTCAGAAGGGCTCAGCACCCACAATTTAAGTCAGAGTTTTAAGACTCCCATGCAGGGGTTTGTGTGAGGGCCGGGTTTTTGAAAGAGCTCCGCACGGTGGGTGCCAAAGTCTTTTGAAAATCAGGCCTCAGTGTTACAAGGGGAGGAGCTGCTGAGGCCAAAGCACTTTTGAAAATCTGGGCCCTTGATTTTGGTTCCTCAATGGGAAAGGTATCTGTAGACCATTCAGGCCTAGGGAATGAGGTGCCTCATCACCTTTAAAAATCCGCCCCCTAGTGTCTGAGTTTGAAAGACGGAGCATTCTGTTGATTTTTTCCACGTTCTTGCAGGAGCACAGTTTGCTATGAGGATTAGTTATGTTCCTCGTGAATACTCCTCATGAATTCTTCATGATACATGAAAGAGTCAGCGGTGGATACTTTTTTTTCTTATCAACCTCGTGTGCAGTGAACACCCCATTGTGAAGCGCCATAAAAGATGAAGGGCGTCTAAAACACTGAGTCAACCAACCCACAGGTCTCTTGATGAAAGGGCATCCCAGTCAGACGGGTCTGGATTCCATAACTATAAAGGTGTTTTATTTCCTGGAATGCTGACTTCAAAGGGCAGATTTTTGAGACAACTAGCTGCTATTTTCATTTCTCTGGAGAAATCATGAGACGTGATTGACAATGAAGATCAGAAAAAGATTTGATGGGCAAAAGATCAGGAAATAAATCTCCCCACACCACAAAATACAGGACGGCTTTCAAAAGCTGTTCATCCCAGCTCACCACTTCTAGCTATCACAAGGCTTCAGGGCCTAATTTCAGGGGGGTTTAGTGCCACTAAAGTAGGGTAGAGGAAATTGGGCAGAGATTTGTTGGCTACACAGCTCTCTAATGCTCCAGAATGCAGTGCGAGACATTCCCTGAAGATGGCTCAAAGAGACATAAATTAAACTTCCTTGGCCAACTTCAATCCATATGTGTTTTTGGGGTGCTTCACCGTAAGGAGACCTGAAGAAGAGCTCTGTGTAAGCACATAAGCTTGCCTCTCTCAATAGCAGCAGTTGGTCCAATAATAGATATTACCTCCCCCACCTTGTCTCCATAACCAGAACCCTTCTGACCTTAAAGTCTATGAGACTATGAATTAACGTGACTTTGAATGGACAAGGACAGTCATGTTTAAACATGGGCTTGCTGGCTGTGATTCAATTTGTGGGCCATGCAAAATCAAGGTTAACGTATTTTCCAACACCTCTGGCTCTTTATTAGGCACATGCATATTGGAAGTGCAGTTCTCTGAGCTGTGTGCATAACCTGTGCTTGTACAGATTTCTTACCCCCCCCCTCCAAAAGGGAGAGACTATACAAATGGGGTCCCTTAGGGCATGTCTACACTGCAGCTCTGGGATGTAATTCCCAGACCAGGCAGACATATACACCCCAGCTCTGTTCGAGCGAGAGCACTGAAAACAACACTCTGGTCACGACAGCACCGCCTAGCTGCCAAAGTACATGCTAAGCGGGGTTTGTCCTTTGGCAGCGAGCCAGAACTGCAGTCCACGCAGCCGTAGCCACACTGTCCCATGCCTGGCTCGCTGAGGTGGGAATCACACCTCCCTGCTGCAGTGTAGACATACCGGCAGGCTCCACCCAGCTCTGCCTTTCTGTGACTCCTGGCCTGAATTCGACATATTCACCTCATCGCTTTGAAATAGAACAGTTTCCCTCTAGACGCCGTTGCTTGAATATCACAGCTTCAGGCACAGAACTCGTCTGCTCCCTGTAATGGCTGTTTATGGTTCCTCTGTGGCTAATCATACAGTGGGCCCAGCGTTTATATACTACCATGCAGCGTTACTCAGCAGAAGACAAAAGAAACTGGAGGCGGGTTTGAGCCATGAGGTTTGGTTCCAGAGCTGGTTTCCTACAAAGTTCAGGTTTGGAGCCAGTATTCTATTTCAGGCCCACCTCTAAGTCGTTTCCATAAGCAGCCTTAAACACGAAAGAGAAACAGTGTCTCTGAAGATCTGTGGCTGGTGGTTCACTCCGTGCTTCTGTGGGCATCATTATGTAAGCGGAGGGGTTCCTGTAATTCCCACGGCTGTGTGGATGGCTTGGTTTTGTTTGAACGAATTTGGTCCAGGACCTCAATCGAGGGCGACATGGGAGTTGTGGGTGTGGAGTCTCTCTCAGGATCAGGCCTTCGCTTCAGATCAAATTCACAACAGTTAGTTCAATTCCTGGCAGATGCTCACCTGGGCTGGGGGAGGCTTGGAGAAATTCCCTGCGCTGCCTCAAACTTCCTCTGATCTTGAGCATGCCTTGACCTGGGAGCATCTCGGTCCCCATGTCGCCATCTGCAATTGAGGGATAATGCAATAATAATAGCTAGTTCTTCTATAGCACTTTTCCAAAGAGCTCAACACGAGTCTCATTATCCCAATTTCATGGGTAGGGAAACTGAGGCGGGGGGGTGAAGTAACTTGCCCAAGCTCACCCAGGCAGCCAATGGCAGAGACAGAAATAAAACCCTCTTCCAAGCCAGTGCTCTATTTACTAGGCCACACTGCCCCACTGCACAGGGGGCTGCTATCCTAAATATATTTAAACTAGTCTAAAAGCCCGTGTACACGGGCCAACAGTAACGGCTCGCGGCCCCCCCACTCGCTCAGCTCTCTCCCCCCTCCCCACTCCAAGGGCCCCCCCGCTCGCTCAGCCCCCTCCCCCCCACTCCAAGGGCCCCCCTCCACTCGCTCAGCCCCCCCACCCCCCCACTCCAAGGGCCCCCCTCCACTCGCTCAGCCCCCTTCCCCCCAATCCAAGGGCCCCCCTCCACTCGCTCAGCCCCCTCTCCCCCCCACTCCAAGGCCCCCCCTCCACTCACTCAGCCCCCCTCCCCACTCCAAGGGCCCCCCTCCACTCGCTCAGCCCCCCTCCCCCCACTCCAAGGCCCCGCTGCCTGCGCCTCCTGCGCCCAGCCACCCTCCTGTCCGCGCTCCCGAGCCTCTGATCCAGACCCTGCTTCCCTCTCGGCGGCACACGCACGGCAGCCATGTTGTGCTGCCGAACTGCACCTCCCAGCATGCCGTTCGTCTGGGCCGTCTCTACTGCACATGACGGCTTCACACACTTCTCTAGCCGATTATTATATAGGATGTGTGAGGTACTTGGCTACTAAAGTAATGCGGGGTCTCATAACTACAACAGATAGATGCCATACTTGACATGGCTTGACATCCCTTTCTAGGCCCTTACATCCTGGGCAGAGTTAGACAAAGCCCTTTTCAGCTAGCAGCTCTCCCTCCCTGGGAACTACCAAGTCACTTTCTTTTCTGGTCTCGTTTTTAAAAAAAATCTTCCCACTGATTACATTATTTGTTCCTGATTTCACTTATTCTGGCCTTGATTCAGCAAAACCCCTTCTTACCTTTAAGCATGTGAGCAAGTCCATGCCAATGTGACAAAGCTGTGAAGCACATTCTAAGTTCCACCGAATTCAATGCAATGTAAGTGAGTGTTTCAGAGCTTTGCTGGATCAGGGCCAAAGTGCTCCGCACCTTACAGGAATTAGACCTTGGAAAACGGATACAAAGCAGTCCGACATGACATTTCATGTCTAGTGTGGTACAGACACTTAACCAATGAAGCCACAAGTGTGTTTTCAGGTTATGCTGAGTGAATGCCAACTAGAGCCAGGAGAATAAATGCAGAAAAAAGCCCCATAATTTTTTTTGCCAATATTTTTGTTAAACCTTTGAATTTTTGAAAACTCGTGGCCACGCTGTAAGCTGGTCAAAAAGTAGCAAAATTTTAACTCCAAAAAAATGATCAGTGTTTCCCAAATTTCCTCCCAGCTCTAGTGCCTACAAACCCTTTTGCAAAACCTCATCCTGTAATTTGCATACTCCACACATGGTTCTGGAAATCTATCACAGAAACACCTCACAAGGTCTTTAAAAAAACAAACAAACTACTTTTTGTTCCACATCCTGGAAAGCCAGGAGCCTTAGTTAGCATGTGTACAGGGGTCAGACAGAAAGTCATCTGCAAAGAAGACGTTTTAGAAACCTCAAAAAAATTACATGAGAGTCCTTCATAGATAATTTTTCCAATTTAAAGGTCAGATGGTTCATGACCATCCAGGACTAAAACACAAGTGCTGTGTATTATTTTCTAAAACCGGGGTGCTCCCCTTTTCAGTGATCTTTTCTAGCCCTGGTGGGTTAGATATCCAAATTTCCATCCTTGAATATCCATCTTTGAACCAGTTACTGCCCGAGGGCTGAACGTTGCCCATCCTAGCCCATGTGTAGGTGTAATTTTACAGGGGTAAAGAAGGGAACAGGTTTGTATCTGGTTCTTGACTGCTGTTCGAAAGCTGTTTATAGATTCAGAATGTTAGCGGTAGTCCTGTTTACCAGTGAAGTCTACCATTAATGCCATAGTTGCAGAAATAAGGGAATTTTTTCCCATGGATGTCATGCTGTCATATGTAGGCTGATAGACTACCCTAGTTAGAGGGAAAGACAAGTAGACCATGCCTGCATTGAGGTAATGTGTGTACATTGTTTCAGAGGGGTGGCCATGTTAGTCTGTATCAGTAACAACAAGGAGGAGTCCTTGTGGCACCTTAGAGACTAACACATTTATTTGGGCATAAGATTTTGTAGGATATAATCCACTTCATCAGATGCTCAGAGTGGAAAATGCAGTAAGCAGGAATAAATATACAGCACATGAAAAGATGGGAGTTGCCTTACCAAGTGGGGAGTCAGTGCTAAGAGGCCAATTCAATGAGGGTGGATGTGGCCCATTCTCAGCAGTTGACACGAAGGTGAGAGTATCACTAGAGGGAAAATTGGTTGTTGTAGTGAGCTAGCCACTCCCAGTTTTTATTCAGGCCTAATCTGATGGTGTCATGTTCGCAAATTAATTCCAGTTCTGCAGTTTCTCACTGAATTCTGGTTTTGATTTTTTTTGATTGAAGAATGGCGATTTTAAAGTCTATTATTGAGTGACATAATAGGTATCACAGAAACATGGTGGACCGAGGACAATCAATGGGACACAATCATTCCAGGATATAAAATATATCGGAAGGACAGAATAGGTCGTGGGGGTGGGGGAGTGGCACTTTATGTAAAAGATAGTGTAGAATCAAATGAAGTAAAAATCTTAAATGAATCCACATGTTCCATAGAATCACTATGGATAGTAATTTCATGCTCAAATAAGAACATAACAATAGGGCTCTATTATCGACCACCTGATCAGGACAGTGATAGGGATGACGAAATGCTAAGGGAGATTAGAGAGGCTGTCAAAATAAAGAACCCAATAATAGTGGGAGACTTCAATTATCCCAACATTGACTGGGTACATGTCACCTCAGGACGAAATGCAGAGATGAAATTTCTTGATACTTTAAATGACTGCTTCTTGGAGCAGCTGGTACAGGAAACCACAAGGGGAGAGGCAACTCTGGATTTAGTCCTGAGTGGAGCGCAGGATCTGGTTCAAGAGGTAACTATAAAAGGACCGCTGGGAAATAGTGACCATAATATAATAACATTTAACATTCCTATGGTGGGAATAACACCTCAGAAGCCCAACACTGGGGCATTTAATTTAAAAAAGGGGAACTATGAAAGAATGAGGGGGTTAATTAAACGGAAATTAAAAGGTAAAGTGACTAAAGTGAAATCCCTGCAAGCTGCATGGACTCTCTTCAAAGATACCATAATAAAGGCCCAACTCAAATGTATACCCCAAATTAAAAAACAACACCAGAAAACTAAAAAAGAGTCACCGTGGCTTAACAGCCAAGTAAAAGAAGCAGTGAGAGAGAAAAAGGCATCTTTTAAAAAGTGGAAGTCTAATCCTAGTGAGGTAAATAGAAAGGAGCATAAGCACTGCCAAGTAAAGTGTAAGAATGTAATAAGAAAAGCTAAAATGGAGTTTGAAGAGCAGCTAGCCAAAAACTCAAAAGGTAATAATAAAATGTTTTTTAAATATGTCAGAAGCAGGAAGCCTGCTAAACAACCAGTGGGGCCCCTGGATGACAGAGATACAAAAGGAGCACTTAAAGATGACAGAGTCATTGCAGAGAAACTAAATGAATTCTTTGCTTCAGTCTTCACGGCTGAGGACGTTAGGGAGATTCCTAAACCTGAGCTGTCTTTTGTAGGTGACAAATCTGAGGTATTGTCACAAATTGAAGTATCTGTAGAGGAGGTTCTGGAACTCATTGATAAACTTAACTGTAACAAGTCACCGGGACCAGATGGCATTCACCCAAGAGTTCTGAAAGAACTCAAATGTGAAATTGCGCCACTATTAACGAGGGTTTGTAACCTATCCTTTAAATCGGCTACTGTGCCCAGTGACTGGAAGATAGCTAATGTAACGCCAATATTTAAAAAGGGCTCTAGAGGTGATCCTGGCAATTACAGACCAGTCAGTCTAACGTCCGTACCGGGAAAATTAGTTGAAACAATAGTAAAGAATAAAATTGTCAGACACATAGAAGAGCATAAATTGTTGGGCAAAAGTCAACATGGTTTCTCCAAAGGGAAATCGTGTCTTACTAATCTATTAGAGTTCTTTGAAGGGGTCAGCAAACATGTGGACAAGGGGGATCCGGTGGACATAGTGTACTTAGATTTCTAGAAAGCCTTTGACAAGGTCCCTCACCAAAGGCTCTTACGTAAATTAAGCTGACATGGGATAAGAGGGAAGATCCTCTCATGGATTGAAAACTGGTTAAAAGACAGGGAACAAAGGGTAGGGATAAATGGAACTTTTTCAGAATGGAGAGGGGTAACTAGTGGTGTTCCCCAAGGGTCAGTCCTGGGGCCGATCCTATTCAACTTATTTATAAATGATTTGGAGGAAGGGGTAAACAGTGATGTGGCAAAGTTTGCAGATGATACTAAACTGCTCAAAGTAGTAAGGACCAAAGCAGACTGTGAAGAACTTCAAAAAGATCTCACTAAACTAAGTGATTGGGCAACAAAATGGCAAATGAAATTTAATGTGGATAAATGTAAAGTAATGCACATTGGAAAAAATAACCCCAACTATACATACAATATGATGGGGGCTAATTTAGCTACAACCAATCAGGAAAAAGACCTGGGAGTCATTGTGGATAGTTCTCTGAAGGCATCCACGCAGTGTGCAGCGGCAGTCAAAAAAGCAAACAGGATGTTAGGAATCATTAAAAAGGGGATAGAGAATAAGTCGGAGAATATCTTATTGCCCTTATACAAATCCATGGTGCGCCCACATCTTGAATACTGCGTACAAATGTGGTCTCCTCATCTCAAAAAGGATATACTGGCACTAGAAAAGGTTCAGAGAAGGGCAACTAAAATGATTAGGGGTTTGGAACGGGTCCCATATGAAGAGAGATTAAGGAGGCTAGGACTTTTTAGCTTGGAAAAGAGGAGACTAAGGGGGGATATGATAGAGGTATATAAAATTATGAGTGGAGTGGAGGAAGTGAATAAGGAAAAGTTATTTACTTGTTCCCAAAATAGAAGAACTAGGGGCCATTCAATGAAATTGGCGTGCAGCAGGTTTAAAACAAATAAAAGGAAGTTCTTCTTCACACAGCGCACAGTCAACCTGTGGAACTCCTTACCTGAGGAGGCTGTGAAAGCTAGGACTATAACAGGGTTTAAAAGAGAGCTGGATAAATTCATGGAGGCTAAGTCCATAAATGGCTATTAGCCGGGATGGGTAATGAATGGTGTCCCTAGCCTCTGTCTGTCAGAGGGGGGTGATGGATGGCAGGAGAGAGATCGCTCGATCATACCTGTTAGGTTCACTCACTCCGGGGCACCTGGCATTGGCCACTGTCGGTAGACAGGATGCTGGGCTAGATGGACCTTTGGTCTGACCCAGTATGGCCGTTCTTATGTTCTTATGTTCTTATGACCAGAGAGGTTGAAGTGTTCTCCTACCAGTTTTTGAATGTTACAATTCTTGATGTCAGATTTGTGTCCATTTATCCTTTTGCATAGAGACTGGCTGGTTTGGCCAATGTACACGGCAGAGGGACATTGCTGGCACATGATGGCGTATATCACATTGGTAGATGTGCAGGTGAATGAGCCTCTGATGGTGTGGCTGATGTGGTTGGGTCCTATGACGGTGTCCTTGAGTGGATATGAGGACAGAGTTGGCAACGGATTGCATACGCCACGTTTCCTGGGATTGTTTCCTGAGGTTCTTTCTGCAGGGATTGTTGTTTCCTGGGTTAGTGTTTCTGTTGTGTGGTGTGTAGTTACTGGTGAGTATTTGCTTCAGGTTGGGGGGCTGTCTGTAAGAGAGGACTTACATTGTACATTGTCAGGGGTGCTTCTTTTTGATTGTTCCACATAGGCTAGTTGCCTGCTACTGATTCTAGCGAGACGGCATCATCATCTTTTAGCACAAATGGTAGAGCTCTGTGAGGTGGTGCTAAGAGTCCAGAGTTCAAACCCCACTAGTGGTTACTGTAGAATTGGTGCCGAAATCGTGACAGGAACCACAGTAGAACTTGGACTCTCACGAGGAGATTCCCCTCCCAGAAGGGAGCATGTAGCCTACTGGTAAAGTCTGTCACACAGCTCCCTCTAGTGGCAGCCCCACAGAGAATAACCACTGACTTCTGCTAGCAGATTTGTTCCCTTTGCACCAGAGGTCTGCAGAACCGCGCCGGATCTCCCAAGCCCAAACCTTTTTAATCACCCATGTTCACAGGAGGGGAATGGTTGATCCTCTTCATCAATCACTGAGGAGAAAGCCAGTGTAGTAAAGAGTTAATATATAAGCAGTATGGCTTGTGGGGAAGGGGAGGAGAGGAAATAATCATCTGTGGTGTCCCTCTCAGCTGGGCCCGTCTTTCAAGACCTATGTAAATAAATCTCCGGAGAAACTCAGCAATTTTATCATCGTAAAGGCTGGCAAGCTTTCTTGGCAATAAAATAAACTCTAATCATTTCTTCAAATAAAACACAACCGGCAGCAGTTCTTTTGCAGGAGGTTCTGCAATATCTGACATGGCTTTTTATTTATTTATTTTTTCTTCCATGTGCGTTCCATGCCAGGGTTGTGATGAATAGGGAAGCCAAGGGGCACTCTGCTGCTAAGCTTAAAAGGAAGCAGGCCATATGTCTGTAGTGTAAATCATGAATGGGCAAATAGTTCAAATGAAATAAGAAACCCCTCTGAACCGCCATCTGCAGCTCAAATGGAACCTGGATCAAAAACCTTCCAACCTACGGAAAAAGGCTGATGAGGTTTTTCCCAACTTGTTATTTCTCCTTTTGGTACGTCCCTGCACTTCAAGGGTTGAGCCAGTCCTGGAAATCTCATGAGGACGTTTGTTCTCGCAATCAGTGTTGCACACTCAAGATTAGAGGTGGTGGAAAAATCTTCCGTTGAGATGTTTTTTCAGGTGAAAGTGGCATTTTTGACCAAATGGAAGTTTCCACACTCACATCCCTCTCCCCCCAAAATCCATTTTCATCAAAAACTTGTTGAGAAAATAAAAATGTCAATGAAATCTCTCCACAAAAATAAAAAACAAGTATCCTTTTTTTTTTTAAAACAAAAATGGATTGTTTTTCCCAATGAAAAATAATTGTCAGGGGAAAGAAATATTTCCAACTCAACTTTACACAAGATGCATCTGAATTTTGGGGTGCTTATCTGAGCCCGGCCTGTGCTCTGAAGGTTTGATGTTCACCATGCTGAGTGCTAGCCACGGAAGAGGCATCACAAAATGGCACTCTTATATCTTAGTGGTCACACTGAATTTGGCACCCATTGTTTTTATTTGGGGGGAGGAGGGGTTCAAACCGAGTTTAGAGGGGAAAGATGTTTTTTTGCAGTTCAGGTGCTGCAGTAAGCCTCAGCAGATCAGAGTTTGCTTCTAACTCTCCCACAAACGCCTTCTCTGATGTTGGCCAAACAATTTAATCGCTCGGTGTTTCATTTTCCTATAACACAATAGTGGTAGGAATCTTTCTCTGATTAATCTTGCAGATTTAGCCGGCATGTTCTTTGGGACCTCGTCTTTCATGTACTCGGTGTTTGTACAGTACCGAGCACAAGGGTGTCCTACAGCTGGGCAGGAAAAAATTTCCCCCTCCCTACAAATTTTCAAGCTTAAAACAACAAATTCTCATTTTGCAGCTGGGTCAAAGCTGAGGCCTTTCACATGCAAAGCTAGTGAGAAACCCTCCCCTGGGGGTTAGGGCACTGCCCTGGTATGTGGGAGAGGCTGGTTCAAGCCCTGGCTCTGAGGCAAGCAAAGCAGAAAGCTGAACGTGTCTCAAACGAGTGCCTTCACCACCTGGCTGTCTGGAGTTGTGTCTCTCTGCCAGGAACTCTGTCCCAAGACACCCCTCTCAGTTCACGTTTCATTGAAACAGAGACATTGCCACAGAAAGTTTGGGTTCTAACCAACATTTTTCATCGAAAAACCACTGCATCCAAGAATGTCCAACCAACTCTCGGCCTGACCAGCTTCAGGCCTCTGGGTGCTACTGTAAAACAAACATCAAAGAATAACACTATTAAAGATAATCATTGATGTTATCATGCTACATAGAACTGGCTTCAGGAACTGACGGCCGGAAGGTTTAATCAATGAGCCACAAGTGAGTTATCATTTAGTTTCACGTGCGTTTAAAAGCACAGAATTGGGTCAGATTTTATTCACCTATGAAATAAGTTGTTGGCTCTCGTCCATATATGGTTATCTCATCCCCTCCATGGTGAGGCATAGAGGGAATGAAGGCGACATCAGTTTGACTGGTAAGTTATGAGAGAGGAGTTTAGGCAGATATTGTGACCCCAAGATGTAGCCCCCTGTAAGCCTCAGACCATTGGGTCATGCTGCCTTGGAGGACATACTGGACCAAGAGCAGGGAGGAAGTAGTGTACAGCCCCAAGTACAAACCCACCTGACTCCCTGAGCCTTTGCCCACCACACACCCTGGGCTGACTTAAGCAGAGCAAGGGGGAGGGGTAGCTCAGTGGTTTGAGCAAGGGCCTGCTAAACCCAGAGTTATGAGTTCAATCCTTGAGGGGGCCTTTTAAGGATATGGGGCAAAAATGGGAGTGGTCCTGCTTCGAGCAGTGGGTTGGGCTAGATGGTCTCCTGAGGTTCCTTCAGACTCTGTGATTCTAGCACTTATCTGTCCACCCATGCTAGGGGGAATTACACCTCCCAGGTGCTGTGTGGACATACTCTGAATGGCATTATGGCTTCCAAAAACAGAGGCTTCTCCATTGGAAAAGCTTTTGGAGTTAGCCTTGCTTAGAAGAAGTTAGATGAGCTGTAGCTTTCCCCATCTTCCTCATATTCTGCAGCAAAATCCTCTCTTAGTCTCTGATGAACAAACTCATTTTCTTGAGATGATCAAAAAAGGTTTGTCCAAACTTTTTGCCCAGTTGTGACGGGGTGTACTTGCCCTGCACTGGAGATGAAGGGGTTAAGTCAGCACTCTTGGGAGCGGAAGCCACTCCCTCTCGCCCCTGCTAGGCATGTTCCAGCTGAAGCAGTATATAAAAGGGAGCAGATCAGCTCGGTCTGGGCTGACTGCTGGAGAGGAGGGATGCACACCGCAGGCTCCATCAGTCAAAGCCCCAGATCACGGGAGCCAAAGGCACCGAGACCCAGGTGGATGCCCGGATACCTGCGGACGTTCAAGGGAGGTTGACGACACCAGGAGCAGCCCCAGCAGATGGACCTGGAGACCCCAGAGACGCCCAGACAACTGCCACAGCATGCACGGTAGGAAGTAGCCTGCAGGGGCTAGCCGTTGTCCCAGGTGTTGTCAGCACATTTCGGTTGGATCCCTGCTGACTCAGTGGGATCACACTCGCTACTGATAAGCCCCTGGGCTGGGACCTGGTGGAGCAGGGCTGGCCAGAGTTCCCCTGTCCTGGCCAGCATCCACCCCAAGGGCACTCCCCATTTGCCATTGGGTAACACAGCCCTGCTGAGCAGGCGAGTCATAGTGACTCCAGCCATCTGGCCACATCGCCCTGAAAGAGAGGGAAGCCACATTGACTCTGGCCATTAGGCCACACTGTCCAGAAGGCAAGGGTAGCCACATTGAGTCGGGTCACTGGGTCCTACTGCCCTGCGGTGAAGGGTAGTCAGGCAGTCTTAACTGCAGGACTATAGTGGTCTCACCGAACCCCAAAGGTGGACGGGGTGTACTTGCCCCACAACACCAACAAATAATGTTTTTTCAATGAAATGGGAATTTTCTCCAAAAAGAAAAGTGTAAATTTAATCAAAAATGGCCAGATTTTCATCCAAAAAACAAACTTTCTTTTGATTTTTAACAACAAAAACCTGCCATTTTTCAGTTTTAAGCTGACACAATTTGGGGGGGTTGGTTGCCCTTGTGACTGTTCATTTTTTGACGAAAATCCCAAGAAATTTCAAATAAAAATTGCAACAAAATAATTTTGCTTCTGGGAAATAATTTCTTCACCAGATCTATAATTTATTTAAATCTTCTCTTCCCGCCCTCTCCCCGCCCAAGTGCACATGAACACACAGATTTCAAAATCAAAGCGCTGCCCTTGGCTCTCTCCTTCACCTTTAGCTGCTTTGGGTGTATTTTCATTTTAATTAGGGTACAATAAACTGATATTAAAATAATTCTATGCACAGTCTGATTCATTCACTGAGTCTGAGTCAAAATGCAAAGTTTGATTCTCAATGCTGGCTGTAGACTAGTAAGATGATATAGGTGTGGATCATGACACAGAAAAGCCAGAAATATATATGGATCCATGCCAGGTTTATGCATAAACTCAGATTGACCTTATACATTGGAAACCGTTGTGGTCGTTCTGTCTGGCATGCTCACGCATTTGCAGCAAGAAAATCTAGAAGTGGGAAATTGCTGTCAAAGTGAATGGCCAATCATAATTTATATGGGCCTTTCTCTACTGAAAGGTGAAATTAAATGTATGGACGCAGAGCTACAAATCATCGCCAGAATGCATAGTTTTATACTCCAACTATGGTGATTTCTTGGACAGAAAATACCATTAGCAATAGTTGTTGATTGGGCAAGGTGGAAAAAAATATCACATCCGCTCTTACTGTCTTTGCAGTATTCTTAGGCGTAGATTCCACTCCATCACCACAAGCTTTTTCAAATCTGCCCTAAGGGAGAAAGTGAGACAGAGTCAGAGGAGAGAGAAGATTGCTGAGAATAACAGATTCAAAGCTGAAGCCGTGTAATTACTATCCCTATTGTGTGGCCCTTACTTTCTATAGCAGTAGTATCGCTGTCATTGAGTGGAAAGAACAAAATTCTGGGCTTGATTCTTATTTATGCTAAGGCCACTTTGGCAGTGGAAAGGATTCTTAAAGCAGACATCCCTTACATTACATCCCTTTCGGGTTGTTGGGAGGCGGGAAAGTGGACCTCAGTGTAAATTGGAATTCAGGCCTCCTCTGTTTAATTGTGGTCCATATAAATTTAGGGCTGCATATTGCCCTCAGTCCACAGCAGAACACCTCCGAGTGTCACGGGGAGGTTTGCACAGAGACTAAATGTAAAAAACAGTCTTTTCTGCAGCAGCTACACGTTGAGTTATGATCAGTAGTTACTGTTCGTTCAATACTTTATGGTCATAGATCCAACACTGGTCAATGGGAAAATCTGTTCTTTTATAGGACGAATGCTACTTCTGCCCTGTGCTTCTCCTCCTTACTTGTTCCCCATTCTCTCCATCTTTGTACCTCTCCATTTCCTTTCGTTTCGCGCACCAGTTCCCAATTCCCAACCTTTCCTCCTGAGGGGTTGGCTAGCTCTCCCGTGGCCATTTCAACGATCAGTAATTAAATAGCTAATGATCACATTTCAAGTGATTCTAGAGCCATCACCTATCTACGATTAATGTCGGTTGGAAGTTCACACTTTCCAGAGCCATTTTTGGGGCTCTCCGTGAACTCGGCAAACAGCCCTACAACGATAACACTCCATCCCTATTCGGAAGGTTTCTCGTCCCCTGTAACCCTAGGTCCTTTGCTGCAGAAATGCCGCTTACCCAGTCGATCCCTAGTCTGTAGCAGTGCATGGGATTCTTCCGTCCTAAGTGCAGGACTCTGCACTTCTCCTTGTTGAACCTCATCAGATTTCTTTTGGCCCAATCCTCTAATTTGTCTAGATCACTCTGGACTCTATTCCCACCCCCCACCCCTCCAGCGGATCTACCTCTACCCCCAGCTTAGCGTCATCCCTCTCTCATGAACTCTCCCTCTGCTTATCCCTCTGTTTACCAACTTTCCAACGGCAAAAACCAAACACCCCTGCCCCACCCCTTCTCTGAGGTCCCGCCCTGCTTGCGCCATCTCCCCTCCCTCCATTGCTCACTCTCCCCCCCCGCCCTCATTTTCACCAGGCTGGGGTAGGAGGTTGGGATGCAGGAGAGGGATGAGGGCTTTGGGTGGAGCCAGAAATGAGGAGTTCAGAGTGTGGGAGAGGGCTCTGGGTTGGGGAAGGGGGTTGGGGTGCTGGCAGGGGTGAGGACTCTTGCTAAGGATGCAGGCTATGGGGTGGGGCCAGGGATGAGGGGTTTAGGGTGCAGGAGAGGGCTCCAGGATGGGGCAAAGGGGTTCAGGGTGCGGGCAGGGCCGGCAACAGGGGGAGACAAGGGGGACAACTGTAGCGGGCCCCGGACTTAAGGGGGGCCCCCGATGTAGTGCGGATGCTCTGCAGAGGCGCGGCGCACGCGCTGAGCGGCCGCGGCTGACCGCGTGCAATCCCGGGCGCCGCCGGCCACCCCAGCGCTGTAGCACGGCAAGCGCCCGCACGCACCGCACGGCTGAGGCTGACGGCAGACTCCGACCACAGCGGGGGCCCGGGGAAGGGCGCCCGGCCGCCCTGGTGGTGCGTGGCGCTGACGGTGGCGGAGCGGAGGCGCCGAAAAGGGGTCAAGGGGAGCCGGCCTCGCCAAGGTAAGGGGGCAGGGGGCCCGGCCTCACTTGGGGGGCGGTGGCTCCGGGGGGGCCTTTGGGCAGGCGGGTGGGCTCTGCGGTGAGTTCACCCCTGCCTCGGGAGGTTCATTCATCGGCGTGGCTGGGGAGGGCTGGGGGGCAGGCAAGGGGGCGGGGGGAGGCCAGGCTGGGCGGGCGCGGAGGGGGGCAGGAGACTAGGCTGGAATCTGGGTGGGTGAGGCGTGGGTGCGGGAGGGAAGGAGGTTTGGGGGGAGGGAAGGAGGTTTGGGGGGGAGGCTGGGCTGGGCAGGTGGGTCAGGCATGGGGGGCAGAAGGCTGGGGTGGGAGTGGGAGGGGGGAGGAGGTTAGGTTCGGTGGGATGGGCCGGGCCAGGCAGGGGTGGGGGAGGGAGGGCGGTTAGAGATGGGGGGAGGCTGGGCGGGGGTAAAGGAAGATCACCCCCAACAGCAGGGTGGGCCAGGCAGGGATGGGTGGGGAGGGGAGGAGGTTAGGCTGGGGGAGGAGATTATGTTGGGGTTGGGTGGGCCGGGTCAGGCGGGGGGGCGGGGCGGGGGGGCCCACAAACGATCAGAGTAGGGGGCCCCAAAATTTCTGTCGCCGGCCCTGGGTGCGGGAGTGGGTGCGGGCTCTGGCTGGGGGGTAGTCTCTGGGGTGAAACCAGGGGTGAGGGGTTTGGAGTGCAGAAGCGGGCTCAGGCTGGAATAGAGGGTTGGTGTCTTGGGGAAGGTGCGGGGTGCAGACTCCAGGAGGGAGTTTGGGTGCGGGAGGGGGTGTGGGAGGGGGTGTGGGGTGCAGGGTCCTGGCAGTGCTTACTGCGACTCCCAGGAAGCAGCTGCCAGATCCCTGCAGCCCCTAGGTGCATGGGCAGCTTGGGAGGCTCCACACGCTGCCCTCGCAATTGCAGGTGCCGCTCCCGCAGTAAGATTGGTCCCGGTTCCTGGCCAATGGGAGCTGTGGAGCCGGCACTCGGGGCGGGGGAGCACATGGAACCTCCCTGGTTGCCCATGCGTCTAGGGGCCACAAGGACCTGGCGCTCACTTCCGGGAGCCACACACAGCTAGAGCTGGCAGGGAACCTGCCTTTTCCCTGGGCCCCCACTGCACCACCAACCAGACTTTTAACAGCCCAGCTGGCGGTGCCAATTGGAGCTGCCGGGGTCCCTTGTCAACCAGACATTCTGGTCAAAACACAGAGGCCTGGCAACTCTATATCCACATAGCATCTCACTGATGTTACAGCATGTTTCATACATGATTCGGGATATTAACTTATGTCCAAAGCCAGAGCTTTGGGGCCTATTGGTCCTTTTGGATCATGTTCCAGCTGTGTGCCCCCTTTTGGCAATAAGCAACTGAATCTTCATTACTTAAGAACACACACAATTCTATACCCCCTTACGCTGAGGGACAACTGCTGCACAACTAGGAAGGCATGTCCCAGTGTAATAGCCACGTCCTAGAACATGCAGACTTATGAACAGTGAAATCAGTGGAGTTGTAGCAGCATATAACTGGGGTCCACAAACGGAGGATCTAGCTATTAAACTTCAGCCTCGTGTTTCACAGTGCATTGGAAGTCTGTGGGAATGTCACATTCACAGATTTTTAAGGCAGAGGGAGTCATTCTGATCACCCAGCATTGCAAAACAGAGGACACAGCTTTTCACCCGGTAATTCCTGGATCAAGCCCATATCGTGTGGTTTAGTTAAACATATAGTTTAGCAACCTGCAGAATCTTGATTTAAAGACCTCAAGTTGTGAAGAAGCCACCACTTCCCTGGTCATTTGTTCCAGTGGTTAATGATGCTCCTTGTTAAATTTCCGCCTTACTTCCAGTCTGAATTTGTCAACCATCAGCTTCCAGCCATTCAATCTCATTATGCCCTTGTCTGCTAGGTTAAAGAGTAGTCTTCCCTACATGGGTACCCCATAATCAAATCACTTCTTATCTCTTTAGGATAAACTCAATAGACCGAGCTTCCGAAGTCTTTTGCAGTGAGGCAGAATTTTCAGACCTTTTGTTGCTCTTTTCGAAACCCTTTCCATTTTTTCAACATTCTTCTTGAACCGTAATTCCGGACCCAGCACTATGTCTCCATAGAGCTCATAATGTGTTACTGCTCACAAATTCTGACTAACTTTTACCTTATAACTGAATGATGATCAGCTGCCTCTCATTTTGGGTCTTATCTAAGTCCATTGACATGCGTGAAAAGACTCACCTCAGTTTTAATAGCCTTTGGCTTGGGGTCTTAGATTGGATGGTGCACAGTCCAACTAATCCAGTACAACACTGAACTTGGGCAAAACAAAATTGCTTGAACAAAGAGGGATGAAAATAATCTAGCGATTTTTAAAGTTGCATTTAGAGAGTTACTCTGCATAATTCCAATCACGTGACTCAGGCCTTGATCAACTCTGCAATTATCCAACAGTGTGGGAATAGCTATGAGGCGCTTTCGAGGTTTTGTTTCAATTCAAATGAGACCTAATCTTCCTCGTGAGTTTGAACACTTTTTTCTCCTGGTGAATTGTTTATTTTTTGATTATGGATGACTTCTAAGAATAGCAATTTGCTGCATAAAAAGTTACTCTTATGCTTTGATTCATTGCACTTAAAGGAGCCTGTGGTCATTCCCTCAGGTGTTGGCATGCAATATTTGACAGCCTTGAACTGACAGAATTCCTAGAATTGAAGAACAAGGTTTTGTAGTTTGGATCTTTATTTTATTTTTTGAATGGGTGCAAAGGGACATTTATTTTTCATAACAAACGTCATGGAATTTGTAAAGACATTAATTTCTAGAATTAGTCTTTCCTGGTGTTAGATTTATTAAGGCACATAAACCTCTGATGTTTTCCTAATGGGCCGGTAAGAAAAGCATAGCAATTGCATAGTGCTACCGACAAATTGTTAGCATCTTTAAAAGCATAGGATGGCCTTGTGATTAAAGCACTGGTTGATGATTCAGAAAACGATCTCTGTTCATTGTCTGAGGCGGGGGCTGTCTTTTACTGTGTCTATACAGCACGTTGGGACCCTGGTCTCAGTTGTGGCCTCTAGGTGCTACTGTAAACGAAATAATAACAGTGATTAGTTATTTGTAAGTACTTACAAAGTATTTTTTTAGTATTTATCCCAGCATATATAAAGTGGTGGATTCCTAAATAAGACTCAAGGCAAGGAAAACCTTCCTCCATTCTGTGGACCATACCTATATTCCCCAAATTCAGTAGGACTTTTCCCTGACGTAAGGACTGTGGGATCCCATAGCTAGCCAATCAGACTGAAAAAGACTCAATACAGCCACTATTTCTGGGTTTTTTTCACAGTTTAAGATTACACATTCCTCCATAGTATTCCAATCAACCTTGATTTGAGTATTCGATAAAGCCCTAGCAATTCTAAATATCATTTGACTGGTCGCAAGGGAAGCTCCATCTTACAGTGATATATGGCAATATATGGGTGTGAAATTAGGATCCTATATATGGACAAAAAAGAGGTGTATTAAGCAAAGCTTTACCAGGCCTTTTCTAAAGACAGAATACCTTGCCTCTCCATTGCCTGGCTCCAGCCAAAAGCAGAATCATAGAATGTCAGGATTGGAAGGGGCCACAGGAGGTCATCTCTAGTCCAACCCCCTGCTGAAAGAAGATTTGGTACGTCATGCGGATAGAGCTATGTTGGTATAAATCATCTGTGGATCTGACCTGCTATTCTTACAGTGCAATCTCCTACAACCTGTCTATTTCAGACATTACAGAGGCCTGCACACTGCACTGAGATTCTCCACCTGAGACTATGTCACCTGGTTTCTAGGACAAATGTTTTCAAATTCCTCATTCCGAAGCATCCTGCCCCCAGATCGAGAGAGGTGTTTGCAATGAAACCTGCAGTATAGTATTTTTCCGATCACGTGATCATTTTAATGCGTTCTGACCTGGGCAACTTGGTGCGCATGGCTTCTTAAAAACATAACTCCCTGCTCAATCAGATTGTCCCCTAATTGTGTTGTAGGCACTATTACTGGAGTGCGCTTTAAGTCTAACTAACTTCCCCCAATCCACACAACATGAGAAAGCATATGATTCTGGTGTAACGGCAAGTTCTTGAGATCATTACAGACTTCCTGGGGGCCTGGAGCTTCAATGCAACATCCACCAACATTTGTGGTGTCTTTGAACCACTTATAAATAGAACGGTTTCATGCAACTGTTTCCCCCATGGAATCAGGGGAAGTGCCTTAGATCTCGTTCAGAATATACAGTCTCTGGTGTCATCCCAGCCATCAGTCATAGCTGAAATCAAGGTGAAATCCAGAGGCGGTGCTGAGTGCTGAGGGTGTCAGCCACAGAAGAATCACCCATCTTTTGAAAAAGCAACAAGCAAAGCTCCTACCACAAGGAATAAATTTGCACACATGCTTTGATCCCTTTCAGGAGGGGTTTTTATTTGTTTTACCCACATCCTCTTCACTGCACCACTCAGTAAAAGATGCTTTAAATTAGATAGGGCTTGGAAGCCCCTCACTTCTCATCCCCCTCCTCCACTTTCATCAGCTCCCAACCCGTAGAATCAATCTGGTAGCCAGAGCCATGCCTGGCTAATAGAAAACTGGCACAAATGAAAAGATGGATCAATAGACTTCCAAGAATGTTTGTCATGTTTCAGCCATCCCATTTCCAAACAGCCAAAGTCAAATACCATGCAGTAGTGTTTACATCATCCTGATTTAAGGCTATGCTTAAAAAAAATACACTTCCTGGATCTACCTCTGGTGTTACGTCAAGTCAACACGTTTCGTCTGCATTCACAAATGCAAACAGAAGCCTGCTCCTCTTCCTTCCCCTACAACTACACCAGCCACGCACCAGTGTTTGCAAACTGTACTTATTTATGGATGTTTTGGGGTTTTTTTCCTCTTCCTTACAAATCCTGTTGAGTGAGTGCCTGGCCACATGATGCCCTGGTATTGTCTGGGTGATGAACAGTGGTCATTACACCACTAATAAGCACTGAATCGCTGTACTAACGAAATCGGCACCGCGCAGCTCCTTAAAAGCTACCTGGTAATTTCCAGCATCGTTAGCCAAACTGCTGGTATTCTACACCGAATTTATCATAACCCAGTTTTGGGGGGGGAGGGGAGGGGGAAGGAAGCTAGTGCAATCTTCCTCCAGGGCAGATTGGCAGAAGCCCTGGAGTTTTTTCATCTACAGCGTGGGGCCCGGGTCACTGGCTGGAGGATTCTCTGCGCCTTGGAGGCTTTAAACCAGGATTTGAGGACTTCAATAGCTCAGACATAGGTTAGGGGTTTACAACAGGAGGTTTATTGCATGAGTGGGTGGGTGAGATTCTGTGGTCTGTGTTGTGCAGGAGGTCAGACTAGATTATCGGAATGGTCCCTTCTGACCTTAAAGTCTATGAGTCTATGAGATTGGCTTGAAAATCATGAGATTTTATTAAATAACTTATGATTTGTCTGGGCTTGTGATTTGTAAATGCTCGGGGCTGTAATTAGGCTGGGATTCGCAAAGGAACCTAAGAGAATTAGGCACTTGGGTCCTGCTCCCCAAAGGTGCCTGAGGATCTGGGCCTCGTCTGCCATTGAATTTAAGTGGGATTTGGATACATAACGCCCTTCGCCTCTTTGAAAAAGTCCCTGGTCATTAAGGAAAGTCCCTGTTTTGCTCATCCATACAGCCTAGTAGTCCCCCCCCCACACACACACAAAAAGAGGCGCCCCAGGGATACACTGTGAAATAGAAGCACCCGGACCTTATTTACAGACGTGCTCCCAACTCAATGGGAGCTCTGAAAGCCTGGAAGAACCTCTGTTTCTGAGGTTCTTAACTACTGTTACTATTTCTGAGCCTCGCACGGTTGGCAGCCATCTTGCTGGCAAGTGATGCCATTGGTCACACTAGCCTGAGTGGCTTTATCGTGCTAAATACGCTATTTTTAATCCTCATAAATGATGAGACTCTGAACTGGCTTCCAGTGCTCCTCCTTCACCTTGTACCCACTGGGAAGCAGGCATCCCTTATGTTCTCCAGATGGGAAACCCACAGATTCTTCCCTTCCTTGCTAGTCATGCGGCCTTTGATCTCTAGCAAATGTGGCTGGAAAAGGGGAGGCAGCTTGTGTGGCGGGTGCTTCTTAGTAAGAAGGCTGATTTTCAGCCATTCACAGCCCGGGCCACTATGGTAGAAGCATTGCCCCGACTTGCTTTTGTGTCCCAGCTCCCAGGTGGAGCAAGGTAAGAGAGTCCATTCTGCCCCCTTCTCTGGTCCCCCGCTGCCGGAAGGATTCCATTCTGCCCCCTCCATCCCATCCCCAGCTGCCAGGAGGATTCCGTTCTGGCCCCCTATCCCATCCCCAGCTGCTGGGAGGATTCTGTTCTGCCCCCCATCCCATCCCCAGCTGCTGGGAGGATTCCATTCTGCCCCCCATCCCATCCCCAGCTGCTGGGAGGATTCCATTCTGCCCCCTCCATCCCATCCCCAGCTGCCAGGAGGATTCCGTTCTGGCCCCCTATCCCATCCCCAGCTGCTGGGAGGATTCTGTTCTGCCCCCCCATCCCATCCCCAGCTGCTGGGAGGATTCCATTCTGCCCCCTCCATCCCATCCCCAGCTGCTGGGAGGATTCCGTTCTGCCCCCCCCCCCATCCCATCCCCCGCTGATGGGAGGATTCTCTTCTGCCCCCTGCCCCGTTCCCTGCACAGAATCTGGAGAAGGTAAGATAAAAGGAGAGAATGGAGAAGGACGGGACAAACTGGGCAGGGATTGGGGGGAGAAGCAGCAGCACACTTCCTTCAAGACAGACTCCAGGTTGCCTCCCTCACAGCTGGAAATAGACTTTGGTCTGGAGGTCTCCTTTAGAAGAATCCATTGCAAAGATTCAATGGATTATGAAAAAGAGGGGTACAGGATCCCAAGTTCTCTGTCTTTCACCAGCCCTTTGGGGGATAGATCCTGACCCAGGAGTTTGGTCAGCCAGCTTGCTGGAAGTGCGGTGAGGCTCTGACTGTGAACCCAGTCTAGCTGGTTAACTTTTAGTCACTAGAAAGTATTTTATCTTTACTTATAACCATTTCTGACTTTAATTCTTATATGGGTATATATGGATCTCTTCGGAACTAAAGAAACTTATTTTATTTTGGAATCTAAGCGATCCCAGTGTTGCGTTTGAGCTGCACTGATAACTTTCGTCAAAGTAACTAACTGTTGGATTTTGACTCTGCAGGACACATGTTTGGGGGGAATCTGGGGCTGAGGAGAGTTTGGAGTCACCTTACCAGTAGTTAACCATGGCTGGTGGAGACCAGTGGAAGGCTGTGGTATTGCAGGCGAGGTTCCTGGAGCCAGACCATTGGACCAGTAGCAACGCTTTCAAAGGCATTTCATGGTAACAGCGTGAATGATGACATCACTCTTTACCAGTCTGGATTGCACCCCATAACATGACAGCTTCCCTGGGGTTGGGGTGGGGGCCATGGAGGCTTGGAAGTGCTGCAGGTGGGAGAGAAAGGACATGGGGCCAGGAGGGGCACAGGATGCAGAGGTAACGTAGGAAAAATTCATTCTCCACCCAGTGCTATGGGGATGACAAAATGGGGGATGCACAGCTCTGAGTTAGGTGCAGCCTGCAGCTGGGACGACCCTGGCCAGAGAAGCCTGAAATGTCTCTCTCAGAGTAAGAATTTGGTCCCTGATGCCCTTTGCTCAAGGCTGAAACTCGGCCAAATCAAACAGGACCAGTGATTGTGACGGTGCTGTTCCTGGTGGGATCCAACTGTGAGTGTCAGATCAGGACAGATTGCTTCCAGAGGGGCAACTACAGCCCAAAGCTGGGGGTTTTCCACGCTAAGGTAAACCAAACCAGCCAAACAGAAAAGACTTTGGTTTCGCCCCACTGGCTAATCACAAGCAATTCCCTTAGACACCCCAGCTTCCCAGTATCCCCACTAGAAGCCACCTGTCCTCGGGACCAATCGTTATGAAAACCAATACCCCAAATAAAGAAAACAGTTCTCCCCAATTCCAAAGAATCAGGCCCCAGACCCAGGTCAATATACAAATCAGATCTTCCCACAAATCACGCTGTTGCCAATCCTTTAGAATCTAACATCTAAAGGTTTGTTATACAAGGGAAAAGGTATAGGTGAGGGTTAGGAATGGTTAAAAGAAATCAATTACATGCAGTGATGGCAAATCTCAGGCTGCAGCAATGGTAGAATAAACTGCAGGTTCAAATCAAAGTCTCTGGAATGCATCCCCTCCAGGGATGGGTCATTCAGTCCTTTGGCCAGAGTTCCCCTGTGTAGCAAAGTTCCATCCAGAGGTGGAAGCAAAGCAGGTTAAAGATTGGAGGTAGAAGACAAAATGGAGGGAGTTTCTCCCAGGTTTTATAGACTTTCTCTTGTAGGCGAAGACCCCTCTCCTCCTTCTTATGCAGAGTCCAGTTGCAAAATGGAGGTTCCTAGCCACATGGTCCAATTACCAGACTCTCCAAGATTCAGTTTCTGACCAGGCAGGCCACATTCCTGGAGAAGCTCGGGTGCGGACGGGCGTGTACAAAGTTCATTGTGTAGCTGATGGTCCTTAATGGTCCTTATTAGTAAATGTCACATTAAAGAGTGATCAATATCTTCCTTTTATATTTGCCAGGGTTTTGTTGCCATCTGTATCTGTAAATGTATACAACACTTCTCAGTCTTCACACAGCACATAAGCCTGAGAGCTTAGTACTGACTGTAACACCCATTGAAACAGGTATTGCTGATGGTTTCACCTGAGAGAATAAGACAATCAGGCATTTTTGAATAATAGAATATCCGGGCTGGAAGGGACCTCAGGAGGTATCTAGTCCAACCCCCTGCTCAAAGCAGGACCAACCTCAACTAAATCATCCCAGCCAGGGCTTTGTCAAGCCTGACCTTAAAAACCTCTAAGGAAGGAGATTCTACCACCTCCCTTTCAAGTGATTGAAAATTGTGTATCATCCATTGAGTCGTTTCAGTTCCACTGACAGACATAGGGACTACATGGGTGCAACAGTTGGGGATTTAGTAGAAAGCTGTGTGATAATACAGAAGAGGAATCCTCATCTTCCTCATTCTCTAGGCTACACTGGTTCTTCTAACACTAATACAAACAGGACACTGTTTCCTGTCATGGTGTGAGAGGCAGGGTAATGAGGCACTATTTATTATTGGACCAATTTCTCTTGGTGGAAGGACCAAGCTTTTGGGCTACACAGAATCCTTCCTCAGATCTGGGGAAGGGAACCAGGATGCCCAAGCTAAATACAAGGTGGGACCGAATGTTAAACATGAATCATAGAATATCCGGGCTGGAAGGGACCTCAGGAGGTCATCTAGTCCAACCCCCTGCTCAAAGCAGGACCAAACCCCAACTAAATCATCCCAGCCAGGGCTTGATCAAGCCTGACCTTAAAAATCTCTAAGGAAGGAGGTTCCACCACCTCCCTAGGTAACCCATTCCAATGCTTCACCACCCTCCGAGTGAAAAAGATTTTCCTAATATCCAACCTAAACCTCCCCCACTGCAACTTGAGACCATTACTCCTTGTTCTGTCATCTGGAATCACTGAGAACAGTTTAGATCCATCCTCTTTGGAACTCCCTTTAAGGTGGTTGAAAGCCGCTATCAAATCCCCCCTCAGTCTTCTCTTCTGTAGACTAAACAATCCCAGTTCCCTCAGCCTCTCCTCATAAGTCATGTACTCCAGGCCCCTAATCATTGTTGTTGCCCTCTGCTGGACTCTTTCCAATTTTTTCGCATCCT
This sequence comes from Sternotherus odoratus, assembly GCA_032164245.1. NCBI lineage: Eukaryota > Metazoa > Chordata > Testudines > Kinosternidae > Sternotherus > Sternotherus odoratus. The sequence continues at coordinate 3,446,252 of JAVMKO010000011.1, forward strand.
TCTTGTAGTGTGGGCCCCAAAACTGGACACAGTACTCCAGACGAGATCTCAACAATGCCAAATAGAGGGGAATGATCACATCCCTCAATCTGCTGGCAATGCCCCTACTTATATAGCCCAAAATGCTGTTAGCCTTCTTGGCAACGAGGGCACACTGTTGACTCAAGTCCAGCTTCTTGTCCACTGTAAACCCTTGGTTCTTTTCTGCAGAACTGCTGCCTAGCCACTCGGTCCCTAGTCTGTAGCAGTGCATGGGATTTTTCTGGACCTTACTCTGCAAGTAGTCGCATTGCCTTCTAAAAACCTGCAGCTCTGTGCAAGTAAGATGGGAGAATCAGGCCTTTGGAGGGGATGGATTTTGGTACACCACTGTGCTAGGCAGGAGCACTTCCAAGACCCAGCTCTGCCCTCCCTTACTCGTGTTGAGTAGTGCCTTACTCTGTGAGTAGTCTCAGTGAACTCTCTTCCCCAGGGATACCTTTATTTATGCTGAACAGTGCCTTATTCCACTGGTAGCTCCATTGGAGTCAGGAGCACTTGCGGAGTGAGGTGCTGCCTGGAGCAGCACTAGAATCTGGCCCAAAAGGCTATGCTGGGGAGCCAATGGCTGGAGATACCTAACCTTGTTAGCACGATACCTCCTAAGGTGGCCCAAAACCATGCTAGAAAATGTGTAATCCAGCTATCAAAGAGATTAAGCACAGCTTTCAGAGACCTGCCCTGGAACAGGGAGAGTTACGACTTGCTACCTTTGAAACTGGGGTGTACGTGGTTTCCCTGAAAGTGTCAGGCCTTTGGGGTGAGAAGCTCTGAGCAGTATTTGCGCTGTGAAGAACACGGTGATTTAGGAGGTAAAACATTTGCCTTTGTGTTGAATTTCCCTCTCTTCCTGACGTGGGTTCCTATTATTCTCCCTCCATCACTCCCCTTTGTGTTGATCCACCTCATGCTCTGAGACGCCTTCACCACATCCTTCATTATGGCACCCTTTGGTGCTGACAGGCAGACGCTGTGTAGGTGATTTCAACAGTTGTGTAATAAGCATTCAGCAGGTTAGAACCCTCCGCCACGACTAGTCCCCACAGGGAATAGTCCTGATCCCTTTTTGTGCAATCTTGATCCAATCACCAGGTGCCCCACAATATGGAAACATACTTTAGCAGCTACTATTCTTTTAAGTACAGTAGGGCTCTACATACACACTGCTTCCATTGTGTACCGCACTACAGCACTGGCCAGGATCCAAATGCATCCCTTGCTGTTAAATACCTTCCAAGATCATACCATTTACAAGTTGGTTTTGGTAGTTTTAGACTTGCGAGTTCACTTCCCATATATATCTTGTTGCAGTCAATGGAATAGATGGCTGGAAAAATACAAACAATGGCTAGTCAACTTCAACACCATTTGAACAGGTGTTTCCTATATATTTCCATACATATATCTATATATATCTCCCTGGTGTAGCATTGAGTCGACTGGCTATTTTCCTGTGAAAAGTTTCTAGATTTGCCCTCAGGCACTTGTTGTAAAACCAGGGATCTGATACATATAGCATGCAGCCACCACCAAAGAGGTCTCCTCACCAGCTGTTTCTGCCCCTTCTCAAGCCTTGTAAATAGATCAGATTGAGAGCAATTTATCTCCCTTCAGGTGACTTCCTTTGTTGCCAACAGCTATGTTTTTGTGGCCATATATTGCCAATATAGGCTTTAGCGGAAACAAATTAAAAATAAGTTAGGCCACGCAAGCTGTGAAATACAGAATAACTAGCAACCCACCTTTAACTTTAAGTAGAAGGAATATTAAAATATTTTCTGGCATTTAGGTTCAAAGGGCAAAGTTCACATCCCCAGACTATCAAGAATTTGCTTCTCTTATATCATCTTTGGCAAGACACTAGTGCCTTATGAATAAATATTTTGTTTCAACACAATGTTATTTACAGGCTATATAATGTTTTGGTGAATTGCTCTTCCTCTTTCTTTTCAGTCAGTGATATTGGCCTTACAACGCTATACCAATTTTTTCTGTCCATCACGCTGGCATAACTACGGAGCAACTCTATTGATTTGCACTGGCATAACCGAGAACAGAATTTTGACAGATAACCTTGTCAATAACTTATCAACTCCTTGTGCTAATTGCCCACTTAAAAATACTGTGTCAGAGTTGGTTGCCAAAGAAGTAGTAGTGGTATCAAAACCAGGGATGGGCCTGAGATTTCAAACACTTTAGAATTCAGGGGCAGTTGTATCTAGGGCTGCATTCAGATAGGGGATAGGTGTATATATGAAGAGTAATAGACTGTCCCTGTCCTCGACAGCTTGCAGTATACATATACAAGATAGAGGGTGAGAGAGAGAGAGAAGTATTCTCCTCGTTTTACTTAGGGGTAACTGAGGCACAGACAGTTAAGCCAATGATTTCAAACACGGGCAAACACCCAAATGCATATTTTGATCCCCTAAATAAATTGGCCTTACTTTAATAGATGCAGAGTACTCACCGTCCATGTTGCGAGCTGCTGGGATAATTGATACCCAAAATATTAGTCACTTTATGAAATATTGGCATATATATGTATCCACGTTGCTATATATAGCTCCATGTTGCTCATACTATTCCCCAAGACAATATCTAAGGCTGTCTTTTCCCTCGGAAGAATGTCTGATAACCCGTCTCACTGCAGATCACATGACCATTTTTAATTAAGAAGGAGCCATTGATAGTATAACAGGTGGGTGCTCAGTCTATGTTTTGCCCTCTCGTGTGCTCACACACAGAGTGTTTGTGTCTCTGGTGCCATGGCTCAGTCTAAGACCTTTCAGCTCACAAGTGTGTAGGGAGGGGAGGGATAGTTCAGTGGTTTGCGCATTGGCCTGCTAAGCCCAGGGTTGTAAATCCAATCCTTGAGGGGGCCACTGGGGTGTATGGGGTAAAAAATAGGGATTGGTCCTGCTTTGAGCCGGGGGTTGGACTAGATGATCTCCTGAGGTCCCTTCCAACTCTGACATTCTCTGGGAAATCAGGCTACGCTGGTGAAACTGAGGGTCTGTTCTGCCACTGCTTTGCACCCTGTGGGTTTTCCAAAAAAGTCCAGATGAGGTAGGTGCCCAACTGTCATCAAATTTCCATGGGACTTGGGTACCTAAGTCGCTTTGCAAATCTCAGCCTTAGATCAGAGCAATGCCTATGTGAAGAGGCGCCATAGCAGAGTGGCACCACTTTGCACAGGTATAAATGACTGAAATGAGCCCTGAGGGTTCGGCCCTCTTCAACCATATACGTTCCTTAGTGTCAGGGGGTTGCTGGCCTTGTCTGAGTTGACTAGGAGCTCTTAGCATAGAGGTATGAACAGTGACTGCATAGTTGACTCCAGGCCTGCTGCCACTGTGATATTTTCTTTATTCTGTGTGTGCAACCAACAACGTTTGCCAAAATAACAGGTGTGTACTACATGAGAAGATGACTGCGAGGGAACTTGTGGTGGCTTTGTGTTTATAATGCCTGGGCACCTCTTACCTAGCTAGACGTTGCTTTTATTAGTATCATTAGTGCACCATGACTGCTGCCACAGGTACCTACGCCATGCTGCTAAATGAACTAGAAGCGCCTATCTCTGTCTCTTGATCAGTCACTTGTACTTATCTGGCCTCTGTTACCATAATGCCTGATCACCTAGTAAACTTTCATGTGTTTATCTGCACAGCACCTCCTGCGAGCTAGGGAACATAAGAACGACCCTACTGGGTCAGGTCAACTGTCCATCCAGCCCAATGTCCTGTCTTTCAACAATGGCCAGTACCAGACGCTTTGAAGGGAATTAAGCTGTTGCCCCAGATTTGAAGGGTGTACGTACCCCAGATTTTGATCAATCTAATTGCAACCCCATTGTGTGCACTCAGCCCCCATGAATTAATAACATGGAGCACCACATTTAATTTGAATAAACAGAGCTTCAGGGGGCAAGGTCAAAATGAGGTGTAGGCTTGTCGTTTCTGCTCATCAGAATGGGAGGAAGGGACAAAGAGTCAACAATTTGCGACTGAAAGAAAATAAGTGGATGGAAATCTTGAGTTTTGGGGGCCATTGATATAGAAGCTTTTTATGACTAACACTGGTAGGAATGTTTGAGGCTATGAAATTAGGAGAGTTGATGACCCAATAAGGGTCATATGAGCGGTGAATTTTATAAAAGTTAGTCATACAAGATTGATAAGAGGATGTACTTCGGGAGCAGTTTTCTGAAGCTGGCCTGAGGGACTTTTTCCTGACACAAGACATCCCAGGAGGGAAGCAACTGGCCATTGTGGATCTGCTGTAAATTACTCAATACCATCTCAGCCCCTAGGTAATTATTTGGGATGCTCCACCCCTATTGCACAGGTCTGTGTGTGCTTAAATTTTAAAATCTGTAGTTTTAGGTAAGAGCATGCTTCTTGTATTGGTCTTTCCATCAGCTGGACAGGCTGTGTTCCCATTCGCTTATTTCTGACACTGCCTGGAGTGAAACAGTTAAGTTACCACTGCCTTTGTTCTGAAAACCCTGGGTAACAAACAGAACAGGGCAATTATCATGTGATCCTTCTCCTGTCATCCCATTCCAGCACCTGGTAGTCAGAGGTTTAGAGACACAGAGCATGGGGTTGTGTCCCTGACCATCTTGGCTAATAGACATTCTCCATGCAATGATCCCCATTATACAGATGGACAGTTGAGGCACAGAGAGGGTAAATGACTTGTCCACGCTTGTGGCAGAGTAGGAACTCCATTGATCAACTCCAGAAAACAACTCCATTGATCCGTGGTATGTGAATTGAATGGTAGCCACAGAGCCAGTACCCCAGGGGGTCATGGAGACAACCAGTGGTTTAATCCACAGCTCATTTCCAGGTGGAGGATTCCTGCAAAATGGGAAGTCAGCACTGGATACTTGTGGTTGAGGGGATAGTGAGAAGGCTCAGCTGCTGATACTGAGTCAGGACCTTTGGCTGGAGAGGAATTTGCAGGATGGCTTGGGTGAGGGGTGCATTTACCTGCATTGACTGGGCTCTGCAACGGAAGTTCAGCAGTGGGTAGGAAGGAAGTGCTTGGGGGAGTAGCAGGAAGGCTGGGCGGAAAAAGGCAGACCCATGGGTGCAGCAGGTTAAAGAACTGGAAGGAGCATAGGCCACTTTGTGAGGTAGAGTGGAGATTTGGCAGCTCTGGGTGGAAGGTCAGAGACGGGTGAGCGTTGTAGCAGGTAAGCTTCCTCTGCAGGCAGGGAGAAGATGCTGGGGTTATTGTGCTGCTCTCTACAAGCAGGCGCCATCTTCCTGAGGCTTCGCTGTGATCTGTTCTGCATGGAGCTGGAAGCCAGACATGGCCTCTGTGGGTCCAGCAAGAGGAGAGCACAGCTGGTAAAATGGCTCCTATAGCAGGCCATGTGCCAGATTGCCTGAGTGCTCGTGATGGGTGCCGTGGGCTGGCACACACAGGAGTCCTCGTGAGCAATCTTTTGCTTCGCCACGTCCAGGGTTGCCAGGGAGCAGCGTGCTATGAGTCCAGCTCTCCGGAGGGTGCTGAAGTTGAAGGGAGCAAGGTTGAGCCATGGTATATGCTATACCTGTTGTATTTTCCACTGGGAGATATGCTGCCAGTAATACAGTGTCAGAGTATAAGGGAAACGCATCGAAGAAAGTGTTATTTCAGTGCACACAAATTGTATTCTTTGATCAAGAGGTGTTCATTTCACAGGAGCATGTGTATGGCCTGCTGGTACGGAAATCAGAAGCTAAATGAATCCAGGAGAGCCCCTGACACAAATTCCCCAAAGCAATATGTTTCACCTTCACCAATTTCAAAGGGAGACAGAAATTGAGCAAAGCCAGTGATAGGAGTGGTTTATAGAAAGTCGAAGGGCTAAATTCCCAATTCACTGAAAATGGGGATGGAGCTGACAGAAGAATAAATAGGGTGAATGAATACAGACCATAACATAGAATTTCACAGAATCTCAGAGTGGGAAGGGACCTCAGGAGATCATCTAGTCCAACCCCCTGCTCAAAGCAGGACCAATCCCTATTTTTGCCCCATATCTCTAAATGGCCCCCTCAAGAGTTGAACTCACAACCCTGGGTTTAGCAGGCCAATGCTCATATTTCATTAAACATCACAGCCCTCGTCAAGTACTGGAGCTGTTGAAAAAACAGAGCTCTGGGTCAGCAAGGTTATCGATTAAACAGGTTCCTACTGTACTGTGCTTTACAGGACAGCCTTGTATTATTGGATATGTTTTGGCCTGGCAGAGAAAATAAATTTTCCAAAAGGGATGTTGTTACCTTACCAGTTATTCATGTAAAGGGCTTTACCACTGTGTGCTGTTGTATTGTGATTTCTGAATTTTCCGTTGCTTCCTTGCTACTTCAAGTCCTCAGGGCTATCATGCTGAAAATCCTTGGATGTAGTGTCTTGCTCCCAGTCCCACATTCATCACCATATTATCAACTACACTGATCAATTTCACTGCATCGTTATTATCATTTAGATTAGAGTCATGTCCCAACCGAGATCCAGGTCTCACTGCACTGCCTGCTATGCAAATACAGAGTAGGAGGAAGTCCCTGCCCCCAAAGATTTATAATTTAAATAGACAGGACAGAAAAAGAGGGGGGACACAAGAAGCATTAAGAGAGATTCGGTGATTTGTCCAAGTTAGACACTCACTGCAACTGATCCCAGGACTCCTGAGTCTGGTGCTTTCACCTCCATACTTAGCTTTCCAATTAGAACGGGATTTGTTTGCTTCACTGGCCATTCAAAAAAAAGTATGTCCGATCAAACAAAAAAAACCTTTTCAACATTTTTGGCAAATCAAAAAGTTGGGGGGAAATAATTTCAGGTTGAATGAGATATTTTGTTGCATTCTTATCGAAATGTTTTCATTTAATTTTTGACCGTTTAAAAATGTTTTTAAGGGAATTTTGAAACGGAAACGTGAAATGTTTCATTTAGAAAATGTCAAACTGAACCATTTTGATTTTTTTTCCAGATTATTTTTGTTTGCGTGGGAAGGGGATTGACCAACATCTTTTAGCTAATTTGACACACATTCACAAGATATTTCATTGTCACCAATTCTGCATTTTTCACCAAAAAAACTTACAGGCAAAAAACTTCACCCAGCTCTATTTCTAATAACTGACAGGCAGCTCACAGGGAAATTAAAATAAACCATACAAATGTTCTAACGTTTTACAAATTGATGACATCTGAATGTACTTGGATACAGTCAGACTGGTTTTAGTGGCATATGGAGAGAATACACTGCCCGGTGCGGAAGAATGTGGGCCCTGCTTCAAAGAATTTAGAGCTTTTAACATCTTTGAAATCTAAACACCTCATTTGGTTCAGTTTCACTGTGTGCCCAAGCTCCGTAGCAGGCAGGATTTTTATGGTTTCAAGTTTTTGTTTGGTAAGTTTCACACACTTTGGAAAAAGCAGGCTGGTCCTATGGCTGACAGATTGGACTGGGCTTCTGGAGAATCGTGTTCTCTTTCCAACTATACCACAGACTTCCTGTGGGAGTTGGGAACATTACTTATCTCTCTGCATCTCAGATCCCCATCTGTTCAATGGAGATAATAATACTTCCTTTCTCTGTCTCAGAGCTGGTCTACATTATGGGGGGGGGGAGGATGGATCTAAGTTATTCACACAGCTGAAGTTGAGTAACCTAGCTGAAGTCGACGTACTTAGATCTATTTACCGCGTGTCTTCACTGCGATATGTTGATGGGAGACGCTCTCCCATCGATTCCCCTTGCACTTCTCATTGAGGTGGAGTCCTGGAGTTGAAGCTAGAGCAATCAGTGGTCGGTTTATCGCATCTACACTAGACACGATAAATAGATCGCTGCCCATCGATCCGGCCGGTGATGTGGATTGCAAACTTTCTGAAACAGAAGTGACAAAGAGTCCTATGGCACTTTAAAGACTAACTAAAGTATTGAACCATAAGCTTTCGTGGGCTAATACCCATCCGTCGGATGCATCCAATGAAGTGGGTATTAGCCCACGGAAGCTTATGCTTCAATACTTTAGTTAGTCTTTACTTTAAGGTGCCACAGGACTCTTTGTCACTTCTGCAATTCCAGACTAACACGGCGACCTCTCTGAGTCTTTCTGAAACAGGGTCATTACGTAAAAATGGCTGTGCTGAATCAGATCAATGGTCCATTCAGCCCAGTGTCCTGTCTTCTGACAGTGGCCTATGCCAGATGCTGCCAAGGGAATGAACATGGCAATCATCAACTGAACCGTCCAGTCCCAGCATTTGGTAGTCAGAGGCTTAGGGACACCTGGAGCATGGGGTTGCAACCCTGACCATCTTGGCTTATAGCCATTGATGAATCTATCCTCCACGAACCTAATTAATTCTATTTTGAACCCCATTATACTTCACAACATCCCCTGGCAATGAGTTCCACAGGTTGACTGTGCATTGTGTGAAGAAGTACCTTATGGTTGTTTTAAACCAGCTGCCTAGTCATTTCATTGGGTGACACCTGGTTCTTGTCATACGTGAAGGGGTAAATGACATTTCCCTATTCAATTTCTTGACACCGTTCACTATTTTATAGACCTCTGTCATATCCCCCAACCCCACAAGTGCAGTCGTATCATTTTTTAAAGTTAAATAGTCCCAGTCTTTTTAATCTCTCCTCACCTATAAGATGTTTTATATCCCTAATAGGGCCTTGAATTTAGCTTCAGGAACTCGAAGCACGAGTGTAGTACAACTAACAACATGAGTCTTACCAATAATATCCCATTGTAGATCATTCTGTTATGTTACAGGTACGGACTTGCTGACTGAAATAACATACGTCACTCTGCAGCATACCCACACGAGCAATAGGGCCCTAGCATCTCAAATGGGTGGTTAAGAGGAAGCAGAAAACATACAAGAAATGGAAGAGGGGAGGGATCAGCAAGGAAAACTACCTCTTGGAGATCAGAGGAAAAGTGAGAATTGCCAAATGCTAAGCAGAGTTGGACTTTGCAAAGGGAATTAAAACCAATAGTAAAGGGTCTATAGTCGTCTAAATAAAAGGCAAAAGGGGAAGAAGTCGGTCCACTAAGCACCGAGTATGGGGTGGAGATTAAAGATAATCCAGGTATGGCCCAATACCTACAAAAATACTTTCCCTTCATTTTAATAAGCATCATGAGGAACTTGGGGACAGTGGCTGGGTGGCTATTGGGAACGAGGATATGAAGTAGAAATCCGAGGTGGAAATCAAACTCAGGCAGTTTAATGGGACCAAACCAGAGGGCCCAGATAATCTCCATTCAAGAATATTAAAGGAACTGGCATATGAAATTGCAGGTCTAATAGCGAGGATTTTTAATGAATCTGTCAACTCCGGGCGTCATACCCTGTGACTGAAGAATTGTTAATAGAGTACCTATTTTTAAGAAAGGGGAGGGATCAGGCCTGTTAGTTTGCTCTCATTTGTATGTAAGGTCTTAGAACTAATTTTGAAACAGAAAGTCGTTAAGGACATAGTGGTGAATGGTAATTGGGATAAAATACAACATGGTTTTACAAAAGATAGATCGTGTCAGACCAACCTGATCTCCTTCCTTGAGAAGATAACTGATTTTTATTTTTAAACAAAGGAAATGCAGTAGATCTCATCTATCTGGATGTCAGTAAGGTATTTGATATAGTTCCACATGGAAAATTATTAGTTACATTGGAGAAGATGAGAATTAATACAAGAATTGAAAGGTGGATCAGGAACTGGTAAATGGGGAGACTACAATGAAGGTTACCTGTCAGACTTGAGGGAGGTTACTAGTGGAGTTACTCAAGGATCGGTCTTGGGACCAATCTTATTTAACATTTCTCTTAATGACCTTGGCACATAAAGTGGGAGTGTGCTAATAAAATTTGCAGATGACACAAAGTTGGGAGGCATTGCCAATACGGAGGAGGACAGGAACATCATACAAAAAGATCTGGAGGGTCTCGTAAACTGGAGCAATAGAAATGGGATGGCATGCATGCAAGGCCATGCACATAAGGACTAACAATAAGAATTTCTGCGATAACGTGGGGGTTATCAGTGTGAAGTGACAGAGGAGGAGAAAGAGCTGGGTGGGCTGGTCATTCACAGGATGACTAAGAGCCGCCAATGTGATGTGGCCATGAAAAAGACTAATATGGGCCAAAGATGCATTAGGGGGAGGCATTTCCAGTACAGACAGGGAAGTGTTATTTCGATTAAACAAGGTACTGGTGAGACCTCATCTGGAATAGTGTGTGCAATTCTGGGCTGCCATGTTTAAAAAAGATGAATTCAAATTGGTATAGGTGCAGAGAAGGGCTAGTTTAGATAAACAGGGAAATGGAAGGTCTACCTTACAAAAGGACACTCAAAGAGCTTGACTTGTTTAACCTCACTAAACAAAGGCTGAAGGGAGATATGATTTGCTCGCTATAAATATATCAGAGCGATAAATATCAGGGAGAGAGAGGAGTTATTTAAGTGCCCATCTGAACACAAGAACAAATAGATATAACATGGGCATCAGTAAATTTAATCTTGAAATCAGATGAAGGTTTCTGATCATCAGAGGAATGAAGTTCTGGAACAGCCTTCCAAGAGGAGCTGTGGGGGCAAAAAACCTAACTTGCTTTATGACCGAGCTTGATAAGTTTATGGCAGGGATGGTACAATGAGACTGCCTACAATGACATGTTGCCGATCTGCAACTGCTAATAACAAATATCTCCAACAGTCAGTGATGGGACAGTAGATGGGGAGGGTTCTGATTTACTACAAAGAATTCTTTCCCAGATATCTGCCTGGTGGGTCTTGCCCACATGCTCACTGATCACCACATTTGGGATTGGGAAAGAATTTTCCCCTGGGTCACATGGGCAAAGAACCTTGAGGTTTTTTGCTTTCCTCTGCAGCATGGCTCGCTTGTAGGTCTAAATTCGGTAGATGGTGGAATCGCTAACTTGAAGTATTTAAATCCTGACTTGAGATGGTCAGTAACTCAGCCAGAGGTTAGGGGTCTATTCCAGGAGTGGGTGGATGAGGTTCTGTGGCCTGCATTGTGCAGGAGGTCAGAGCAGCTGATCACGATGGTCCCTTCTGGCCTCAAATTCTATGAGTCTAATAGTAAGCTGCCCTTAGATAAAAAGGAGCCCCAC